>OZ012741.1:123303930-124603704 GCA_963859935.3 Lathyrus sativus
AAATTTTTCATAAAGTTTAGACATGAGTCATTTCCATAATTGAGATATAATTCTCCTATTCCCCATAGTATTTAAGATGTTGATATTTTCCACTTAGATGTTGAGTGTGTTGGCTCCTAATTTTTGATGCTAGTCGAGACCGGAGCTATCTTAGGTCAAAATTATCAATGCTTGGCATGTGAGAGGGTTTCGACCCAATCAAGGAAAGCTTCAAGTCGAAGAAAGATGGACCAAGGTGCCAAAAAAACGCTAAGTGTTGGAAAATGCTCGACGAAGACCATGCTAAGGAAAACACGAAGACGGTTTCACCAAATTGGAGGGAATTACCAAATATTCAAAATTCAAATCGAGCAAAAGAGAACGTGTGAGCGGTTGGAATAACAAAGAAGCGCCAAAAGAGTATGCTAAGAAGTCTCAACCGCCATGTAGTAGTTATTCTATAGCACTATAAATAGGTGTAAATTTTATGTAATAAGGGTGTTCATTCATTTCTGTACTAGTTCATACAACTCAAAGTACCCGTGTGTAGAGAAACGAGTTTAACGAGAATGTACGTGATACAAAACCAAATATTTTACTATCAATGCAATTTACTTGACTTTATCATTTACTGGCTATTGTTAACTTTCAGTTTTAACATTTAAACTGCCCTTTTATAACCTTTCTGCACCTTTACTTTCCAACAACCCCCTAGTCGAACGCAGAGTTCAGATTAGAGTTACTTTCCAAACAAATTTACTTCCCTGCGCCTTTATCTTCATAAGTCATTTATTTCATTAAAAAAGTCATAATCGGACATGGAGTTTGATTGTAGCCTTTTCCGCCCTTTACGTTACAGCTTTTATTTTTCAAAGCCTTTACTTTCGACTTTACTTTTCAAAGCCTTTACTTTCGACTTTACTTTTCAAAGCCTTTATTTTTGACTTTGCTTTTTAAAGCCTTTACATCATCGCACTTTACATTCTTGACCTTTTTACATACTTAGCACATGTCCGAGGATTTAGTATGGTCGATCCTGCAAGTTAAGTCAATTGCATCTTGAATTGATAGACCAGCGGTTGTTTACCAAAATTCACAGTAAACAAATTGGCACACCTGGTGGGACCCAGTGCTAAACAGTTTTGAGTTTTTGGCGAATACTTCATTGTATGTTATTAAGGAGTGGAAAGTTAGCCACAACAACCGAAGAAGTACCCAAAAAGAGATACACTAAAAGAATGGCCACAAGTGCTAATCAACAAGTTGATCTTCAAGGAAGCATTTCAAATGTTCAGTCAAGTATGGGGTCTCAGAATTCACCATACCCAGTCTCCTCGACAAGAGGACAGATACCACCACCTATGGTTGGGTCTGAACAAATGCATCCTATCACTAGTCTAGGATCAACGTGTATACGAACATATAACCAACCTGTTTTGGAATATATAAGACCTCAAATTCCTAATTCTCCAACACCTCCGGGAAGTTCCGTATACAGACAAAATCCTCCTCCAGGATTTTCACAACCATTGTTAAGGAATCAACAATATGGTATGCCTACAGCAATAATGCAGAGTCTGCAAAATGCTCCACCCATATTTTCAGAAAATGAAAATGTGACGTCTTCGCCAGCACAAGGATCTGGGTCAGGTGGTCGAAATAGCCAAAGTTTAGGTGTTGGTTATTCTGCGCAAGTGCCCAGTCTTACAACTACATCGATAAACTGTTTAAGGTAATAAATGGATGAAAGTAATATGTAAATGGTGCACACACTGTCTCAGACCATGGGGGAAATCTTCCAACCCTTAATTCAGAATACTACTTAAACTAATCAACAGGTGGCGACATAATTAGCCCGTATGGCTGATTTTTTGGGAGTACCAGCATTTGAGCAAATACCAGCAGTCGTCAAAAACATTCCACGATATCAGAAACAGAATGTTCACGAGGCAAATATGGAGGGTCAAGGGATCGACGAACCTAGAAGAAATCAGGTACCAGTTCATATAGAAGAAGAACTAGAAGTGGTCATGGTGAACAGGAATCAGAATGCTGACCAAGTACTTAGACAAGTTCGACGTCATGATATAGCAGAAGAGAATAACCTTGTAGCAATGGTTGAAAAAATAATGACAAAAAATGGTGCAAACTTTGGCTTTACCAGGCCAAATTATACTTCACCTATAGTGGATTATATTTTGCAGGCTGAATTACCTCCAAGGACAAAAATCCAAAAATTTAGTAAGTTTGCAGGAGACACTACTGAGTCAAACCGTCAAACACGTGGCTAGATATATGATCGAAGCAGGAAAGATAGCGGGACACGAAAGTCTAAGGATCAAATACTTCCCAAGTTCTCTCACAGAAAACACCTTTACTTGGTTTACTATGTTACCTCTTAACTCAGTTTATAATTGGGCCCAGTTGGAACGGTTATTTCATGAACAATTCTACATGGGACAAACCAAGATTAGTTTGAAAGAATTGGATAGTATCAAATGTAAAGTTACGGAGCCAATCGACGACTACTTGAATAGGTTTCAACTTCTCAAAGCCAGATGCTTTACCCAAGTACCACAACACGAATTGGTCGAAATGGCTATAGGGGATCTAGATTATTCCATTAGGAAAAAATTAGATACCCAATATCTAAGAGATATGGCACAGCTGGCCCACCGAGTTCGTCGCTTGGAAAGGTTGAAAGAAGAGAAGGCTAGGTTTAGTAAGAGTAAGATAGTATCCTTCGTCGAATGTAACGAAGATGTCAAAAACATGTGTGATGAAACACTTTATTTCGAAGAAAATGAGGTAGACGTTGCTGAACTAAAGCAAGGTCCACCTTACGCCTGTAAAGTTTTAGCTTCTTCAAATGGGAAAAATCATGCTGAGTCTAATGATAAGTTTCCTAAAAGAACATATACTTTCAACGTTACTAAGTGTGACGAAATCTTTGACTTGTTAGTTAAGGATGGACAAATAATAGTACCTGCTGGTGCTAAAGTACCTCCTTTAGAACAAAGAAAGAAAAGAGGATTTTGTAAGTACCATAATTTGTTGGGTCATAAGACTTCTCAATGTTTTCTTTTCAGGGATTTGATGCAGAACGCCATTCAAGAAGGAAGGCTGAAGTTTGGAGACAAGGGAAAGACTCAAACGAAAATTGATTCTGGTCTATTGAAAAATGTGGAAGCCAACTACACAGAACTTGAAGTTCAGATGGTTGAAGCCATTGAAAAGTCTCCTATCAGCATGGTAGGACTTACTAAGAACTTCTACCTAACAACTGAAACGGCTAAGGCGACTGAAGGTTGTGACAATGCTGAAAGAGTTAATGATCATAGTTTGATGCTGGTGTCCAAGAAGACCGCTGAAGAATTCATTCAATTCGACAACACTACTAAAGAATCAGACGTGGTAGGAGGAGTATTAGGACGAATCACCGCTGAGGGTGTCAATGTAGTCGAAGTTGGCGAAGAGTTTGATACTAGCAGTGATATTTTCAGTACCAACGAAGCGGTATGCAGAAATGTACCCAAAACACAAATGGTCAAGAAGATGGAGTGCATGCTGATGATAGGAGAAATGACTGAAGTGGACGATTGTTTATTGGAAAATTGGATATGCTTGGCAGCAGAATGATATTTCAAGAATTCTCCTGACGTCGAGAGTTTTAATGTCAAAGATCTAAGTTCAGTTGAGAATTCTAAGGATGGTGAAAACTTAGAAACTCATTTGTCCAAAATGAAGCTCGAAGATGATGTCAACATCAACATGGTTGAGATTAACAACCAAAAAATTAAGGAATTAGTTGGAGTGGAAAGGACAGAAGAACCTAACAAGGTGGCATACCCTGAACAAGAAGAAAACATTGTTGAATTTTTGTACCGTTGTCAGAACAGTGGATTGGGAGTGATGCTATGCCCCAAATGCAGTGCTATTTTCGACAAGAAGGTTGCTCGGGAGTTAGAGGAGGTTAAGAAAACCAATAAAGGCTGGGGGCAGAAAAAGAGTCAAGGCCCTAGAAACTTGGATCCCAAGAAACCCTCCGTGGGGTAAAAAATCCAACAAAACACAATACATTTAAGCTAGTGGATAATGTACCTGCAGGAAAATGGGTCAAACTTGTCGAAGGAAAGGGACACAAAAAGTGGAGGAAGTTTGATGTAGAAAGAGCTCTTTGTTTGAGTACCTCAAAGAGAACCATACTACTAACAAGTCAGCGTATGTTTCTACAAATTACAAAGGGAAGAATCCTATGACCAGATCTCAATGGTGAAGGGAGCAACGCAGGCGAAAAGCTGCTAGAGAAGCCCAGGGTTTAAAGCAGGGGGAGTCCAGTAAGAACAATGGCAATCAAGGTGAAGTCACTAAGAAAACGTCTGTAAAGAGGAGGTTGTTTGGGGATCAAAACAATGAGCCAGTTGGTAGTCGAAGATGATGAGAATATGACCGACAATTTTGAAAGTGAATCCACTGCTGTTGCACCCCAAAATTTGCTCAACATTTCTTTACCTAGCTTGTGTTTCATTTCATTCACATTAGCATTATCATTTGCATTTCATTGACATGTGTGCAGGAGATCAAGAGGTATGATTACCAATCAAGAGCTACACAAGGCTATGAAGCTAGCTAAGAAGGTTATTCAAGTGTTCAAGGGTAGATATCCTTGTCAGAGGAGTGAAAAGATCCTCAGAGATAGTGGTTGAAGCCAAGTGTGTAGGCCTCCTAGCTTGAGGGTTGTGGGCTCCTCAGATGATTCTGAAGCCAAGAATGTGGACTTGAAGCCTTGAGAGAGCTTATGAGATGTCTTGAAAGCCATCATGAAGCCTAGATAGGTCATTATGCAAGTTTAAGAAGACTCAGCCATGAGTGGTGTAATTAGGGTTTGACTGGGTCAACCCTAGGTCAACTGATGATTTGAACAAGGTTGAGACCTAATTCAAGGGACATGTGATCATGGAGTGACACATTGAGATGTTATAAGGATGATTCCAAGGTCAACTCATCATGATTGAATAGTTTGAGAAGTTTCAAGCTAGGGTTTCTAAGGCTTGACAGTGTAAAATCCCCTAGTTTGACCCCTAACTTCAAGGCAGTTTAGCTCAAGATGTGATTGTCATCTCATCTTACCCCCAACATGAATGTTGTAGAGCTTGTTCTTAGCTTTAATTTGAGTACTAGAAGTCCTTGATAGGATTTTTAGAACTCAAGTTGTGACTTTGACAAGTTACAGGTCATCTGAGGTATGTGAATCTAGGGCCTTGAAAGTTACCTAACTTGCATCAAACTTTTGTCCAAGAAGGATGATTCCTATGAACTTTTGGTCAACATGAATGCTGTTCCTTATCTTCTTAGCTTTCTATAGAGTACTATAAGTCCTTGATAGGATTTGTAGAACTCAAGTTATGGCTTTGACAAGTCAAGGGCATTTTGGTCATTTGGAGATTACAGGTCATTTCAAGCATAAGGCCATAACTCCTATTTCCAAGCTTCAAATGGAAATATCTTCAACATCAAACTTGTTCAAAATGATGTTTTAAGGCTAGTAAGGAGGTCATGAGTTGTTGTAAAGGCTTGTAGCTCAAAGTTGCAAAAATGACCTAAAATAAGGGCATAAGTTAAATAAACCAAAGTTGGAAATTGATATTTTCAACCTACACATCCAAACCATGACATGTAATATATCATTTTGACTCTAGAAAACATTTTAACAACATTGGTTTAGCCACATTTTTGAGTTGATATTCAATTTATGGACTTGCTTTGAAAAGCACTTACTTGCATATTAAGCAACATTTGCAAAACTCAAAATCAAGGCATGAGCAAGGCTTTTTGCAAGCTAAACACCTCTAATATCTCACTTGGGGAGATTTTGGGATGAGAACAAGTTGCTGCACCAAGGGAAACAGAATTACACATAGCATGAGACATGATTGAAAATCTCATGACATGAGAAGTGGAAAATCTCATTGGAAGGATCTAGAGGGTTCTAGATCATCCAAACATCATCTATATAAGGAGTAGAGTGGATCCATTGAAGAGGTTGGTGATGATTGAAGAAGAAAGCATAGATTGAGATTGAATTTTCATAGCTTGCAAGTGCAATCGATTTCACCAAATTCCTCAATTTCCTTCCATTTTCTTGATTGATACTTCTTCCATGGATGTCAAGGAGTGATTCCAGATCATTTTCAAGAAGAATTGGTGGCTAAATCGTGTCTGATCAAGTGAATTTCTCCACCTGCAACTCACCATCGGGTTTCAAGATTCAAGCACTTTCAACTGGTTCTTTTGCATACAGAAGCAAGGAGGAGGTTCATTGATCGTGTCTGCAAGATTGTAGAGCTTGAAGTGGAGGATTAGTGCATCTGTTCATCCAAGATTTCCAGGTTGGTAACTTTCTTCCCCTAGCATGATTTAGGAAGAATTAGGTTGAATTAAGGTGTTAGATTTATTGTAGAATGGTGTAGGATGGATTTCAGATAGTTAATTGGAGAATTAGAGACAAAATAGGGGAATCACCATTTTCGGTTGAGATTGGGATATGATGAATCTTGAGGTTTCAGAGGAAACTAAGGGTATGGTTGAATTCGTGGCAAGATTTGGGATAAGTTTCATGTTTTGACCGTTGGCAATGGAGGCCTGTAGAGAGAACTAGGGTTGGAGATGGTGACCGGAGCTCCACCGGTGGTGGCCGGAGCTGGGCGTGAAGCTCAGAGGTTTGAAAAGGTTGAAGATGACTCTGATGCCATTGGATCTTGTTTTGACTTGGACTTTGAGGCTGATCCAACGGCCACGTTTTAAAGTTCATTTGTGAAGGATCTGAATAATGAAACGCACCGTTTCATTTATTCAGTGTTTTGGCCTTAGTGAATTAAGCGCTATCCACACCCCCCTGATGGCCCAACCCAAAGTTTGAACTGATTCTGATTTCTATTTGCACCGTGCGCTTGTTTATTTTAATTGGATTTTCTTCCTTTTTTTATTTTGTTCATGATTCTTGAAAAATTCATAATAAATTGAAAATTTATCCAATTAAATCCATTCTTTTTGTATTTTACTCATGATTGAGTCTAGTATGTTTTAAAGAAAAAATATTTTCATTTCATGTATTTTCTGATTTAATGGGAATTTTACATTTTAATTGATATTGAAATGATTATGTTTGATGCCCAATTGTGTGGAATTTTGTGTGATTAATTGGTGATGATTTTGAGCCTAATTTTTTGTGTGTGATTAGGTTAGACATGTTTGATCCCATAGAATTTTTCTCACATTTTTGTGATGAAAATAGGTGTGCTTTCTAGATTGATATTTAGATGCTTCTTTTTAGGGTTTAGGTTTGATACCTTGTAATGTAGAATTTAGTTCTAGGTCTAATTTGATGGGTTGATCTCTGAAATTAATATGGTAGAGTCATGATTGACCTAGGTTCCCATAGATATTTTTGTAGGATTTTACAATTTATTTTAGTATTTTAGTTAGGACTAACTTTAGTACTAGGTTTTAGGTGATCCTAACTTACTAATTCAACTAGTTTAACTTCCTTGGTCCCCTTAGATTAGGGTTTGTGCTTGGTTTGCCTTTGGTTGAGATTGAAGACAAGTTGAAGACAAGGTGAGGATGCTTGAAGTTGCTTGAAGTTGCTTGGAGCTTTGGATTTGTTGGTGCTTGAAGGTGTCTGATGAAGATTAGGAGATAGGAGACATAGGGAGAGCCTTATAGTTAGAATGATTTCTTTCACAAACATGGAAAGCATCTTGTACTTCCATTCCTCCCAATGACTAAAAGTCCTTCTCATACATTCACATCCCTCCTTTGGAGGGATGAGTGGCTTTATCTGGGAAGTAGAACTTTGAGGGAACCAGTCTCTCATAATGATGAACCCTTACAGGCTTCCTTTGGTTGTCAGTAAGCTGTTTATCATTTCCCCTCATCCTGTTAAATCAATTATCTTCTGGTTTGAGTATCTTGAGAGATGTTTGGCTTGAGTTTAAAGATGAGGACTTCACTGAAGAGTGTGGAAGAGGATGATTCCTTGAGCATTGCCATTGCAGCTGAAGCTTGAAGAGCAAGAAGAACAGGTTGACACTTGAAGACCCAATGGATATGAAGTGGAGAGCTGAGGCTTAAAGAATTGAAGGATGAAGTTGGAACTTCCATATGATTGAAGACTACTCTGAGAAGCTAAAGCTTGTAAGAGGAGAAGACCAAGTTGAGACTGGTAAAGCAAAGAGAGCTGAATTTTGAAGACTAAGTTGATACTTATGAAGAGGATTCAATTGAGATTGAGTGTAGAGCTGAGGCTTGAGGAATAAAAGATAAGTTGATACTTACTTTGATACATTGAGAGCCTGAAGGAATCAAGTTTATACTTGTAGTTAAGAGTGAAGCCTGAAGGTGGAATTTACTGAAGAGATGAGGCTTGGGGAAGAGAGAATAAGTTGATACTTATGTGGATGTGTTGGAAGCTCAGAGAAGCAAGTTGACACTTGCTATTGAAGATGATAGTCTTGTAGAGCTGTTGAAGTCTGAGGGCTGAGCTGATGTCAGAGGAGCTTTGCTGTGGAGCTGTAGAAGCTTTTGACTTGCTTTCTTGATTGTCTGTTTGCTTGCTGTGCAACTGTATTGCTGTGACTTGTTTGATTTGCATGATGCATTAGAATAAGTTCATGTCTAGACGGATGTAAGCTAGGAGCATGATTGCACTAGAGGTTGAGTTGATCCCTCTGCTTGTATTTTTAATGTATGGCTTTGCTTGCGGGTATTCGGTAGAGCCCAGCTCCCTTGCCTATGTGGTTTATTGTGTTTGATAGCATGTTATTTCTTCTGTATGATTGCAGTTGTTATTCTATTTTGCTTGATAGCATGTTATTTTTGCTGTATGGTTACTGTTATTCATATCTGGCTTGAGGTTGAGATGAGCTTGTGGAGGCTGCTGCCCCACACACATTTCCTCCCTCACTTGCATTGCATGCATTTTACCGTATATCTGTTTACTATTTAAGCTGATGCTTTATCTGTTTCTGTTTATCATTGACATGATCCCCTAGGAATCTCACTTCCTTTGATAAGGAAGTGATGGTTAGAACTTTAGGTTGAAACCTATGCATGATAACTTCTAGGAGTTCCCTGTTTCAAACCTCAACCATAGGATGAATCCTTGGCATGACAACATTAGGACTTGATAGTCTCCCTTTAGTTGAGCCTGTTCTCTTCTCATCTCAAAACAGCTTAAGATACAGTAATCATGGATGATTTCTTTCGTACGTTACGAGCCTTAAGCTATCTGAGAAATGATTGTTGGAGAGCTTCTTTTCAACAGTCTGGATGTTTAGTATGGCACCCTTTGGGTGACATGCGACGCATTCACTCTCAGGTCATAGTCTTTAGTGCGATTGAAATTGCAAACACAATAAAAAACACTTCTTTTGTAAAAGACAGAAAACAAACTTCAAACCTTTTTTCCCCGTGGGCCCGTAATTCAAAGGAAGCTTTTCTGAAGAAAAGAGTGTCGTTAAACCTCAGTTCTACCGCAAACAGGCTTTGTCCCTAACTGCTGGAACTGTTGTTTAACCCTACTCGATAAAATAGATGAATCTGAATCCCCGTAATCCGTATTATCCTGAACTACGTAAGCTCTGATCTCTCATACCTGTTGAGAGTACGTAGGCACAATACTGATGTATTGGCGAGCCACCTTCCCCATCACCCGTAGTCAGGAGAACTACGTAGACTCTGATTTCTCATTCTCTGATGAGAATACGTAGGCATAAAGCGTGACGCTTTGCCGAGTCATTTTCTTTTCTTTTCAGACCGGCCTTGATAGGTAGATAGTAAACAAACCCGTCAGATAAACACAACAAGCGTGGATCTCATCGAGTACGATGGACGTGAGGGGTGCTAATACCTTCCCCTTGCGTAACTGACTCCCGAACCCAGACAATGGTTGCGATGACCTTGTCTTATACCTTTTCGTCAGGTTTTTCCGATTGTTTCCTTTCCGGTTTCGAGGGATAAATAACGAAAGGTGGCGACTCTTCTGTTTTGCCGGCACCTTATTTTCGCGGAAGCGACAGCTGGCGACTCTGCTGGGGACTTCATAGTTTCCTGGGATTCAACGTCCCGTATGCGAGTCAGTTTGGGGATCCGACGTCCCCTGCGAGAGTCAATCCTAGCGCTTGTATGATTACTTGTTGGGTTGTGTTTATTTATCGCATTTTTATTTCCCGCACTTTATTTTCAGTATGATATGATTATCTGTGCTGTTGTGGGAGGGGCATTCTGATGAGTGAGAAGCCAGACCCAGGCTTGAGTGAACATAGCATTAGTTGTGGAAATTAGTGGGCGCGTGCTTGCTTGGCAGGCACTAGTGTCTCATGAAATTCACGCTCAGACGAGGTTCTCCCGATTGGCTTCTTTTTCAACCCTTTGGGTTGAGGGGGTTGTTGGTTTGGAGGATTGTCGACTCTGGGGACCGATCATTTGTGATTCAGCCGAGTGAGGCCGCTTCATGAGCTGGTGATGCCACACCTTATGGGTATCGTATCACCCCTCTTGAATGTCTGTGACGCTGATGAACGCATAGGATGCCGAACTTGAGTCAGTTTAGGTTCATACCTGTGAGCAGGGTTGGGTTTGTTGCAGGAAACTTTGACCTTCAGACTACCTGGTTTTCTTGATAGTGAATCAGTTTTGTTGGTACCAGAGGTTCTCATCATCAGATATATGATTGTTCTTGACGGAGCAGAGCTTTGGTCCTGTATCAGAGGACCTTATATTCAGAGATGTGTATTTGTTCTTGACAGAGCAGGTTTATGATTGGGATCAGAGGATCTCATCAGCAGATGTGTATTTGTTCTTGACAGAGCAGGTTTATGATTGGGATCAGAGGATCTCATCAGCAGATGTACGTGTTCTTGACAGAGCAGAGATTTGGTCCTGTATCAGAGGTCCTTATTATCAGATGTTTGTTCTTGACAGAACAGAGTTTTTGTCCTGTATTAGAGGTCCTGTATCAGATGTTTGTTCTTGACAGAGCAGATTTATGGTCCTATGGGTGTGTGTTCTCAACAGAGCAGATTTGTGGCCCGATACCAGGATTTTCTTCTTATCAGAGAAAGTGGTTGTTCTTGATAGAGCAGGATTATGGTTTTGTTGATGCAGAATCTCCACAACACAGTTGCCTTGATCTCCTGCTCCATGATTGCATTTTACATCGCTTTGCATACTCATTTGCATTTCATTAACGTGTGTCTGTGTTGCAGGTACCGTTTTCCCCGATCCAGGATTTCTTGCCTCCTATTGTATTGTTATGGGTTCTCTGAGGAAGACCGTGGCTTACAAGCTCCCTGCCCCTGATGTGGTTCAACTGACTGGTTTGATTGCTTTAGCAGATGATTCTGTGAGAGATAGGTTCAGAAAGTCTTACGGAAAATTGCTCAGTTTGGTTCATAAACCTTCTGCGTTCAAGTTGAATGGGTTGCACGCTCTACTGCAGTTCTACGATCCTCTATTGAGATGCTTTACTTTCCAGGATTTTGTTCTCGCACCCACGCTAGAGGAATATGCTGATTTGTTAGGTGTGCCTATCAAGAGGCAGATGCCTTTTGTTCATATGGATACTGAGCCTAATCTGGCCAGTCTATCTCCGACACTTCATCTGGATGCCTCCGAGTTGGTATTGTCTAGCTGGAACAAGGTTCCTGGTTTCTCCTTGCAGTTCTTAGTGGGAAAGGCCCAGCAGTGCGGCAAAGACGGATGTTGGGTCGTGTTCAACGCCATCCTCGCTCTGTGCATATATGGCATCATTCTGTTCCCCAATATGCCCGACTTTGTAGACTTCGACGCATTTCGCATCTTCGCTTCAGGGAATCCAGTCCCTACCTTGATAGGAGATGTCTACCATTCCATCCACTACAAAGACGAGAACAGAAGGGGCAAGAATGTCTCGTGCTGTGTGCCCCTACTCTATAAATGGCTTGATAGTCATCTACCCAAGAGGGGTCCCTTTGCTTCGTCTGCAGCCACAGCTGAGTGGTCTGAGCGTTTGGTGAGTCTATCTGCAGAGAATATTGACTGGTTTGACAGAGATAGGTTGGGTACCGAGATTATCTTCAGCTGCAGCGGGTTTCCGAACGTGCCTTTGATAGGCAGGAAAGGCTGTATAACCTATAATCCGTCTTTGCTGGTCCGATAGTTCGCGTATGCTTTGAGGGCTCCGCCGAAGGATGAAGAGGTGCAGGAATCTCTGTACCTCACTGGTCTTCTAGAGGGGGATCTGTTATCTAAGCTTCAACGCGCCTGGAATGGCATCAGTAAGAAGGGAAAACCATTGCTGGGGAGAAGCAATAGCCAAGCCTACCCTCCGTATGTGACGTGGATCAGAGCCAGAGCAGATGCTATAGGGATGTCGTTTCTTCCTGCCAAGCCAGAAAGCCCTCCAGTAACTGAAGAGCCTACCACGGTGCCCATTCAGCAGCATAATCAGGTGTTAGCTGAGCGAGATGAATTGAAGAGGGCAAATGAAGAACTGGAGAAAGAACTGGTTCAACTCAGGAGCGAGAGAAATGAAGTTGTTCATTCCTTCAAGAGGCAGACCGAGCTGGTGAACCAGCTGGGGACAGATTTGACTAAGCAGATAGCCGAGCGTGAGCGCATGGGTCGAGACTTCAAAGCTGTCGACGTACTGGCTACGAAGAAGCAGCACTTGGACGAAGCGTATCGGAGGATATCCAAGTTCAACCAGCACTGGAAGGCCTCCCTAGCCAACAGGAAAGAGCGGGAGGATAAGCTGATGCTACAGATCTCCAAATTGAAAGCCCAGGTGAAGGCTAGTGAGAAGAGGTTTAATGAAGAAACCGCTCGCAGATATGCCGCCGAAGGCCAGCTCAACAGAGCTCTCGCTAGCCTGAAGGAGCGCAAACTGACGTTTGAGTCCAAGAAACGGAAGCTGGAAGATTGTTTCGGCGAAGGAGCATGGGAAGATTCGGTCGAAGGTCTTCAGTACACCATTATGCAGAGAGAGTTACTCGTCAAAGGGTTGCTCACTCGGCCTGATCATCCAGAAACGAAGGGGTTGTTAGAAGAGTTTCGCGCCCGTGGCCGTACTTGACTATATTTGTATTCCTTTTGTTTGATCATCGTGTATGCTGACCATCACCAGGCTTGTTGGTTGAGGTCATGCTATTGATTCATCTTGTACTCACTGATGTCGTGTACTGCCTTGATGGGCTTTCTTTCTATATATGAGATGTTATTTCCATGACTGGACTCAGACTTCTTATTATCAGCACTGGCACTCAGGCACTAGGATCGGGGGAAATCTCCCTAACGCACAGACACACGTTTGCATTTGCATGAAGCATTTGCATAACGAGCACTTTGTCGTTTTTTCCTAACCCTTTTGTGTTTTCAGGTTGTTTCAGGTTGTTCCAGGATTGATCAGAGACCTATTCACCGCTATCCGACCAGAGCAAATCAAACCAGAATCATGGAGAAAGTGCAAACTGATGTTCAGGAACTCCGCGAAAGAATGGATCGCTTCATGGAGCTCATGCAAGCGGTCGCCAATGGCCAGGATCAGCTCAGAACCTTGCTCCAGCCTCTGATTTCAAGGGGCGATAGCAATGGCGTACTCCATGGTGGGACTGTGCCTACCCCTCCACCAGTTGAAACTCCACAAAATGGCGTCCCCGTGACCGGGGGGAATGGCAGTGCCAACGACAATGTGATAGCTAACATGGGACTCAACGGCAATGCGACGGGCGTCGGTAATGGAAATTTTGAAGCTAACGTCAATGTTGGACTGGGCAACGGCAATGCAGGTGTTGGGAATCTATTCGGGCCTCAGCCGTGGTTAGAAGACCGTCAAGACGATGTGTTCTCTCAGAGAGGTGCTGAAGGGGAGCTGACTGCTGAAGCACGTCTAAGGTTCAAGGCACTCGAGGATAAGATGAGAAATATCGAGAACCAGAACACCCTGGGTGTTGATATGTCCAAGTTGGGACTAATTGCTGATTTCAAGGTGCCTCCCAAGTTCAAGGTACCTGACTTTGAAAAGTATAAGGGCACCACTTGCCCTCGCGTCCACCTGAGATCGTATTACAGGAAAATGTCAGCTCATTCTGAGGACGAGAAGTTGCTGATGCACTTCTTTCAAGACAGTCTGTCCGGACCCTCCCTCGAATGGTACATGAGTCTGGAGCCTACTAGTGTGCGCACGTGGAAGGACCTTACTGAAGCATTCGTGCACCACTACCAATATAATAGCGACTTGGCCCCGAACCGAGTCCAACTGCAGAATCTGTCGCAAAGGAACAATGAAGGGTTTAAGGAATACGCCCAGCGGTGGCGTGAGTTGGCAGCCAAGGTTCAGCCGCCGATGGTCGAACGTGAGCTTGTGCAGATGTTCGTAGCCACCCTCCCAGGGGTTTACTATGAGAAATTAGTCAGCGGTATGTCCGGAACCTTCTCATATCTCATTATCACGGGTGAGCACATTGAAAATGGGATCAAACTCGGGAAAATTCAAGGTGAGTCATCCTCAGCTGGAGGAGGCGGAAAGAAACCTTATGGTGGCAAAAGACGGGAAGGAGAAACGAGCGCTGTGACCAACGCTCGAAGGAAGGGTAAAGGCCCTCACCAACAGGTGGCCAGCATAACTATCCCGGTAGTTCAACAGCCACAGCAGCAGCAGCAGCCGAATCAACAAGGGTACATAAAGTATCAGAATCGGGCACCTCTGTCGAGCCGTCACCTCGAGACACCGCCCATGTCGTACGCGCAACTATTGCAAACTTCGCTTCAGCTATAGTTGATCCAAAAGAGAACCTTGGCTCCCTTGACAAGGGCACCTCCGCCAGGTTATGACGCGAATGCAACTTATGATTTTCACTCAGGGGAACCAAGCAACACAATAGAGAATTGCAAAGCCTTCAAGCACAAGGTGCAGGACATGGTGGATGCCAAGATCATCAACTTCTCGGATAATGTGCCAAACATCACGAAAAACCCTATGCCGAATCATAGGGGAGGTGGAGTAAACGCCATTATTGAAGACGAGAGTTTGGATGTGTTGACTGACGTCAGAGATCTGAAAACACCGCTTAGTTTCGTTAAAGCTAAGCTGATGAAAAGGGGTTTCTTTCCAGGTTGTGGAGAGCTGTGTATGGGTTGTGCGACAAGTCTTGATGGATGTGAACAGTTGATAGAGGGGATTCAAAGTCTGATGACCGAAGGAATCCTGCAATTTAGCCGACGGGCCGAAAGTGGATCGGGAGAGGTAATGCTGAAGCAAGATGATGAGGTTGCCACCATCACCATCCCTCGCCAGACGATAACTATTTCTGCACCCAGGCCGCCCACGATTACCATCACCAAAGCTGGGCCGATACCGTTCGAAAGCACTAATGCTGTCCCATGGCATTATGGGGCTGAGGTCTACTGCAATGGACAGAAGTTGGAGCTAGAACCATTTGGGTCGTCTGTGGAGAACCTTGTGGGAATCAGTGGTATTACTCGCAGCGGAATAGTGTTTGCACCGCCTGAGGTCGTGGTGGACAAAGCGGACAGAGCTGACGCAACTGATAAAGGTAAGAGTAAAGTCGTCGAAGAGATCCCTCGTGGGGTAGAAAAAGACTTACTCGTTAAGGACGCCGAGGAATTTATGAGGTTGATTAAAAAGAGTGACTACAAGATTGTGGATCATCTCCATCAGACACCCTCGAAGATTTCCATCCTGAATTTGTTGTTGTGTTCTGAAGCACACCGCAATGCACTGCTGAAGGTGTTGAACGCCGCATATGTACCGCAGGAAATATCGATAAATCAGCTAGAAGAGGTCGTAGCCCACGTGAATGCTGGAAATGGGTTAGGGTTCACTGACCTAGAGGTGACGCCGAAAGGGAGGAACCACAATAGCGCTCTGCACATCTCGATAGAGTGTAGGGGAACGATTATGTCGCACGTGTTGGTGGACACGGGTTCGTCACTTAATGTTCTTCCGAAGAAGGCATTAATGAAGTTAGATACTCGTGGAGTGACTTGCACACCCAGTGATCTGGTTGTGAAAGCGTTCGATGGAACCAAACGCCATGTTTTCGGGGAGGTGACCCTGCCAATCCAAGTCGGGCCAGAAACATTCAATGCGATCTTTTACATTATGGACATCATGCCTGCCTACAACTGTCTCTTAGGTCGGCCGTGGATCCATGCTGCTGGAGCCGTGACCTCCATGTTGCACCAGAAACTCAAGTATGCCGTCGGAGGTAGCATCGTGACCGTATGTGGCGAGGAAGACATAATGGTGAGCCATTTGTCATCCTTCAAGTATGTTGAGATGGATGGGGAAATCCACGAAACCCTATGCCAAGCGTTCGAAGCTGTTACAGTCAAGGACGTAGCTCCTGTAGTCACTGAAAAGCCAGAGATGACTCTCTCTTCCTTCAAGGAAGCCCGGGCCGTTGTTCAGGCCGGATCTACCCCAGGATGGGGGCTAATTTTGGAGATACTTAACAAGCAAGACAAGTTTGGGTTGGGATATTCTGCTGGAGCTGAAGCTTCTTCTTCTAGCAGTGCGTCGCGAGGTAAAGGGCCGATCCAGTTTACTAGTGGCGGGGTGATTTTTGAAAGCGTCAACGCGGTGTCTGAAGACAGCGGGGATAGCGACTGTGACCTCGACTCTTGGATCCAGCCAAGCAAGCCAGGCGAGGGCCTTACCAACCGGTCCGTCAAGGATATCATCCAGATTACAAGCGAAGAGTAATGATTTACTTTTTTCCAATCATTGTACAACCCTATGTCCTACCCGAGGCATAGTGATTTTATTGTCAGGGCCTTGTGGATTATGTACATGCATTTTTTCAATAAATCAAAAGGCGTTTTCTTCGTATTCAAATATTGTGATCTCTGTTATTCCTGTCTTATATTTGTTTTGAAAAACAATAAAATGGCAATGGGGTTTGTGCTAACCTACATATCCTCGTTTTAAGCTTAACCCTTGTTATTGCAGGATCCACATAGCAGACGACATCGACTCTGGACCTTCTACGACTCACTTCGACTTTGATTGCCCGATCTATCAAGCCGAAGAAGAGATTGATGAAGACGAAGACCTTCCTGAAGAGTTGGCCCGCTTGTTGAAACAAGAGGAGAAAGTTATTCTGCCTCATGAAGAGGAGATCGAGATTGTGAATCTGGATTCTGAAGAAATCGTCAGGAACGTCAGGATAGGGGCTGCATTGCAGAGTGATGTCAAGCAGAGATTGGTCGAGATGCTGAGAGAGTATAGTGACGTCTTTGCTTGGTCATACGAAGATATGCCCGGGCTTGATACTGACATCGTGGTCCATCACCTGCCGCTGCGAGAAGAATGTCCTCCCGTTAAGCAGAAGCTTAGGAGGACACGACCAGATATGGCCGTTAAGATCAAAGAAGAAGTGCAGAAATAGCTTGACGCTGGCTTCTTAGCGGTCACTACTTACCCTTCGTGGGTCGCCAACATAGTGCCTGTACCGAAGAAGGACGGTAAGGTACGAATGTGCGTCGATTATCGGGATTTGAATAGGGCGAGCCCTAAAGATGATTTCCCGCTACCTCATATTGATGTGTTGGTCGACAACACAGCCCAGTTCTCTGTGTTTTCGTTCATGGATGGCTTCTCCGGCTACAATCAGATCAAGATGGCACCGGAGGACATGGAGAAAACTACGTTTATCACTCCCTGGGGAACATTCTCCTACAAGGTAATGCCTTTCGGTCTGAAGAATGCAGGGGCCACTTACCAACGAGCAATGGTTACTTTGTTTCATGACATGATTCATCATGAGATTGATGTCTATGTTGATGACATGATTGCGAAGTCCCAAACGGAGGAGGGACATCTGGTCAATTTGCTGAAGCTTTTTGAGAGGCTTAGGAAGTTCAGGTTGAGGCTGAATCCTAACAAGTGTACTTTCGGAGTACGGTCCGGAAAGTTACTGGGGTTTATCGTGAGTGAAAGAGGCATCGAGGTTGATCCTGCGAAGATTAAAGTGATACAAGAAATGCCAGTGCCAAAAACAGAAAAAGAAGTTCGTGGTTTCCTGGGCCGAATAAACTACATTGCAAGGTTTATCTCTCAGCTCACTGCCACGTGTGAACCGATGTTCAGACTATTAAAGAAAGATCAGGCGATTATCTGGAACGAGGATTGCCAGAAGGCATTCGACAAGATAAAACAGTATATGCAGGAACCTCCGATCTTGATACCCCCAGTGGCTGGACGGCCTTTAATCATGTACTTGACAGTTCTTGAGAATAGTATGGGGTGTGTTCTCGGTCAGCACGACGAGACAGGCAGAAAGGAGCATGCCATTTACTACCTGAGTAAAAAGTTCACAGATTGTGAATCTCGCTACTCGATGCTGGAGAAGACATGTTGTGCACTAGCCTGGGCTGCCAAACGTTTACGATAGTACATGCTCAATCACACCACTATGCTAATTTCGAAGATGGATCCGATCAAGTACGTCTTCGAGAAGCAAGCGCTTTCGGGCAGGATTTCCAGATGGCAAATGGTGTTGACGGAATATGATATTCAGTACGTGTCCCAGAAGGCCATCAAGGGCAGCGTATTGTCTGAATACCTGGCCGAGCAGCCGATCGAGGATTATCAGCCGATGAAATTTGAATTCCCTGATGAGGATATCATGTTTCTCAAAGCAAAGGATTGCGATGAACCGTTGCCCGACGAGGGGCCAGATAGGAAATCCTAGTGGAAATTGATATTTGACGGGGCGGTTAATTCCTACGGAAGTGGAATTGGGGCGATCATCACGACTCCCCACTGATCCCATATCCCGTTCACTGCGAGACTGACGTTTCCAGTCACCAATAACGAAGCGGAGTACGAAGCATGCATCATGGGTCTAGAAGAGGCAATTGATTTGAGAATCAAGAACCTAGACGTATATGGTGACTCGGCGCTTGTGATTAACCAGATTAAAGGGGAGTGGGAGACTCGCAAATCGAATTTGGTGCCATACATGAATTATGCCAGAAGGCTACTTCCGTTCTTTGATCGAGTGGAACTCCATCATGTGCCCAGAGCAGAAAATCAGATGGCTGATGCCTTAGCCACGTTGGCTTCGATGTATAAAGTCAATTTTTGGAATGAAGCTCCAAGAATTGTCCTTTCTCGTCTTGATAGACCTGCATTCATCTTCGCGATCGAGGAAGCCGCCGACGGCAAGCCATGGTTCCATGACATCCAGACTTTCCTTATGACTAAGGAGTATCCTGCGGGAGCGTCGACCCAGGATAAGAAGACTCTAAGGAGGCTGTCTGGAAATTTCTATCTCAATCCTGATGGAGTGTTGTATAAAAGAAACCACAATCTCGTGCTGCTCAAATGTGTAGATGAGAAAGAGGCGAGTATGCTCATGGAAGAAGTCCATGAAGGCACATTTGGTACGCACGCCGGCGGGCATGCTATGACGAGGAAGATCCTGAGAGCAGGATATTACTGGCTGATGATGGAATCGGATTGCTTTAAATTCGCGAAGAGATGTCATAAATGCCAGATTTATGCTGATAAGATTCATGTGCCGCCGTGCCCGTTAAATGTCATGTCCTCCCCGTGGCCGTTCTCTATATGGGGCATCGACATGATAGGCAAGATCGATCCCACTGCATCTAACGGTCATCGCTTCATTTTAGTAGTCATCGACTACTTCACCAAGTGGGTGGAGGCAGCCTCGTATGCTAACGTGACCAAGCAGGTGGTGGCTAAATTCATAAAGAAGGACATCATCTGTCGATACGGAATTCCCGAGCGGATCATTACTGATAATGGTTCGAATTTGAATAACAAGATGATGAAGGAGCTGTGCCAGAGTTTCAAGATTGAACACCACAACTCATCTCCTTACCGGCCGAAGATGAATGGCGTTGTTGAAGCGGCCAATAAGAACATCAAGAAGATTATTCAGAAGATGGTTGTGACCTACAAGGATTGGCACGAGATGTTGCCATTTGCACTGCACGGTTATCGTACAACGGTACGTACGTCAACCGGGGCAACTCCTTTCTCCTTAGTGTACGGTATGGAAGTTGTCCTACCGCTAGAAGTGGAGATCCCTTCTTTGCGAGTTTTGGTTGACGTGAAACTCGAAGAGGCAGAATGGATTAAGAACCGACTAAACCAACTCAGCCTGATGGACGAGAAGAGGTTAGCATCGATTGCACATGGTCGTCTGTACCAAAGCCGAATGAAGAAAGCTTATGATAAAAAGGTGCGCCCTAGAAGCTTTCAGACGGGTGATCTCGTCCGGAAGAAGATTCTTCCTCCACACTCCGATCACCGGGGCAAGTGGACTCCCAATTACGAAGGTCCGTACATCGTCAGCAAGGTCTTCTCAGGAGGAGCTTTGTTGTTATCCACGATGGATGGTGAAGATTTTGCATCCCCGGTGAACGCGGACGCAGTTAAAAAATACTTTGCTTAAAAATGACCCGTTGGAAAGAAAAAGAGTATCCAGGCAAAAATGGGGCATCCCGGCGAACCACAAAAAAGGAAAAAGGTTCGGGAAAAAATTAGGGATATAAACTGAAAAAATGTACACCCGCAAAGTCAAAAACCCGGATGGGCGGCTTTAGAAAAAAAGGGTATCCCGGTGAATCGAAAACCCGGAAGGGCGGTTCACGCAAAAGTTAGAGATTTGAAAAAGCAAATGACTGCGTTCCGCGTATGGACTTTCATTGTTTAGTGGTTTGGAAGACCTGAGGGCCGTTTATCTGAATCAATCTCTTCTGAAGCTGAAGCCTCGGAGAAGTATCGAAGTCGAGTGGGTCATAGAGGGATCAACTCATGGTGTTCGTCTACGCCTCGTTGCCGACATTTGTATATACTGATGTATATTTACGTTTTTGCTTTCGCGCAACTTCCTCATTCCAGGAGCTTGCATCTGTTCTAAAACATTTTTACCCATTCAGGGGTTTGTTATTAATAAAATGTATACTATTCAGCAATTCTGTTTGTCTGTTTAGCATTTATCTGTTTTGTTTACGAAAAAGAACGCCGATGTTTTTGACAAAATGCGCATACATAAACTTACTGGCCTAGGCCACTGATTGTTGAAACAATGAATTACTTAAACATTGTCACAAGATGATAACCTTGATAGGTCCCTTTGAGAAGGGTATCTTGTCTGTTTGTTTGTGTTGGTGCAGGTGTAGCATGTGCCAGACAGTGCGCCGTGCGCATCCCCAAGCAGGATGATTCCTTCCTCTCCAGCAAAGTTCAGCAGCCTCTCCCCGCAGAGTCTGAACGTGAGATCGTAAGGCATTAATGTGTCCCCCCAAGTAGAGAAGATTCTCTTCCCCCATCATATGCATCCTGAAGGAATGTCGTCTCCCCAGCTGAGTCATATACTGAAGTGTGCAGCAATTGATAGTTCCAGACTGAAGTCCCCAACGGAATTGAGATTCCCCACAGAGTCGTACACTCCCCTGCAAGCAGGATGATTCCTTCTTCCCCAACCGAGTTTGAAAATCCCCAAGAGAGCCGAGTCCTTGGAAGCCGTTCGGGCCATGATTGGTTTTCCCCAGTAGATTGTTGAATAACTGATGTTGTATTCCCCCGACGGAGTCGTTATCTCCAGGAAGGTTAGCCGTGAAGGCCGTGCAGTTTATTTCCGCGATTGATATCGCTTTCCTCAGCAGGTCCAGGTTCTCGTAGAGCTTCGTTCCCCTGCAGCAGTCAACTGAAGTTTGCTTCCCCGTGCGGAGCCCGATTGAGATTGGTGTGACTTTTTCTCCGTGGTAGGATGATTCCTTCCTCCATCAGAGTGGTTCTTTCTCCTTGACAGGAGGATTCTCCCTTCAGCATTTATTTTGCTGACGGGATCGCAACATTTTGCATGATTGCATAGCACTTATCATAAACGCGTAGCATTTCCACCGTGTGGAGCATTGCGGCATATGCATACTAAACATGAGCTAGGTCGTTACAGTTCTTTTTTTGCAGGTGTTCCTCCGCAGATTCGTTTGCTCAAGATGATTATTGAATCCCCCAGCAAGGTCGTTTGCTTAAGATGATTCTTAAAAATCCCCAGTGCAGTCTCCAGAGTTGGTTGCTCAAGTTGATGCTTGAAATCCCCGGCAGAGTGTTTGCTCAGGATGATTCCTGAAATCTCCAGCAGAGTTATTGGTTCAGGATGATTCTTGAAGTCCCCACGGAGTTATCTGTTCAAGATGATTCTTGATTTCCTCAGCAGAGATGATTCACCCAGAATGATTTCTGGACCCCCGAAGCAGAGTTACTTGATAGTTCTCCAGAATCCCCAGCGGAGATGCGTCATCCCCAGCAGGTTTCTGAACAGCAAAGTTGAAACTTCCCTCGAAGACTTGATGATTGAAGTCCAACCGTATTGACGAAGCAGTTCTCTCAGCTGAGGCAGAATGCCCGATGGCAGAAGTTTGGATATCCCCAATTGGTCCATGATTGATCGAGAATTCTATTCCCGACTTACTGATGAAGTCCGGCTGATGCCCGAAAGTTTCTATGAATGCCCGAAGGCATAATTTAACTTGATTTTCATGAGTCCCGAGGAATCTTGATGCCTGACGGCATGATCGACCATGTATCACCGGTTACCGTGTGACCAATTCCCCAGCTAGTTGCCGTGCAACTAATATTTCAGTTTTCGAAGATTTGTTCCCGTCAGAGTACCGTGTACTTGTGCAGTTGGCAAATTTCCGGGTTTGTTGGTATTCAACCGTCTCGCACCTTGATTGGTTGAGAGCCGTTCGCTTCTCACCCAGTCAGGTTCAAGCCGTTTGAATAGGGGCAGCTGTTGCACCCCAAAATTTGACCAACATTTCTTTACCTAGCTTGTGTTTCATTTCATTCACATTAGCATTATCATTTGCATTTCATTGACATGTATGCAGGAGATCAAGAGGTATGACTACCAATCAAGAGCTACACAAGGCTATGAAGCTAGCTAAGAAGGTTATTCAAGTGTTCAAGGGTAGATATCCTTGTCAGAGAAGTGAAAAGATCCTCAGAGATAGTGGTTGAAGCCAAGTGTGTAGGCCTCCTAGCTTGAGGGTTGTGGGAGCTCCTCAGATGATTCTGAAGCCAAGAATGTGGACTTGAAGCCTTGAGAGAGCTTATGAGATGTCTTGAAAGCCATCATGAAGCCTAGACAGGTCATTATGCAAGTTTAAGAAGACTCAGCCATGAGTGGTGTAATTAGGGTTTGACTGGGTCAACCCTAGGTCAACTGATGATTTGAACAAGGTTGAGACCTAATTCAAGGGCCATGTGATCATGGAGTGACACATTGAGATGTTATAAGGATGATTCCAAGGTCAACTCATCATGATTGAAGAGTTTGAGAAGTTTCAAGCTAGGGTTTCTAAGGCTTGACAGTGTAAAATCCCCTAGTTTGACCCCTAACTTCAAGGCATTTTAGCTCAAGATGTGATTGTCATCTCATCTTACCCCCAACATGAATGTTGTAGAGCTTGTTCTTAGATTTAATTTGAGTACTAGAAGTCCTTGATAGGATTTGTAGAACTCAAGTTGTGACTTTGACAAGTTACAGGTCATCTGAGGTATGTGAATCTGGGGCCTTGAAAGTTACCCAACTTGCATCAAACGTTTGCCCAAGAAGGATTATTCCTATAAACTTTTGGTCAACATGAATGTTGTTCCTTATCTTCTTAGCTTTATATAGAGTACTAGAAGTCATTGATAGGATTTGTAGAACTCAAGTTATGGCTTTGACAAGTCAAGGGCATTTTGGTCATTTGGAGATTACATGTCATTTCAAGCATAAGGCCATAACTCCTATTTCCAAGCTTCAAATGGAAAAATCTTCAACATAAAACTTGTTCAACATGATGTTTTAAGGCTATTAAGGAGGTCATGAGATGTTGGAAAGGCTTTGTAGCTCAAAGTTGCAAAAATGACCTAAAATAAGGGCATAAGTTAAATAAACCAAAGTTGGAAATTGATATTTTCAACCTACACATCCAAACCATGGCATGTAATATATCATTTTTACTCTAGAAAAAATTTTAAGAACATTGGTTTAGCCACATTTTTGAGTTGAGATTCAATTTATGGACTTGCTTTGAAAAGCACTTACTTGCATATTAAGCAACATTTGCAAAACTCAAAATCAAGGCATGAGCAAGGCTTTTTGCAAGCTAAACACCTCTAATATCTCACTTGGGGAGATTTTGGGATGAGAACAAGTTGCTGCACCAAGGGAAACAGAATTACACATAGCATGAGACATGATTGAAAATCTCATGACATGAGAAGTGGAAAATCTCATGACATGAGAAGTGGAAAATCTCATTGGAAGGATCTAGAGGGTTCTAGATCATCCAAACATAATCTATATAAGGAGTAGAGTGGATCCATTGAAGAGGTTGGTGATGATTGAAGAAGAGAGCATAGATTGAGATTGAATTTTCATAGCTTGCAAGTGCAATCGGTTTCACCAAATTCCTCAATTTCCTTCCATTTTCTTGATTGATACTTCTTCCATGGATGTCAAGGAGTGATTCCAGATCATTTTCAAGAACAATTGGTGGCTAAATCGTGTCTGAGCAAGTGAATTTCTCCACCTGCAACTCACCATCGGGTTTCAAGATTCAAGCACTTTCAACTGGTTCTTTTGCATACAGAAGCAAGGAGGAGGTTCATTGATCGTGTCTGCAAGATTGTAGAGCTTGAAGTGGAGGATTAGTGCATCTGTTCATCCAAGATTTCCAGGTTGGTAACTTTCTTCCCCTAGCATGATTTAGGAAGAATTAGGTTGAATTAAGGTGTTAGATTTATTGTAGAATGGTGTAGGATGGATTTCAGATAGTTAATTGGAGAATTAGAGACAAAATAGGGGAATCACCATTTTCGGTTGAGATTGGGATATGATGAATCTTGAGGTTTCAGAGGAAACTAAGGGTATGGTTGAATTCGTGGCAAGATTTGGGATAAGTTTCATGTTTTGACCGTTGGCAATGGAGGCCTGTAGAGAGAACTAGGGTTGGAGATGGTGACCGGAGCTCCACCGGTGGTGGCCGGAGCTGGGCGCGAAGCTCAGAGGTTTGAAAAGGTTGAAGATGACTCTGATGCCATTGGATCTTGTTTTGACTAGGACTTTGAGGCTGATCCAACGACCACGTTTTAAAGTTCATTTGTGAAGGATCTGAATAATGAAACGCACCGTTTCATTTATTCAGTGTTTTGGGCTTAGTGATTTAAGCGTTATCCACACCCCCTGATGGCCCAACCCAAAGTTTGAACTGATTCTGATTTCTATTTGCACCGTGCGCTTGTTTATTTTAATTGGATTTTCTTCCTTTTTTCATTTTGTTCATGATTCTTGAAAAATTCATAATAAATTGAAATTTTATCCAATTAAATCCATTCTTTTTGCATTTTACTCATGATTGAGTTTAGTATTTTTTAGAGAAAAAATATTTTCATTTCATGTATTTTCTGATTTAATGGGAATTTTACATTTTAACTGATATTGAAATGATTATGTTTGATGCCCAATTGTGTGGAATTTTGTGTGATTAATTGGTGATGATTTTGAGCCTAATTTTTTGTGTGTAATTAGGTTAGACATATATGATCCCATAGAATTTTTCTCACATTTTTGTGATGAAAATAGGTGTGCTTTCTAGATTGATATTTAGATGCTTCTTTTTAGGGTTTAGGTTTGATACCTTGTAATGTAGAATTTAGTTCTAGGTCTAATTTGATGGGTTGATCTCTGAAATTAATATGGTAGAGTCATGATTGACCTAGGTTCCCATAGATATTTTTGTAGGATTTTACAATTGATTTTAGTATTTTAGTTAGGACTAACTTTAGTACTAGGTTTTAGGTGATCCTAACTTACTAATTTAACTAGTTTAACTTCCTTAGTCCCCTTAGATTAGGGTTTGTGCTTGGTTTGCCTTTGGTTGAGATTGAAGACAAGTTGAAGACAAGGTGAGGATGCTTGAAGTTGCTTGAAGTTGCTTGGAGCTTTGGATTTGTTGGTGCCTGAAGGTGTCTGATGAAGATTAGGAGATAGGAGACATAGGGAGAGCCTTATAGTTAGAATGATTTCTTTCACAAACATGGAAAGCATCTTGTACTTCCATTCCTCCCAATGACTAAAAGTCCTTCTCAGATATTCACATCCCTCCTTTAGAGGGATGAGTGGCTTTATCTGGGAAGTAGAACTTTGAGGGAACCAGTCTCTCATAATGATGAACCCTTACAGGCTTCCTTTGGTTGTCAGTAAGTTGTTTATCATTTCCCCTCATCCTGTTAAATCAATTATCTTCTGGTTTGAGTATCTTGAGAGATGTTGGGCTTGAGTTTGAAGATGAGGACTTCACTGAAGAGTGTGGAAGAGGATGATTCCTTGAGCATTGCCATTGCAGCTGAAGCTTGAAGAGCAAGAAGAACAGGTTGACACTTGAAGACCCAATGGATATGAAGTGGAGAGCTGAGGCTTAAAGAATTGAAGGATGAAGTTGACACTTCCAGATGATTGAAGACTACTCTGAGAAGCTGAAGCTTGTAAGAGGAGAAGACCAAGTTGAGACTGGTAAAGCAAAGAGAGCTGAAGCTTGAAGACTAAGTTGATACTTATGAAGAGGATTCAATTGAGATTGAGTGTAGAGCTGAGGCTTGAGGAATAAAAGATAAGTTGATACTTACTTTGATACATTGAGAGCCTGAATGAATCAAGTTGATACTTGTAGTTAAGAGTGAAGCCTGAAGGTGGAATTTACTGAAGAGCTGAGGCTTGGGGAAGAGAGAATAAGTTGATACTTATGTGGATGTGTTGGAAGCTCAGAGAAGCAAGTTGACACTTGCTATTGAAGATGATAGTCTTGTAGAGCTGTTGAAGTCTGGGGGCTGAGCTGATGTCAGAGGAGCTTTGCTGTGGAGCTGTAGAAGCTGTTGACTTGCTTTCTTGATTGTCTGTTTGCTTGCTGTGCAATTGTATTGCTGTGACTTGTTTGATTTGCTTGATGCATTAGAATAAGTTCATGTCTAGACTGATGTAAGCTAGGAGCATGATTGCACTAGAGGTTGAGTTGATCCCTCTGCTTGTATTTTTACTGTATGGCTTTGCTTGCGGGTATTCGGTAGAGCCCAGCTCCCTTGCCTATGTGGTTTATTGTGTTTGATAGCATGTTATTTCTTCTGTATGATTGCAGTTGTTATTCTATTTTGCTTGATAGCATGTTATTTTTGCTGTATGATTACTGTTATTCATATCTGGCTTGTGGTTGAGATGAGCTTGTGGAGGCTGCTGCCCCACACACATTTCCTCCCTCACTTGCATTGCATGCATTTTACCGTATATCTGTTTACTGTTTAAGCTGATGCTTTATCTGTTTCTGTTTATCATTGACATGATCCCCTAGGAATCTCACTTCCTTTGATAAGGAAGTGATGGTTAGAACTTTAGGTTGAAACTTATGCATGATAACTTCTAGGAGTTCCCTGTTTCAAACCTCAACCATAGGATGAATCCTTGGCATGACAACATTAGGACTTGATAGTCTCCCTTTAGTTGAGCCTGTTCTCTTCTTATCTCAAAACAGCTTAAGATACAGTAATCATGGATGATTTCTTTCGTATGTTACGAGCCTTAAGCTATCTGAGAAAGGATTGTTGGAGAGCTTCTTTTCAACAGTCTGGATGTTTAGTATGGCACCCTTTGGGTGACATGCGACGCATTCACTCTCAGGTCATAGTCTTTAGTGTGATTGAAATTGCAAACACAATAAAAAACACTTCTTTCGTAAAAGACAGAAAACAAACTTCAAACCTTTTTGCCTCGTGGGCCCGTAATTCAAAGGAAGCTTTTCTGAAGAAAAAAGTGTCGTTAAACCTCAGTTCTACCGCAAACAGGCTTTGTCCCTAACTGCTGGAACTGTTGTTTAACCCTACTCGATAAAATAGATGAATCTGAATCCCCGTAATCCGTATTATCCCGAACTACGTAAGCTCTGATCTCTCATACCTGTTGAGAGTACGTAGGCACAATACTGATGTATTGGCGAGCCACCTTCCCCATCACCCGTAGTTAGGCGAACTACGTAGACTTTGATTTCTCATTCTCTAATGAGAATACGTAGGCATAAAGCGCGGCGCTTTGCCGAGTCATTTTCTTTTCTTTTCAGACCAGCCTTGATAGGTAGATAGTAAACAAACCCGTCAGATAAACACAACAAGCGTGGATCCCATCGAGTACGATGGACGTGAGGGGTGCTAATACCTTCCCTTTGCGTAACCGACTCCCGAACCCAGACAATGGTTGCGATGACCTTGTCTTATACCTTTTCGTCAGGTTTTTCTGATCGTTTCCTTTCCTGTTCCGAGGGATAAATAACGAAAGGTGGCGACTCTTCTATTTTGCCGGCACCTTATTTTCGCGGAAGCGACAACCCTCACCAACAGGTGGCCAGCATAACTATCCCGGCAGTTCAATAACCACAGCAGCAGCAGCAGCAGCCGAATCAACAAGGGTACAGAAAGTATCAGAATCGGGCACCTCTGTCGAGCCGTCACCTCGAGACACCGCCCATGTCGTACGCGCAACTATTGCAGACTTTGCTTCAGCTACAGTTGATCCAGAAGAGAACCTTGGCTCCCTTGACAGGGGCACCTCCGCCAGGTTATGACGCGAACGCAACTTGTGAGTTTCACTCAGGGGCACCAGGCCACACAATAGAGAATTGCAAAGCCTTCAAGCACAAGGTGCAGGACATGATGGATGCCAAGATCATCAACTTCTCGGATAATGTGCCAAACGTCACGAAAAACCCTATGCCGAATCATAGGGGAGGTGGAGTAAACACCATTATTGAAGACGAGAGTTTGGATGTGTTGACTGACGTCAGAGATCTGAAAACACCGCTTAGTTTCGTTAAAGCTAAGCTGATGAAAAAAGGTTTCTTTCCAGGTTGTGGAGAGCTGTGTATGGGCTGTGCGACAAGTCCTGATGGATGTGAACAGTTGATAGAGGGGATTCAAAGTCTGATGACCGAAGGAATCCTGCAATTTAGCCGAAGGGCCGAAAGTGGATCAGGAGAGGTAATGCTGAAGCAAGATGATGAGGTTGCCACCATCACCATCCCTCGCCAGACGATAACTATTTCTGCACCCAGGCCGCCCATGATTACCATCACCAAAGCTGGGCCGATACTGTTCGAAAGCACTAATGTTGTCCCATGGCCCGTGGTGGACAAAGCGGACAGAGCTGACGCAACTGATAAAGGTAAGAGTAAAGTCGTCGAAGAGATCCCTCGTGGGGTAGAAAAAGACTTACTCGTTAAGGACGCCGAGGAATTTATGAGGTTGATTAAAAAGAGTGACTACAAGATTGTGGATCATCTCCATCAGACACCCTCGAAGATTTCCATCCTAAATTTGTTGCTGTGTTCTGAAGCACACCGCAACGCGCTGCTGAAGGTGTTGAACGCCGCGTATGTACCGCAGGAAATATCGGTAAACCAGCTGGAAGAGGTCGTAGCCCACGTGAATGCTGGAAATGGGTTGGGGTTCACTGACCTAGAGCTGACGCCGAAGGGGAGGAACCACAATAGCGCCCTGCACATCTCGATAGAGTGTAGGGGAACGATTATGTCGCACGTGTTGGTGGACACGGGTTCGTCACTCAATGTTCTTCCGAAGAAGGCATTAATGAAGTTAGATACTCGCGGAGTGATTTGCACACTCAGTGATCTGGTTGTGAAAGCGTTCGATGGAACCAAAAGCCATGTTTTCGGGGAGGTGACCCTACCAATCCAAGTCGGGCCGGAAACATTCGATGCGATCTTTTACATTATGGACATCATGCCTGCCTACAGCTGTCTCTTGGGCCGACCGTGGATCCATGCTGCTGGAGCCGTGACCTCCACGTTGCACCAGATACTCAAGTATGCCGTCGGAGGTAGCATCGTGACCGTATGTGGCGAGGAAGACATAATGGTGAGCCATTTGTCGTCCTTCAAATATGTTGAGATGGATGGGGAAATCCACGAAACCCTATGCCAAGCGTTCGAAGCTGTTACAGTCAAGGACGTAGCTCTTGTAGTCACTGAAAAGCCAGAGATGACTCTCTCTTCCTTCAAGGAAGCCCGGGCCGTTGTTCAGGCCGGATCTACCCCAGGCTGGGGGCGAATTTTGGAGATACCTAACAAGCAAGACAAGTTTGGGTTGGGATATTCTCCTGGAGCTGAAGCTTCTTCTTCTAGCAGTGCGTCGCGAGGTAAAGGGCCGATCCAGTTTACTAGTGGCGGGGTGATTTTTGAAAGCGTCAACGCGGTGTCTGAAGACAGCGGGGATAACGACTGTGACCTCGACTCTTGGATCCAGCCAAGCAAGCCAGGCGAGGGCCTTACCAACTGGTCCATCAAGGATATCATCCAGATGACAAGCGAAGAGTAATGATTTACTTTTTTCCAATCATTGTACAACCCTATGTCCTACCCGGGGCATAGTGGTTTTATTGTCAGGGCCTTGTTGGATTATGTACATGCATTTTATCAATAAATCAAAAGGCGTTTTCCTTCGTATTCAAATATTGTGATCTCTGTTATTCCTGTTTTATATTTGTTTTGAAAAACAATAAAATGGCAATGAGGTTTGTGCTAACCTGCATATCCTTATTTTAAGCTTAACCCTTGTTATTGCAGGATCCACATAGCAGACGACATCGACTCTGGACCTTCTACGACTCACTTCGACTTCGATTGCCCGATCTATTAAGCCGAAGAAGAGATTGATGAAGACAAAGACCTTCCTGAAGAGTTGGCCCGCTTGTTGAAACAAGAGGAGAAAGTTATTCTGCCTCATGAAGAAGAGATCGAGATTGTGAATCTGGGTTCTGAAGAACTCGTCAGAAACGTCAGGATAGGGGCTGCATTGCAGAGTGATGTCAAGCAGAGATTGTTCGAGATGCTAAGAGAGTATAGTGACGTCTTTGCTTGGTCATACGAAGATATGCCCGGACATGATACTGACATCGTGGTCCACCACTTGCCGTTGCGAGAAGACTGTCCTCCCGTTAAGCAGAAGCTTAGGAGGACGCGACCAGATATGGTCGTTAAGATCAAAGAAGAAGTGCAGAAACAGCTTGACGCTGGCTTCTTAGCGGTCACTACTTACCCTCCGTGGGTTGCCAACATAGTGCCTGTACCGAAGAAGGACGGTAAGGTACGAATGTGCGTCGATTATCGGGATTTGAATAGGGCGAGCCCTAAAGATGATTTCCCGCTGCCTCATATTGATGTGTTGGTCGACAACACAACCCAGTTCTCCGTGTTTTCGTTCATGGATGGCTTCTCCAGCTACAATCAGATCAAGATGGCGCCGGAGGACATGGAGAAAACTACGTTTATCACTCCCTGGGGAACATTCTGCTACAAGGTAATGCCTTTCGGTCTGAAGAACACATGGGCCACTTACCAACGAGCAATGGTTACTTTATTTCATGACATGATTCATCATGAGATTGAAGTCTATGTTGATGACATGATTGCGAAGTCCCAAACGGAGGAGGGACATCTGGTCAATTTGCTGAAGCTTTTTGAGAGGCTTAGGAAGTTCAGGTTGAGGCTGAATCCTAACAAGTGTACTTTCGGAGTACGGTCCGGAAAGTTACTGGGGTTTATCGTGAGTGAAAGAGGCATCGAGGTTGATCCTGCGAAGATTAAAGCGATACAAGAAATGCCAGTGCCAAAAACAGAAAAAGAAGTTCGTGGTTTCCTGGGCCGAATAAACTACATTGCAAGGTTTATCTCTCAGCTCACTGCCACGTGTGAACCGATGTTCAGACTATTAAAGAAAGATCAGGCGATTATCTGGAACGAGGATTGCCAGAAGGCATTCGACAAGATAAAACAGTATCTGCAGGAACCTCCGATCTTGATACCCCCAGTGGCTGGACGGCCTTTAATCATGTACTTGACAGTTCTTGAGAATAGTATGGGGTGTGTTCTCGGTCAGTACGACGAGACAGGCAGAAAGGAGCATGCCATTTACTACCTGAGTAAAAAGTTCACAGATTGTGAATCTCGCTACTCGATGCTGGAGAAGACATGTTGTGCACTAGCCTGGGCTGCCAAACGTTTACGACAGTACATGCTCAATCACACCACTATGCTAATTTCGAAGATGGATCCGATCAAGTACGTCTTCGAGAAGCAAGCGCTTTCGGGCAGGATTTCCAGATGGCAAATGGTGTTGACGGAATATGATATTCAGTACGTGTCCCAGAAGGCCATCAAGGGCAGCGTATTGTCTGAATACCTGGCCGAGCAGCCGATCGAGGATTATCAGCCGATGAAATTTGAATTCCCTGATGAGGATATCATGTTTCTCAAAGCAAAGGATTGCGATGAACCGTTGCCCGACGAGGGGCCAGATAGGAAATCCTAGTGGAAATTGATATTTGACGGGGCGGTTAATTCCTACGGAAGTGGCATTGGGGCGATCATCACGACTCCCCACTGATCCCATATCCCGTTCACTGCGAGACTGACGTTTCCAGTCACCAATAACGAAGCGGAGTACGAAGCATGCATCATGGGTCTAGAAGAGGCAATTGATTTGAGAATCAAGAACCTAGACGTATATGGTGACTCGGAGCTTGTGATTAACTAGATTAAAGGGGAGTGGGAGACTCGCCAATCGAATTTGGTGCCATACATGAATTATGCCAGAAGGCTACTTCCGTTCTTTGATCGAGTGGAACTCCATCATGTGCCCAGAGCAGAAAATCAGATGGCTGATGCCTTAGCCACATTGGCTTCGATGTATAAAGTCAATTTTTGGAATGAAGCTCCAAGAATTGTCCTTTCTCGTCTTGATAGACCTGCACTCGTCTTCGCGATCGAGGAAGCCGCCGACGGCAAGCCATGGTTCCATGACATCCATATTTTCCTTATGACTAAGGAGTATCCTGCGGGAGCGTCGACCCAGGATAAGAAGACTCTGAGGAGGCTGTCTGGAAATTTCTATCTCAATCCTGATGGAGTGTTGTATAAAAGAAACCACGATCTCGTGCTGCTCAGATGTGTAGATGAGAAAGAGGCGAGTATGCTCATGGAAGAAGTCCATGAAGGCACATTTGGTACGCACGCTGGCGGGCATGCTATGACGAGGAAGATCCTGAGAGCAGGATATTACTGGCTGACGATGGAATCAGATTGCTTTAAATTCACGAAGAGATGTCATAAATCCAGATTTATGCTGATAAAGTTCATGTGCCACCGTGCCCGTTAAATGTCATGTCCTCCCCGTGGCCGTTCTCCATGTGGGGCATCGACATGATAGGCAAGATCGAGCCCACTGCATCTAACAGTCATCGCTTCATTCTAGTAGCTATCGACTACTTCACCAAGTGGGTGGAGGCAGCCTCATATGCTAACGTGACCAAGCAGGTGGTGGCTAAATTCATAAAGAAGGACATCATCTGTCGTTACGGAATTCCCGAGCGGATCATTACTGATAATGGTTCGAATCTGAATAACAAGATGATGAAGGAGCTGTGCCAAAGTTTCAAGATTGAACACCACAACTCATCTCCTTACCGGCCGAAGATGAATGGCGCCGTTGAAGCGGCCAATAAGAACATCAAGAAGATTGTTCAGAAGATGGTTGTGACCTACAAGGATTGGCACGAGATGTTGCCATTTGCACTGCACGGTTATCGTACAACGGTACGTACGTCAACCGGGGCAACTCCTTTCTCCTTAGAGTACGGTATGGAAGTTGTCCTACCGCTAGAAGTGGAAATCCCTTCTTTGCGAGTTTTGGTTGACGTGAAACTCGACGAGGCAGAATGGATTAAGAACCGACTAAACCAACTCAGCTTGATGGACGAGAAGAGGTTAGCATCGATTGCACATGGTCGTCTGTACCAAAGCCGAATGAAGAAAGCTTATGATAAAAAGGTGCATCCTAGAAGCTTTCAGACGGGTGATCTCGTCCTGAAGAAGATTCTTCCTCCACACTCCGATCACTGGGGCAAGTGGACTCCCAATTACGAAGGTCCGTACGTCATCAGCAAGGTCTTCTCGGGAGGAGCTTTGTTGTTATCCACGATGGATGGTGAAGATTTTGCATCCCCGGTGAACGCGGACGCAGTTAAAAAATACTTTGCTTAAAAATGACCCGCTGGAAAGAAAAAGAGTATCCAGGCAAAAATGGGGCATCCCGGCGAACCATAAAAAAGGAAAAAGGTTCGGGCAAAAATTAGGGATATAAACTGAAAAAATGTACACCCGCAAAGTCGAAAACCCGGATGGGCGGCTTTGGCAAAAAAGGGTATCCCGGTGAATCGAAAACCCGGAAGGGCGGTTCACGCAAAAGTTAGGGATTTGAAAAAGCAAATGACTGCGTTCCGCATATGGACTTTCATTGTTTAGTGGTTTGGAAGACGTGAGGGCCGTTTATCTGAATCAATCTCTTCTGAAGCTGAAGCCTCAGAGAAGTATCGAAGTCGAGTGGGTCATAGAGGGATCAACTCATGGTGTTCGTCTACGCCTCGTTGCCGACATTTGTATATACTGATGTATATTTACGTTTTTGCTTTTGCGCAGCTTCCTCATTCCAGGAGCTTGCATCTGTTGTAAAACATTTTTACCCATTCAGGGGTTCGTTATCAATAAAATGTATACTATTCAGCAATTTTGTTTGTCTGTTTAGCATTTATCTGTTTTGTTTACGAAAAAGAACGCCGATGTTTTTGACAAAATGCACATACATAAACTTACTGGCCTAGGCCACTCATTGTTGAAACAATGAATTACTTAAACATTGTCACAAGATGATAACCTTGATAGGTCCCTTTGAGAAGGGTATCTTGTCTGTTTGTTTGTGTTGGTGTAGGTGTAGCATGTGCCAGACAGTGCGTCGTGCGCATCCCCAAGCAGGATGATTCCTTCCTCTCCAGCAAAGTTCAGCAGCCTCTCCCCGCAGAGTCTGAACGTGAGATCGTAAGGCATTGATGTGTCCCCCCAAGTAGAGAAGATTCTCTTCCCCCATCAGATGCATCCTGAAGGAATATCGTCTCCCCAGCTGAGTCATATACTAAAGTGTGCAGCAATTGATAGTTCCAGACTGAAGTCCCCAGCGGAATTGAGATTCCCCACAGAGTCGTACTCTCCCCTGCAAGCAGGATGATTCCTTCTTCCCCAACCGAGTTTGCAGATCCCCAAGAGAGTCGAGTCCTTGGAAGCCGTTCGGGCCATGATTGGTTTTCCCCAGTAGAGTGTTGAATAGCTGATGCCCTATTTCCCCGCCGGAGTCGTTATCTCTAGGGAAGTGGCCGTGAAGGCCGTGCAGTTTATTTCTGCGATCGACATCGCTCTCCTCGGCAGGTACAGGTTCTCGTAGAACTTCATTCCCCTGCGGCAGTCAACTGAAGTTTGTTTCCCCAGGCGGAGTCCGATTGAGATTGGCGTGACTTCCTCTCCTCGGCAGGATGATTCCTCCCCTCCATCAGAGTGGTTCTTTCTCCTTGACAGGAGGATTCTCCCTTCAGCATTTATTTTGCTGACGGGATCGCAGCATTTTGCATGATTGCATAGCACTTATCATAAACGCGTAGCATTTCCACCGTGTGGAGCATTGCGGCATATGCATACTAAACATGAGCTAGGTCGTTACAGTTCTTGTTTTGCAGGTGTTCCTCCACAAAGTCGTTTGCTCAAGATGATTCTTGAATCCCTCAGCAAGGTCGTTTGCTTAAGATGATTCTTAAAAATCCCCAGTGCAGTCTCCAGAGTTGGTTGCTCAAGTTGATGCTTAGAGTCCCCGACAGAGTGTTTGCTTATGATGATTCCTGAAATCTCCAGCAGAGTTATCGGTTCAGGACGATTCTTGAAGTCCCCACGGAGTTATCTGTTCAAGATGATTCTTGAAGTCCTCAGCAGAGTTGATTCACCCAGAATGATTTCTGAAGCCCCGAAGCAGAGTTACTTGATAGTTCCCCAGAATCCCCAACGGAGATGGGTCATCCCCAGCAGGTTTCTGAGCAGCGAAGTTGAAACTTCCCTCGAAGACTTGATGATTGAAGTCCAACCGTATTGGCGAAGCAGTTCTCCCAACTGATGCGGAGCGCCTGATGGCAGAAGTTTGGATATCCCCCAATTGGTTCAAGATTTCTTTGAATGCCCGATGGCCTGATTAACTTGATTGTTGACCTGATGAGTCCCGAGGAATCTTGATGCCTGACGGCATGATCGACCATGTATCACCGGTTACCGTGTGACCAATTCCCCAGCTAGTTGTCGTGCAGCTAATATTTCAGTTTTCGAAGATTTGTTCTCATCAGAGTACCGTGTACTTGTGCAGTTGGCAAATTTCCAGGTTTCTTGGTATTCAATCGTCTCGCACCTTGATTGGTTGAGAGCCGTTCGCTTCTCACCCCGTCAGGTTCAAGCCGTTTGAATAGGGGCAGCTGTTGCACCCCAAAATTTGCTCAACATTTCTTTACCTAGCTTGTGTTTCATTTCATTCACATTAGCATTATCATTTGCATTTCATTGACATGTGTGCAGGAGATCAAGAGGTATGACTACCAATAAAGAGCTACACAAGGCTATGAAGCTATCTAAGAAGGTTATTCAAGTGTTCAAGGGTAGATATCCTTGTCAGAGAAGTGAAAAGATCCTCAGAGATAGTGGTTGAAGCCAAGTGTGTAGGCCTCCTAGCTTGAGGGTTGTGGGAGCTCCTCAGATGATTCTGAAGCCAAGAATATGGACTTGAAGCCTTGATAGAGCTTATGATATGTCTTGAAAGCCATCATGAAGCCTAGACAGGTCATTATGCAAGTTTAAGAAGACTCAGCCACGAGTGGTGTAATTAGGGTTTGACTGGGTCAACCCTAGGTCAACTGATGATTTGAACAAGGTTGAGACCTAGTTCAAGGGCCATGTGATCATGGAGTGACACATTGAGATGTTATAAGGATGATTCCAAGGTCAACTCATCATTATTGAAGAGTTTGAGAAGTTTCAAGCTAGGGTTTCTAAGGCTTGACAGTGTAAAATCCCCTAGTTTAACCCCTAACTTCAAGGCAGTTTAGCTCAAGATTTGATTGTCATCTCATCTTACCCCCAACATGAATGTTGTAGAGCTTGTTCTTAGATTTAATTTGAGTACTAGAAGTCCTTGATAGGATTTTTAGAACTCACGTTGTGACTTTGACAAGTTACAGGTCATCTGAGGTATGTGAATCTGGGGCCTTGAAAGTTACCCAACTGGCATCAAACCTTTGCCCAAGAAGGATGATTCCTATGAATTTTTGGTCAACATGAATGTTGTTCCTTATCTTCTTAGCTTTCTATATAGTACTAGAAGTCCTTGATAGGATTTGTAGAACTCAAGTTATGGCTTTGACAAGTCAAGGGCATTTTGGTCATTTGGAGATTACAGGTCATTTCAAGCATAAGGCCATAACTCCTATTTCCAAGCTTCAAATGGAAAAGTCTTCAACATCAAACTTGTTCAAAATGATGTTTTAAGGCTAGTAAGGAGGTCATGAGATGTTGGAAAGGCTTGTAGCTCAAAGTTTCAAAAATGACCTAAAATAAGGGCATAAGTTAAATAAACCAAAGATGGAAATTGATATTTTCAACCTACACATCCAAACCATGGCATGTAATATATCATTTTGACTCTAGAAAACATTTTAAGAACATTGGTTTAGCCACATTTTTGATTTGAGATTCAATTTATTGACTTGCTTTGAAAAGCACTTACTTGCATATTAAGCAACATTTGCAAAACTCAAAATCAAGGCATGAGCAAGGCTTTTTGCAAGCTAAACACCTCTAATATCTCACTTGGGGAGATTTTGGGATGAGAACAAGTTGTTGCACCAAGGGAAACAGAATTACGCATAGCATGAGACATGATTGAAAATCTCATGACATGAGAAGTGGAAAATCTCATTGGAAGGATCTAGAGGGTTCTAGATCATCCAAACATCATCTATATAAGGAGTAGAGTGGATCCATTGAAGAGGTTGGTGATGATTGAAGAAGAGAGCATAGATTGAGATTGAATTTTCATAGCTTGCAAGTGCAATCAGTTTCACCAAATTCCTCAATTTCCTTCCATTTTCTTGATTGATACTTCTTTCATGGATGTCAAGGAGTGATTCCAGATCATTTTCAAGAAGAATTGGTGGCTAAATCGTGTCTGAGCAAGTGAATTTCTCCACCTGCAACTCACCATCGGGTTTCAAGATTCAAGCACTTTCAACTGGTTCTTTTGCATACAGAAGCAAGGAGGAGGTTCATTGATTGTGTCTGCAAGATTGTAGAGCTTAAAGTGGAGGATTAGTGCATCTGTTCATCCAAGATTTCCAGGTTGGTAACTTTCTTCCCCTAGCATGATTTAGGAAGAATTAGGTTGAATTAAGGTGTTAGATTTATTGTAGAATGGTGTAGGATGGATTTCAGATAGTTAATTGGAGAATTAGAGACAAAATAGGGGAATCACCATTTTCGGTTGAGATTGGGATATGATGAATCTTGAGGTTTCAGAGGAAACTAAGGGTATGGTTGAATTCGTGGCAAGATTTGGGATAAGTTTCATGTTTTGACCGTTGGCAGTGGAGGCCTGTAGAGAGAACTAGGGTTGGAGATGGTGACCGGAGCTCCACCGGTGGTGGCCGGAGCTGGGCGCGAAGCTCAGAGGTTTGAAAAGGTTGAAGATGACTCTGATGCCATTGGATCTTGTTTTGACTTGGACTTTGAGGCTGATCCAACGGCCACGTTTTAAAGTTCATTTGTGAAGGATCTGAATAATGAAACGCACCGTTTCATTTATTCAGTGTTTTGGGCTTAGTGAATTAAGCGCTATCCACACCCCCCTGATGGCCCAACCCAAAGTTTGAACTGATTCTGATTTCTATTTGCACCGTGCGCTTGTTTATTTTAATTGGATTTTCTTCCTTTTTTCATTTTGTTCATGATTCTTGAAAAATTCATAATAAATTGAAAATTTATCCAATTAAATCCATTCTTTTTGCATTTTACTCATGATTGAGTCTAGTATTTTTTAGAGAAAAAATATTTTCATTTCATGTATTTCTGATTTAGTGGGAATTTTACATTTTAATTGATATTGAAATGATTATGTTTGATGCCCAATTGTGTGGAATTTTGTGTGATTAATTGGTGATGATTTTGACCCTAATTTTGTGTGTGTGATTAGGTTAGAAATGTATGATCCCATAGAATTTTTCTCACATTTTTGTGATGAAAATAGGTGTGCTTTCTAGATTGATATTTAGATGCTTCTTTTTAGGGTTTAGGTTTGATACCTTGTAATGTAGAATTTAGTTCTAGGTCTAATTTGATGGGTTGATCTCTGAAATTAATATGGTAGAGTCATGATTAACCTAGGTTCCCATATATATTTTTGTAGGATTTTACAATTGATTTTAGTATTTTAGTTAGGACTAACTTTAGTACTAGGTTTTAGGTGATCCTAACTTACTAATTCAACTAGTTTAACTTCCTTAGTCCCCTTAGATTAGGGTTTGTGCTTGGTTTGCCTTTGGTTGAGATTGAAGACAAGTTGAAGATAAGGTGAGGATGCTTGAAGTTGCTTGAAGTTGCTTGGAGCTTTGGATTTGTTGGTGCCTGAAGGTGTCTGATGAAGATTAGGAGATAGGAGACATAGGGAGAGCCTTATAGTTAGAATGATTTCTTTCACAAACATGGAAAGCATCTTGTGCTTCCATTCCTCCCAATGACTAAAAGTCCTTCTCAGATATTCACATCCCTCCTTTGGAGGGATGAGTGGCTTTATCTGGGAAGTAGAACTTTGAGGGAATCAGTCTCTCATAATGATGAACCCTTACAGGCTTCCTTTGGTTGTCAGTAAGCTGTTTATCATTTCTCCTCATCCTGTTAAATCAATTATCTTCTGGTTTGAGTATCTTGAGAGATGTTGGGCTTGAGTTTGAAGATGAGGACTTCACTGAAGAGTGTGGAAGAGGATGATTCCTTGAGCATTGCCATTGCAGCTGAAGCTTGAAGAGCAAGAAGAACAGGTTGACACTTGAAGACCCAATGGATATGAAGTGGAGAGCTGAGGCTTAAAGAATTGAAGGATGAAGTTGACACTTCCAGATGATTGAAGACTACTCTGAGAAGCTGAAGCTTGTAAGAGGAGAAGACCAAGTTGAGACTGGTAAAGCAAAGAGAGCTGAAGCTTGAAGACTAAGTTGATACTTATGAAGAGGATTCAATTGAGATTGAGTGTAGAGCTGAGGCTTGAGGAATAAAAGATAAGTTGATACTTACTTTGATACATTGAGAGCCTGAAGGAATCAAGTTGATACTTGTAGTTAAGAGTGAAGCCTGAAGGTGGAATTGACTGGAGAGCTGAAGCTTGGAGAAGTGAAGATAAGTTGAAACTTATGTTGAAGGGTTGAAACCTTGGAGAAGCAAGTTGATACTTGTCATGGAGGATGATAGCCTTGAAGGGTGATTGAAGTCTGAAGACTAAATTGCTGTCAGAAGAGCTGAAGCTTGGAATTGAGAGAGTTGTTGATCTGCTTTCTTGTCTGTTTTCTTTCCTGTGCTGATGTGCCTTGTTTGACTTGCTTGATGCATTAGAATAAGTCCATGATTAGACTGACTTTAATCTAGGAGCATGACTGCACTAGAGGTTGAGTTTCTCCCTCTGCTTGTGTTGTTACTGTATGGCTTTGCTTGCGGGTATTCGGTAGAGCCCAGCTCCCTTGGCCATGTGGTTTATTTTGCTTGATAGCATTTCATTTTCTTCTGGATGATTGCAGTTTACTTCTATTTTGCTTGATAGCATGTTATCTTTTTCTGTATGATTACATTTATTTATATCTGGCTTGAGGTTGAGATGAGCTTGTGGAGGCTGCTGTCCCACACACATTTCCTCCCTCACTTGCATTGCATGCATTTTACAGTCGTTTACTGTTTACTGTTTAAGCTGACGCGTTATCTGTTTCTGTGTATCATTGACATGATCCCTTAGGACTCTCATTTCCTTTGATAAGGAAATGATGATAGAACTTTAGGTTGAAACCTATGCATGATAACTTCTAGGAGTTACCTGTGTCAAACTTCAACTATAGGATGAATCCTTGGCATGACAACAGTAGGACTTGATAGTCTCCCCGTAGTTGAGTCTGTTCTCTTCTCATCTCAAACAGCTTAAGATACAGTAATCATGAATGATTTCTTTCGTATGTTACGAGCCTTAAGCTACCTGAGAAAGGATTGTTGGAGAGTTTCTTTCCAACAGTCTGGATGTTTAGTATGGCACCCTTTGGGTGACATGCGACACATTCACACTCAGGTCATAGTCTTTAGTGCGATTGAAATTGCAAACATCCATAAAAAACACTTCTTCCGTAAAAGACAGAAAACAAACTTCAAACCTTTTTGCCCCGTGGGCCCATAATTCAAAGGAAAGCTTTTCTGAAGAAAAGAGTGTCGTTAAACTTCAGCGCCACCGCAAACAGGCTTTGTCCCTAACTGCTGGAACTGCTGTTTAACCCTACTCGATAAAACAGATGAATCTGAATCCCCGTAATCCGTATTATCCCGAACTACGTAAGCTCTGATCTCTCATACCTGTTGAGAGTACGTAGGCACAATATTGATGTGTTGGCGAGCCACCTTCCCCGTAACCAGTAGTTAGTCGAACTGCGTTGACTCTGATTTCTCATTCTCTGATGGGAATACGTAAGCATAAAGTGCGATGCTTTGCCGAGTCATTTTCTTTTCTTTTCAGACCAGCCTTGATAGGTAGATAGATAAAACCAACTCGTCCAGTAAACACAACAAGCGTGGATCCCGTCGAGTACGACGGACGTGAGGGGTGCTAATACCTTCCCCTTGCATAACCGACTCCCGAACCCAGACAACGGTTGCGACGACCTTGTCTTACCCTTTTTCGTTAGGTTTGTCCGATCGTTTCCTTTCCCGTTCTGAGGGATAAATAACGAAAGGTGGCGAATCTTCTATTTTGCCGGCACCTTATTTTCACGGAAGCGACAACTGCCTCTTTGGATATTATAGTAAACCTGGTGTCCGTCATGCCCAGAGAATTCAGCCAGGTTACAAAAGTAGAAGACATAGACTAGAATGCTGAATTAAAGATTATGGCACACAAGCCTGTATGCTATTACATAATGAACAATGGGTGTGTCGAGGAACAAAATGCTTTCTTTGAGCGTCCTATAGAGGAAATGAAGAATCACTTAAAACCTCTTTACATCACCGGAAAAGTAGAAAATGTGCCCATCAATAAAATACTGGTAGATTATGGTGCGACGGTGAACTTAATGCCTCGATCATTATTAAGTAAGATTGGGAAGTGTGATGACGATACAAAACCCCATAACATGGTTCTATCAAACTATGAAGGAAAAGTAGGCTCGACTTTAAGAGTAATCCAAGTTAACCTTACCGTGGGGACAATTACAAGGCCTACGATGTTCGTGGTTGTCGAAACTAAAGCTAATTACAACTTGCTTTTAGGCAGAGAATGGATTCATGGTGTAGGTGTTGTGCCATCTTCAATGCACCAGAGGATTGTTATTTGGCGGCCAGACGGAATTGTTGAAAACATTGAAGTTGATCAAGGATATTTCAAAATCCCTGTTAATTATGTCGAGGGGAACCAATTTGAGAAGCATCTGGCGAATATTGCTCCATGTCCTCAAGTAGGGTTTGAATTTGCCCCAAATGAGACAACATTCCATTTATTATACCTACATCTCGTCGAAGGCTTTAGATGGGACAGTGAAATTCCAGGAGAAAGGCTACCAATCATGGTTGAGCCTTCAGTAGATCCCACTGGGTGGGAAGAAGGATTCAGTGACCATGACTGAATACGAAGCATTGAAGAGAATTTTGGCCTACGTGGCTGAAACTAAACTACAAACGAGTCCAGAAGCTGTTAATAATCACATGGCGGACGAAGCCATTTGCGAGCCTCATCAAGAATGTCCTAGAGAGGATTTCAAATGAAAAAACCTAGATGGAGGACGAGCTCAAAAGCTGGGCGCCATCTATGACAACGAACCTTTGGGGTTCAAAAAGGATCCACTAGCAAACCCTGTCAAGATGCTAGCACAAGACCCTTTAGAAGAAATTGATCTTAATGAAGGAGCACTCAAAAGTCTGACATATATCAGCGCCAAGATAGATCCCCAACTCAAAATCAAAGTGGTCCAGTTACTGAAAGAGTTCAAAGACTGTTTTGCTTGGGACTACGACGAAATGCCTGGTTTAAGCAGAGAGTTGGTCGAACATAAACTACCCCTGACACCTGGAGAAAACCTGTCAAGCAAGGTCCAAGACGGTTTTCCCCAGAAATATTGTCAAAGATTAAAGAAGAGGTCGAAAGACTACTTCGTTGCAAATTCATTCGCACAACCAGGCAGGAGACTTCTTAGGCTTTGTGGTCCACAAGAAAGGGATCAAAATCAATCAAAATAAAACCAAAGCCATAATGGAAGCGAAAGCGCCATCGACCAAGAAGGAGTTGTAGTCATTATTGGGCAAAATCAACTTCTTAAGAAGGCTCATCTCCAACCTGAGTGGCAAGACGCAAGCTTTTTCACCGTTGCTTCGTTTCAATAAAGATAACTTTGAGTGGGGGCAATTACAACAAGGAGCTTTCGACAAGATCAAGGAGTACTTGAGTCACCCCCCAATTTTATCTCCACCATGTAGAAATAAAAGTATGAGGTTATATATAGCTGCATCGGATAAAACCTTAGGGAGCATGTTGGCTCAAGAGGATGAGAATGGAGTAAAAAGAGCCATTTATTATCTAAGTAGAGTTTTAAATGATGCAGAAACTAGATACATGATTGAAAAATTGTGTTTATGTTTGTATTTCTCTTGTACTAAATTGAAGCAATATATAAAGCCTGTTGATGTGTATGTTTCATCTCATTTTGATGTCATAAAACATATGTTATCTAAACCTATCTTGCATAGTCGAATTGGAAAATGGGCTTTAGCCTTAACTGAATATTCGTTAACTTATCAGCCTTTAAAGGCTATGAAAGGCCAAATCATAACTAACTTTTTAGTCGACCATCCTATCAACGAAACTAATTTAAATTATGTTGAAATAAGGTCCTGGATGTTGTACTTTGATGGATCAAGCCATAAGAATGGAACGGGAGTAGGTATATTGATTATTTCTCCAATGAAAATTCCAACAAAATTTAAGTTCAGGATCGAAGGTCCATGTTCTAACAATGAGGCTGAATATGAAGCATTAATTGCTGGCCTTGAAATTTTGTTAGAATTGGGGGCAACTAGAGTCGAAATAATGGGAGACTCTGAATTGGTTATAAAGCAACTCACAAAGGAATATAAATGTGTAAAAGAAAATCTCATTGTATACTTTGTGGTGGCGAATAAATTGCTAAAAAGGTTTGAGGTAGTTTCTATCCAACATATACCCAGGATAGAAAATCAGTTTGCTAATGACTTAGCCCAAATCACTTCCGGATACAAGGTATCGAAAGAAAAACTTCAAGAAGTGATTAAGGCAAGAGGGAAGATAATGACTGTTGGATTGTGTCCATCAGATTTAGAAACCACTAAACTTGGGTACTTGGATGGCGAAAATTTTGAAATTTTTGCCATAGATAGTTGAATAGAGAAAGATTGGAGAAAAACCATAGTCGAGTATCTGCAAAACCCAACAGGTTCGACAGAGCGAAAGATCAAGTATCAAGCTTTGAGTTATACACTTGTGGGTAATGAGTTGTTCAAAAAGACCCCTGAGGGGGTTTTGTTGAAATGCCTTAGTGAAGGAGAGGCATACATCGCGCTCTCGAGAGTGCATAGTGGAGCACACCAAGTTGGCCACAAAATGAAATGGTTATTGTTTCGACAAGACATGTATTGGCCCACTATGTTAAAAGATTGCATAGAGTTTGCTAGAGGATGCCAAGAGTCTCAGATTCATGCTAGCATACAACATATCCCTGCAAGTGAGTTGCACTCGATAGTGAAACCATGGCCTTTTAGAGGTTGGGCATTGGATATAATAGGAGAAATTCGACCAGCATCGTCAAAAAAACAAAAATATATCTTGGTTGGAATTGACTACTTTACGAAATGGATTGAAGCAATACCATTGGTAAACACGGGTCAGGAAGATGTCATTGAGTTTATCTAAAATCACATCATATACGGATTTGGCATTCCAAAAACAATCACAACAGATCAGGGATCAATGTTTACTGGTCGGAAGATGCAAGAATTCGTCAATAAGATAGGTTTTAAATTATTAACCTCAACACCCTATTATGCCCAGGCAAATGGGCAAGTCGAAGCTGCTAATAAAGTGGTAATTGGACTAATTAAGAGGCATGTAGGGAAAAAGCCTCGAAGTTGGAATCAGACGTTAGACCAAGTCCTTTGGGCATGTCGAACGTCACCAAAAGAAGCTACTAATGCTACGCCATTTAGGTTAACTTTTGGGCATGACGCAGTGTTACATGTCGAAATATGCTTACAACCCGTGAGAATCCAGAGACATCATGAGATCCCTTCTCAATCTTATTGGGCAATGATGATGGACGAACTGGTAGACTTGGATGAAGAAAGGCTTAAAGCCTTGGAAGTATTAAGAAGACAGAAACAAAGGGTCGAAGATTCCTATAACAAAAGGGTTAAATCTAAATCTTTTCTATATGGAGATCTCGTATGGAAAGTAATTTTTCCTATGGATCAAAGGGATAGAACCTTAGGCAAATGGTCTCCTAAATGGGAAGGCCCATTTCAAATCATACTAATATTTTTGAATGGAGCCTATGAGATCGAGGAATTAGACAAGGATAAAAGAATCTTGAAAGTAAATGGCAAATATTTGAAAACGTATAGGCCTATATTGCAAGAAATTCATATTAAAATTTAGATTTCATTAAAAGACATAATAGCCAAAATAGGCCAAAAAGGCTAACATGGCAAACAAGAAATCAAAACAAAAGAAATCAGTACAATGATTCATAATTCAAAGTAGGGATTAATCAAAATCTTTCAAATCAATGGACTTGAGGTACTCCATATAATCTTCGTCGACTTCATCGTCCGAAGGGTAAGTACAAGGACGTCTTGTCTTAGACACCTTCATGCTAGTTTCTGTTTTCTTCCCGCGAGGAGGTACTCCGTGAGAAGTCTCAGGTTTTGTTGCTAATTTGGTTTTTACCACCACCGCAAGGTCCTTCGTTTCTTTTGCCCGAGTCTTTTGGGTGGAATTTTCTGAATTAGAATTCATACTTGCTGTGAGTAAGTGTAGGACTATGATTCAAGGAAAGAGGGATTCATAGAGGAGAGACTGAGCGTGGATTGGACAAAGCGGAGGAAATATAGGGATTGGTCTTGAGGAGACACCTAAAAAGGCTATGCTTTAATAGCATGGTAGAACTAAGAACTTATGCCGTTGGAGCAATAAATGAAACTAGGGAGAAGGCACTGCGTCATGGAGAAAAGGAAAAGCTTTGAATGCAAGTTAGACTGAAAATTTTAGGCCATAAGGAGTGAATGCCTTATCAATGTATCACAAAAATGCTGCGTTAAGAGGCATTAAGTGGTGCAGAAATAATTAAGATATAAAATCAAAATATTGTCATTACAAAGGCTTAAAATAGCTACATAACAAGATGATGATTACAAAATGGTCGAAGAACTTTAAAAGGGGAGTTTTGACTTTAATTTAGCAAAAGTCTCCACATGATGGTTAAGGCGAGCTTCATAAAGGGATTTGTCGAGCCTAGCAGCTGTAAGTTCTGTCTCAAGTTTTTTAGCCGCATTAATGAAATCAATGGTGTTCTTCAGCTCCTGAGCCATGCCAGTATCGACAAAGTTTTGCAATTCCAGATTGCACTGTTCATCATTAGTAATCTTTTCTTGAAGCGTTTTGATCTGCTGCTTCCACATGTCAATGTACTTTTGGTTGGCAGTTATCTCCTCTTAACGTCGCTTATGAGCGGTTTCCAGTTTGGCAACCCTAGCCTCTGACTCTTGTGTACCAGTCTAGGCTGCACTTTCCTAACCAACTTTGGTTTCGATTGTCTTTAAAAGAGGAGGGAGTTGTCTAAGCTCCAAAGATAAAGCGTCCACCACAACTGTCAGATCTAGCAAGAAACCATGGATTTCTGGGCTGAGAGTAGTAAGATTCATCTTTTTAAGTTGATCTTTTAAGTAGAGACGAGATGTGGGATCTGCAGTTAAGACAATTTGGATGTTGTCGCTTGCGCGAAAATAAGGTGCCGGCATGACAGAAGAGTCGCCACCTTTCGTTATTTATCCCTCAGAGCGGGAAAGGAAACGATCGGAAAAACCTGGCGAATAAGGGTAAGACAAGGTCATCGCAACCATTGTCTGGGTTCGGGAGTCGGTTACGCAAGGGGAAGGTATTAGCACCCCTCACGTCCGTCGTACTCGACGGGATCCTCGCTTGTTTGTTTACTTGGACGGGTTGGTTATAATCTATCTACCTATCAAGGCTGGCTGAAAAAGAAAAGAAAATGACTCGGCAAAGCATCGCGCTTTATGCCTACGTATTCCCGTCTGGAACGAGAAATCAGAGTCAACGTAGTTCGGCTAACTACGGGTGAAGACGGGGGAAGGTTGCTCGCTAGGACGTCGCATCCTATGCCTACGTATTTCCATCTGGTATGAAAGATCAGAGCAAACGTAGTTCGGGAAACTACGGGTTATCTCCTAGAAGAAGTGTTTTTTTATTGTGTTTGCGATTTCAACCGCACTAGAGACTATGACCTGAGAGTGAATGCGTCGCATGTCACCCAAAGGGTACCATACTAAACATCCAGACTGTGGAAAAGAAACTCTCCCACAATCCTTTCTCAGATAGCTTAAGGCTCGTAACGTACGAAAGAAATCATTCATGATTACTGTATCTTAAACTGTTTCGAGATGACAAGAGAACAGGCCCAACTAGGAGGGAGACTATCAAGTCCTAATGTTATCATGCCATGGATTCATCCTATGGTTGAAGTTTGAACAGGGAACTCCTAGATGTTGTCATGCATAGGTTTCAACCTAAAAGTCTATCATCAAATCCTCATCAGAGGAAATGAGAGTCCTATGGGATCATGTCAATGATACGCCAAAACAGACAAAAGCATCAGCTTTAACAGTAAAATGCATGCAATGCAAGTGAGGGAGGAAATGTGTGTGGGGCTTCAGCCTCCACAAGCTCGTCTCAACCTCAAGCCAGTCATGAAATAACAGTAATCATACTGAAATAAGCAACATGCTGTCAAGCAAAAACAGTAAACTGTAATCATACAGACAAAAGAGATGAAATGCTATCAAGCAAAATAAACACATGGGCAAGGGAGCTGGGCTCTACCGAATACCCGCAAGCAAAGCCAGGCAGTAACAATACAATCAGATGCACTCATGCTCTTAGACTGAACTTATTCTAAATGGGCTTAGTCTAATGCAACAGACAAATCAGACAAAACACACAATACATCAAAGAAAACAGAAGAAAGCCTCAGCTCCTCCAGCAGCAACCCAGTCTTCAGACTTCAGAGATCACTTGCTTTCCAGGTATCAACCCTACAACATGAGTATCAACTCATCTTCTCCCTTTGAGCTTCAGCTCCTTTGATCAACTCCACCTTCAGGCTTCACTATCTCCAGGGATCTTCAGGCATCCACTTGATCTTCACAAAGTCTTCAGACTTCAACCATCTCCAAGGAATCATCCTTTTCAAAGCTTCAGCTTCTATCTTCAATGGCTCCAATGCTCCAGCAAACAAGATTCAGTTAACAAGATGAGGTGAGGATGTTACAGTACTCACTGATTTCCAAAGGATGCCATTGAGGACTTAACATCAAAAGAAAGGCTCTCTCAAAGTTCTACCTCAGAGGGCAAGGTCACTAATCCCTCCAAAGGAGAGAGGTGAATACCCTTAAGGGACTCTATGTCACAGAGAAGAAAGGAGGTGAACAAGACACTCCTTGTTTATTGAACAAAATATTCTATCTAGGGCTCTGCCTATGCACCTATAAACCTATAAACAAAACAACAAAAGCTATGCTAAACTCCTCTGCAAGGTCTTCAAAGCTTCCATGATGATCCACAAGGTCTTCAACTCAATCTTCAAAGCTCACACACTCAAAAGAGAAGGGAAGAAAACACAACAATACAACTTATGCCTTTAAGCAACACACATACTATCCATACATTCAAAAATCAATGAAAAATACTAAAACACCATACAATATTCTAACAAAATTCTAGGGGATTCTATACATACTTACCCTTAACCCATGTATTCCCCATACACTAATTTGGACTATAAACCCCAAAACAAATTTGTTCAAGCTCATATACACAACCTAAAACCCTAATTAGAGCACCTAAATGTCTAACAATCAAACTACACCAAATTTATTCTACAAATCAAGAGATAAATCCTACATGAAACTAGGGGTCAATACCTAACTATGCCAAAACGAATGACTCAAAAACCCTAAGGGAAAGTCCTAAGACAATTCATAGAAAATGAGATATCAACTAAAAGAAAATAAATGCCCTATTTAAAAGAAAATATCACCAAAAATTCTACACTAAAAATAAAATCCTATTTTTATTTTTATAATTTTATACACATTATTATCTAAACATGGCAAAAAGAATGAACAAAAAAACATTATTTATCAATTTTTTATGAATTATTAAAGTTCACTAAAAATATAAAACAAAATAAAATATAAAATGAGAAAAATGAGGGAGGGGGTGAAAATAGCACACGCACGCAGTTCATTTCGTTTGGGCCAGATCATGGTGGGGGTGTGAGTATCATGTGGCACTAGGCCTAGGTTTAATCTGAATCCAAACAACAAAGCCAATGCGCTGGGGGGTGTAAACAGAAGGGATTTCACGCGTTATTGGTATTGGGCTCTAACAGGGGGGTGGGGATATCACGTTCTCATTTAAGCCCAGAATTCTGTTTTAAGTTAAACGGTGCGTTTAACCTTTCAAATTTCCCTCCGTTTTTCTGATCAATCCTGACCACACGATATGCCTCTCAGTCAATGGCTTGACTCTAATCGGAGGGTCCCTAGCCATCGTCCCCAATGCTCCATTCTAGGGTTTCAGAAAACGTGAGTTCATGCAGCATATTTCCATCACTTCGTTCTCCTCCAATTCTCCATGATTCTCAAAACTTCCAAAGCCAAAATGATCCTTGAATTACAGAGAATACAACCATATGAATTTTGCTCATGGAATCTTGGTATCATGCACGAACAGAATGGATGAAAGCTAGGGTTTCTCATGTTCACTCTGCAATCAATCATGAAGAAACTTAAATCTAAGGGTATGATCTTGTTCTACTCCTCACCCTGATCTCCACAAGCTATAACATGTTAATTGTAACTCATAATCCAGCTTGTTCTTGCAAGTTAAAGATTCAATGCCCTGCCATGAAACTTCTCTGATTGCACTCTAACTCTCAGGATTTGGTCTTCTACCCTAACTTAACAGTTCTACACCTATAACTATGGCAGAAAGTACATAAACTATGAGATTTGAGCAAGATCACCAACCTGTTACACTTTAATGGAAGCTAGGGTTTCCTTGCAATTCAGTGCTTGAAACCTTCCTTGTTTGATCCTTAGAGGCCAATGTGGATTCTGTATGCAGCAAAAATGGTGAACAAGGCTTGAAACTCGAGTTGGACAGCAAAATGCAATTCTTGCAATTTCCTTAAGATATCTTCAAACTGCCATGGATCCTCTTCTACCTCAGCATGTACTCACTCACAATGATCAGAATAATAGGTTTATGGTGGAGAAATGAATGGAGATTGAAGAGAATGAAGGTTTGAGATCAAATTGCCAATGGAAGAATCTTGCTTCTCACACTCTAATCTCACCTCTCACCAACAATGATCACCAACCATTTACCCTCCCTGATTCACTCTTTAAATAATGATTAATAGAAGCTCTTGGATTCATCTAGAAAGATCTAGAAAGTGCTAGAATCTCATATGATGGTAAGTTGAAAATCTCATGCATCATGCATTATCCATTGCAAATTGGCCTTAAAATCTCCTTACATGATATATTGAAGTGTTATGAACCATTACAAGCTTTTTCCTTGCCTTGTGTTAGGGTTTCCAAAGGTGACTTCAAATGCAAGTAACAAAATAACAAAGCATCACCCATTTTAAAGCTTCAAATCAAAATTATATCTAAACCAATGTTCTCAAAATGATGTTTCCAATCAAAATGATATATTGGATGACCCATTTTGGATCTCTAGATCCTCCAAACCAATTTCCAATTTCAACTTTTTAAACTTATAAGCCATTTTTAGTTCATTTTTAACCAATCATGCAAATCCATGCTATGAGCCTTTCCAACAATTCATGACATTCTTTCTAGACTTAAAATCACATTTTGAACAACTTTCATGTTTTGAGTTTTTCCATTTGAGGCTTGGAAATAGGAGATATGGCATTTGCTTAAAAATGACCTATAACTGACAAATGACCAAAATGCCCCTGTCTTGTTCAAACCATAAGTTGAGTTCCACAAATCCTATCAAGGACTTCTACCACTCAAATTAAAGCTAAGAAGATGCCCTTCAACATTCATGTTGACCAAGAAATCATAGGAACCATCCTACTAGGGCAAACGTTGTCTGCAAGTTGGGTGACTTTCAAGGACCCAGATTCACACACCTCAGCTGACCTGTAATTTGTCAAAACCATAACTTGAGCTCTGTAACTCCTATCAAGGACTTCCACCACTCAAATTAAAGCTAAGAACAAGATATACAACATTCATGTTGTGGGGAAGATGAGATATCAATCACATCTAGAGCTAAAACTGCCTGGAAAGTAAGGATCAAACTAGGGTTTTCTCACTGACAATCCTTGGAAACCCTAACTTGAAACTTCTCAAACTCCTTAATCAGGATGAGTTGGTCCAGGAATCATCTTTATAACATCTCTATGCATCATTCCATGATCTCATGGCCCTTGGATTAGGTCTCAACCTTCTCCAAATCTTCAACTGATCTAGGGTTGTCCCAGTCAAAACCCTAATTCTGTCATTCATGGTTGAATCTTCTGAACTCTTGCATAATGACTTCTCTGGGCTTCATGATGGCTATCAAGATATCTCATAGGCTTTCTCAAAACATCAAGTTCATTCTCAAAGTCTCAGAATCATCTGAGGAGCACCCACAACTCTCAAGCTATGAAGCACACATCCTTGGTTTCAACCCACTCCTCTGAGGATCTCTTGAACTTTCTGATAAAGGTATCCATTTTCAAACACTAGATGGATAAATAAATGTTGGTCAAATTTTGGGGTGCAACAGCTGCCCCTATTCAAACGGCTTGAACCTGACTGGGTGAGAAGCGAACGGCTCTCAACCAATCAAGGTACGAGACGGTTGAATATCGGTAAACCAGAAAATTTGCCAACTGCCCGAGCACACGGTACTCTGCGGGGAACAAATCTTTGAATACTGCAACACTAGCCGCCCGACAACTAGCTCGAGAAATATTGAACTGGCATCGCCGTCAGTCGTCCACATTAACTTCTTCTGATATTGCCTTCAGACAACCACGACACCCAACATCGCCGCTGGAAGACTAAATCACCTGACATCGCCGTCAAGAACGACCATAACTCGGGGGAAACAAGCGTCCAACATCGCCGCCGGAGACCTAAACCTGAATCACCGAAATACCCAACATCGCCGCTGGAGAACTAAAGGATCTGCATCACCTAACATCGCCGTCAGAAGACTGGATCAACTTGACATGCCCAACATCGTCGCTGGAAAACTGAATCTGACATCGCCGTCGGAAACAAACATCTTCTTAGAGACACTCGACATCGCCGTCGCACAAACATCATCTTTACTGGGGATTTAAAGAGTCTGACCTCGCCGTCAAACAAACATTCAACCTCGCCGTCAAATCCAAACGTTCAACCTCGCCGTCGAACAAACATCCAACCTCGCCGCTGGACAAATGATGATCTGACCTCGCCGCCAAATCCAAACGTTCAACCTCGCCGTCGAACAAACATCCAACCTCGCCGCTGGACAAATGATGATCTGACCTCGCCGCCAAATCCAAACATTCAACCTCGCCGTCGAACAAACATCCAACCTCGCCGCTGGACAAATGATGATCTGACCTCGCCGCCAAATCCAAACGTTCAACCTCGCCGTCGAACAAACATCCAACCTCGCCGCTGGACAAAACATGATCCTGAACAACTCTAACCTGGGGTTCACCCCTGGTAAATGGAACAAAGGGTACACTTGCGTATATGAAACTACTCCGCTGGGAATGAGAGACTTAACCGAGCACACTCTGATCTGGGGTTCACCCTCAGCACCATAACGAACACCGGAATACCGCTGCACGCTGCCCAGCGTAGGACTTCAACATTAAAGATATATGGAACCCTGGCCCCTGGCCACTCCAGATCCGCTGGAAAAAACATTCAAGTATTTCTGAAGATAGATGGAACCCTGGCCCCCTGGCCATTCCAGCTTCAGCTAGAAACAACATCCTTGGCCTTCAAGAATGTAAACTTTGCCCGTCGGCAACTCTGCAGGAGGCATCTTCGACTTCAGTCTAAAGAAATGGTCCTTGGCCTTCAAGGATACATGGATCTGCCTTCAGGCAACTCCTCCTCTGCTATAGAGCATCCGTGACTTCAGTCAGGGATATACTTCGGCCTTCAGTCCGAAAAATGAATCCTGGGTCATTCATGACCTTAGGGATAACCTTGCCTTCAGGCACCTTCGCTTCAGCTTGGGAAATCTGTGACTTCAGTCAAAGAAATGGTATCCTGAGCCATTCATGACCCTACGGGGATTCAAACACTTTGCCTTCAGGCAAAACTCCGCTTCAGCTGGAGAAACATCTTCGACTTCAGTCAGAAGAAAAATTATCCACTTGATCGCAATCAATCATCACCTCAGGACAACTGACTTGGTCTTCAGGCCAACACGGATCATCTTGAATACAAAATTTGGAACCTTGTCTTCAGCCACCCGTCGATTCATCAACAAGGAAATCTGAACTCACAAGAACCTTCTGATACCGCCCTCAGGCGTTTATGAAGTTAATCTTCAGATTAGACATCACTGTTGGAGCAGACATATCACGCTGCTAGGGGTTTCAAGAATCATCTTGAACAAACAACTCCGTCGGGCACCTTCAAGGATCATCCTGAACTGATAACCTTTCTGGAGACTTCACTCTGCTAGGGATCCCCGGAATCTTCCTGGGCAACTCTTGCTGGGGGACGCTACTGGGGAGCTCAAGAATCATCCTAAGCAAACAACTCGGGAAGTTGTACTGAGGTCTTAAGAATCATCTTAAGCAAACGACCCTGCTGAGGAATTCAAGAATCGTCTTGAACTGAAGACTTCGCTGGGGATCTCAAAAATCATCTTGAGCGAGCGACTGTGGGGATTACACCGGGGTCTTAAGAATCATCTTAGGAAAACGACCTCGTTAGAGAGAATATCAGGAATCGTCCTGAGCAACCGATCCTTCGGCTGAACACCTGTAAGGCAAGAATAACAATGACCTAGATCATGCTTACGATGCATATGCTTCTGCGCTATGCCCCACACAGTGGGAATGATATGTGTTTATGCTAAATGCCATGCAATCATGCACAATGCTATGCAATGCTAGAGGCCATGCAGTCATGCACAATGATGCGATCCTGTCCGCAAAATAAATGCCGGGAGGAGGAAACCCTTTTGTCAAGGAGACAAGAACTACTCAGGTAGAGGACTCATCCTGCTGAGGAGAACATGGACCCGCTGGTATTAATCGGCTCCGTCTGGGGAAACGATCTTCTGGTTGACTGCTGCAGGGAAAACAACTTCAGTTGATCTGCTGCAGGGGAACGAAGCTCTACGAGAACTTGGACTTGCCGATATCAATCGCGAGAATAAACTGCGCGGCCGTCTCGGCTAATTCTTTTGGGGATGACCACTCTGTGGGGAAACAACTTCAGCTGCTCAACACTCCACTGGGGAAACAACAATCATGATCAACTTCCAAGGACTCGGCTCTCCTGGACATTTGCAAGCTCGGCTGAGGAAGGAGAAATCATTCTGCTTCGCTGGAGAGAGTGCGACTCTGGGGAAATACAGCATCAGCTGCCCCCCGCTCTGCTAGGGAAACCACTCACGGTCTCAACTGCTTCCAAGGATTCTGCTTTCTGCGGACTCAGCCGGGGAGAGAAATCATTCTACTTCACTGGAGAGTACGACTCTGGTGCGGAATTTCAACTTCGCCGGGGAAGAAAGGATCATCAGACTTCGGGGGAGAGTACAACTCTGCAGGGGAATACAACATCAGCCGTCTCGACACTCTACTAGGGAAGAGGGAATCATCCAACTTCAGGAGAGAATACGACTCTGGTGGGGGATCTCAATTCCGCGGGAGACTTTACTGGGGAAACACGAGCTTCGACACCCGAACACTCCTATGAAATCTGCACTTGTGACCCGGTGCTGGGGAAGACACCATTCTTCGGTGCTTGACTCAGCTGATGAGGTGACATTCCTTCAGGATGCGTCTGCTTGGGGGAGAGAATCGCCTCTGCCCGGGGACGACATATCAATGCTCACTATTCTGATTCTGATTCTATGGAAGAGAGACTACTGGACTCTGCTGGAGAAGGAGGGCTCGCCCTGCTTCGGGGATGCGCACGGCACATTTTCTGGAAGGCGCTACACCTGCAACAACACAAACAAACCGACAAGATACCCTTCTCAAAGGGGCCTATCCAGGTTATTATCTCGTGACAATATTCAATTAATTAATTGTTTCAACAATCAATGGGCCTAGGCCCGCAAGTCTATGTATGCGCATTTTATTAAAAAACATCGGCGTTTTCATTCGCAAACAAAACAGATAAATGCTAAACAGACAAGCAGAATTGCTGAATAATGTGCATTTTATTGATGGTGAACCCCTGAATGGGCAAAAATGTTTTACAACAGAGGCAAGCTCCTGGAATGAGGAAGCCGCGCAAAAAGAAAACATAAATATACATCAGTATATACAAATGTCGGCAACGAGGCGTAGACGAACACCATGAGTTGATCCCTCTAAGACCCACTCAACTTCGATACTTCTCCGATGCTTCAGCTTCGGAAGAGATTGATTCAAATAAACGGCCCTCAGGTCCTCCAAACCACTAAACAATGAAAGTCCATACGCGGAACGCATTCATTTGCTTATTCCAATCCCTAACTTTTGCGTGAACCGCCCTTTACGGGTTTTCAGCTCACCGGGATACCCTTTTTTGCCGAAGCCGCCTAGTGTAGGTTTTCGACTTCGCGGGTGTACATTTTTCAATATATCCCTAATTTTTGCCCGAACCTTTTATTCTGTTTTTGGTTCGCCGGGATGCCCCTTTTTTGCCTGGACTCTTTCCTTTTTGTCCAGCGGGTCTCTTTCAAGCAAAGTATTTTTTAACTGCGTCCGCGTTCACCGGGGATGCAAAATCTTCACCATCCATCGTGGATAACAACAAAGCTCCTCCTGATAAGACCTTGCTGACGACATACGGCCCTTCGTAATTCGGAGTCCATTTGCCCCGGTGATCGGAGTGTGGCGGAAGAATCTTCTTCAGGACGAGATCACCCGTCTGGAAGCTTCTGGGACGCACCTTCTTATCATAAGCTTTCTTCATTCGGCTTTGGTACAGGCGACCAAACGCAATCGATGCTAACCTCTTCTCGTCCATCAGGCTGAGTTGGTTCAAGCGATTCGTAATCCATTCTGCCTCGTCGAGTTTCACATCAACCAAAACTCGTAAAGAAGGAATCTCCACTTCTAACGGTAGGACAGCTTCCATACCGTACACCAAGGAGAAAGGAGTTGCCCTGGTCGACGTACGCACCGTCGTACGATAACCGTGCAGGGCAAACGGCAACATCTCGTGCCAATCTTTGTACGTCACAACCATCTTCTGAACAATCTTCTTGATGTTCTTGTTGGCCGCTTCAACAGCGCCATTCATCTTCGGCCGGTAAGGAGATGAGTTGTGGTGTTCAATCTTGAAGCTATGGCACAGCTCCTTCATCATCTTGTTATTCAAATTCGAACCATTATCAGTAATGATTCGCTCGGGAATTCCATAGCGACAGATGATGTCCCTCTTTATGAATTTAGCCACCACCTGCTTGGTCACATTAGCGTACGAGGCTGCCTCCACCCATTTGGTGAAGTAATCGATAGCTACCAGAATGAAACGATGACCATTAGACGCAGTGGGCTCGATCTTGCCTATCATGTCGATGCCCCACATGGAGAACGGCCAAGGGGAGGACATGACATTCAAACGGCACGGCGGCACATGAACTTTATCAGCATAAATCTGGCATTTGTGACATTTCTTCGTGAATCTGAAGCAATCCGACTCCATAGTCAGCCAGTAGTATCCTGCTCTCAGGATCTTTCTCGTCATGGCATGCCCGCCGGCGTGCGTACCAAATGTGCCCTCATGGACTTCTTCCATGAGCATACTTGCTTCTCTCTCATCTACACATCTGAGTAGCACGAGATCGTGGTTTCTCTTATACAGCACTCCATCAGGATTGAGATAAAAGTTCCCAGATAGCCTCCTTAGAGTCTTCTTATCCTGGGTCGACGCACCCACAGGATACTCCTTGGTCATGAGGAAGGTCTGGATGTCGTGGAACCATGGCTTGCCGTCAGTGGCATCCTCGATTGCAAAGACAAATGCCGGTCTGTCAAGACGCGAAAGTACAATCCTTGGAGCCTCATTCCAATAATTGACTTTATACATTGAAGCCAGCGTGGCTAAAGCATCAGCCATTTGATTTTTAGCCCGGGGTACATGATGAAGTTCCACTCGATCGAAGAATGGAAGCAGCCTCCTGGCATAATTCATGTACGGCACTAAATTCGCTTGACGAGTTTCCCACTCCCCTTTGATCTGATTGATTACGAGCGCTGAGTCACCATATATGTCTAGATTCTTGATTCTCAAATCAATTGTCTCTTCTAGACCCATAATACATGCTTCATACTCGGCTTCGTTGTTGGTAACTGGAAACGTCAGTCTCGCAGTAAAAGGGATGTGGGATCCGTGAGGAGTCGTGATGATAGCCCCGATACCACTTCCATAGGAATTAACCGCTCCGTCGAATATCAACTTCCACTGAGACTTCCTATCTGGCCCTTCATCGGGCAATGGCTCATCGCAATCCTTCGCTTTGAGAAACATAATGTCCTCGTCAGGGAATTCGAACTTCATCGGCTGGTAGTCTTCGATCGGCTGTTCGGCAAGGTAATCAGACAATACGCTCCCCTTAATGGCCTTCTGAGAGACGTACTGAATATCATATTTTGTTAACACCATTTTCCATCTGGAAATCCCGCCCGAAAGAGCCTGCTTCTCGAAGACGTACTTGATCGGATCCATCTTCGAAATCAGCATAGTGGTGTAGTTGAGCATATACTGTCGTAGACGTTTGGCGGCCCAAGCTAGTGCACAACACGTCTTCTCCAGCATCGAGTATCGAGATTCACACTCAGTGAAATTTTTACTCAAATAATAAATGGCATGCTCTTTTCTGCCCGTCTCGTCGTGCTGACCGAGAACACACCCCATACTATTCTCCAGAACCGTCAGGTACATGATTAATGGCCGTCCAGCCACTGGGGGTATCAAGATTGGAGGTTCTTGAAGATACTGCTTTATTTTGTCGAATGCCTTCTGGCAATCCACATTCCAAGTAATCGCTTGATTTTTCTTTAACAGCCTGAACATCGGTTCACAAGTGGCCGTGAGCTGAGAGATAAACCTTGCAATGTAGTTTATTCGGCCCAGGAAACCACGAACTTCTTTCTCTGTTTTCGGCGCTGGCATTTCTTGGATAGCTTTTATTTTCGCAGGATCAACTTCAATACCTCGTTCGCTAACGATAAACCCCAATAACTTTCCGGACCGCACTCCGAAAGTGCACTTGTTAGGATTCAGCCTCAGCCTGAACTTCCTAAGCCTTTCGAACAGCTTCAACAGGTTGACCAGATGCTCTTCCTCCGTTTGGGACTTTGCAATCATGTCATCAACATAGACCTCGATCTCATGATGAATCATATCATGAAACAAAGTTACCATTGCCCGCTGGTAAGTGGCCCCTGCGTTCTTCAGACCGAAGGGCATTACCTTATAGCAGAATGTGCCCCAGGGGGTGATGAACGTTGTTTTCTCCATGTCCTCCAGCGCCATCTTAATCTGATTGTAACCGGAGAAGCCATCCATGAACGAAAACACGGAAAACTGGGCTGTATTGTCGACCAACACATCGATATGAGGCAACGGGAAATCATCCTTAGGGCTCGCCCTATTCAAATCCCGATAATCGACGCACATGCGTACCTTACCGTCCTTTTTCGGTACAGGCACTATGTTGGCGACCCACGGAGGGTAAGTGGTAACGGCTAGAAATCCTGCGTCCAACTGCTTTTGGAGCTCTTCTTTGATTTTTACAGCCATGTCTGGTCTCGTTCTCCTGAGCTTCTGCTTGACTGGAGGGCAATCTTCCCGCAACGGCAAGCGATGAACCACGATATCAGTGTCAAGTCCGGGCATATCCTCATATGACCAAGCAAAGACGTCACTATACTCTCGAAGCATCTCGACCAGTCTATGCTTGACATCATTCTGCAGCGCAGCCCCTACTCTGACATTTCTGACGAGCTCCTCAGAACCCAAATTTATGATCTCAATATCCTCCTCGTGAGGCAGAATAACCTTCTCCTCTTGTCTCAACAAGCGGGCCAACTCTTCCGGAAGGTCCTCGTCTTCATCAATCTCATCCTCGGCTTGATAGATCGGGCAATCAAAGTCGTAGTGAGCCGTAGAGGGTCCAGAGTCGATGTCATCTGTTACGTGGATCCTGCAATAACAAAGGTTAAGTTTAAAGCAGGAATATGCGGGTTAGCACGAACCTCGTTGCCATTTTGCTGTTTTTCGAAATAAACATAAAATAGGAATAACAGAGAACACAATATTTGATTACGAAGAAAACGCCTTTTATTTATTAACAAAATGCATACACATAGCCCAACAAGGCCCTGACAGTAAAACCACTATGCCCCGGGCAGGACATAGGGCTGTACAAAGATTGTAAAAAGCAAATCATTACTCTTCATTCGTCAGCTTGATAATCTCCTTGATGGTCCAATTGTGAAGGCGCTCGCCCGGCTTGCTCGGTTGAATCCAGGCGTCAAGATCGCAATCACTGTCTCCGCTGTCCTCCGACGCAGCGTTGATACTCTCGAAAATTACTCCCTCCTTGGTGAATAAGATCGGCCCTTTCCCACGAGACGAGCTGCCAGAAGAAGATGAAGCTTCAGCTCCTGGGGAATATCCCAATCCAAACTTATCTTGTTTGATTGGTATATCCAAGACATGCCCCCAGCCTGGGGTGGAGCCGGCTTCGACAACGGCCCGAGCTTCCTTAAACGAGGAGAGGTTCAACTCTTGCTTCTCTGCGACGACAGGAGCTACTTCTTTCACCCTGACGGTTTCAAATGCTTGGCAAAGAGTCTCATGGATCTCACCATCCATTTCAACGTATTTAAAGGACGACAGGTGGCTTACCATGATGTCCTCTTCACCACAGACGGTCACTATGCTGCCCCCAACAGCATATTTAAGCTTCTGATGCAGCGTGGACGTCACGGCACCAGCAGAATGGATCCATGGCCGGCCTAAGAGGCAACTATAGGCGGGCATGACATCCATGATGTAGAAAACCGTATTATACGTCTCTGGACCCACTTGAATTGGCAGGGTCAACTCTCCGAAGACGTGGCGCTTGGTTCCATCGAAGGCTTTCACGACCAGATCACTGGGCGTGCACAGCAGTCCACGGGTATCCAACTTCATCAGTGCCTTCTTCGGGAGCACGTTAAGCGAGGAACCTGTATCCACCAGGACATGTGACATAATAGTGCCTCTGCATTCTATTGAGACGTGCAGGCGCTGTTGTGATCTCTTCCCTTAGGAGTCAGCTCCAGATCTGTAAAACCCAGCCCATTACCAGCATTGACATGGGCCACCACTTCTTCGAGTTGATTTACTGATATCTCCTGCGGCACGTATGCAGCATTCAATACCTTCAGTAATGCATTGCGGTGCGCCTCAGAGCACAGCAACAAGTTAAGAATCGAGATCTTTGACGGAGTCTGATGAAGATGATCTACAATTTTGTAGTCACTTTTCTTGATTAGTCGTATGAACTCTTCAGCATCTTTAACCAGCAAGTCTTTTTCTGCCTCAGCAGGGACCTCTTCGACAGCTTTACCTTTACCCTTATCCACAGCGTCGGCCCGGACCACCTTCTCCGCTGCAACCTCTGCTGGTGCGAACACTCTACCGCTTCTAGTGATACCACTGACTTCAGTAAGATTCTGCATAGTTGATCCGAATGGCTCTAGCTCTATCTTCTGACCATTACAATAAACTTCGGCGCCATAATGCCATGGAACGGCATTGGTGCTCTCGAATGGGATTGGTCCGGCCCTGGTGATGGTGATAGTAGGCGGACGGGGCGCAGAAATAGTGATAGGGTGACGAGGAATAGTAATGGTAGCAACTTCGTCTGCCTGCTTCAGTACGACTTCCCCTGATGCACTCTCAATGCTCCGGCTGAATTGCAAAATACCCTCGGACATCAGACTTTGGATACCTTCGATCAGCTGCTCACACCCGTCAGGAAGTGTAGCACAAGCCATACATAATTCTCCGCATCCAGGAAAGAAGCCCTTCTTCAGCAACTTAGCCTTGACAAAACTCAACGGCGTCTTCAAATCTTTGACATCGGTCAGCAAGTCTAAACTCTCCTCAGTGATAACAGCATTCACTCCGCCCCCCTTATGATGAGGCATCGGATTTTTGGTGACGTTGGGCACGTTGTCAGAAAAGTTGATAACCTTGGCGTCCACCAAGTCCTGGACTTTGTGCTTAAAAGCTTTACAATTCTCAATCGTATGGCCTGGTGACCCAGTGTGGAATTCACAAGTAGCATTAGCATCATACCCCGGTGGTGGTGCCCCTGTTAAGGGAGCCAACGTCCTTTTTTGAACCAATTGGAGCTGAAGCAATGTTTGCAGAAGCTGTGCATATGACATAGGTGGAGTATCAAAATGACGGCTTGCCATAGGACCCCGATTCTGATATCTTTTATACCCCTGTTGATTCTGCTGCTGAGGCTGCTGCTGCTGCTGCGGCGGGGCAGCTGGGATATTTATGCTAGCAATATGAGGCTGAGGGCCCTTGCCCTTTCTCCTAGCATTAGTGACAGCACTGGCATCTCCCTCTCGACGCTTTCCAGTATAGGGTTTCTTGCTAGCTCCTCCAACTGAGGATGATTCGCCCTGAATTTTTCCGATCTTTATACCGTTCTCAACATGCTCGCCCAGAGTGATGAGAGCCGAGAATGTTCCAGACATGCCACTGACCAGCTTCTCATAATAGATTCCAGGAAGGGTGGCCACGAACATTTGCACCAACTCACGCTCAACCATCGGTGGTTGAACCCGAGCAGCCAATTCACGCCACCGCTGGGCGTACTCTTTGAAGCTTTCATTGTTCCGCTGTGAGAGATTCTGAAGCTGAAATCGGTTGGGAGCCAAGTCGCTATTGTATTGATAGTGGAGAACAAACGCTTCTGCAAGATCTTTCCAGGTGCGCACAGTAGCGGGCTCCAAACCCATATACCATTCGAGTGATGGACCAGAAAGACTATCCTAAAAGAAGTGCATCAGCAACTTCTCATCGTCAGAATAGGCGGACATCTTTCTATAATAAGATCGGAGGTGGACCCGGGGGCAAGTAGTACCCTTATACTTCTCGAAGGTAGGCACCTTGAACTTGTGGGGTACTTTAAAGTCAGCGATCAACCCTAGGTTGGACATGTCAACGCCCAATGTGTTCTGATTTTCTATGCTTCTCATCTTGTCTTCCAGCGCCTTGAACCTGAGTCGAGCTTCAGCATTCAACTCTGCCTCTACACCTCTCTGAGAGAATATGTCATCCTGATGGTCCTCCAGCCACGGTTGAGGCACCACCAGATTTCCTGCACCAGCATTGCCGTTGACCGGCCCTATGTTAACATTGGCTCCCAAACTACCATTGACGGTGCCAGCCGCGTTGAGTCCGAGATTAGTCATCAGATTTCCGTTAGCACTGCCGTTGCCCCCGGCGGCAGGAACAACGTTCTGTGGAGTATCCCCTGGAGGAGGAGTAGGCACGGCCCCTCCATGAAGTATGCCATTACTGTCAACCCTGGAGATCAGCGGTTGAACTAGAGTACGAAGCTGGTCTTGACCATTCGCGACCACCTGCATCAGCTCCATAAAACGATCCATCCGTTCACGGAGTTCTTGGACATCTGACTGCACCTGGTCCATGATTCTCGTCTGATTAGCGCGAGTTGAATAGCGGTGGATGAGTCTTTGATCAATCCTGGAGATCGAAAGCAGCTCGGGACCTGAAAAAACTGTTAACAATAAAGGTTAGGAAAAGTAATAAGATATACACCATGCAAATATGCTTCATGCAGATGCAGGCGTGTGTCTGTGTGCGTGGGAGATTTCCCCCGATCCTAGTGCCTTAGTGCCAGTGCTGATAATAATAAGAGGAAGACGAAATCTGAGCCCGATCATGGAAACATCAATCTCATATATATATGGAAAGGCCTGTCAAGGCAGTACACAGTATCAGCGAGTACAAATCAACAGCATGACCTCAGCCAACAAGTCTGGTGATGGTCAGCATACATCAAAGATCAAAAACAACGGGGATATAACTAGTCAAGTACGGCCACGAGCGCGATACTCTGCTAATAACTCCTTTGTCTCTGAATGATCTGGCGAAGTGAGCAACCCCTCGACAAGTAGTTCCCTCTTCCTGATGGTATGCAGGAGCCCCTGAACTGAACTCTCCCAAGCGCCTTTTCCAAAGCAATCCTCCAGCTTCCGCTTTTTAGACTCAAACATCAGCTTATGCTCCTTCAGGCTAGCAATGGCTTTGTTGAGACGGGCTTCAGCGGAGTACCTGCGGGCGGTCTCTTCATCAAACCTCCGCTCACTGTCCTTCACTTCGGTCTCTAGCTTAGAAATCTGCAGCATCAGCTTGTCTTCTCGCTCCTTCCTGGTGGCCATGGAAGTCTTCCAATGCTGGTCGAACTTAGATATTCTCCTGTATGCTTCCTCCAAATGCTGCTTCTTCGTAGCTAGCACATCGTTAGCGGCCCTGAAGTCTTGACCCAAGCGTTCCCGATCAGCAATCTGCTTTGCCAAGTCTGCACTCAGCTGGCTTACCGATTCTGTTTGCTTTTTGAGAGCATGCACGGCTTCGTTCCTCTCACTTCGAAGCTGAGCTAACTCCTTCTCTAATTCTGCATTTGCCTTCTTCAGCTCATCACGCTCGGCTAATACCTGGTTGTGCTGATGAACGGGCACAGTGATGGGCTCTTCAACTGGTGAAGGACTCTCTGGTCTGACATGAGGGAATGGCATCCCTATAGCGCTGGCTCTGGCTCTGATCCAATTTGAATAAGGAGGGTAGGCCTGGCTGTTGCTCTTCCCCAACAAAGGCTTTCCTCTCGTGCTGATATTATTCCACGCATACTGAAGCTTAGACAACAAATCCCCCTCTAGAATACCCGTGAGGTACAGAGATTCCCGTACCTCTTCTTCCTTTGGTGGAGCCCTCAAAGCATATGCAAACTGACGAACTAGCAATGATGGATTGTAGTTGATGCAACCCTTCCTACCTATCAGAGGTACGTTTGGAAACCCACTACAACTGAAAATCACCTCGGTGCCTAACCTGTCTCTGTCAACGAACCAATCAATGTCTTCTGCCGACAAACTCATCAATCGCTCAGGCCACTCAGCTGTGGCTGCAGACAAGACAGAAGAACCCTTCTTAGGCAAATGACTATCAAACCACTTGTACAGCAACGACACGCAGCATGAAACATTCTTCCCTCTCCGGTTCTCATTCTTGTAATGCACTGAATGGTAAACGTCTCCGATCAGAGTAGGGACTGGATTCCCTGAGGCAAAGATATGGAATGCATCAAAATCTACGAAATCAGGCATGCTGGGAAATAGGATAATGCCATATATGCATAAAGCCAGGATGGCGCTGAAGGCGTCCCAACATTTGTCCTTAGCACACTGCTGAGCCTTAGCTACCAGAAACTGCAGAGAGAACCCTGGGACCTTGTTCCAACTCGTCACTACTAACTCAGAAGCGCTCAAATGGAGTGAGGACGCTAAATCAACCAGATCAGGTTCAGCATCCATGTGGACAAAAGGCACTTGCCTTTTGATAGGCACACCCAGCATATCAGCATACTCTTCCAATGTCGGCGCGAGAACGAAGTCGTGAAAAGTAAAACACCTCAAGGGAGGGTCATAAAACTGCAGAAGAGCATGTAACCCATTCAACTCGGACGTAGAAGGTTTGCAAACCAAACTAAGCAACCTGCCATAAGACTTCCTGAACCTATCCTTCACAGAATCCCCTGCCAGGGCTATCAAACCAGTCAGCTTCGACACATCGGGGGTCGGGAACTTGTATGCAACGGTCTTTCTGAGAGAAGCCATAATAGCAGCAGAAGACGAGAAATCCGGGATCGGGGAAACGGTACCTGCAACACAGACACACGTTAATGGAATGCAGATGAATGTGCAAACTAATGCAAAATGCAGGTATGCAATAATATATCCAGGTGGCTGCTATGGAGATTCGGTATCAACAGTCACTGATGAGAGGGAAACCCCGGTGTAAGACCACTAATCTGATCTGCTGAGAATAACCATCCGATAGGACCGAGATCAAAATTCTGTTCTGACAAGAGTAAGTGACTGATAATAAGGACCTCGGGTGCAAGATCAAGGAACATCTGTTGATGAAGTCTTCAGACCCCAAATCAAAAATCTGCCCTAACAAGAACAAACACACAACTGCTGATGAGATCTTCAGACCCCAAATCAAAAATCTGCCCTATCAAGAACAAACAACAGCTGCTGATGAGATCTTCAGACCTCACTCAAAATCTGCCCTATCAAGAACAAACCACTGATGACGATACTCTGATCAAAACCTGCTCTATCAAGAACAGACAAACACCCGATGATAAGATCCTCTGATCAAACCTGCTCTGTCAAGAACAGACGAGTCTGCAACTGAGAAACCCTGGTACCAACATAACTGATTCACTGTCAAGAAAACCAGGTAGTCTGAAGGTCAAAGTTTCCTGCAATAAACCCAGCCCGCTCACAGGTATGGACCTACACTGACTCAAGGTACGGCATCCTATGCGTTCATCAGCATCACAGACTTTCAAAACTGACGATACGATTCCCAGAAGGAGTGGCATCATCAAGTCTTGAAGAGGCCTCACTTAGCTGAATCACAAATGATCGGTCCCCAGAGTCGACAATTCACCAAACCAGCAACCGTCTCAACCCAAAGGGTTGAAAGTGAAGCCAACCGGATGAACCTCGTCTGAGTGTGGATTTCATGAGACACTAGTGCCTGCAAAGCAAGCACGCGCCCACTAATTTCCACTCTAAGTCTATGGTGCACTCAAGCCTGGGTCTGGCTTCTCACTCATCAGAACTCCCATCCCACAACAGCACAAATAATCATATTTTACTGAATATAAAATGCGGGAAATAAAGTGCGAGAAGTAAAAATGCGATAAATAAACGCAACCCAACTGGTAAACACACAAACGGTAGGATTGACTCTCTTAAGGGACGTTGGATCCCAAATGCATAGGGAGGAAGTCCCCAGCAGAGTCGCCAGCTGTCGCTTGCGCGAAAATAAGGTGTCGGCATGACAGAAGAGTCGCCACCTTTCGTTATTTATCCCTCAGAGCGGGAAAGGAAACGATCGGAAAAACCTGGCGAATAAGGGTAAAACAAGGTCATCGCAACCATTGTCTGGGTTCGAGAGTCGGTTACGCAAGGGGAAGGTATTAGCACCCCTCACGTCCGTCGTACTCGACGGGATCCTCGCTTGTTTGTTTACTTGGACGGGTTGGTTATAATCTATCTACCTATCAAGGCTGGCTGAAAAAGAAAAGAAAATGACTCGGCAAAGCATCGCGCTTTATGCCTACGTATTCCCGTCTGGAACGAGAAATCAGAGTCAACGTAGTTCGGCTAACTACGGGTGAAGACGGGGGAAGGTTGCTCGCTAGGACGTCGCATCCTATGCCTACGTATTTCCATCTGGTATGAAAGATCAGAGCAAACGTAGTTCGGGAAACTACGGGTTATCTCCTAGAAGAAGTGTTTTTTATTGTGTTTGCGATTTCAACCGCACTAGAGACTATGACCTGAGAGTGAATGCGTCGCATGTCACCCAAAGGGTACCATACTAAACATCTAGACTGTGGAAAAGAAACTCTCCCACAATCCTTTCTCAGATAGCTTAAGGCTCGTAACGTACGAAAGAAATCATTCATGATTACTGTATCTTAAACTGTTTCGAGATGAGAAGAGAACAGGCCCAACTAGGAGGGAGACTATCAAGTCCTACTGTTATCATGCCATAGATTCATCCTATGGTTGAAGTTTGAACAGGGAACTCCTAGATGTTGTCATGCATAGGTTTCAACCTAAAAGTCTATCATCAAATCCTCATCAGAGGAAATGAGAGTCCTATGGGATCATGTCAATGATACGCCAAAACAGACAAAAGCATCAGCTTTAACAGTAAAATGCATGCAATGCAAGTGAGGGAGGAAATGTGTGTGGGGCTTCAGCCTCCACAAGCTCGTCTCAACCTCAAGCCAGTCATGAAATAACAGTAATCATACTGAAATAAACAACATGCTGTCAAGCAAAAACAGTAAACTGTAATCATACAGACAAAAGAGATGAAATGCTATCAAGCAAAATAAACACATGGGCAAGGGAGCTGGGCTCTACCGAATACCCGCAAGCAAAGCCAGGCAGTAACAATACAATCAGATGCACTCATGCTCTTACACTGAACTTATTCTAAATGGGCTTAGTCTAATGCAACAGACAAATAAGACAAAACACACAATACATCAAAGAAAACAGAAGAAAGCCTCAGCTCCTCCAGCAGCAACCCAGTCTTCAGACTTCAGAGATCACTTGCTTTCCAGGTATCAACCCTACAACATGAGTATCAACTCATCTTCTCCCTTTGAGCTTCAGCTCCTTTGATCAACTCCACCTTCAGGCTTCACTATCTCCAGGGATCTTCAGGCATCCACTTGATCTTCACAAAGTCTTCAGACTTCAACCATCTCCAAGGAATCATCCTTTTCAAAGCTTCAGCTTCTATCTTCAATGGCTCCAATGCTCCAGCAAACAAGATTCAGTTAACAAGATGAGGTGAGGATGTTACAGTACTCACTGATTTCCAAAGGATGCCATTGAGGACTTAACATCAAAAGAAAGGCTCTCTCAAAGTTCTACCTCAGAGGGCAAGGTCACTAATCCCTCCAAAGGAGAGAGGTGAATACCCTTAAGGGACTCTATGTCACAGAGAAGAAAGGAGGTGAACAAGACACTCCTTGTTTATTGAACAAAATATTCTATCTAGGGCTCTGCCTATGCACCTATAAACCTATAAACAAAACAACAAAGGGTCTTCAAAGCTTCCATGATGATCCACAAGGTCTTCAACTCAATCTTCAAAGCTCACACACTCAAAAGAGAAGGGAAGAAAACACAACAATACAACTTATGCCTTTAAGCAACACACATACTATCCATACATTCAAAAATCAATGAAAAATACTAAAACACCATACAATATTCTAACAAAATTCTAGGGGATTCTATACATACTTACCCTTAACCCATGTATTCCCCATACACTAATTTGGACTATAAACCCCAAAACAAATTTGTTCAAGCTCATATACACAACCTAAAACCCTAATTAGAGCACCTAAATGTCTAACAATCAAACTACACCAAATTTATTCTACAAATCAAGAGATAAATCCTACATGAAACTAGGGGTCAATACCTAACTATGCCAAAAATAATGGCTCAAAAACCCTAAGGGAAAGTCCTAAAACAATTCATAGAAAATGAGATATCAACTAAAAGAAAATAAATGCCCTATTTAAAAGAAAATATCACCAAAAATTCTACACTAAAAATAAAATCCTATTTTTATTTTTATAATTTTATACACATTATTATCTAAACATGGCAAAAAGAATGAACAAAAAAACATTATTTATCAATTTTTTATGAATTATTAAAGTTCACTAAAAATATAAAACAAAATAAAATATAAAATGAGAAAAATGAGGGAGGGGGTGAAAATAGCACACGCGCGCAGTTCATTTCGTTTGGGCCAGATCATGGTGGGGGTGTGAGTATCATGTGGCACTAGGCCCAGGTTTAATCTGAATCCAAACAACAAAGCCAATGCGCTGGGGGGTGTAAACAGAAGGGATTTCACGCGTTATTGGTATTGGGCTCTAACAGGGGGGTGGGGATATCACGTTCTCATTTAAGCCCAGAATTCTGTTTTAAGTTAAACGGTGCGTTTAACCTTTCAAATTTCCCTCCGTTTTTCTGATCAATCCTGACCACACGATATGCCTCTCAGTCAATGGCTTGACTCTAATCGGAGGGTCCCTAGCCATCGTCCCCAATGCTCCATTCTAGGGTTTCAGAAAACGTGAGTTCATGCAGCATATTTCCATCACTTCGTTCTCCTCCAATTTTCCATGATTCTCAAAACTTCCAAAGCCAAAATGATCCTTGAATTACAGAGAATACAACCATATGAATTTTGCTCATGGAATCTTGGTATCATGCACGAACAGAATGGATGAAAGCTAGGGTTTCTCATGTTCACTCTGCAATCAATCATGAAGAAACTTAAATCTAAGGGTATGATCTTGTTCTACTCCTCACCCTGATCTCCACAAGCTATAACATGTTAATTGTAACTCATAATCCAGCTTGTTCTTGCAAGTTAAAGATTCAATGCCCTGCCATGAAACTTCTCTGATTGCACTCTAACTCTCAGGATTTGGTCTTCTACCCTAACTTAACAGTTCTACACCTATAACTATGGCAGAAAGTACATAAACTATGAGATTTGAGCAAGATCACCAACCTGTTACACTTTAATGGAAGCTAGGGTTTCCTTGCAATTCAGTGCTTGAAACCTTCCTTGTTTGATCCTTAGAGGCCAATGTGGATTCTGTATGCAGCAAAAATGGTGAACAAGGCTTGAAACTCGAGTTGGACAGCAAAATGCAATTCTTGCAATTTCCTCAAGATATCTTCAAACTGCCATGGATCCTCTTCTACCTCAGCATGTACTCACTCACAATGATCAGAATAATAGGTTTATGGTGGAGAAATGAATGGAGATTGAAGAGAATGAAGGTTTGAGATCAAATTGCCAATGGAAGAATCTTGCTTCTCACACTCTAATCTCACCTCTCACCAACAATGATCACCAACCATTTACCCTCCCTGATTCACTCTTTAAATAATGATTAATAGAAGCTCTTGGATTCATCTAGAAAGATCTAGAAAGTGCTAGAATCTCATATGATGGTAAGTTGAAAATCTCATGCATCATGCATTATCCATTGCAAATTGGCCTTAAAATCTCCTTACATGATATATTGAAGTGTTATGAACCATTACAAGCTTTTTCCTTGCCTTGTGTTAGGGTTTCCAAAGGTGACTTCAAATGCAAGTAACAAAATAACAAAGCATCACCCATTTTAAAGCTTCAAATCAAAATTCTATCTAAACCAATGTTCTCAAAATGATGTTTCCAATCAAAATGATATATTGGATGACCCATTTTGGATCTCTAGATCCTCCAAACTAATTTCCAATTTCAACTTTTTAAACTTATAAGCCATTTTTAGTTCATTTTTGACCAATCATGCAAATCCATGCTATGAGCCTTTCCAACAATTCATGACCTTCTTTCTAGACTTAAAATCACATTTTGAACAACTTTCATGTTTTGAGTTTTTCCATTTGAGGCTTGGAAATAGGAGATATGGCATTTGCTTAAAAATGACCTATAACTGACAAATGACCAAAATGCCCCTGTCTTGTTCAAACCATAAGTTGAGTTCCACAAATACTATCAAGGACTTATACCACTCAAATTAAAGCTAAGAATATGCCCTTCAACATTCATGTTGACCAAGAAATCATAGGAACCATCCTACTAGGGAAAAAGTTGTCTGCAAGTTGGGTGACTTTCAAGGACCCAGATTCACACACCTCAGCTGACCTGTAATTTGTCAAAACCATAAATTGAGCTCTGTAACTCCTATCAAGGACTTCCACCACTCAAATTAAATCTAAGAACAAGCTCTACAACATTGATGTTGTGGGGAAGATGAGATATAAATCACATCTAGAGCTAAAACTGCCTGGAAAGTAAGGATCAAACTAGGGTTTTCTCACTGACAATCCTTGGAAACCCTAACTTGAAACTTCTCAAACTCCTCAATCAGGATGAGTTGGTCCAGGAATCATCTTTATAACATCTCTATGCATCATTCCATGATCTCATGGCCCTTGGATTAGGTCTCAACCTTCTCCAAATCTTCAGCTGATCTAGGGTTGTCCCAGTCAAAACCCTAATTCTGTCATTCATGGTTGAATCTTCTGAACTCTTGCATAATGACTTCTCTGGGCTTCATGATGGCTATCAAGACATCTCATAGGCTTTCTCAAAACATCAAGTTCATTCTCAAAGTCTCAGAATCATCTGAGGAGCACCCACAACTCTCAAGCTATGAAGCACACATCCTTGGTTTCAACCCACTCCTCTGAGGATCTCTTGAACTTTCTGATAAAGGTATCCATTTTCAAACACTAGATGGATAAATAAATGTTGGTCAAATTTTGGGGTGCAACAGATGTCCCCTTTAAAAAACTTCTTCTTAATAGATTGGAGGATGGAATTAACAAGAGTGTCTGAAGCAGGAGAATTGGAGGGTGTCGAAGAGCCAGAAGCAAGACCACACTTTTGCTTAAGAATCCTCTTAGCATACTCCCTTGGGTTCGACCACTTAAGGGCTATTAGAGGATCTTCAGGGGTCACGATAGGTGGAAGCTTCTTCGTTACAGGCGAAGTATGTTGAGTGTCGGGACTAGTTTGGTTCTCTTAGTCCTCTATCTCTCCTTCTTCTTCTTCATCATCAGTGTCTTCAGAGCCTTCTTCTTCTCCTGTGTCTTCGTCTTTGTTGATTGCCTCGTCCTTTGTGACTCTTATTGCTTCCTCTTTATCATCAGTGGGTGGGGGATTGGTGGAGATATGAGTAGGTTCAGGATGTGTGTCGTCTTGTAGTTCTTCATGAATAACTGGGGGCGGGTTGTCAATTGTTGGTGTGTTTGAAGGGACATGGGTTTGTTTGATAGTCACTTCATCAGTGACCATAGGGTCAGTTTGAATATAAGGTGGGGGACTAGAAGCGTCGTCTTCCCCAGAGTTGCAATCTTCGATGTGGGCCTGTTGTGTAGTGGTTGGTACTAAAGGAGTTTTTGTTCCTACAGAAGGAACAACATGTTGGTTCACTTCACTTAAGCCAGAGCCAAGGTCAGAAGAAGGGTGATAAGTTGGCTCACCTTGGCTATTGATGGAGTAAGTAGAAGAAGCATCAGAAATTGGAGGTGAAGTAGTAGTGATGGTATTAGCCTGAAAACACAAGTAGAGAGAATAAGGCTAAGAAGGTAAGCAACAAAGGTGTACATAACCAAATGATATTGTGCGTACCTGAGCTGGAGTAGCACCAGAGTTAGAATTGCCATCCCCATGATCATTGGAAGTTGGCTTCGTAATGGCCACAGGGGGTTGTCCTTCGACACCAGGAGTGTATGTTGAACCAAGAATTTTGGCCACCTTCGATGGAGGTGGGCTAGTAAGTCCAAATGCCTTTACAGGTTTCTTTCTCTTTTTTACCAGAATCTCCTCAGGAGATTCATCAGCATCTGAAGTAATAACAATGAGGGCATCCTTCTTGCCTGTCTTCGAAGGAGTATGAGGTTTGTGCCTAGTCTAAGAAAACAAAAAGAGGCAATACAAGTGTGAGAGAAGAATCACACAAACGAAAGATTAGGCAAAGGATATGATATATACCGTTTTGCCTTCAATTTCTTTGCCACTTTGAGAAGTGGTAGCCCTTGTAGGTGGAGCCTTCCAAGGTATAGCTAAAAAACAATATATGATGACCAGTTAAATAGTGAAAGATTAATGGCACAATCATAAGGGAAGGGCATCAAACCTTCATATATGTCAGATTCGATCCGAACGTTTTGAATCCCTATATGAAGATGTCCTTTGAAACTGTCTAAAGTATACTTAGTCGGAACCACCCGTTGAGCCTTTGGTTGAGATTGTTGTCGAAGGACTTTTAGGTCCGCAGCACACATAAACCAATCTGGAAATGGAGGGGCAAGTGCCACTCCAAAATCAGCAGTAGGCAAGCGAGGGAACTTAGGAGGGGATTTTTATGTTATCCAATTTTTGAAAAAAGTTTCTTTTTAAGGTGACAGCAGCCTCATGAATGGTTCAACTAAGATCATCTAGTCGATAAACAATTTCAAAGTACTTATGGAATGCTTGAATTTCTTGAATGTGAGTAAGCTTACTTTTCTTTGACTTGTCCTGCACAGTAAGGAAAGCTTGATCAAGTAGTGAAGAAAAAGTAGTGAAATCAAGGAAATACTCAGAATAATTTTTTGACCACCAATGGTGGAAAGAAGAAGTGCATAAAATAGAAGGTTCAAAAAACACGGGCGACAAAATTCTCGTCTTGTGACTATATTCAGCAAAGACATCAGCAATGGTGTCTTCATAGAAACTGGCAGTATGGAGGACCACTTACCCTTTCTTGTCATACAAGCATCTGGGAAAACTTTGAATCAACCCAAATTGACGAGATACAAGATTAGGCTGATACACAATCAAGGATGCTAAACCTTTCCTTGCGTCGTGCCTGTTAACAATGAATCTAGGAATAAAAAAGGCTCCCCAGATTGCAATAGAGTCATCATCACCGTGTCTTTGAGGAGTAGGAAATGGCCTTTTAAACTACGAAGGGTCAAACTTCCTTACGGCAAAAGGTGCCATGCTAGGAGTAAACTCAGAGCACTTGGAAAACATCAAGATATAGCTAGTAAATGCTTCTCTGATAGTTATGCCATCATCAGTTGGGGTCAGTTGGACCAAACGAGGCCATTCGACGTGCCTCCCCTTAATCTCAGCAGACGTTTTGACAACTTGTCCTTTCCTAGGAAGGCTAGTCTCGAAGGTAGCATTCAACCATAGTTGAAGCAACCACAAAGGACTAGCCAAAGATACAGATTAACATGCCTCTATACGCTTCAGTCGAGAAGTCGTTCCACTCAAGGATTCATAAAGGGTCTCCTGAATAAGTTCACTTAGGAAAACACCTTTGTTGTGGTGTAGTTGATTGGCAAGAGGTAGGTATTTCTTGGCTACCTGTAGAGACTTGGTACATAATACATATCTTGACAGCCATATGGCGAGGAACGCCACATGTTCTTCGTCAGACACACTCTCAGTAGTTTGGTTGAAGTGATGGTTGACGAAATGAGTATAGGTGAGTTTAGAGGTGGGGATGTTGATATAGTCTTCAGCATCAACATCAGGTTGATAAGAGACACCGTCAGGACGAAGGCCGATAATAGCGGCTTGTCGCATCGCTGTGAAGAGGGCCGGAAGAAGAAGGAAGAGTCGCCATCATTCATTATTTATCCCAAAAGAGGGAAAGGAAACAATCAGAGAAAACCTAACGAAAACGGGAGAAGACAGGTCATCGCAACCAAATCTTGGATTCGAGAGTCGGTTATGCAAGGGGAAGGTATTAGCACCCTTCAAATCCATCGTACTCGACGGGATCCACGCTTATTGTCTATCTAAAAGGGTGTTGAACTATCTACGCTAAAGGCCACAGGGTCAAAAGAAAAGAAAAGAGACTCGATAGAGCATCACCGCTCTATGCCTACGTACTCCCTCGTGCAATGGAAAAGTCAAAGTCAACGTAGTTCGGAAAACTACGGGTGAAAGATGGGGGAAGGTTGCTCGCTAAGACATCGTCGTCTTGTGCCTATGTATTCTCATCTGGTATGAGAAATCAGAGCAAACATAGTTCGGGCTAACAAGAACACTGGTTAGTTCAAATGTTTTAGACCCGAGTAGGGTTAAACCTTAGTTCTAGCAGTTAGATATATGCAGCTCAACCATTGGAGACTTAGGCGTTACCTGTTTGCGGTAGAACCAAGAGTTAACAAAACTCTCTTTATGAAAAAGTTTTCCAAATAATCCCGACGGATAAAAAAGTTTTGAAGTTTGTTTTTGTGTTTTTTAGACAAAGAAGTTTCTTGAGTTATGATTTGAAACTCATGTTGCACTAAAGACTATGACCTAGGAGTGAATGCGCCACATATCGTCCAAAGGACATATGCTAAACACTCTAGACAATTGAGAGGAGGCCCCCCAATCATCATTCCCCAAGTACTTAAGGCTCGTAGCATACAACATAAATTATCCTTTATTAAGTGTTTTGAAGATGTTTGAAGATGAGAAGAGAGAGACACTCTAAAGGGGGACTAAGACTCAACATAATGTTCTCATACAAAGTGCACCTATGATTGGGATAAAAGGGAATGCTACCCAATGTTATCATGCATGAGTTCAAGTCTAAGGTCTATCATAATATCTCTTAAACAAAATATATTAGAGGTCCTAAAGGAACATGGCAAAGAAGAAAGAAGAAGAAGGAAGCAAAAGATAGATAAAGGATGCATACCGGTAATGCACAATTAGAATGAAAGTGAGGGAGGAACAAGTGTGGGGAAATAGCCTCCACAAGCACATCTTAACCTCAAGCATGCTTATGAGAAGATGCAAAAGGATGCAAGCAAAGAAAATAATGCACACCCACAAACAAGAACACAAACAAGAGTGAGATGAAATGGGAGAAATGAACTTCCTACAACCATTTGTCATCAATCACCATACCCAAAGGCAAAAGAAAAGAAAAGGAAGAAGCCATGATTAAATGGGAGAATGGGAGGCAAGGTGAGGATATCAAGGAACTCAAATGGGCAACTCAACCAAAGCAACACCATAATCATGCAAGCAAACACAAGAAGAGACCTAAAAGAATCACCATTCATGATATGTTTAAGGTACCTCCAAAGGAGGGACCAAACCATCTCAAATGGGATTCAAAGGTCATTGGACAGAAGTGAAGATGAGAGGAGAGAATTCACAAAGCAAATGATCAAACACATCAAAAGAAATGCAAGAATAGGCAAGGCAAAAGACCTAGGTCTTAATCAACTTCAACATTTGAACTTCAAATGGAAAGCCTAAAAGGAATGCAACTCACAACAAGCATCAAACAAGTTTATGACCTATAAATGAGCATTCAAATACTTCAAAATGTTAGAAGTATGAATCAACAAGATTTAGGAGCATTAGGGATCCATAGAAGTCATTTCCCATTCAAACTAGGTCAAGTGCATGTATGAACCACCCTTAGAAGTAACTTAACTTGTAAGATACCTAAAAAATAGGAAAAAGGCTCAAAAATATCAAATAAAATCTAAAATGCACATAAGAGGGTTGGCAACCAAAGGCCATAAGATCCCAACCAATGTCACTTCACAACATCACCAAAGAATTTGATTCACAAGGGTGCCCCATTGTGAAGGAGGGTTGTCGAGGGTCAAACAAAATGAGATAAAACTCAAACCAAAAATGATTAAACCAGGGGAAAAATCATCCTCAAAGATTACTCAACTCATCATGGAAGTGAGGAAAAAATCTTGTTCATAGGAGATCAAGATTTCTCAAGAAACAAGTATGAAACAAAAAGAAGCAATTAAAATCAATTTAAAAACAACTCCAAGCATTTAATTCCATTTTAATTCAAAAATAAATAAAAAACTAAAATAAAAAATGTCAAAAATTATTTAACACATTTAAGTGTCTAAAAAATATTTTTGTGGAATTTATTAATATTTGAAGCTATTTTTAAATGATTAAAAGCAAAACAGAAAAACAAATAAAAAAAAATTAAAAAGAATGGCGTGACAAATAGCAACTAAACCAGTTCAAAGCATTGGGCCTCCTCAAGAGAGGGGTGCAAGAAGCAAGCTAAGCCCAACTCACTTACCTACTCAAAACGCAACGTTTCATTAAACGTGCCTGGCAGTCAAATGACACGCACGCTGGTACGAATTCATCCAAACCGTCCATCCAACAACTCAACAAGTCAAACACCAATACACTTAGGCAAAATGGAAGGTGAACCAGACGACGGAGCAACTGCTCCGATCGTCTTCTCCAGCAAGGCAGCCGGAGTTGCAGATTCAAAACATCATCAAATTGCATGAAATCTTATACCAAACTGAGGAGTAACTCAAGCACATCACAAATCCAGGCTTAAAATTCATGTATCATGCACATACAAAGCAAATCGAACGATTGAAAATCTTAGCACATAACGGAAGTCTCAACAAACGTCACAAATAACTATCCAGATTTTGCCTACCAAGTGTAAGACTTCAGATGCAGCAAGAATGGCAATGATTCAATGCATATCATGAAAGAATTTTGAAAAAGAAGAATACCTAACGAAGTCTCTTCGTTGGAGCTTCACAAGTGCTTAAGCTGACTCAAGAAGGTGCAGATCAACTCAATGAAGTTCAAGGAAGATGATTCTTACGTTAGTTTGAGTTGAATTTGCTTGAATCTCAGTTTCCAATTTTCAAATTGCTCTTGAGTTTCCAAACTTTGCTCTGCTCTTTTCTCCACGAAATTGCATGAATGAAGGTTCAAATTTCATTTGGAACTTATATACAATGGATCTATGAGTGTTTGGAGGCCCAATATGGCTTGGTTATAGTGAATTGCAAATATGCCCAATTTGGAATGTGAGCTTCATGCATACGTGAAAATGGCTCCAATTCCACTTGAATTTTATTTGAATCAGCTGCTGGCAATGTGAATTGATCATGTGGATAGAAATTAAGCCTTAATTTGATCCAATGGTGGAGATTTGATATGAAACTTCTTTTTGAAGTTATTTGCATTTACATGTGAATTTAATACCATGGACCAAAATTGACTTGGGCATTCTTCTTGTTGGACCATTGTGAATCAAAATGAGTACAAACATGGCATGTAAATGTTCCAAAACCAATTCAATTGAATTCATGACTTTTAAGTCCATTTTCACTTGATTTTCTTCACCAATCTCCTCATCCTTGCCAAATTCATGACAATTTTGTGTTCCATGATGAAATTGAGATCATTTGGAGCAAGTTTTATGTTGATCAAAGTTTCATTTGAAGTGCATAAGTGGATGAAAAGGACCTATGATGAAAATGACCTATAATCTCACTTTCCCAAAATACCCCTGCCTTGCAAGCTACATAGCTTGAGTTCTAAAAATGAGATGAAGGACTTATAGGACTTTTTGGAAAGCTAAGATCATGAGGAACAATTTTCATTTTCCTCAAAAGTTAAGGTGAAACATGATTATAGGTTAAAAGTGTCTTAGAAGTTGGTTGACTTTTATTGACTGAAAATATGGTTCATCTGAGACCTCTAACTTGTCAACATCATAACTTGAGTTCTAGAAACCCAATGGATGAGTTCTAGTACTCAAAAGAAAGCTAATAACATGCTATACAAGTCTATTGTTTGCATCAAAGTGAGATTAAGCTTGTATCTTGAGATATGCGGTCTTGAAGTTAGGCACTAAACAGGGGATTTTACACTAACAAACCTCTGAAACCCTAATTTAGTAACTTCTCACACTCTTGATTCTTCTTGATTTGATCTTAAAATAACATCTTATATGTCTCAACCCAACCATTCATGACTCCAATGACTTGTAATTAAGTCTCAAACTCCTTCAAGTCCTTAGTTGACTTTGCACTAGGCAGATGAAACCCTAGGGATACAATCCTTGACTGTGGCCTCTTGCACATGGTCCAACAACTTAGATGAGCTCCACAATGGATTTAAAAGCACTCAATGAGCTTCTCCATAATTTAATATCCATAATCATGGACTTATGAACCCCTGATGATTTGAACTGAGCCCTCATGCTTGAACTAGGAATCTTTGATAACTTTCTCTTGAGATGCACACCTCTCTTGACCCCCTACAAATGTCAATGCTATGCAACATGCAAATTCTAAGAAATGAAATGAAATATAAACCAAGTAAGAAAAAGGTTGGGAAAATTTTGGGGTACAATAGCCGCCCCTATTCAAACGACTTGGACCTGAATGAGTGAAAAGCGAACGGCTTTCAAACGATCAAGTTAAAAGACGATTGAATACCAACAAACCCATAAATTTGCCAACCGCATAAATAGAACTATAAGCTCTTATTAGGGACAAAAATCTCTGGAAATAACTGAATAATAGTTGCAACGACAACCAGCTGACTGATTACCAATCAAAACATCGACACGCGGTCGTAAGAACATCTGCTAACACGCAGGCAACAACACTAAGTCGGAAAGATCATCTGACATCGCTGTCAGGCATCGACACTAAGTCGGAAAGATCATCTGATATCATGCAACAGATAATGAACCCCTAACTTTGCCGTCAGGCCTCTGCATTAATTTGGAAAAACATCTGTCCTCGCCGTCAGGCATCGACATCAAGTCGGTAAACACACATCTGACATCGCAGTCAGGCATCTGACCTCGCCGTCAGGCATCGACACTAAGTCGGAAAACACATATCTGGCATCACTGTCAGGCATCTGACCTCTCTGTCAGGCATCGATGCTAAGTCGGAAAACACCCCTGGCATCGCCGTCCGGCATTTGTTGAACACAATAGGCAACAAAAGCAAAAGCCGACTCAACACACAACTGAGAAGAACCATATGACATCACCACCAGACATCTGTTAAATAAAAACAGGCATCGAATCTGAAGATAAGGACCTCTAACATCTTCGTCAGGCATTCACTAAATAAAAGCGAGCAACGAACCCAAAGGTAAGGACATCTGACATCGCCATCAGGCATTCGCTAAATAAAAGAGAGCATCGGACCCGAAGGTAAGGACTTCTGACATCACCGCCAGTCATTCGCTAAATAAAAGTGAGCATCGAACCCGAAGGTAAGGACATCTGACATCGCCGCCAGGCATTCGCTAAATAAAAGCGAGCATCGAACCCGAAGGTAAGGACATCTGACATCGTCGCCAGGCATTCGCTAAATAAAAGCGAGCATCGAACCCGAAGGTAAGGACATCTGACATCGCCGCCAGGCATTCGCTAAATAAAAGCGAGCATCGAACCCGAAGGCCAGATCAACACGCAGTTGATAAACGTCTGACAAATCACAACAATACTCCACTGGGAAAGAGAGGAACTTAACTAAGAAACTATGATAGGGAGAAAAGAGAAACTTAACCAAGTAAATCTGTTGAGGAAAACATGATACGTTGAACACATCTATCACAAATCTTTTGTCGAGGCCTGAATACATGTACAGACTTAGATAAACACTGTCACCACCTTGCCATGGTCTGGACACTGCGGGGGATGAAGGATACCACCACCGACTGTAGTCAGGTGACACCGCTGGGGAATAACATGAGCCTGGGTCTGGATACCGCACGGGTTAATGGAAACTATTATGGTCTGAACACCACACAGGCAGAAAGATCAATCTTCCAGAGATACACCTGAAAAAAGAGATAACCACCTGGCTTATGTTTCACATGCATATGTTTGAAAATGACGTAATGCTCCATACGAAATGGAAATGCTATGCGTTTAGGAGGATGCTATGCATGAATGTAGATGCAACGGAACCAAATCAGCAAAATAAATGCTGGAGAGAGAAAGCCACCCTGCTGGACGGTAATTCTACTCTGTTGGGGATTAGATCAAATCCTGCTGAGGAAAATGCTCTGAACGGCCTTCCAGAATACAAACCTTATGGGGAATAGGCAACCCTAATGGGGAAATATAACCACATGCTAAACTGCCATTCTATTCTGCTGGAGAACAACGCCCTGACCTGCCTTCCAGGATACAACTTTCAAAGAAAATAGCCAACAAGTCGGCTGAGGAAAGATAACCAGACGTGAGAAAACATTCACCATGCTGGGGAATCAACGAATCTTCGGGGAAAGTACAACCAAACACCAAGGTTGATCATACCTTACCGAGGAAATCAGCCCTGAATGGCCTTCCAGAATATAACATTCTGGGGAACAGGAAACTCTGCATGGGAACCAGCACTACTCACTGAGGTTAAACATGCTCTGCCGGGAAAATCAAGCTTTGAGTGGCCTGCCAGGATATAACATTCTGAGGAACAGACAACTCTGCCGGGGAAGCAAACGCAAACTGTGAAAGCATAACCCCATTTGTCGGGTTACTCAACTGGGGAAGAATCTACCTTTGTTGTAGATTACTTAATGGGGAACCACTACCGCTGCTGACCTAGCTGGGGATAAAACTCTGCCCACTCTACTAGGGAGACAACTACTCCGCCAACTTCGCTGGGAACCAAGCCATGACGGAATCCGCATCAACCTCTGCTTGGGGAAACGAGTAACAAACTCATCAATCCCAACTCGAACACTGAGGGGAATCAAAATCAACTGTTCAGACTCTGTGGGGATAAATCCCGTCTCGACTCGTTGCAAGGAAATAATCTCATACTTGCCTGTCAGAGGGAAATCCAATCTCGACTCGCTAGGGAGTAAGTGCGTACCTGCAGGAGAACAAAGGTACATACCTGACCTGCGTGGGGATGTTAATCTCGACCCTCTGAGGATGATTCTACTCTATAAAAGATATCGGTATGAACTGCTGAGGGATGAGTGTATACCGACACACTGCTGGAGCTAAATGTGTACTGACCAACTGCTGGGGAGAGCAGTGATCATACCGGAGATACACCTTTGACAAGTTGCCCCAAGGGTAACGACCCTGCAAAAATGAACAAAACAGACAAGATATCCTGCACAAAGGGAACTATCTCGGTCATCATCCGTGACATTGTTCAAATAAATCAAAGTATTAACGATTATCGGCCAAGGCCTGCAAGTTTATTTATGCACAGTTTTATCAAAACATCGGACATTTTTGCAAACAAATCAGTAAAGATTAAAATGATACAAACAATTACTGAATAGTATATGTTTATTGACAAATGGCCTGTAAATAGGCAAATTTTACAACATATGCAACCCCTGGAAAGAGGAAGCTGCGCAAAAATATACAAAAATGCATAGAAATATACAAAATGTCGGCAATATGGCACAGACAAACACCATGAGTTGATCCATCCATGACTCGCCTGACTTCGATGATTCCCCGACACTTCGTCTTCTAAAGAGATTGATTTGGATAAGCGGCCCTTAGGTCCTCCCTCAATCCACTAATCTCTGAAGCTCAATACGCAGACCATAATCAGTTGCTTTTGAAATCCCTAACTTTTGCGCAAATCCCCGTTTCAGGTTTTCAATTCATCGGGATACACATTTTTGCAAAAGTCGCCTTTTCAGGTTTTCAACTTTGCGGGTTTACATCTTTTTCTTTTTTATCCCTAATTTTTTCCCGAACCCATTCTTTTTATGGTTCGTCGGGATGCCCCATTTTTGCCTGGGTATTCTTTTTTCATTCCAGCGGGTCTCTTTAAGCAAAGTATTTTTTAAATGCGTTCACGTTTATAGAGGATGTGAAATCCTCACCATCCATGGTTGACAACAGTAAGGCTCCTCCGGAGAAGACCTTTCGCACGACATATGGACCTTCATAGTTAGGAGTCCATTTGCCCCTATGATCTGTTTGTGGCGGGAGGATCTTCTTCAGCACAAGATCGCCCGTCTGAAAGCTTCGAGGGCGGACCTTTTTGTCGAAAGCTTTCTTCATCCGGCTCTGATAACACCGACCATATGCAATAGATGCTAGCCTTTTCTCGTCCATCAGGCTAAGGTGATTCAATCTATTTCTTATCCATTCTGCCTCATCAAGCTTAACGTCCACCAGGACTCTCAAAGAAGGGATCTCTACCTCTAATGGTAGGACAACTTCCATACCATATACCAGTGAGAAAGGAGTTGCCCATGTGGAGGTACGTACCGTAGTACGATATCCATGCAAGGAAAAGGGCAACATCTCATGCCAATCCTTATAGGTTACAACCATCTTCTGCACTATCTTTTTGATATTCTTGTTGGCCGCTTTAAAAGCATTCGATGAGATTCTCCATCATTTCATATCCATAACCATGGAGTTCTGAACCCCTGATGATTTGAACTGAAATGCACACCTCTCTTGAGATGCACATCTCTCTTGATCCCCTGCAAATGACAATGCTATGCAAAATGCAAATGCTAAGAAATGAAATGAAACATAAACCAAGTAAGAAAAAGGTTGGGCAAATTTTGGGGTACAACACGACTATGTCAAAGAGGGTAGGAGAAACCATCCCACATGGTAAGTGAAACGTATAATGAGTACTATCCCAGAAATACAGCGATGCCATTAGTAAATTTAAACATTATGGAAAAGGAGTCCTCGACAACATTAAAAGATCATAAATCCCCATGGATTTCTAGTGATCAACTTTAACTTTTTCTACTTTGGCCATCCAGAGGTCGAAATCCTTCAGGGGACTAACGACTCTCAGTAAACGAGTACCATCAGCAAGGTAGCCAAGGTTAAAATTTGGCAATGGAGTAGTGTCAACAGTATCGGTAAAAGGTGCAGGGAAACTTTTTTGCCCTAATGGCCTAGTTCTCCGATAAGATGGCAGAAATTCACTCAGCCGTGCGTCAAAAATGTCAACTTGTGCTAAAGGACCGGATATTGCGTAGGGTTTATGAAATTCTGGCAAGCATACAATGGATGTTATCACGTATGTTATGACATCCAATGTAACACAGACTATTGGACTTACTAATAAGCTTTAAATGGAAAGCAGTAAATAACACAAGTAATTGTTCACCCAGTTCAATGTTAACCACACCTACATCTGAGGGCTACCAAGCCAGGGAGGAAATTCACTATCAGTAGAATTAATTCTGAGTCAAACAACCCGTTTGCACTCTTCACTTAAGACTTACCCAATGACACTTCAGCCTAGAGACCACTAACCAGAGTTTCCCACTCACTCCCCCTCAACCACCTCAGTGATATAAACCAATTCACAATTAAGATATGAAGACACACTTCAAACACACACCTTGATCTTGCTTCACAACTTTGATCAAGTGATGCAGCCCTCTAGCTTAAAAGCTTTGAGTGGCACAATGAACACAACATTTCATACACACTAAACCAGTGAAATTATACAACTGACAATTGCTTGGCATATAAGTATCCTAAGACACACGTGAAGAACCAAAATTCTTCACTCACACAATCCACGTGAAGAACAACCTCTTCACTCACAAGACACACTCTCCAGTCTCTCTCCAAAAGCTCTCTCTATTAGGAATGATCCTTCTGTTATTTATAGAAACAGACTTGCTTTGTGCCTTGATGGAGAAACTAGGTTTACCCAAGATAAAACCTCTCTTCATGAAGCTGCGCACTTATCATTAGGTCAGGAGTCTTCTATGTTATCCTAAGAATGCCTGTTATGTTGCCTAAAATATCTATGCTTCCTGGATTGTTTCCTGAAGTATAGCCTGAGCTAATAACACAAAAACAAACTCTACGCATCTTGATGTCATACACTTGATGTCATAACATCCAGCCATGACATTCAGCTTCACTTACTCTTAGCTCTCCCTGCAGAACACTATTCATGTATGTCATAACATCAGTTGTGACATTCATTCATATAACAATGTTTTGCCATAAAATGCAGCCAATCAAGAGCATCTACAGTTTACCTGAAATAATCAGAGGAATCATTACCTGAGAGTGGTAGATGCTCTTGGTGGTTTCGGAGGTGGGTTCCAGAACACATTGACGATTCTCCACCAATTAAGGGCCAGCCAGGTTTATGAAAGGGGGAATGGTTTGTTTGGTTTGGGTAACGCGTCCTTTCTGAGTCTTCTTCTCCTGAGCAGCGGATTGGGAAGATGCCATTGTTGGTGTTTAAAAGTGAGATGGGTTTTCTTTCTAAAGAATGCGATGAAGAAAGCTGGAGAAAGATGTAGAACGTTTAAAATTCTGGAGAGTAAAACATTTTCACGAAACGGTGAGAGGAGGTATTTATAAACGTTTGAAAATCCAAAAGGGGCAAAATTCATCGTTAAAAATGATCAAGTAGTGGGACGCGTGTTAGTTTGAAGAAAGAGGATGCACGTGGGCAGTTATGGTCAGACTACAAATGTATGTTTTCAAGACAAAGTAATGATAAATACGGCTGAAAAGACGTTTAAGGATTTATCTTAATGGCGTGATGTCATAAACATGGAAGGAAAAGAACTGAATAGTTAGGCCACTAAACAAATGGTGGGAGTTCAATCAGAGCCATGCAAAGTGACACACGTCGAAAACGATGGAAAAAACTGACCTTCCTATCCAAGACTAGCGAAAGGACAATTTTTGGGGGAAATTTGTTGGCTCCTAATTTTCGATGCTAGTTGAGACCGGAGCTATCTTAGGTCAAAATTATCAATACTTGGTATGTGAGAGGGTTTTGACCCAATCAAGGAAAGCTTCAAGTCGAAGAAAGATGGACCAAGGTGCCAAAAAAACGCTAAGTGTTGGAAAATGCTCGACGAAGACCATGCTAAGGAAAACACGAAGACGGTTTCGCTAAATTGGAGGGAATTACCAAATATTCAAAATTCAAATCAAGCAAAAGAGAACGTGTGAGCGGTTGGAATAGAAAAGAAGCGCCAAAAGAGCATGCTAAGAAGTCTCAACCGCCATGTAGTAGTTATTCTATAGCACTATAAATAGGTGTATATTTTATGTAATAAGGGTGTTCATTCATTTCTGTACTAGTTCATACAACTCAAAGTACCTGTGTGTAGAGAAACGAGTTTAACGAGAATGTACGTGATACAACACCAAATCTTTTTTTATCAATGCAATTTACTTGCCTTTATCATTTACTGGCTATTGTTAACTTTCACTTTTTACATTTGAACTGCCCTTTTATAACCTTTATGCACCTTTACTTTCCAACGACCCCCTAGTCGAACGCGGAGTTGAGATTATAATTACTTTCCAAGCAAATTTACTTCCCTGCGCCTTTATCTTCATAAGTCATTTATTTCATTAAAAAAGTCATAATCGGACGTGGAGTTTGATTGTAGCCTTTTCCGCCCTTTACGTTAAACCTTTTATTTTTCAAAGCCTTTACTTTTGACTTTACTTTTCAAAGCCTTTACTTTCGACTTTACTTTTCAAAGCCTTTATTTTCGACTTTGCTTTTTAAAGCCTTTACATCATCGCACTTTACATTCTTGACCTTTTTACATACTTAGCACATGTCCTAGGATTTAGTATGATCGATCCTACAAGTTAAGTCAATTGCATCTTGAATGGATAGACCAGCAGTTGTTTACCAAAATTCACAGTAAATAGAGTGATAGACTTGTTGATTTTAATCGAAGCAAAAATCCTACATCTTTAGGTGATGCAAATGTTGTCTTATACTTGTGGGCGACTAGTCGTAGTTTTCTCCTTAAAATGACGACTTGTCTTTACATTTAAAAATCAATCATAACCAACAAATTTTTGTTATTTGTACCACGAACTACAGGGTTTTGGGTCTATATTTCACTTTCTGGGTACGTAGGTGTCGCTACTGCGAAAATCGGCGCCGGCTGAACAGAAGAGTCGCCACCGTGCGTTATTTATCCCAACGGAGGGAAAGGAAACACTCAGAGTAAACCTACCGCAAAGACGGGAAAGGAATGGTCATCGCAACCAAATCCTGGATTTGGGAGTCGGTTACGCAAGGGGAAGGTATTAGCACCCCTCACGTCCGTCGTACTCGACGGGATCCACGCTTGTTTTCTGGTACGGATTGTTATTTCTATCTATACTAAGGGTTAAGGGTTAAAAAGAAAGAAAAAGGTGACTCGGCAAAGTATCGCACTTTATGCCTACGTATTCCCGTCTAGAACGAGAAATCAGAGTCAACGTAGTTTGCCTACCTACGGGAAAGGAGGGGAAGGTTGCTCGCTAGGATATCGCATCCTATGCCTACGTACTTTCATACAGCATGAAAGATCAGAGCAAACGTAGTTCGGGCCACGTACGACACAAGTCTGTCTTGATTGTTTTTATCCTTCTGAAAAAGGTTTTCCTGATTATGGGTCCAAGCGGACAAAAATGACGTTTTTTTGATTGGTTTACAGTCTTTTACGCAAGAACTGTTTTTTATTGTGTTTGAAATGTTTATTGTGTTTTTCTGATTGTTTTGAGAAAGAAGAGAAACAGCAACTCTAAAACCTATGGTTGAAAAGGGAATCAAAATCTAGCCTAATGTTGTCATGCATGGATGAAAGCCTAGTGTCTGTCATATTTCTCTCTTGCGCAGAGAGAAACAGAGATCCTAAGGGGATAAACGGAAACAGAAACAACATATATACAATAAAGCAGTAAAATGCATGAATGCAGCAGTACAAGCAAGGCAAGGGAGTCCCACTCAACCTCGAACCTAGAAAACAATGAGCGAAGTGAAACAGCTTCACCTCAACCTCAAGGGGAAACTTATAAAACAATACAGTCAAGAAACTCAAACAATACATCACAAGCTCTAAACATCACCAGCAGCTCTAAACAGCAAAACCTGACAGCACAAGCTCCTTCTTCTATCAGTCTTCAAGGCAAGGGACTTCATCTTCAGTCTTTAAATTTTCTTCAAAGCAAGCTCTCCTAGATGAGTAATAGTTCACAAGATGATTTGGGATGTTAAACAGTCGGTTGACCACCAAAGGTGGCATGCAGACTGTTAACAAAATACAGACCGTTTCTCTCAAAGGTTCTATCTCCTAGATACTGTCACTAAGCCTTCCAAAGGAAGGAGGTGAGTATCAAATATAGACTTTGAATCATAGAGAAGAATGGAGGCAACAGAAGCCATCCATATTTGTGAAGAAATTTTCTATTCTAAGGCTCTCTCTAGCTCCTAGGTCCTATGATCTTCAAACAGCTTCAAGCAAGCCTAGCATCTTCATCAACTTTGAACTTGGCCTTCAATTTTGTCTTCAATATGCTTCATCATCATGCTCTTCAAACCAAGCCCACACCCCAAGCAAGCCCAATAAGGCCATACAAACAAAATAAACCCCAAAAGGGCACACCAAACAAGCATACAATTGCAAAATGTACTAAAAATATTAATATAGTAGGGAAAATTCTAATATTATCTCTAGGGGATCTACTAAACCTACCCTTAATACCCATATATGTACCATAGCCTAACTTGTCCTAAAAAACCCAAAATCTAAAGTTATTGTGGACCTATGTTGAAGTTTAACCTAATTCTACACAACCTAGAATTATCTAATCAAAACTATCCTAAAAATCATCACAAAAATATGGAATTAATCCAAGGGGAACCTAAAACATATATCTAACTAACCTAAAAAGATTGACCTAAAAATCTAAAGGGAACTACCTAAACTAAAATCTACAAAATCATATATCAACATAAAGAAATTGAAAAGCAATTAAAATGAAAAATATGCAAAAAAAATATTAAAATGCATGATATGGAGAATGTTTTCATTTTATATTTTTCTAGACAAAAATATGAAAAGGGAGAAAAAACTCCCATGAAAAAATATTGATTTTTCTATTTAATATGAATTTTCAAAGTATGAGAAAATTTGGAGAAAAATAAAATGACAATTATGAACATGGGTGCAGATAGAAATAATATGCAGTTTGTTTTATTGATGGGCCCAGGATGGGGGTCTGAATAGAAAAGTGCTTGGGTCCCGCAATTAATCAGAAAAATCAATGAAAATATAAAAAGAAAAAAAGAAAAAACGCGGTGCAAATAGTCACAGAATCCAGTTCAAATTGCAATTGGGCCTGATAGGGGGGTGGGGATAGAACTGATTCATTAAGCCCAGGGAGAGCGTTTAAATGAAACGCCGTGTTTCATTCTTGAAGCTTCCCTCTCAAATTCGCTTTGAACGTGAGCCGTTAGATCAAGACATAGTCAACATGTCAAAGCTTCATCCAACGCACGTAAAGTCATCACCTACCTTGGACCTAGGGTTTCACAGAATCACCATTAAAACTCAGCTCCATGCACCAAATTTCCAGCCATTCGTTCTCTCTAATTTCTCCACCAATTGCCACGATGTAAAAACCAAACTTGACCCATTTTCCACGCTGAACACGATCATGGCATTGAAATGCATTGAAACAATCTATATCATGCAACCCGAATGTGTAACCAACCTAACCTCAAAATCTGACCAATTTTCGACCTCAACCAAACTCAGAATTCTTTACATAAAAATGATCCTTGCATTATATTAATCAAAACCATCCATCAATCTTGCATTGTAACTCAATATATCACTAGTTCTTACTCCATCAAGAATTGACATCCATAGTTGAAACTTCACCAAATGCTCCCAAACTCATCATACATGATCACCTAATTGTCTCTAACAAGTCTACACTAATAAATTACCCTAGCCATGCCTAGATAAGGGTGTAAAAATGATTTTGTAAACCTGGTTCTTGGATATGGTAGATGATGTAGATCTTCAATTCAAGCCTTGCAACTCTTCAAGAATGATCCCTAGATGATGAATCTTCTTCTGTTTGCAAAAGATTTGGAGGAGAGAGCTTGTACTTCAAGATTCAATGACAATTGCCTTCTTGCAAATTCAATGTGAACACCTTCAATTCTCCATCAATGGAACTTCAAACCAGTATGAACACTCTCAGAAATGTCTATGGAGAAGGTTTATGGAGAAAAAATGGATTGCAATGAAGAAGAATATGAAGTTTGAATGTGATTTGCAATGGAGGAATTTTGATTCCAATCTCTCTTCTCTACACCAATTAACACCAACCTTGCATCAATGCAAGTTGCACTTGTTATATAGAATGGATTAGAACAGTCTAGAACCATCTAGGATTATCTAGTGAGAACTTGAAGTTTTCATGCAATGGTATTTTGAATTTTCATTTCTCATAACATGGTATCTCATGCCAAATGCCTTGCAATCTTTGTAACCAACTTGAATTTATCCCCACATGATATTTTGGATGAGATACAATGCATATCCTCCTTGTTTATTGAGTTATTTTGAGTTTTGCCATGGTACCTTATTATGCAAGTAATCAAATTACAAAGCAACCCTATGATCCAAGCCTCAAATCAAAATTGTGACTGAACCATTGTTCTTAGAATGTAATTTGGAGTCAAAATGACCTATTATATGACATGGTTTGGATTTATAACTTGGGATTTATGATTTTCAAATTCACTTGAATTAACTTATGCCTCATTTTTAGGCCATTTTTATCACTATTTGATACAAGCCTTTTAAAAATCTCATGACCTCCCTACTAGCCTTAAAACATCGTTCTAAGCAAGTTTGATGTTTAAGATTTTTCCATTTGAAGCTTGGAAGTAGGAGATATGGCCTTATGCTTGAAATGACTTATAACTTCCAAATGACCAAAATGCCCTTGGCTTGTCAAGATCATAAGTAGAGCTCCACAAATTAGATTGAGGCATACCATACCTTTCTAGAAATCTAAGATCATGGGAAACAACTTTCATGTTGGCCAAGGATCCATTTAAAAACTCATTAAGGGGCAAAAGTTGCTTGGAATTCAAGTAACTTTCACAGGCAAATTTTAGATGCCTCTGAGGACCTGTAACTTGCAAGAACCATAACTTGAGTTCTACAAATCTCCTTGATGCCTTCCAACACTCAAATTAAAGGTCTTGAGATACTCTACAAGTTTCATGTTGGCGAAGGATCCATTTGAGACTTTCATTTTGAATTACTTTGCTTGGAAGTTTGACCTAAACCAGGGGATTTTACTCAGAAACCCTAATTCAGAAACTTCTCTTCTTCTTGATTTCTTGTGATTTCTCCTTGGCACAACACAAAATCCATATCCACATATCAAATGATGAATCCCACATCCTCTAAATAGGCCTGGATGCTCTTCAATCAAGCATTTGACCTAGGGTTGACCCAGGGTTGACCCAGATGACACCCTAGTTGACTGTCTTCAACTGTAGCTCTTGTAACCACACCAATGACTTGTCTTACTTTCAAAAGGACCCTCTAGGTCTTCCATGCCCTCAATTCATAACCCATAACTTCTCTGATGATCTTCACATACCCTCAAGATAGGAGTGAAACCCACTGCTTGGCCTTTAAACTTCCCAAAGCTTCAATTTCTTTCTTGGTGATTTGAATAGGCTTGAATCTTGATAAGAGCCTCTTGAATACATTCCTTGAGATGAAAAATAGCACTTGATCCCTTGTCAGATGGCTTGTTATGCTATGCTATGCGAATGATTAGACTATGTACATGACTTTTTATGCAAATGATAATGCAATTGAAGCATAAACCAAGTGAAGTAGGTTGAGCAAATTTTAGGGTGCAACAACTACCCCTATTCAAACGACTTGGACCCGACTGGGTGAAGAGCGAACGACCTTCAAACATTCGAGGTACGAGACGGTTGAATACTAAGAACCCGGAAATTTGCCAACCGCAGAAATAAACTGCACCACTGTTCGGGGGACAAAATCCATCACTTGAACCTGATTGTTACGGTAACAACTGATCAACCACCTGATACCGATCTGATTGCAACACTAACCATCTGTGCAACATCAAACTTGTCAATATATGAATAACCTGGACGACTTCACTGGGGAAGTACTTCTGTCAATAAAACATGACCCTATCAACGATACAGGAAAATAACTCCGCCACCACTACGGGAAATAATCTGGGAAAATAACACCGCCATCGCTACGGGTAAACAACACCGCCATTGCTACGGGTAATACTCTGCCATCACTACAGGAAAATAACACCGCCATCACTACGGGTAATAACTCCGCCACCACTACGGGAAAATAACACCGCCATCACTACGGGAAAATAACACCGCCATCACTACGGGAAAATAACACCGCCATCACTACGGGTAATAACTCCGCCACCACTACGGGAAAATAACACCACCATCACTACGGGTAATAACTCCGCCACCACTACGGGAAAACAACCCCGCCATCACTACGGGTAATACCTCTGTCACCACTACAGAAAAATAACACCACCATCGCTACGGGAAATAATATGGGAAAATAACACCGCCATCGCTACGGGAAATAACTCCGCCACCACTACGGGAAAATAACACCGCCATCACTACGGGTAATAACTCCGCCACCACTACGGGAAATAACTTCGCCACCACTACGGGAAATACTCCGTCACCACTACGGGAAATAACTCCGTCACCACTACGGGAAAATAACTCTGATACGGTTTCTCTGCCTATCTTTGCAACAGCTAGCTCCATCAATCACATGGGTGACACAATATGAGTCTAGTCTTCCAATTTTCAGTGCTGACATGGCAGCAAATCTGAGAAGGACTCTACTGGGGATTTTCTGAATCCACACTGCCAGACACCTACTTTAACATAGGCGGCAACTTCCAAAAATCGATTCACGAAATCTTTTGATACCGACCTAACAACAACCTTGAAGAAATACTCCGCTGGAGGGGTAAGAGAAACTTAAACAAGCAACTCTGTGGGGGAATAATGCCAAAACTGACATTATCATTACATGTCTCACGCCGAGATCTTGAATGTTTGGCGATTAATTTGAGCAAGAGCTCCCTCCACCTGCAAGGGAAGCAATACTTGAAAACAAAAGGTTAACCAACCTGGCTTATGTTTCAAAATGCATATGTTTGACAATGGCGTAATGCTCCATTCGACATGGAAACGCTACGCGTTTTTTATTTGGTGGATGCAAATATGACACTATATGCCGATGCAAATGCAGGCTCGAACTGCTGGGATAGCTCTAACAAGCTTGCTTCCTCAATCTTGGTCGTCGAGGACAAATATCACCCTGTTGGGGAGTGAACGGGTATCACACGGTATTCTGGCAAAATAAATGCCAGGACACACAACCAACTATGTCGGGAAGAGTTTTAACCTTCGATTTCCACTGGGAGGAAAGAAAACACTTGCTGAAAAAGAGAGAACTCCGCTGGGGACGAAACGACCCTCTTGGGGAAAATCAACTGTCTCCGTTGGGGGAGAGTAAATGACCCTACTGGGAAGGGAATCTCTGCTGGGGAGAGTAGACTGTCTGAGTACAGTTCACAAGTTTGGAAATATTAGTCTTCTGAGGCTAAACCACTCTGCTCGGGATGGGGGATCCTTTTGGGGGACACCACACTGTCTGAATACAGCCTTCAATCTTGGAATCGTCAATTCTGTTGAGGGTAAACGACCTTGCTGGAGAATGTCCTTCGGATAAGCTACGACTAGCTGGGGAATTTGATCCTTCTTTAGTAAGGAACATTGTTATCTCAGAAGCGCGACCTGCATGGGGATTCACTTCACACGGTGATCAAGTCTTTCATCAAAAGCCTCTGGTTAGGGCAACATGAACTCTATTCCTTCTCAGAAATTTGCCCCATAAATACCAACATGCCCCAGTCCGAGCATTTCGTCTGGAAAGGAAAGGCTAGCCATAGTGCTACTCGCAATACCTTGCCCCTGAATCGGCACCAACCTTCTGATATGGACTCTTCGATCTCTGTACCCTGACGGTTAGATCTGTACTGTTTCTGCACGTCAAACCCCAAAAGAATGTCCCAACAACATCTTTTGTTTTTAGGGTGTTCTGCCCCGGTCTTGTGATAATCTTTTGCCCCTGATTGACTGATTCGTGGAGCAGCGCCCATAGCCGCGAGAGATTTGCCAAATCTCGACATAATTGCCCCAGATTAACTGATTCTCGGATGTACGACTTTACTGGGGATAAACGAACGTGCCAAGTAGGCTGGACCTCTGTACATCCGTGGTGGGTCATGCGCCTGATGCTGGACAATATCCTGTCTGAATTCACGGCTTATAGTAGAAGGGTCACGATTTCCCGCCATTCGTCTCAAACTTGAATATTGGCTGAATCCGCTCTAGTAGCTCTGAGTAACTCTGTTGTAGAAGAACAGTTCTTTCGCCTCTGTTATGCCCCGGCCTGCAGGAACCTCTGTGGGATAGTCTGAAAATCTGTACCCTGGCGGTTTAATATGAACTGCCCCAGTATTCTGAACTTCAGCGAGATACTTCGAATCGAACGCCTCTCGGATAAAGAATAACCCCTGCGCTCTTAGGATGGCATGCCCCTGTCTGCAATGACTTTGCCTTAATCTGGTTCTCGGAAAAACCCACTCTGAACCGAAAGCACCTTGCTACAATACGACCTTGCGGTGGCTTACCCCGGTGTTTCCCTCAATTCAACAACTATCAACATCGTGACTTGCCCATGAACGAGCGTTGAGCGACTTAACCTGCCCTGATCAAACATAGCATTCTGGATAGCTGCCCCTGATTGGCTCTCGAGAAGATTCGCTTCTGATCAACCGCTTCTCAAATAAGCTGCCCCATAATCAACCGATGCTTCGGGACTTTTCCTCAGACTAATTGATTCCGAACTCACTGGAAGTCAATGCCCCAGATTTACAGGGTTTCACAACATACACCATTCTGATCCAGACTGTTGAATTATTCAATCCTGTTCGATTATTCCCTGTTGGAATTTCTTTCCTGTCAACTACTAACCTACAAGTAAAATTGTTCAGTCCCGAATGGTAATTTTAATGCAGTGTTCATGCAGATTTTGAAAATTTTGTGCCGTCACTCATTTACGTGTCATGACTGTGAGTGACGAATGAACCAAAGTTCAAACGTAGTGCTTACGTGGTCATTGGAAAATACAACAAGGATATGATTAGCAAATCAAGAAGGAGTCGGGTTACTCAACCTTATCGTAATGCGCTTTCAGAATAAACCCTACCTCAATTAGGTCTTTTAAGGGTTGTATCGTGGTCGGGTTCACGGTTCGTGAAACAAAGGATATTTGGCTCAAATTATGATTTATACCCACCCCTTCTACGTGATGATCTCCGATCCTAAAGTTCAGTTAACGTGGCTCGAGCGCTCGCCTCTTCGAGAGACATGTTGCATGGTAGGGACCATGGCTAAGGAACTCACAAGGTTTCAGAGTGACAGTTACCCCTTTTTCGTTTTCGGTGTCTGTATACACGACTTTGTGACTTGTTCGAGGATTTCTCTTTTTATATCCTTTCTTTTCGTTCTTTTGATTCCCTAACTTTTGCCTGGACTGACTCTTCAGAGTTCTTTTCAATTTTTCTTTTGAAGTCCAGCGGGATGCCCTGATTTTTGCCTAAGTATTTGCTTTCCAGCTTTTCTCTTTTACTTAGCGGGCTTTCTTATTCTTTTTTTTTTTCGAAATAAGTCGTGTGACACTGGCTGTCTGGACTCATCCGAGAGGCTTATAACTGTCTCACTCCTGATTGGTGAGGTTTAACCATTGTGGTTGACGAGACGCAACCTCTCGAGGGGTATAAACTGCAATTGGTCCTCGAAAGGCACCACTCCTCTGTAAGACTTGAACGCTCGGTCAAGCTAACTGACAACTACCCTGCCGTGGGTTAAGATGTGAGGGTTTAAAAGTCCGAAAAAACTTCTATTTCCTGGCTCGAAATGGTTAACAAGGGACTAACTCCTTATATCTCCGGTGTTTGGGGATTTGAAACAATGCCTTGTACGTCATCGGCAAGGTTTTATCTGAAAGCATACGATCATCGGTTATGAGTATTTAGTTTCGTCATCCTCCCTTAAGTCGTTGCTAATCATAGTGATAAAGTGGAGTAAATAAAATGCAAGTGTCAATGCAATGCAATAAATGAGCGACAGCGACATGATTAATTCAAAAAATGCATAGTCATTTTATCAATATTACCATTCGAAAACAAACAATGTTTAATAGCAAGTAGTAACTAACAGAAAAGAAACTACAAATGCAAATAATATAAAGCCCGAGGACTGCCAATGCTGAGGGCGTCTGCCTGTCTGTACCACTGGCTTCTTGAAAAGGACCCTCTGAATCTGCGAGCTCAGACAGCTGGGAGGTTGGCATGAATAAACAAAACTCCTTCTGGAAAGGAAATGTACTCTTGGTCGATCAACTGTTGTACTTTTGCCTAAAAAGCTTTGCAATCTTCAGTTGAGTGCCCCGGGGATCCGCCATGGTAACCACTCCGAACGTGGGGATTGTACCCAGGAGGGTAAGGCTCTGGAACAGGCTTAAGAGCTTTAGGTTCCACCAAAGAAATCTGCATCAAAGATGGCAGAATTTGGCTACACGGCATAGGCACTGGGTGGGAAGGAGCATTCCTTCGTTCCAAGTTGTCACGAGGTCTGTTCTGATTCTGGCGTTGATTTCGATAACCTCGGCCACGAGTTCGCTGATTTGCAAGAGAAGTGACATAACGTTCCTGATAGGGTGCCCCAGGCACAGTGTTCTGTCCAGCATAACAAGCCACAGGAGGTACTGGTCTCTGAGAAGATGAAGAACCAACAGATTTCACCGATTCACCTCAAGGACATTCAACATCTGGCATGATTGCATGGATCACAACTCCTTCTTCAATTTGTTGCGAGTAGAGTATCGGTGCAGGCGTTGACTTTCAATCCTGAAAAGACCTGTACGGTGCAGGAAATGAGATACAGTTCAATAATCACTTGTAATGCAATATGAATGTGAATGCAAATGCGACATGTGTCTGTGCATTAGGGAATATCACTCCCCAATTCTAGTGCGAATGTGTCAGTGTGGTGACAGTGACAACAATACGAAGTTTGGAGCCGAATCATAGAAAACACCTCATACATTACAAAGAAACCCATCAAATCAGGAATACAATATCAATGAGCGTACAATAAGAAGGCATAACCTCAACCAACAATCCTGGTGATGGCCAGCACAATGCAAATAAAGCATACACATTAATACATGAAATAGTCAAGTGCGCCCATACGCCTGGTACTCCTCTAATAACCTCTTAGTCTCTGGATGACTTGGTCGGGTAAGCAAACCCTCAACATGTAGATCTCTTCGCTTGAGAACACGTCGTAAATCACCAGCAGATTCCTCCCGTGCCCCTTCTCCGAAGCGATCCTCTAGCTTCCGTTTCTGAGACACAACCTCTTTCTTGCACTTGATGGCCTTGTTCAATGAGTTCTGAAGACTATATCTTGCCATCACCTCCTCTTCATACTTTTTATTGCTAGCCTTCAACTGATCTTCGAGTTCAGAAATTTGCTGCTTCAATTTGTCTTCCCTCTTTTTGTTGTTGGTTAGCGTAGCATTCCACGTTTTGTTGCAAGAAGAGATTTCCCGGTGGGCGGCATCGAGTGCCTTCTTCTTGGACTCTAACATATCATGAGAGCTTCTGAATTCTTTCCCCAGGCGTTCACGCTTCTTTTTCTCTTCGGTCAGTTCAGCACCTAGCCTGTTTACTAACTCAGTCTGCTGTTGGAAAGAATGCACAACCTTGTTCTTCTTACTACGCATCTGAGCCAGTTCCTTTTCTAACTCTTCATTGATCTTTATCAAGTCCTCTTTTTCTTTCACGACCCGCTCATAGACCTCAACAGCTACAGTAGTAGGTTCCTCCACTGAAATGTGAACAGGACGTGAGACTGCTGGAAAAGGCATCTGTACCTGTCTTACCCTCTCCTGGATCCACACCTTGTATGGCATATAGGCTTGACAATGATTCTTGCCTAGCAATGGTTTCCCTCTTCTGCAGATATGATTCCAAGCGTGCTGAAGCTTGGCCAATAATTCCCCACTCAAGTCACCGGTGAAATACAGAGATTCCTGTATTTCTTCTTCCTTTGGCGGGCTTTTCAAAGCATAACCGAATTGCCTGATCAATAATGATGGATTGTAATTAATGCACCCTTTCCTCCCAAGCAGAGGAACATTAGGATATCCGGCGCAGCTGTAGATAATCTCAGATCCCAATAAAGCTCTGTCAAACCAGCCAACATCTTCTGAAGAAAGTCCCATCAGATGCTCAGACCAATCCACCGTATCTGCAGACTCAGCAAAGATACCCTTCTTGGGCAGATGACTCTCAAACCACATATACAGCAAGGGTACACAACAAGAGACGTTCTTGCCTCTCCTGTTCTCATTTTTGTAATGCAACGAATGGTAGAAATCCCCGATCAATGTGGGTACAGGGTTGCCAGCAGCAAACAAATGAAATGCATCAAAGTCCACAAAATTCGGGAAGTTGGGAAACAGCACTATCCCATAGATGCACAGAGCTAAAACAGCATTAAAGACTATCCAGCATCCACTCTTGGCATATTCCTGGGCTTTACCAATCAGAAACTGGAGGGAGAAGCCTGAAACCCCGCGCCAAGAAGTCACCAATATCTCAGAAGCGTCCATGTGTAAAGCCACTGCTAAGTCTTCTAACTTGGGCTTAGCGTCAAAGTGAATGAAAGGAACCTTATTATGTACTGGCAGCTCAATAAACTCTGCGTACTCTTCCAAGGTGGGCCCCAGAAGAAAGTCCTTAAAAGTGAAGCATCTCAATGCAGGGTCATAAAATTGCATCAAAGTATACAGCCCATTCAGCCCCACATCAGTTGGTTTGCAAACCAATCTCAACAGTCTTCCGTAACTCATCCTGAAGCTTCTCCGGACATCCTCATCATCAAGGGAAATCAAACCAAGCAGGGGAGTAACATCAGGGGTAGGTAACTTGTATGCAACTGTCCTTCTCAAACCAGCCATGACCAATAATCAGAAGTCCGGACGCTAGAATCAGGGAATATGCAAATGCACCTGCAGCACAGACACACGTTAATGAAATGCAATGATAATGGTTATGCAAACAATGCAATGCAAATAAAATGCAACAAAGGACCAAGTGCCCCGACTGGGAAGCCCAAATCACACCAAGAACGAAGTCTCCAACAGACCCTTCAATATTCTTCAAACCATGGTCTTAGACAGACCCCATACATAAACTCCAATCAAGTCTCTGACAGACCCCAATAATCGTCCTTAAATATCCACGATCCGGAATCCTCAAATCAAGAAACAAACCGGTATCTAGAGGTCTAGTTACCTGCATACCCCAAACCCCCTCACAGGTAGGTGTCCTAGCAACTGACGATGGTACGGCATCCTATGCGGTCGTCGGCGTCACAGACTTTTAGGGTTGATGATACGATTCCCAGAAGGAGTGGCATCATCAAATCCTGAAGAGGCCTCACTTAGCCAACTTCCAATTGATCGGTTCCCAGAGTCGACAATCCAATTAACCAGCAACCCATGCCACCCAAAGGGTGGGACAAGAGGCCAACCAGAAGAACCTCGTCTGAGTGTGGATTTTGCGAGACACTAGGACATGCAAAGCATGTGCGCGCCCGCTACTTTCCACTCTAATTCTAAGTACGCTCAAGCCCAGGTCTGGCTTATCTCTCAATCATAGAACACCAACACCCAATAAACAACAATAATCAATAATATAGTGCTGAAGGTAAATGACATAAATGTAAATCCATACAAAGCCCACGACGGGAAAACAAGCGTTAGGATTGAATCACGTAGGAAACCGTTGGAGTCCCCAGCAGAGTCGCCAGCTGTCGCTACTGCGAAAATCGGCGCCGGCTGAACAGAAGAGTCGCCACCGTGTGTTATTTATCCCAACGGAGGGAAAGGAAACGCTCAGAGTAAACCTACCGCAAAGACGGGAAAGGAATGGTCATCGCAACCAAATCCTGGATTTGGGAGTCGGTTACGCAAGGGGAAGGTATTAGCACCCCTCACGTCCGTCGTACTCGACGGGATCCACGCTTGTTTTCTGGTACGGATTATTATTTCTATCTATACTAAGGGTTAAGGGTTAAAAAGAAAGAAAAAGGTGACTCGGCAAAGTATCGCACTTTATGCCTACGTATTCCCGTCTGGAACGAGAAATCAGAGTCAACGTAGTTTGCCTACCTACGGGAAAGGAGGGGAAGGTTGCTCGCTAGGATATCACATCCTATGCCTACGTACTTTCATACAGCATGAAAGATCAGAGCAAACGTAGTTCGGGCCACGTACGACACAAGTCTGTCTTGATTGTTTTTATCCTTCTGAAAAAGGTTTTCCTGATTATGGGTCCAAGCGGACAAAAATGACGTTTTTTTGATTGGTTTATAGTCTTTTACGCAAGAACTGTTTTTTATTGTGTTTGAAATGTTTATTGTGTTTTTCTGATTGTTTTGAGAAAGAAGAGAAACAGCAACTCTAAAACCTATGGTTGAAAAGGGAATCAAAATCTAGCCTAATGTTGTCATGCATGGATGAAAGCCTAGTGTCTGTCATATTTCTCTCTTGCGCAGAGAGAAACAGAGATCCTAAGGGGATAAACGGAAACAGAAACAACATATATACAATAAAGCAGTAAAATGCATGAATGCAGCAGTACAAGCGAGGCAAGGGAGTCCCACTCAACCTCGAACCTAGAAAACAATGAGCGAAGTGAAACAGCTTCACCTCAACCTCAAGGGGAAACTTATAAAACAATACAGTCAAGAAACTCAAACAATACATCACAAGCTCTAAACATCACCAGCAGCTCTAAACAGCAAAACCTGACAGCACAAGCTCCTTCTTCTATCAGTCTTCAAGGCAAGGGACTTCATCTTCAGTCTTTAAATTTTCTTCAAAGCAAGCTCTCCTAGATGAGTAATAGTTCACAAGATGATTTGGGATGTTAAACAGTCGGTTGACCACCAAAGGTGGCATGCAGACTGTTAACAAAATACAGACCGTTTCTCTCAAAGGTTCTATCTCCTAGATACTGTCACTAAGCCTTCCAAAGGAAGGAGGTGAGTATCAAATATAGACTTTGAATCATAGAGAAGAATGGAGGCAACAGAAGCCATCCATATTTGTGAAGAAATTTTCTATTCTAAGGCTCTCTCTAGCTCCTAGGTCCTATGATCTTCAAACAGCTTCAAGCAAGCCTAGCATCTTCATCAACTTTGAACTTGGCCTTCAATTTTGTCTTCAATATGCTTCATCATCATGCTCTTCAAACCAAGCCCACACCCCAAGCAAGCCCAATAAGCCCATACAAACAAAATAAACCCCAAAAGGGCACACCAAACAAGCATACAATTGCAAAATGTACTAAAAATATTAATATAGTAGGGAAAATTCTAATATTATCTCTAGGGGATCTACTAAAACTACCCTTAATACCCATATATGTACCATAGCCTAACTTGTCCTAAAAAACCCAAAATCTAAAGTTATTGTGGACCTATGTTGAAGTTTAACCTAATTCTACACAACCTAGAATTATCTAATCAAAACTATCCTAAAAATCATCACAAAAATATGGAATTAATCCAGGGGGAACCTAAAACATATATCTAACTAACCTAAAAATATTGACCTAAAAATCTAAAGGGAACTACCTAAACTAAAATCTACAAAATCATATATCAACATAAAGAAATTGAAAAGCAATTAAAATGAAAAATATGCAAAAAAAATATTAAAATGCATGATATGGAGAATGTTTTCATTTTATATTTTTCTAGACAAAAATATGAAAAGGGAGAAAAAACTCCCATGAAAAAATATTGATTTTTCTATTTAATATGAATTTTCAAAGTATGAGAAAATTTGGAGAAAAATAAAATGACAATTATGAACATGGGTGCAGATAGAAATAATATGCAGTTTGTTTTATTGATGGGCCCAGGATGGGGGTCTGAATAGAAAAGTGCTTGGGTCCCGCAATTAATCAGAAAAATCAATGAAAATATAAAAAGAAAAAAAAGAAAAAACGCGGTGCAAATAGTCACAGAATCCAGTTCAAATTGCAATTGGGCCTGATAGGGGGGTGGGGATAGAACTGATTCATTAAGCCCAGGGAGAGCGTTTAAATGAAACGCCGCGTTTCATTCTTGAAGCTTCCCTCTCAAATTCTCTTTGAACGTGAGCCGTTAGATCAAGACGTAGTCAACATGTCAAAGCTTCATCCAATGCACGTTAAGTCATCACCTACCTTGGACCTAGGGTTTCACAGAATCACCATTAAAACTCAGCTCCATGCACCAAATTTCCAGCCATTCGTTCTCTCTAATTTCTCCACCAATTGCCACGATGTAAAAACCAAACTTGACCCATTTTCCACGCTGAACACGATCATGGCATTGAAATGCATTGAAACAATCTATATCATGCAACCCGAATGTGTAACCAACCTAACCTCAAAATCTGACCAATTTTCGACCTCAACCAAACTCAGAATTCTTTACATAAAAATGATCCTTGCATTATATTAATCAAAACCAGCCATCAATCTTGCATTGTAACTCAATATATCACTAGTTCTTACTCCATCAAGAATTGACATCCATAGTTGAAACTTCACCAAATGCTCCCAAACTCATCATACATGATCACCTAATTGTCTCTAACAAGTCTACACTAATAAATTACCCTAGCCATGCCTAGATAAGGGTGTAAAATTGATTTTGTAAACCTGGTTCTTGGATATGGTAGATGATGTAGATCTTCAATTCAAGCCTTGCAACTCTTCAAGAATGATCCCTAGATGATGAATCTTCTTCTGTTTGCAAAAGATTTGGAGGAGAGAGCTTGTACTTCAAGATTCAATGACAATTGCCTTCTTGCAAATTCAATGTGAACACCTTCAATTCTCCATCAATGGAACTTCAAACCAGTATGAACACTCTCAGAAATGTCTATGGAGAAGGTTTATGGAGAAAAAATGGATTGCAATGAAGAAGAATATGAAGTTTGAATGTGATTTGCAATGGAGGAATTTTGATTCCAATCTCTCTTCTCTACACCAATTAACACCAACCTTGCATCAATGCAAGTTGCACTTGTTATATAGAATGGATTAGAACAGTCTAGAACCATCTAGGATTATCTAGTGAGAACTTGAAGTTTTCATGCAATGGTATTTTGAATTTTCATTTCTCATAACATGGTATCTCATGCCAAATGCCTTGCAATCTTTGTAACCAACTTGAATTTATCCCCACATGATATTTTGGATGAGATACAATGCATATCCTCCTTGTTTATTGAGTTATTTTGAGTTTTGCCATGGTACCTTATTATGCAAGTAATCAAATTACAAAGCAACCCTATGATCCAAGCCTCAAATCAAAATTGTGACTGAACCATTGTTCTTAGAATGTCATTTGGAGTCTAAATGACCTATTATATGACATGGTTTGGATTTATAACTTGGGATTTATGATTTTCAAATTCACTTAAATTAACTTATGCCTCATTTTTAGGCCATTTTTATCACTTTTTGATACAAGCCTTTTCAACATCTCACGACCTCCCTACTAGCCTTAAAACATCATTCTAAGCAAGTTTGATGTTTAAGATTTTTCCATTTGAAGCTTGGAAGTAGGAGATATGGCCTTATGCTTGAAATGACTTATAACTTCCAAATGACCAAAATGCCCTTGGCTTGTCAAGATCATAAGTAGAGCTCCACAAATTAGATTGAGGCATACCATACCTTTATAGAAAGCTAAGATCATGGGAAACAACTTTCATGTTGGCCAAGGATCCATTTAAAAACTCATTAAGGGGCAAAAGTTGCTTGGAATTCAAGTAACTTTCACAGACAAATTTTAGATGCCTCTGAGGACCTGTAACTTGCAAGAACCATAACTTGAGTTCTACAAATCTCCTTGATGCCTTCCAACACTCAAATTAAAGGTCTTGAGATACTCTACAAGTTTCATGTTGGCGAAGGATCCATTTGAGACTTTCATTTTGAATTACTTTGCTTGGAAGTTTGACCTAAACCAGGGGATTTTACTCAGAAACCCTAATTCAGAAACTTCTCTTCTTCTTGATTTCTTGTGATTTCTCCTTGGCACAACACAAAATCCATATCCACATATCAAATGATGAATCCCACATCCTCTAAATAGGCCTGGATGCTCTTCAATCAAGCATTTGACCTAGGGTTGACCCAGGGTTGACCCAGATGACACCCTAGTTGACTGTCTTCAACTGTAGCTCTTGTAACCACACCAATGACTTGTCTTACTTTCAAAAGGACCCTCTAGGTCTTCCATGCCCTCAATTCATAACCCATAACTTCTCTGATGATCTTCACATACCCTCAAGATAGGAGTGAAACCCACTGCTTGGCCTTTAAACTTCCCAAAGCTTCAATTTCTTTCTTGGTGATTTGAATAGGCTTGAATCTTGATAAGAGCCTCTTGAATACATTCCTTGAGATGAAAAATAGCACTTGATCCCTTGTTAGATGGCTTGTTATGCTATGCTATGCGAATGATTAGACTATGTACATGACTTTTTATGCAAATGACAATGCAATTGAAGCATAAACCAAGTGAAGTAGGTTGAGCAAATTTTAGGGTGCAACAACTGCCCCTATTCAAACGACTTGGACCCGACTGGGTGAAGAGCGAACGACCTTCAAACATTCGAGGTACGAGACGGTTGAATACTAAGAACCCGGAAATTTGCCAACCGCAGAAATAAACTGCACCACTGTTCGGGGGACAAAATCCATCACTTGAACCTGATTGTTACGGTAACAACTGATCAACCACCTGATACCGATCTGATTGCAACACTAACCATCTGTGCAACATCAAACTTGTCAATATATGAATAACCTGGACGACTTCACTGGGGAAGTACTTCTGTCAATAAAACATGACCCTATCAACGATACAGGAAAATAACTCCGCCACCACTACGGGAAATAATCTGGGAAAATAACACCGCCATCGCTATGGGTAAACAACACCGCCATTGCTACGGGTAATACTCTGCCATCACTACAGGAAAATAACACCGCCATCACTACGGGTAATAACTCCGCCACCACTACGGGAAAATAACACCGCCATCACTACGGGAAAATAACACCGCCATCACTACGGGAAAATAACACCGCCATCACTACGGGTAATAACTCCGCCACCACTACGGGAAAATAACACCACCATCACTACGGGTAATAACTCCGCCACCACTACGGGAAAACAACACCGCCATCACTACGGGTAATACCTCTGTCACCACTACAGAAAAATAACACCACCATCGCTACGGGAAATAATATGGGAAAATAACACCGCCATCGCTACGGGAAATAACTCCGCCACCACTACGGGAAAATAACACCGCCATCACTACGGGTAATAACTCCGCCACCACTACGGGAAATAACTTCGCCACCACTACGGGAAATACTCCGTCACCACTACGGGAAATAACTCCGTCACCACTACGGGAAAATAACTCTGATACGGTTTCTCTGCCTATCTTTGCAACAGCTAGCTCCATCAATCACATGGGTGACACAATATGAGTCTAGTCTTCCAATTTTCAGTGCTGACATGGCAGCAAATCTGAGAAGGACTCTACTGGGGATTTTCTGAATCCACACTGCCAGACACCTACTTTAACATAGGCGGCAACTTCCAAAAATCGATTCACGAAATCTTTTGATACCGACCTAACAACAACCTTGAAGAAATACTCCGCTGGAGGGGTAAGAGAAACTTAAACAAGCAACTCTGTGGGGGAATAATGCCAAAACTGACATTATCATTACATGTCTCACGCCGAGATCTTGAATGTTTGGCGATTAATTTGAGCAAGAGCTCCCTCCACCTGCAAGGGAAGCAATACTTGAAAACAAAAGGTTAACCAACCTGGCTTATGTTTCAAAATGCATATGTTTGACAATGGCGTAATGCTCCATTCGACATGGAAATGCTACGCGTTTTTTATTTGGTGGATGCAAATATGACACTATATGCCGATGCAAATGCAGGCTCGAACTGCTGGGATAGCTCTAACAAGCTTGCTTCCTCAATCTTGGTCGTCGAGGACAAATATCACCCTGTTGGGGAGTGAACGGGTATCACACGGTATTCCGGCAAAATAAATGCCAGGACACACAACCAACTATGTCGGGAAGAGTTTTAACCTTCGATTTCCACTGGGAGGAAAGAAAACACTTGCTGAAAAAGAGAGAACTCCGCTGGGGACGAAACGACCCTCTTGGGGAAAATCAACTGTCTCCGTTGGGGGAGAGTAAATGACCCTACTGGGAAGGGAATCTCTGCTGGGGAGAGTAGACTGTCTGAGTACAGTTCACAAGTTTGGAAATATTAGTCTTCTGAGGCTAAACCACTCTGCTCGGGATGGGGGATCCTTTTGGGGGACACCACACTGTCTGAATACAGCCTTCAATCTTGGAATCGTCAATTCTGTTGAGGGTAAACGACCTTGCTGGAGAATGTCCTTCGGATAAGCTACGACTAGCTGGGGAATTTGATCCTTCTTTAGTAAGGAACATTGTTATCTCAGAAGCGCGACCTGCATGGGGATTCACTTCACACGGTGATCAAGTCTTTCATCAAAAGCCTCTGGTTAGGGCAACATGAACTCTATTCCTTCTCGGAAATTTGCCCCATAAATACCAACATGCCCCAGTCCGAGCATTTCGTCTGGAAAGGAAAGGCTAGCCATAGTGCTACTCGCAATACCTTGCCCCTGAATCGGCACCAACCTTCTGATATGGACTCTTCGATCTCTGTACCCTGACGGTTAGATCTGTACTGTTTCTGCACGTCAAACCCCAAAAGAATGTCCCAACAACATCTTTTGTTTTTAGGGTGTTCTGCCCCGGTCTTGTGATAATCTTTTGCCCCTGATTGACTGATTCGTGGAGCAGCACCCATAGCCGCGAGAGATTTGCCAAATCTCGACATAATTGCCCCAGATTAACTGATTCTCGGATGTACGACTTTACTGGGGATAAACGAACGTGCCAAGTAGGCTGGACCTCTGTACATCCGTGGTGGGTCATGCGCCTGATGCTGGACAATATCCTGTCTGAATTCACGGCTTATAGTAGAAGGGTCACGATTTCCCGCCATTCGTCTCAAACTTGAATATTGGCTGAATCCGCTCTAGTAGCTCTGAGTAACTCTGTTGTAGAAGAACAGTTCTTTCGCCTCTGTTATGCCCCGGCCTGCAGGAACCTCTGTGGGATAGTCTGAAAATCTGTACCCTGGCGGTTTAATATGAACTGCCCCAGTATTCTGAACTTCAGCGAGATACTTCGAATCGAACGCCTCTCGGATAAAGAATAACCCCTGCGCTCTTAGGATGGCATGCCCCTGTCTGCAATGACTTTGCCTTAATCTGGTTCTCGGAAAAACCCACTCTGAACCGAAAGCACCTTGCTACAATACGACCTTGCGGTGGCTTACCCCGGTGTTTCCCTCAATTCAACAACTATCAACATCGTGACTTGCCCATGAACGAGCGTTGAGCGACTTAACCTGCCCTGATCAAACATAGCATTCTGGATAGCTGCCCCTGATTGGCTCTCGAGAAGATTCGCTTCTGATCAACCGCTTCTCAAATAAGCTGCCCCATAATCAACCGATGCTTCGGGACTTTTCCTCAGACTAATTGATTCCGAACTCACTGGAAGTCAATGCCCCAGATTTACAGGGTTTCACAACATACACCATTCTGATCCAGACTGTTGAATTATTCAATCCTGTTCGATTATTCCCTGTTGGAATTTCTTTCCTGTCAACTACTAACCTACAAGTAAAATTGTTCAGTCCCGAATGGTAATTTTAATGCAGTGTTCATGCAGATTTTGAAAATTTTGTGCCGTCACTCATTTACGTGTCATGACTGTGAGTGACGAATGAACCAAAGTTCAAACGTAGTGCTTACGTGGTCATTGGAAAATACAACAAGGATATGATTAGCAAATCAAGAAGGAGTCGGGTTACTCAACCTTATCGTAATGCGCTTTCAGAATAAACCCTACCTCAATTAGGTCTTTTAAGGGTTGTATCGTGGTCGGGTTCACGGTTCGTGAAACAAAGGATATTTGGCTCAAATTATGATTTATACCCACCCCTTCTACGTGATGATCTCCGATCCTAAAGTTCAGTTAACGTGGCTCGAGCGCTCGCCTCTTCGAGAGACATGTTGCATGGTAGGGACCATGGCTAAGGAACTCACAAGGTTTCAGAGTGACAGTTACCCCTTTTTCGTTTTCGGTGTCTGTATACACGACTTTGTGACTTGTTCGAGGATTTCTCTTTTTATATCCTTTCTTTTCGTTCTTTTGATTCCCTAACTTTTGCCTGGACTGACTCTTCAGAGTTCTTTTCAATTTTTCTTTTGAAGTCCAGCGGGATGCCCTGATTTTTGCCTAAGTATTTGCTTTCCAGCTTTTCTCTTTTACTTAGCGGGCTTTCTTATTCTTTTTTTTTTTCGAAATAAGTCGTGTGACACTGGCTGTCTGGACTCATCCGAGAGGCTTATAACTGTCTCACTCCTCATTGGTGAGGTTTAACCATTGTGGTTGACGAGACGCAACCTCTCGAGGGGTATAAACTGCAATTGGTCCTCGAAAGGCACCACTCCTCTGTAAGACTTGAACGCTCGGTCAAGCTAACTGACAACTACCCTGCCGTGGGTTAAGATGTGAGGGTTTAAAAGTCCGAAAAAACTTCTATTTCCTGGCTCGAAATGGTTAACAAGGGACTAACTCCTTATATCTCCGGTGTTTGGGGATTTGAAACAATGCCTTGTACGTCATCGGCAAGGTTTTATCTGAAAGCATACGATCATCGGTTATGAGTATTTAGTTTCGTCATCCTCCCTTAAGTCGTTGCTAATCATAGTGATAAAGTGGAGTAAATAAAATGCAAGTGTCAATGCAATGCAATAAATGAGCGACAGCGACATGATTAATTCAAAAAATGCATAGTCATTTTATCAATACTACCATTCGAAAACAAACAATGTTTAATAGCAAGTAGTAACTAACAGAAAAGAAACTACAAATGCAAATAATATAAAGCCCGAGGACTGCCAATGCTGAGGGCGTCTGCCTGTCTGTACCACTGGCTTCTTGAAAAGGACCCTCTGAATCTGCGAGCTCAGACAGCTGGGAGGTTGGCATGAACAAACAAAACTCCTTCTGGAAAGGAAATGTACTCTTGGTCGATCAACTGTTGTACTTTTGCCTAAAAAGCTTTGCAATCTTCAGTTGAGTGCCCCGGGGATCCGCCATGGTAACCACTCCGAACGTGGGGATTGTACCCAGGAGGGTAAGGCTCTGGAACAGGCTTAAGAGCTTTAGGTTCCACCAAAGAAATCTGCATCAAAGATGGCAGAATTTGGCTACACGGCATAGGCACTGGGTGGGAAGGAGCATTCCTTCGTTCCAAGTTGTCACGAGGTCTGTTCTGATTCTGGCGTTGATTTCGATAACCTCGGCCACGAGTTCGCTGATTTGCAAGAGAAGTGACATAACGTTCCTGATAGGGTGCCCCAGGCACAGTGTTCTGTCCAGCATAACAAGCCACAGGAGGTACTGGTCTCTGAGAAGATGAAGAACCAACAGATTTCACCGATTCACCTCAAGGACATTCAACATCTGGCATGATTGCATGGATCACAACTCCTTCTTCAATTTGTTGCGAGTAGAGTATCGGTGCAGGCGTTGACTTTCAATCCTGAAAAGACCTGTACGGTGCAGGAAATGAGATACAGTTCAATAATCACCTGTAATGCAATATGAATGTGAATGCAAATGCGACATGTGTCTGTGCATTAGGGAATATCACTCCCCAATTCTAGTGCGAATGTGTCAGTGTGGTGACAGTGACAACAATACGAAGTTTGGAGCCGAATCATAGAAAACACCTCATACATTACAGAGAAACCCATCAAATCAGGAATACAATATCAATGAGCATACAATAAGAAGGCATAACCTCAACCAACAATCCTGGTGATGGCCAGCACAATGCAAATAAAGCATACACATTAATACATGAAATAGTCAAGTGCGCCCATACGCCTGGTACTCCTCTAATAACCTCTTAGTCTCTGGATGACTTGGTCGGGTAAGCAAACCCTCAACATGTAGATCTCTTCGCTTGAGAACACGTCGTAAATCACCAGCAAATTCCTCCCGTGCCCCTTCTCCGAAGCGATCCTCTAGCTTCCGTTTCTGAGACACAACCTCTTTCTTGCACTTGATGGCCTTGTTCAATGAGTTCTGAAGACTATATCTTGCCATCACCTCCTCTTCATACTTTTTATTGCTAGCCTTCAACTGATCTTCGAGTTCAGAAATTTGCTGCTTCAATTTGTCTTCCCTCTTTTTGTTGTTGGTTAGCGTAGCATTCCACGTTTTGTTGCAAGAAGAGATTTCCCGGTGGGCGGCATCGAGTGCCTTCTTCTTGGACTCTAACATATCATGAGAGCTTCTGAATTCTTTCCCCAGGCGTTCACGCTTCTTTTTCTCTTCGGTCAGTTCAGCACCTAGCCTGTTTACTAACTCAGTCTGCTGTTGGAAAGAATGCACAACCTTGTTCTTCTTACTACGCATCTGAGCCAGTTCCTTTTCTAACTCTTCATTGATCTTTATCAAGTCCTCTTTTTCTTTCACGACCCGCTCATAGACCTCAACAGCTACAGTAGTAGGTTCCTCCACTGAAATGTGAACAGGACGTGAGACTGCTGGAAAAGGCATCTGTACCTGTCTTACCCTCTCCTGGATCCACACCTTGTATGGCATATAGGCTTGACAATGATTCTTGCCTAGCAATGGTTTCCCTCTTCTGCAGATATGATTCCAAGCGTGCTGAAGCTTGGCCAATAATTCCCCACTCAAGTCACCGGTGAAATACAGAGATTCCTGTATTTCTTCTTCCTTTGGCGGGCTTTTCAAAGCATAACCGAATTGCCTGATCAATAATGATGGATTGTAATTAATGCACCCTTTCCTCCCAAGCAGAGGAACATTAGGATATCCGGCGCAGCTGTAGATAATCTCAGATCCCAATAAAGCTCTGTCAAACCAGCCAACATCTTCTGAAGAAAGTCCCATCAGATGCTCAGACCAATCCACCGTATCTGCAGACTCAGCAAAGATACCCTTCTTGGGCAGATGAGTCTCAAACCACATATACAGCAAGGGTACACAACAAGAGACGTTCTTGCCTCTCCTGTTCTCATTTTTGTAATGCAACGAATGGTAGAAATCCCCGATCAATGTGGGTACAGGGTTGCCAGCAGCAAACAAATGAAATGCATCAAAGTCCACAAAATTCGGGAAGTTAGGAAACAGCACTATCCCATAGATGCACAGAGCTAAAACAGCATTAAAGACTATCCAGCATCCACTCTTGGCATATTCCTGGGCTTTACCAATCAGAAACTGGAGGGAGAAGCCTGAAACCCCGCGCCAAGAAGTCACCAATATCTCAGAAGCGTCCATGTGTAAAGCCACTGCTAAGTCTTCTAACTTGGGCTTAGCGTCAAAGTGAATGAAAGGAACCTTATTATGTACTGGCAGCTCAATAAACTCTGCGTAATCTTCCAAGGTGGGCCCCAGAAGAAAGTCCTTAAAAGTGAAGCATCTCAATGCAGGGTCATAAAATTGCATCAAAGTATACAGCCCATTCAGCCCCACATCAGTTGGTTTGCAAACCAATCTCAACAGTCTTCCGTAACTCATCCTGAAGCTTCTCCGGACATCCTCATCATCAAGGGAAATCAAACCAAGCAGGGGAGTAACATCAGGGGTAGGTAACTTGTATGCAACTGTCCTTCTCAAACCAGCCATGACCAATAATCAGAAGTCCGGACGCTAGAATCAGGGAATATGCAAATGCACCTGCAGCACAGACACACGTTAATGAAATGCAATGATAATGGTTATGCAAACAATGCAATGCAAATAAAATGCAACAAAGGACCAAGTGCCCCGACTGGGAAGCCCAAATCACACCAAGAACGAAGTCTCCAACAGACCCTTCAATATTCTTCAAACCATGGTCTTAGACAGACCCCATACATAAACTCCAATCAAGTCTCTGACAGACCCAATAATAACTCCAACTTGGTCTCTGACAGACCCCAATAACCGTCCTTAAATATCCACGATCCGGAATCCTCAAATCAAGAAACAAACCGGTATCTGGAGGTCTAGTTACCTGCATACTCCAAACCCCCTCACAGGTAGGTGTCCTAGCAACTGACGATGGTACGGCATCCTATGCGGTCGTCGGCGTCACAGACTTTTAGGGTTGATGATACGATTCCCAGAAGGAGTGGCATCATCAAATCCTAAAGAGGCCTCACTTAGCCAACTTCCAATTGATCGGTTCCCAGAGTCGACAATCCAATTAACCAGCAACCCATGCCACCCAAAGGGTGGGACAAGAGGCCAACCAGAAGAACCTCGTCTGAGTGTGGATTTTGCGAGACACTAGGACATGCAAAGCATGTGCGCGCCCGCTACTTTCCACTCTAATTCTAAGTACGCTCAAGCCCAGGTCTGGCTTATCTCTCAATCATAGAACACCAACACCCAATAAACAACAATAATCAATAATATAGTGCTGAAGGTAAATGACATAAATGTAAATCCATACAAAGCCCACGACGGGAAAACAAGCGTTAGGATTGAATCACGTAGGAAACCGTTGGAGTCCCCAGCAGAGTCGCCAGCTGTCGCTACTGCGAAAATCGGCGCCGGTTGAACAGAAGAGTCGCCACCGTGCGTTATTTATCCCAACGGAGGGAAAGGAAACGCTCAGAGTAAACCTACCGCAAAGACGGGAAAGGAATGGTCATCGCAACCAAATCCTGGATTTGGGAGTCGGTTACGCAAGGGGAAGGTATTAGCACCCCTCACGTCCGTCGTACTCGACGGGATCCACGCTTGTTTTCTGGTACGGATTGTTATTTCTATCTATACTAAGGGTTAAGGGTTAAAAAGAAAGAAAAAGGTGACTCGGCAAAGTATCGCACTTTATGCCTACGTATTCCCGTCTGGAACGAGAAATCAGAGTCAACGTAGTTTGCCTACCTACGGGAAAGGAGGGGAAGGTTGCTCGCTAGGATATCGCATCCAATGCCTACGTACTTTCATACAGCATGAAAGATCAGAGCAAACGTAGTTCGGGCCACGTACGACACAAGTCTGTCTTGATTGTTTTTATCCTTCTGAAAAAGGTTTTTCTGATTATGGGTCCAAGCGGACAAAAATGACGTTTTTTTGATTGGTTTACAGTCTTTTACGCAAGAACTGTTTTTTATTGTGTTTGAAATGTTTATTGTGTTTTTCTGATTGTTTTGAGAAAGAAGAGAAACAGCAACTCTAAAACCTATGGTTGAAAAGGGAATCAAAATCTAGCCTAATGTTGTCATGCATGGATGAAAGCCTAGTGTCTGTCATATTTCTCTCTTGCGCAGAGAGAAACAGAGATCCTAAGGGGATAAACGGAAACAGAAACAACATATATACAATAAAGCAGTAAAATGCATGAATGCAACAGTACAAGCGAGGCAAGGGAGTCCCACTCAACCTCGAACCTAGAAAACAATGAGCGAAGTGAAACAGCTTCACCTCAACCTCAAGGGGAAACTTATAAAACAATATAGTCAAGAAACTCAAACAATACATCACAAGCTCTAAACATCACCAACAGCTCTAAACAGCAAAACCTGACAGCACAAGCTCCTTCTTCTATCAGTCTTCAAGGCAAGGGACTTCATCTTCAGTCTTTAAATTTTCTTCAAAGCAAGCTCTCCTAGATGAGTAATAGTTCACAAGATGATTTGGGATGTTAAACAGTCGGTTGACCACCAAAGGTGGCATGCAGACTGTTAACAAAATACAGACCGTTTCTCTCAAAGGTTCTATCTCCTAGATACTGTCACTAAGCCTTCCAAAGGAAGGAGGTGAGTATCAAATATAGACTTTGAATCATAGAGAAGAATGGAGGCAACAGAAGCCATCCATATTTGTGAAGAAATTTTCTATTCTAAGGCTCTCTCTAGCTCCTAGGTCCTATGATCTTCAAACAGCTTCAAGCAAGCCTAGCATCTTCATCAACTTTGAACTTGGCCTTCAATTTTATCTTCAATATGCTTCATCATCATGCTCTTCAAACCAAGCCCACACCCCAAGCAAGCCCAATAAGCCCATACAAACAAAATAAACCCCAAAAGGGCACACCAAACAAGCATACAATTGCAAAATGTACTAAAAATATTAATATAGTAGGGAAAATTCTAATATTATCTCTAGGGGATCTACTAAAACTACCCTTAATACCCATATATGTACCATAGCCTAACTTGTCCTAAAAAACCCAAAATCTAAAGTTATTGTGGACCTATGTTGAAGTTTAACCTAATTCTACACAACCTAGAATTATCTAATCAAAACTATCCTAAAAATCATCACAAAAATATGGAATTAATCCAGGGGGAACCTAAAACATATATCTAACTAACCTAAAAAGATTGACCTAAAAATCTAAAGGGAACTACCTAAACTAAAATCTACAAAATCATATATCAACATAAAGAAATTGAAAAGCAATTAAAATGAAAAATATGCAAAAAAAATATTAAAATGCATGATATGGAGAATGTTTTCATTTTATATTTTTCTAGACAAAAATATGAAAAGGGAGAAAAAACTCCCATGAAAAAATATTGATTTTTCTATTTAATATGAATTTTCAAAGTATGAGAAAATTTGGAGAAAAATAAAATGACAATTATGAACATGGGTGCAGATAGAAATAATATGCAGTTTGTTTTATTGATGGGCCCAGGATGGGGGTCTGAATAGAAAAGTGCTTGGGTCCCGCAATTAATCAGAAAAATCAATGAAAATATAAACAGAAAAAAAAGAAAAAACGCGGTGCAAATAGTCACAGAATCCAGTTCAAATTGCAATTGGGCCTGATAGGGGGGTGGGGATAGAACTGATTCATTAAGCCCAGGGAGAGCGTTTAAATGAAACGCCGCGTTTCATTCTTGAAGCTTCCCTCTCAAATTCGCTTTGAACGTGAGCCGTTAGATCAAGACGTAGTCAACATGTCAAAGCTTCATCCAACGCACGTTAAGTCATCACCTACCTTGGACCTAGGGTTTCACAGAATCACCATTAAAACTCAGCTCCATGCACCAAATTTCCAGCCATTCGTTCTCTCTAATTTCTCCACCAATTGCCACGATGTAAAAACCAAACTTGACCCATTTTCCACGCTGAACACGATCATGGCATTGAAATGCATTGAAACAATCTATATCATGCAACCCGAATGTGTAACCAACCTAACCTCAAAATCTGACCAATTTTCGACCTCAACCAAACTCAGAATTCTTTACATAAAAATGATCCTTGCATTATATTAATCAAAACCAGCCATCAATCTTGCATTGTAACTCAATATATCACTAGTTCTTACTCCATCAAGAATTGACATCCATAGTTGAAACTTCACCAAATGCTCCCAAACTCATCATACATGATCACCTAATTGTCTCTAACAAGTCTACACTAATAAATTACCCTAGCCATGCCTAGATAAGGGTGTAAAAATGATTTTGTAAACCTGGTTCTTGGATATGGTAGATGATGTAGATCTTCAATTCAAGCCTTGCAACTCTTCAAGAATGATCCCTAGATGATGAATCTTCTTCTGTTTGCAAAAGATTTGGAGGAGAGAGCTTGTACTTCAAGATTCAATGACAATTGCCTTCTTGCAAATTCAATGTGAACACCTTCAATTCTCCATCAATGGAACTTCAAACCAGTATGAACACTCTCAGAAATGTCTATGGAGAAGGTTTATGGAGAAAAAATGGATTGCAATGAAGAAGAATATGAAGTTTGAATGTGATTTGCAATGGAGGAATTTTGATTCCAATCTCTCTTCTCTACACCAATTAACACCAACCTTGCATCAATGCAAGTTGCACTTGTTATATAGAATGGATTAGAACAGTCTAGAACCATCTAGGATTATCTAGTGAGAACTTGAAGTTTTCATGCAATGGTATTTTGAATTTTCATTTCTCATAACATGGTATCTCATGCCAAATGCCTTGCAATCTTTGTAACCAACTTGAATTTATCCCCACATGATATTTTGGATGAGATACAATGCATATCCTCCTTGTTTATTGAGTTATTTTGAGTTTTGCCATGGTACCTTATTATGCAAGTAATCAAATTACAAAGCAACCCTATGATCCAAGCCTCAAATCAAAATTGTGACTGAACCATTGTTCTTAGAATGTCATTTGGAGTCTAAATGACCTATTATATGACATGGTTTGGATTTATAACTTGGGATTTATGATTTTCAAATTCACTTGAATTAACTTATGCCTCATTTTTAGGCCATTTTTATCACTTTTTGATACAAGCCTTTTCAACATCTCATGACCTCCCTACTAGCCTTAAAACATCATTCTAAGCAAGTTTGATGTTTAAGATTTTTCCATTTGAAGCTTGGAAGTAGGAGATATGGCCTTATGCTTGAAATGACTTATAACTTCCAAATGACCAAAATGCCCTTGGCTTGTCAAGATCATAAGTAGAGCTCCACAAATTAGATTGAGGCATACCATACCTTTATAGAAAGCTAAGATCATGGGAAACAACTTTCATGTTGGCCAAGGATCCATTTAAAAACTCATTAAGGGGCAAAAGTTGCTTGGAATTCAAGTAACTTTCACAGACAAATTTTAGATGCCTCTGAGGACCTGTAACTTGCAAGAACCATAACTTGAGTTCTACAAATCTCCTTGATGCCTTCCAACACTCAAATTAAAGGTCTTGAGATACTCTACAAGTTTCATGTTGGCGAAGGATCCATTTGAGACTTTCATTTTGAATTACTTTGCTTGGAAGTTTGACCTAAACCAGGGGATTTTACTCAGAAACCCTAATTCAGAAACTTCTCTTCTTCTTGATTTCTTGTGATTTCTCCTTGGCACAACACAAAATCCATATCCACATATCAAATGATGAATCCCACATCCTCTAAATAGGCCTGGATGCTCTTCAATCAAGCATTTGACCTAGGGTTGACCCAGGGTTGACCCAGATGACACCCTAGTTGACTGTCTTCAACTGTAGCTCTTGTAACCACACCAATGACTTGTCTTACTTTCAAAAGGACCCTCTAGGTCTTCCATGCCCTCAATTCATAACCCATAACTTCTCTGATGATCTTCACATACCCTCAAGATAGGAGTGAAACCCACTGCTTGGCCTTTAAACTTCCCAAAGCTTCAATTTCTTTCTTGGTGATTTGAATAGGCTTGAATCTTGATAAGAGCCTCTTGAATACATTCCTTGAGATGAAAAATAGCACTTGATCCCTTGTCAGATGGCTTGTTATGCTATGCTATGCGAATGATTAGACTATGTACATGACTTTTTATGCAAATGACAATGCAATTGAAGCATAAACCAAGTGAAGTAGGTTGAGCAAATTTTAGGGTGCAACAACTGCCCCTATTCAAACGACTTGGACCCGACTGGGTGAAGAGCGAACGACCTTCAAACATTCGAGGTACGAGACGGTTGAATACTAAGAACCCGGAAATTTGCCAACCGCAGAAATAAACTGCACCACTGTTCGGGGGACAAAATCCATCACTTGAACCTGATTGTTACGGTAACAACTGATCAACCACCTGATACCGATCTGATTGCAACACTAACCATCTGTGCAACATCAAACTTGTCAATATATGAATAACCTGGACGACTTCACTGGGGAAGTACTTCTGTCAATAAAACATGACCCTATCAACGATACAGGAAAATAACTCCGCCACCACTACGGGAAATAATCTGGGAAAATAACACCGCCATCGCTATGGGTAAACAACACCGCCATTGCTACGGGTAATACTCTGCCATCACTACAGGAAAATAACACCGCCATCACTACGGGTAATAACTCCGCCACCACTACGGGAAAATAACACCGCCATCACTACGGGAAAATAACACCGCCATCACTACGGGAAAATAACACCGCCATCACTACGGGTAATAACTCCGCCACCACTACGGGAAAATAACACCACCATCACTACGGGTAATAACTCCGCCACCACTACGGGAAAACAACACCGCCATCACTACGGGTAATACCTCTGTCACCACTACAGAAAAATAACACCACCATCGCTACGGGAAATAATATGGGAAAATAACACCGCCATCGCTACGGGAAATAACTCCGCCACCACTACGGGAAAATAACACCGCCATCACTACGGGTAATAACTCCGCCACCACTACGGGAAATAACTTCGCCACCACTACGGGAAATACTCCGTCACCACTACGGGAAATAACTCCGTCACCACTACGGGAAAATAACTCTGATACGGTTTCTCTGCCTATCTTTGCAACAGCTAGCTCCATCAATCACATGGGTGACACAATATGAGTCTAGTCTTCCAATTTTCAGTGCTGACATGGCAGCAAATCTGAGAAGGACTCTACTGGGGATTTTCTGAATCCACACTGCCAGACACCTACTTTAACATAGGCGGCAACTTCCAAAAATCGATTCACGAAATCTTTTGATACCGACCTAACAACAACCTTGAAGAAATACTCCGCTGGAGGGGTAAGAGAAACTTAAACAAGCAACTCTGTGGGGGAATAATGCCAAAACTGACATTATCATTACATGTCTCACGCCGAGATCTTGAATGTTTGGCGATTAATTTGAGCAAGAGCTCCCTCCACCTGCAAGGGAAGCAATACTTGAAAACAAAAGGTTAACCAACCTGGCTTATGTTTCAAAATGCATATGTTTGACAATGGCGTAATGCTCCATTCGACATGGAAATGCTACGCGTTTTTTATTTGGTGGATGCAAATATGACACTATATGCCGATGCAAATGCAGGCTCGAACTGCTGGGATAGCTCTAACAAGCTTGCTTCCTCAATCTTGGTCGTCGAGGACAAATATCACCCTGTTGGGGAGTGAACGGGTATCACACGGTATTCCGGCAAAATAAATGCCAGGACACACAACCAACTATGTCGGGAAGAGTTTTAACCTTCGATTTCCACTGGGAGGAAAGAAAACACTTGCTGAAAAAGAGAGAACTCCGCTGGGGACGAAACGACCCTCTTGGGGAAAATCAACTGTCTCCGTTGGGGGAGAGTAAATGACCCTACTGGGAAGGGAATCTCTGCTGGGGAGAGTAGACTGTCTGAGTACAGTTCACAAGTTTGGAAATATTAGTCTTCTGAGGCTAAACCACTCTGCTCGGGATGGGGGATCCTTTTGGGGGACACCACACTGTCTGAATACAGCCTTCAATCTTGGAATCGTCAATTCTGTTGAGGGTAAACGACCTTGCTGGAGAATGTCCTTCGGATAAGCTACGACTAGCTGGGGAATTTGATCCTTCTTTAGTAAGGAACATTGTTATCTCAGAAGCGCGACCTGCATGGGGATTCACTTCACACGGTGATCAAGTCTTTCATCAAAAGCCTCTGGTTAGGGCAACATGAACTCTATTCCTTCTCGGAAATTTGCCCCATAAATACCAACATGCCCCAGTCCGAGCATTTCGTCTGGAAAGGAAAGGCTAGCCATAGTGCTACTCGCAATACCTTGCCCCTGAATCGGCACCAACCTTCTGATATGGACTCTTCGATCTCTGTACCCTGACGGTTAGATCTGTACTGTTTCTGCACGTCAAACCCCAAAAGAATGTCCCAACAACATCTTTTGTTTTTAGGGTGTTCTGCCCCGGTCTTGTGATAATCTTTTGCCCCTGATTGACTGATTCGTGGAGCAGCACCCATAGCCGCGAGAGATTTGCCAAATCTCGACATAATTGCCCCAGATTAACTGATTCTCGGATGTACGACTTTACTGGGGATAAACGAACGTGCCAAGTAGGCTGGACCTCTGTACATCCGTGGTGGGTCATGCGCCTGATGCTGGACAATATCCTGTCTGAATTCACGGCTTATAGTAGAAGGGTCACGATTTCCCGCCATTCGTCTCAAACTTGAATATTGGCTGAATCCGCTCTAGTAGCTCTGAGTAACTCTGTTGTAGAAGAACAGTTCTTTCGCCTCTGTTATGCCCCGGCCTGCAGGAACCTCTGTGGGATAGTCTGAAAATCTGTACCCTGGCGGTTTAATATGAACTGCCCCAGTATTCTGAACTTCAGCGAGATACTTCGAATCGAACGCCTCTCGGATGAAGAATAACCCCTGCGCTCTTAGGATGGCATGCCCCTGTCTGCAATGACTTTGCCTTAATCTGGTTCTCGGAAAAACCCACTCTGAACCGAAAGCACCTTGCTACAATACGACCTTGCGGTGGCTTACCCCGGTGTTTCCCTCAATTCAACAACTATCAACATCGTGACTTGCCCATGAACGAGCGTTGAGCGACTTAACCTGCCCTGATCAAACATAGCATTCTGGATAGCTGCCCCTGATTGGCTCTCGAGAAGATTCGCTTCTGATCAACCGCTTCTCAAATAAGCTGCCCCATAATCAACCGATGCTTCGGGACTTTTCCTCAGACTAATTGATTCCGAACTCACTGGAAGTCAATGCCCCAGATTTACAGGGTTTCACAACATACACCATTCTGATCCAGACTGTTGAATTATTCAATCCTGTTCGATTATTCCCTGTTGGAATTTCTTTCCTGTCAACTACTAACCTACAAGTAAAATTGTTCAGTCCCGAATGGTAATTTTAATGCAGTGTTCATGCAGATTTTGAAAATTTTGTGCCGTCACTCATTTACGTGTCATGACTGTGAGTGACGAATGAACCAAAGTTCAAACGTAGTGCTTACGTGGTCATTGGAAAATACAACAAGGATATGATTAGCAAATCAAGAAGGAGTCGGGTTACTCAACCTTATCGTAATGCGCTTTCAGAATAAACCCTACCTCAATTAGGTCTTTTAAGGGTTGTATCGTGGTCGGGTTCACGGTTCGTGAAACAAAGGATATTTGGCTCAAATTATGATTTATACCCACCCCTTCTACGTGATGATCTCCGATCCTAAAGTTCAGTTAACGTGGCTCGAGCGCTCGCCTCTTCGAGAGACATGTTTCATGGTAGGGACCATGGCTAAGGAACTCACAAGGTTTCAGAGTGACAGTTACCCCTTTTTCGTTTTCGGTGTCTGTATACACGACTTTGTGACTTGTTCGAGGATTTCTCTTTTTATATCCTTTCTTTTCGTTCTTTTGATTCCCTAACTTTTGCCTGGACTGACTCTTCAGAGTTCTTTTCAATTTTTCTTTTGAAGTCCAGCGGGATGCCCTGATTTTTGCCTAAGTATTTGCTTTCCAGCTTTTCTCTTTTACTTAGCGGGCTTTCTTATTCTTTTTTTTTTTCGAAATAAGTCGTGTGACACTGGCTGTCTGGACTCATCCGAGAGGCTTATAACTGTCTCACTCCTGATTGGTGAGGTTTAACCATTGTGGTTGACGAGACGCAACCTCTCGAGGGGTATAAACTGCAATTGGTCCTCGAAAGGCACCACTCCTCTGTAAGACTTGAACGCTCGGTCAAGCTAACTGACAACTACCCTGCCGTGGGTTAAGATGTGAGGGTTTAAAAGTCCGAAAAAACTTCTATTTCCTGGCTCGAAATGGTTAACAAGGGACTAACTCCTTATATCTCCGGTGTTTGGGGATTTGAAACAATGCCTTGTACGTCATCGGCAAGGTTTTATCTGAAAGCATACGATCATCGGTTATGAGTATTTAGTTTCGTCATCCTCCCTTAAGTCGTTGCTAATCATAGTGATAAAGTGGAGTAAATAAAATGCAAGTGTCAATGCAATGCAATAAATGAGCGACAGCGACATGATTAATTCAAAAAATGCATAGTCATTTTATCAATATTACCATTCGAAAACAAACAATGTTTAATAGCAAGTAGTAACTAACAGAAAAGAAACTACAAATGCAAATAATATAAAGCCCGAGGACTGCCAATGCTGAGGGCGTCTGCCTGTCTGTACCACTGGCTTCTTGAAAAGGACCCTCTGAATCTGCGAGCTCAGACAGCTGGGAGGTTGGCATGAACAAACAAAACTCCTTCTGGAAAGGAAATGTACTCTTGGTCGATCAACTGTTGTACTTTTGCCTAAAAAGCTTTGCAATCTTCAGTTGAGTGCCCCGGGGATCCGCCATGGTAACCACTCCGAACGTGGGGATTGTACCCAGGAGGGTAAGGCTCTGGAACAGGCTTAAGAGCTTTAGGTTCCACCAAAGAAATCTGCATCAAAGATGGCAGAATTTGGCTACACGGCATAGGCACTGGGTGGGAAGGAGCATTCCTTCGTTCCAAGTTGTCACGAGGTCTGTTCTGATTCTGGCGTTGATTTCGATAACCTCGGCCACGAGTTCGCTGATTTGCAAGAGAAGTGACATAACGTTCCTGATAGGGTGCCCCAGGCACAGTGTTCTGTCCAGCATAACAAGCCACAGGAGGTACTGGTCTCTGAGAAGATGAAGAACCAACAGATTTCACCGATTCACCTCAAGGACATTCAACATCTGGCATGATTGCATGGATCACAACTCCTTCTTCAATTTGTTGCGAGTAGAGTATCGGTGCAGGCGTTGACTTTCAATCCTGAAAAGACCTGTACGGTGCAGGAAATGAGATACAGTTCAATAATCACCTGTAATGCAATATGAATGTGAATGCAAATGCGACATGTGTCTGTGCATTAGGGAATATCACTCCCCAATTCTAGTGCGAATGTGTCAGTGTGGTGACAGTGACAACAATACGAAGTTTGGAGCCGAATCATAGAAAACACCTCATACATTACAGAGAAACCCATCAAATCAGGAATACAATATCAATGAGCGTACAATAAGAAGGCATAACCTCAACCAACAATCCTGGTGATGGCCAGCACAATGCAAATAAAGCATACACATTAATACATGAAATAGTCAAGTGCGCCCATACGCCTGGTACTCCTCTAATAACCTCTTAGTCTCTGGATGACTTGGTCGGGTAAGCAAACCCTCAACATGTAGATCTCTTCGCTTGAGAACACGTCGTAAATCACCAGCAGATTCCTCCCGTGCCCCTTCTCCGAAGCGATCCTCTAGCTTCCGTTTCTGAGACACAACCTCTTTCTTGCACTTGATGGCCTTGTTCAATGAGTTCTGAAGACTATATCTTGCCATCACCTCCTCTTCATACTTTTTATTGCTAGCCTTCAACTGATCTTCGAGTTCAGAAATTTGCTGCTTCAATTTGTCTTTCCCTCTTTTTGTTGTTGGTTAGCGTAGCATTCCACGTTTTGTTGCAAGAAGAGATTTCCCGGTGGGCGGCATCGAGTGCCTTCTTCTTGGACTCTAACATATCATGAGAGCTTCTGAATTCTTTCCCCAGGCGTTCACGCTTCTTTTTCTCTTCGGTCAGTTCAGCACCTAGCCTGTTTACTAACTCAGTCTGCTGTTGGAAAGAATGCACAGCCTTGTTCTTCTTACTACGCATCTGAGCCAGTTCCTTTTCTAACTCTTCATTGATCTTTATCAAGTCCTCTTTTTCTTTCACGACCCGCTCATAGACCTCAACAGCTACAGTAGTAGGTTCCTCCACTGAAATGTGAACAGGACGTGAGACTGCTGGAAAAGGCATCTGTACCTGTCTTACCCTCTCCTGGATCCACACCTTGTATGGCATATAGGCTTGACAATGATTCTTGCCTAGCAATGGTTTCCCTCTTCTGCAGATATGATTCCAAGCGTGCTGAAGCTTGGCCAATAATTCCCCACTCAAGTCACCGGTGAAATACAGAGATTCCTGTATTTCTTCTTCCTTTGGCGGGCTTTTCAAAGCATAACCGAATTGCCTGATCAATAATGATGGATTGTAATTAATGCACCCTTTCCTCCCAAGCAGAGGAACATTAGGATATCCGGCGCAGCTGTAGATAATCTCAGATCCCAATAAAGCTCTGTCAAACCAGCCAACATCTTCTGAAGAAAGTCCCATCAGATGCTCAGACCAATCCACCGTATCTGCAGACTCAGCAAAGATACCCTTCTTGGGCAGATGAGTCTCAAACCACATATACAGCAAGGGTACACAACAAGAGACGTTCTTGCCTCTCCTGTTCTCATTTTTGTAATGCAACGAATGGTAGAAATCCCCGATCAATGTGGGTACAGGGTTGCCAGCAGCAAACAAATGAAATGCATCAAAGTCCACAAAATTTGGGAAGTTGGGAAACAGCACTATCCCATAGATGCACAGAGCTAAAACAGCATTAAAGACTATCCAGCATCCACTCTTGGCATATTCCTGGGCTTTACCAATCAGAAACTGGAGGGAGAAGCCTGAAACCCCGCGCCAAGAAGTCACCAATATCTCAGAAGCGTCCATGTGTAAAGCCACTGCTAAGTCTTCTAACTTGGGCTTAGCGTCAAAGTGAATGAAAGGAACCTTATTATGTACTGGCAGCTCAATAAACTCTGTGTACTCTTCCAAGGTGGGCCCCAGAAGAAAGTCCTTAAAAGTGAAGCATCTCAATGCAGGGTCATAAAATTGCATCAAAGTATACAGCCCATTCAGCCCCACATCAGTTGGTTTGCAAACCAATCTCAACAGTCTTCCGTAACTCATCCTGAAGCTTCTCCGGACATCCTCATCATCAAGGGAAATCAAACCAAGCAGGGGAGTAACATCAGGGGTAGGTAACTTGTATGCAACTGTCCTTCTCAAACCAGCCATGACCAATAATCAGAAGTCCGGACGCTAGAATCAGGGAATATGCAAATGCACCTGCAGCACAGACACACGTTAATGAAATGCAATGATAATGGTTATGCAAACAATGCAATGCAAATAAAATGCAACAAAGGACCAAGTGCCCCGACTGGGAAGCCCAAATCACACCAAGAACGAAGTCTCCAACAGACCCTTCAATATTCTTCAAACCATGGTCTTAGACAGACCCCATACATAAACTCCAATCAAGTCTCTGAAAGACCCAATAATAACTCCAACTTGGTCTCTGACAGACCCCAATAACCGTCCTTAAATATCCACGATCCGGAATCCTCAAATCAAGAAACAAACCGGTATCTGGAGGTCTAGTTACCTGCATACCCCAAACCCCCTCACAGGTAGGTGTCCTAGCAACTGACGATGGTACGGCATCCTATGCGGTCGTCGGCGTCACAGACTTTTAGGGTTGATGATACGATTCCCAGAAGGAGTGGCATCATCAAATCCTGAAGAGGCCTCACTTAGCCAACTTCCAATTGATCGGTTCCCAGAGTCGACAATCCAATTAACCAGCAACCCATGCCACCCAAAGGGTGGGACAAGAGGCCAACCAGAAGAACCTCGTCTGAGTGTGGATTTTGCGAGACACTAGGACATGCAAAGCATGTGCACGCCCGCTACTTTCCACTCTAATTCTAAGTACGCTCAAGCCCAGGTCTGGCTTATCTCTCAATCATAGAACACCAACATCCAATAAACAACAATAATCAATAATATAGTGCTGAAGGTAAATGACATAAATGTAAATCCATACAAAGCCCACGACGGGAAAACAAGCGTTAGGATTGAATCACGTAGGAAACCGTTGGAGTCCCCAGCAGAGTCGCCAGCTGTCGCTACTGCGAAAATCGGCGCCGACTGAACAGAAGAGTCGCCACCGTGCGTTATTTATCCTAACGGAGGGAAAGGAAACGCTCAGAGTAATCCTACCGCAAAGACAGGAAAGGAATGGTCATCGCAACCAAATCCTGGATTTGGGAGTCGGTTACGCAAGGGGAAGGTATTAGCACCCCTCACGTCCGTCGTACTCGACGAGATCCACGCTTGTTTTCTGGTACGGATTGTTATTTCTATCTATACTAAGGGTTAAGGGTTAAAAAGAAAGAAAAATGTGACTCGGCAAAGTATTGCACTTTATGCCTACGTATTCCCGTCTGGAACGAGAAATCAGAGTCAACGTAGTTCGCCTACCTACGGGAAAGGAGGGGAAGGTTGCTCGCTAGGATATCGCATCCTATGCCTACGTACTTTCACACAGCATGAAAGATCAGAGCAAACGTAGTTCGGGCCACGTACGACACAAGTCTGTCTTGATTGTTTTTATCCTTCTGAAAAAGGTTTTCCTGATTATGGGTCCAAGCGGACAAAAATGACGTTTTTTTGATTGGTTTACAGTCTTTTACGTAAGAACTGTTTTTTATTGTGTTTGAAATGTTTATTGTGTTTTTCTGATTGTTTTGAGAAAGAAGAGAAACAACAACTCTAAAACCTATGGTTGAAAAGGGAATCAAAATCTAGCCTAATGTTGTCATGCATGGATGAAAGCCTAGTGTCTGTCATATTTCTCTCTTGCGCAGAGAGAAACAGAGATCCTAAGGGGATAAACGGAAACAGAAACAACATATATACAATAAAGCAGTAAAATGCATGAATGCAGCAGTACAAGCGAGGCAAGGGAGTCCCACTCAACCTCGAACCTAGAAAACAATGAGCGAAGTGAAACAACTTCAACTCAACCTCAAGGGGAAACTTATCAAACAATACAGTCAAGAAACTCAAACAATACATCACCAGCTCTAAACATCACCAGCAGCTCTAAACAGCAAAACCTGACAGCACAAGCTCCTTCTTCTATCAGTCTTCAAGGCAAGGGACTTCATCTTCAGTCTTCAAAGTTTCTTCAAAGCAAGCTCTCCTAGATGAGTAATAGTTCACAAGATGATTTGGGATGTTAAACAGTCGGTTGACCACCAAAGGTGGCATGCAGACTGTTAACAAAATACATACCGTTTCTCTCAAAAGTTCTATCTCCTAGATACTGTCACTAAGCCTTCCAAAGGAAGGAGGTGAGTATCAAAGAGAGACTTTGAATCATAGAGAAAAATGGAGGCAACAGAAGCAATCCATATTTGTGAAGAAATTTTCTATTCTAAGACCCTCTCTAGCTCCTAGGTCCTATGATCTTCAAACAACTTCAAGCAAGCCTAGCATCTTCATCAACTTTGAACTTGGCCTTCAATTTTGTCTTCAATATGCTTCATCATCATGCTCTTCAAACCAAGCCCACACCCCAAGCAAGCCCAATAAGCCCATACAAACAAAATAAACCCCAAAAGGGCACACCAAACAAGCATACAATTGCAAAATGTACTAAAAATATTAATATAGTAGGGAAAATTCTAATATTATTTCTAGGGGATCTACTAAACCTACCCTTAATACCCATATATGCCCCATAGCCTAACTTGTCCTAAAAAACCCAAAATCTAAAGTTATTGTGGACCTATGTTGAAGTTTAACCTAATTCTACACAACCTAGAATTATCTAATCAAAACTATCCTAAAAATCATCACAAAAATATGTAATTAATCCAGGGGGAACCTAAAACATATATCTAACTAACCTAAAAAGATTGACCTAAAATTCTAAAGGGAACTACCTAAACTAAAATCTACAAAATCATATATCAACATAAAGAAATTAAAAAGCAATTAAAATGAAAAATATGCAAAAAATATTAAAATGCATGATATGGAGAATGTTTTCATTTTATATTTTTCTAGACAAAAATATGAAAAGGGAGAAAAAAATCCCACGAAAAAATATTGATTTTTCTATTTAATATGAATTTTCAAGGTATGAGAAAATTTGGAGAAAAATAAAATGACAATTATGAACATGGGTGCAGATAGAAATAATATGCAGTTTGTTTTATTGATGGGCCCAGGATGGGGGTCTGAATAGAAAAGCGCTTGGGCCCAGCAATTAATCAGAAAAATCAATGAAAATATAAAAAGAAAAAAAAGAAAAAACGCGGTGCAAATAGTCACAGAATCCAGTTCAAATTGCAATTGGGCCTGATAGGGGGTGGGGATAGAACTGATTCATTAAGCCCAGGGAGAGCGTTTAAATGAAACGCCGCGTTTCATTCTTGCAGCTTCCCTCTCAAATTCGCTTTGAACGTGAGCCGTTAGATCAAGACGTAGTCAACATGTCAAAGCTTCATCCAACGCACGTAAAGTCATCACCTACCTTGGACCTAGGGTTTCACAGAATCACCATTAAAACTCAGCTCCATGCACCAAATTTCCAGCCATTCGTTCTCTCTCATTTCTCCACCAATTTCCACGATGTAAAAACCAAACTTGACCCATTTTCCACGCTGAACACGATCATGGCATTGAAATGCATTGAAACAATCTATATCATGCAACCCGAATGTGTAACCAACCTAACCTCAAAATCTGACCAATTTTCGACCTCAACCAAACTCAGAATTCTTTACATAAAAATGATCCTTTCATTATATTAATCAAAACCAGCCATCAATCTTGCATTGTAACTCAATATATCACTAGTTCTTACTCCATCAAGAATTGACATCCATAGTTGAAACTTCACCAAATGCTCCCAAACTCATCATACATGATCACCTAATTGTCTCTAACAAGTCTACACTAATAAATTACCCTATCCATGCCTAGATAAGGGTGTAGAAATGATTTTTCAAACCTGGTTCTTGGATATGGTAGATGATGTAGATCTTCGATTCAAGCCTTGCAACTCTTCAAGAATGATCCCTAGATGATGAATCTTCTTCTGTTTGCAAAAGATTTGGAGGAGAGAGCTTGTACTTCAAGATTCAATGACAATTGCCTTCTTGCAAATTCAATGTGAACACCTTCAATTCTCCATCAATGGAACTTCAAACCAGTATGAACACTCTCAGAAATGTCTATGGAGAAGGTTTATGGAGAAAAAATGGATTGCAATGAAGAAGAATATGAAGTTTGAATGTGATTTGCAATGGAGGAATTTTGATTCCAATCTCTCTTCTCTACACCAATTAACACCAACCTTGCATCAATGCAAGTTGCACTTGTTATATAGAATGGATTAGAACAGTCTAGAACCATCTAGGATCATCTAGTGAGAACTTGAAGTTTTCATGCAATGGTATTTTGAATTTTCATTTCTCTTAACATGGTATCTCATGCCAAATGCCTTGAAATCTTTGTAACCAACTTGAATTTATCCCCACATGATATTTTGGATGAGATACAATGCATATCCTCCTTGTTTATTGAGTTATTTTGAGTTTTGCCATGGTACCTTATTATGCAAGTAATCAAATTACAAAGCAACCCTATGATCCAAGCCTCAAATCAAAATTGTGACTGAACCATTGTTCTTAGAATGTCATTTGGAGTCAAAATGACCTATTATATGACATGGTTTGGATTTATAACTTGGGATTTATGATTTTCAAATTCACTTGAATTAACTTATGCCTCATTTTTAGGCCATTTTTATCACTTTTTGATACAAGCCTTTTCAACATCTCATGAACTCCCTACTAGCCTTAAAACATCATTCTAAGCAAGTTTGATGTTGAAGATTTTTCCATTTGAAGCTTGGAAGTAGGAGATATGGCCTTATGCTTGAAATGACTTATAACTTCCAAATGACCAAAATGCCCTTGGCTTGTCAAGATCATAAGTAGAGCTCCACAAATTAGATTGAGGCATACCATACCTTTATAGAAAGCTAAGATCATGGGAAACAACTTTCATGTTGGCCAAGGATCCATTTAAAAACTCCTTAAGGGGAAAAAGTTGCTTGGAATTCAAGTAACTTTCACAGACAAATTTCAGATGCCTCTAAGGACCTGTAACTTGCAAGAACCATAACTTGAGTTCTACAAATCTCCTTGATTCCTTCTACCACTCAAATTAAAGGTCTTGAGATACTCTACAAGTTTCATGTTGGCTAAGGATCCATTTGAGACTTGCATTTTGAATTACTTTGCTTGGAAGTTTGACCTAAACCAGGGGATTTTACTCAGAAACCCTAATTCAAAAACTTCTCTTCTTCTTGATTTCTTGTGATTTATCCTTGGCACAACACCACATCCATATCCACATATCAAATGATGAATCCCACATCCTCCAAATAGGCCTTGATGCCCTTCAATCAAGCATTTTACCTAGGGTTGACCCAGGGTTGACCCAGATGACACCCTAGTTGACTGTCTTCAACTGTAGCTCTTGTAACCACACCAATGACTTGTCTTACTTTCAAAAGGACCCTCTAGGTCTTCCATGCCCTCAATTCATAACCCATAACTTCTCTGATGATCTTCACATACCCTCAAGATAGGAGAGAAACCCACTGCTTGGCCTTTAAACTTCCCAAAGCTTCAATTTCTTTCTTGGTGATTTGAATAGGCTTGAATCTTGATAAGAGCCTCTTGAATACATTCCTTGAGATGAAAAATAGCACTTGATCCCTTGTCAGATGGCTTGTTATGCTATGCTATGCGAATGATTAGACTATGTACATGACTTTTTATGCAAATGACAATGCAATTGAAGCATAAACCAAGTGAAGTAGGTTGAGCAAATTTTAGGGTGCAATAGGAGGCATGAGGCAATAAGTCTCTCCAAACACAAAAATATAAAAAATAATTCTCTTCTCACCTCTCCAATCTCTTTTCAAGAAAAAAATTTCAAACCAAAAAGCGTAGATATTTCAAAGGGCTCCTATAAAGTACTATAGACGTTTTGGTTGTTAACACCTTCCCATTGCGTAACCAACCCCCTTACCTAGATATTTGTTTATTTGTTCTTATTTTAGAACTCTTTAGGTTTTGTTTGCTCTTTTTCCTTTCCTTTTGGATAAAATAAAAGTGCGATGGCGACTCTTGCATTTTTTAGTTAAGTTAATCAATAACTTACACTCACAAATTTCCCCGCTACAAAAAAGTGGCGACTCTGCTGTGGAGATTCAAGTCTCTGGTTCCTAGTGGATTTATCCTATTTATCGCTCTTTGTTTGATTTTTTATTATTGCTTGTTCTATTTGGGTGCTTGTTGATCTATGTGGTGACATAAGTCATATACCTGGACTTGAGTGCACTTATGATAGGAGGGTGGTATACTCTTGTTGGCTTACACAGAGTAGTCCTTACTAAGCTTACTTGAGATCTCCCGCTCAGTGGAGGCCCTTTTGGAATTACTGATGTGTTATGAGTATTCGTATTTGGCATTACTTTTTTCGACCTGGGAGCCTCAGAAACTGAGGTTTTAGAACCCTTTAACCCATTTTGGCCTTATTAGGACGTGGTGCGGTGGCTATTCAGGTGTATACTTGAATTAGTTGGTACGCGATACCACACTCAGACGAGTTTCTCTTGACAATATTGTTGGTCGATGAGTAGTCGTTTAAGTCGATAATATCCAAAAGATGGAATTATAACTCTGGGAATTTTTTAAACTTTGTTTTACAGGTGCTGATATAACCGTAGTACATACCGTTGAGGGTTGGTTCCTACCTTTGGCTCCCTGCTCACGCTGAACCTTTGAACCTGTGTGCTTTGTATGATCTTGTTTGTGGATGTTGCAACTTGCACTCATGCATTCATGGACATTTTGTTTCAGTCAGTTTTTAAGGATCTCAGCGATTTTCCTTTGCAAACATTGCAGATATTGTGATTATGGACATTGGAAGGAGAAACACTCAGAAGTATGATTTTCGAGCTCCCGATCTTACAGATTTAAGAAAGCTAGTGTCCTTAGTAGTTGATCGTGTAGGCTTCAGATATTGTCATGGGAGACTTCTATTTGTTCTTTCTACCAACATTGAAGACAAAATTCTGAATACCCTTGTGCAATTCTATGATCCTGTCTACCGATGCTTTACTCTTCCTGATTATCAGCTCATGCCAACCTTGGAGGAGTATGCTTATCTATTGGATATAATAGTTTTTGATAAGGTTCCTTATACTGGTTTGGAGGAAGTTCTTAAGCCCCAAGATATTGCTGCAACCACCCATTTGATGAAATATGATATAAATGCTAATTTGATGTTTAAGGGAGGCATCAAGGGTTTGACTTCTAAGTTCTTGATTGCGAAAGCCACTTTATTTGCTAACGTTGGTCGCACATTTGTGTTTGAGGCTATACTTGCTTTGCTTATCTACGAACTAGTCCTGTTCCCTAATGTTGATAGATTTGTGGATGTTAACGCTATAAGGATTTTCTTGATTGGGAAATCTGTTCTAACTTTACTTGGTGACACCTATTTCTCCATCCATAGTAGGACTTCTAAGGGGAACGGTACCATCGTTTGTTGCATACCTCTGTTTTAGAAGTTGTTTATTTTGCTTGAGCGTCCTCCTACTTCTAGTCCTGTTCCCTACTTCTGTTGTAGAGACATGCAGAGGATTTATTTTCCTCTACTACTTCATCATCACATCCTCCTACTTCTGGTGCTTGGAAGGGTTTTATGGATTAGCTTGTGTTAGATAAGACCGCCATGAAGGACAACTATGAGAGAGAGATTAAGAGACTCCAAAGGAAGTATCAGCTTGGATCGTCATTAGATGCTCCTTATAATCCTTAGGATCTATCTTTTTCTCATTGAACTTTGATATTATGTAACTTGTACTTCCAAGTGTAACTCTTTCCAATATTCAATGAAATGAGATGTTTACTAGTATTTCAAAAAGTGTATTTCTTTACGATGTTTGTAATTAATTTATATCTTAAAGATCCTTGAAAACTGATAGAAACATTTGCATTTTGCATTTGCATTCGCATCATTGTATATTGTGTTTTGCCTTTTCCAGGTGTCTTATATTTCTTTTGGTCTTCATTCAGCCAACCTGTCGCACCAATACAACACTCGAGCTAATCTCAAGAGAAATATGGATTAATTACAACAAGAGAACTGCGAGCTTCGCGAGGAAGTGGCTACTTTGAGGGATGGTATGGAAAGGCTCTTTGTTTTGGTCAAAACTCTGATTGTTGTTTAAAATCAACCGTCTCCTCGTATTTCTCAGACTCCACTTCAAAGGACTATGATTTTTGAAATCATTTCAACACCCATTTCTGTGGTTCCCATTAGTGCTCCTAGTTATTTTACCAAGATTTGTCTCGAAGAAGGTGTCCGAAAAGGATGGTTGACCAAAGAAAGTGGTCCTTCTAGCAGTTCTAAGAAGTATGGAAATGATTTTTCCAAGAACAAAGAACAAGATGCAAATGCTATTTCGTAAGAAAAGCATAGAGGATGTCGTAACAAAAGTAAGAAACAACATACACAACAAAAGATTGATCAGCAAAGTTGTATTCAAAAGCAAATGCATTTTGATCTGATTACGATGTCGTACGTGGAATTATTTCCTGTCTTGATACAGAAGAATCTTGTGAAGACCAGGCCTCCGCATGTTGTTCCAAAAGATATTCCATGGTGGTATAAACCAAAGGCTCGTTGTGCTTTCTATCAAGGTACATCGGGGGCATGATCTTGAAGATTGTTTTCCTTTGAAAAATGAATTTCCAAGACTAGTGAAAATACTAGTGCAAAGAGGAATTTTGTCTCTTGAAGACAAAAATGTCCAAGCCAATCCGCTGCCTAAACATGGTAATGTCACTGTAGTTGAGATGCATGCTGAAACACCGAATCTTTTCAAAGAAGCCCAAGATTAAAGCAAGAAACATTATTGGTCATGGATGATTTGCCAACTTGATGATTAAGGATGTTTCTTAAAGCTAAGAATGGGACAATGTCTTCGTATCATTAGTTCATTTAATATAATTTTATTTGTAATCTTTCATGTTTGTTAATGCTTTAATTGCTTGTAGAAACTTGTTTAATTTTGAATATTAATTATAATGCAATGAGTATGCTTGTCTTGAAGAAATCCATTCACATTCGCTCCTAAAAATGTTTTTTTATGGCATTACAATACCAACTTCTTGTTTAAACTCTTGGAGGGAGGATGATGAAGTAAAAATGCGAAATTTCTGGTTGCATGCTTTTGAATAAGACCCTGCTAATGATGTAAGGCATTGTTTCGAATTCCCAAACACCGGAGATATAAGGAAGATAATCCCTTGTTAACCCCTTTTAGCCTCGAAGTAGGAGTTTATTTTCTAAATGAAAAAACCCTCACATTTTAACCTGGGGCAGAGTAGTCTTCAGTTAATTTGACCAAGCGTTCAAATTTACAAGAGGAGTGTGTATCTAAGGACCAACAATGATGGTTATCCCTCGTTCCAAAGGAAAGAGATAGTCATAACCCTTTTAACAAGTCAGATAAGCCAATGTCACATGATTTGTTCAAAAAATAAAAATCAAAAGAAAAAAAGCCCGCTAAGTGAAAAAAAATTGAAAAAAAGTGACTTAGGCAAAAATTAGGGCATCCCGTTGGACATCAAAAATTCAAAAGAATCAGTCCAGAAAAAATTAGGGAAAGACAAAAGAATCAAAAGCGCGAAAAGCAAAAAGAAAAGGATTACAAAGAAAAATCATGAACGAATATGTGCGACTACCAACACGAAAGACTAAAAGGTTGACTGTTATTCCTCGAAAAGTATCATTAGTTCTTAAACCGCCATTTTGTTAATTCCTTAAACACCACAAAATCATTTTGAGAGATGAATGTTCATGTCAAATTAGTTGAATGTAGGACTGAAGAACATCACAGAGAATGGGTGGGTACAAATAAATTTTGAGCCTAAAAATCCTTTTTTTGAAAACCGTGAACCAGACCATATTACAACCCTCAAAAGATCTAATTGAAGAAGGGTTTAGTTTAAAAGCATACTTTGACGAGATAGCATTCCTGACTCCCATGAGTTGTGCTAAAAGATCTTTGTTGGCATTTCATGTGCATTCAAAAATCAATGTCACATCTTAACTAGTGAGTCATTCACAAGGTTTTGCGACATTTTTTTAGTAAAAAAACTTCAGGATTAACATGTATAATTGCATTAGAATTATGATTCTCAGAATTTACATTTTCTGCTTGCATACATTTGTTTGACATCATGGAAGCTTACATATAAGCATCAATGATGAGTTTAATCTTTTGAGGCTTAAAATGCTGATGAATAATTGGCAGATCATTTCAAGAATGATCATATCCAGGGGCATGTTGCATGAAGATTTTGTCGAGCATGAGCAAGTTTGTTGTCCTAGTTGATGTTTTCACAGGGGAAAAGCTTGAATACTCCATTGGTAAAATAATATGCCGAGTACAGTTAATTTGGGGCAGGTGCGTCAAGATTCAACGAATCTCTCAGAATTTGAAGACACCGGGGCAGATTATCTTAAGTTCTCAGGGTACAAAGTTTTTTGAGGAAGATTTCTTTTATACCATGAAGTTTAGGGCAACTTTCAATTATTATATGGATGATCTCACATAACAAAACTCGATATTCTCCCAATTAGAGTTTGTCCTTGTTGATGTTCTCCCCAATAAAGTCTATGGATAATATCTTAAGTAAAGTTCGATCTTATTGGTGCATTTCTCAGTTGATCATTAGTTCGAGCATCTCAAACTTGGACTCCCCTACTAAGTATTTATTCAGATTTCCTCAGCCGAGCGTGGTTCTTCTTCCCCGACCTATTTATGATCAAGCATATATAATTGTGAATGTAATTGTTGGATCTTGTCTCGCTTTGTGATAAAACATGATGAGGAATCCCTGAAAGGTTTCTACATCCTCTATTATGGTTTATTGCTCTTATGGACAATCTGAATTATATTTCCTTTCTAAGAAGTGTTGATATAGCAGTCAACTGTTGGGTTTTCTCTCACCCTGTGTTTTGGTTTTAAAATCCTCTACAGGTTGACTTTTTGCTATGATGCTAACTTCTTAATCATCCCCATAATTCCAAGTTATTTCTCTCAAGTTTGTTAGTACCCAGAGAACTATCCTTGCTGATCCCATGCGGGGGTTGTGCATTTATCACTACTGGTTGTGAAAGATAGGATTTGACCCTCATCAAGTTCTTATTCTCCCCAGTAGAGTATATTAATAATTCCTCAACAGAGTTTGTGACCAGGTTTCCCCTTTTGTTGTTAACAAGACAATGGGTTTCCTAAATATTTGTTGCGGTATGTTGGAATCATGAAATCCAATATGTCCTAGATGAATATCAGTTCGGGTTTTCTTCACACGAGTTTTGTTAGGTTTTCCCCAGCTAAGTCTTGATTCAAATTTTCTCCAGTTAAGTATGTTCCCTTCATCCAGTCAGGTTATGGTCAGGAAGTTGAGCAATTTGAAGGCCACCTCTCCTTGATGTAAATGCCCATGCAGAGATTTGTCCTTGCTGGTTCCCAGTAGAGGTTATGCATTATTACTTTGGATGTTTCCCAAGCAAAGAGAAATTTTGCTTTATTCTAAGAAGTGTTGATATAGGAGTTACCTGTCGAGTTTTTCTCTCATCTTGTGTTTGGTATTGATTTAAAATCCCCGACATATTGAATTTTTGCTATGATGTTAACTTCTTATTTTTCCTGGCATGTCCAGAATGTTTTTCTCAGAGAACTTTTTCTGATATCCCCAGAAGAGATGTGTTATTCCCTAGTGGAGTTTGCGTAGCTGTTTACATGATTACAATCCTCCAGCAAATCCATTATATTTCGCAGTAGATCTCTTCATCCCTTTGAAGCATATTTCATATGGATTTTTCTTATCCCCAAGTAGAGTTGGAAGATTTGTGTTGCTATGTTTTCTCCAACAGATCTTTCCCTCTAAGTGGAGTTCATATTGTTGTTCCCTCTTGTTGGATTATTGATGTTTGAAGATTGACCATTAATTTTTCTCCCCAAGCAGTATTTCCATCTCCTCATCAAGATTTGAGCCTTGTAGTAGGATTTATTTTCCTTTGATGGATTTTGCTTATCTCTTGCAGGTTTTTCTTCAATTAATTTCCTAGAAGGACCTCTAGTGATGTCTCTAACTTGTTGAGATTATTCGAGTATTTCAGTGGTGTTGTGATGTTTTGTTCACCCTACGTTTATCTTTCTCTATTTTGTCAACATATTCATACTCATATGCATTGCATGCACATTCATTTTGTTGAGCATATCATGTTTTTGTTGGATTGTGCATCTTGCATTTTTGTTGGTGTTTCCTTGCTCTCTGGTGTTGTTGTCCCCGCGGAGTGTGTGTGTCCTCTTTCCATTAGAATGTCGACCCTAAGAAGAAAATGCCTATCCTTTCTAATTCCCCATTGAGTTTATGCCTCATGGAAGATGTTTGTTTTAGCTTTCCTCCCCAGCTTTTATCTAGATGGAATTGATCCCCGATGAGATATTTTCTCATCAAGTCGAGTCTTGTTTGACCATTTCTCTCCAATTTGTTCCTGGATTGAACTTTGGTCTCTCGTAACAGTTATTTTGGATTTCCCTGGGTTGTGTGTCGCTACTGCGAAAATCGGCGCCGGCTGAACAGAAGAGTCGCCACCGTGCGTTATTTATCCCAACGGAGGGAAAGGAAACGCTCGAAGTAAACCTACCGCAAAGACGGGAAAGGAATGGTCATCGCAACCAAATCCTGGATTCTCAAACAGTTGACAGCATCAGACAGCAAATAGCTCCAGACAGCAGTAAAACCCTAATTCACTAGTTGCACAGCTCTGACAGCACAAGCTCCTCCTTCTTCAATCTTCAATGCACCAGGTCTTCTTCTACAATCTTCTTCCTTCAAGGTAAGCACTCCAGCAAAGAATTGATTTATCAGGATAAATTGAATGTCAAACAGTTCATTGACAACCAAAGGAAGTCTATGAACAGTTGACATTGTAACAAACTGTTTCCTTCAAAGTTCTACCTCCTAGATAAAACCACTTATCCCTATAAAGGAGGGATGTGAATATCATGGAGGAAATTTTAATCATTGAGAAGAATGGAAGCAAAGGAAGCTATCCATGTTTATGAAGGAATTTGTTCTATTCTAAGGCTTTACTTATCTCCTATCTCCTATGTCTTCAATCAACTCCAAGCACAAACAATCTTCACGCTTCAACCTTTGATTATCATCTTCAATCTTCTCCTTTGATGTCTTCATGCTCCATAAGCTCAAGCCAAGCCCCATACCCCATATCAAAGCCCAAAAGCCCAAGCACACAATTAAAAACCCAAGTGGGAACACCAAACAAACACTCCATTTGTAAAATATACTAAAAATAGTAATATAGTATTTAAAATTCTAAGTTTAATTCTAAGGGGATTTCTACCTCTACCCTACATACCCTATATGTCTCAGAACCTAATTCATGCTAAAAACCCCAAAATAAAATGTTATAATGCACCTATGTACAGTTTAACCCTAATACTATCACCCTAATGTTCCTTATTCAAAACTAATCAAGATTAGATCAAAAAAATGTGAGATAAATCTCTAAGGGAACCTATACTTCTAATCTAATCAACCCAACAAGAATCAACTCAAAAATATTCACCAATTGGTCACAAGCAAATTTACAAAAACATGTATCAAATGTACAAAATTAAAGAAATTAATAAAATGGGAAAAATCAAATTAAATTGAAAAATGGGTGAATATGGAATTTAATATTTTCATAAAATCACAAATAAATCCAAGATCATGGAGGTCTTTTTGAAATATTTTTCTGATTAATTTTGGATTTATTATGATTTTTGTAGTAAACTATATGCACATAGTATGAAAACTAAAAAAAAAATGGAAAGCAGGGGTGGCAACAGCAATTTATTTCACTTCAGAAATGCACTGGGCCCAGGAGGGGGGGTGCAGATATCACTGTGCTGGGCCCAATCTACTTCAGAAAAACACCAAAAAAAAACAAACGGGGGGGGGGGTGCCGATAGCGACGAATTCGCTTTGTTATCCAGGTTGGGCCCCAGACTGGGGGTGGGAGTAGCAAATCTGGGCTAGGCCCAGACCAAAACGCAAAGGGGAGAGGGGGTGCCTATGGAAAACATGGAGTACAATCAGCACACGACCCCCATGGGCCTAGGCCCAAATCCATTACTACCTCAGCTTAACCACAAACCCTAACCTCATTCCCTCTATCACTGTTCACTATCACTCTCCCCCACCCTAGCGCCGTTACCCTAATCTCTCTCTCTGAGACTCTCTCCACCTCTCAATCTCCACCCAAACTCTCTCACACGCTCTATGCTCAGATTTATCACCCAAACAAAACCTAGTCTCACAACTAAACCGCACCGAGCTACGATAGTTAACAAGATTGAAGACAAACCTGGAGACGCGATGGAGGTCAGAAAGATTCTGGAAATACTGATAAGCAAAGCTTGCGGAGAACTTGACGGATCCACTTCTGAAGAGATCCTTTTTTTTTTTTGCGTTTGAAGATCTACGGCGGCGACGAAACTTTTGTGATGAACGGATGGATCTGACTGGATGATGTTCTTGAAGAACTTTCTGGAGATGAAGAACGATGCAAGTTGTTAAACGAAAGGAGGATAATTTGCATTTGGATCTTGACGTGGAAGAGAAATCCGTTGAATGTGGTGAAATTCTGGAGGTGTTGATGATCGTTCTTGAAACCTGGAGAAATGCAAGAGCGGAAGATGAACGCTGGTGAATCTGGTGGATGTTTAATGAGGCTGGATGAAGAACAAGGATTCCGATGAACAAAGATCCAGATCGTGGAGGAAAATCGGTGGAGATATATTTTGAGTTTCTATTGCATGTCTTGATGAACACCAATCGTGGATGAAGATTCTCTGGAAACGAAGAATTCGTATGAGGAGTTTCCATTGATGATTCTGCCGAAGCTCGATGTGGTTGTTCACGACGATGAAGAATGTTAAACGATGATCTGGATAATCTATGAAGTTCTTGGCGCAGTGAATCCTGGCAATTATTGATGAAGAACACGAAGCTGTTCTTGATGATCTAGAAAAATGCAGATTCAGATGAACTTTCCGGTGAAATCAACGTTTCCGGCGACGGTTAAGGGTTCTGACGGTTGTTAGGGCGGAAGGGACGGCGGCTGCATGGCCGGCGGTGGGTGGTTGCATGTACTCCGGTGAGGGGAGTTAGTGGGTTCCACGTGGCTGCAGAGGGACCAGAGGGGAGACGCGTGTGGCTGAGGGAGAAGGAAAGAGAGACGCGTGGAAGGAGGGGGAGGAAGTGGAGTGATGAGTTGTCAGTTTCTGAGAGAAAGAGAAATGAGGTGGCCAGCCTTTGAAGCATACACGTGGGGCTGCTTATATATGACACCTGGCGCTGGACCTTTGACTTGGGCTTCCTGACTTGGATAATTGGCCCAATGGATTCTGCTTAATTGACACTGAAACGATATTAATACAAAATTAATAAGAAAAACCTAACTAATCCTGATTCTGATTAATTGGCCCAATGACTTCAAAGATTAAACTCTAAAAAAACAAAATTAATACTGAAAAAAAATCTAACTAATCCTAAAACGAAATTAATAAGAAAAACCTTAATTAAGACCTCTAATTAATCCTAATTAAAGCCTAAACAAAAATTAATAATAAAAGCCTAATTAATCTATTAAAAAAACAGAAAAGATTTATTTAATATCTAAAAAACTATTTAAAAATTCTAATTAAATCTGAAAAATCAAATAAAATCTAATAAAACCTAAAACATTAATATCTATTTTTAAAATCCATTCTATTAAAAGAAAATCAAAATCTAGTTATATCTATTTAAAAACTATTCTATTAAAAGATAAAACTAATATCTAAAATTTTAAAATCTATTAAATCTCTAAAGAAAAAAAGAAAATTTATTTAAAACTCTAAAAACTATTAAAAAAATCTATTAAATTCTATAAACAAAATACTAACCTATTTACTATCTTAAAAAAACAAATAACCATTTTAAAATCTATTAAATGCACTAAAAATATAGAAAATAAAAGAAAAATCCTAAAAAATGCCAGGAAGCCGATTAAATCGGTTGGAGAACGATTGCGCAAACATAACGAAACCCGGGCACCGAGATAGCCTGAAAACACAGGGAACGAGCACCAATTCTCAAAGTACCCTTATTCAAACCGGCCTGAACTGCCTGAAACGCCAGGGGCTGTAATCTCGATAAAAATCAATTTGACTGAGAAAAATGCAATGCATGCAGTATGCGAATGCGAATGCAAAATGCGTCGAAACATAAACCAGATATGGGAACCGGTTGGTCAAATTTTGGGGTGCAACACTGTGAAACCCGGATGATGAGAAGATATTTATTTCTGCCCTTTGAGGATTTATTCTCCTAGGCAGAAATCTGTTATTAGTCCCCATCGTAAGATGAAGATTTGAATTTCCCCAACGGTGTTTTGATGACACTCTCTTGGTAATTGGTTGTGCGACTTCAAGTGGAAGCCTCTTTATTAGAGCAGCTTGTATTCCCCAGCAAGGTAAACCTCACCTTGAAACAAGTGGAAGCCTCTTTATTTGAGCAGTTTGCGTAATCTCCAGGAATTTATTTGTATCTTTGCAATAAGTGGTTGTTCTCTAGTTCATCTTCTGTAGAGAAGTTTACTGTGAAATGATGGATCCTTATCTGACCAGTTTTTTCCATCAAATGGCATCTCTGTGGAAGAAGTATCAGTGAGAAGTTTGTTGTGAAATCCTCAGCAGATGGTTGTCTCTTTATTTGAGAAGTCTGTTGTATGATTTAACCTGCCCGTATCTCTTTTGAAGATCCCCGACAGAGTTATGAATATTTCATCCCTGTTACACCCCAAAATTTGACCAACCGATTCTCGTATTTGGCTTATGTTTCGACTCATTTTGCATTTTGCATCCGCATATCGCATTCATTGCATTTTTTCAGTCAGATTGACTTTATCGGGATTACAGCCTTTTCCTGGCGTTTCAGGCAGTTCAAACATTTCGAGTACGGAGATTATTTTGGGAGTGGTGCTCCTCCCGGTGTTTTCAGCTTTTGTTGTTGTGGTTTTGAGGATGTTTCGGTGTCCGTATTTTTACCGGTTATCTCGTAGCGTTCTGGCAGTTTGCCTTGTCGATTTAATTGATGTTTTTGTTCCTTATGGAATTATTAGCTTTTTCGTAGGGTTTATTTTGTTAATTGGTTAGCTTAGAAATTATTTCAGATTTTAATGATTTTTTCTTTAGAAATTAATTGGGCTTTTAGATATTAGAATGTTATATTGTTTTAATAGCTTCTCTTTTAGAATTTTAAAATAGTTTTTAGAGGTTAATTATTTTTCTAGAATATTAATAGTTTTTTCTATCTTTAATAGGTTTAATTCTTTTCTAGATTTAATTTCTTTTAGAAATTAATAGATGTTAATTCTTTTTAGATTTAATTTGGTTTAGAATTTAATAGAGTTTAAACTCTTTTTAGAATTAAGTCTTAGATGTTAATTGGTTTTTAATCAATTTCAATTAGATTAATTAGCAGTTAATTAGGTCCAGAGTTTTAAGCATTTTAATTAAGGTATTAATCATCATTAGTTTAGCATTAATTGAGTGAATTAATTTGAGTCAGTTTTAATCCATTTTCGTGGGCCACTTGTCCATTTCCTGGGGGCCCAATCCAGTCCAAGACACTTGGCATTATATAAGCAAGCCACCTCTCTCTCTCCACACGTGGACACCTCACTATCTCCACTGACCCCACCGATGCCACATGTCCTCACATCACCCCACCTCTCGCCACGCGTCCCTCTAGGTGTCTTCCCCTCATTCATCGCATGCAAACACACCGGGAACTCGCCGGAGAAATCACCACGGCCAAATCTCACCGGTAACCATCACCGGAATTTGTAACCATCACCGGAGAACTGATCCTTCCTTCAGAATTCCCCAGATCTCATGAAGATTCGTCCAAAACCAAGAACATTCATCACGTTCTTCATATGAATTCCTATCATCTTCATCAATTTTTCCAGAAATCCATGGAGCTTCATCCTCGTTCATGATTTTTTTCCAGAAACCTCCATGTTCATCAAGATCTTCCATGATCTTCATAATTCTGCATCGATGTTCATCAGTCTCCCCAGAACCTCTCCAAAAACCGTCATAAGATCCATCAATCTTCAAGATCTTCATCAAGATTTGCATCCGAGTTCATCCACCTTCATCGTTTCTTCACCAGATCTTCATCAGATTCGTCAAGAACTCCATCCGATGCTCCATAGACTTCAACATCTCTCAACAAGTTTCCGGTAACATCCCCCTCCGTTTTCAGTTAACTTCCGTGAACAAACTCCAAGATCTATTGATCTTCATCAAAGCTTGTTGGAAGCTCCGTCAATCTTCGTCCAAGAACATTCAGAACCTTCTTCAGTGTTCATCGTCTTCACGTTTTTTCACCAGTAACTCAAGATCTTCCTTCATCTTCAGATCAACCACAGGCTTCTTTGCAAAACTCCATGGATCTTCTTCGCGAGCTTCAAACGCCCATCCTCAACAATGATCGACGCAAATCTCTGGATTTAGTGGCTTATTTGTCAAGTTTTTGTTGTTGATCTCAATGTTGCAGTTTGGTTTCGGGAGAAATGAAGACGGGCAAAAGGAAGAAGCAGAGGTTGAGACGAAGGAGGGAGACGGCGACACACTTAGGGTTTCAGAGTAAGCCAAGCAAGAGGAGGAAGATGAGTTATAAATTGGGTTAATGGGCTTCTTGGCCCAGTCTGGTTTTATTGACCTCACCCCCTGTTTTCGCGTTTCCACCCCTTACTGGTTCTTCTCTCAGTTTTTTTGTTTGTTGGAAGTCTATGGGTTGAGGCCCAATTGTCTATACTGGACTCACACCCTTCCTTTTCCTAATGCACCCCCCCTGTTTCCCTTGTTTTTATTTTTATGGCTGATGTATTGTGGGCTGGGCCCAATTGTGTTTTCCTGAATTCCACCCCTGTTCTGCTGATGTACCCCCCTTCCCTTTTATTTTTGTTTTTTGTATTGGATATTTGCTTGTAATAGATGGTAGTTTTCTTTGCTATTTTTCTTTTAGGAATTATAGTTTTCCTTTAGAATATTATTACATATTTTCTAGTAAAGATTTTATATTCTAGAATTTATATTCCATTAGCATTTTCTTTTAGGATTATAGAGTTTTACATAGAATTTCCTATTTTCCTTAGATATTGTTTCTCTTAATATTGTATATAGATTCATTTTTATTTTCTTTGTAGGGAATTATAGGATATTATAGAGTTTTAGATAGAATTTATATTCTATTTTTATTCTATGCAATTTCCTTATAGTTCTTTAGAGTTTTCTATTAGGAATTTATTTTCAATTTTTAGGAGTAGAATATTGTTTCCATTTGTTGTTGGATTTCTCTCCTCGTATCTCTTCTGCTATCTGATTTTATTTTGGATTTTATTCTGTGCTGGCCGTGTGACATGATTCAATTGGAGAATGATTTTCAATATCATTTCTCTATCTTGTCTTTGACACGGACATCAATACGCTGCCTCTTAGAGTTTGATTTCCCGTATATGTCAAATCATGACGGTTTAGCGTTACATTGATTCTGATTCGAAATGTCATCATCAAGGATCCAGAGAGGAGAAGATTGGAATGGAGCTTGCGCACAATGTCGAGGGCCAATGGAGCCGCTTCGTTCGATGATTATTCAGGTCTTCGTGCAACCGTTGATGTTGTGAGCTGTAGCGTTAGGTACGTGGGAAATGATGATTGAGGGGTTTCCTCTCAATCGTCTAGAGTGTTTAGTGTGGCACCCTTTGGGTGACATACGACACATTCGCTCCTACGCCCTAGGTTCTTGCGTGTGTGTCCCAAGTTCCTTCTCGTTTAGGCGTTAGGCCTGCTTCCTCTTTGTTCTCGCCCCCACGCGATCGAACCCTTTTTCTCTCGCATTCAGGCGATTGAGACCCCTTCTCTTGCCCCTGTGCAATCGAGACTTGTTTTCCATAGTGCGCCAAACTACATTTGCTCTGATCTCTCGTACCAGACGAGAGTACGTAGGCATAGGATTGCGATGATCCTAGCGAGCTCCCTTCTCCCTTTTCCCCCTTTGCTGTAGTTAGCTGAACTACAGCTGCTCTGATTTCTCGTACCAGACGAGAATATGTAGGCATAGGATGCGATATCCTAGCGAGCACACTAACAACTAACTTCTCTGTTCTCTCGTTGTCGTGCGATCGAGACTTTCCCGCTGACGACTGATCTTCCCTTTCTCTTGCCCTAGCACAATCGAGACCAGACCGTAGTTCTAGGTCCTGTAGGTTTCCATACCTTTAAACCAATGACATACTACGTCCATTTTACCGCAAACACGTAATGCCTAAGTCTCCAATGGTCGAGCAGCATACACCTAACTGCTAGAATGCGCACGCTAGTACTGCCAATCCTTTCTCTCACCCCTGTATGATCGAGAACACCCCGGTTACCCGTAATTGCCCGAACTACGTTTGCTCTGATCTTTCACACCGTGTGAAAGTACGTAGGCACGAGATGCAATATATCGGCGAGCAACCTTCCCCCCTTTTTTTGACCCGTAGTTAGCCGAACTACGTTGACTCTGATTTCTCGTTCCAGACGGGAATACCTAGGCATAGAACTGTTGTGTTCTGCCGAGTCATTTTCTTTTCTTTTCAGACCCAACCTTTTAGCGTAGATAGATAAACTAACTCATTAGATAAACACAACAAGCATGGGTCCCATCGAGTACGATGGACGTGAGGGGTGCTAATACCTTCCCCTTGCGTAACCGACTCCCGAACCCAGACATGGTTGCGATGACCTTGTCTTATACCTTTTAGTCATGTTTTTCCGATCATTTCCTTTCCCGTTCTGAGGGATAAATAACGAAAGGTGGCGACTCTTTTGTTTTGCCGACACCTTATTTTCGCGGTAGCGACAGCTGGCGACTCTGTTGGGGACTGCGATGGTTCTCTAAGCGAGTCTCGCGTTGGATTTTCTTCCTGGCTGTCTGGGTCATCCCCAGCAGCTGGCTACTCTGCTGGGGACCTAACGTCCCCTATGCGGGTCAATCTGGGGATCCAACGTCCCCTGCGAGAGTCAGTCCTAGCGCTTGTTTTTTTACTTGTTGGGTTGTATTTATTTATCACACTTTACTTTCCGCATTTTATTTTCAGTATAATATTATTATCTGTTGCTATTGTGCTGTTGTGGGAGGGGAGCTCTGATGAGTGATAAGCCAGACCCAGACTTGAGTGTACCTAGCATTAGTTGTGGAAAGTAGTGGGCGCGTGCATGCTTTGCATGTACTAGTGTCTCATAAAATCCACGCTCAGACGAGATTCTCCCGGTTGACTTCTTTTCCAGCCCTTTGGGCTTGAGGGGTTGTTGGTTTGGAGGGTTGTCGACTCTGGGGGCCGATCATTTGGGATTCAGCTAAGTGAGGCCGCTTCAAGAGATGATGATGCCACACCTTCCTGGGTATCGTATCATCGTTTCTTGAAAGTTTGTGACGCTGATGAACGCATAGGATGCCGAACCTTTGTCAATTTAGGTCCATACTTGTGAGTGGGAGGGTTTTTGCAGGAAACTTGACTTCTAGCCAACCCGGTATTTTGGTTTTCTCTCTTCAGAGCGAACTTATCCCGTCAGCAGCGCAGCAGTATTCAGAGCTTTGTGAGGGCTGTGATCCTGTGTTTGGTGCATTAGCATTTTGCATTGCATTTCATGTGCATCTCATGCTTGCATATCCATCCTCGGACGGAACAGAAAGCTTACCCGTCTTTTGTCTAACTCGCAGTTGATTTCCCGACATTCGCATTGGACTTGAGTTAGTTTTTGGAAGAATCATGAACTCAACAGAGCAGAATCAGATTGTTACCAGGGCAGAGTTTGAACTGTTGAAGAACCAGTTGAGTCAGTTCATGGAAGCTGTGACAGCTATGACTAGAGATGAGGCCAATGATCAGAGAATCCCGGTGAACAATGTTGCTCAAGCCCAGAATGTGCAGATTCCTGTCAGAGATAAAGATGCATCTTCTCTCCATGACACAGACTATCAGCACTTCACTTTCCCTGTGACAGATCCTCAGAGGATTGTTCCGAAGGTTAATGCTGAGGACCCGCGGACTGTTGAGTTTATGAGAAGATATCAGTTGTTGGAGGGAAAGGTTGCCGCCCTGATGAGTCAGAATACTCTTAATCTGAATGCTGCGAGCATGTGTTTGGTGCCAGGTCTTGTGATGCCTCCGAAATTCAAAATGCCGAATTTTGAGAAATACAAAGGGGATAGTTGTCCGAAGCTACATTTGGTTATGTTCTGTAGAAGAATGACTTCACATGTTACCAATGACAAGCTTATGATTCACTATTTCCAAGATAGTTTGATCGGAGCATCTTTGGATTGGTACATGCAGTTGGAGAGTGATAGCATCAGATCATGGTCAGATTTAGCCAATGCCTTCGTGAAGCAGTACGACTACAACCTGGATATGGCTCCTAGTCGTGTGCATTTGCAAGAATTATCTCATGCGGAGAATGAATCCTTTAGGGGGTATGTGCAGAGATGGAGAGAATTGGCTGCTCGTGTTCAACCACCGCTTCTGGAGAGAGAAATGGTTGACCTCTTCTTGGGTACTCTGAAGGGTCGTTATTATGACATAATGTTCAGTTGTGGAACGACAAGCTTTGCGAACTTGATAAGAATAGGAGAGCTTGTTGAGAGAGGGCTCAAGAATGGAAAGACACGAGATACTCCTTATATCTCAGTTGATAAGAATGAATTAGTTGTCAGTTCCCAGGAGGAAGTGATGTTGTCTCAGAATCTCTAGCATCTCAGGCTCAGTTTTTAGACGCTTCAAGTGTTTATAGTCAACAATCATATCGTCGTCAGCTGCATCAGCACGCCCGACGAAGACTAAGGAAACCTGAAAGGCAGTTTACTCAGCTACCGGTGTCGTACAGCCAGTTGTTGCCGTATTTGGTCAAAGGTGGGCTGAAAGTGCCGAAAGAGACTGATCCAATGATCCCGCCTTACCCTCCAGGTTTTGATGCCAGCGCCCGCTGTGAGTACCATGTTTGGGCACAGGGGCATTCAATAGATGACTGTAAGGTGCTTCAAAGCCAAGTTCAGACCCTGCTGGACTCTAATAGGATCTCAATCACGCCTCAGGGTGTTCAGATTAACGACCTTCCTTCATCCATCCAAATGGGTGTATCAGTTCATGTTATGGGAGAGTTCACTGAGATCAGATGTTCAGAAGAGTATCAGGATGACTTCGACGAGTAATTCTGAAGATGGCGGGCTCAGCAGCAAATCAAGTTCGAAAAGCTCGGTTCCCGGAAGCTGGCAATCTGTGTTTTATCATGTCATTTCTTTGCATTTTGTAGTTTCTTTTCTGTTAAAGCGCAAATTGCATTCATAAAACTTGTATTATTTTCAATTGATATTGATAATGAAGTGAATATGCATGTTTTGATTTGATCCATTCGTGTTCACTCAATGTTTACAGATATCCAACGCTTGGTTAAGCGGAATTTGGGGAGGATGACGAAGTTTAAAAGACGCATAAGCTTCCGACTGTATGCCTTTGAAAATAAAACCTGCTGATGATGTACATACATTGTTTCAAATCCCTAAACACCAGAGTTATAAGGAAGATAATCTCTTGTCAACCCCTTTGAGCCTAGTAGTAGGAGTTTCTTTCGGAAAACCAAAAAACCCTCAATCTTAACCCGGGGCAGGGTAGGTGTTAGCTAATTTGACCGAGCGTCCAAATTGCAGAAAGGAGTGTCCGTTCGAGGATCAATCACACCTCTAGAGGTTGTGCCTAAAAAACCACAGTGGTCAAGCGTCAGGAGTGAAGCAGTCACATTATTCCCCAAAGAGTCAGACAACCAGTGTCACACGACTTGTTAAAAAAAAAGAGCAAAAAGAATCAAAATCCCGCTAAGTCAAAACTTGAAAACAAATGACTTAGGAAAAAATGAGGGCATCCCGCTGGACTTAATAATCAAAAGAAGCTCAAAAGAGTCAGTCCAGGAAAAAATTAGGGAAAGCGAAAAACTGAAAAAAAAAATGAAAAGGATTACAAAAGAAAAATCCTCAAACGAAATACAAGTCGTGTGACCCAGAGTGGAAAAGACAAAAAGTGAGTGGCTATCACTCCAAAAACTCATGGTTTCTCGAACTATCACTCCTATCTTTCAACCTCTAAGAAGTGAGCGCTAAGGTCGAATTAGCTAAACGTAGGATTGGAGAACATCAAGGTGAACGGGTGGGTTAAAATAAATTTTGAGCCTTTATCCTTTCCTTCAAAACCGTGAACCTGACCACGTTACAACCGGAAAAAGTCCTAATTGAAGCAGGTTTGTTTCGAAGTCCTAATTGGATATGGTATTTTCTCCGTCTATCTCTAGACGTTGTGAGTTTGGATATGGCGTTTTCTCCGTCTATCTTTAGACGTTGTGAGTATGGGTATGGTATTTTCTCCGTCTATCTCTAGACGTTGTGAGTTTGGGTATGGTGTTTTCTCCGTCTATCTTTAGACGTTGTGAGTATGGGTATGGTGTTTTCTCCGTATATCTTTAGACGTTGTGAGTTTGGATATGGTATTTTCTCCATCTATCTCTAGACGTTGTGAGTTTGGATATGGCGTTTTCTCCGTCTATCTTTAGACGTTGTGAGTATGGGTATGGTGTTTTCTCCGTCTATCTTTAGACTTTGTGAGTTTGGATATGGTATTTTCTCCGTCTATCTTTAGACGTTGTGAGTTTGGATATGGTATTTTCTCTGTCTATCTCTAGACGTTGTGAGTTTGGATATGGTATTTTCTCCGTCTATCTTTAGACGTTCTGAGTTTGGATACGGTATTTTCTCCGTCTATCTCTAGACGTTGTGAGTTTGGATACGGTGTTTTCTCCGTCTATCTTTAGACGTTGTGAGTTTGGGTATGGTGTTTTCTCCGCCTATCTTTTCGACGTTGTGAGTTTGGGTATGGTGTTTTCTCCGTCTATCTTTAGACGAGGTGAGGTTTCAAGGGGATGTTTCAGATATGGTTTTCTTTCTGTTTATTGGATGAGATGACATTTCAAGAGGGGTTTTTCCTGACCGTTGATTCTTATTGACTTCGAAGCTCTTTGAAGAATGTTCGGTTTTCCTAGCTGTTGATTCTTATTGACGACATGGCTTTTTGAAGGTGGTTTTCTTCCTGTCAATTCTTATTGATAATGTGGCCCCTTTGAGGATATTGTTCTTTCCATCAGCTCCTATAGACGAAAGGATTCTGAAATTTGATGAGTGGTGTTGAAGTTCATATACGGTTTTCTTTCTGCTAGTTCTCACTGATGATGTGGTTCTTCGGACAAGTTTTTCTTCCTGTCTATCATTAGACAATGTGAACCTTCGGGATGGTGTCTCTCCGTCTATCTTTAGATGATGTGAGTATGTTTTTCTTTCTGTCTATCATTAGACAACGTGAACCTTCGGGATGGTGTCTTTCCGTCTGTCTTTAGACGATGTGAGTATGTTTTTCTTCCTGTCTATCATTAGACAATGTGAACCTTCGGGATGGTGCCTTTCCGTCTGTCTTTAGACGATGTGAGTATGTTTTTTTTCTTGCTGTCTATCTTTAGACAATGTATTTCCCTAGTAGAGTTTTCCTCGGATTGTTGTTACGTCAGTGTAAAAAAAATCTCATGGATTAGATCTTTGGAGTTGTTACCCGTTGTCGCTTCCGCGAAAATAAGGTGCCGGCAAAACAGAAGAGTCGCCACCTTTCGTTACTTATCCCTCAGAACGGGAAAGGAAACGATCGGAAAAACCTGACGAAAAGGTATAAGACAAGGTCATCGCAACCATTGTCTGGGTTTGGGAGTCGGTTACGCCAGGGGAAGGTATTAGCACCCCTCACGTCCATCGTACTCGATGGGATCCACGCTTGTTGTGTTTACCTGACGAGTTGGTTTTATCTATCTACCTATCAAGGATGGCTTAAAAAGAAAAGAAAATGACTCGGCAAAGCGTCGCGCTTTATGCCTACGTATTCTCATTAGAGAATGAGAAATCAGAGTCAACGTAGTTCGGCTAACTACAGGTTGCAGGGAAGGTGGCTCGCCAAAACGTCAGTATTGTGCCTACGTACTCTCAACAGATATGAGAGATCAGAGCTTATGTAGTTCGGGATAATACGGATTACGGGAATTCAGATTCATCTGTTTTATCAAGTAGGGTTAACAAACAGTTCCAGCAATTGGATGTACGCAGCTCGACCCTTGGAGACTTAGGCGTTACCGTTTGCGGTAGAACTGGGAGTTAACGACACTCTTTTCTTCATAAAAGCTTCCTTTGACTTATGGTCCCACGGGGCAAAAAGGTTTGAAGTTTGTTTTCTGTCTTTTACGGAAGAACTATTTTTTAGTTGTCTGTAGTTTGTATAGCACTAGAGACTATGACCTGGGAACGAATGCGTCGCATATCGTCCAAAGGACATATACTAAACATTCTAGACGATTGAGAGGAGGCCGCTCAATCATCATTACCCAAGTAGCTTAAGGCTCGTAACGCGCTTATACTAACTTGCCTTTATTACATTTTTTTACTGTTGTTTGAGATGAGAAGAGAGAACAGGCTCAACTAAGGGGAGAATATCAAGTCCTAATGTTGTCATGCCAAGGATTCATCCTATGCTTGAAGTTTGAAACAGGGATCTCCTAAAAGTTATCATGCATAGGTTTCAACCTAAAGTTCTAATCATCACTTCCTTATCAAAGGAAGTGAGATTCCTAGGGGATCATGTCAATGATAAACAGAAACAGATAAAACATCAGCTTAAACAGTAAATAGTAAACGACTGTAAAATGCATGCAATGCAAGTGAGGGAGGAAATATGTGTGGGGCATCAGCCTCCACAAGCTCATCTCAACCTCAAGCCAGATATGAATAACTGCAATCATAAAGGAAAATAAAATGCCATCAAGCAAATCACAAACCACATAGGCAAGGGAGCAGAGCTCTACCGAATACCAGCAAGCAAAGCCATACAGTAAAAATACAAGCAGAGGGAGCAACTCAACCTCTAGTGCAATCATGCTCCTAGCTTAACACAATCTAAACATGAACTTATTCTAATGCACCAAGCAAATCAAACAAGTCACATCAATACAGTTGCACAGAAAGCAAATAGACAGGAAAGAAAGCAGATCAACAGCTTCCATAGCTTCACAGCAAAGCAATCCTTCTGACAGCAGTTCAGTCCTCAATCTGTAACTGTTCCTTAAGGCTTTCATCTTCAATAGCAAGTGTCAACTTGCTTCTTCAAGCTTTCAATGCATCAAACACAAGTATCAACTTGTTCTCCATCTTCTTCAAGCTTCAGCTCTTTCTTCATCCTCAATTTGATCTTCTTCACAAGTGTCAACTTGTTCTTCTTGATCTTCAAGCTTCAGCTCCAAGGGCAGTCTTCAAACAAAGGGGAAGTGCAACCTCTAGCATCTGCAATCTTCTAGCAAGGAACTCCATCCTCTAGCAAGGGAGAAAGATTCATCTAACAAGAGCAAGGTGGGGATAGGGAGAAGCAAAGTGAAGACCAAAGGTCACCTCTAAGCACTCCACCATCAAGGAAAGGAACCCTCAAAGGTTCTACCAATTGGTGAGGAGCCACACATCCTACCAAAGGAGGTATGGGGCCTTCACAATGGGACCTTACATCATATGGAGGAATGGAAGTGATCAACACCTTCCATGTTTCATGAAGGAAGAAAATCTATTCTAAGAGATCTCCCTAAAAACCCTAATCCTTAACCCTAAACAAACTACACAAAAGGGAGAGAAATCTTCAAGTCCAAGCTCCACCATGAATTCCACATCAGCCTACACAAGTCTTCATCATCATCCAAGATCAAGAGAAGCAACACCCTAGTCTAAGGGAACTAATGAAATCATTCTAGTTGAACTAGCAAGTTAGGATCACCTAAAACCTAGTATTAAAGTTAATCCTAACTAAAATACTAAAACCAATTATAAAATCCTACAAAAATAACTATGGGAACCTATGACAATCATGACTCTACCATGTTAATTCCAGAGATCAAATCCTCAAATAAGACCTAGAACACAAGGTACTAAACCTAAACCCTAAAAGGAAGAACCTAAAGTTTCAATCTAAAAACCACACCTAATTTCATCACAAAAATGTGAGAAAAATACTATGGGAGCATACATGTCTAAGCTAATCACACACACAAAATCAAGCCAAAAATCATCACTAAGTGCTCAAACTAAAATCATCAAACAGAGGTATCAACCATGGCAATTTTATTATCAAACAAAATGTAAAAAATGCACAAAAATTGAAAATGCATGATTTTCCTAATATTTTTATTCAATAAAATTCTAGATTCAAACATGAATCAGGGAAAAATAACTTGGAATTAATTGCCCTATTTTCCTATTTTTTATGAATTATTTTCAAACTACCATGAAATGCACAAAAATAATAAAACAATATTAAAGAGAAGATGAATAGAGGGTGCAATCAGCAAATAAAGCTAGTTCAAAATGCCTGGGCCCATCACCATGGGGGTGCACATAGCAACAGGGCGTGAGGCCCATCTGAGTATCAACTCAGTCACCAAAAAAAACAAGGGAGGGGGTGCATTGAGTAAGGATTTGCTTTGTAAAAATACATTGGGCCTGGAGAGAGGGGTGGGGATAGCAACTGATTCATGGGCCCAACGCTATGTTAATTCATCAGCTCAATTCAATTTTCAAACTCAAAAATAAAAAGAATACACGCCAGGATTCAAACCCATGCGTGTTTGGTTCACCCAGCGAAGATTCAAAAGCTTGGATTTCTAATAATCAAAACGCTGCGTTGAGGGGGGGGGGGAGGGTTAGGTGGCGCAACGAGAGTGCTTGGATGGATTGACTAAGTCAAGTATTCAACATAAACGGACGGCCAGGACTATCTCTTCTTCAATTTGAATCTCTGCAAATACTCAACCCGCGCGCGCGAACAGAGCCGTCGCCGGTGGCTTTTCCGGCCACCCTGGCACAACCCTAACTTCCTCTACACACATCCAATCGCCACGAGTTCTACATGAATTTTGACCAGAATTTCACCAGCAATCTAACCATAGCATCTATTCGCTCTAAAAACGCAAGAATCTTGAGATAACCATCTCAACCGAAAATGAAATTAACCCTAAATTGTCTCTAAAGCTGAAATTAACTATCCAAAATCCATCTAGATCATGAATAGAACCTAACCGCATGCTTCTAGTTCATTGAAAACACATAATCAGAGAGAGATTTCAAGAAGTTAAAACCTGGCTTTGAACTTGGATTGCAATGGATTCAAGCCTCAATTCTCTTCAAAATCGTCCATAAACCTTCAGTGATCAATGGTGAATGCTTCTTGATGCTCAATTCTGGTTGAAAACTCTTGATTCTCCAAAATGAAATTTCAATTCCAAGCTTGCTTCTTCACTTCTCTCCAATGGCTTCTCCACGAAAATGATCACCAGAACCTTCCAATTCTGTTCTAAATCCTATTTATGATCTGTTTCAATGGGTTAGAGGCCCAAACCAGGCCCATTCATGAGTTTTGGATTTTCACCTTTCTTCCAAATTTTCAATGTGGATATGTGCTTTCAAGCTTTGTTCATACTCCAAACTCAGTCCCAATCATTCACTTAAGCCTTGTGGAATGTAGTGATGTGGTTTCCTTCCTTTGATTTCAACATATGGAGTGTGTGAGATGTGTTTCTTATTTGTGAAGCAACCTTCCAAGTGGCCATGTTATGGACTTCAAACCAAAAATGTAATAATTCCAATCTCTCTAAAACATTAATTCCATTCAAATTGACCACAAATTTGACTTGAAAACATGTTATTCTCAATTGTTTTGAATTTTCCCATCTTAATTCATTAAAATGGCTTCTATATGAACTTTCTTCCACCAATGCTTGATATAATCCATATCAATGGACTCTTGATACTTATACAAGCTAAAAACATCATTTTGAACAACTTTCATGTTGAACAAAAATCCATTTGAGGCTTGCAAGATGGTGAAATTGACTTATGATTCAAAATGACCTGTAATGTCCAAATACCTAAAATACCCTTGACTTGAGCCATAACTTGAGTTCTACAAATCAAATCATGGACTTCTAGCACTCTATAGAAAGATAAGAGAATAAGGAACAACATTCATGTTGACCAAAAGTTCATAGGAATCATCCTTCTAGGGCAAAAGTGTCATGCAAATTGGGTAACTTTCAAGCTCCAAATTCACATGCCTCAGATGACTTGTAACTTGTCTAACTCATAACTTGAGTTCTATAAACCCTATCAAGGACTTCTAGTACTCAGATTAAAGCTAAGCTCATGCTCTACAACAATCATGTTGGGGTCAAGATGAGATGACAATCATATCTTGGGCTAAATAATAGTCTTGAAGTCAGGGGTCAAACTAGGGGATTTTACACTGTCAAGTCTTAGAAACCCTAGCCTGAAACTTCTCAAACTCTTCAATCATGATGATTTGACCTTGGAGTCATCCTTATAACATCTCAATGTATCAATCCATGATCACATGGCTCTTGAATTAAGTCTCAACTTCCTTCAAATCCTTAGTTGACTTAGGGTTGACCCAGTCAAACCCTAATTGCACCACTCATGGCTGAGTCTTCTTAATCTTGAACAATGACCTGTCTAGGCCTCAAAGTGATCTCCAACACTTCTCATAAGCTCTCTCAAGACCTCAAGTCCATATTCATGGCCTCATAATCATCTGATGGTCTTCCCACAACTCTCAAGTTAGGAGACACACACCCTTGGTTTCAACCACTCTCCCTAAGGATCTTTTAACTTCTCTGACAAGGATATCAACCCTTGAACACCTGAATAACCTTCTTATCTAGCCTCACAGTCTTGTATAGATCTTGATTGGTAATCATACCTCTTGATCTCCTGCACACATGTCAATGAAATGCAAATGATAATGCTAATGTGAATGAAATGAAACATAAGCTAGGTGAAGAAGAGTTGGGCAAATTTTGGGGTGCAACAACTGCCCCTATTCAAACGGCTTGGACCTGACTGGGTGAGAAGCGAACGTCTCTCAAACAATCAAGGTAAAAGACGGTTGAATACCAACAAACCCGGAAATTTGCCAACTGCACAAGTACACGGTACTCTGATGGGGACAAATCTTCGGAAACTGAAATAATAGCTGCACGACAACTAGCTGGAGAAATACTGATTTGAACCTCCGTCAGGATGATTCTCTGATTTCTTGATATCATTGCATCCTCAAATCATCGAGGGATCACTGGTTACACGGTAACAGGTGATTTTCCAACCACGCACAGGTAAACGATACTCTGATTGTTAGGAACATCTTCAAAAACTGAGCATGACAGTTGCACGGCAACTCTGCTGAGGAATTGGTCACACGGTAACCGGTGAAGGGTCTAATCTCAAATCTCCGCTAGGATGATCATCTGATTTTGCTGTAGATATTCGTCCTCAAGTTATCAAGGGATCACCGGTTACACGGTAAGTGGTAATGGATGGTTGATCATGCCGTCAGGCACTCTGCGTCATAGCAGAAGAATTCCTTATCATCGCCTATGGACTTATCATGTCTCTAGGAACGTCGACAACATCTTTGTCGGACTTCATCAGTAAGTCAATAAGGGATCACCGGTCCTTCGGCAACTGGTGAATGGCTACTCTCAAATCTCCGTCGGGATGATTATCAGATTTCGCTGCAGCTTCTTCCTCAAGTCATTAAGGGATCACTGGTTACGCGGTAACTGGTGATACATAGCTGATATTGCCGTCAGGTATTCTGTGCTACCGTGGCAGAAGGATTCCTTGGGACTCATCAGGTCATTAGGAACTTTTTAACAATCAAGTTAATTATGCCGTCGGACAATCAAAGAAATTTTCGGGCGTCAGCCGGACTTTGTCAGTAAGTCGGGAATAGAATCCTCGGTCAATCATGAGCCAAATAGGGATATCCAAACTTCTGCCATCAGGCACTCGGCATCTGCTGAGAGAACTGCTTCGACATCGCAGTTGGACTTCATCAGTAAGTCTGGGGTTTTGGCACTACTGCCGGACTTCAATCATCAAGTCTTCAAGGGAAGTTTCAACTTTGCTGTTCAGAAACCTGCTGGGGATGACACATCTCCGTTGGAGATTCTGGAGAACTATCAAGTAACTCTGCTTCGGGGATCCAAAAATCATTCTGGGTAAATCAACTCTACTGAGGACTTCAAGAATCATCTTGGACAAATAACTCCGTTGGAGACTTCAAGAATCATCCTGAACCAATAACTTTGCGGGAGATTTCAGGAATCATCCTGAGCAAACACTCTGCCGGAGACTCTAAGCATCAACTTGAGCAACCAACTCTGGTGACCTCATTGGGGAATTCAAGAATCATCTTAAGCAACCAACTTCGCTGGGGAATTCAAGAATCATCTTGAGCAAACCATTCTACAGAGGAACACCTGCAAAACAAGAATGGTAACAACCTAGCTCATGTATGCATATGTTTGACAATGGCGCAATGCTCCACACGGTGGAAATGCTACGCGTTTAGAGTAAATGCTATGCAATCATGCAAAATGCTACGACCCCATCAGCAAAATAAATGCTGAAGGGAAAAGCCTCCTGTCAAGGAGAAAGAACCACTCTGGTGGAGAGGAGGAATCATCCTGCCGAGGAGGAGAAGTTACACAATCTCAATTGGACTCTGCCTGGGGAAACGAACTTCAGACGACTGCTGCAGGGGAACAAAGTTCTGCGAGAACTTGGACCCGCTCATCTAGGTGTACGAACCACAAACTGTCGAGGAAAACGATGTCAATCGCAGAAATAAACTGCACGGCCTTCGCGGCTAGAAATTTTCTGGAGATAACGACTCCAATGGGGAAATACAGCATCAGCTATCCAACACGCTACTGGGGAGAACCAATCATGGCCTGCACGACTTTCAAGGGCTCGACTCTTTTGGGGATTTGCCAGCTCGGCTGGGGAAGAAGGAATCATCCTTCTTGCTGGGGAGAGTACAACTCTATGGGGGAATCTCAACTCCGCTGGAGACTTCAGTCTTGAACTATTGAAAGCTGCATACTTGCGAGTAGTCTTCTATGAAAACTGCACTTTGACCCAGTGCTGGGGAATGAATGTACACTTCAGTGTATGACTCAGCTGGGGAAATGATGATCCCTCAGGATACCTCTGATTGGGGAGAATCTTCTCTGCCTGGGGGATACATATCAATGCTCCCCATCCCACGTTCCGGCTCCACGTGGAGATGCTGCTAAACTCGCTGGGGTAGAAGGAATCATCCTGCTTGGGGACGCATACGACGTACTGCCTGGAATATGCTACCTGCAACAACACAAACAAACAGACAAGATACCCTTCTCAAAGGGACCTATCAAGGTTACCATCTGGTGACAATGTTCAAGTAATTCATTGTTTCAACAATCAGTGGCCTAGGCCAGTAAGTTTATATATGCGCATTTTATCAAAAAATCGGCGTTCTTCTTCGCAAACAAAACAGATAGATGCTAAACAAACAAACAGAATTGTTGAATAGTATATATTTTATTGATGACGAACCCCAGAATGGGTAAACATGTTTTACAACAGATGCAAGCTCCTAGATGAGGAAGCTGCGCAAATATAAAAACATAAATATACATCAGTATATACACAAATGTCGGCAATGCGGCGTAGACGAACACCATGAGTTGATCCCTCTATGACCCACTCGACCTCGATACGACTCCGACGCTTCAGCTTCAGAAGAGATTGATTCAGAAAAACGGCCCTCAGGTCTTTCAAACCACTAAACAATGAAAGTCCACACGTGGAACGCAGTCATTTGCTTTTTTCAAATCCCTAACTTTTGTCTGAATCTCCCTTTCGGGTTTTCGATTCACCGGGATACCCTTTTTTGCCAAAGTCGCCCTTCTAGGTTTTCGACTTTGCGGGTGTACATTTTTCCATTTATATCCCTAATTTTTGCCGGAACCCTTTTTCCTTTTTTATGGTTCGTCGGGATGCCCCCTTTTTGCCTGGATCTTCTTTTTCTTTCCAGCGGGTCATTCTTTAAGCAAAGTATTTTTTAACTGCGTCCGCGTTCACCGGGGATGCAAAATCTTCGCCGTCCATCGTGGATAACAACAAGGCTCCTCCCGAGTAGACCTTGCTGACGATGTACGGACCTTCGTAATTGGGAGTCCACTTGCCCTGGTGATCGGAGTGTGGAGGAAGAATCTTCTTCAGGACGAGATCACCCGTCTGAAAGCTTCTATGACGCACCTTCTTGTCATAGGCTTTCTTCATTCGGCTCTGGTACAGACGACCATATGCAATCGATGCTAACCTCTTCTCATCCATCAGGCTGAGTTGGTTTAGTTGGTTCTTAATCCATTCTGCCTCATCGAGTTTCACATCAACCAAAACTCGTAAAGAAGGAATCTCAACTTCTAACGGTAGGACAACTTCCATACCGTACACCAGTGAGAAAGGAGTTGCCCCGGTTGACGTACGTAACGTTGTACGATAACTGTGCAGTGCGAATGGCAACATCTCGTGCCAATCCTTATAGGTCACAACCATCTTCTGTACAATCTTCTTGATGTTCTTGTTGGCCGCTTCAACGGCACCATTCATCTTCGGCCGGTAAGGAGATGAGTTATGGTGTTCAATCTTGAAACTCTGGCACAACTCCTTCATCATCTTGTTATTCAGATTCGAACCATTATCAGTAATGATCCGCTCGGGAATTCCGTATCGACAGATGATGTCCCTCTTTATGAATTTAGCCACCACCTGCTTGGTCACATTAGCATACAAGGCTGCCTCTACCCACTTGGTGAAGTAGTCAATGGCTACTAGAATGAAGCGATGACCGTTAGATGCAGTGGGCTCGATCTTGCCTATCATGTCGATGCCCCACATGGAGAACGGCCACGGGGAGGACATGAAATTCAATGGGCACGGCGGCACATGAATCTTATCAGCATAAATCTGGCATTTATGACATCTCTTTGCGAATTTAAAGCAATCCGATTCCATCGTCAGCCAGTAATATCCTGCTCTCAGGATCTTTCTCGTCATAGCATGCCCGCCGACATGCGTACCAAATGTGCCTTCATGGACTTCTTCCATGAGCACACTCGCCTCTTTCTCATCTACACATCTGAGTAGCACGAGATCGTGGTTTCTTTTATACAAAACTCCATCGGGATTGAGATAAAAATTTCCAGACAGCCTCCTCAAAGTCTTCTTATCCTGGGTCGACGCTCCCGCCGGATACTCCTTAGTCATAAGGAAGGTCTGGATGTCATGGAACCATGGCTTGCCATCAGAGGCTTCCTCGATCGCAAAGACAAATGCAGGTCTATCAAGACGAGAAAGAACAATTCTTGGAGCTTCATTCCAAAAATTGACTTTATACATCGAAGCCAACGTGGCTAAGGCATCAGTCATCTGATTTTCAGCTCTGGGTACATGATGGAGTTCCACTCGATCAAAGAACGGAAGCAGCCTTCTGGCATAATTCATGTACGACACCAAATTCGATTGACGAGTCTCCCACTCCCTTTTAATCTGGTTAATCACGAGTGCCGAGTCACCGTATAATCTAGGTTCTTGATTCTCAAATCAATTTCTTCTTCTAGCCCCATGATGCATGCTTCGTATTCTGCTTCGTTATTGGTGACCAGAAACGTCAATCTAGCAGTGAACAGGATGTGGGATCCATGGGGAGTCGTGATGATCGCCCCAATGCCACTTATGTAAGAATTAACCGCCCCGTCAAATATCAATTTCCATTGGGATTTCCTATCTGGCCCCTCGTCGGGCAACGGTTCATCACAATCTTTCACCTTTAGAAACATGATATCCTCATCAGGGAATTCAAATTTCATTGGCTGATAATCCTCGATTGGCTGTTCGGCAAGGTATTCAGACAATACGCTTCCCTTGATGGCCTTTTGGGAAACGTACTGAATGTCATATTCCGTCAACACCATTTGCCATCTGGAAACCCTGCTCGAAAGCGCTTGCTTCTCGAAGACGTACTTGATCGGATCCATCTTCGAAATTAGCATGGTTGTGTGATTGAGCATGTACTGTCGTAAACGTTTGGCAGCCCAGGCTAGTGCACAACACGTCTTCTCCAGCATCGAGTAACGAGATTCACAATCTGTGAACGTTTTACTCAAATAGTAAATGGCATGCTCCTTTCTGCCCGTCTCTTCGTGCTAACCGAGAACACACCTCATACTATTCTCAAGAACTGTCAAGTACATGATTAAGGGTCGTCCGACCACTGGGGGTATCAAGATCGGAGGTTCCTGTAGATACTATTTTATCTTATCAAATGCCTTCTGGAAATCCTCGTTCCAGATAATCGCCTGATCTTTTTTCAGTAGTTTGAACATCGGTTCACACGTGGCCATGAGCTGAGAGATAAACCTTGCAATGTAGTTTATTCTGCCCAGGAAGCCACGAACTTCTTTTTCGGTTTTTTGCGCTGGCATTTCTTGTATTGCTTTTATCTTCGCAGGATCAACCTCAATGCCTCTTTCACTCACGATAAACCCCAGTAGTTTTCCAGACCGTACTCCGAAAGTACACTTGTTAGGATTCAGCCTCAACCTGAACTTCCTAAGCCTCTCAAAAAGCTTCAGCAAATTGACCAGATGCCCCTCCTCCGTTTGGGACTTCGCAATCATGTCATCAACATAGACTTCAATCTCATGATGAATCATATCATGAAACAAAGTAACCATTGCTCGTTGGTAAGTGGCCCCTGCGTTCTTCAGACCGAAAGGCATTACCTTGTAGCAGAATGTTCCCCAAGGTGTAATAAACGTAGTTTTCTCCATGTCCTCCGGCGCCATCTTGATCTGATTGTAGCCGGAGAAGCCATCCATGAATGAAAATACGGAGAACTAAGCCGTATTGTCGACCAACACATCAATATGAGGGAGCGGGAAATCATCTTTAGGGCTCGCCCTATTCGAATCCCGATAATCGACGCACATTCACACCTTACCGTCCTTCTTCGGTACAGGCACTATGTTGGCGACCCACGGAGGATAAGTAGTGACCGCTAAGAAGCCAGCATCAAGCTGCTTTTGCACTTCTTCTTTGATCTTAACGGCCATATCTGGTCGCGTCCTCCTAAGCTTCTGCTTAACGGGAGGACAATCTTCTCTTAGCGGCAAGTGATGGACCACGATGTCTGTATCAAGTTCGGGCATATCTTCGTATGACCAAGCAAAGATGTCACTATACTCTCTCAGCATCTCGACCAGTCTCTGCTTGACATCACTCTGCAGTGTGGTGTCGCTACTGCGAAAATCGGCGCCGGCTTGACAGGAGAGTCGCCACCGTGCGTTATTTATCCCTCAGAGCGGGAAAGGAAACGCTCGAAGTAAACCTCGCAAAGACGGGAAAAGGTATGGTCATCGCAACCAAAACCTGGATTCGGGAGTCGGTTACGCAAGGGGAAGGTATTAGCACCCCTCACGTCCATCGTACTCGATGGGATCCACGCTTGGTGTTTATAGGTAAAAGGGTGTATATCTATCTACGCTACTGGCTGGTCTAAAAAGAAAATAAAAGGACAGGACTCGACAGAACATACGGTGTTCTGGGCCTACGTATTCCCTCGTGCAATGGGAAAGTCAGAGTCAACGTAGTTCGACTTCCTATGTCTAAACGGGGAAAAGGTTGCTCGCCAGGACATCGCGTCCTGTGCCTACGTACTTTCATCTGAAATGAAAGATCAGAGCAAACGTAGTTCGGCTAACTACGGGTAAACAGGGGCTCTCACACAGCAGTGAGAAAACAAAACTGGTCCTAAAGGCTCGGGAACCTACAAATACGATCTGGTCTCAAATGCGCTCGGGCAAGAGAAAAGGAAACAATTAGTCGTTAGCGGGAAAGTCTCGATCGCACAGCCGCGAGAGAACAAAAGTTAGTTGTTAGTGTGCTCGCTAGGATATCGCATCCTATGCCTACATATCTTCGTCTGGAACGAAGAATCAGAGCAGCTGTAGTTCAGCTAACTACGGGTCAAGCTACTCAAAAGCTCCTACAGAAAGGAAAGGGAAACCCTAGAACTATAGCTGAGAAACAGGGGAATCTACCTACTGCTATCACACCTGGTTGACCATCCTAATGTCTATCATAACAACTCCGCAGCGGAGAAGTCAGAGCTCCTAAGGGATCATGGCAACAGGATTAAACTACAAACAAGAAACTGCAACGTAAAGGAATACTGAAAATATGCATGAATGCAACAACTAGACAAACAAGGCACAGAGGCAAGGGAGCTCAGCTCTACCGAATACCAACAAGCAAAGCCACGCAATAACAAACAAGCAGAAGGAGGACCACCTCGACTTCTCATGCACACAAAGTCTACTTCTAAGATGCACCTACCCAGAAACTATCTAGATGAACACCTAAGTCTAATGCAACACAATATCACACAAGTCAAACAACACAAAGAGACTAACCCTGACCAGGGCCTCAAACAAACCTGAAACAATCTCCTAACCTAGCTCTAAACAGAACTCTATACAATACCCTAAGCAGGGATCTAAACAAACTCCTAGGCAAGAGGAATCAATCCCAGTCTCCAAGCTTCAGAACAAGCTTACCAGAGAAAGGAAGCTAAGCAGACAAGCCCATAGTGCTTTCCTCAGGAAAGTACCAGGAGGTTACTACTCAGGAGTCATATCCTATGCGGCTCGACAACTGTGATCAGTTTACATCCCTCCTCAGGAGAGATTAAACTCACATGAAGGCTCCGGCGTCACTGGATATTTGGGAAAGAACCTATATGCACTAAGGGAACTAAGTGAACAGACTCATAGGACCTTCCTCAGGAAAGTACTAGGAGGCTGACACTTAGGAATCGTATCCTACGTGGCTCAACAACTGTGATCAGTTTACATTCCTCCTCAGGAGAAATTAAACTCACAAGTTGGCTCCAACATCACTGGATACTTAAGAAATCCTAGACAAACTACTGGAACTAAGTGAATAGACCCATAGGACCTTCCTCAGGAAAGTGCTAAGGGGCTTCCACTTAAGAATCGTATCCCATGTGGCTCAACAACACGTGATTAGTTTACATCCCTCCTCAGGAGAAATTAAACTCACAAGTCGGCTCCGACATCATTGGATACTTAAGAAAGAGGTGAGAAGGAAGGATGAAAGTCATTCATAGTGCCTTCCTCAGGAAAGTACCATAAACTCCCTTCAAACTTCAGGATCTCGAACCTCACAAACAGACAACAAGCTCCTAGACTAAGCCTCAATCTACTGCATCCTTGCAAGCTCCAACAGGACCTCCATCAGCTCCCACCTTCAGGAAGAACCCACAGGCCAACAAACCACAGGAGACTATCTCTGAAGTTCAACCACAGTTGAACTTCACAGTCAGAAGTCATCAAAACTTCTCCTATTTTCAGGCTCAGACAAATCACATCAGGACACCCTACAAAAATCTAATAAAAATCTAGGGGAGACCTACATGGCTCTAGGACAACATACTGAAAAATCAGAACAAAGTTCAACACCAGATGAAAGAAATAAAATCAGCAACACAGACATATCCACAGACCAATTTATCCAACATCAATAACAATGAAAAAATGCAATTAAAATGAAAATGCATGATTAAGCTAATGTTTTTATGCTATAAAATTCTACACTGAATCACGAGTCTTCAGAAAAAAGAACGGAATTATTTGACTAATTCTACCATTTTTTATGAATTTTCTAATGATATGCATGCATTGAAAATATTAAAAAAATCAATTAAATGGAAAATATGCACTAAAATAGAAAATAAAAATAAAATGTCCTTTTTTATTTTTATTTAATTTTCTTAACATTTTTTATGAGATGGATGGAAAAAAGAATTATCAAAAAAAACAATTATTTACATTTATTATGAATTTTTAATATGAACATATAAAAGAAAAAAATCAAAACAAAAGAAAATAACCTGGGGGTCTAAACAGCAATGGTTCTATAAGGGATTCTACATTGGGCCCTGATTGGGGGGTGCCAATGGCAATGGGACGCAGGCCCATGACTTATTATCCAGAAAACACAAAAGCTGAATTGAAACCAGAAGGGGGGGGTACAACGTTAGTAATTCCTCAGTTGATTTCTTACTGGGCTTACGCCCAGGGGGTGCAGGAAGTAAATAAGGGCTTAAGGCCCAATCCAACCATTCAGATCCTTCACACATGCTGGGGGGGGGGTTGAGCAATTTGGGGGGTGTAGCGTTAGAAGTACGCTTGGGCCTAAGCCCAATTTTGCCAAACCCTAATCCAGAACGAACCCTAACAAAACTATTCTTCCTCCTAACCTCTCAGGGTACTGTTCATCCCAATACCTAGCGCCGCTCCCTCTCGTTCATCTCCCTCACTCTATTCTCTCTGCAACTCACTCAACCCAGCAAACCCTAAACGAAACCAGATCTCACCCAAACACCTCAATCCCTCACAAGAAATCATCGCTCAAGATCTTACGCCTACAAACTCTAACACGCACATGCAAATAGATGAGTTTAAGGAAGAAAGCTGTAAAAACCTGGAACGACGGATGTTAGTTGAGGTTCTTTGGATCGTTCGCTGAAGATCTTCGCGTGGAGGTGATTTCTGATGATGGATCCGTCGCTTGCTGAAGAATTTGACGAGGTTCCAAGGATCCTGAGTGGAGGAGTGTGCCTCTGGATACGGTTGAAGATCTTGAATGTTAGGTTTCTGGGAATCTTCTTGAAGGTTTGAACGCCGTTTGAAGATTCTGGAAATGTTGCTTGAAGCTGGATGAATGTTAGGACGATTTCTGGAAAAATAGATGGAGACGATGAAGGTTTTAGTTGGAGGAGGAAGACGGTTTCTGGAGTTCTTTGAAGTTTCCGGTGATGCGCTGATGACGGGGACGGAGGAGGTCTGGGGAGAAAGAAGAAGATAGGAGGTTTCTGCTGATTTTCTGGTGTTTGCAGATTCCGGTGGTGGCCGGAGTTGGACGGTGGCCGGCGGCGTTGCTAGGGCGTTTGCATGCCCGGCGGTGGGAGGTTCCGGCGAGGCTAGGGGTGTGACAAGTGGTCAGGGCAGGTGGCAGGGAAGGGTTTGCATGGGTGCCACGTGTGGTGGCGTGGAGAGAGAGGGAGAGATAGTGGGGGACAGGTGGGGACGTCTGGTGTGGCGTGGCGTGAATTCTGAGAAGACGTGTGGGGCCTTTCATTCTGCAACACGTGTCAGCCTTTATACCACTGAAACACGTGGATCCTTCTAGACACTTCTGGACTCCTCTGAGAATTTGCTGGACGAGTTGGACTGCTTTGGATCATTTTTCTGGACTTCTGATTGAATTGGGCCCCAAAAAGCTGGACTTTGGCCCAATACGAAAAAGGAATAAAAACTGTAAACAAAACTGCATTAATAAAAACAATTAATCCTAATTACTTAATCAAAACAACTAACACCTAATTAACTAATGATTAATTCTAATAAAATCTAAAAAAACAATAAACCTAATTAAACTCAAAAATATTAAAAGTCTAACTAATTCTATATTATCCTAATTTTCTATTAAAATTCTAAAAATGAAACAATTAAACCTATTATTAATAAAAGAAAACTATATTATTTTCTATATCATCTAAAAATATTAAAATCTATAAAAAGAAAACTATATTATTTTCTATATTTTCTAAAAAACTATTAAACCTATTAAAAATCTATAGAAAAATTCTAAAAATGATTTAAAAGAAAAACCATATTATTCTAAAATGATAAAACTACTTAAAATCTTATTTATTTTCTAAAAACCTATTTAAGAATTCTATAAAATCCTATAAAGAGAATTAAATTGTTAAAATATACGAAAACCCTATTTAAATTCCAGAAAAATTCTATAAAGCCTGTTAAAATTCACAAAAGCCTATAAAACCCTAAAAAATGCAGATGAATGCAAATGACTCCCATAAAAGCGCACGAGACCAGATTGAATCGAACGGAGATCCCCGGGCATCAGAATATCCCCAAAATCACTGAAAAATCACCGAGGAGCGCACAATTTCCTGAAAATAAAACCCTGGTGATCCGGACTGGGTCTGCCATATCTGATAGACAAAAATCAAGCTGTAAACTCTGATATCCCCTGCTTGTGCACAAAAATCATACATCTGAGCTGTGAATATGAATTTAAACCATGAGTCAGATAGGAGAATCGGTTGGTCAAATTTTAGGGTGCAACAGCTGCCCCTATTCAAGCGACTTGGACCTGAAGGGTTTGAAGAGCGCTCAGCCTTCAATCATTCAGAGGTACGAGACGGTTGAATACAAATAAAACCCGAAAATTTGCCAACCGCGAGCATATACTGTTAACTGCTTGGAGAATAAAGTCCAGAAAAACTGAGTCCAGTCATTACGGCACCAAACTGATTGATCATCTGATAAAGAACTCCTGATTGAATACCCGTTGCTTGTGATACCCCATGTAACAAACCCTGATGGTTGCAACAACATACTTGATTCTTTCACATTGCCTACTGATAGGCAGGAAGAAATATACTCACATCGCCCAAAGATGGACGGGAAGACACCTTGATTGAATACTCACTTCGTCTAATGATAGACGGAAAGACAACATTAATCTCCATATTCGCATCGTCTAAGGGTAGACGGCATCATCCTGATTGATGAACAACTCATTATTCCCATCGTCTAAGGGTAGACGGTATCATCCTGATTGATGAACAACTCATTATTCTCATCGTCTAAGGGTAGACGGCATCATCCTGATTGATGAACAAATCATTATTCTCATCGTCCAAGGGTAGACGGCATCACCATAATCTCCATATTCACATCGTCTAAGGGTAGACGGCATCACCATAATCTCCATCTTCACATCGTCTAAGGGTAGACGGCATCACCATAATCTCCATCTTCACATCGTCTAAGGGTAGACGGCATTACCTTGATTGATATTCAAATCAATATTCTCATCGTCTAAGGGTAGACGGGATCATCCTGATTGATGAAACAAAACAATTCACCTCGTCTAAGGATAGACGGAAAGACATTCATAATCTCCAAACTCACATCGTCTAAGAGTAGACGGGATCAAATAATCTCTATACACACATCGTCTAAGAGTAGACGGGATCATCCTGACTGATGACAAATCAATTCACATCGTCTAAGAGTAGACGGGAAGCGATAATCTCGATATTCACATCGTCTAAGGGTAGACGGGATCATCCTGATTGATGAAACAAATCAATATTCTCATCGTCTAAGGATAGACGGGAAGAAATTCTTAATCTCCATGCTCACATCGTCTAAAGATAGACGGCAAGAAATTCATAATCTCCCTATGCACATCGTCTAAGGGTAGACGGAATTAAATTCATGATCTTCATATTCACATCGTCTAGGAGTAGACGGAATTATCCTGATTGATAAAACAAATCAATATTTTCATCGTCTAAGGGTAGACGGAAAGAAATAATCTCTGAATTCACGCTGTCTACTGACAGACGGGAGAAAACCTTAATCTTCATACTCACATCGTCTAAGGACAGACGGAAAGACACCAGAATCTCCATACACACATCGTCTAAAGATAGACGGGAAGTCACCATGACGCAATTCAACACCATCCTTTGAATTTCAGAATTCTTCTGTCTACGGGAATTGATGGAGAAGTCAATATCCTTGAAGGGGCCACATCGTCAGTATGGACTGACGGGAAGAAAACCACCTTTTAAGAAACATGTCGTCAATAAGAATTGACAATCACGAAAACTGAACATTCTTCGAAGAGCTTCGACATCAATAGGGATTGATGGTCAGAAAAGTCTCTCTTGAACGTCATCATATCCAATAACCAGAAAGAGAACCAATATCCAAAATCATTTTGAAACCCCTCAACAACCAAGGATAGCCGGAGAAGACTCGCTGGGGAAACACCTCATCATTTGTATGATCTGGCAATAAGAAAACCCGCTGAACAATAGCTCGAAACTTCACATCGTCTGCTGACAGACGGAAAGGAAAGCTACTTATTAGAACAGTTCTATTTTGAGCTCCATTGAAAATCAACCCAAAACTTCACATCGTCTACTGATGGACGGTAAGAAAAGCACATCCTGGGGAAAACCCCTTCTTGAAATCTTACTGCGATCACCCGCAACTTCACATCGTCTATGGATAGACGGAAAGAAGACCACATTTGCACTCAAGACGTCTAATGATAGACGGAGAAATCCACTTACTGGAGGAACACATCGCCAATATGAATTGACGGGAAGGAAAGCTTGTCAACATCAGATGACTGACTGATCAAAGCATAATCGCTGTATGATCTGAGATACAAATAATCCGCTGAATCGTCTGAATACTGTTGCTGGATAAATGCCTCTGAACTGATCACAGAGTAATTCACACGCCATATGAGGCTGATAGAAAACCTGACCTATGCTTCGTATGCCTATGCAAATGCTTTAGTCTTTCTACAGCGTAATGCTCCATTCTGGATAGAAATGCTACGCATTTTGACAATGATATGCAAGTATGATGCAAAATATGATGCATGCAATATGCTAGTGCAGGCCCGAGCTGCCGGAGAAAGCCGGGTACAGAAAACCACTTCAGCAAAATAAATGCTGAAGGCGAGGCCAACTTTGCTGGGGATAACCCGGATATCACTGAATCGTCCTAGCAAAATAAATGCTGGGAGAGTGAAATCAACCCTGCTGGGGATACCGGGAACTTAACCGAACACTTTGACGAAGTAATACCCTGCTGGGGGAATGTAACTCCGTTGTGAAGTAGCAGACGTGCCGAATATGATTAGACTCCTCTGGGAATAGCTTACCCATACCAATGACCAATTGGTCTCTGCTGGAGACAATGGAGGGAATCCTCCTGCGCTCTGATGAAGCTCGGCTCTGGAAATGGATGCGCCAACGCGGATGGGCTTCACAGTAATCGCAAACATGGATTTGAGCTCTTAAGCTTATTTTACTGGGTCAGGTACGACTGACGCTGGGAAACATTCTTCCTGAATACTCAACCTTTCAGTGAAGAGTCAAGGGATAGTGACACGACTTCCCGCATTCATCTCGCTCTCGAAAATCGACTGCATCTGCTCGAATAACTCTTGCATGACCCTGTAGGTACGGAGAACAACAATTCTTTCGCTTCTGATATGCCGCAGCCTACAGGACATCTGTGGGGATAGTCCTTGAAAGGAAATCTGCAAATCTGTTGCCTCGATGGTCTGATATAACATGCCTCAGCCTTCTGAACTTCTGAGATACTTCACCTTGAATGCTCCTCGCACAAACCTTTGCGTGCTTAAAATGGTCTGCCCCTGACTGCAATGACCTTGCCCCGATTATCTGATTCAGAGTAGTACCTTCTGACTATGCCGTATTCACCAAATCTCAACTTGATTGCCCCAGAATAACTGACTTCGAAAAGCTGACCTGGCTGGGGATTACAATAAAGCTTGCCCCTGTTCTCGGAACATTTGGGCGTTCTGCGTTCTATCTTGACCATACTTTCCATTGTAGGAAGCTTTTCTGCCGTCAAGCGCTTACTCGCAAGTAAAACAAGTTGTTCTGCATAAAAGATGTATTAATGCAACACATATGACAGCTTTGACATCCAATCTGTTCACTGGGAAAAGGAAAAAACAGTTTATGGCATAAAATGCACAAAACGTTCATCAGCATCAACATGGTAAGAGGAACTTTTTTAAGAGTCAGAATCGACACGACCTTTACCGGAGTATGCTTTCGAAACAACCCGCTTCAATTAGGACTTTTGAAAGGTTGTAACGTGGTCAGGTTCATGGTTTTGAAAGAAAGGATAAAGGCTCAAAGTTTACTTTAACCCACCCGTTCTCCTTGATGTTCTCCGATCCTATGTTCAGCTAATTTGACCTTAGTGCTCACCTCTCAGAGGCTGAAAAATAGGAATGATAGTTCGAGAAACTTTTGGATTTTGGAGTGACAGCCACTCACTTTTCGTCTTTGACACTTGTGGTCACACGACTTGTATTTTCATCGAGGATTTTTCTTTTGATCCTTTTCATCTTTTTTCTTTTCATATCCCTAACTTTTGCCTGGACTGACTCCTTTTGAGTATCTTTTGATTTTTTAGTCCAGCGGGATGCCCTCATTTTTGCCTAAGTCATTTGTTTTGAATTTTTCTTGACTTAGCGGGCTTTTGACTCTTCCTTTTTTGTTTTTTCGAACAAGTCGTGTGACGTTGGTTGCCTGACTCTTTGGGAATGATGTGGCTGTCCCACTCCTGATTGAACCATTGTGGTCTTTTAGGCACGACCTCTAGGGATGTGATTGATCCTCGAACGGACACTCCTTTTGCAATTTGGACGCTCGGTCAAATTAGCTAACACCTACCCTGCCCCAGGTTAAGATTGAGGGTTTTTTCGTTCACAGAAAGAAACTCCTACTACAAGGCTCAAAGGGGTTGACAAGGGATTATCTTCCTTATATCTCCGGTGTTTAGGGATTTGAAACAATGCCTGTACATCATCAGCAGGTTCTTTTTCAAAAGCATACAATATCGGTAGTTGCATGTCGGTCATTTTCGTCATCCTCCCCAAATTCTACTTAACCAAGTGTTGGACATTTGCAAAACAGTTAGTGAACACGAATGGATTCAATCAAAACATGCACATTTATTTCATTATCATCAGTTCGAATGAAAACAACAAGTTTTACAAGCAAGTTTACAAATTCAAACAGGAAAGCAACTACAAATGCAAAGAAATGACAAGCTAAAACAAAGAAAATATGCTAGCTCCCGAGAACTGGGCTTTTGCATCTACCCTGCTGCTGAACCAGCTATCTTTATTAGAGGCAATTCGGCGCTATCCTGATCTGCTTTCAATGACTCAAACAAATTATAGAGCCCTTTCTCCTTCATTCAGATGATTTGGGGACCTCCCTGCCCGAAGCTGATTGCTGCACTGTCAAGCAAATCCTGCACTTTGTGCTTAAAAGCATGGCAGCCTTCTATATCATGACCCGGGGCTCCAGAATGAAACTCACAGTGCTTGCTTGCGTCATAACCAAACGGGGGAGTTCCCGTTATTGGTGCCAGAGTTCTTGTCTCTACCAGATTCAATCTCAACAATGTTTGCAACAAATCGGCATAGGTAGAGGGAGGTTTCTCAAACACTCTTTTTTGCTTGCCACCCGGGAATCTTCGTTGAGCCTGCTGTGCCCCCTGCTGAGGCTGCTGCTGGTGGTATCGGGCTGACCCTTGAACACCCTTTGTATCAAATGCAACATTGGTTTCTTGATCTTCAATGTACTGAACACTCTCCTTATGCTTAACCATTTTCTTTCTCAGATCTGCCCCAGGAATAGGCAACAATTGTGGGCCTGGAGATTCTGACACCATGGAGTCCAGGATACGCTTCTGACCCACTGCAGCTTTAGAAACATCTGTCATTTTAGCATCGACTGAGACAGGAACAATGTGCACAGCTACGCCGCCCGGCGTGAATTCAATATCGTGCGAGTCAATCAGGTCTTGAACATTGTGCTTGAAAGCATGACAACCCTCGATGTCATGTCCGAATGCCCCGGAATGAAATTCACATTGTTTACTGGCATCGTATCCTTGAGGAAACGCTTTCGTTGGTTGTGTCAACGTTCTTTTCTCCACCAGATTAAACCTCAGTAAGATCTGCAAGAGTTCAGCATAGGTCATAGGTGGTGCTTCAAATATTCTCCTTGGCTTTCCTTCCTGGATCCTCCGCTGAACCGGCTGCATCTTCTGTTGCTGCTGCTCAGGTTCCACATGCACAGGTGGCACGAGCTTCTTCATTGCGGCTTCGAATAGCTGATCGTCTTCTTTCCTAAGCACATTCTTGACTACCTCCATGATCAAACTCATTTGGGTCTTCAGCTGACTGTTCTCCTCCTTGAGAATCTTCTGCTCTAGACGCATCTCTTGCATGTCTTTCATCATCTGCCCCAGCTGGCTTTGGACTTCGATCAATTCAACCTGATTCTGTTCCATATCTCTGAAGGAATTCCTGCAACAAACTGGATGCTGAAGAAATAAGACCCACGGTTCTGATATACCTGCTAAATGATAATGCAGCGCAGAAAACAAACACATATTCATAACGAGATAAAGAGAAACTCAAACTATAAGCACACAGGTGAACATCTCCAACACATGTACAACCAACAAAATCAGCAGGTAAGCACAAATGAGTCTGAATATAACGACCCCAGCCAACAATCCTGGTGGTGGTCGACAAATACTGATGCACAAAAGCTAAACGGATTGAGCAGAGAAAACAGATGCGACACCCGGCACAGAAACCTCTAGAAACTTCCCCCATATTCAACTGAACTCTCTGATTGACAATCTTCAGAGCACACACTTCCTGTGGAGTCTTCCATGATATTAACTGACGAACCCCCACAACTGGAAGATGGAAAATCATTAATCTGAACACAACCTTGAGGAGTGATGCAAATACGGCTAGAGTCTAACAGATCCTGAATCTGGCTTCTAAGCACTTTACAATCATTGGTTGAATGCCCCTGTGCCCCAACATGGTACTCACAGCGGGCGCTGGCATCAAAACCCGGAGGATACGGTGGAATCACCGGCTTAGTCTCTTTCGGCACTATCAATCCACTTTTGACCAGATCTGGCAACAACTGACTGTACGACACCGGTAGCTGAGTAAACTGCCTTTCAGGCTTCCTTGGTCTTCGTGGAGCATGCTGACGCGATCGGCGATAGGATGATCGTTGACTTGAAGTGTCTGAAAACTGATCCTGAGATGCTAGAGATTCTGAGGTGGCGTCATCTCCTTCCCACTTTTCTTGAGAACTGACAACTGACTCAATCTTATCAACTGGGACGTAAGGAACACCTCGAAACTTTCCACTCCTGAGTCCTCGCTCAACAATCTCTCCCAGCCTCATCAGGCTCACAAAACTTGTGCAACTGAACAATTTGTCAAAATAATGGCCTTTCAGAGTACCCAAGAAGATGTCAACCAGTTCCCTTTCCGGAAGCGGTGGTCGAACACTAGCAGCTAATTCCTTCCATCTTCGCAAATATGCTCTGAATGATTCATTCTCTGCCTGAGATAATTCTTGCAGATCTACGAGACTAGGAGTCAAATCCAAGTTGTAATCATATTGCTTTATGAAAGCTCTGGCTAAATCCACCCATGATCGAATCTGATTACTCTCTAATTGCACATACCATCTCAGGGATGCCCCAGTCAGGCTATACTGAAAGCAATGGGTCATCAATTTGTCATTTCGCACAAACGAAGTCATCCTTCGACAAAACATCATCAAATGCAACTTCGGACAGCTATCTCCCGTGTATTTTTCAAATTCCGGCATTTTGAACTTGCACGGCATTACCAAGTCAGGAACCAAACACATGGCTACAGCATCCAGGTTAACGGCATCTTTCGCTTCCAAGGCTTTCATTTGCTCTTCCAACACTCGGAGTCTTCTACCATAGTCAAGAGCTCTTGGATCTACTAACCCGGTCACTGGAATATCTCTCTGGTAATTCATCGCAGGGAAAGCAACACATTGATTGTTAACAGGAGGATAACGTTCATTTCGGGCAATAAACTGCTCATGCTGATCTCGGTTCTCAACAGTTGGCTGTACAACTTGGTCTGCAGTAATATTGTTTGCTTGCGGGAAGCCTTCCATAAAATCATACTGATGGTTGGGCGCCATAGTAAACCCGGCCTGGGTGTCAGGAAACTGGAAATTGCCTTCAGACATAACCACCAATTACCGGTAACTGATTATACTGCTTGATTCTTCTCAAATCTGCTTCAGCCCCTTGGTCGTCTTCAACACTCCACTCTTGCCTCAAATAGTTCCCCGAGAATCACCTTCTGGTGAAAACAAAGGTTGGATAAGTGCTCTGACCTGCTAAATGCTATGCAATATGACTTATGCAAACAGAAATACAAAAAAATGCTAACGTGCATGTGTGCATTGGAGATATTTTCCCTCCAATTCCAGTGTCAGTGGTAGCAAGACGAGGTAAACCATAGAGACAATATTTGGAAAATCCTCATATATTGATTAGAATAACAGTCTTGTCAAGAAGTTACATAACTATGCTCCATACAGCTGATATGATAGGGAGGATCCCAGCCAACATGCCTGGTGGTGACCTCAACATACAGAATACAAGAGAAATCAAATACGGGTACGGTTGCGGAAGTCCTCGACCATCTTCTTTGTCTCTGCATGATCTGGTTGATAAATCAAACCTTCTATCAGTCGATCCCTCTTCCTGACTGTCCCCTGGATGTCTCTGACAAAGTCTTCCCAAGCCTTATCATTAGCACCATCCCCAGGTTTGGGTCTCTTGGCATCTGCTCTATGCTGGAAATCTTCCAAATTCTTCATGGCATCTATCAGCTTACGCTCGGCCTCGTATCGGCGACAGGCTTCTTCTTCAAGCTCTTCGTTCTTCACTTTGACCTGTTCTTCTAACTGAGCAATCTGTGTCTTCAGCTCTTCTTCTCGCTCCTTGCGCTTGGTCATAGTGCGATCCCAGTGTTCTCTGAACTTGGCTAGCTTTGTGTAGGCCCTTTCTAGCTCTTGCTTCTTGGTGGCCAATACACTACTAACTGAGTCTACATCTAACTCCAAACGCTTCTTGGTTTCAGTCAATTCCAATAGCGTAGTCTTCAGATGTTTCAGAGTTTCAGCCTGTTGCTTAGAAATATACCCTGTTTCAATATTTTCATGCCGAAGCTTGGCATTCTCCTGCTCTAAAGCCTCTTTAGCCTTGGCTAGCTCTTCTTTCTCCGCCATCAGCTGCTTGTAAACCTGAATGTCCACAGTGGTAGGCTCCTCTACCGGAGGAGGATGCAATGGCTGAACTGCTGGATACGGCATAAGGAACTTCACAGCTCGCTCACGAATCCATTCTATATATGAGCTAGGACCTCGAGTATCCCCTCTGCTACCTGAAAGCTTCCCTCTCTTGTGCAAGTTTTTCCAGGCTTTCTCAAGTTTGGTCAGCATTTCTTTCCCTATTGCCCCGGTGAGATACAGAGATTCCTGTATCTCCTCGGGCTTTGGCGCTCCTTGAGGTATGTACCCAAATTGCTTGATCAATAAGGAAGGGTTATAGTTGACACAACCTTTCCTTCCTATTAACGGAACATTCGGGAATCCTTCGCCTTTGAGTATGACTTCAGCTCCAAATACCTCTTTGTTGGTCCATACCACGTTCTCAGCAGTTAATCCCATTAAGCGCTCGGGCCATCCTAGAGAATTGATAGACGTGACAAACGGGCCTGACTTAGGCATATGACTGGTGAACCACCTGCATAGGAGAGGGACACAGCAAGACACATTCCTTCCTCGTCGCTTTTCATTCTGATAGTGAGTTGAATGGTGGATATCTCCCAGCAAAGTAGGAACTGGGTTTCCCGCAGCCAAGATATAGAAGGCGTCAGAATCAACGAAATCAGGAATATTCGGGAACAACACGATGCCATACACACATACAGCAAGGATAACGTCAAAAACATCCCATTTACCCTTCTGGGCATACTCTCGAGCCTTATCCACTAAGACATCCAATGGAAATCCCCATACGTCTCCTCTTCTGATCATCTTCCCAGACAACTCAGACTCTTTCAAACACAGGATGGCAGAAAGCTCAGCCAGCTTAGGCTCAGCGTCCGGACGATAAAAAGGCATCTGATCACGGATCGGTATATCCAGAAGTGCAGAGTACTCCTCCAGGGTAGGAGCCAAAACAAAGTCGGGAAATACAAAACACCTGAGCTCTGCGTCGTAGAACTGTAACAGAGTATAGATGCCGCTGGTCTCGTAGGCAGATGGCTGATAAACGTAGGTCAGAATCCTCCCATATTTCTTTCTGAAGTCACCCATTCCTCTCTTCTTAGCAATAGCCATCAATTCTAACAATGGACTGATATTCGGCGACGGAAACTTATAGGGCAATACTCTCTTCAGGTTTTCCATGTCTTGCTAGGAACGAACACCAGAACTGGAAGGGAAAATGTATACCTGCAATACACACACGTTAGTTAAATGCAGATGGTAATGCAATGATGCAATATGATAAATAATGCAATCTGCGAACACAGGGGCTATGCTGTAGCCTGAAGAGGAATATCTCTGTGATCCAGAACAGAAAACCAACACGGTCATCAGAATCTCATGCCACTAACTACCATCTGATACTCAAAATATCAATCCCCTGGTAAGAAAACCATCTGAACCTCTGTATCTGACGAGAATACCATCTGATAATAGCCTCAACCTCAGATAAGAAACCCATCTGACCCAGACAACACACCTGGAGATGAATCAAGAACACCATCTGACAAAGATACTGAATCATGGTTTCTGACGGCCAGTTTTCCTGCAATAACCCAGTCCCTCTCACAGGTAGGATAAACCTAATCCACGGACAAAGGTACGGCATCCTATGCGGTCATCAGCGTCACAGACTTTCATGAGTGACGATACGATTCCCAGAAGGAGTGGCATCATCAAGTCATGAAGAGGCCTCACTTAGCTGACTTCCAAATGATCGGTCCCCAGAGTCGACAACCCTCACGTCTGGACTCCCCTCAGATCCTCAGGACCGGAAAGGAGCACCTCTGCAAGAATCTCGTCTGAGCGCAGATTTTCGTAGGGAACTGTGCCTGCTCAGCAGACAGGTTCGTCTACTACTTCTCCACAACTATATCTAGGTGTGTACTCAAGCCCAGGTCCGGCTTTCACTCACAGTAACCTCCCCTCTGCCCACAGCAACAATCATGATAATATAATGCTGGAAAATAAATGCGGAAAGGTAAAGGTACAGAGAAGTAAAGTGCAGAAAAGTAAAATACCATATGCACAACACCCAACAAATAAACACCCAAGCGCTAGGATTGACTCGCGTAGGGGATGGGAAACGGTCCCAGCATAAGGGATGGGAAAAGTCCCTAGATGCTATAATTCCCCAGCAGAGTCGCCAGCTGTCGCTACTGCGAAAATCGGCGCCGGCTTGACAGGAGAGTCGCCACCGTGCGTTATTTATCCCTCAGAGCGGGAAAGGAAACGCTCGAAGTAAACCTCGCAAAGACGGGAAAAGGTATGGTCATCGCAACCAAAACCTGGATTCGGGAGTCGGTTACGCAAGGGGAAGGTATTAGCACCCCTCACGTCCATCGTACTCGATGGGATCCACGCTTGGTGTTTATAGGTAAAAGGGTGTATATCTATCTACGCTACTGGCTGGTCTAAAAAGAAAATAAAAGGACAGGACTCGACAGAACATACGGTGTTCTGGGCCTACGTATTCCCTCGTGCAATGGGAAAGTCAGAGTCAACGTAGTTCGACTTCCTATGTCTAAACGGGGAAAAGGTTGCTCGCCAGGACATCGCGTCCTGTGCCTACGTACTTTCATCTGAAATGAAAGATCAGAGCAAACGTAGTTCGGCTAACTACGGGTAAACAGGGGCTCTCACACAGCAGTGAGAAAACAAAACTGGTCCTAAAGGCTCGGGAACCTACAAATACGATCTGGTCTCAAATGCGCTCGGGCAAGAGAAAAGGAAACAATTAGTCGTTAGCGGGAAAGTCTCGATCGCACAGCCGCGAGAGAACAAAAGTTAGTTGTTAGTGTGCTCGCTAGGATATCGCATCCTATGCCTACATATCTTCGTCTGGAACGAAGAATCAGAGCAGCTGTAGTTCAGCTAACTACGGGTCAAGCTACTCAAAAGCTCCTACAGAAAGGAAAGGGAAACCCTAGAACTATAGCTGAGAAACAGGGGAATCTACCTACTGCTATCACACCTGGTTGACCATCCTAATGTCTATCATAACAACTCCGCAGCGGAGAAGTCAGAGCTCCTAAGGGATCATGGCAACAGGATTAAACTACAAACAAGAAACTGCAACGTAAAGGAATACTGAAAATATGCATGAATGCAACAACTAGACAAACAAGGCACAGAGGCAAGGGAGCTCAGCTCTACCGAATACCAACAAGCAAAGCCACGCAATAACAAACAAGCAGAAGGAGGACCACCTCGACTTCTCATGCACACAAAGTCTACTTCTAAGATGCACCTACCCAGAAACTATCTAGATGAACACCTAAGTCTAATGCAACACAATATCACACAAGTCAAACAACACAAAGAGACTAACCCTGACCAGGGCCTCAAACAAACCTGAAACAATCTCCTAACCTAGCTCTAAACAGAACTCTATACAATACCCTAAGCAGGGATCTAAACAAACTCCTAGGCAAGAGGAATCAATCCCAGTCTCCAAGCTTCAGAACAAGCTTACCAGAGAAAGGAAGCTAAGCAGACAAGCCCATAGTGCTTTCCTCAGGAAAGTACCAGGAGGTTACTACTCAGGAGTCATATCCTATGCGGCTCGACAACTGTGATCAGTTTACATCCCTCCTCAGGAGAGATTAAACTCACATGAAGGCTCCGGCGTCACTGGATATTTGGGAAAGAACCTATATGCACTAAGGGAACTAAGTGAACAGACTCATAGGACCTTCCTCAGGAAAGTACTAGGAGGCTGACACTTAGGAATCGTATCCTACGTGGCTCAACAACTGTGATCAGTTTACATTCCTCCTCAGGAGAAATTAAACTCACAAGTTGGCTCCAACATCACTGGATACTTAAGAAATCCTAGACAAACTACTGGAACTAAGTGAATAGACCCATAGGACCTTCCTCAGGAAAGTGCTAAGGGGCTTCCACTTAAGAATCGTATCCCATGTGGCTCAACAACACGTGATTAGTTTACATCCCTCCTCAGGAGAAATTAAACTCACAAGTCGGCTCCGACATCATTGGATACTTAAGAAAGAGGTGAGAAGGAAGGATGAAAGTCATTCATAGTGCCTTCCTCAGGAAAGTACCATAAACTCCCTTCAAACTTCAGGATCTCGAACCTCACAAACAGACAACAAGCTCCTAGACTAAGCCTCAATCTACTGCATCCTTGCAAGCTCCAACAGGACCTCCATCAGCTCCCACCTTCAGGAAGAACCCACAGGCCAACAAACCACAGGAGACTATCTCTGAAGTTCAACCACAGTTGAACTTCACAGTCAGAAGTCATCAAAACTTCTCCTATTTTCAGGCTCAGACAAATCACATCAGGACACCCTACAAAAATCTAATAAAAATCTAGGGGAGACCTACATGGCTCTAGGACAACATACTGAAAAATCAGAACAAAGTTCAACACCAGATGAAAGAAATAAAATCAGCAACACAGACATATCCACAGACCAATTTATCCAACATCAATAACAATGAAAAAATGCAATTAAAATGAAAATGCATGATTAAGCTAATGTTTTTATGCTATAAAATTCTACACTGAATCACGAGTCTTCAGAAAAAAGAACGGAATTATTTGACTAATTCTACCATTTTTTATGAATTTTCTAATGATATGCATGCATTGAAAATATTAAAAAAATCAATTAAATGGAAAATATGCACTAAAATAGAAAATAAAAATAAAATGTCCTTTTTTATTTTTATTTAATTTTCTTAACATTTTTTATGAGATGGATGGAAAAAAGAATTATCAAAAAAAACAATTATTTACATTTATTATGAATTTTTAATATGAACATATAAAAGAAAAAAATCAAAACAAAAGAAAATAACCTGGGGGTCTAAACAGCAATGGTTCTATAAGGGATTCTACATTGGGCCCTGATTGGGGGGTGCCAATGGCAATGGGACGCAGGCCCATGACTTATTATCCAGAAAACACAAAAGCTGAATTGAAACCAGAAGGGGGGGGTACAACGTTAGTAATTCCTCAGTTGATTTCTTACTGGGCTTACGCCCAGGGGGTGCAGGAAGTAAATAAGGGCTTAAGGCCCAATCCAACCATTCAGATCCTTCACACATGCTGGGGGGGGGTTGAGCAATTTGGGGGGTGTAGCGTTAGAAGTACGCTTGGGCCTAAGCCCAATTTTGCCAAACCCTAATCCAGAACGAACCCTAACAAAACTATTCTTCCTCCTAACCTCTCAGGGTACTGTTCATCCCAATACCTAGCGCCGCTCCCTCTCGTTCATCTCCCTCACTCTATTCTCTCTGCAACTCACTCAACCCAGCAAACCCTAAACGAAACCAGATCTCACCCAAACACCTCAATCCCTCACAAGAAATCATCGCTCAAGATCTTACGCCTACAAACTCTAACACGCACATGCAAATAGATGAGTTTAAGGAAGAAAGCTGTAAAAACCTGGAACGACGGATGTTAGTTGAGGTTCTTTGGATCGTTCGCTGAAGATCTTCGCGTGGAGGTGATTTCTGATGATGGATCCGTCGCTTGCTGAAGAATTTGACGAGGTTCCAAGGATCCTGAGTGGAGGAGTGTGCCTCTGGATACGGTTGAAGATCTTGAATGTTAGGTTTCTGGGAATCTTCTTGAAGGTTTGAACGCCGTTTGAAGATTCTGGAAATGTTGCTTGAAGCTGGATGAATGTTAGGACGATTTCTGGAAAAATAGATGGAGACGATGAAGGTTTTAGTTGGAGGAGGAAGACGGTTTCTGGAGTTCTTTGAAGTTTCCGGTGATGCGCTGATGACGGGGACGGAGGAGGTCTGGGGAGAAAGAAGAAGATAGGAGGTTTCTGCTGATTTTCTGGTGTTTGCAGATTCCGGTGGTGGCCGGAGTTGGACGGTGGCCGGCGGCGTTGCTAGGGCGTTTGCATGCCCGGCGGTGGGAGGTTCCGGCGAGGCTAGGGGTGTGACAAGTGGTCAGGGCAGGTGGCAGGGAAGGGTTTGCATGGGTGCCACGTGTGGTGGCGTGGAGAGAGAGGGAGAGATAGTGGGGGACAGGTGGGGACGTCTGGTGTGGCGTGGCGTGAATTCTGAGAAGACGTGTGGGGCCTTTCATTCTGCAACACGTGTCAGCCTTTATACCACTGAAACACGTGGATCCTTCTAGACACTTCTGGACTCCTCTGAGAATTTGCTGGACGAGTTGGACTGCTTTGGATCATTTTTCTGGACTTCTGATTGAATTGGGCCCCAAAAAGCTGGACTTTGGCCCAATACGAAAAAGGAATAAAAACTGTAAACAAAACTGCATTAATAAAAACAATTAATCCTAATTACTTAATCAAAACAACTAACACCTAATTAACTAATGATTAATTCTAATAAAATCTAAAAAAACAATAAACCTAATTAAACTCAAAAATATTAAAAGTCTAACTAATTCTATATTATCCTAATTTTCTATTAAAATTCTAAAAATGAAACAATTAAACCTATTATTAATAAAAGAAAACTATATTATTTTCTATATCATCTAAAAATATTAAAATCTATAAAAAGAAAACTATATTATTTTCTATATTTTCTAAAAAACTATTAAACCTATTAAAAATCTATAGAAAAATTCTAAAAATGATTTAAAAGAAAAACCATATTATTCTAAAATGATAAAACTACTTAAAATCTTATTTATTTTCTAAAAACCTATTTAAGAATTCTATAAAATCCTATAAAGAGAATTAAATTGTTAAAATATACGAAAACCCTATTTAAATTCCAGAAAAATTCTATAAAGCCTGTTAAAATTCACAAAAGCCTATAAAACCCTAAAAAATGCAGATGAATGCAAATGACTCCCATAAAAGCGCACGAGACCAGATTGAATCGAACGGAGATCCCCGGGCATCAGAATATCCCCAAAATCACTGAAAAATCACCGAGGAGCGCACAATTTCCTGAAAATAAAACCCTGGTGATCCGGACTGGGTCTGCCATATCTGATAGACAAAAATCAAGCTGTAAACTCTGATATCCCCTGCTTGTGCACAAAAATCATACATCTGAGCTGTGAATATGAATTTAAACCATGAGTCAGATAGGAGAATCGGTTGGTCAAATTTTAGGGTGCAACATGTGGCCCCTACCCTGACGTTCCTGATCAGTTCTTCAGAACCTAAATTCACAATCTCAATCTCTTCCTCGTGAGGCAGAATAACTTTCTCTTCTTGTTTCAACAAGCGGGCCAACTCTTCGGGAAGGTCTTCGTCTTCATCAATCTCTTCTTCAGCTTGATAGATCGGGCAATCGAAGTCGAAGTGAGTCGTAGAAGGTCCAGAGTCGATGTCATCTGCTATGTGGATCCTGCAATAACAAGGGTTAAGCTTAAGAGAAGGATATGCAGGTTAACACAAACCCTATTGCCATTTTATTGTTTTTCAGAACAAATATAAAACAGGAATAACAGAGATCTCAATATTTGAATGCGAAGAAAAACGCCTTTTTGATTTATTGGTAAAATGCATGTACATAATCAAACAAGGCCCTGACAATAAAACCACTATGCCCCGGGTAGGACATAGGGTTGTACAATAATTGGAGAAAGTAAATCATTACTCTTTGCCTGTCACTTGGATGGTATCCCCGATGGACCAGTTGTTGAGGCTCTGGCCTGGTTTGCTTGGCTGGATCCAAGAGTCTAGGTCGCAGTCGCTATCTTTGCCGTCTTCAGACACTGCGTTGACACTTTCAAATATCACCCTGCCACTGGTAAACTTGATCGTCCCTTTTCCTCGCGACGCACTGTGAGAAGAGGAGGCTTCAGCCGTAGGAGAGTATCCTAACCCAAACTTGTCCTGTTTGTTAGGTATTTCTAGAACCTTCCCCCAACCTGGGGTAGATCCGGCTTGAACAACGGCCCGGGCTTCCTTGAAGGAAGAGAGAGTCATCTCTGGTTTCTCAATCGTCACTAGAGTAACGTCTTTGACCTTAACAGCTTCGAACGCCTGACATAGGGTTTCGTGGATTTCCCCATCCATCTCAACATATTTGAAGGACGACAAATGGCTCACCATTATATCTTCCTCGCCACAAACAGTTACAATGCTGCCCCCTACAACATACTTGAGTTTCTGGTGCAACGTGGAGGTCACGGCACCCGCAGAATGGATCCATGGCCGGCCTAAGAGACAGCTGTAGGCAGGCATGATGTCCATGATGTAGAAGATTGCGTCGAAAGTTTCTGGCCCAACTTGGATTGGCAGAGTTACCTCTCCAAAGACGTGACGCTTGGTTCCGTCGAACGTCTTCACAACCATATCACTGGGTGTGCAGATCAATCCTCGAGTATCTAGCTTCATCAATGCCTTCTTTAGAAGAACATTGAGTGATGACCCAGTGTCCACCAGCACGTGGGACATAACTGTTCCCTTACACTCTATCGAGATGTGTAGGGCGCTGTTGTGGTTTCTTCCCTTCGGCGTCAACTCTAGGTCAGTGAACCCTAACCCGTTTCCAGCATTCACGTGGGCTACTACCTCTTCTAACTGGTTGACCGAGATTTCCTGCGGTACATACGTGGCATTCAAAACCTTTAACAGCGCGTTGCGATGTGACTCCGAACACAGCAACAAATTCAGGATGGAAATTTTCGAGGGTGTTTGATGGAGGTGATCCACGATGTTGTAATCACTCTTCTTGATCAACCTCATGAACTCTTCAGCGTCCTTCACAAGTAAGTCCTTCTCTACCCCACGAGGGGTTTCCTCAACGACTTTACTTTTTCCCTTATCAGTTTCCTCAGCTTTGTCTGCTTTGTCCTCCACAATCTCAGGTGGAGCAAATACTCTTCCGCTGCGCGTGATTCCACCAATTCCCACTAGGTTATCCACAGACTGCCCAGATGGTTCCAGTTCTAACTTCTGTCCGTTACAGTAGACGTCTGCCACATAGTGCCATGGGACAACATTGGTTCTTCCAAAAGGTATTGGCCCAGCTTTGGTGATGGTAATTGTGGGCAGCCTGAGTGCAGAAATGGTTATCGTTTGGCGAGGGATGGTGATGGTGGCAACCTCATCATCTTGCTTCAGCATTACCTCTCCAGATCTATATTCGGCCCTTCGGCTAAACTGCAAGATTCCTTTGGTCATCAGACTCTGAATCCCTTCTATCAACTGTTCACATCCATCAGGACGAGTCACACAGCCCATACACAGTTCTCCACAGCCCGGAAATAAGCCTCTCTTCATCAGCTTGGCTTTAACGAAGCTAAGTGGTGTCTTTAGATCCTTGACATCAGTCAACGCATCTAAACCCTCTTCTTCAATAATGGCATTCACTCCACCTCCCCTATGATTCGGCATAGGGTTCTTTGTGACATTCGACACATTATCGGAGAAATTGATGATCTTAGCATCCACCATATCTTGCACCTTGTGCTTGAAGGCTTTGCAGTTTTCTATCGTGTGGCCGGGTGCCCCTGAGTGAAAATCACATGTTGCATTTGCATCATAACCCTGCGGAGGTGCCCCTGTCAAGGGAGCCAGGATTCTCTTCTGGACTAGCTGTAACTGAAGCAGAGTTTGTAATAGCTGTGCATAAGACATGGGCGGTGTCTCAAGGTGACGACTTGATAGAGGTGCCCTGTTCTGATACTTTCTGTACCCTTGCTGATTTGGCTGCTGCTGCTGTGGCTGGGGTTGTTGGACAGCAGGGATGGTTATGCTAGCCACCTGCTGGCGCTGGCCCTTGCCTTTCCTTCAAGCGTTAGACACGGCACTCATCTCTCCTTCACGCCTTTTGTTACCATATGGTTTCTTTCCTCCTCCAGCTGAGGATAGATCACCCCATTGAATTTTTCCCAATTTGACCCGATTTTCAACGTGCTCGCTAGTAATGATGAGATCAGAGAAACTCTCTGACATACCGCTGACCAATTTCTCGTAATAGACCCCCGGGAGAGTGGCTACAAACATTTCAACAAGCTCTCGTTCAACCATCGGTGGCTGAACTCTAGCTGCTAATTCACGCCATCGCTGGGCGTATTCTTTGAACCCCTCGTTGTTCCTCTGTGACAAGTTCTGCAGTTGAACCCGGTTCGGAGCCAAGTCACTGTTATACTGATAATGGTGTACAAAGGCCTCAACCAGTTCCTTCCAAGTGCGCACACTGGTGGGTTCCAAACCCATGTACCACTCTATGGATGGCCCGGACAAGCTATCCTGAAAGAAGTGCATCAACAGCTTCTCGTCTTTAGAGTGAGCGGACATCTTTCGGTAGTATGATCTTAAGTGGACACGAGGGCAAGTGGTGCCCTTGTATTTCTCAAAGTCGGGTACCTTGAATTTAGGAGGCACCTTGAAATCAGAAATCAATCCCAATTTAGTCATGTCGACCCCCATAGTGTTCAAGTTCTCAAAATTCCTCATTTTGTCCTCGAGTGCCTTAAACCTCATACGTGCTTCAGCAGTGAGTTCCCCTTCAGCACTCCTCTGTGAGAACAAATCTTCTTGACGATCTTCTAGCCATGGCTGAGGCCCATACAGATTTCCAGCACCTGTGTTGCCATTGCCTAGTCCAGCGTTGCCATTAGCTTCAAAGTTTCCATTACCAACGCCAGTCGTATTACCATTGAGCCCGATGTTAGTGATGACATTGCCGTACCACTTCCATTCCCTCCGGTCACGGGGATGCCCCCTGAGGAGTTTCAACAGGAGGAGGGGTTGGAACACTCCCACCATGGAGTACACCGTTGCTGTCAACCCTTGAGATCAGAGGCTGGACCAATGTTCTGAGCTGGTCTTGGCCGTTGGCAACCACTTGCATGAGCTCCGTGAAGCGGTCCATCCTCTCTCGGAGTTTCTGGACGTCAGTCTGCACTTGTTCCATTGCTCTAGCTTGATTTGCTCTGGTCGGATAGCGGTGGATCAGTCTTTGATCAATCCTGGAACAACCTGCATACACAAAGGGTTAGAAAAAAATGATAAGGTCGTTATGTAGATGCTTCATGCAAATGCAAACGTGTGTCTGTGCCTTGGGGAGATTCCCCCCCCCCCCCCCCCCCGATCCTAGTTTCCTAGACAAATAAAGTCTATGATCCAATCATGGAAAAGAAATCCTCATATATTTATTTGAAAAGCCCGCTCGGGTAGCGTACAACTGTAATCACATACAACTGAAGCAATAAGGCATGACCCCAACCAACAGACCTGGCGGTGATCAGCATATCAATGCATAAAATGTACAAAAAGAGATACAAAAGATCAGGCACGGCCACGGGCACGAAAATCTTCTACCAACTTCTTTATAACGGGGTGATCTGACTGAGCAAGCAAACCCCGGGCCAGCAGGTCCCTCGGCCTGATGGACTTTGGGAGGTTCTCGGCAACACTCCTGGAAATACCTTCTTCAGAATGGTTCTCGACTTTTCTCCTTTTAGCATCAACTCGGAGTTGAGAATCTTGCAAATCCGGCTCGGCCTCAGCCAATCTATACTGGACGTCTTGTCGCAGGGAGGCTTCAGCCTCTGTGTTCTCATCTTTCACCATAATCTGAGCTTCTAGCTCGGCTACTCGCTGCTTCAGCTTTTCCTCCCGCTCTTTGTACTTGGCTACGGTGCTATTCCAGACCCTTTCATATTGGGTTAGCTTCCCGTACACTCTGTCCAGATCCTGTTTCTTGGTTGTCAACACGCCATGTACCGACTTCAGGTCCAACCCCAGACGTTCCCTAGCATCAGTTTCTTTGGTCAGGTTGGAGCCTAGATGGTTGATCATCTCAGTCTGCTTCTTGCAGGTATAAACGGCTTCACTTTTCTCTTTCTGAAGTTGAGTAATCTCTTTCTCCAACTCTTCGTTGGCCTTTTGTAGCTCTTCCTTCTCTCGGAGTACCTGGTTGAATTTCTGAATGTTGCACCCTAAAATTTGACCAACCGATTCTCCTATCTGACTCGTGGTTTAAATTCATATTCGCAAATCAGACGCATGATATTTGTGCACAGACAGAGGATATCAGGGTTACAACTTGGGTTTCATTTATCAGATATGGCAGATCCAGTCCAGATCATCAGGGTTTTGTTTTTCGGGAAATTGTGCGCTCCTCAGTGATTTTCAGCTTGCATAGTGATTTTGGGATATTCTGATGCCCGGGGTTCTCTGTTCGATTCGATCTGGTCTCGTGCGCTCTTTTATGGTGGTCATTTGCATTTGTCGGCATTTTTTAGGGTTTAATAGACTCTTGTGGATTTTAAATAGGCTTTATAGATTTTTCTGGAATTTAAATAGGGTTTTTGTATTTTTTAAATAGCTTAAATCTCTTTCTAGAATTTTATATAGATTTTTAAATAAATTTTAATCATTTTTAGAATATTAATAGATTTTTAGGATAATATAGAATATCTTTAGAATATTAATTGTTTTTTAAATAGTGTTAATAGTTTTTTAATCATTTTAATAAGAAGAATATAGTTTTGTTTCTCTTTTATAGAAATAATATAGGATAGATTTTTCATTTTTTAATAAATAAATAGATTTTTCTTTTATTTTCTTTTATAGAATTTAAATAGGTAATATAGTTAATTAGAGTTTAATAAGTTTAGAAGTTTAGATTAGTGGGTTTATTAGAGTTTGTTAATTCAGTTTTTTCATTTAATTGACCATTAATCATTTCCATCTAATCCAATTTTTAATCCATTTCATTAATCCATTCAGTGTTTGGGTTTTTGTTTGTTTCTCGTGTGGGCCAATTTCAATCAGCAAGCCTAATTCAGTTCAGAATGGTCCCAGTTTGTATCAGAATAGTCCAGCATTTCCTAGAAGTTTCTAGAAGCGTCCAGAGCTTCTCAGCCTTTAAATCGTCCAGCGCCACGTGTAACTCAGAGGACGGCCCCACGTTACGCTTCAGGATCACGCCACATCAACCACTCAGAACCCTCTCTCTCTCCACACGTGCCCCACCACCTCTCCACTCCCTCAACCGCACGCCACGCGTCCTGCATGCAGGACCTCCTCTGAGACACTTGTCTCCACTGCATCCATCGCCGGAGAAGCCACCGGCCGGCATGCAAACCCCGTCCGGCCACCCTTAACACCACCGTCCTTGCTGGAAACTGCAAGAAAGCTCCAGAATTCCCAGAAATCGTCCGATCTTCATCTTCTTCCTCCGTCAACCGTCATCATCACCTCGCCGGAGAACTCATACTCGCCGGAAACTTCATACACTTTTTCCAGAACGCATCCATCTTCATCGTTCTTCAAGAAGTTTTCCAGAACATCATCAAACGTTCATCGTTCATCTGGAATTTCCAGAAACCTCCATCCACCAACGAACGTCAACAATCTTCAAAGAAGATCCTCGTGGTTCGTCCTCCCTCATCAAGATATTCAAAGATCTTTTGAAGATCTTCCTCAGAATATCCAAGCGACTCAAAGGACCTTCAGGATCTATCAGCTTCAGAATCATCGCCTTCGTCAGTTCTTGAAGTTTTCATCCCAGATCTTCATAGAACTCGTTGAGTTCTTCACTATTTGTCCAGGAGAATTCGGACGAGCTTCAACGCGTGCTTCAGGGCCTCCGTGAGCTCCTTCAACAGTCAGGAAAACGTCAAGATCTTCTTCTCTCTCGGCGACCTTCGTTGAGCCTTCAAGGGATCCCAGCAGTTCCATCGTCTCAGGTTCGTTTTCTTTTCTTTATCGCCTCCATTAGTTGTTTGTTCAGTTGGATTATGGGATTCGTTTCAGATTTGCATGTTAGTTCGTTCCAATTAGGGTCCAGGTTAGGTTTAGTTGGTTTCGAATTAGGGAATGATTTTTCATGTGAGATGTGTGAAGTTTGTTTGGGGTTTGTCTGGAAATGGGTTGCAGAGAGAGTGAGGAAGATGAACGACGGCTAGGGTTTCTGTGTGATGAACAGTGATCAGAGAGTTTGAAGGGGAGTATGGTTTTGTTGTTAGGGTTTCTGGTTAGGGTTTGGGCTGGGTTCAAGGCCCAATTGTGTTTGCTGAGTGTCACCCCCGTTTACTCATTCAAACCCCCCCATTCGTGTGAGAGGCAGATAAGTCATATTGGGCCTTAGGCCCTTAATGTTATTGGCACCCCCGCAGCATGAAGCCCATGTTAGAATAACATGAAAACTTGCTAGTTTGCACCCCCCAGGCGTTTTTCTTTCCTCTTTTATTTTGCAATGAATTTCTGATAACATTGGGCCCTGCGCCCATTTGCTATTCACGCCTCCTGGTGTGGGCCCAATGCAATAATAAATGAAAAAACTTGCTGTTTGAACCCCCTCCCCCATTTTAATTCATTTCTTTTATTTTGTCTTTTCTTTTATATTTTCTTGTTTGTAAATAAATCACATAAAATAGAAAATCAATGTTTTTTAATTCTTCTTCTTGCTATAGGTCAATCATAATGTCTAGAAAATTAAATAAAAATAAAAATGCCATTTTATTTTTGTTTGCTATTTTGGTATATTTTCCATTTAAATGTTCTTTTTAATATTTTTTTAGTGCATGCATGTTATTAGAAAATTCATAAAAAATAGTAGGTTTAATCAAATAATTCCATTCTTTTTTCTGTAGACTCGTAATTCAATGAAGAATTTTATAGTACAAAAACATTAGCCTAATCATGCATTTTCAGTTTAATTGCATTTTTTTGTATTGTTTTGATATTGAATAATTGGTTTGTGGATATGTCTGCTTTGTTGATTTTGGTTCTTTCATCTGGTAATGAATTTTGCTCTGATTTTTTAGTATGTTGTCATAGAGCCATGTAGGTTTCCCATAGATTTTGATAGATTTTTGTAGGATGTTCTGATATGCTTTAGTCTGAGCTTGAGGATAGGAGAGGTCTTGATGACTTCTGACTTTGAAGTTCAACTGTGGTTGAACTTCAGAGATAGTTTCTTGTGGTTTGAGGACCTGTGGTTTCGTCATGAAGATGGGAGCTGGTTAAAGTCCTGTTGGAGCTTGCAAGGATGCAGTGGATTGAGGCTTAGTCTAGGAGCTTGTTCCCTGTTTGTGAGGTTCGAGATCCTGAAGTTTGAAGGGAGTTTATGGTACTTTCCTGAGGAAGGCACTATGAATGACTTTCATTCTTTCTTCTCACCTCTTTCTTAAGTATCCAATGATGTTGGAGCCAACTTGTGAGTTTAATTTCTCCTGAGGAGGAATGTAAACTGATCACAGTTGTTGAGCCACGTAGGATACGATTCCTAAGTGTCAGCCTCCTAGTACTTTCCTGAGGAAGGTCCTATGGGTCTGTTCACTTAGTTCCTTTAGTTTATCTAGGATTTCTTAAGTATCCAGTGATGTTGGAGCCAACTTGTGAGTTTAATTTCTCCTGAGGAGGAATGTAAACTGATCACAGTTGTTGAGCCACGTAGGATACGATTCCTAAGTGGAAGCCTCCTAGTACTTTCCTGAGGAAGGTCCTATGGGTCTGTTCACTTAGTTCCCTTAGTGCATATAGGCTTTCCCAAATATCCAATGATGCCGGAGCCTTCGTGTGAGTTTAGTTTCTCCTGAGGAGGAATGTAAACTGATCACAGTTGTTGAGCCGCATAGGATATGACTCCTGAGTAGTAACCTCCTGGTACTTTCCTGAGGAAGGCACTATGAGCTTGTCTGCTTAGCTCCCTTTCTCTGGTAAGCTTGTTCTGAAGCTTGGAGACTGGGATTGATTCCCCTTGCTTAGGGTTCTGATTAGAGTTTTGCTTAGAGTTTTGTTAAAGGGTTGCATAGAGTTTTGTTCAGGGATAGATTAAGCTTGTTTCAGGTTTGTTAGGGGCCTTGCCCAGGAGTAGTTTCTTGTTTTGTAGATAGAGGCTTGTCAGGTTAGCTAGCCTTCTCTTTGTATTGTTTGACTTGTGTGATGTTATGTTGCATTAGACTTAGGTGTTCATCTAGATAGTTCTGAGTTAGGTGCATCTTAGAAGTAGACTTTGTGTGCATGAAAGTTGAGGTGGTCCTCCTTCTGCTTGTTTGTTATTGAGTGGCTTTGCTTGTTGGTATTTGGTAGAGCTGAGCTCCCTTACCTTCGTGGTTTGCGGCCTTTGCGCCTTGTTTGTTTAGTTGCTGCATTCATGCATATTTTCGTTATTTCTTTACTTTGCAGTTAATTCTTGTTTGCTGTTTAGTCCTGTTGCCATGATCCCTTAGGAGCTCTGACTTCTCCGCTGCGGAGTCGTTATGATAGACATTAGGATGGTCAACCAGGCATGATATCAGTAGGTAGATTCCCCTTTCTCAGCTATAGTTTTAGGGTGTCTTCTTTCCTTTCAGTAGGAGCTTTTGAGTAGCTTGATCCGTAGTTAGCCGAACTACAGCTGCTCTGATTCCTCGTACCAGATGAGGATATGTAGGCATAGGATGCGATATCCTAGCGAGCATACTAACAACTAACCTTTGTTCTCTCGCGGCTGTGCGATCGAGACTTTCCCGCTGACGACTAATTGTTACCCCTTTCTCTTGCCCAAGCGCATTTGAGACCGGATTGTAGTTGTAGGTCCCCGAGCCTTTAGAACCAGTTTGTTTTCTCACTGCTGTGTGAGAGCCCCCTGTTTAGCCGTAGTTAGTCGAACTACGTTTGCTCTGATCTTCCATGCTGTGTGGAAGTACGTAGGCACAGGACGCGATGTCCTGGCGAGCAACCTTTTCCCCGTTTAGTCGCAGGTAGTCGAACTACGTTGACTCTGACTTTCCCATTGCACGAGGGAGTACGTAGGCCCAGAACACCGTATGTTCTGTCGAGTCCTGTCCTTTTATTTTCTTTTCAGACCGACCATTAGCGTAGCTAGATAAACACACCCTTTTCCTTATAAACACCAAGCGTGGATCCCATCGAGTACGATGGACGTGAGGGGTGCTAATACCTTCCCCTTGCGTAACCGACTCCCGAATCCAGGTTTTGGTTGCGATGACCATACCTTTTCCCGTCTTTGTGAGGTTTACTTCGAGCGTTTCCTTTCCCGCTCTGAGGGATAAATAACGCACGGTGGCGACTCTCCTGTCAAGCCGGCGCCGATTTTCGCAGTAGCGACACTGAATATCAACTGTAGTAGGCTCTTTGTGCACGGGAGTACACAATGGTTCCACAGCAGGAAACGACATCAGAAACTTGGCGGCTCTCTCTCGAACCCAAGTCACGTACGGATCAAAGGCATTGTTGTTGCTTTTTCCCAGTAGGACCTTTCCCTTTCGGTGAATTTTGCTCCAAGCATTCTGTACCTTGACCAAAGTGTCGCCTTCAAGCAACCCTGTGAGATACAGAGATTCCCGTATCTCTTCCTCTTCAGGAGGACCTCGTAGTGCATACCCAAATTGTCGTACTAGCAGAGAGGGATTGTAGTTGACACATCCATTCCTTCCGACCAGGGGGACGTTCGGAAAGCCACAACAGCTATACACAATATCTTTGCCCAGCAGATCTCTATCAAACTAGATAATATCGTCAGCAGTCAAACCCATCAAACACGCAGACCAAGGCGAAGACTCAGCAGAATCAATGAACGGCCCTGACTTAGGAAGATGGCTAGCAAACCACTTATACAGTAAAGGAGCACAACATGCCACGTTCTTCCCCTTTCTGTTTTCATTCTTGTTGTGAACTGAATGGTAGACGTCTCCGAGGAGAGTGGGCACTGGATTCCCGGAGGAAAATATATGACAAGCATTCATGCTTATGAAGTCCGGGTGACTTGGGAATAGCACGATCCCATAGATACAGAGGGCTAAGAAGGCATTGAATACATCCCAGCGATCCTTCTCGGCAAACTTTCGGGCTTTTTCCATCAGGAAAGGCAAAGGGAAATCATGAACTCCAATCTTTCTGGATACCATCCCTTCCAATTCAGACTTATCTACATGAAGAGCGTCAGTCAGCTTACTCAATTTGGGTTCACCCTCAACACGGTAGTAAGGCATTTGATTCATCAAAGGCACCCCTAACAGGTCAGAGTACTCTTCCAAGGTCGGGGCGAGGACATAGTCTGGAAACACAAAGCATCTGAGATGTGGGTCATAAAACTGCAGCAGAGCATAGAGGCCATTCAACTCGTACGTAGGAAGCTTATACACAATACCCAGAAGTCTCCCATAACTCTGTCTGAAACTCTCCATCACTGTCTTATCAGCCAAGGAAATCAAAGCTCGCAACTCTCGGATCTTAGGTGTTGGTAGCTTGTAAGCCACAGTCTTCTTCAGAGATGCCATATCTGCCCTGAGGATCAAGATCACTAGAACCAGGGGAGAAATATGCACCTGCAACACAGACACACGTTAATGACATGCAAATGAGGATGCAAACAATGCAAAATGAAATCATGCAGCAGGAGATCAAGATGACTGTGCTGTTGAGGAGATGAAGGCTCTGTATCAACAAAACCACAATACTGCTCTGTCAAGAACAACCATATCTTTGATGAGAAAAAACCCTGATATCAGACCATAAATCTGCTCTGTCAAGAACAACCACATATCTGATGATGAGAACCTCTGATACCAACAAAATTGATTCACTGTCAAGAAAACCAGGTAGTCTGGGGGTTAAGATTTCCTGTAACAAACCCGACCCTGCTCACAGGTATGGACCTAATCACGGAAAAGGTTCGGCATCCTATGCGGTCATCAGCGTCACAGACTTTCAAGAAATGATGATACGATACCCAGAAGGTGTGGCATCATCATCTCTTGAAGCGGCCTCACTTAGCTGAATTCCAAATGATCGGTTCCTAGAGTCGACAATCCTCAGATCCAATAACCCCTCGAGTCCAAAGGACCGATAGGAAGCTATCAAAGAGAACCTCGTCTGAGTGTGGATTACGTGGGAACAACTGCAAGCAAAGCAAGCATGTCCTCCACTAACCCACTCTAATACTATGTAGCTCTCAAGCCTGGGTCTGGCTTCTCACTCATCAGAATGCCCCTCCCACAACAGTACAGATAATCATATCATACTGAAAATAAAGTGCGGGAAATAAAATGCGATAAATAAACACAACCCAACAAGTAATCATACAAGCGCTAGGATTGACTCTCGCAGGGGACGTTGGATCCCCAAACTGACTCGCATAAGGGACGTTGGATCCCAGGAAACTATCAAGTCCCCAGCAGAGTCGCCAGTTGTCGCTTCCGCGAAAATAAGGTGCCGGCAAAACAGAAGAGTCGCCACCTTTCGTTATTTATCCCTTAGAACGGGAAAGGAAACGATCGGAAAAACCTGACGAAGAGGTATAAGACAAGGTCATCGCAACCATTGTCTGGGTTCGGGAGTCGGTTACGCAAGGGGAATGTATTAGCACCCCTCACGTCCATCATACTCGATGGGATCCATGCTTGTGGTGTTTACCTGACGGGTTGGTTTTATCTATCTACCTATCAAGGCTGGTCTGAAAAGGAAAAGAAAAATGACTCGGCAAAGCGTCGCACTTTATGCCTACGTATTCTCATCAGAGAATGAGAAATCAGAGTCAACGTAGTTCGACTAACTACGGGTTACGGGGAAGGTGGCTCGCCAATACGTCAGTATTGTGCCTACGTACTCTCAACAGATATGAGAGATCAGAGCTTACATAGTTCGGGATAATATGGATTACGGGAATTCAGATTCATCTATTTTATCGAGTAGGGTTAACAAACAGTTCCAGCAGTTGGATGTATGCAGCTCGACCCTTGGAGACTTAGGCATTACCGTTTGCGGTAGAACTGGGAGTTAACGACACTCTTTTCTTCATAAAAGCTTCCTTTGACTTATGGTCCCACGGGGCAAAAAGGTTTGAAGTTTGTTTTCTGTCTTTTACGAAAGAACTGTTTTTTAGTTGTCTGTAGTTTGTACAGCACTAGAGACTATGACCTGGGAACGAATGCGTCGCATATCGTCCAAAGGACTTATACTAAACATTCTAGACGATTGAGAGGAGGCCGCTCAATCATCATTACCCAAGTAGCTTAAGGCTCGTAACGCGCTTATACTAACTTGCCTTTATTACGTTTTTTTACTGTTGTTTGAGATGAGAAGAGAGAACAGGCTCAACTAAGGGGAGACTATCAAGTCCTAATGTTGTCATGCCAAGGATTCATCCTATGGTTGAAGTTTGAAACAGGGATCTCCTAGAAGTTATCATGCATAGGTTTCAACCTAAAGTTCTAATCATCACTTCCTTATCAAGGAAGTGAGATTCCTAGGGGATCATGTCAATGATAAACAGAAACAGATAAAGCATCAGCTTAAACAGTAAACAGTAAACGACTGTAAAATGCATGCAATGCAAGTGATGGAGGAAATGTGTGTGGGGCATCAGCCTCCACAAGCTCATCTCAACCTCAAGCCAGATATGAATAACTGCAATCATAAAGGAAAATAAAATGCCATCAAGCAAATCACAAACCACATAGTGTCGCTACCGCGAAAATAAGGTGCCGGCAAAATAGTAGAGTCACCACCTTTCGTTATTTATCCCTCAGAACGGGAAAGGAAACGAGCGGAAAAACCTGACGAAAAGGTATAAGACAAGGTCACCGCAACTATTGTCTGGGTTTGGGAGTCGGTTACGCAAGGGGAGGGTATTAGCACCCTTCACGTCCATCGTACTCGATGGGATCCATGCTTGTTGTGTTTATCTGACGGGTTGGTTTTATCTATCTACTTATCAAGGCTAGTCTGAAAAGGAAAAGAAAAATGTGTTAGACTATGCCTTGGATCTAGAAGGGGGGGTTGAATAGATCCCCAATTAAAATTTGAGTCGGCGCTACCAATTTAAAATTGGTTTTAAAAATGTTTTAAGTGCGGAAGCGGTCGAAGAAAATATAGTCTAAAACGAACGGTTATTGGAAAACCGGATATGCGTAAGCCTTTGGATTAATGACAATTTGGAAAATAGAATCACAACACTAATCACACTTATCAATTATCTACTTCAGTTGTAAGGATTCCTCGTTCCAATGATTCAAAGAGCAAACCAAAACTAGATACACAAGTAAGATAATTTTGGTTCAAGCAATATGTCAAACACTTGGTGTGCAAAACACTCCAAGTGATATTTATGTTGAGTAAGTGATTCCAACTAGCCTAGTACAATGTCTTGTTGTACTTTGGATTCAAAAATAGAGTTTTAATCTCTTACTCAATTGATATCACAGTTTTGACAATAGAGCTTATACAAAAATCACTTATTCAGAGCTATAACGTAAATGCTGAAAAATAGAGAAGACAAGTATTTGGTGAGGCAGTTCCCCCGTCGTCCTCGCTTCGGGGTACGTCTGCCCTCAATTCTAAAACTAGAATTGAGATAGATTTTATAGATATCACCTGTTGAATGTAATAGTTTATACAAGGATTGAGCAGCAAATATACAGCAGAAATCTCAATGTGTTGAAAGTTGCTTTCACTCCTTGCCCCTTGATTCAAGATGAATCAAGTCCTCCGATTTGTGTTGATGGACCTCCGACTCCAGCCACCTTATTGAATAACACGTTGTTGTTCAAACCTTCGGCTCCAGCTGATCTCGACAGCACCAAATCGACCCCGAGATCTTCCCTTCAAAATCACCGAATCCGCTACTAGACTTGTGAAGAACACCTCTTCACAATCACCTTCGCTCGGTTGACCCTTGATGAAGAATCTCGTCCAAAAACCCCCAAAATTCAAACCAATCTTTGAGGGTAAAACCCCAACGGTTTTATTCAAGAAAGAACCTGTCACAAGCTTCAACCCAAACTTGATTCTCCAATCTAAGCTTCGAACCTTATCACCTTGAATCTCTCACAAATGCATTTCAAAAATGATTGTGTGTAATTGAAATATTGTGAGATGTTGAAGATGAAGATGATGAATCTTGGATACCTATTTCACTCTTTCTTGTTTTTGAATACATGAATCAAAAGATTATCAAATGTTAAAATGTCACAAGTGGTTAAACAAGTATATATAGTGCCAACCCAATTCTAGACATAACAGTATTTCAAATATAAGAGGGAAGCATTTAAAAACAGATTTTCTGCGCGAATGGTCGACCACAGCAGGTTTGTGCGTCGACGCATGGCCTGCGCTGACCCGTTGAAACCTATTTGCCTTATGCGCCGACCATATGGTCAACTCATGCCTTTACGCGCTGACCCGTTGGAAAGTTATTCCTTCATTCGCCGACCCTATGGTCACTCATTGCCTTGTGCGCTGACTAGTGGAGAATTGTTCTGATGCATGCGCCGACCCTATGGTCGACTCATGCCCTGCAAACCTGCAAAAATTCATCAGTTTGTGGTCTTTCATGCCTTTGGTCATGATTGCATTTTATCTACACATAGTATATTCGTTACAGCAGTTTTAAGACAAGTATAAAAGGATATGGTGGGTGATACGTTGCATATGTTTTAGTAGATCTGGAGTTCATAATTTCCAATCTATTCAGGGAATTTGTCATCATCGAAACCTGCATTAACCAATGTCTTGCAGACTTGTGTAATGTGTGGCGATTTGCCTCCACAATCTCCCCCTTTTTGATGATGACAACCTGTATACAACTAAAACACCAAATATGCAATGTATACACACATGTATACACAAGCTCCCCCTTTCTTTTGTAATATAAGGCTGTTAGAACAAACAACCATCAACTGTTGTTAATATCCTGACTTGGGTTTGGTGTTGGCTAGCTTGCTACATGTTCTTCTCCCCCTTTGACACCATCAAAAAGAGAAGGAGAACGCATCAATTAACAGAGAACATACAATAGGTGATAGTTAATTATCAAACTTCACACATAAGCATGATAATGAACAAAAGTAACTTGAATTAATAGATAATTAAGAGAACATGTAAAGTAGGTGAAAATTCAGGCACACATAATACGGAAAAATGAAAAGTACATAGACGAAACACATATGCAATTATGAAATATGAAACTAATATCCCTGACCCCGACCTCGGCCCCTCCCCCGGTATGCAGCATCGGGATTGTGGTAAGGATCCGAGAAATCCAGAAAGGCTTCTACGGACATGTTGAGGTGATTAAGAGAGTTGGTGATTTCCCAATCTTGCCTTTCATGTGATTCAACCAGAGCTTCAATACGGGCGTCCATCCGAGTCGAAAATGAATTTAACCTTTCATTTTGGTTATGAAGCTCAGCTCTAATCTGCTCCAATTGAGTATCTTGACTCCTCCTGAAATTTTGTTGATCTAACTGCATGTACTACAGCATATTGATGACTTCAGAGTTGTCCGAAGGTGGAGGAGGTGATGAGTGCTGGGAAGGTTGATAGTCTTGAGGGTAGCCATGATATGGATCGTAGAATCTACCCAGGGTAGTCCAGCCTGTGTATTGCCATTCACCCCATCCCTGATTTGTATAATCGCCTTCTTGTGCTTCTGATGGAGCTGAATACTGGACCCAATCGGTATTTGGAGGCGTATCTTGAACTAGAGATTGATAATAGTCTTGAGACTCACAGACAGGTTCTTGTACCTCTGCAGCTGTATCTTCTTCATCATCGTCTTCTTCACCTTGTTCTTCATTTTCTTCTTCAGAGCTGTCATTGGAACTGTCACGAGGCACCAGAGGAATATTGGCTCGACGAACAAATCTGTATGATCGTCGTTCATCACACCAAAAATACCCCATCATTGCAAGGGTTTTGGTGCTAAATTCTTTGTCAGAGGGGACTGAGACACAAGGAAATGTTGGGTATACAACATTTGCTGCAGCAAGAATTTCCGAAATAAACGACCCATAGGCTAAAGCAGTGCCTCTACTTGAGTCTCTCAGAGCAAAAATCCTGCTAGCAATATAGTATGGCCAGTTTATTTTGATCTTATGTTTCAATATATAGATGAGATGTACCTTAGCTTGTTCGACACGGGACAGTCCACCCTTTTTCGGTCGTAGTATGCGAGCAACGATCCACTAAAGGATGCGCTCCCCTGTACTGAGTTTCCCGGCTGTGACCATTCTAGGAAAAGCATCACTGTTGACAATTGCATCTGGATAGGGTCTTTTGAGCATGTCATTCAGAGCGCTCTTAAATTCATACCCTGGCACCGTACGAGTGTCCGTTACCTCATGAAGAGGTGGTGCAACAGCATCAACAGTCATATCAAAATACTTGTTCCATACTTCAGAATTTATATTTACCAGTCTATTGCCGACAAAAGTGTGGAAATGCTGATCTTGAAAGTTACCCCGCAAATTTGTGTAGAACACCCTGACCAAATCCTCACTATACTTTGTATTGCACTCCGGAAAATTGAAGAACCCTTGAACTTCCATCAGAGACAGAATTTGGGTGAGATGCAAGCGCTCACCTGTTGCCTGGTAGAAAGCATGTTGTGGAACTATGGCTCTTTTGCTGAGACTCTTGTTGAAGTTTTCAACAGCAGGTGGATGAACTAGTGAAACAGCGGTAACGGGGACTGAAGCAGATAATGATGAGGCTCTTGATCTCTTACCTGTATTTTTGCGGAGAAAGGAAGCCATTGATGCTGATTTTTGGAGAAGTTGTAGAGATGAACTTTGGAGAGAGTGGTTGAGGATAATTTTGGAGAAGATGAAGACTAAGGTCTTTAATAGAGAGAGGTTTTAGGGTTTTTGGGAAGAGGGAGGAGACAAGAGGACACACTAGATGTCTAGATGCAATTTACAAGACAAATGCCATATCAAATCATAACAAAAGTTGACTGCACATTAAATGTAGAGGAATGGAAACTTGGAACGGTTTTCAAAAGAGAAAAATTCTGGGTTTTTACGCGAGTCGTCGACCATAGCCCCTGCATGCGTCAACGCATACTGTACATTTTTTGATAATTTTGAAAGTTTACAGCATGCGTCGACCATTGTCCTGTTTAGGTCGACTCATAACCTTCAAAAACCCAATTTTTCAGTTTCATATTATGCAGAATGCCATAATTTCCTATTTATCATGCCTATTCACCTTTTCACAATATGATTTGCATTCAACACACATAGTATCAGGAAGCAAAAGTCATATACATATATAAGTACCATGATTGTCGAACGATATAGTTATTTTCAAGTCATGAATGTTTAGAGAGAGAGATAAAAAGAGAGAGAAAGGAGTAATATCACCTCTATACCGACCACACTTGTTAATCACAGATTTATACTTGCAACAAACTCAAAAAATTGTTAGTGGTACAAAAGCATAGTTGTAAATGGATTAATTATGAACGTAGTAATTGTTAAACCCGATCAGAAATATCGAGAATACCAAGTTCTCGACGGATATGAAAGAAGGGATCATTGGCTAGCGGCTTTGTGAAAATGTCCGCTAGTTGGTTTTTAGTATCAACGTGTTCAAAGACAACGTCACCCTTCTCTACATGGTCCCTAAGAAAATGGTGTCAAATTTCTATGTGTTTGGTACGCGAATGTAACACCGGATTTTTGGTAAGATTTATAGCACTGGTGTTGTCACAAAATATTGGAACACGTTCTAGCTTCAAATTGAAGTCCAATAGTTGTTGTTTAAGCCATAGGACTTGCGCACAACAACTACCGGCGGCTACGCATTCCGCTTCGGCGGTTGACAGAGCAACAGATACTTGTTTCTTGCTGTGCCAACTGACCAAGGAATTTGAAAATAAGTGACACGTACCACTGGTGCTTTTCCTATCCGATTTGCAACCGGCAAAATCGGAATCGGAGAAGCCTACCAATGAACAATCATTACCCTTGGAATACCACAATCCATACTTCAGAGTACCAGATAGGTATCGAAGTATGCGTTTGACAAATTTTAGGTGGGATTCCTTAGGACATGATTGGTATCTGGCGCACATACACACGCTAAACATAATGTCGGGACACGAAGCAGTAAGATAGAGAAGCGAGCCAATCATACCTCTGTACCTTTTTACCTCAACATCTTTACCACTTTCATCTTTACTCATATTTGCACATGTTGGCCTAGGGGTGTCTATGGCCTTTGAATTTGCCATGTCAAATCTCTTGAGAAGATCCAAACAATATTTTGTTTGGCTCACGAATGTTCCTTCCTTAAGTTGCTTGATTTGTAAACCGAGAAAGTATGTGAGTTCACCCATCATACTCATCTCGAATTCACCCTGCATAAGCTTAGCAAACTCTCTTATGAGATTCATGTTAGTGGATCCAAATATGATATCGTCAACATAAATTTGTACAAGAATTAAGTGTTTTCCTTGACGTTTAATGAAGAGAGTAGTATCAACCTTTCCTCTTGAGTAGCCTTGATCAAGTAAGAATTTTCTTAGTCTCTCATACCAAGCTCTAGGAGCTTGTTTGAGACCGTACAAAGCTCTTTTCAGTTTATAGACATGATCAGGATACTCATGAGACTCAAAACCAGGTGGTTGAGCAACATAGACTTCTTCATTTATGAACCCGTTAAGGAACGCACTTTTGACGTCCATTTGAAATAACTTAAAATCTTTCGCACAAGCGAAAGCAAGTAAAAGGCGTATAGCCTCGAGTCGAGAAATCGGCACATAAGTTTCCTCATAGTCGATGCCTTCCTCTTGGTTATACCCTTGCTTGACTAAACGCGCTTTGTTGCGAGTTATTACTCCGTTCTCGTCCAGTTTATTTCTAAACACCCATCGGGTGCCGATTACTCGATGACCTCGTGGAGGAGGGACAAGGTGCCAAACCTCATTTCTAGTGAACTGATTCAGTTCCTCCTGCATTGACAAATACCAATGTTCATCGAGTAGGGCTTCCTTAGGGTTTTTAGGTTCCATCTGTGACACAAAAGCGAAGTGATAACAGAAATTACTTAGCTTCGATCGAGTTGTTACACCCTTTGTGATGTCTCCAAGAATGTTTTCAATTGGATGGTCTTTAGATGACTTCCACGCTTGAGGGAGATCATCGTTTGAAGACGGATGAACTTCCTCTGTTGCATCAAGGTGTACATCCTTATCCTCCTCAATTTTGGCTTTGTCAGGTTGATCAATCCCCGTCTCGCCACTTTTGAGTATGTCTTCAGTGGATGTACCTGCACCATGATTAACACTATCCTTTCCGACATTTCTCGGGTAGGACTCATCAAAAGTAACATGCACAAACTCTTCTACAACAGTAATCGTTTATTATATATTCTATATGCTTTACTCGATTGAGAGTATCCGAGAAAGATACCTTCATCGGCTTTGGAGTCAAATTTGCCCAAGTTTTCCTTTCCATTGTTTAATACAAAACATTTACATCCAAACACATGCAAGTGATAAACATTTGGCTTTCGCCCTTTTAAAAGTTCGTACGGTGTTTTATTTAGAATGGGGCGAATAAGCACCCTATTCAAAACATAACACGTTGTACTAATGGCGTCGGCCCAAAAATATTTAGGTAAACCACTTCCGTTAATCATTGTTCTTCCCAATTCTTCTAAAATACGGTTTTTGCGCTCCACAACCCCGTTTTGTTGAGGAGTGCGTGGAGCGGAGAAGTTATGATCTATACCATGGTTACCGCAATATTCTTCAAATAAGTGACTTTCAAACTCACCTCCATGGTCGCTCCTAATTGATACTATGTTTGTATTTAACTTATTTTGGAAAAGCTTAGCAAACTTTTCAAAAGCGGCAAATGTATCACTTTTACTTACTAAGAAGATGGTCCAACAAAACCTAGAAAAGTCGTCCACTATTACGAACCCGTAATAGTTTCCTCCTAGACGGCCCAAACAAGTCCATGTGTAGAAGTTCAAGAGGTCTCGTTGTTGAAATTATGTTTTTGGATTTAAATGAGATCCTCGTTTGCTTTCCCTTTTGACAAGCATCACAAAGGTGATCCTTGGTGAACTTTATTTTGGGAAGTCTTAAGACTAGGTCTTTTGATACTACCTTATTGAGTAAGTCAAAATTAACATGCGCTAAACGCCTATGCCATAGCCATGAGTCTTCACTCATAGTTATGAGGCATTTGTCGCTTGTTAATGATACTTCATTTAAGTCAAGCATATATACATTGTTTACTCTAAAACCATTAAACATATTCTTCTTATCATTTTCATGCACAATTTTGCAACAATATTTTGAAAAAGATACATTGTATCCTTTGTCGCATAATTGGCTAATGCTAAGTAGGTTATGTTTAAGGTTTTCGACAAGCAACACGTCGGAAATCATAGTAGAGGCGGGATTACCTACACTACCTTTACCTAGTATTGCTCCGCGGTTGTTATCACCATAACTTACATACCCTTTCTTCTTAGCCACAAAGTCTATGAATAAGGATATGTCTCCAGACATGTGTCTTGAGCACCCACTGTCGAGAACCCATCTTCTCTCGGTGGTCTCGACACATTTCACCTATCAAAACATAATTAGCACAAGGAGGTACCCAATGGCATATTTGGTCCTAATAGGTTAGCGACAAAATGGTTGCGTTTAGGCAACCATTGGTAGATGCCTTTAGGAACAAGAAATCTCCTAAACTAGCATTTACCAATGGAGTGGCCTTTCTTGCAACAATATAAGCATGCAAAATCGACTTTAGAGTCACTTTCACTTGCTTGATCCCTAATTACATATGCATATTTTTGGTATGGGTTAATCATACTTTTTCTAAAATCCTTTTTATCAATGGCAAATGTAACTTTAGGCTCAAGTGCCTTGTTTAATTTGGCCTTGAGGTTTCTAACCTCACCTTGCCAAATATGACAAGTATCACACCCGAAGTTGAAAGGATTTCTATTGTCCTTACAATCCGATTCATTGCCTTTCACAATGGAAGCCTTAAGGTCCTCTAATTTCTTTTCGGACTCTTTAACTTTGTGCTCTAAATACGTAAAAAATTTCTTATTAGAGGCAAGTTTCTTGAAGGCTTCAACTGCTTCATTATGTAAGGCATTAAATGCGGTTTGTAATTCTGAATGCGACATATTTGAGGACTTATCATATTTAGAGTGACGTACCTGTTTTTTCTTATTTTTTTGATGAGCGGAGAGGCATAGATTCACGGACTCTTCTTCATCACTAGAGCTTTCATCAGAGGAGGAAGAGTCGTTGTCACTTTCCCACGCTATGTACGCTCTCCTAGGCTTTGATGATTTCTTGTGTGACTTTGATGATTCCTTGTCCTTTCCCTTTTTGTTCATCGGACAGTCCGGTTTGTAGTGACCAGGCTTTCCACACTTGTAGCACGTCTCTCTAGTCTTTTTACCTTTTGAGTCATCATCTTTGGAGTACCTTGATTGTTTCCGAAAGTTTACCAAGTTCTTCTCAGAATGTTGGATGCCGTTCTTTCTCATGTAACGGTTATACCGTTTGACAAACAACCCCATATCTTCGCTCTTATCCTCTTCTTCTTCGTCGCTTGAGGAATAATCACTTTTCTCTTTTGCTTGAGACTTCGAGGAGGAAGTCTTGAGAGCTATTGATTTCTTTTCACTCACCTTCGTTTTGTCTTTCTTTTCCATCTTTTTACGTTGGTCTAGGCTCAAGAGTACCTGTTCATGCTCTTGTAGTTTGCCAAACAATTTTGTCAAGTCTAATAAGGTAAGATCATGTGCTTCTTTGATGGCGGTCACTTTAGGCTGCCATTCCCTGTTAAGACATCTTAAGATCTTATTAGTAGCAATATCATTGGAAACAGGCCTACCTAATGAATGTAAACGATTGATGAGATGAGTAAATCTCTTTTGCATGTCAGCAATGGTTTCCCCTTGCTCCATGAAAAAGAGATCAAACTCTTGTGTTAATGTGTTGATTCTAGCCAACTTAACATCGTTTGTCCCCTCATGGGCTATTTGTAGTGAATCCCACATGGCCTTAGCAGTAGGACAATAGGATACACGATAGTATTCATCTACACGTAATGAGGAGATTAAGATGGTTTTAGCTTTCCAATCATAATTGTATTTTTTCTCATCGTCATCTGTCCATTGTGCTTCGGGCTTTGGCACAACTACGTTATCCGCATTGGTCATAGTAATTTCTATTGGACCATTGAGGATAACGTTCCATATTTTTCTGTCTATGGAGTTTATATGCACCCGCATACAGTCTTTCCAATAACTATAATTTTCACCGTTGAAAACGGGAGCCCTATTGTACGCCCCTTTTGGTTCGTTAGCCATTTTCTATCTACGTTGTATTTGAAGCACCGAATAACCGGAGCTCTAGATACCACTTGTTAGACTATGGCACAGATCTAGAAGGGAGGGGGGGTTGAATAGATCCCCAATTAAAATTTGAGTCGGCGCTACCAATTTAAAATTGGTTTTAAAAATGTTTTAAGTGCGGAAGCGGCCGAGGAAAATATAGTCTAAAACGAACGGTTATTGGAAAACCGGATATGCGTAAGCCTTTGGATTAATGACAATTTGGAAAATAGAATCACAACACTAATCACACTTATCAATTATCTACTTCAGTTGTAAGGATTCCTAGTTCCAATGATTCAAAGAGCAAACCAAAACTAGATACACAAGTAAGATAATTTTGGTTCAAGCAATATGTCAAACACTTGGTGTGCAAAACACTCCAAGTGATATTTATGTTGAGTAAGTGATTCCAACTAGCCTAGTACAATGTCTTGTTGTACTTTTGAGTCAAAAACAGAGTTTTAATCTCTTACTCAATTGATATCACAGTTTTGACAATAGAGCTTATACAAAAATCACTTATTCTGAGCTATAACGTAAATGCTGAAAAATAGAGAAGACAAGTATTTGGTGAGGCAGTTCCCCCGTCGTCCTCGCTTCGGGGTACGTCTGCCCTCAATTCTAAAACTAGAATTGAGATAGATTTTATAGATATCACCTGTTGAATATAACAGTTTATACAACGATTGAGCAGCAAATATACAACAGAAATCTCAATGTGTTGAAAGTTGCTTTCACTCTTTGCCCCTTGATTCAAGATGAATCAAGTCCTCCGATTTGTGTTGATGGACCTCCGACTCCAGCCACCTTATTGAATAACACGTTGTTGTTCAAACCATCGGCTCCGGCTGATCTCAACAGCACCAAATCGACCCCGAGATCTTCCCTTCAAAATCACCGAATCCGCTACTAGACTTGTGAAGAACACCTCTTCACAATCACCTTCGCTCGGTTGACCCTTGATGAAGAATCTCGTCCAAAAACCCCCAAAATTCAAACCAATCTTGGAGGGTAAAACCCCAACGGTTTTATTCAAGAAAGAACTTGTCACAAGCTTCAACCCGAACTTGATTCTCCAATCTAAGCTTCAAACCTTATCACCTTGAATCTCTCACAAATGCATTTCAAAAATGATTGTGTGTAATTGAAATGTTGTGAGATGTTGAAGATAAAGATGATGAATCTTGGACACCTATTTCACTCTTTCTAGTTTTTGAACACATGAATCAAAAGATTATCAAATGTTAAATGACACAAGTGGTTAAACAAGTATATATAGTGCCAACCCAATTCTAGACATAACAGTATTTCAAATATAAGAGGGAAGCATTTAAAAACAGATTTTTCGCGCGAACGGTCGACTGCAGCAGGTTTGTGCGTCGACGCATGGCCTGTGTTGTTTGGAAATCTGGAAAATTCATCAGTGTGCGTCGACCATACAGTCGGCGTGCACTGACCCGTTGAAACCTATTTGCCTTATGCGCTGACCCTATGGTCGACTCATGCCTTTACGCGCTGACCCGTTGGAAAGTTATTCCTTCATGCGCCGACCCTATGGTCGACTCATTGCCTTGTGCGCTGACTAGTGGAGAATTGTTCTGATGCATGCGCCGACCCTATGGTCGACTCATGCCCTGCAAACCTGCAAAAATTCATCAGTTTGTGGTCTTTCATGCCTTTGGTCATGATTGCATTTTATCTACACATAGTATATTCATTACAGCAGTTTTAAGACAAGTATAAAAGGATATGGTGGGTGATACGTTGCATTTGTTTTAGTAGATCTGGAGTTCATAATTTCCAATCTATCCAGGGAATTTGTCATCATCGAAACCTGCATTAACCAATGTCTTGCAGACTTGTGTGATGTGTGGCGATTTGCCTCCACAAAATGACTCGGCAAAGCGTCGCACTTTATGCCTACGTATTCTCATCAGAGAATGAGAAATCAGAGTCAACGTAGTTCGACTAACTACGGGTTACGGGGAAGGTGGCTCGCCAATACATCAGTATTGTGCCTACGTACTCTCAACAGGTATGAGAGATCAGAGCTTATGTAGTTCGGGATAATACGGATTACGGGAATTCAGATTCATCTGTTTTTCGAGTAGGGTTAACAAACAGTTCCAGCAGTTTGGTGTACGCGGCTCGACCCTTGGAGACTTAGGCGTTACCGTTTGTGGTAGAACTAGGAGTTAACGATGCTCTTTTCTTCAGAAAAGCTTTCCTTTGAATATGGGCCTACGGGGTAAAAAGGTTTGAAGTTTGTTTTCTGTCTTTTACGGAAGAACTGTTTTTTATGTTTGTCTGTAGTTCGTATAGCACTAGAGACTATGACCTGGGAACGAATGCTTCGCATATCGTCCAAAGGACGTATACTAAACATTCTAGACGATTGAGAGGAGGCCGCTCAATTATCATTACCCAAGTAGCTTAAGGCTCGTAACGCGCTTATACTAACTTGCCTTTATTACGTTTTTTACTGTTGGTTTCAACATATGGAGTGTGTGAGGTGTGTTTCTTATTTGTGAAGCAACCTTCCAAATGGCCATGTTAAGCACTTCAAATCAAAAATTTGATAATGCCAATCTCTTTAGAACATCAATTCCATTCAAAATCACCACAAATTTTTACTTGAAAACAAGTTATTCTCAATTGTTTTGAATTTTCCCATCTTAATTCATTAAAATGGCTTTTATATGAACTTTCTTCCACCAATGCTTGATACAATCCATATCAATGGAATCTTGATGCTTAGACAAGCTAAAAACATCATTTTGAACAACTTTCATGTTGAACAAAAATCCATTTGAGGCTTGCAAGATGGTGAAATTGACTTATGGTTCAAAATAACCTGTAATGTCCAAATACCCAAAATACCCTTGACTTGTCAAAGCCATAACTTGAGTTTTACACATCCAATCATGGACTTCTAGTACTCTTTAGAAAGCTAAGAGAATAAGGAACAACATTCATGTTGACCATGTGGAGGCAAATCACCACATATCATACAAGTCTGTAAGACATTGGTAAATGCAGGTTTCGATGATGACAAATTCCTAGGATAGACTGGAAAGTATGAATTCCAGATCCACTAAACCAGATGCAACGTATCACCCACCATATCCTTCTTTCGCTTATCTTAAAATTTCTGAAATGAATATACTTTGTGTTGACAAAATGCAATCATGACTAAAGGCATGAAAAACTTCAAACTAATGAACTTTTGCAGGCTTGCAGGACATGGGTCGACCATAGGTTCGGCATATTAATCAGAAAAAGGGGAAATAAGTCAGCGCACAAAGCATGCATCGACCATAGGGTCAGCGCATGAAGTAATGACATTCCAGCGGGTCAACGCATAAAAGCATGGGTCGACCATAGGTCGACGCACAGAGGAAATGGATTTCAACGGGTCAGCGCACGCCGACTGTATGGTCGACGCACACTGGTGAAATTTCCAGAAATCCAAAACAGCACAGGCCATGCGTCGATGCACAAACCTGTTATAATTGACCGTTCGCGCGGAAAATATGTTTTAAAATACTTCCCTCTCAATTTTAAAATACTGTTATGTCCTGAATTTTGTTGGTACTATATATACTTGCTTAAACACTTGTGTCTATGAACATTTGATATTCTTTTGATTCATGTGTTCAAAAACAAGAAAGAGTGAAATAGGTGTCCAAGATTCAGCATCTTCATCTTCAACATCTCACAACATTTCAATTACACACAATCATTTTTGAAATGCATTTGTGAGAGATTCAAGGTGATAAGGTTCGAGGCTTAGATTGGAGAATCAAGCTCGGGTTGAAGATTGCGACAGGTTCTTTCTTGAATAAAACCATTGGGGTTTTTCCCTCCAAGATTGGTTCGAATTTTGGGGGTTTTTGGACGAGATTCTTCATCAACGATCAATCGAGCGAAGGTGATTGTGAAGAGGTGGTCTTCACAAGTCTAGTAGCGGATTCAGTGATTTTGAAGGGAAGATCTCGGGTTCTATTTGGTGCTGTTGAGATCAGACGGAGCCAAAGGTTTGAACAACAACGTGTTCTTCAATAAGGTGGCTGGAGTCGGAGGTCCATCAACACAAATCGAAGAACTTGATTCAGCTTGAATCAAGGGGCAAGGAGTGAAGGCAACTTTCAACACATTGAGATTTTTGTTGTAATTTTGCTGCTCAATCCTTGTATAAACTGTTCATTCAAACAGGTGATATCTATTCAATATATCTCAATTCTAGTTTTAGAATTGAGGGTAGACGTACCCCGAAGCGAGGACGACGGGGGAACTGCCTCACCAAATTACTTGTCTTCTTTATTTTCAGCATTTTCGTTACAACTCAAATAAGTAATTTTTGTGTAAGCTCTATTGTCAAAATTGTGATATCAATTGAGTAAGAGATTAAAACTTTGTTTTTAACTCTAAAGTACAACAATACATTGTACTAGGCTGGTTGAAATCACTTACTCAACATAAACATCACTTGGAGTGTCTTTGCACACCAAGTGTTTGACATATTGCTTGAACCAAAATTATCTTACTTGTGTATCTAGTTTTGGTTTGATTTTGAATCATTGGAACTAGGAATCCTTACAACTGAAGTAAATAATTGATAAGCGTAGTTTGTGTTGTGATTCTATTTTTTCCGAATTGTCATTAATCCATAGGCTTACGTATATCCGGTTTTCCTATAACCGTTTGTTTTAGACTATATTTTTCCTCGGCCGCTTCCGCACTTAAAAAATTTTTAAAACCAATTTTAAATTGGTAGCGCCGACTCAAATTTTAATTGGGGATCTATTCAACCCCCCCCCCCCCCCCCTTCTAGATCCGTGCCATAGTCTAACAAGTGGTTTCAGAGCCTGGTTATTCGGTGCTTCAAATACCACGAGATAGAAAATGGCAAACAAACCTAAAGGGGCGTACAATAGGGCTCCTGTTTTCAACGGTGAAAATTATAGTTATTGGAAAGACTGTATGCGTGTGCATATAAACTCCATAGACAGAAAAATATGGAACGTTATCCTTAATGGTCCAATAGAAATTTCTATGACCAATGCGGATAATGTATTTGTGCCAAAGCCTGAAGCACAATGGACCGATGATGATGAGAAAAAATACAATTATGATTGGAAAGCTAAAAATATCTTAATCTCCTCATTAGGTGTAGATGAATACTATCGTGTATCCCATTGTCCTACTGCTAAGGCCATGTGGGATTCACTACAAATAGCCCATGAGGGGACAAACGATGTTAAGTTGGCTAGAATCAATACATTAACTCAAGAGTTCGATCTCTTTTTCATGGAGCAAGGGGAAATCATTGCTGACATGCAAAAGAGATTTACTCATCTCATCAATCGTTTACATTCATTAGGTAGGCCTGTTTCCAATGATATTGCTACTAATAAGATCTTAAGATGTCTTAACAGGGAATGGCAGCCTAAAGTGACCGCCATCAAAGAAGCACATGATCTTACCTTATTAGATTTAACAACATTGTTTGGCAAATTACAAGAGCATGAACAAGTACTCTTGAGTTTAGACCAACGCGAAAAGATGGAAAAGAAAGACAAAATGAAGGTGAGTGAAAAGAAATCGATAGCTCTCAAGACTTCCTCCTCGAAGTCTCAAGCAAAAGAGCAAAATGATTATTCCTCGAGCGACGAAGAAGAAGAGGACACAAACGAAGATATGGGGTTGTTTGTTAAACGGTATAACCGTTACGTGAGAAAGAATGGCATCCAACATTCCGAGAAGAACTTGGTAAACTTCCGGAAACAATCGAGACACTCCAAGGATGATGACTCGAAAGGTAAAAAGACTAGAGGGACGTGCTACAAGTGTGGAAAGCCCGGTCACTACAAACCGGACTGTCCAACGAATAAAAAGGGAAAGGACAAGGAATCATCAAAATCACACAAGAAAGCATCAAAGCCTAGGAGAGCGTACATAGCATGGGAAAGTGACAGCGACTCTTCCTCCTCTGATGAAAGTTCTAGTGATGAAGAAGAGTCCGTGAATTTATGCCTCTCCGCCAATCAGAAAAATAAGAAAAAACAGGTACGTCACTCTAAATATGATAAGTCCTCAAATATGTCGCATTCAGAATTACAAACCGCATTTCATACCTTACATAATGAAGCAGTTGAAGCCTTCAAGAAACTTTCTTCTAATAAGAAAATCTTTACGTATTTAGAGCATAAAGTTAAAGAGTCCGAAAATAAATTAGAGGACCTTAAGGCTTCCATTGAAAGACAATGAATCGGATTGTAAAGACGATAGAAATCCTTTCAACTTCGGGTGTGGTACTTGTCATATTTGGCAAGGTGAGGTTAGAAACCTCAAGGCCAAATTAAACAAGGCACTTGAGCCTAAAGTTACATTTGCTATTGATAAAAAGGATTTTAGAAAAAGTATGATTAACCCATACCAAAAATATGCATATGTAATTAGGGATCAAGCAAGTGAAAGTGTCTCTAAAGTTGATTTTGCTTGCTTATATTGTTGCAAGAAAGGCCACTCCATTGGTAAATGCCGGTTTAGGAGATTCCTTGTTCCTAAAGGCATCTACCAATGGTTGCCCAAACGCAACCATTTTGTCGCTAACCTATTAGGACCCAATATGCCATTGGGTACCTCCTTGTGCTAATTATGTTTTGACAGGTGAAATGTGTCGAGACCACCGAGAGAAGATGGGTTCTCGATAGTGGGTGCTCAAGACACATGTCTGGAGACATATCCTTATTCATAGACTTTGTGGCTAAGAAGAAAGGGTATGTAAGTTATGGTGATAACAACCGCGGAGCAATACTAGGTAAAGGTTGTGTAGGTAATCCCGCCTCTACTATGATTTCCGACGTATTGCTTGTCAAAAACCTTAAACATAACCTGCTTAGCATTAGCCAATTGTGCGACAAAGGATACAATGTATCCTTTTCAAAAGATTGTTGCAAAATTGTGCATGAAAATGATAAGAAGAATATGTTTAATGGTTTTAGAGTAAACAATGTATATATGCTTGACTTAAATGAAGTATCATTAACAAGCGACAAATGCCTCATAACTATGAGTGAAGACTCATGGCTATGACATAGGCGTTTAGCGCATGTTAATTTTGACTTACTCAATAAGGTAGTCTCAAAAGACCTAGTCTTAGGACTTCCCAAAATAAAGTTCACCAAGGATCACCTTTGTGATGCTTGTCAAAAAGGGAAGCAAACGAGGATCTCATTTAAATCCAAAAAGATAATTTCAACAACGAGACCTCTTGAACTTCTACACATGGACTTGTTTGGGCCGTCTAGGATCAAAAGTCTAGGAGGAAACTATTACGGGTTCGTAATAGTGGACGACTTTTCTAGGTTTTGTTGGACCATCTTCTTAGTAAGTAAATGTGATACATTCGCCGCTTTTGAAAAGTTTGCTAAGCTTTCCTAAAATAAGTTAAATACAAACATAGTGTCCATTAGGAGCGACCATGGAGGTGAGTTTGAAAATCACTTATTTGAAGAATATTGCGGTAACCATGGTATTGATCATAACTTCTCCGCTCCACGCACTCCTCAACAAAACGGGGTTGTGGAGCGCAAAAATCGTATTTTAGAAGAATTGGGAAGAACAATGATTAACGAAAGTGGCTTACCTAAATATTTTTGGGCCGACGCCATTAGTACGGCGTGCTATGTTTTGAATAGGGTACTTATTCGCCCCATTCTAAACAAAACACCGTACGAACTTTTAAAAGGGCGAAAGCCTAATGTTTCTCACTTGCACGTGTTTGGATGTAAATGTTTTGTATTAAACAATGGAAAGGAAAACTTGGGCAAATTTGATTCCAAAGCCGATGAAGGTATCTTTCTCGGATACTCTCACTCGAGTAAAGCATATAGAATATATAATAAACGATTACTTGCTGTAGAAGAGTCTGTGCATGTTACCTTTGATGAGTCCTACCCGAGAAATGTCGGAAAGGATAGTGTTGTTCATGGTACAGGTACATCCACTGAAGACATACTCAAAAGTGGCGAGACGGGGATTGATCAACCTGACAAAGCCAAAATTGAGGAGGATAAGGATGCACACCGTGATGCAACAGAGGAAGTTCATCCGCCTTCAAACGACGATCTTCCTCAAGAATGGAAGTCATCTAAAGACCATCCAATTGAAAACATTATTGGAGACATCAAAAAGGGTGTAACAACTCGAGCTAAGCTAAGTAATTTCTGTTATTACTTCGTTTTCGTGTCACAGATGGAACCTAAAAACCCTAAGGAAGCCCTACTCGACGAACATTGGTATTTGTCAATGCAGGAGGAACTGAATCAGTTTACTAGAAATGAGGTTTGGGACCTTGTCCCTCCTCCACCAGGTCATCGAGTAATCGGCACCCGATGGGTGTTTAGAAATAAACTGGACGAGAACGGAGTAATAACTCGCAACAAAGCACGTTTAGTCGCGCAAGGGTATAACCAAGAGGAAGGCATCGACTATGAGGAAACTTATGCGCTGGTTGCCCGACTCGAGGCTATACGCCTTCTACTTGCTTTCACTTGTGCGAAAGATTTTAAGTTATTTTAAATGGACGTCAAAAGTGCGTTCCTTAACGGGTTTATAAATGAAGAAGTCTATGTTGCTCAACCACCTGGTTTTGAGTCTCATGAGTATCCTGATCATGTCTATAATCTGAAAAGAGCTTTGTACGGTCTTAAACAAGCTCCTAGAGCTTGGTATGAGAGACTAAGAAAATTCTTACTTGATCAAGGCTACTCAAGAGGAAAGGTTGATACTACTCTCTTCATTAAACGTCAAGGAAAACACTTAATTCTTGTACAAATTGATGTTGACGATATCATATTTGGATCCACTAACATGAATCTCGTAAGAGAGTTTGCTAAGCTTATGCAGGGTCAATTCGAGATGAGTATGATGGGTGAACTCACATATTTTCTCGGGTTACAAATCAAGCAACTGAAGGAAGTAAAATTCGTGAGCCAAACAAAATATTGTTTGGATCTTCTCAAGAGATTTGACATGGCAAATGCAAAAGCCATAGACACCCCTATGCCAACATGTGCAAATATGAGTAAAGATGAAAGTGGCAAAGATGTTGAGGTAAAAAGGTACAGAGGTATGATTGGCTCGCTTCTCTATCTCACTGCTTTGCATCCCGACATTATGTTTAGTGTGTGTATGTGCGCCAGATACCAATCATGTCCTAAGGAATCCCACCTAAAATCTGTCAAACGCATACTTCGATACCTATCTGGTACTCCGAAGTATGGATTGTGGGATTCTAAGGGTAATGATTGTTCATTGGTAGGCTTCTCTGATTCTGATTTTGCCGGTTGCAAATCAGATAGGAAAAGCACCAGTGGTACATATCACTTATTTTCAAACTCCCTGGTTAGTTGGCACAACAAGAAACAAGTGTTTGTTGCTCTGTCAACCGCCGAAGTGGAATACGTAGCCGCCGGTAGTTGTTGTGCGCAAGTCTTATGGCTTAAACAACAACTATTGGACTTCAATTTGAAACTAGAACGTATTCCAATATTTTGTGACAACACCAGTGCTATAAATCTTACCAAGAATCCGGTGTTACACTCGCGTACCAAACACATAGAAATTCGACACCATTTTCTTAGGGACCATGTAGAGAAGGGTGATGTTGTCTTTGAACACGTCGATACTAAAAACCAACTAGCGGACATTTTCACAATGCCGCTAGCCAATGAGCCCTTCTTTCATATCCGTCGAGAACTTGGTATTCTCGATATTTCTGATCGGGTTTAACAATTGCTACGTTCAAATTTAATATATTTACAACTATGTTTTTGTACCACTAACAATCGTTTTGAGTTTGTTGCAAGTGAAAATCTGTGGTTAACAAGAGTAGTCGGTATAGAGGTGATATTGCTCCTTTCTCCTTCTTTTTCTTCTCTCTCTCTTAGCATTCATGACTTGAAAATAGCTATATCGTTCTACAATCATGGTACTAATATATGTATATGACTGTTGCTGGTTGATACTATGTGTGTTGAATGCATGTCATATTGTGAAAAGATGAATAGGCATGATAAATAGGCAAGTGTGACATTCTGCATAACATAAAATTGAAAATTTTGAGTTTTTTGAAGGTTTGAGTCGACCTAAACAGGACAATGGTCGACGCATGCTGTAAATTTTCAAAATTATCAAAAGCTGTACAGTATGCGTCGACGCATGCAGGGCTATGGTCGACGGCTCGCTTGAAAACCCATAAATTTTCTCTTTTGAAAAACGTTCCAATTTCCCTCTCCCCTACATTAAATGTGTTATGATGTTTTGACATGACATTCATCTTATGAATTGCATCTAGACACCTAAATTGTCTCCTTGTCTCCTCCCTCTTCCCTAAAACCCTAACACCTCCTTCTATTAAAGGCCTAAGTATTCTTCTTCTCCAACAATATTCCCAAATCATTCTCTTCAAAGTTCATCTTCAAACTCCTCCAAAACTCATCATCAATGGCTTCCTCTCTCCGCAAAACTACCGGTAAGAGATCAAGAGCTTCTTCATCCTCTGCTTCAGTTCCGGTTACTGCTGTTTCTCTTGTTCATCCTCCTGCTGTTTAAAACTTCAACAAAAGGGCCATAGTTCCACATCATGCCTTCTACCATGCAACAAGTGAGCGCTTGCATCTCACTCGGCTTCTGTCCCTGTTGGACTTTCATGGGTTCGTCAATTTCCTGGAATGTAATACAAAGTACAGTGAAGATTTGGTCAGAGTGTTTTACACAAATATGCGAGGTAACTTTCAAGATCAACACTTTCACACCTCTGTAGGAAATAGACTGGTTAATATCAATTCTGAAGTATGGAACAAATATTTTGATAAGACTGTTGATGCTGATGCACCACCTCTCCATGAGGTAACTGACACTCGTATGGTGTCGGGTTATGAATATAAGAGGGCTCTGAATGGAATGCTCAAACGACCTTATCCAGAGGTAATTATCAACAGCGATGCTTTTCCTCGATTGGTCAAAGCCGGGAAACTCAATACAGGGGAGCGCATCCTTCAGTGGATCGTCGCTCGTATACTATGACCGAAAAAGGGTGGCCTGTCGCGTGTCGAACAAGCTGAGGTACATCTTATCTACATACTGCAAAACAGGATCAAAATAAATTGGCCTTACTATATTGCTAGCAGGATGTTTGCTCTGAGAGACTCAAGTAGAGGCACTGCTTTAGCCTATGGGTCGTTCATCTCGGAAATTCTTGCTCCTGCGAATGTTGTGTATCCAACATTTCCATGTGTATCAGTTTCCTCGGATAAATAATTTAGCACCAAAACCCTTGCAATGATGGGGTATTTTTGGTGTGCTGAACGACGTTCATACAGATTTGTCCGACGGGCCAATATTCCTCCGGTGCCTAGTAACGATTCTGATGAAGAAGAAAGTGAAGAGCAGGGTGAAGAAGAAAGCGACGAACAAGGTGAAGAAGAAAGTGAAGAGGAAGGTGAAGAAGAAGATGCAGAAGACAACACAGATGCAGAGATACAAGAACCTATCTATGGGACTCAAGATTATCATCAATCTCCAGTCCATGATACGGCTACAAATACCGATTGGGTCCAGTACTCATATCCATCAGAAGGACAAAAAGGCGATTCTACAAACCAAGGATGGGGCGATTGGCAATATACAAGCTGGACTACCTTGGGTAGATTCTATGACCCATATCACGGCTACCCTCAAGACTACCAACCCTCTCAGCACGCATCACCTCCTCCGCCTTCGGATAACTCTGAAGTCATTACTATGATGCAATCAATGCAGTTAGAACAACAAAACTTCATGAGGCGTCAAGACACTCAGATGGAGCAGATTAGAGCTGAGCTCCATGCCCAAAATGAAAGGTTCAATTAATTTTCTACTCGGATGGACGCCCGTATTGACTCTCTGGTTGAATCACATGAGCGGCAAGATTGGGAAATCACCAACTCTCTTAGTCATCTCAACATGTCCGTCGAAGCCTTTTTGGACTTCTCGGATCCTTACCACAATCCAGATGCTGCATACCGAGGGAGAGGACGAGGACGGGGTCGTGGTTATTAGATCAATAGTTGCATATTTCATATTTGCTTATATGTTTTCGTCTGTGTACTTTTCATTTTTTTTCTTATGTGTGCCTGAACTTTCATTACATGTTTTCGCCATTATCTATTAATTCAAGATATTTTTGTTCATTATCATGCTTGTGTGTGAAGTTTGGTAATTAACTATCACCTATTGTATGTTCTCTGTTAATTGACGCGTTCCTCTTCTCTTTTTGATGGTGTCAAAGGGGGAGAAGACAATGTAGTAAGCAAACACCAAACCAAAGCCAAGTCAGTCAGGATATTCACAGTTCAGGATATTAACAACATGTGATGGCTGTTTGTTCTACAGCCTTATAGTACAAAAGAAAGGGGGAGCTTGTGTATACTTGTGTGTATACATTGCATATTTGGTGTTTTAGTTATATACAGGTTGTCATCATCAAAAAGGGGGAGATTGTGGAGGCAAATCACCACATGTCATACAAGTCTGTAAGACATTGGTAAATGCAGGTTTCGATGATGACAAATTCCCAGGATAGACTGGAAAGTATGAATTCCAGATCCACTAAACCAGATGCAATGTATCACCCACCATATCCTTCTTTCGCTTATCTTAAAATTTCTGAAATGAATATACTTTGTGTTGACAAAATGCAATCATGACTAAAGGCATGAAAAACTTCAAACTAATGAACTTTTGCAGGCTTGCAGGACATGGATCGACATAGGGTCGGCGTATTCATCAGAAAAAGGGGAAATCAGTCAGCGCACAAAGCATGCGTCGACCATAGGGTCAGCGCATGAAGGAATGACATTCCAGCGGGTCAACACATAAAAGCATGGGTCGACCATAGGTCGGCGCACAAAGGAAATGGATTTCAACGGGTCAGCGCACGCCGACTGTATGGTCGACGCACACTGGTGAAATTTCCAGAAATCCAAAACAGCACAGGCCATGCGTCGACGCACAGACCTGTTATGGTCGACCGTTCGCGCGGAAAATCTGTTTTAAAATACTTCCCTCTCAATTTTGAAATACTGTTATGTCCTGAATTTGTTGGCACTATATATACTTGCTTAAACACTTGTGTCTACGAACATTTGATATTCTTTTGATTCATGTGTTCAAAAACAAGAAAGAGTGAAATAGGTGTCCAAGATTCATCATCTTCATCTTCAACATCTCACAACATTTCAATTACACACAATCATTTTTGAAATGCATTTGTGAGAGATTCAAGGTGATAAGGTTCGAGGCTTAGATTGGAGAATCAAGTTCGAGTTGAAGATTGCGACAGGTTCTTTCTTGAATAAAACCATTGGGGTTTTGCCCTCCAAGATTGGTTCGAATTTTGGGGGTTTTTGGACGAGATTCTTCATCAACGATCAATCGAGCGAAGGTGATTGTGAAGAGGTGGTCTTCACAAGTCTAGTAGCGGATTCAGTGATTTTGAAGGGAAGATCTCGGGTTCGATTTGGTGCTGTTGAGATCAGCCGGAGCCAAAGGTTTGAACAACAACGTGTTCTTCAATAAGGTGGCTGGAGTCGGAGGTCCATTAACACAAATCGAAGAACTTGATTCAGCTTGAATCAAGGGGCAAGGAGTGAAGGCAACTTTCAATACATTGAGATTTTTGTTGTAATTTTGCTGCTCAATCCTTGTATAAACTGTTCATTCAAACAGGTGATATCTATTCAATATATCTCAATTCTAGTTTTAGAATTGAGGGTAGACGTACCCCGAAGCGAGGACGACGGGGGAACTGCCTCACCAAATTACTTGTCTTCTTTATTTTCAGCATTTTCGTTACAACTCAAATAAGTAATTTTTGTGTAAGCTCTATTGTTAAAATTGTGATATCAATTGAGTAAGAGATTAAAACTTTGCTTTTAACTCTTAAGTACAACAATACGTTGTACTAGGCTGGTTCAAATCACTTACTCAACATAAATATCACTTGGAGTGTCTTTGCACACCAAGTGTTTGACATATTGCTTGAACCAAAATTATCTTACTTGTGTATCTAGTTTTGGTTTGATTTTGAATCATTGGAACTAGGAATCCTTACAACTGAAGTAAATAATTGATAAGCGTAGTTTGTGTTGTGATTCTATTTTTTCCGAATTGTCATTAATCCATAGGCTTACGTATATCCGGTTTTCCAATAACTGTTCGTTTTAGACTATATTTTTCCTCGGCCGCTTCCGCACTTAAAACATTTTTAAATCCAATTTTAAATTGGTAGCGCCGACTCAAATTTTAATTGGGGATCTATTCAACCCCCCCTTCTAGATCCGTGCCATAGTCTAATAGACCAAACTTTCATAGGAATCATCCTTCTAGGACAAAAGTGTCATGCAAGTTGGGTAACTTTCAAGCTCCAAATTCACATTCCTCAGATGACTTGTAACTTGTCTGGCTCATAACTTGAGTTCTATAAATCCTATCAAGGACTTCTAGGAATAAAATTAAAGCTACACTCATGCCCTACAACAATCATGTTGGGGTCAAGATTAGATGACAATCATATCTTGAGTTAAATAGTCTTGAAGTCAGGGGTCAAGCTAGGGGATTTTACACTGTCAAGTCTTAGAAACCCTAGCCTGAAACTTCTCAAACTCTTAAATCATGATGAGTTAACCTTGGAATCATCATTAGAACATCTTAATGCATCAATCCATGATCACATGGCTCTTGGATTAGGTCTCAACCTTCTTCAAATTATCAGTTGACTTAGGGTTGACCCAGTCAAACCCTAGTTGCACCACTCATAGCTGAGCCTTCTTAATCTTGCACAATGACCTGTCTAGGCCTCAAAGTGACCTTCAACACTTCTCATGAGCTCTCTCAAGACCTCAAGTCTAACTTCACGGCTTCAGAATCATCTGATGGCTTCCCACAACTCTCAAGTTAGGAGACCTACACACTTGGCTTCAATCACTCTCTCTGAGGATCTTTTAACTTCTCTGACAAGGATATCAACCCTTGAACACTTGAATAACCTTCTTAGCTAGCTTCAAAGGCTTGTATAGCTCTTAATTGGTAATCATACCTCTCGATCTCCTGCATACATGTCAATGAAATGCAAATGATAATGCTAATGTGCATGAAATGAAACATAAGCTAGGTAAAGAAAAGTTGGGCAAATTTTGGGGTGCAACAGTTGCCCCTATTCAAACGGCTTGGACCTGACTGGGTGAGAAGAGAACGGCTCTCAAACAATCAAGGTAGAAGACGGTTGAATACCAACAACCCAGAAATTTGCCAACTGCACAAGTACACAGTACTCTGATGGGAACAAACTTTCAGAAACTGAAATAATAGTTGCACGACAACTAGCTGGAGAAATACTGATCTGAATCTCCGTCGGGATAATTCTCTGATTTATCTGATATCATTGCATCCTCCAATCCTCGAGGGATCACTGGTTACACGGTAACGGGTGATTTTCCAACCACGCACAGGTAAACGATACTCTGATTGGTAGGAACATCTTCAAAACTGAACATGATAGTTGCGCGGCAACTTGCTGGGGAATTGGTCACATGGTAACCGGTGAATGGTTTAATCTCAAATCTCCATCAGGATGATCATCTGATTCTGCTGTAGATCTTCGTCCTCAAGTCATCAAGGGGTCACCGGTTACGCAGTAACTGGTAATGGATGGTCGAATATGCCGTCAGGCATTCTGCATCATAGCAGAGGAATTCCTCGGGACTCATCAGGTCATTAGGAACTTTTTAACAATCAAGTTAATCATGCCATCAGGCATTTAGAGAAATTCTCGGGCGTCAGCCAGACTTCGTCAGTAAGTCTGGAATAGAATCCTCGGTCAATCATGAACCAAATAGTGATATCCAAACTTCTGCCATCAGGCACTCCGCATCAGCTGAGAGAACTGCGTCGCCTTCACAGTTGGACTTCGTCAGTAAGTCTTAAAATGGGATCCTTAATCCATCCTGGACCAATAAGGGTAGACATTCTATTGCCGTCAGGCACTCTACATCGGCTAGGAAAACTGCTTCGACATCGCAGCTGGACTTCATCAGTAAGTCTTCAAATGGAATCCTTAATCAATCACGAACCAATAAGGATATACAATCTTTTACCGTCAGGCACCCTGCGTCAGCTGGGATAACTGCTTTGACCTTGCAGTTAGACTTCATCAGTAAGTCTGGGGTTTTGGCACCGCTGCCGGACTTCAATCATCAAGTCTTCAAGGAAATTTCAACTTCGCCGTTCCAACCTGCTGGGGATGACACATCTCCGTTGGGGATTCTAAGTAACTCTACTTCGGGGGTCCATAAATCATTCTGGGTGAATCAACTCTGTTGAGGACTTCAAGAATCATCTTGAACAAGTAACTCCGCTGAGGAATTTGAGAGTCATCCTGAGCAAATAACTCCGCCGGGGACTTCAAGAATCATCTTGAACCAATAACTACGCTGGAGATTTCAGGAATCATCCTGAGCAATCACTCTGCCGGAGACTCTAAGCATCAACTTGAGCAACCCTCTCTGGCGACTTCACCGGGGATTTTAAGAATCATCTTAAACAATCAACTTCGCTGGGGAATTCAAGAATCATCTTGATCAAACCATTCTGCGGAGGAACACCTGCAAAACAAGAACGGTAACGCCATAGCTCATGTTTCGTATGCATATGGCACAATGCTCCACACGGTGGAAATGCTACGCGTTTAGGGTAGATGCTATGCAATCATGCAAAATGCTATGACCCCATCAGCAAAATAAATGCTGAAGGGAAAATCCTCCTGTCAAGGAGAAGGAACCACTCTGGTGGAGAGGAGGAATCATCCTGCCGAGGAGAAGAAGTCACGCCAATCTCAATTGGACTCCGCCTAGGGAAACGAACTTCAGTCGACTGCTGCAGGGGAGTAATGTTCTTCGAGAACCTATACTTGCTCGATTGGGTATTCAAACCACAACTGCTGAGGAAAACGATGTCAATCGCAGAAATAAGCTGTACGGCCTTCGCGGCTAAAACTTTCCTGGAGATAACGACTCCGATGGGGGAAAACAGCATCAGCTAATCAACACGCTACTGGGGAAAACCAATCATGGCCCAAACGGCTTCCAAGGACTCGACTCTCTTGGGGATTTGCCAGCTCTGCTGTGGTAGAAGGAATCATCCTGCTTACTGGGGGAGAGTACAACTCTATGGGGAATTTCAATTCTCCAGGAGACCTCAGTTTGGATTACCGGAGGCTGCATACTTGCGAGTAGTCTTCTACGGAAACTGCACTTTGACCCAGTGCTGGGGAATGAATATACGCTTCAGCGCATGACTCAACTGGGGAAATGATGATCCTTCAGGATATATCTGATTGGGGAGAATCTTCTCTGCCTGGGGGATACATATCAATGCTCTTAGTCCCCTGTTCCCACTCCGTGGGGAGATGCTGCTACATTTGCTGGGGAAGAAGGAATCGTCCTGCTTGGGGACGCATACGGCGTACTGCCTGGTGTAATACCCTAATTTTTACCCCTAAGATCCCACTTTTCATTTGCATCATTTGCATACACAAACAAGATCATACTATATGGTTCTCACACCCCTGTTGTTTCTTACTTGCTTTATGTTTGTTTATGTTTACTAACCCCTAACCAAAATACCAAAAATATTTTTCAATTTGTTTGTTTCTTCTTCACTGTGTGTTTAAGGTTTTGTAGGGAGATTCATGGCAAAAGAATGACTTGGAATCGAGTGTGGCTATTCATGTGCAGTTAATGTCAAATTTTCAAGGGATTACTTCATTTGCAAGTATCTGTATCAGTGGTCTATTTTCTCAAGAGATGATTGTTCAAAGTCAAGTGGTCTTGTGAAGAATCATCAGTTTATCGAGCAGTGTTTTATGAAAAGTTTGTCCCAGTTTTAATCGAAGATTCAGAGTTTTGTCTATACAAGTCAAGTTTGGTGGATGTTCAATCAAGATGTTTGTTTTGGGATGCAAGTCCAAAGTGCTCATTCAAGTGTGCCATTTCCAAGTGATTCTAAAAGCATTGAAGGCTGGCCCGTATGTTACTCCTGAAGAAGCTGTTGTCCACTGGTTGGAATCTAGGAAGTTCTCACTTATTCCATTTCCACAAACATGATACAAGTTGCTTATCCTTGCACTTGAAAGGTTGAAGGAATCCTACAATGTTGCTGTAAGATTAAATCAACTTCAAAGAGAAGAGTTGGGGCTGATATCAAAGCATATGCTGGTCCACCAATTCTTCCAGCTCGATATGAAATATTAAGGTCTTGCTCGCAGGAACTCATGCTTACATGGATACTGACTAGCTTTGAGGACTGTAAGAATATTGTACTTCCAAATTATGCTAGTGCAAAACAAAGGATGAATGCACCCAATTTTCATGAGGCTATTACATCCATGCAACTGTGCAAGCAACTAGTTGAAACTGTAGAGGCATGCGAGGGAATGAGTGGAAGGTTTCTCAGAAAGCTTCCATTTTTGGCACAGGATGCATTTGCAAATGCTTTTGATTGCAACCCTATCAAGTTCTTAAGTTCAATGGTGATCCAGCTGGAATGGGCTATGTTTACGCCTTCTCAATTGTGGTTGGAGTGGTCTTCGGGGTGTTATGTGAAACTCAGTATTTTCAGAATGTCATGCATGTTGGTTATCATCTGAAGTCAACATTGGTAGCTGCAGTATTTCGCAAATCTCTAAGGTTTACCCGTGAAGCACGAAAGTAATTTTCATTTGGAAAAATAACCAAACTTGATGACTACTGATGCTAAGTCGCTTCAGCAAATATGCCAATCACTTCACACTTTGTGACATTCATCATCAGTAGAATGTAAAAGCTATAAGAAACGGTTACTGGATTGTACTGGACGAGCTTAACTTGGCTCCATCTGATGTGTTGGAAGCATTAAACCGATGGCTTGATGATAACAGGGAGCTTTTTTGTTCCTAAACTGGAAGAAACAATTAAAGCACATTCAAACTTCATGCTTTTCGGAATTCAAAATTCTCCTACACATTATGATGGGCGTAAAATGTTATCTCGGGCATTTTGCAACCGTTTCATAGAGATTCAAGTTGGTGAGATTCTTGATGACGAACTGAGCAAGATGTTGGTGGCCGAGAATTCGCCGAGAAGTTTCTGTTATCTAGCAGCTGCAGGCCCTTGTGAAAAAGTCGCATTGTGTTTGTTGCGACTGTACAGGAAAAATCTAGATGTTGTCAATATAAATGGAGGGGCACTGCTTGGTGTTACTTATCGGACGTATAGAAGAATCAGTCTTATTACTGCTACTGCTATTTTGACAATCCAGTCTATGCCGTCATCAGGTTATTGGAAGCAGCGATGAAATAATTACGTCTTCGAGTGATAAAATTATGTTCTCTGAGAAATCAATTAGAGCTGTTGTTGGAAGTTTGGGTTTCTGCATCTGGAAAGAATGGTATGCGTCGTGATTGGCTCGTGCGTGATCTCAAAACAGGTGAAATCATGACAAGAGCATCCAGTGTTTGAGTAATGATGAATAAGCTGATAAGGAAGCTCTCTAAAATTCCAGAAGAAGCGAAAGAAGAGATAGAGCCTCACTTTGTTAATTCTGTTTCTGTTCTGAATGAAGATAACAGAAAGCTAATAAAACTTAATGATACCGCTGAATATATTCGTACTGGTTTAAGTTCAAGATGGAATGACCTAGATGTTAATCAGCATGTTAACAATGAGAAGTATATTGGATGGACTCTGGAGGAAGTGACAGTAATAAACTTGAGAGAATTGTTTTTAGCAGTGGCAAGCTTGTGATACTTGATAAGTTGCTTGTTAGATTGCATGAAACTAAGCACCGTGTTCTGATTTTCTCTCAAATGGTTAGGATGTTGGATATATTGGTGCAGTATTTGTCGCTTCGAGGGTTTCAATTTCAACGACTTGATGGCAGTACAAAATCTGAGGTACGACAGCAGCCAATGGAACATTTCAATGCACTTGGTAGTGATGATTTCTGATTCCGACTTCTTTTCACATGTGCTAGTAGGTCCTCTCTTGGAGCTAAAACATTGTTTCTCCTTGGAATTAGTAGCATTCTTAAAGATATACTATCTGGTTCTGGAGTTTCGTCCAATGCCTCTGCTTCACCTGCATTAAATAGGCCAGCAAATCAGATATTTGAGATTGTGAACCTGGCAAATGAACTTCTGCCTCCGTTGCCTCAAGGAACTATGTCTCTTCCAGTCATACCAAACGTGGTTTTAAAAGGGCCTGATGCGAAAAGGTCTCCTGCTAGCAGTTCTGGGACACGAGAAGACCCAACTGAAATTGTTCATGAGATATTAGCTCGAGAGAAAATACTAAATGACCAGCCTGAGCTACTTCTGAAATTTGAGATGGATCTCCTCCCAGTATTGATGCAGATATATGGTTCCAGCGTCAATGGTTCTGTTCGCAACAAATGTCTCTCTGTTATTGTAAAATTAATGTATTTCAGCACTGCCGAGATGATCCAGTCCTTGTTAAGTGTGACAAATATATCAAGTTTCTTAGCTGGTGTTCTAGCATGGAAAGATCCACATATTTTGGTTCATGCCTTGCAAATTGCAGAAATTCTTATGGAAAAGCTTCCTGAAACATTCTCTAAGATGTTTGTCAGGGAAGGTGTGGTCCATGCAATTGACCAACTTATTGTTGCTCGAGAGTCAATCAATATCAATACTACACAAGCGTCTTCCAGGGAGAAGGATAATGATTCCATATCTGGAGCATCATTTCACCGTAAGCACTATCACCTGCGCAGTGGTAACTTAAATCCCGATGAAAGTCTCCTGGACGATTTGAAGAGTCCAGTTCCAGTAAATGTGAGTGTGCCACCATGTTCTGTGGAAACTCCAACATGACACTGCAAGCCAGAGTCGATTTGCTCATGGATCTCACAAGAAAATTGTTCTATATTGTTCAGCTCTATCTTTACAGGAGAGGGAATGTCTATGGAAGTGTCAGCCAAAGATCCCTATATGCTGAAACTTACAAATGTGAAGTGCCTGAGCTTGCACTGGGCCGTATTTCCAAGACAGTTGTACACTCGTACCTTCAGGTCACCTGTTTAAAATAATCCACGTCATGTATTTAAAACTGAATTAAAATCAAAAGCAGCTAATCCATGTCACGTAAGTGAGCTGATAAAAGAGTAAAAACGACATGAATTTTCAGCAGGTCACGCATAACTTGCAACAACCAAAACGCACAGAAAATTGCAAAACGGCAAATCACTCTCCCTCACTCTCAATCTATAAATACAACACATACCTCATTCATTTCTTCAAGCTTAAAGAGCCAATTAATCCCTGCAGAATTTTCATCATAACTCCTCAGTTTTCCTTCAAATTTCACCTTCAAATTTCACCCTCAACCATTCTTTAAGTTTCACCCGATTTAACTCTCCTTTCATTCACAACCTTTCCACACAAAAATATCACTGTATCTCAACTTCATTCAACAACAACAACAACAACTCGGCCAGATTCAAAGAAGAAGATTGAAGCTAAACTCTCCATTTTTGAAGGTATTGGAGCTTTGCCGATGAACTCTCGTCTCTGAATCTCTTTTCATATGAGCTCTGTTGGTTGAAATTCTGTGTATATTTGGATTCACCTTGTGATTCTGGTTGAGATGACACCAAAATGGAGATTCGTCATTCCGATCCATTGAATTTTTGATTTGAAGCCATGGTGAATAGTGTCGCGTTGGATGAAAGAAGAAGAGGATGATTTTCTTTTCTGATTTGTATTTTCCTTTTATTTTTTTTTTCTTCTTAATTTTTTATGTTAATTTCTCTTTGGATTTGGACCGTGTGGATTTTTACCATCATCATCCCCATGTTTTGTTTAATAAACCTCCCTCTCTTTTTAAAAAAAAAAAAGATTTTCTTCAATTTTCTTTTAATATTTTTCTAATATTTGTTTTCTTTTGAAATAATTTTTTTAAAATAGATTTTTTTTTGGATCTTGAATTTTGATAAGATCTCATCAATATCAATGGACTTTGAGTGTCGATTTTATCCACTAAAAGAGGTGATTGATATTGATGATGATTTAATCGATTTAAGATTCAAATTGAGGTTTCTTTTCATTTTAATTCTCTTTCTTCTTCTTTTTATTTTTGATCGATGAAATCTATGGATCATAGATTGTTGATTATCAAGGTTGTTTAATCTTCATTATTTCAAATCTATGGACGAATAATCATTGAGATAATTCTCCGTACTTTGGAATAGTGATAGATTACCTTTGATTAATTGATGAAGAATCTTGATTGTGATGAGATCACTACCTTTTTTCTTTTTGTGTGGCATGTTTTAGGAGAGTGATTTACATATCACTTCTCTAACATGTGATAACACTAACATTATTATTGACCGGCCTCAGATAGTCGTGGTTTCTACATAAACCTGATTACGATTGCTTAACATAGCGCTAAAGTGTCCCTTAACCGGAAAATGATCATTTGTGGCTCAAACTTATGTTTGAAAGTCCAAGTATGATTAGTTGCTTGTCTTAAGTCCACTACTTATGAAAATCATTGTTAGGAGGCTTTGATTCTATCAATCCTCTAATGAGTTTTCATTAACCTTGGTCTAAGTGCAAGAATTAATCATCATTGATCATATGTTCTAACCACTAACCGCTAATTCACTAACAATATCCTTGTTTAATTTTGTTTATATTCTCTTCTTACTCCTTATTTCTTTACTTTTATGTTTCCATGTTATCATTTCATATCATATCTTTGTTTATGTTTATGTCATTTCTCTTTTGTCCACTTGGACCATACCTTGTTTAAAACACTAATAAAGGATAAAAAAATCTCTAAAAAACTTGGTGCTATTAACTTTGTGGTTATGCTCTTTGACTACTCTTAGACCTTGGACTTCATGGACCTTTGGACTTAGAATTAGGACTCTTATTCCTATGCTTGAAATATTGTGGATCTTAGCCTTTATTTGGCTCGCTCATTAGCTTATGCTTTAAATCGGATGGAATTCTTTTTGCTTGCTCTGGAGTGCACTTCAAGTTGGTTAGATCTTTCTTACCTCTAGCTTTTATTTTGTTTTCTAGGATAGTCACTTCATCTCCTCCCCTTCTTAAATTTTCAAAACTTTCTCCCTCTTTCAAAACCTTCGTGGTTTCAAACTTCAAAACCGCTTTCGCAATAAAACCTTGACTTTCGTCAAGCGATTTTTTAAACTTTTGTTCTTCTTAATAAAAGTCAATCAATGTTAATCATGCTTTGACTAATTTCAAAAGACATAAAAAATACAAAAACTCATCAACTCTTTTTGTGCCTTTATGCACTTTTTCACTTTAAAACTTTTCATAAAGTTTAGACATGATTCATTTCTATAGTTGAGATGTGATTCTCCTATTCCCCATATTATTAAGACTTTGACATTTTCCACGTTGATGTTGAGTGATAGTCTTGTTGATAATCCAAGCAAATCCTCCATCTTTATGTGACGCAGATGTTGTCTTAATACTCGTGGGTGAATAGTCGCAGTTTTCTCCTTAAAATGACGACTTGTCTTTATATCTAAAATCAATTAAAACCAACAAATTTTTGTCATTTGTACCACAAACTACGGGGTTTTGATCCTATATTGCACTTTGTGGGTACGTAGGCATGAGACGATAAGTCTCTCCAAACACAAAAATCTAAAAAAAATAATTCTCTTCTCATCTCCCAAATCTCTTTTCAAACAAACCATTTCCAAACCAAAAAACGTAAATATTTCAAAGGGCTCCTATAGAGTACTATAGACGTTTTGGGTGCTAACACCTTCCCATTGCGTAACCAACCCCCTTACCCCGATCTCTGTTTCTTGTTCTTGTTTTAGAACTCTTTGGTTTTGTTCGCTCTTTTTCCTTTCCTTTATTTGGATAAAATAAAAGTGCGGTGGCGACTCTTGTTTTTTTTTAGTTAAGCTAATCAATAGCTTACACTCACGATTTTTTACCGCTACACCTGGAATATGCTATACCTACAACAACACAAACAAACAAACAAGATACCCTTCTCAAAGGGACCTATCAAGGTTATCATCTTGTGACAATGTTCAAGTAATTCATTGTTTCAACAATCAGTGGCCTAGGCCAGTAAGTTTATGTATGCGTATTTTATCAAAAACATCGGCGTTCTTTTTCGCAAACAAAACAGATAGATGCTAAACAAACAAACAGAATTGCTGAATAGTATATATTTTATTGATGACGAACCCGTGAATGGGTGAAAATGTTTTACAACATATGCAAGCTCCTGGAATGAGGAAGCTACGCAAATATAAAAACATAAATATACATCAGTATATACACAAATGTCGGCAATGCGGCGTAGACGAACACCATGAGTTGATCCCTCTATGACCCACTCGACTTTGATACTTCTCCGACGCTTCAGCCTCAGAAGAGATTGATTCAGATAAACGGCCCTCAAGTCTTCCAAACCACTAAACAATGAAAGTCCACACGCGGAACGCAGCCATTTGCTTTTTCAAATCCCTAACTTTTGCCTGAATCGCCCTTCCGGGTTTTCGATTCATCGGGATACCCTTTTTTGCCTAAGTCTCCCTTCCAGGTTTTCGACTTTGCGGGTGTACATTCTTTTCATTTATATCCCTAATTTTTGCCCGAACCCTTTTCCTTTTTATGGTTCGCAGGGATGCCCCTTTTTTGCCTAGATATTCTTTTTTCTTTCCAGCGGGTCATTCTTTAAGCAAAGTATTTTTTAACTGCGTCCGCGTTCACCGGGGATGCAAAATCGTCGCCATCCATCGTGGATAACAACAAGGCTCCTCCCGAGAAGACCTTGCTGACAACGTACAGACCTTCGTAATTGGGAGTCCACTTGCCCCGGTGATCGGAGTGTGGAGAAAGAATCTTCTTCAGGACGAGATCACCCGTCTGAAAGCTTCTGGGACGTACCTTCTTATCATAAGCTTTCTTCATTCGGCTTTGGTACAGACGACCATATGCAATCGATGCTAATATCCTCTCGTCCATCAGGCTGAGTTGGTTTAGTCGGTTCTTAATCCATTCTGCCTCATCGAGTTTCACGTCAACCAAAACTCGTAAAGAAGGAATCTCAACTTCTAACGGTAGGACAGCTTCCATACCGTACACCAGTGAGAAAGGAGTTGCCCCGGTTGATGTACGTACCGTCGTACGATAGCCGTGCAATGTAAATGGCAACATCTCGTGCCAATCCTTATAGGTCACAACCATCTTCTGTACAATCTTCTTAATGTTTTTATTGGCCGCTTCAACGGCGCCATTCATCTTCGGCCGGTAAGGAGATGAGTTGTGGTGTTCAATCTTGAAACTCTGGCACAGCTCCTTCATCATCTTGTTATTCAAATTCGAACCATTATCAGTAATGATCCGCTCGGGAATTCCGTAACGACAGATGATGTCCCTCTTTATGAATTTAGCCACCACCTGCTTGGTCACGTTAGCATACGAGGCTGCCTCCACCCACTTGGTGAAGTAGTCGATGACTACTAAAATGAAGCGATGATTGTTAGATGCAATGGGCTCGATCTTGCCTATCATGTCGATGCCCCACATGGAAAACGGCCACGGGGAAGACATGACATTCAACGGGCACGGCGGCACATGAATCTTATCAGCATAAATCTGGCATTTATGACATCTCTTTGCGAATTTAAAGCAATCCGATTCCATCGTCAGCCAGTAGTACCCTACTCTCAGGATCTTTCTTGTCATGGCATGCTCGCCGGCGTGTGTACCAAATGTGCCTTCATGGACTTCATCCATGAGCATACTCGCTTCTTTCTCATCTACACATCTGAGTAGCACGAGGTCGTGGTTTCTTTTATACAGAACTCCATCAGGATTGAGATAAAATTTCTAGACAGCCTCCTCAGAGTCTTCTTATCCTGGGTTGACACTCCCGCAGGATACTCCTTAGTCATAAGGAAGGTCTGGATGTCATGGAACCATGGTTTACCATCGAAGGCTACCTCGATCGCAAAGACGAATGCAGGTCTATCAAGACGAAAAAGGACAATTCTTGGAGCTTCATTCCAAAAATTGACTTTATACATCGAAGCCAACGTGGCTAAGGCATCAGCCATCTGATTTCAGCTCTGGGCACATGATGGAGTTCCACTCGATCAAAGAACGGAAGCAGTCTTCTGGCATAATTCATGTATGACACCAAATTCGATTGACGAGTCTCCTACTCCCCTTTAATCTGGTTGATCACAAGTGCCGAGTCACCATATACATCTAGGTTCTTGATTCTCAAATCAATTGCTTCTTCTAGACCCATGATGCATGCTTCGTACTCAGCTTCGTTATTGGTGACCGGAAACGTAAGTCTAGCAGTGAACGGGATGTGGGATCCATGGGGAGTCGTGATGATCGCCCCGATGCCACTTCCGTAAGAATTAACCGCCCCATCAAATATCAATTTCCATTGGGATTTCCTATCCGGACCCTCGTCGGGCAACAGTTCATAACAATCTTTCACCTTGAGAAAAATGATATCCTCATCAAGGAATTCAAATTTCATCGGCTGATAATCTTTGATCGGCTGTTCGGCAAGGTATTCAGACAATAAGCTTCCCTCGATGGCCTTTTGGGAAACGTACTGAATGTCATATTCCGTCAACACCATTTTCCATCTGGAAATCCTGCCCGAAAGCGCTTCCTTCTCGAAGACATACTTGATCGGATCCATCTTCGAAATTAGCATGGTTGTGTGGTTGAGCATGTACTGTCGTAAACGTTTGGCAGCCCAGGCTAGTGCACAACACGTCTTCTCCAGCATCGAGTAACGATATTCACAATCTGTGAACTTTTTACTCAAATAGTAAATGGCATGCTCCTTTCTGCCCGTCTCGTCGTGCTGACCGAGAACACACCCCATACTATTCTCAAGAACAGTCAAGTACATGATTAAGGGTCGTCCGGCCACTGGGGGTATCAAGATTGGAGGTTCCTGTAGATACTGTTTTATCTTATCAAATTCCTTCTGGCAATCCTTGTTCCAGATAATTGCCTGATCTTTCTTTAACAGTTTGAACATCGGTTCACACGTGGCCATGAGCTGAGAGATAAACCTTGCGATGTACTTTATTTTGCCCAGGAAACCACAAACTTCTTTTTCTGTTTTTGGCGCTGGCATTTCTTGTATTGCTTTAATATTCGCAGGATCAACCTCAATGCCTCTTTCACTCACGATAAACCCCAGTAGTTTTCCAGACCGTACTCCAAAAGTACACTTGTTAGGATTCAGCCTCAACCTGAACTTCCTAAGCCTCTCAAAAAGCTTCAGCAAATTGACCAGATGTCCCTCCTCCGTTTGGGACTTCGCAATCATGTCATCAACATAAACTTCAATCTCATGATGAATCATATCATGAAACATGGTAACCATTGCTCGTTGGTAAGTGGCCCCTGCGTTCTTCAGACTGAAAGGCATTACCTTGTAGCAAAACGTTCCCCAAGGTGTAATAAATGTAGTTTTCTCCGTGTCCTCCGGTGCCATCTTGATCTGATTGTAGCCGGAGAAGCCATCCATGAACAAAAACACGGAGAACTGAGCTGTATTGTCGACCAACACATCAATATGAGGGAGCGGGAAATCATCTTTAGGGCTCGCCCTATTCAAATCCCGATAATCGACGCACATTCGTACCTTACCGTCCTTCTTTGGTACAGGCACTATGTTGGCGACCCACGGAGGGTAAGTAGTGACCGCTAAGAAGCCAGCATCAAGTTGTTTCTGCACTTCTTCTTTGATCTTAACGGCCATATCTGGTCGTGTCCTCCTAAGCTTCTGCTTAACGGGAGGACAATCTTCTCGCAGCGGCAAGTGATGGACCACGATGTCAATGTCAAGTCTGGGCATGTCTTCGTATGACCAAGCAAAGATGTCACTATACTCTCTCAGCATCTCGACCAGTCTCTGCTTGACATCACTCTGCAGTGCGGCCCCTATCCTGACGTTCCTGACCAGTTCCTCAGAACCCAGATTCACAATCTCAATTTCTTCCTCGTGAGGCAGAATAACTTTCTCTTCTTGTTTCAACAAGAGGGCTAACTCTTTGGGAAGGTCTTCGTCTCCATCAATCTCTTCTTCGTCTTGATAGATCGGGCAATCGAAGTCGAAGTGATTCGTAGAAGGTCCAGAGTCGATGTCATCTGCTATGTGGATCCTGCAATAACAAGGGTTAAGCTTAAGACAAGGATATGCAGGTTAGCACAAACCCTATTGCCATTTTATTGTTTTTCAAAACAAATATAAAACAGGAATAACAGAGATCACAGCATTTGAATGTGAAGAAAAACGCCTTTTGATTTATTGATAAAATGCGTGTACATAATCAAACAAGGCCCTGACAATAAAACCACTATGCCCCGGGTAGGACATAGGGTTGTACAATAATTGGAGAAAGTAAATCATTACTCTTTGCCTATCACTTGGATGGTATCCCTGATGGACCAGTTGGTGAGGCTCTGGCCTGGTTTGCTTGGCTGGATCCAAGAGTCTAGGTCACAATCGCTACTTCGCCGTCTTCAGACACTGCGTTGACACTTTCAAATATCACCCCGCTGCTAGTAAACTGGATCGGCCCTTTACCTCGCGACGCACTGTGAGAATAGGAGGCTTCAGCCGTAGGAGAGTATCCTAACCCAAACTTGTCCTGTTTGTTAGGTATTTCTAGAACTTACCCCCATCCTGGGGTAGATCCGGCTTGAACAACGGCTCGGGCTTCCTTGAAGGAAGAGAGAGTCATCTATGGTTTTTCAGTCATTACTAGAGCCACGTCCTTGACCTTAACGGCTTCGAACGCCTGACATAGGGTTTCGTGGATTTCCCCATCCATCTCAACATATTTGAAGGACGACAAATGGCTCACCATTATATCTTCCTCGCCACAAACAGTTACAATGCTGCCCCCTACAACATACTTGAGTTTTTGGTGCAACGTGGAGGTCACGGCACCAGCAGAATGGATCCATGGCCGGCCTAAGAGACAGCTGTAGGCTGGTATGATGTCCATGATGTAGAAGACTGCGTTGAAAGTTTCCGGCCCGACTTGGATTGGCAGCGTTACCTCTCCGAAGACATGACGCTTGGTTCCATCGAAAGCCTTCACAACCAGATCACTGGGTGTGCAAATCAATCCTCGAGTATCTAACTTCATCAATGCTTTCTTCGGAAGAACGTTGAGGGATGACCCAGTGTCTACTAACACGTGAGCCATAACTGTTCCCCTACACTCTATCGAGATGTGCAGGGCGCTGTTGTGGTTTCTTCCCTTCGGCGTCAGCTCCAGGTCAGTGAACCCTAACTCGTTTCCAGAATTCACGTGGGCTACTACCCCTTCCAACTGGTTGACCGAGATTTCCTATGGTACATACGTGGCGTTCAAAACCTTTAATAGCGCGTTGCAATGTGACTCCGAACACAGCAACAAATCCAGGATTGAAATTTTCGAGGGTGTTTGATGGAGGTGATCAATGATCTTGTAATCACTCTTCTTGATCAACCTCATGAACTCTTCAGCGTCCTTTACAAGTAAGTCCTTCTCTACCCCACGAGGGGTTTCCTCAACAACTTTACTCTTTCCCTTATCAGTTTCCTCAGCTTTGTCTGCTTTGTCCACCACAATCTCAGGTGGGGCAAATACTCTTCCGCTTCGTGTGATTCTGCCAATTCCCACTAGGTTATCCACAGACCGCCCAGATGGTTCTAGGTCCAACTTCTGTCTGTTGCCATAGACGTCTGCCCCATAGTGCCATGGGACAGCGTTGGTTCTTTCAAAAGGTATCGGCCCAGCCTTTGTGATGGTAATCATGGGCGGCCTGGGTGCAGAAATGGTTATCGTTTGGCGAGGGATGGTGATGGTGGCAACCTCATCATCTTGCTTCAGCATTACCTCTCCAGATCCACATTCGGCCCTTCAGCTAAACTGCAAGATTCCTTCGGTCATCAGACTCTGAATCCCCACTATCAACTGTTCACATCCATCAGGACGAGTCACACAACCCATACATAATTCTCCACAGCCCGGAAGGAAGCCTCTCTTCATCAGCTTGGCCTTAACGAAGCTAAGCGGTGTCTACAGATCCTTGACATCAGTCAATAAATCCAAGTTCTCGTCTTCAATAATGGCATTCACCCCACCTCCCCTATGATTCGGCATAGGGTTCTTTGTGACATTCGGCACATTATCTGAGAAATTGATGATCTTAGCATCCACCATATCTTGTACCTTGTGCTTGAAGGCTTTGCAGTTTTCTATCGTGTGGCCGGGTGCCCCTGAGTGAAAATCACATGTTGCATTCGCATCATAACCCTGCGGAGGTGCCCCTGTCAAGGGAGCCAGGGTTCTTTTCTGGACTAGCTGTAACTGAAGCAGAGTTTGTAACAGCTGAGCATAAGACATGGGCGGTGTCTCAAGGTGACGACTTGACAGAGGTGCCCTGTTCTGATACTTTCTGTACCCTTGCTGATTTGGCTGCTGCTGTTGCGGCTGCTGCTGTGGCTGGGGTTGTTGGACAGCAGGGATGGTTATGCTAGCCACCTGCTGGCGCTGGCTCTTACCCTTCCTTCGGGCGTTGGACACAACGCTCGTCTCTCATTCACGCCTTTTGTTACCATATGGTTTCTTTCCTCCTCCAACTGAGGATAGATCAACGCCTTGAATTTTTCCCAGTTTGATCCCATTTTCAACGTGCTCGCCAGTAATGATGAGATCTAAGAAACTCCCTGACATACCGCTGACCAATTTCTCGTAATAGACCCCCGGGAGAGTGGCTACAAACATTTCAACAAGCTCTCGTTCAACCATCGGCGGCTGAACTCTAGCTGCTAATTCACGCCATCGCTGGGCGTATTCTTTGAACCCTTCGTTGTTCCTCTGCGACAAGTTCTGCAGTTGAACCCGGTTCGGAGCCAAGTCACTGTTATACTGATAATGGTGCACGAAGGCCTCAGCAAGTTCCTTCCATGTGCGCACACTGGTGTGTTCCAAACTCATGTACCATTCCAAGGATGGCCCGGACAAGCTATCCTGAAAGAAGTGCATCAGCAGCTTCTCGTCTTCAGAGTGAGCGGACATCTTTCGGTAGTATGACCTTAAGTGGACACGAGGGCAAGTGGTGCCCTTGTATTTCTCAAAGTCGGGTACCTTGAATTTAGGAGGCACCTTGAGATCAGAAATCAATCCCAATTTAGTCATGTCGACCCCCATAGTGTTCAGGTTCTCGAAATTCCTCATTTTGTCCTCGAGTGCCTTAAACCTCAGACGTGCTTCAGCAGTTAGTTCTCCTTCAGCACTCCTCTGTGAGAACAAATCTTCTTGTCGATCTTCTAGCCATGGCTAAGGCCCATACAGATTTCCAGCACCTGTGTTGCCATTTCCCGGTCCAGCGTTGCCATTAGCCTCAAAGTTTCCATTGCTGACGCCAGTCGTATTACCATTGAGCCCGATGTTAGTGACCACATTGTCGTTACCACTGCCATTCCCCCCGGTCACGGGGATGCCACCCTGAGGAGTCTCAACAGGAGGAGGGGTTGGAATACTCCCACCATGGAGTACAGCGTTGCTGTCAACCCTTGAGATCAGAGGCTGGACCAATGTTCTGAGCTGGTCTTAGTCGTTGGCAACCACTTGCATGAGCTCCATGAAGCGGTCCATCCTCTCCCGGAGTTCCTGGACGTCAGTTTGCACTTGTTCCATTGCTCTAGCTTGATTTGCTCTGGTCGGATAGCAGTGGATCGGTCTTCGATCAATCCTGGAACAACTTGCATACACAAAGGGTTAAAAAAAACGACAAGGTGCTCGTTATGCAAATGCTTCATGCAAATGCAAACGTGTGTCTGTGCCTTGGGGAGATTCCCCCCGATCCTAGTTTCCGAGACAAATAAAGTCTATGATCCAATCATGGAAAAGAAATCCTCATATATTCATCTGAAAAGCCCGCTCGGGTAGCGTACAACTGTAATCACATACAACTGAAGCAATAAGGCATGACCCCAACCAACAGACCTGGCGGTGATCAGCATATCAATGCATAAAATGTACAAAAAGAGATACAAAAGATCAGGCGCGGCCACGGGCACGAAAATCTTCTATCAACTTCTTTGTAGCGGGATGATTTGACTGAGTAAGCAAACCATGGGCCAGCAGGTCCCTCTGACTGATGGACTTTGGGAGGTTCTCGGCAACGCTCCTAGAAATACCTTCTTCAGAATGGTTCTCGACTCTTCTCCTTTTAGCATCAGCTCGGACTTGAGAATCTTGCAAATCCGGCTCGGCCTCAGCCAATCTATACTGGACGTCATGTCGCAGGGAGGCTTCAGCCTCTGTACTCTCATTTTTCACCATAATCTGAGCTTCTAGCTCGGCTACTCTCTGCTTCAGCTTTTCCTCCCGCTCTTTGTACTTGGCTATGGTGCTGCTCCAGACCCTCTCGTATTGGGTTAACTTCTGGTACACTCTGTCCAGATCCTGTTTCTTAGTTGTCAACACGCCATGTACTGACTTCAGATCTAACCCCAGACGTTCCCTGGCATCAGTTTCTTTGGTTAGGTTGGAGCCTAGACGGTTGATCATCTCAGTCGGCTTCTTGCAAGTATAAACGACTTCACTTTTCTCTTTCCGAAGTTGAGCGATCTCTTTCTCCAACTCTTCGTTGGCTTTTTGTAGCTCTTCCTTCTCTTGGAGTACCTGGTTGAATTTCTGAATATCAACTGTAGTAGGCTCTTTGTACACGGGAGCATATAATAGTTCTACAGCAGGAAACGACATTAGAAGCTTGGCGGCCCTTTCTCGAATCCAAGTCACATACGGATCGAAGGCCTTGTTGTTGCTCTTTCCCAGCAAGACTTTCCCCTTCCGGTGAATTTTGCTCCAAGCATTATGTACCTTGATCAAAGTGTCACCTTCAAGCAACCCTGTGAGATACAAAGATTCCTGTATCTCTTCTGCTTCAGGAGGATCTCGTAGTGCATACCCAAATTGTCGTACTAGCAGAGAGGGATTGTAGTTGATACATCCATTCCTTCCGACCAAGGGGACGTTCGAAAAGCCACAGCAACTATACACAATATCTTTGCCCAGCAGATCTATATCAAACCAGATGATATCCTCAACAGTCAAACCCATCAAACGCGCAGACCAAGGCGTAGACTCAGCAGAATCAATGAACGGCCCTGACTTAGGAAGATGGCTAGCAAACCACTTATACAGTAAAGGAGCACAACATGCCACGTTCTTCCCCTTTCTGTTTTCGTTCTTGCTGTGAACTGAATGGTAGACGTCTCCGAGGAGAGTGGGCACTGGATTCCCGGAGGCAAATATGTGGCAAGCATCCATGCTTATGAAGTCCGGGTGACTTGGGAATAGCACGATCCCATAGATACAGAGGGCTAAGAAGGCATTGAACACATCCCAGCGATCCTTCTTGGCAAACTTTCGGGCTTTTTCCATCAGGAAATGCAAAAGGAAACCATGAACTCCGATCTTTCTGGATACCATCCCTTCCAATTCAGACTCATCTACATGCAGAGCGTCAGTCAGATTACTCAATTTGGGTTCACCCTCAACACGGTAGTAAGGCATTTGATTCATCAAAGGCACCCCCAACAGGTCAGAGTACTCCTCTAAGGTCGGGTCTAGGACATAGTCTGGAAACACAAAGCATCTGAGTTGTGGGTCGTAAAACTGCAGCAGAGCATAGAGGCCATTCAACTCTTACGTAGGAAGCTTATACACAATACTCAGAAGTCTCCCATAACTCTGTCTGAAACTCTCCATCACTGTCTTATCAGCCAAAGAAATCAAAGCTCGTAACTCTCGGATGTCAGGTGTTGGTAGCTTGTAAGCCACAGTCTTCTTCAGAGATGCCATATCTGTCGTGAGGATCAAGATCACTAGAACCAGGGGAGAAATATGCACCTGCAACACAGACACACGTTAATGACATGCAAATGAGGATGCAAACAATGCAAAATGCAATCATGCAGCAGGAGATCAAGACGACTCTGCTGTTGAGGAGATGAAGGTTCTGTATCAACAGAACCACAATACTGCTCTTTCAAGAACAACCATATCTTTGAGGAGAAGAAACCCCTGATACCAGACCAAAAATCTGCTCTGTCAAGAACAACCATATGTCTGATGAGAAGAAACCCCTGATACCAAACCATAAATCTGCTCTGTCAAGAACAAACGCATATCTGATGATGAGAACCTCTGATACCAACAAAACTGATTCACCGTCAAGAAAACTAGGTAGTCTGAAGGTTAGGGTTTCCTGCAACACACCCGACCCTACTCACAGGTATGGACCTAATCACGGAAAAGGTTCGGCATCCTATGCGGTCATCAGCATCACAGACTTTCAAGAAACGATGATACGATACCCAGAAGGTGTGGCATCATCATCTCTTAAAGCGGACTCACTTAGCTGAATTCCAAATGATCGGTTCCCAGAGTCGATAATCCTTAGATCCGACAACCCCTCGAGTCCAAAGGACCAATAGGAAGCCATCAAAGGGAACCTCGTCTGAGTGTGGATTACATGGGAACAGCTGCAAGCAAAGCAAGCACGTCCTCCACTAACCCACTCTAATACTATGTAGCTCTCAAGCCTGGCTCTGGCTTCTCACTCATCAGAATGCCCCTCCCACAACAGTGCAGATAATCATATCATACTGAAAATAAAGTGCGGGAAATAAAATGCGATAAATAAACACAACCCAATAAGTAATCATACAAGCGCTAGGATTGACTCTCGTAGGGGACGTTGGATCCCCAAATTGACTCGCATAAGGGACGTTGGATCCTAGGAAACTATCAAGTCCCCACCAGAGTCGCCAGCTGTCGCTACTGCGAAAATAAGGTGCCGGCAAAACAGAAGAGTCGCCACCTTTCGTTATTTATCCCTCAGAACGGGAAAGGAAACGATCGGAAAAAGCTGACGAAGAGGTATAAGACAAGGTCATCGCAACCATTGTCTGGGTTCGGGAGTCGGTTACGCAAAGGGAAGGTATTAGCACCCCTCACGTCCATCGTACTCGATGGGATCCACGCTTGTTGTGTTTATTTGACGGGTTGGTTTTATCTATCTACCTATCAAAGCTGGTCTGAAAAGGAAAAGAAAAGTGACTCGGCAAAGCGTCGCACTTTATGCCTACGTATTCTCATCAGAGAATGAGAAATCAGAGTCAACGTAGTTCGACTAACTACGGGTTACGGGGAAGGTGGCTCGCCAATACATCAGTATTGTGCCTACGTACTCTCAACAGGTATGAGAGATCAGGGCTTACGTAGTTCGGGATAATACGGATTACGGGAATTCAGATTCATATGTTTTTCGAGTAGGGTTAACAAACAGTTCCAGCAGTTTGGTGTATGCGGCTCGACCCTTGGAGACTTAGGCGTTACCATTTGCGGTAGAACTAGGAGTTAACGACACTCTTTTCTTCAGAAAAGCTTTCCTTTGAATTATGGGCCCACGGGGCAAAAAGGTTTGAAGTTTGTTTTCTGTCTTTTACGGAAGAACTGTTTTTTAGTTGTCTGTATTTTGTACAGCACTAGAGACTATGACCTGGGAACGAATGCGTCGCATATCGTCCAAAGAACTTATACTAAACATTCTAGACGATTGAGAGGAGGCCGCTCAATCATCATTACCCAAGTAGCTTAAGGCTCGTAACGCGCTTATACTAACTTGCCTTTATTACGTTTTTTTTACTGTTGTTTGAGATGAGAAGAGAGAACAGGCTCAACTAAGGGGAGACTATCAAGTCCTAATGTTGTCATGCCAAGGATTCATCCTATGGTTGAAGTTTGAAACAGGGATCTCCTAGAAGTTATCATGCATAGGTTTCAACCTAAAGTTCTAATCATCACTTCCTTATCAAAGGAAGTGAGATTCCTAGGGGATCATGTCAATGATAAACAGAAACAGATAAAACATCAGATTAAACGGTAAACAGTAAACGACTGTAAAATGCATGCAATGCAAGTGAGGGAGGAAATGTGTGTGGGGCATCAGCCTCCACAAGCTCGTCTCGACCTCAAGCCAGATATGAATAACTGCAATCATACAGAAGAAATAAAATGCCATCAAGCAAATCACAAACCACATAGGCAAGGGAGCTGGGCTCTACCGAATACCCGCAAGCAAAGCCATACAGTAACAATACAAGCAGAGGGAGCAACTCAACCTCTAGTGCAATCATGCTCCTAGCTTAACACAATCTAAACATGAAGTTATTCTAATGCATCAAGCAAATCACACAAGTCACATCAATACAGTTGCACAGAAAGCAAACAGACAGGAAAGAAAGCAAATCAACAGCTTCTACAGCTCCACAGCAAAGCAATCCTCTGACAGCAGTTCAGTCCTCAGTCTGTAACTGTTCTTCAAGGCTCTCATCTTCAATAGCAAGTATCAACTTGCTTCTTCATGCTTTCAATGCATCAAACACAAGTATCAACTTGTTCTTCATCTTCTTCAAGCTTCAGCTCTCTCTCCAATCTCAATTTGATCTCAATTTGATCTTCTTCACAAGTGTTAACTTGTTCTTCTTGATCTTCAAGCTTCAGCTCCAAGGGAAGTCTTCAAACAAAGGGGAAGTACAACCTCTAGCATCTTCAATCTTCTAGCAAGGGAGAAAGATTCATCTAACAAGAGCAGGGTGGGGATAGGGAGAAGCAAAGTGAAGACCAAAGGTCACCTCTAAGCACTCCACCATCAAGGAAAGGAACCCTCAAAGGTTTTACCAATTTGTGAGGAGCCACTCATCCTACCAAAGGAGGGATGGGGTCTTCACAATGGGAACTTACATCATAGGGAGGAATGGAAGTGATCAACACCTTCCATGTTTCATGAAGGAAGAAAATCTATTCTAAGAGATTTCCCTAAAACCCTAATCCTTAACCCTAAACAAACTACACCAAAGGGAAAGAAAAATTCAAGTCCAAGCTCCACCATGCATTCCACAACAGCCCACACATGTCTTCATCATCATCCAAGAGCAAGAGAAACAACACTCTAATCTAAGGGAACTAAAGAAATCATTCTAGTTGGATTAGTAAGTTAGGATCACCTAAAACCTAGTACTAAAGTTAATCCTAACTAAAATACTAAAACTAATTGTAAAATCCTACAAAAATAAATATGGGAACCTAAGTTAATCATGACTCTACCATGTTAATTCCAGAGATCAAATCATCAAATAAGACCTAGAAATAAATTCTACACTACAAGGTACTAAACCTAAACTCTAAAAGGAAGCACCTAAAGTTTCAACCTAAAAACCACACCTAATTTCATCAAAAAAATGTGAGAAAACTACTATGGGTGCATACATGTCTAAGCTAATCACACACAAAAAAATCAAGCCAAAGATCATCACCAAGTGCTCACACTAAAATCATCAAACAGAGGTATCAACCATGGCCATTTTATTATCAAACAAAATAAAAAAAATGCACAAAAATTGAAAATGCATGATTTTCCTAATATTTTTATTCAACAAAATTCTAGATTCAATCATGAATCAGGGGGGGGAAATCTGGAATTAATTTACTTATTTTTCTATTTTTCATGAATTATTTTCAAACTAACATGAAATGATGAATTTAAAAGAAAATCAAAAGGAATTAATAAACCTGCGTGCTGAATAGCAAATATAATCAGTTCACAATGGGGATTGGGCCAGATGGGGGGTGTGGATATCAAGACAATGCCAAGGCCCATGCGCTTTGAGTTCACTTGCATTCTCTTCAGAAATTAACAAAAGAAAAAAGGAGTACATGCCAGGATTCGATCCCACGCATGTTTGGTTCACCCAACGAAGATTCACAAGCTTCAAACTCTGATAAGTAAAACACTGCGTTTTGGGGAGGGTATACGTGGCGCAACATACGCGCTAGGATGGAGTGACAAAGTCAAGCGTTCAACACAAACAGACGTTCAATACTTCATCTTCTTCGTTCAAACCTGCAACACTCGCGCGCAACCCACGGCCACCGCCGGCGACATCTCCGGTCACCCTGCACAACCCTAACTTCCTCTTCACACATCCATTTGCCACGATCTTTACATGAAACTTGTCCAGAATTTCACCAGGAACTCAACCGTACCACTCATTCACTCTAAAAACGCCTGAATCTTGAAATCACAATCTCAACCGAAAATGGAATCCACCCTAAATTGTCTCTAAACATGCGATTAATCATCCTAAATGCAACTACACTTCATCCTGATCCTAACTGCATATGAATTGCTATCTAACACTGCCTAATCTCTTCCAAATGGCCATGTTAATCACTTCAAATCAAAAATGTGACAATGCCAATCTCTTTAGAACATCAATTCCATTCAAAAAAACCACAAATTTGACTTGAAAACAAGTTATTCTCAATTGTTTTGAATTTTCCCATCTTAATTCATTAAAATGGCTTTTATATGAACTTTCTTCCACCAATTCTTGATACAATCCATATAAATGGACTCTTGATGCTTAGACAAGCTAAAAACATCATTTTGAACAACTTTCATGTTGAACAAAAATCCATTTGAGGCTTGCAAGATGGTGAAATTGGCTTATGGTTCAAAATGACCTGTAATGTCCAAATACCCAAAATACCCTTGACTTGTCAAAGCCATAACTTGAGTTCTACACATCCAATCATGGACTTCTAGTACTCTTTAGAAAGCTAAGAGAATAAGGAAAAACATTCATGTTGATCAAAAGTTCATAGGAATCATCCTTATAGGGAAAACCTGTCATGCAATTTGGGTAACTTTCAAGCTCCAAATTCACATTCCTCAGATGACTTGTAACTTGTCTGGCTCATAACTTGAGTTCTATAAATCCTATCAAGGACTTCTAGTACTAAAATTAAAGCTAAGCTTATGTCCTACAACAATCATGTTGGGGTCAAGATGACATGACAATCATATCTTGAGTTAAATAGTCTTGAAGTCAGGGGTCAAGCTAAGGGATTTTACACTGTCAAGTCTTAGAAACCCTAGCCTGAAACTTCTCAAACTCTTCAATCATGATGAGTTAACCTTGGAATCATTATTAGAACATCTTAATTCATCAATCCATGATCACATGGCTCTTGGATTAGGTCTCAACCTTCTTCAAATCATCAGTTGAGTTAGGGTTGACCTAGTCAAACCCTAGTTGCACCACTCATGGCTGAGCCTTCTTAATCTTGCACAATGACCTGTCTAGGCCTCAAAGTGACCTTCAACACTTCTCATGAGCTCTCTCAAGACCTCAAATCTAACTTCATGGCTTCAGAATCATCTGATGGCTTCCCACAACTCTCAATTTAGGAGACCTACACACTTGGCTTCAATCACTCTCTCTGAGGATCTTTTAACTTCTCTGACAAGGATATCAACCCTTGAACACTTGAATAACCTTCTTAGCTAGCTTCAAAGGCTTGTATAGCTCTTAATTGGTAATCATACCTCTTGATCTCCTACATACATGTCAATGAAATGCAAATGATAATGCTAATGTGCATGAAATGAAACATAAGCTAGGTAAAGGAAAGTTGGGAAAATTTTAGGGTGCAACACATAGGCAAGGGAGCAGAGCTCTACCGAAAACCAGCCAGCAAAGCCATACAGTAAAAATACAAGCAGAGGGAGCAACTCAACCTCTAGTGCAATCATGCTCCTAGCTTAACACAATCTAAACATGAACTTAATCTAATGCACCAAGAAAATCAAACAAGTCACATCAATATAGTTGCACAGAAAGCAAACAGACAGGAAAGAAAGCAGATCAACAGCTTCCACAGCTTCACAGCAAAGCAATCCTTCTGACAGCAATTCAGTCCTCAGTCTGTAACTGTTCCTGAAGGCTTTCATCTTCAATAGCAAGTGTCAACTTGCTTCTTCAAGCTTTCAATGCATCAAACACAAGTATCAACTTGTTCTCCATCTTCTTCAAGCTTCAGCTCTTTCTTCATCCTCAATTTGATATTCTTCACAAGTGTCAACTTGTTCTTCTTGATCTTCAAGCTTCAGCTCCAAGGGCAGTCTTCAAACAAAGGGGAAGTGCAACCTCTAGCATCTGCAATCTTCTAGCAAGGAACTCCATCCTCTAGCAAGGGAGAAAGATTCATCTAACAAGAGCAAGGTGGGGATAGGGAGAAGCAAAGTGAAGACCAAAGGTCACCTCTAAGCACTCCACCATCAAGGAAAGGAACCCTCAAAGGTTCTACCAATTGGTGAGGAGCCACACATCCTACCAAAGGAGGGATGGGGCCTTCACAATGGGACCTTACATCATAGGGAGGAATGGAAGTGATCAACACCTTCCATGTTTTATGAAGGAAGAAAATCTATTCTAAGAGATCTCCCTAAAAACCCTAATCCTTAACCCTAAACAAACTACACCAAAGGGAGATAAATATTCAAGTCCAAGCTCCACCATTCATTCCACAACATCCCACACAAGTCTTCATCATCATCCAAGAGCAAGAGAAGCAACACCCTAGTCTAAGGGAACTAATGAAATCATTCTAGTTGTACTAGCAAGTTAGGATCACCTAAAACCTAGTATTAAAGTTAATCCTAACTAAAATACTAAAACCAATTATAAAATCCTACAAAAATAACTACGGGAACCTATGTCAATCATGACTCTACCATGTTAATTCCAGAGATTAAATCCTCAAATAAGACCTAGAAATAAATTCTACACTACAAGGTACTAAACCTAAACCCTAAAAGGAAGCACCTAAAGTTTCAGTATAAAAACCACACCTAATTTCATCACAAAAATGTGAGAAAAATACTATGGGAGCATAATTATCTAAGCTAATCACACACAAAAAATCAAGGCAAAAATCATCACCAAGTGCTCAAACTAAAATCATCAAACAGAGGTATCAACCATGGCAATTTTATTATCAAACAAAATGTCAAAAATGCACAAAACTTGAAAATGCATGACTTTCCTAAAATTTTTGTTCAATAAAATTCTAGATTCAATCATGAATCAGGGAAAAAAAACTTGGAATTAATTGCCCTATTTTCCTATTTTTTATGAATTATTTTCAAACTACCATAAAATGCACAAAAATAATAAAACAATATTAAAGAGAAGATGAATAGAGGGTGCAATCAGCAAATAAAGCTAGTTCAAAACACCTGGGCCCATCACCATGGGGGTGCACATAGCAACAGGGCGTGAGGCCCATCTGAGTATCAACTCAGTCACCAAAAAAAAACAAGGGAGGGGTGCATTGAGTAAGGATTTGCTTTGTAAAAATACATTGGGCCTACAGAGAGGGGTGCGGATATCAACTGATTCATGGGCCCAACGCTATGTTAATTCATCAGCTCAATTCAATTCTCAAACTGAAAAATAAATAGAATACACGCCAGGATTCGAACCCATGCGTGTTTGGTTCACCCAGCGAAGATTCAAAAGCTTGGATTTCTAATAATCAAAACGCTGCGTTGAGGGGGGGTTAGGTGGCGCAACGAGAGCGCTTGGATGGCTTGACTAAGTCAAGTATTCAACACAAACGGACGGCCATGACTATCTCTTCTTTAATTTGAATCTCTGCAAATCCTCAACCCGCGCGCGCGAACAGGGCTGTCGCCGATGGCTTTTCCGGCCACCCTGGAACAACCCTAACTTCCTCTACACACATCCAATCGCCACGAGTTCTACATGAATTTTGACCAGAATTTCACCAACAATCTAACCATAGCATCTATTCGCTCTAAAAACGCAAGAATCTTGAGATACCATCTCAACCGAAAATGAAATTAACCCTAAATTGTCTCTAAAGCTGAAATTAACTATCCAAAATCCATCTAGATCATGAATAAAACCTAACCGCATGCTTCTAGTTAATTGAAAACACATAATCAGAGAGAGATTTCAAGAAGTTAAAACCTGGCTTTGAACTTGGATTGCAATGGATTCAAGCCTCAATTCTCTTCCAAATCGTCCAGAAACCTTCAGTGATCAATGGTGAATGCTTCTTGATGCTCAATTCTGGTTGAAAACTCTTGATTCTCCAAAATGAAATTTCAATTCCAAGCTTGCTTCTTCACTTCTCTCCAATGGCTTCTCCACGAAAATGATCACCTGAACCTTCCAATTCTGTTCTAAAACCTATTTATGATCTGTTTCAATGGGTTAGAGGCCCAAACCAGGCCCATTCATGAGTTTTGGATTTTCACCTTTCTTCCAAATTTTCAATGTGGATATGTGCTTTCAAGCTTTGTTCATACTCCAAACTCAGTCCCAATCATTCACTTAAGCCTTGTGGAATGTAGTGATGTGGTTTCCTTCCTTTGATTTCAACATATGGAGTGTGTGAGATGTGTTTCTTATTTGTGAAGCAACCTTCCAAATGGCCATGTTATCGACTTCAAACCAAAAATGTAATAATTCCAATCTCTCTAAAACATTAATTCCATTCAAATTGACCACAAATTTGACTTGAAAACAAGTTATTCTCAATTGTTTTGAATTTTCCCATCTTAATTCATTAAAATGGCTTCTATATGAACTTTCTTCCACCAATGCTTGATATAATCCATATCAATGGACTCTTGATACTTAGACAAGCTAAAAACATCATTTTGAACAACTTTCATGTTGAACAAAAATCCATTTGAGGCTTGCAAGATGGTGAAATTGACTTATGATTCAAAATGACCTGTAATGTCTAAATACCCAAAATACCCTTGACTTGTCAAAGCCATAACTTGAGTTCTACAAATCCAATCATGGACTTCTAGCACTCTCTAGAAATCTAAGAGAATAAGGAACAACATTCATGTTGACTAAAAGTTCATAGGAATCATAATTCTAGGGAAAAAGTGTCATGCAAGTTGGGTAACTTTCAAGCTCCAAATTCACATGCCTCAGATGACTTGTAAATTGTCTAGCTCATAACTTGAGTTCTATAAAACCTATCAAGGACTTATAGTACTCAAATTAAAGCTAAGCTCATGCTCTACAACAATAATGTTGGGGTCAAGATGAGATAACAATCATATCTTGGGCTAAATAGTCTTGAAGTCAGGGGTCAAACTAGGGGATTTTACACTGTCAAGTCTTAGAAACCCTAGCCTGAAACTTCTCAAACTCTTCAATCATGATGATTTGACCTTGGAGTCATCCTTATAACATCTCAATGTATCAATACATGATCACATGGCTCTTGAATTAAGTCTCAACTTCCTTCAAATCCTCAGTTGACTTAGGGTTGACCCAATCAAACCCTAATTGCACCACTCATGGCTGAGTCTTCTTAATCTTGCACAATGACCTGTCTAGGCCTCAAAGTGATCTCCAACACTTCTCATAAGCTCTCTAAAGACCTCAAGTCCATCTTCATGGCATCATAATCATCTGATGGTCTTCCCACAACTCTCAAGTTAGGAGACACACACTCTTGGTTTCAACCACTCTCCATGAGGATCTTTTAACTTCTCTGACAAGGATATCAACCCTTGAACACCTGAATAACCTTCTTATCTAGCCTCACAGTCTTGTATAGCTCTTGATTGGTAATCATACCTCTTGATCTCCTGCACATATGTCAATGAAATGCAAATGATAATGCTAATGTGAATGAAATGAAACATATGCTAGGTGAAGAAGAGTTGGGCAAATTTTGGGGTGCAACACTCGTGTTGACGGAGTTGGTCCCGTGGAGTTGTTCGTTCAAGTCTTCGGATGCCATATTAGCACTTTTATTTCATGCTTCGCCTGTTTCTTCAAAAAGATGTCGAGTTCACACTTTTATTTAGTGCATGCCCGTTTCTGCGGAAATGGAAGGTCAATACCGTTATATTGACAGTTCGCGCTTTTATTTAGTGCATGCCCGTTTCTGCGGAAATGGAAGGTCAATACCGTTATATTGACAGTTCGCGCTTTTATTTAGTGCATGCCCGTTTATGCGGAAATGGAAGGTCAATACCGTTATATTGACAGTTCGCGCTTTACGTAGTGCTTGCCCGTTTCTACAGGAAATGGAAGATTAAGGATGGTATTTTGATATGGTCTTGTGGCTCGATGCCCGCTTATTGTGGCGTATCTTTGAAGTTTGATTGTTGTTGATCTAGTGTGTTGATTCAACGCCTGTGGCTTCACACAGGTGGTTGATGGTAAAATCAGCTGTGCTTTGTCAGATGATTGATCAGTTTGTTGCCGTGACAACTGGATTTGGATTTCTGGATATTTCTTCCCCAAGCGGGGTTTGCAGTTTATTTCCGCAGGTTGGAAAATTTCCAGGTTCTTTGGTATTCAACCGTCTTCTACCTATGAATGTTTGAAAGTCGTTCGCTTCTCAACCCTTCAGGTCCAAGCCGTTTGAATAGGGGCATCTGTTGCACCCCAAAATTTGACCAACCGATTCTCGTATTTGGCTTATGTTTCGACTCATTTTGTATTTTGCATCCGCATATCGCATTCATTGCATTTTTCAGTCAGATTGACTTTATCGGGATTACAGCCTTTTCCTGGCGTTTCAGGCAGTTCAAACATTTCGAGTACAAAGATTATTTTGGGAGTGGTGCTCCTCCCGGTTTTTTAAGCTTTTGCTGTAGTTTTTGAGGATGTTTCGGTGTCCGTATTTTTACCGGTTATCTCGTTGCGTTCTCGCAATTTGCCTCGTCGATTTAATTGATGTTTTTGTTCCTTATGTAATTATTAGTTTTTTCCTAGGGTTTATTTTGTTAATTGGTTAGCTTAGAAATTATTTCAGATTTTAATGATTTTTTCTTTAGAAATTAATTGGGCTTTTAGATATTAGAATGTCATATTGTTTTAATAGCTTCTCTTTTAGAATTTTAAAATAGTTTTTAGAGGTTAATTGTTTTTCTAGAATATTAATAGTTTTTTCTATCTTTAATAGGTTTAATTCTTTTCTAGATTTAATTTCTTTTAGAAATTAATAGATGTTAATTCTTTTTAGATTTAATTTGGTTTAGAATTTAATAGAGTTTAAACTCTTTTTAGAATTAAGTCTTAGATGTTAATTGGTTTTTAATCAATTTCAATTAGATTAATTAGCAGTTAATTAGGTCCAGAGTTTTAAGCATTTTAATTAGGGTATTAATCATCATTAGTTTAGCATTAATTGATTGAATTAATTTGAGTCAGTTTTAATCCATTTTTGTGGGCCACTTGTCTGTTTCCTGGGGGCCCAGTCCAGTCCAAGACACTTGACATTATATAAGCAAGCCACCTCTCTCTCTCTCCACACGTGGACACCTCACTATCTCCACTGACCCCACCGGTGCCACATGTCCTCACATCACCCCACCTCTCGCCACGCGTCCCTCTAGGTGTCTTCCCCTCAGTCATCGCATGCAAACACACCGGGAACTCGCCGGAGAAATCACCACAGCCAAATCTCACCGGTAACCATCACCGGAATTTGTAACCGTCACCGGATAACTGAACCTTCCTCCAGAATTCCCCAGATCTCATGAAGATTCATCCAAAACCAAGAACATTCATCACGTTCTTCATATGAGATTCGTATCATCTTCATCAATTTTTCTAGAAATCCATGGAGCTTCATCCTCGTTCATGATTTTTTTCCAGAAACCTCCATGTTCATCAAGATCTTCCATGATCTTCATCATTCTGCATCCATGTTCATCAGTCTCCCAATAACCTCTCCACAAACAATCATAAGATCCATCAATCTTCAAGATCTTCATCAAGATATGCATCCGAGTTCATCCACCTTCATCGTTTCTTCACCAGATCTTCATCAGATTCGTCAAGAACTCCATCCGACGCTCCATAGACTTCAACATCTCTCAACAAGTTTCCGGTAACATCCCCCTCCGTTTTCAGTTAACTTCCGTGAACAAACTCCAAGATCTGTTTATCTTCATCAAAGCTTGCTGGAAACTCCGTCAATCTTCATCCAAGAACATTCAGAACCTTCTTCAGTGTTCATCGTCTTCACGTTTTTTCACCAGTAACTCAAGATCTTCCTTCATCTTCAGATCAACCACAGGCTTCTTCGCAAAACTCCATGGATCTTCTTCGCGAGCTTCAAACTCCCAACCTCAACAATGATCGACGCAAATCTCTGGATTTAGTGGCTTATTTGTTAAGTTTTTGTTGTTGATCTCAATGTTGCAGTTTGGTTTCGGGAGAAATGAAGACGGGCAAAAGGAAGAAGCAGAGGTTGAGACGAAGGAGGGAGACGACGGTGCACTTAGGGTTTCAGAGTAAGCCAAGCAAGAGGAGGAAGATGAGTTACAAATTGGGTTAATGAGATTCTTGGCCCAGTCTTGTTTTACTGACCTTACCCCTCGTTTTCGCGTTTCCACCCCCACTGGTTCTTCTCTCGATTTTTTTGTTTGTTGGAAGTCTATGGGCTGAGGCCCAATCGTCTCTACTGGACTCGCACCTTTTCTTTTCCTAACGCACCCCCCCTGTTTCCCTTGTTTTTATTTTTCTGGCTGATGTATTGTGGGCTGGGCCCAATTGTGTTTTCCTGAATTCCACCCCTGTTCTGCTGATGTACCCCCCTTTGCTTTTATTTTTGTTTTTTGTACTGGATATTTGCTTGTAATAGATTGTAGTTTTCTTTGCTATTTTTATTTTAGGAATTATAGTTTATTTTTCCTTTAGAATATTATTATATATTTTCTAGTATAGATTTTATATTCTAGAATTTATATTCCATTAGCATTTTCTTTTAGGATTATAGAGTTTTACATAGAATTTCCTATTTTCCTTAGATATTGTTTCTTTTAATATTGTATATAGATTCATTTTTATTTTCTTTGTAGGAAATTATAGGATATTATAGAGTTTTATATAGAATTTATATTCTATTTTTATTCTATGCAATTTCCTTATAGTTCTTTAGAGTTTTCTATTAGGAATTTATTTTCAATTTTTAGGAGTAGAATATTGTTTCCATTTGTTGTTGGATTTCACTCCTCGTGTCTCTTCTACTATCTGATTTTATTTTGGATTTTATTCTGTGCTGGCCGTGTGACATGATTCAATTGGAGAATGATTTTCAATATCATTTCTCTATCTTGTCTTTGACACGGACATCAATACGCTGCCTCTTAGAGTTTGATTTCCCGTATAAGTCAAATCATGACGGTTTAGCGTTACATTGGTTCTGATTCGAAACATGATCATCAAGGATCCAGAGAGGAGAAGATTGGAATGGAGTTTGCGCACAATGTCGAGGGCCAACGAAGCCGCTTCGTTCGATTATGATCTTTCTTATTCAAGTCTTCATGCAACCGTCGAGTGTTGTGACCTGTAGCGTTAGGTACGTGGGAAATGATGATTGAGGGGTTTCCTCTCAATCGTCTAGAGTGTTTAGTGTGGCACCCTTTGGGTGACATACGACGCATTCTCTCCTACGCCCTAGGTTCTTGCGTGTGTGTCCCGAGTTCCTTCCCGTTTAGGCGTTAGGCCTGCTTCCTCTTTGTTCTCGCCCCCGCGCGATCGAACCCCTTTTCTCTCGCATTCAGGCGATTGAGACCCCTTCTCTTGCCCCTGTGCAATCAAGACTTGTTTTCCGTAGTGCGCCTAACTATGTTTGCTATGATCTCTCATACCAGACGAGAGTACGTAGGCATAGGATTGTGATGATCCTAGCGAGCTCCCTTCTCCCTTCCCCCCTTTTACTGTAGTTAGTTGAACTACAACTGCTTTGATTTCTCGTACCAGACGAGAATATGTAGGCATAGGATGCGATATCCTAGTGAGCACACTAACAACTAACTTCTCTGTTCTCTCACTGTCGTGCGATCGAGACTTTCCCGCTGACGAATGATCTTCCCTTTCTCTTGCCCTAGCATAATCGAGACCAGACCGTAGTTCTAGGTCCCGTAGGTTTCCATAACTTTAAACCAATGACATACTACGTCCGTTCTACCGCAAACAGGTAACGCCTAAGTCTCTAATGGTCGAGCAACATACACCTAACTGCTAGAATGCGCACGCTAGTACTGTCAATCCTTTCTCTCACCCCTGTGTGATCGAGAACACCCCGGTTACCCATAGTTGCCCGAACTACGTTTGCTCTGATCTTTCACGCTGTGTAAAAGTACGTAGGCACGAGATGCGATATATCAGCAAGCAACCTTCCCCCTTTTTTTCACCCGTAGTTAGCCAAACTACGTTGACTATGATTTCTCGTTCCAGAAGGGAATACCTAGACATAGAACTGATGTGTTCTGCCGAGTCATTTTCTTTACTTTTCAGACCCAACCTTTTAGCGTAGATAGATAAACCAACCTGTCAGATAAACACAACAAGCGTGGATCTCATCGAGTACGATGGACGTGAGGGGTGTTAATACCTTCCCCTTACGTAACCGACTCCCGAACCCAGACATGGTTGCGATGACCTTGTCTTATAACTTTTCATCAAGTTTTTCCGATCGTTTCCTTTCCCGTTCTGAGGGATAAATAACGAAAGGTGGCGACTCTTCTGTTTTGCCGGCTCCTTATTTTCACGGTAGCGACAATCCCCAACAGATGATTGTGTCTTTATTTGAGAAGTCTGTTGTGTGATTCGATTTGCCCAGTGACAGGTAGCTAATGATATATTTCTCGTTCTACCCAGTGACAGGAAGTCGAGTATGTTTGTCCTACCCAATGACAAGTAGTCGAACTTTATTTCTTTCTCCTAACTAGTGACAGGTAGTAGAGTTTGTTTAGTCCTACCCAGTGACAGGTAGTGAACCTCTATTTCTTTCTCCTACCCAGTGAAAGGTAGTCAACCTTTATTTCTTTCTCCTACCCAGTGACAGGTAGTTGAGTTTGTTTAGTCCTACTCAGTGAGAAGTGTCGCTACTGCGAAAATAAGGTGCCGGAAAAACAAAAGAGTCGCCACCTTTCGTTATTTATCCCACAGAAAGGGAAAGGAAACAATCGGAAAAACCTGACGAAGAGGTATAAGACAAGGTCATCGCAACCATTATCTGGGTTCGGGAGTCGGTTACGCAAGGGGAAGGTATTAGCACCCCACACGTCCATCGTACTCGATGGTATCCACGCTTGTTGTGTTTATCTGACGGATTGATTATATCTATCTACGCTAAAAGTCTGGTCTGAAAAGAAAAGAAAATGACTCGGCGGAACACAACAGTGCTATGCCTACGTATTCCCGTCTGGAACGAGAAATCAGAGTCTACGTAGTTCGCCTAACTACGGGTTACGGGGGAATCTTTCTCGCCGAGATATCGCATCTCGTGCCTACGTACTTTCACACGGCGTGAAAGATCAGAGCAAACATAGTTCGGGCAACGACGGACACATGTTTGTCTTTTTTATCCGAGTAGGGTTAACAGACGGTTCCAGCTGTTTGGTGTATGCAGCTCGCTCGATGGAGACTTAGGCGTTTACCGTTTGCGGTAGAACCGGGAGTTAACAAAGCTCTCCTTCTGAAAAGGGTTTCCAAGGATTAAAGGTCCAAGAGGACAAAAAGATGTTTGATCTTTGTTTTCTGTTTTTTAGAAGAAGTGTCTTTTATGGATGTTTGCAACTGATATCGCACTAGAGACTATGACCTGAGAGCGAATGCGTCGCATGTCACCCAAAGGGTGCCATACTAAACATCCAAGCTGTTGGAAAGAAACTCTCCAACAACCCTTTCTCAAGTAGCTTAAGGCTCGTAGCGTACGACATCAATCAACCTTTATTACTGTATTTTGATTTGTTTGAAGGTGAGAAGAGAAAGGACACACTAAAGGGGAACTGATCCAATCCAAAAGTTGTCATGCAAAATTGAACCTAAGGTTGAGTTTAGGAGGGAACTACCTAATGTTATCATGCATGGTTAGAACTCTAATGTCTGTCATAACTTTTCTTGAACAAGAGAAGTCAGAGTTCCTAGGGGAACATGGCAAAGGAAAACAACAGCAAAAGAAATAACTGTAAAGAAATAACTGTAAATAAAATGAATGCAATGCAACAAACAAGCAGAAGGAGCCAAGCTCAACTTCTAGAGCAAGCAAGCCCAAAGGCAACACACAAAGCACAGGCAAGGGAGACAGACTCAACCTTAAGCCAGCAAGCAAAGCCAATCAATAACAGTCAAGCAGAGGGAGACAGGCTCAACCTCTAATGCAGACAAGCAAAGGGAGCAAGCTCAACCTTTAGGATGCTCTTAGGCCTAGAAACATCTACATGAGGCCTAGTCTAATGCAACACACCAAACAGTCACACAAGCAACAACACGGCAAACAAAAGACATAGCAGACAAAACCACAGACAAACAGCTCAGCAGCAAAGCAGATAAACAGCAAAACAAACAGACAGTCTGAAAACAATTTCAAGTACAAGCCATCTTCAAGTGAAGGAAATCTCCATCTTCAACCTTCAACAAGCTCCAACACAAGAGAAGAGAATTAACCTCAAGATTATTGCATGATGATGGGAAGCAGGATGGAAACCAAGGGAATCCATCCTGGCACTCAACCATGCATCTGAGATAGGCATCCTCAAAGGTTCTACCTCTTGTGATATGCCACACATCCTTCCAAAGGAGGGATGATGCTTCCACATAGGGACCTTGAATCATTGGATGAGGATAGAAAGCAATCAAGGAAATCCATGTTTATTTGAAGAATAAGAAATCAAACTAAGCTCTTCCTAAACCCTAATTAAATAAGCTACAAGCAAGATACTAAAAGAAGGTCTAAACACCAAATAAAGCACTACAATCAAGCTAAAGAAACCTCAAGATGTCTAATGAACCACCACAAGAGATTTAGGAGCTTATTTGCACTAAAATCCACCTTTGAGATTCAACTAAGGGAAAGGCTACACTAGAAGCAACCTAATCAACACCTTAAATGTTAAATCTGCTTAAAATCCTAAGACACCTTCTAAAATTCTACCAAATTTTCTAAGGGATCCTAAGCATGTTATTGATCTGTGGGCAAAGGATCAGAGCCTTAATATAAAGGGAAGGCACCTAAAGAAATCCTAAAACCCAAAGAGGTTAAAAGAAACCCTACAAATGGGAGGTCAAGGGAACTAGTCCTAAACAGAACCTAATTTTGTCTAAATAATCTGAATTAAATCCTAAGGGATCATGCATCTCTAATCTACCAGCAAGCCAAAATTCAGCCCTAAATTCTATACCAAACAGCCAATCAAAATTCAGCAAAAACATGAAGAATTAAGCCAAAATTAAGGAATTAATGAAAATGCAAAAAATCACATTAAATTGAAAATGGCATGAAAATAAAATGTAACAGCACCAGAAAATCAGAAATTAAATCTAGATTATCCACATATTTTTATTTTATTTTTCTGATCAATATTGGATTTACTATGAATTAAAAATGAAACAAGCCATTAAAATAATAAAAAAATGAATTAAAAGAAATAAAATGCTGGAATTAAATCAGGAGCGCAGGATCTAGAGACTTGGTCAATCCATCTGAAGGTTCACACGCTGCCAGCGCATTAATGATGCGCAGCGTTTTGGCTGGTCCAAGTTCAATTCTCAGGTTAAAACGTGAGCGTTGGATTAGGAGACTTAGTCTTCGTTTTCATCAGATCCAAGGGTCCTTGTGCATCGTCTACCTTTGAACTGGAAAGGGAGGGAATAATCTCAGGTGAACCAGACGGTGGCTCCGGTGGCTGAGCCACCGTCTTCTCCGGCGAGCCAAAAGTCACAGGTCACCAAACCTTAACAAAATTTACACAGTTCCACTCCATTTTTCATGCTGATCTCAAATATCATGTCCATTTCTCCTAATTCCTCACGCATTTTAAAACATGATAGCAAACAGAAAATGCATCAAATTCTTGATCATCACCAAGCCTTAATCTAAAGCCATAGATCTTCTCCTTACACTTCATAGATCATCATGAACTATCTAGATCAAGCCAACTCTCAAAGATCAAGCAGTTATATGTCTTAACAGAAAATTGCTCACACCTAGAATTGTCTCTAAACTCCACGATTTTGATCCAGAGTCCATCTATAATCTCTCCTAAACCTTAACCTCATGCTAAAACATGCTAGACCATCATGAATCTACAACAATTTTGAAAGTTACATACTTGAGTTGAAGCTTCAAATTGGGTCAGTTAGGGCACGATCCTTGGCTTCAAACTGTGCAGATACACTCTATGATTGATGCTGAAGATGATTGGATCCTCAATTTGCCTTGAATCACTCTAGAATTGAAATCACGATTTGCACTTGGAGCTTGAAAATTCAACTTGCACTCTCTGGTTCTAGCACGAAATAAGCACCAACCTTGATCAAAACCACTTTCTGAACTTATATAGAATGAGTTTGGGTGATTGGGAGGCCCAAACTCAGAAATCCAAGTTTCACCTTTTCCTAAAAATTCCAACTATGGCTATGCACGATTATAGGCTCAAAACATCTCCAAGAAGCTTCAATTCCCTTGATTATGGACTATGGAGAGAGTATGGATCAATTTGAGTCCTTAATTCCATCATAAGGCCAACCTTTGATGTGTTACTTATTTAAGAAGTAACAAAGTGAAATGTCATGAATTATGCTTCAAAATGACTTTCCAATATTGCCAATGTGCTCAAAATGATGTTTCTGATTAAAATGAGCACACGTTTGGTCTTATTTGAACACACGTGAATTAATTTGAGTTTTTTTTCACATAAATGCCTTTTAATTCCCCTTTTGTCAATTTCTTTCAAACCAAGTCTCACCCTAAGCCAAATCAACACATCTTTGATACATGGGTGATCTAAAAACATCATTTTGAGCAAGTTTTGTGTTGGACAAAACTTCATTTGAAGCTTGCAAGATAGTGAAAATGACCTATAATGCCAAATGACCTATAATCTCACTTTCCCAAAATACCCCTAACTTGTAAACCTCATAACTTGAGTTCTATAAATCAGATGAAAGACTTCTAGTACAATTTGGAAAGCTACGATCAAGACCTACAACTTTCATGTTGGCCATAAGTACAGGAGAAATACCCTTCTAGGTCAAACGTTCCTTGGAAGTTGGTTAACTTTTGCAGACAAATTTCACATTCATCTGATGACCTGTAACTTGTCTGGACCATAACCTGAGTTCTATAAAGCCAATAGAGGACTTCTAGTACTCAAATTAAAGCTAAGAGCGTGCTCTACAAGTTTCATGTTGGCGAAAAGTTGAGATGAAACTTGTATCTTGAGATAAGTGGTCTTGACGTTAGGCACTAAATAGGGGATTTTACCCTGAGAACCCTAGTTTAGCAACTCCTCACACTTTGAACTTTTCTTGGATTAATCTTGGAATATCACTTCATGTATCTCAACACAACTCTCCACTATTACAAAGACTTATAATTGGGTCTTAATCCTCTTCAATTGCACAGTTGACTTAAGGTTACTCAGATGAAAACCCTAATTGCAACACCCTCAATTGTGGCTCTCCATACTTAGCATAATGACTTGACTGAGCTCCACCATGACCCTCAAGGCACCCCATGAGCTCTATCCATACTCTATCCATGACCAAGGCCTCACAACCCACTGATGGTCTTCAATTGGTCCTCAGGTTAGAAGATGAACCCTCTGCAAGTAACCAAACTTCTCAAGAACCCAACCCTCTTCCTAATGACTTTGGTGACTTCTCCAGCTTGAATAAGACCTCTAGATAGGCTCCTCTTGATATAAACCACACTTGTTCCCCTGATATATGAACAATGCTATGCTATGCAAATTCTAGATCAATGATATGCTAATGCAATGAAACATAAACCAAGTGAGAAAAAGGTTAGGCAAATTTTGGGGTGCAACAGCTGCCCCTATTCAAGCGGCTTGGACCTGACTGGATGAAAAGCGAACAACTTCCAGGCAATCGAGGTAGAAGACGGTTGAATACCAAAGAACCCGGAAATTTGCCAACCAAAGAAATAAACTGCACAAACTGCTTAGGGAACAAAAATCCAGATAATTGAATCCGGTTGTCACAGTAACAACTGATTAACCATCTGATACAGAAACTGATTACAACATCAACCACTTGCGTGACACCGCAGGCATTGAATCCAAACATTCAATCTTCAAAAATATGCTACAATAAGCAGGCGCCACGTCATAGGACCATATCAAAATATCATCCTTGACCTTCTATTTCCGAAGAAACGAGCATGCACTACGTAAAGTGCGTCATCCATGTACTATCCTGGATCTTCCATTTCCGAAAAAACGAGCATACACTATATAATATGCGTCATCCATGTACTATCCTAGATCTTCCATTTCCGAAGAAACGAGCATCACACTAAATAAAAGCGCGGATTGTCAATATATTATCCTTGACCTTCCATTTCCGAAGAAACGAGCATACACTACGTAAAGTGCGTCATCCATGTACTATCCTGGATCTTCCATTTCCGAAGAAACGGGCATCACACTAAATAAAAGCGTGGATTTTCAATATACTATCCTTGACCTTCCATTTCCGAAGAAACGAGCATACACTACGTAAAGTGCGTCATCCATGTACTATCCTGGATCTTCCATTTCCGAAGAAACGAGCATCGCACTAAATAAAAGCACGGATTGTCAATATACTATCCTTGACCTTCCATTTCCGAAGAAACGAGCATGCACTATGTAAAGTGCGTCATCCATGTACTATTCTGGATCTTCCATTTCCGAAGAAATAAGCACCGCACTAAATAAAAGCGCGGTATCGGGCATCCGAAGACTTAAACGAACAACTCTGCGGGGAACATTTCTGACACTACCGGTATTTGCACTACGTAAAGCGCGCACTTGGGTAAAATTCTCCGTCAACACAGGTAACAATCTCTGTCAACACGGGTAAACTCTCCGTCAACACGGGTAACAATCTCCGTCAACACGGGTAACAACTCTGTCAACACAGGTAACATCTCCGTCAACACGGGTAACATCTCCATCAACACGGGTAACATCTCTGTCAACACGGGTAACAACTCTGTCAACACAAGTAACATCTCTGTCAACAAGGGTAACATCTCCGTCAACACGGGTAACATCTCCGTCAACACGGGAAAAATCTCCGTCAACACGAGTAACACCTCCGTCAACACGGGTAAAATCTTTCAAAGTTTTAATCCACGAAATCTTTTAACGCTGACGTAACAGCAATCCGAGGAAAACTCTACTGGGGAAACTCTGATGTCAACTGCCAAGTACTTACTTTGACAACAAGTAACGACTTCAAAGTTCTAATCTCTGAAATCTTTTAACGCTGACGTAACAGCAATCCGAGAAAAACTCCGCTGGGGAAGAAGAGAAACTTAACCAAGCAACTCTGACGAGGGAACACATGATAGGACGAACATAATCATCACATATCTCATGCCAAGAATTTGAATATTCGGAAACCATCCTGAACAAAAATTCCCATCACCTGCACGGAAAACGCCTGAAAACAAAGAGGTAACCAACCTGGCTTATGTTTCAAAATGCATATGTTTGAAAATGGTGTAATGCTCCATACGAAATGGCAATGTTACGCGTTTGACGAGGAAGTGCAAATATGATGCAGATATGATGATATATGCGATGCAAATGCAGGCTCGGGCTGCTGGAGAAAAGCTGGATACATAACCGCTTCAGCAAAATAAATGCTGAAGACAAAGCCAACTCCGCGGGGGATAACCGGGTATCACAGAATTATTCCATCAAAATAAATGCTGGAAAGGTGAACCGACTCCGCTGGGGGAAGAAACAATCCTGCTGGGGGATAGCTTAACTTATCTGTAGTTACGAACTCTGCTGATGATGATCAACCTATTGGAGGAGAGACAACCTTCTGGGGAACAGAAAGAACAATCCTGCACGGGGATGATCCTTACAAACCACTGACAACTGGGTTGTACTCTGTGAGGACTTCACTGTGGATTAAATGTGCTCCTGACCACCGCTGGGGATGCACATCACTGTTTGACCGCCTACTAGCTCGCATCCAACTCTTATGGGGATAAAATGCGACTTCCATCTACTGGGAAGGAATAATATCACCTAGAGCCTGCTCCTACGTTCCGGGACTCTGGCTGGGGAAACACGATCTCTTGGCTGTTGACTGCGAAGGTAACAACCCTGCAAAATATGAGCAACAACAAGATATCCTATATAAAAGGAAATATCCAGGTCAGAATTCGTGACAGTTGTTCAGTCAATTCAAGGTTTTAACAGTTATTGGCCGAGGCCTACAAGTTTATGCACGTGCAAGTTTATCACAAACATCGGCGTTTTCCACAAACAAAACAGTAAAAGTTAAAACAAGAAACAAACATCAAGTACTGAATATGTGTTTATTGATAACAGGCCTGTAAATAGGCAAAGTTTTGTACAATGGATGTGTTGCGGTGCAAATAGGATCACAAACTATTAATGAGTTTGAATCGCAATTCAATTCACAACCGCTCTTTGATTTATCCGAAGGAAAAGGTCAAAAGAGGGAAAACCTATTTTGCATCGTAAACACAATGCGGGGAAAGATCTAGGGTTCGGGGGTTGGTTAAATTTAGGGAAGGTATTAGCACCCTAAACTTCTGTAGTACTCTACAGGAGTCTTTTGTTCAGATGTTTACTATTTGCTTTATTTATTTGCTTAAGGTATATGTACAAAGGGATTAAAAGTGAGAAAATAAACCTAAGGGGTTAATTCTAAGTTTACTCGGCAAGACATCGCATCTTGTGCCTACGTATCCTTACGGGAGTGGAATCAGAGTAATCGTAGTTCCCCTCAAAAGGGAGGTTGGAGACTTCTTGACTGTGGTCAAGGTCTCAAGGGGAATAAACGCATCTTAAGGACACGCTTACGTGGAGTGTAGAAACTCCAAATCTCTACGTTGAATTGTTAAGTTGTAATTAGGGTTAAATTAGGTTAGGTTAGGGATTCCGCGGCGGGAAACCCTAAAATGAGCGCGGCGGCTCTTTGACCTAATGCTAGGGGTAAAATTGTAATCTTTTTCTGCGGCGAGACATTTATGGAAATTAGGGTTTTTAAGGTTGTAAAGGTTTGAAGTTGAGGACTATTGACACGGCGGTCAAACGGCTAGACCTAATTCCTTCGGCAGTGCGTAGTGTGACAGAAATATTGCAATACATCAGCAGCAATTTAAATCATACATCAGCAAAAATTTAAATGCGAAAAGTAAACGCGATTATTAGGTTCGCGAGGTTACAATTGAGAAACAGATACAAATATAAAGGAAACTTAAATGAAAACTCAACACAATAGTAATAAACATGAACTGCAAAAAATGAACACCCGTTAGTAGGCAGAGTTAGGCGGCAATGAGTTACGAGAAGATGTAAATTGAGATTTTACTATTGCTTTATTTAAAAAATTTAATGATTTAATGTTAGCTTACAAAAGAAATTTTAAAAAAGGTTTTATTTTTATATTTTATTAAAAAAAAAGTTTCTATTTATCCTTAATATTTATATTTTTAAAAAAAGATTTGTTTTTTTTATTATAAAATTAAAATGTTATATTTTAAAAATGATTTTATAATATTAAAATGTTAAAAATGGTTTTTTTAAAAAATCATAAAACAAAATAAAAAACAAAACAACATAAAAAATAAAATAAATAAAAAAAGGGGGGGGGGGGCGGTCATCACACCCGGACCCAACCCATTTGTTAGTCATGAGGTGAAATGTCCTTTAGGGTTTCCAAACCCAGACTTATCCTCGCGGCGCCGTTGTTCTTCATCTTCCTCTCTCGTCTTTCTTCTTCCTCGCGCCGTGATCATCTCTTTTCCTGAAACAAAATATGAACGATAAGAGTATGTGAGATAACGCACGGTGATTTACATTCGTTTTAGCCGATGATGTTGAAGCTGAGGCTGCGGAGTTGATTGCCCGCCGTTTGTAGTGAACGGCGAAGGCGATCTCCTCGTCGGTGCTTCGTTCGTGGTTCTGTGATGTTCGTACGGCGATGAACGGCGACGATGATGAGGCTTCGTCTCTGAGTCTCGGCCGTTGGGGTTTCGTTTGTTAGGGCTTTCGCGATCTCGCTAGGGTTTCTGCGATCCTCTCTCTCTCACGGCTACCTCCTCCTTCTTCATCAGGTTGTTCCTTCCTTTTTATAACTAACTTCTGGGCCTTTAATCCGTGTGGATTTGTGCTATTTTTTCACTTTCATGCGATTTGATTTTGTGTTGATATTATTTGATTTTGTTGTGATTTTCTCAGATACTGATTGGACCATGTTCCCTCTTTTAGAACCTGATTGGGATTTTGGTGAGATTGAATCATATGAATCTGATACTCTGTTTCCTCTTTTAGAACCTGATTGGGGTTTTGACGCGATCATGGTTTCATCTGACATTAATTTGTTTGACTGATTTATACTGATTCATTTGATTTCGAACTGATTCGTTTTTTGACTGATTTGTTTGATTGATTCAGATTGAATTCAAATGGGGATAGGATTTGGTCCTGACTCGAAACTTTCCATTTCCAGATTCGATTTTGTTTTGATCATTTTCTGATGTAGATTGTGTTGCCTTTGAATTCACTTGATATGTTCGATATCTGAATTAATTTGTTTGTCCTGTTTGATTTCAATCTGGACTGCACTGATGCGCTTTTCGATTTGTTTTTGATTTTCTGGTGCAGTTAGCTTTTCCTCTTCTTCTTTCAGAGAAGGTTGATGCTACGGCTTCGGTCGAATCAAAATTGCCGGGAAAGGTCTACGGCAATGATGACACCGTTCTGAGCCTTCGAGGGATGTTTCTTTGACGATGTCGCGGTTGCTTCTGATGCTCTTCGCGCGTGGTTTATCACTTATTCCATTTGAGTTGTTTTAACTGCTGATGATATTTGATTCTTGTGTTTCAGAGCTGATACTCTGGGCAATTGTGTCCAACTATGGATTCAAATGTCGCTTAATGTTGCCTCGATACACTTACGCGATAGTGAGTTTGGGCGATGATGATTTGAGCCATGATGTTGATTGACCGAGCCATGTGTTTGTAATGTGCTTGCACATTTGGTCTATCTTGCTTTGCTGTTTGCATTCTGATCTTCGTGATAGCCTCGCTGCTAAACCAAATTTGATGCTGTTGTGCTTCTTTGGATCCTGCTGAGTACTTTTCTGTCACGACAGATTTGTAGGATATTTTCTTATGGCCCTTTGCGCATGAACTTGCATTATTTGATGGTTTGTGTTTTCTGTCCTGTGCAGCTTGATGCCATAGTTTGGTTTCTCTTGTTCTGTTTTGAACTTGATTTTCATTCTGTTTGGTAACAGATTTGTTTCTTTGGTGGCTTTTCATACTTGTATTGGCGCGAGCCCCTTCCTAGTTTTGTTTATGCTTTGAGTTCTGTTGTACTGATGATGCTCGTGGCTTTTCAGGTGTGAAAAAAAATGACTCAGACCTGCCGGCATCCGGGTCTGGGTCCAAATTCGCCTATGTTGCCTTATTCTCGTATCAGTTTGGAAATCCAATCGCGGCAAAACGAATCAGTCCCGCTTCTTTTATTACTTCTATCTCTCGGATGTCCCGTAACGATAAGAACAGGTGTTACCTGATCTGATGCCCACGGCGCGGATCGGTAACGGGGGGTAGGACGCAGCTTCGGTTGTGCCACTCCCGGCACTCGATGATGACACTGTTTTGAGAGTGTCAAAAACAACTTCTAACATCTTTTTATACTGTTTGTTATGTTTTGACGTGCAGGTTAGTCGGAGATTCAGCGGAGAAGCTTAAAGACAGCATGAAGACACTTAGGAACTTTTAGGATTTAGGATAGATACTCATTGTAAATGAAACTTCTTGTAAACCGAATCCAAATTCACTTATCAATTTGTAAATTATAAATATTTATGAAATGAAATTCAACAAATATTCGTATTTACTTTCTCACTTGTAAATTCAAAGTATCCATGAATAATAAATTCCTTCTTGAGTTGTAGCTTATAAGTACTTATGAACACAAAGTTCAAAAATATTTAAAACTTACTTCTCCTTTGTCTTTTATAAATGATATCCCGCCATATGATTATATCCTAACAAATTCAAATTAAAATCTCGTTGATCACATCACTTCTCGAAATAACCTTAACAGTATCCACTTCTCTTTTCAACCCATCTTCCCCTTATTAAGAGGAAACAAAACTGTTTAGAAATGTTTCAAAAATCAAACAAAGCACGGCCCCGAGTCCAATCATATTTCTGACAAAACATACCGGCACCTTGACCCAAGTGGCAAATAAATGCCTCAGAACTTAATAACAGCCCATTTTCAAGGAATTAGCAGAATTTGCGTAAAATGACCAAAATACCCCTGGAACCACATCTGCAAAACAAACACCTCCATAACTTGTTAGTGGTTAGCGAATATACATATGAGATGTTATGTGAAATGACTGACTAAATATAAGGGTAAAATTTGGGGTATTACAGTTGCCCCTATTTAAATAGCTACACCGGACGATTTGAGTGACAGAGACTCGAGGAATCGTGGTGGAGAGATTTAAATATAGATAACCGAAAATTTTGCCCTTATATGCGACGATATGCAATGCTATGGACAAAGCGAGGACAGCTTAATGCAGATGATGCCATGAATATGATATGACGCGTATGCTGGCATGATGAATGCGAAAACGACGACACGGACGCTACGAGAAGACCACACTGGGGAAGACGACGCGCTGGGACACAGTACAACACTGGGGAATTCTAAAATGATGGTCAACTGGTGCGAACACGACCAATTATCATTTTTAGACCGGGAACGAGATTCTCAAATGGAGATGGTACCTATGAGACGGCCTCCACTGGGGAATCTAAAAGTAAAACTGGATCATGTACGATTGCAAAATCGATCACAGAATGCATGGAGCATTGAGCAAAGAATAACATCCAAGCTTCTGTAAACTATCTCTCGTGACACGATCAAACGGACTTTTCGGGAATCCGTAGCAAATATACAGGGTAAAAACCGGCTGTATGCCAAAATAAATGGACTTTAATGGGAAATGCCCTGATAAGCTTCTCGCGGGAGAATTGTCACTTATCGTTGGAAGGGACTTATGTGCCAAAATGGATAAGCACTCAAATAAAGAGGCTGCTGCTTATCTGATAAATAAATCTTCTCGCATTTAAGGTCGGCGCCTGGAATACGATTTTGATTCTTCTCTTACTGAAGGATAAATAAACTTCTCCATGCTTCAAGATCGTGCTCTCCTGAACATGAAAAGGGTAAACTGAACTTCCTCATACTTCAGAATCGTGCTCTCCTGAATATGATTTGGCTTTTTCGGGTAAATGACATTCTTCATACTTCAGAATCGTGCTCTCCTGAATATGAAAATGGATAATTGAACTTCCTCATAACTCAGAATCGTGCTCTCCTGAATATGATTCGCTCTCGAAATTTCTTCATACTTCAGAATCGTGCTCTCCTGAATATGAAAATGGCTAATTGAACTTCCTCATAACTCAGAATCGTGCTCTCCTGAATATGATTCGCTCTTGAAATTTCTTCATACTTCAGAATCGTGCTCTCCTGAATATGAAAATGGATAATTGAACTTCCTCATAACTCAGAATCGCGCTCTCCTGAATATGATTCGGCTCAAACCTCCACGTACTTCAAGATCGTGCTCTCCTGAATACGATTTGGTTTCTTCTTTTACTAAAGGATAAATGAACTTCTTCATAATTCAGAATCGTGCTCTCCTGAATATGGTTCCGCTCAAAACCTCCCCGTACTTCAAGATCGTGCTCTCCTGAATACGATTTGGTTCATACCTCCTATACTTCAAGACGACAGGTAAATGGAAGCCCAACTGCTCCATGGAGATGGCCATTTGCTGCAAGTCATAACGAAGATAGGATCGGTTTCTTAGGTGAGAAATGTTGTATATCGATGTTGTAAGATGTAAAGTGATGTGAAGTATTGTAACATGTAGGATTGTAAAGTGTTGTACTGGTAGATTTTCCAGGCGTGAACTGGCGTGTATCTGTAAAGGATTGTAGTTGATTTTCCTGAAAGATAGTGCAAAATAAATGCACGTCCGGGTACAGTGATAAACTTCTCGAGCGAGATAGTCGCGTATCTGCCATGGTATGGTGAAAATCTTTAGATGGTGCAAAATAAATGCACGTCGGGTTGGCTCGACGACCGACAAAACTGAGATTCAATCTAGGATCGAGCTAGAAAGAAAACTGGTAATCAAGACTCCATCGAGGGAATGAACTCGAAGGGTAGATATCTTATCCTGGCGAGGAAAGATAGCTGAAGTAACCGTCATCCACGAGGATCGAGCTCTGTGGGGAAACTGGAAACAAGTAAGTATTTTATGCTTAGGGCTGACAACCTATTTGGAGGGAATGGACGAACCCAGTTACTCGGCGGTAACGACCAATGATAGAGACACAATGAACCTGTGCATGTTATCGCGTATGTTAATGAATATGTTGATATGAATGCATGTTAATGTCTATGTATGCAAGATGTTATGAAATGAGTATGTAATGAGTATGTAATGAATATGTAATGAACATGTAATGAATATGAATATGTAATGAAATAGGCATGTGATGCTTATGCCCCTGCGTAGGCTGACGAAACGGACTAGAGACAGGACGAGAGACGAAATAAACATCTCGACGGAGATACCCTGCGATCTCTGCAACCAATACGTCAATCATGGGTGGGAAGGATCAATGGTGGAACCAAATCTGGTTTTAAAGTTCTGAATTCTCTGGGGAGAAAGTAATCTGCTTGAGTGCACAGTATCATGTCTTCACATGGGGAGAAGAAAACCTGAGGGACACTTTCGAGTTACCCAAGAAAAAGTTGTCAGCTTATAGTCTCTCTGGGGACTATCACTGGGAGCATGTCGGTGAAATCTTTGATGTCTTAGGGATCACCGGCTCCATCCCAAGTATTGTCAGCTTAAAGTCTCGCTGGGGACTATGATGAGGCAATAATTTAAGAGCCTGTTGCAACACTGAGCTTTACTGGGGAATGAAAGCCGCTGTGAGTAAAATCCATCGGGTGCATGAAGAAAAGTTGTGAAACCACATGGTTTTGATCTTGAAGGACCTTGTAGTAGTCGCCATTTGTTTCCTTTTTTAAAAACATGGTGCCCCAGGATACTTGCGTTGCGAGGTAGGGTCATCTCAAGAGGATTTTATAGAGAACACTGAGTCCGGTTGCCCCATTGTTCTCAAACTCTTTGAGAGATTTGTCAGGTCTCGACGTAACTGGCACAAATTAATCGTGTTACGACGAAATCTTTGGGAAATAGCTCTTAAGAACGTCAGACTCGCGTTGGTAAGCGAATTGGGAAACTGCCTGTCCCTGTTCAGCAGGATCTTCAAGTTCCACGGGTTATGTTCATATGTAAATCTCTAAGATATCAAGCAAAGTTGTCATGCCTGAAATGCCTATCCTGAGCTTGTCAATGTACACATATATTTGTCTTGAATTTTTTGTTTTTTTGTTTTGAAAAAGATACCTCAACAACTCGTGACCGAGATCACTGGTTAGGATATAAGTTTGAATTATAATGCCAACATGAATTTTTGAGCATAGCTCGTAGGAGTCAGGAAACGTGGTCTTGTCAAGTATGCTTTCAACCGAAGTCCTACTTCAATTAGGTCTTTTGAAGGTTGTATCGTGGCTCGTTTCACGGTTTAAGAAACAAAGGATAAAGGCTCAAAGTTATATTTGAACCCACCCATTCTTCGTGATGTTCTCCAATCCTAATTCAGTTAACCGGATACGAACGCTCATATCTCAAGCAGATTTGCTATGGTCGAGAACTTATCAAGGCTTTGGACATGGCAGTCACTCACCTATTTCTAATGGCAAATGGTCACACGACTTTGTTCTTTATTAGGGATTCTAAAAGAAACTACTGGTTTGTTGTTCTTATTCCCTAACTTTTGCCTGGACAACGTCTTTTGATCTGACTTTGGAGTCCAGCGGGATGCCCTAGTTTTGCCTAAGTCTCCTTCATAGGTTTCGACTTAGCGGGTCTTATTTTTTTTGAATATTCTTTTATGCACAAGTCGTGTAAATCTTTTGAAAGGCTCGTGACTGCCCCCACTCCTTAGGTAACCGAGGGATAGCCATTGTATTGGACTTCTTAAGATGCTAAGGATAAATTCTCGAAGGTTGGCTCTTCCTTTTTAAGAGTCTAAGCGCTCGATCGGTTTAACTGAAACCTACCCTGCCCCAGGTTAGGATGAAGGTTCTTAAAAAGAAAGAAAAACTCCTACTTCAAGGCTCAAACGGTTGACTAGGGATTAACATCCTTATATCTCTAGTGTTTGGAATTTGAAACAATGCCTTACATCATCAGCGGGCTTTAATTGAAAGCATACGACAAGAAATCTGACGTTTTAGGTTCGTCATCCTCCCCCCAATTCTCCATCGGAACAAGAGATCGGGTAAAGTTGGCATTGTAATTTATGAAAAATATATTTTGAATGAGTGAAACGAATGGATTTATTCAAGACAAACATATGCGTTGCATTAACTAACCAAAAATAAACAAGTTCGTACATGCCAAATATGCTTAATCAAAGAGAAATGCATATAAATAAACAAATGAACTGTCGGAAAAATCCTTCTAAATGGTTTATGAAATTCAAGAGCAACAGTTTCCTCTGGCGGAGCCTTAATGGAAAGGACGTCTGGTTTATGATCACTGTGAGTCGTCATGGCTTGCCCCAGTTATGTTGGTCACGTCTTCAACAGTTTTCAATCGTTGCTTCAAAATAACTTTCCCAGATCCTTTGTTGATCCCGGTCATACCATCTCGAGGGTTACTGAAATGAAGCGGGCTAGGCCTTTGAATAATTACTGGATTCGGCTGATTTGCCACAGGAGTAGCATGCTTTGCAGAATTCGAGTTTGACAAGTGAGGGACTCCGAGAGGAGTCTCGATCTTCATCTGAGCATCGCTAAAAGACAACTTCTTCGCTTCTAGCAAATTTCTGACAACTTTCTTAAGAGCATAGCAATTCTCTAGATCATGGTCGGGCGCACCCTCATGAAATAAACAATGAGTGGCAGCGTTGTAACCTGCAGGTAACGGATTAGGCGGAGGACCCAAAGCACGGGTGATAATCAGACCCTGTTGTACCAAATGAGGGTATAACTCAGTGAAAGTCATCGGAATTGGAGGACAAGGCTTATACTGACTCTTACGGGGGTAAGGAACCTGATCCTGTGATTGCTGGTGAACAGGAGCGTTGGGCACTCGTTGACTGTCGACAGGAATTTGCATAGGCGAATAACCGGAAGGTTGTTGATAAACTGGTGCCTGATATACCGGAGCTGACTGTACAGGCTGGCATGTAGGAAACTGCTGATCGAAAGGAGGTGCAACAGTAGCTACATAGGGTTGTTGAACATATAGAAACGGATAACCCTGAACATAACTCTGCTGATATTGTAAAGGTTGAGGAGTAGCTGTTTTGTGGTTCCTCGAACGTGCAGGTCCTTTACCATGGTCGGAGTTAGGAGTTTTGCACTTTGGAGGGGTAGCTCGTCGAACTGGTTGAGCCCTAGGAGGCACCAAACCGGATTGAAGACCGTGAGGAGGTACATTCCCGACAATAACAGCTTGTTGAGGTTCCATAACGGTATTAGTAGTCTCAGAAACAACAACAGACTGAGCATCCACCTTCACACTAAGAGCTCGTAACATCTCCAAAATTTGCCCTACACTTCCTCGAAGATCTTCGAGTTCATGGCTGACACGGTTGATCTCTTGGTTTTGATCTTCCATCCTTTTGAAGGGTCGTATTGATGCAGAGAACTTATGGTGACAAAACTGGAAGGTGAGAAAACCGCGTATGAGAAAACGGAAGACACATGCAATGCAAAAATATGATGCTAAAATGTGAATGCAAATGAAGATTTCATGGAATTCAGATATTTACGAATATTGCGGAATACCAAGGAAACTTTTAATTTATTGAAGACAAATTACAAATAATATTCTTGCAACCAAAATAGCTAAATAAAAGCCTGGAAAATCCTAGAGAAGCATCTTCCACAACTTCAGTGAGCAGACGGAGATCCAGAGGAGAATAAATATTCGTAGAGCCTTCTCTTCTTGTAGGATTGTATCTCATCATTCTTCGACTGAATCTGCTTTTGAAGTTCTTCGTACTCGCTGACCATCACATGGTATTTGTTCTTCCATGATTCTGTTTCGCGTTGTGATCTCTTCAAAGTGATCTTCAAAGCCTCAGCTTCAGTCATGAAATACTGGACAGGTTCTTCTCTTTGAGGTAAAGGATCTTGGCGCGAGTAGGGCATCTTCAACTCAATAGCTCTTCCTCGGACCCATTGAAGGTATGGTTCCATGGACACACAATTAGGTCTTCCCAAACTTTCTTTGTCTTTCCTATGCAGATGATTCCAAGAAGATAGAATCTGACCTTGAAGCTTTTTGTCGTCTTCGAAAAAGATTTTCTCCACATGAATACCTTTAGGCGGTTCCTTCAAGGGGTATCCCAACTGTCGGCGAGCTAAGACTGGATTGTAGCTAATTCCTCCATTGAAACTGAGCAAAGGCACATTGTTGAAGTTTCCGCAACTATCAATGATCGATATCCCATCGTACATGCGATTATACCAATCAATATCAGAGTGAGTTAAAGCCATAACTTTTTGCGACCAACGTTCTTGATTAGGTTTCAAGAATGGACCGGACTTGGGTAAGTGAGAAATAAACCACTTGTATAGTAATGGCACACAACATGTAACCATTCCTCCACCATGAAAGTTTCGGAGATGTACTGAATGATAAGTATTACCCAATAGTGTCGGAACTGGATTTCTCCTCATGAAGGTATTGATTGCATTAAGGTCCACAAACCCCTCAAAACTAGGAAAAAGCAGCAACCCATAAATAAGCAAAGCAAATATTGTCTCAAAGGCAAACATGTCTTTATGATCGGCATAAAATTGGGCCTTCTTAATTAGGAAGTCCCTTAGAAAACCGGAGATCCCCCCTTTGGTGATCATATTGTTTTTGACATCGGATATCCTTAGACAAATGGCTTTAGCAATATCTCGTTCTTTAGGGTCTTCCTCCAAGAAAGGGAATGGAGACTTATCCAAGATAGGTGATCCCATCAACTGAGAGTACTCTTCTAAGGTGGGTAAAAGCTGATAATCTGGAAAGGTGAAGCAGTGATAATCTGGATCATAAAACTGTAGCAAAGTCGCAAGAAGTCCTTCGCTTACTTGAACCTTCAACAAGGACAATAACCTTCCATATCTGTTTTTGGAATTTTTCTTGATCTTGAACCAAATCTCTTAGATTCTCTAGGACTTCCAAATTAAAACCCTTAAAAGTAAATTTCAAAGTATGCTTCCTAGAGTATTCCATGGTATCCTGCAATGTTCATAAATAGAGTTTGAATTCCATGAAATCTTAATGCGATATGATGTTTTATGAATGTAATGCATGAAAACACACAAAGTCCTAGGTTAAAGGAACGTGAGCGGAGTTAAGGTCTACCCATCCCAAAAAGGAGTGTACTATAGGTTAGTCGTACCTGCAGAACAAGGTTCTAAAAAGTGCCCAAAGTCATCAGCCCATCTTTCGGATATTATCAACCTTCCGACTGACTCGGGGGTTAATAATATTCTCAAGAGAACCTCTTTTGAGTGTAGTATCGCGTAGCAACCGTTGTAGGACTACTCCCACATAGTTCCCGCACTACGTCCTAAATAAGGCCGAGGTGGTGTAAAGGTACTACGGTCCTCAATATCACAGACTCCAATCGACCATGGAAAAAGTTTTTACGATTACTCGTTCAGCCGAACCATTTTCGAAAAGGTCTCAACTGAGCGGTGATTCTTGAATCAGCTTGGTCGGGATTCAACTCCCTATAAGCCTCATCGAATATATCCCCATCCTATAATAATGTCACTAGTCCGGGCGTAGGACTTATCTCACAACACAAGGAACAGTCCCCAAATCAAATTACAATATATACATGCAAATGAATAGCAAAGCAAATGGTAATAGATATGAACAAATTAGGGATAACTCTCAAAAGTTAAGACATCCCCAGTGAAGTCGCCATTTTCTGTTGCGGTGGAAATAGGATCACAAACTATTAATGAGTTTGAATCGCAATTCAATTCACAACCGCTCTTTGATTTATCCGAAGGAAAAGGTCAAAAGAGGGAAAACCTATTTTGCATCGTAAACACAATGCGGGGAAAGATCTAGGGTTCGGGGGTTGGTTAAATTTAGGGAAGGTATTAGCACCCTAAACTTCTGTAGTACTCTACAGGAACCTTTTGTTCAGATGTTTACTATTTGCTTTATTTATTTGCTTAAGGTATATGTACAAAGGGATTAAAAGTGAGAAAATAAACCTAAGGGGTTAATTCTAAGTTTACTCGGCAAGACATCGCATCTTGTGCCTACGTATCCTTACGGGAGTGGAATCAGAGTAATCGTAGTTCCCCTCAAAAGGGAGGTTGGAGACTTCTTGACTGTGGTCAAGGTCTCAAGGGGAATAAACGCATCTTAAGGACACGCTTACGTGGAGTGTAGAAACTCCAAATCTCTACGTTGAATTGTTAAGTTGTAATTAGGGTTAAATTAGGTTAGGTTAGGGATTCCGCGGCGGGAAACCCTAAAATGAGCGCGGCGACTCTTTGACCTAATGCTAGGGGTAAAATTGTAATCTTTGTCTGCGACGAGACATTTATGGAAATTAGGGTTTTTAAGGTTGTAAAGGTTTGAAGTTGAGGACTATTGACACGGCGGTCAAACGGCTAGACCTAATTCCTTCGGCAGTGCGTAGTGTGACAGAAATATTGCAATACATCAGCAGAAATTTAAATCATACATCAGCAAAAATTTAAATGCGAAAAGTAAACGCGATTATTAGGTTCGCGAGGTTACAATTGAGAAACAGATACAAATATAAAGGAAACTTAAATGAAAACTCAACACAATAGTAATAAACATGAACTGCAAAAAATGAACACCCGTTAGTAGGCAGAGTTAGGCGGCAATGAGTTACGAGAAGATGTAAATTGAGATTTTACTATTGCTTTATTTAAAAAATTTAATGATTTAATGTTAGCTTACAAAAGAAATTTTAAAAAAGGTTTTATTTTTATATTTTATTAAAAAAAAGTTTCTATTTATCCTTAATATTTATATTTTTAAAAAAAGATTTGTTTTTTTTATTATAAAATTAAAATGTTATATTTTAAAAATGATTTTATAATATTAAAATGTTAAAAATGGTTTTTTTAAAAAAATCATAAAACAAAATAAAAAACAAAACAGCATAAAAAATAAAATAAATAAAAAAGGGGGGGGGGGGGGGGGGGTTGGGCCGGTCATCACACCCGGACCCAACCCATTTGTTAGTCATGAGGTGAAATGTCCTTTAGGGTTTCCAAACCCAGACTTATCCTCGCGGCGCCGTTGTTCTTCATCTTCCTCTCTCGTCTTTCTTCTTCCTCGCGCCGTGATCATCTTTTTTCCTGAAACAAAATATGAACGATAAGAGTATGTGAGATAACGCACAGTGATTTACATTCGTTTTAGCCGATGATGTTGAAGCTGAGGCTGCGGAGTTGATTGCCCGCCGTTTGTAGTGAACGGCGAAGGCGATCTCCTCGTCGGTGCTTCGTTCGTGGTTCTGTGATGTTCGTACGGCGATGAACGGCGACGATGATGAGGCTTCGTCTCTGAGTCTCGGCCGTTGGGGTTTCGTTTGTTAGGGCTTTCGCGATCTCGCTAGGGTTTCTGCGATCCTCTCTCTCTCACGGCTACCTCCTCCTTCTTCATTAGGTTGTTCCTTCCTTTTTATAACTAACTTCTGGGCCTTTAATCCGTGTGGATTTGTGCTATTTTTTCACTTTCATGCGATTTGATTTTGTGTTGATATTATTTGATTTTGTTGTGATTTTCTCAGATACTGATTGGACCATGTTCCCTCTTTTAGAACCTGATTGGGATTTTGGTGAGATTGAATCATATGAATCTGATACTCTGTTTCCTCTTTTAGAACCTGATTGGGGTTTTGACGCGATCATGGTTTCATCTGACATTAATTTGTTTGACTGATTTATACTGATTCATTTGATTTCGAACTGATTCGTTTTTTGACTGATTTGTTTGATTGATTCAGATTGAATTCAAATGGGGATAGGATTTGGTCCTGACTCGAAACTTTCCATTTCCAGATTCGATTTTGTTTTGATCATTTTCTGATGTAGATTGTGTTGCCTTTGAATTCACTTGATATGTTCGATATCTGAATTAATTTGTTTGTCCTGTTTGATTTCAATCTGGACTGCACTGATGCGCTTTTCGATTTGTTTTTGATTTTCTGGTGCAGTTAGCTTTTCCTCTTCTTCTTTCAGAGAAGGTTGATGCTACGGCTTCGGTCGAATCAAAATTGCCGGGAAAGGTCTACGGCAATGATGACACCGTTCTGAGCCTTCGAGGGATGTTTCTTCGACGATGTCGCGGTTGCTTCTGATGCTCTTCGCGCGTGGTTTATCACTTATTCCATTTGAGTTATTTTAACTGCTGATGATATTTGATTCTTGTGTTTCAGAGCTGATACTCTGGGCAATTGTGTCCAACTATGGATTCAAATGTCGCTTAATGTTGCCTCGATACACTTACGCGATAGTGAGTTTGGGCGATGATGATTTGAGCCATGATGTTGATTGACCGAGCCATGTGTTTGTAATGTGCTTGCACATTTGGTCTATCTTGCTTTGCTGTTTGCATTCTGATCTTCGTGATAGCCTCGCTGCTAAACCAAATTTGATGCTGTTGTGCTTCTTTGGATCCTGCTGAGTACTTTTCTGTCACGACAGATTTGTAGGATATTTTCTTATGGCCCTTTGCGCATGAACTTGCATTATTTGATGGTTTGTGTTTTCTGTCCTGTGCAGCTTGATGCCATAGTTTGGTTTCTCTTGTTCTGTTTTGAACTTGATTTTCATTCTGTTTGGTAACAGATTTGTTTCTTTGGTGGCTTTTCATACTTGTATTGGCGCGAGCCCCTTCCTAGTTTTGTTTATGCAGCTTGTTTATGCTTTGAGTTCTGTTGTACTGATGATGCTCGTGGCTTTTCAGGTGTGAAAAAAAATGACTCAGACCTGCCGGCATCCGGGTCTGGGTCCAAATTCGCCTATGTTGCCTTATTCTCGTATCAGTTTGGAAATCCAATCGCGGCAAAACGAATCAGTCCCGCTTCTTTTATTACTTCTATCTCTCGGATGTCCCGTAACGATAAGAACAGGTGTTACCTGATCTGATGCCCACGGCGCGGATCGGTAACGGGGGGTAGGACGCAGCTTCGGTTGTGCCACTCCCGGCACTCGATGATGACACTGTTCTGAGAGTGTCAACAACAACTTCTAACATCTTTTTATACAGTTTGTTATGTTTTGACGTGCAAGTTAGTCGGAGATTCTGCGGAGAAGCTTAAAGACAGCATGAAGACACTTAGGAACTTTTAGGATTTAGGATAGATACTCATTGTAAATGAAACTTCTTGTAAACCGAATCCAAATTCACTTATCAATTTGTAAATTATAAATATTTATGAAATGAAATTCAACAAATATTCGTATTTACTTTCTCACTTGTAAATTCAAAGTATCCATGAATAATAAATTCCTTCTTGAGTTGTAGCTTATAAGTACTTATGAACACAAAGTTCAAAAATATTTAAAACTTACTTCTCCTTTGTCTTTTATAAATGATATCCCGCCATATGATTATATCCTAACAAATTCAAATTAAAATCTCGTTGATCACATCACTTCTCGAAATAACCTTAACAGTATCCACTTCTCTTTTCAACCCATCTTCCCCTTATTAAGAGGAAACAAAACTGTTTAGAAATGTTTCAAAAATCAAACAAAGCACGACCCCGAGTCCAATCATATTTCTGACAAAACATACCGGCACCTTGACCCAAGTGGCAAATAAATGCCTCAGAACTTAATAACAGCCCGTTTTCAAGGAATTAGCAGAATTTGCGTAAAATGACCAAAATACCCCTGGAACCACATCTGCAAAACAAACACCTCCATAACTTGTTAGTGGTTAGCGAATATACATATGAGATGTTATGTGAAATGACTGACTAAATATAAGAGTAAAATTTGGGGTATTACAGGATGCAACTCCTGAAAAGAGGAAGCTACAAGAATAAATACCAATATGTACAGAGGTAAAAAGAAATTTGTATACATGTTGGAAACATGGTACAGACAAACACCATGAGCTGATCCTCCTATGACTCGCCTGACTCCGACGCTTTCTGATACTCCATCCTCGGAAGAGATTGACTTGGATAATCGACCCTCAGGTACTCCCAAACCACTAAGTGATGCAATATCAAACTCGGACCGCAGTCATTTGCTTTTTCAATCCCTAACTTTTGCCTGAATCGCCATTTGCGGGTTTTCAATTCAGGGGGATACCCTTTTTTGCCAAAGTCGCCTTTTCAGGTTTTCGACTTTGCGGGTGTACATCTTTTCAATTTTATCCCTAATTTTTTCCCGAACCCTTTTCTTTTCTTTTTTTTTCTTTGGTTCGCCGGGATGCCCCATTTTTACCTGGACTTTCTTTTTTCTGTCCAGCGAGTCTCTTTAAGCAAAGTATTTTTTAACTGCGTCCGAGTTCACAGGGGATGAAAAATCCTCGCCATCCATGGTGGACAACAGCAAGGCTCCTCTAGAGAAGACCTTTCGAACGATATATGGACCTTCATAATTGGGAGTCCATTTGCCCCTGTGATCTAATTGTGGTGGGAGAATCGTCTTCAACACAAGATCGCCCGTCTGAAAGCTTCGAGGGCGCACCTTCTTGTCGTAAGCTTTCTTCATTCGGCTTTGATATAACCGACCATATGCAATAGATGCAAGTCTCTTCTCATCCATCAAACTGAGCTGATTCAGCCTATTCCTTATCCACTCTTCCTCATCAAGTTGGACATCAAGCAATACTCTCAAAGAAGGAATCTCAACTTCTAATGGTAGGACAACTTCCATACCATACACCAGTGAGAAAGGTGTTGCCTCGGTTGATGTGCGTATCGTCGTACGATAACCGTGCAAAGCGAAGGGCAACATCTCGTGCCAGTCTTTGTATGTCACAACCATCTTCTGAACTATCTTCTTGATGTTCTTGTTGGCCGCTTCGACAGTGCCATTCATCTTGGGCCGATAGGGAGACGAGTTGTGGTGCTCAATCTTGAAATTCTGGCACAATTCCTTCATCATCTTGTTATTCAAGTTCGAACCATTGTCAGTAATGATTCTTTCGGGAATGCCGTAACGACAGATGATGTCCTTTTTGATAAACCGGGTTACCACTTGCTTGGTAACATTAGCGTAAGACGCTACTCCGACCCATTTGGTGAAGTAATTGATAGCTACCAAGATGAACCGGTGTCCGTTGGAGGCGGTGGGCTCAATTTTTCCAATCATATCAATGCCCCACATGGAGAAAGGCCACAGGGACGCCATAACATTCAAAGGGCTTGGCGGCACATGAATCTTGTCTGCATAAATCTGGCATTTATGGCATTTCTTCACAAACTTGAAACAATCTCTTTCCATCGTCAGCCAATAATAACCTGCCCGTAATAACTTTTGAGACATAGCGTGTCCGCCGGCATGCGTGCCAAAGGTTCCTTCGTGGACCTCCTCCATGAGCAGATTAGCTTCTTTCTCATCCACACATCGCAAAAGCACCAAATCATGGTTTCTCCTGTACAGAACACCATCTGGATTCAAATAGAAGTTGTCAGCCAATCTCCTAAGAGTCTTCTTATCGCGGCCGGATTCCCCAGTCGGATACTCTTGGTTCTTTAGGAAATTCTGGATATCAAAATACCACAGCTTGCCATCGGAAGCTTCCTCAATGGTGAATATGAAAGCGGGCCTATCAAGGCGAGAGATAACTATTCTGGGAGCATCATTCCAGAAGTTAACTTTGTACATCGAAGACAATGTCGCAAGAGCGTCAGCCATCTGATTTTCTGCCTGCGGAACATGGTGAAACTCTACCCTGTCAAAGAAAGGCAATAACCTCCTTGCATAATTCATGTACAGTATCAAATTGGGCTAACGAGTCTCCCATTCTCCCTTGATCTGGTTCACGACTAGCGCGGAGTCTCCATACACATCAAGATTTTTAATCCTCAAATCAATAGCCTCCTTGAGACCCATGATACACGCCTCATATTCAGCCTCATTGTTGGTAACTGGAAATGTCAATTTGGCGGTGAACGGGATGTGCGTCCCATGGGGAGTCATAATGATTGCCCCAATTCCACTTCCGTATGAATTAACAGCCCCGTCAAATATCAACTGCCATTGGGAACCCCGCTCAAGACCTTCACCATGCAACAGCTCTTCGCAGTCTTTCATCTTTAAGTACATGATATCCTCGTCAGGAAAATCAAACTTCATTGGCTGGTAATCCTCGATTGGCTGCTCGGCCAGGTACTCTGACAGTACGCTACCTTTGATAGCCTTTTGAGAAACATATTGTATGTCGTACTCTGTCAATACCATCTGACATCGGGCAATCCTTCCTGAAAGTGCTTGCTTTTCGAAGACATATTTGATCGGATCCATCTTCGAAATCAGCATGATTGTATGATTCAGCATGTATTGTCGCAGACGTTTGGCAGCCCAAGCAAGTGCACAACACGTCTTTTCGAGCATAGAGTAACGGGATTCACAATCCGTGAACTTTTTACTCAAGTAATAGATCGCATGCTCTTTTCGCCCAGTCTCGTCATGTTGACCGAGAACACAACCCATACTGTTCTCAAGAATCGTCAAGTACATGATCAGTGGTCTTTCGGCTACTAGGGGCATTAATACCGGAGGTTCCTGCAAGTATTCTTTTATTCTTTCAAATGCCTTTTGACAATCCTCGTTCCAGACAATTGCCTAATCTTTTTTCAACAGTTTAAACATCGGCTCACACGTGGCTGTAAGGTGAGATATGAACCGGGCAATGTAGTTCAACCTCCCCAAGAAGCCACAAACCTCTTTCTCTGTTTTTGGCGCTGGCATTTCTTGTATCGCTTTTATTTTTGCAAGATCAACCTCAATTCCTCTTTCGCTAACAATGAACCCCAATAGCTTACCAGATCTCACCCCGAAGGTGCACTTATTAGGATTCAGCCTCAGCCTGAACTTCCTAAGCCTTTCAAACAATTTCAGAAGATTCACCAGATGCTCTTCCTCCGTCTGGGATTTGGCAATCATATCGTTAACATAGACCTCTATCTCTTTATGCATCATGTCATGAAAGAGTGTCGTCATAGCACGTTGATATGTTGCCCCGACATTCTTCAAACCAAAGGACATCACTTTGTAGCAAAACGTTCCCCACGGGGTAATAAAAGTTGTTTTCTCCATATCCTCCGGCGCCATCTTAATCTGATTGTAGCCCGAAAAGCCGTCCATGAAGGAAAACACAGAGAATTGAGTAGTATTGTCGACCAATACGTCAATATGAGGAAGCGGGAAATCATCCTTAGGGCTCGCCTTGTTCAGATCCCGATAGTCAACGCACATCCGTACCTTACCATCTTTCTTTGGTACAGGTACTATATTGGCGACCCAAGGAGGGTAAGTTGTAACAGCTAGAAAACTAGCGTCCCACTGTTTCTGCACTTCCTCTTTAATCTTTATGGCCATATCTGGTTTCGTTCTTCTGAGCTTTTGCTTGACCGGCAGACAGTCTTCATGCAATGGCAAGCGGTGGACCATAATATCAGTGTCTAACCCAGGTATATCTTCATAAGACCAAGCAAAGATGTCACTATACTCTCGAAGCATCTCGACAAGTCTCTGCTTGATATCACTTTGCAGTGCAGCCCCTATCCGGACATTCCTGACAACTTCTTCGGAACCCAAATTAACGACCTCAATATCCTTCTGATGAGGCAGAATGATTCTCTCTTCTTGTTTCAAAAGTCGAGTCAGCTCTTCTGGTAAGTCGTCGTCCTCAACAATCTCTTCTTCGGCTTGAAGTATCAGATGCTCAAAGTCGAAGCGAGTCATAGGGAGTTCTTGATCGGTGTCATCTGAAATATGGATCCTGCAAGAGAAAGGGTTAAATGCTTCAAATGATATGCAAACGAAGCACACAACCACATTGCCATTTTATTACAAAAATAAAAAGAAGAAAAACAGGGATCACAAAATTTGCATGAGAAAAACGCCTTTATTTGATGATTAAAACAAAGCATACACATAAACAAGTAGGCCCTGAAATAAAAGCACTATGCCCCGGGTAGGACATAGGATCGTACAATAATCGAAAAAACAAGGCATTACTGTTTCGTCGTCACTTGAATAAAGTCCTGAATAGACCAGTTGCATAGGATTTGTCCTGGCTCGTTGGGCTTGATCCACGAATCCATGTCACAGTCGCTATCTCCATCTTCATTGTCAGACATAGCATTAATCGTTTCAAAACTGACTCCTCCCGGCGTAAACACAATCGGCCCTTTGAACTTTGGCGCGCTCTGTGATGAAGATGACGACGACGGGCGATACCCTAGGCCAAACTTGTCTTGCTTAATAGGAATCTCTAGAACTTGACCCCAACCTTTGGTCTCCCCGGCCTGAACTGCCGCTTGGGCCTCTCTGTACGAAGACATAGCCACCTCTGCCCCACTGCTTATGATAGGAGATTTGTCTCTGATCTGAACCCCTTCAAAAGCTTGGCACAATGTCTCATGGATCTCACCATCCACTTCGACATATTTGAACGACGACAGGTGACTTACCAGGATGTCTTCCTCCCCACATACGGTGACGATGCTACCATCGACCATATACTTAAGCTTTTGGTGCAACATAGACGTCACAGCCCCTGCAGAGTGAATCCAAGGTCGTCCAAGCAAACAACTATAAGCTGGCTGTATATCCATAATGTAAAACACAGTGTCAAACACCTCTGGACCGACCTGAATTGGCAAAGTCAATTCTCCAAACATAGACCTTCTAGTCCCGTCAAATGCTCTCACCACCAAGTCGCTTGGTGTGCATATTATACTTCGGGTATCTAGCTTCAACAGTGCCTTCTTGGGCAAAACATTCAAAGACGAACCAGTGTCAACAAGGACATGAGACATGACAGTGCCCCTACACTCAACTGAAATATGCAACACACTGTTGTGGTTGCGGCCCCTGGGTGTTAAATCAAAATCTGTAAAGCCAAGGCCATGTCCCGTGTTCACGTGCGCAATCACTCCTTCAAGCTGATTAACAGATATCTCCTGGGGTACATAGGAAGCGTCAAGAGCTTTTAGCAAAGCGTTCCGGTGGGCCTTGGAACAAAGCAATAATGACAAAATCGAGATTTTGGAAGGCGTCTGCTGCAGATGATCGATAATTTTATAATCACTCTTCCGAATTAATCTCATAAATTCTTCCACATCCTTAGCCAAAGCCTCTTTTTCCTTCTCTTGAGAAGGTCCTTCCACATTGACTTTACCCTTCCCTTTGGAAATTCTCTCAGCTTCTCCTTCTGGCGATGCAAAAATTCTACCACTGCGGGTTATGCCCCCTGCCCCCACAACTGACCCGACCGGCGGGCTCTCTTGGTTAATCTTTTCCCCATTGCAGTAAACCTCCGCCCCATAATTCCAAGGGATGACTTTAGTGCTTTCATACAAAATGGGTCCAGCTTTGGTTATAGTGATCGTCGGTTGCTTGGGAGGCGCCGATATCGTGACAGTCTTAAACGGGATCGTAACCGTTGCAACTTCGCCCTGCTTTTCAGCTATTACCTCAACAGGCTTCTCTTCAGCAGTACGGTCGAATTGCATCGTTCCTTCATCAATCAGACCTTGAATACCTCCTCTTAAGTTATCACAACCCTCCGGTCGGGCTAAACAGTCAACACAATCTGTATCACAACCAGGGAACACTTCCCCTTTCAGCAACCTGCTCTTGACATAACCCAGAGGCGTCTTCAATTCATTTACGTTCATAACCAAATTCAGACTGGTATCTTCCAAGACTGCACCCACCTGTGCAGATCCGTGAGCCGGCATCGGATTTTCTCAATGTTGGCTGTCTCATTACCAAAGTTTATAGTCTTGCTATCTATCAAATCTTGCACCTTGTGCTTGAAAGCATGACAATTCTCGATGCTGTGACCGGGCGCTCCGTAGTGGAATTCACAATGTGCATTGGCATCATACCCAAAAGGAGGCGTGTCCTTCAGCGGAGCTAACGTCCTTTTCTCGACAAGCTGCAATTGTAATAGAGTTGGAAGAAGCTGAGCATATGTTAGTGGAGGTGCATCAAATACTCTTTTCACGGCCCTATCCCGACCTTGGTACCTCTGCGGAGCCGAATTCTGTTGTCACTGTTGCTGCTGTGGCTGTTGTTGTTGTTGTTGAGGTACAGGAATTGTCACACTGGCAACCTGCTGCCTGTGCCAATTTTGATTTCTATCCCTTCTCCGGGCGCTGTATACTGAGTTAGTATCTCCCTGCTTTTTATTGCCAAAAACCCTTTTACCACCTCCAGCTGAGGTTGATTCTCCTGCTTGAATCTTACCGATCTTGACGTCGTTCTCTATGCGTTCCCCCAAGAGTATCAACTCAGAAAAATTAGCCGTCGTACAATTGATAAGCCTGTCATAATACAACCCAGAGAAAGTGCCCACAAACATATCCACCAACTCATGCTCTACCATGGGTGGGTGCACCCTAGCTACGAGTTCACGCCACCTATGGACGTACTCTTTAAAACTTTCGCCATTCTTCTGAGAAAGATTTTGGAGTTGGACCCTGTTCGGCGCAAGGTCGCTATTATATTGATAATGCTTTACAAAGGCTTCTCCCAACTCCTTCCAGCTACCAATCTGAGTGGGCTCTAACCCCATTTACCATTCTAATGACGGTCTAGACAAGCTATCGTGGAAAAAATGTATCAGCATATTTTCGTCATCAGAATAGGCAGACATTCTCCGATAATAAGACCGTACATGAACTCTTGGGCAAGTATCCCCCTTATACTTGTCGAAGGTAGGCGCTTTGAATTTGAGTGGCACCCTCAAGCCAGGAACCAACCCCATATTAGTCATGTCCAACCCTGTGGAATTCTGATTGGCAAGATTCCTCATTTGTTCCTCCAACATCTTGAACCTTCGGTTATTGTCAGTGGGCATCTCAAGATCCCTGCCTGGCGGAGGGAAAGCATCTTCTTGACAATCCTCGCCCCAGTGAGAACCCCCATTGTCATACCCAGTGTAAGAAGCATTAGGTCCAAAGCCATTCTGATTGAACCCGGGACCATACCCCATATTACCAAAACCCTGATTGCCAGTACCCAGCCCAAAACCAGCGTTATGAGCACCCATTCCAACACCATTGTTGCTTGCGTTGCCAAAACCTGCGTTCCCAAAGCCCTGATTGCCATAACCCTGATTTCCATAACCCTGATTGCCACCAAAACCAGCATTGCCAACACCAATGCCTACACCAGTGTTCCCAGTACCAAAACCAACATTCCCAGTTCCAATATTGAAACCAGCATTTCCAACACCAATATTTCCATTGGTTTCCACATGCCCGTTACCGTTACCAGTCACATTCCCGTTCCCAGCTCTATTACCGTTCTTAGTGGTATTGAGGACGGCCACGGGTATAACATCACGAGCTTGGAGAGTCTCCCATGAGGAGGATCAGTAGCAAGTCCGCCATGTAGCACACCCTGGCTGTCAACCCGGGCAATCAGAGGCTACACCAGAGTCTACAGCTGCTCTTGGCCCTTGACCACAGTTTCCATCACCTGTATGAACTGCGCCATCCTGTCACGCATCTCTTGCATCTCAGTTTGCATTTGATCCATAGCTTTCTTGCAGTTACTTCTTGTAGAGTAGCGATGAGTTCGCTGATCGGCAATCCTGAAACCTACATCGACAGAGGGTTAGGAAACAACTCAAGGTACCTGCTACGCAAATGCAAACGCGTGTCTGTGCTTTAGGGAGATTTCTCCCCCGATTCTAGTGCCAGAGTGCCAGTGCTGATAGTGAGAAGCCCGGATCCAGTCACTGAAATAACATCTCATATATATATATATATATATATATATATATATATATATATATATATATATATATATATATATATATATATATATATATATATATATATATATATATATATATATATATATATATATATATATATATATATATATATATATATATATATATATATATATATATATATATATATATATATATATATATATATATATATATATATATATATATATATATATATATATATATATATATATATATATATATATATATATATATATATATATATATATATATATATATATATATATATATATATATATATATATATATATATATATATATATATATATATATATATATATATATATATATATATATATATATATATATATATATATATATATATATATATATATATATATATATATATATATATATATATATATATATATATATATATATATGTGGCCCAACAAGGCATCAATACAATGTCACAGAATACATGGGGAATCAACAGCATGACCTCGACCAACAAGCCTGGTGATGGTCAGCCTACAGCAAAGCTCAGAAAAAGAAAAGGTTACATAGATAATCAAGTGCGACAATGGGCATGAAACTCTTCTAGCAACTCTTTTGTTTTGGGATGATCAGGCCGAGTGAGTAACCCTTCAACAAGCAACTCCCTCTGCATACTAGTGCACTGGAGACCTTCAACAGAATCTTCCCACGCTCCCTGGCCGAAACAATCTTCTAACCTTCGCTTCTTAGACTCGAACATCTGCTTGCGATCTTTCAGGTTAGCGATAACCTTGTTTAGCAGGTCTTCAGTGGCATATCTGCGAGCAGTTTCCTCATCAAACATCTTCTCGCTGGCCTTCACTTGAGCTTTCAATTTTGAGATCTGTTGTTTCAGTTGCTCCTCCCTCTCTTTGTTGCTGGTTATCATGGCATTCCACTGCTGGTTGAATTTGGATATTCTCTGGTATGCTTCATCCAGGTTCTGCTTCTTGGTGGCCAACACATCATTGACAGATTTGAAGTCCAGACCTAAACGTTCACGGTCAGCTATCTGTTTGGTCAAGTCCGTGCCTAACCTGTTCACCAGCTCTGTCTGCTTCTTGAAGGAGTGGACGACTTCGTTTCTCTCGCTTCTAAGCTGCGCTAACTCTTTCTCCAACTCTTCGTTGGCCTTTTTCAGCTCTTCCTTCTCAGCTAACACCTGATTATACTGCTGAATAGACACGGTAGTAGGCTCCTCAACCACTGGAGGGCACTCTGGCTTGGCAGGTGGAAAAGGAATCCCTATGGTCTCTGCTATGCTCTTGATCCAAGTTACATAAGGAGCGTAAGCTTGGCTATTGCTCTTACCCAACAATGATTTCCCTTGTCTACTGATATCATTCCAAGCTTGCTGAAGCTTAGCTAACATATCCCCCTCTAGAAGACCTGTGAGGTACAGAGATTCCTGCACCTCTTCCTCTTTTGGCGGAACTCTCAAAGCGTAAGCAAACTGTCTGACAAGCAGAGAGGGGTTGTAGTTGATGCAACCCTTTCTTCCAATCAAAGGCACATTTGGAAAACCACTGCAGCTGAATATGACTTCAGTACCCAACATATCACTATCAAACCAAACAATGCTCTCTGCTGATAAACCCATCAAATGCTCAGACCACTCAGTTGTGGCTGCAGATGAAGCAAAGAGACCCTTCTTGGGCAGGTGACTATCAAACCATCTGTAGAGTAAGGGCACACAGCATGATACATTTTTACCCCTTTTATTTTCATTCTTGTAATGGACAGAATGATATACATCTCCAATCAAGGTAGAAACCGGATTCCCTGATGCAAAGATATGGAAGGCATTCAAGTCTACAAAATCAGGCATGTTGGGAAACAAGATGATGCCATAAATGCAGAGGGCAAGAATAGCGTTGAATACGATCCAACAACCGTCTTTGGCACACTGTTGGGCTTTCCCCACTAGAAACTGCAGAGAAAATCCAGGAACCCCATTCCAACTGGACAGAAGCAACTCAGAGGCATCCAGATGAAGAGCAAGAGCTAGATTAGCCAGATTAGGCTTAGCATCCATGTGAACAAATGGCATCTGATTCTTAATAGGTACACCCAACAACTCAGCATACTCCTCTAATGTAGGTGCAAGAATGAAGTCCGGAAAAGTGAAGCATCTCAATGGAGGGTCATAGAACTGCAGCAAGGCATACAACCCATTCAACTCATATACCGAAGGTTTACGAACCAGACTGAGCAGCTTCCCATAAGATTTTATGAATTCCCCTCTCACTGTATCAACTGCCAAGGCAATCAAACTGGACAACAGAGCGACATCTGGGGTAGGGAGCTTGTAGGCCACATTCTTCTTTAGAGATCCCATGCTAGTACAACAGAAGGCAAGAATACCGAAACCGGAGGATAATATATGCACCTGCAACACAGACACACGTTAATGATATGCAAATGAGTATGCAAAATGCAAAATGCAATCATGCAACAGGGGATCAAGACTGTGCTGTTGAGGAGACCGAGGCTCTGCTTCAACACAATCACAACACTGCTCTGATAATACAACCCTGAAGAGGACCAATAATTACGTACTGTCGAGAACAACCACATTTCTGATGATAAGAACCCTCTGAACCCAACAATACTGATTCACTGTCAAGAAAACCAAGTAGTCTAAAGGTTAAGGTTTCCTGCAATAATCCGACCCTGCTCACAGGTATGGACCTAGTCACAGACAAGGTATGGCATCCTATGCATTTCCCAGCGTCACAAACTTTCAAGAAACGATGATACGATACCCAGAAGGTGTGGCATCATCATCTCTTGAAGTGGCCTCACTCAGCTGAGTCACAAATGATCGGTCCCCAGAGTCGAAAATCCTCCAAACCAACAACCCCTCAAGCCCAAAGGGCCGGAAAAGAAGTCAATCGGGAGAATCTCGCCTGAGCGTGGATTTCATGAGACACTAGTGCCTGCAAAGCAAGCACGTGCCCACTACTTTCCACAACTAATGCTAGGTACACTCAAGCCTGGGTCTGGCTTCTCACTCATCAGAGCCCCTTCCCACAACAACACAATATTAATATCATACTGAAAATAAAATGCGAAAAGTAAAATGCAATAAATAAAACCCAACAGGTAAACACACAAGCGCTAGGATTGACTCGCATAGGGGATGGGAAACGGTCCCAGCATAGGGGATGAGAAAAGTTCCCAGCAGCTATAACTCCCCAGCAGAGTCACCAGTTGTCGCTACTGCGAAAATAAGGTGCTGGCAAAACAGAAGAGTCTCCACCTTTCGTTATTTATCCCACAGAAAGGGAAAGGAAACAATCGGAAAAACCTGACGAAGAGGTATAAGACAAGGTCATCGCAACCATTGTCTGGGTTCGGGAGTCGGTTACGCAAGGGGAAGGTATTAGCACCCCTCATGTCCATCGTACTCGATGGGATCCACGCTTGTTGTGTTTATCTGACGGGTTGATTATATCTATCTACGCTAAAAGTCTGGTCTGAAAAGAAAAGAAAATGACTCGGCAGAATACAACAGTTCTATGCCTACGTATTCCCGTCTAGAACGAGAAATCATAGTCTACGTAGTTCGTCTGACTACGGGTTACGGGGGAAGGTTGCTCGCCGAGATATCGAATCTCGTGCCTACGTACTTTCACACGGCGTGGAAAAGGGGGGGAAGGTTGCTCGCCAAGACATTGTGTCTTGTGCCTACGTACTTTCATCTGGTATGAAAGATCAGAGCAAGCGTAGTTCGGGCTAAAAGGGAACACAGGTTTGTTCAGCAGTTTTTAGGCCCGAGTAGGGTTAACAAACAGTTCTAGCAGTTGGTGTATGCAGCTCAAGCATGGGAGACTTAGGCGTTACCGTTTACGGTAGAACTAAGAGTTAACAACACTCTTTTTCTGAAAATATTTTCCTGATTAGAATCCCGAAGGATGAAAAAGGTTTGAAATGTTTGTGTTTTTTAGAGAAGAAGTGTTTTGAATTGGAGTGTTTATAATACATGTTGTACCAAAGTCTTGAACCTGAGATCGAATGCGTCGCATATCGCCCTAAGGACGTATACTAAACACTCTAGGCAATTGAGAGGTGGCCCCTCAATTACCATTTCCCAAGTATAAGGCTCATGGCACAACATTCATTATCTTTATTAAGTGTTTTATGATTGTTTTGAGATGAGGAGAGAAAGGACACTAAAAGGGAGACTAGATCCAAGCCTAAAGTTGTCATGCAATGGTGGTCCTAAGATTGAGATGAAAAGGAAATGCTACCTAATGTTATCATACATGGTTGAGATCCTAAAGTCTATCATAATCTCTCTTGAACAATAGAAATTAGAGGTCCTAGGGGAAAGAAACAGCAGAGGAACAACAGGAAACAGAATAAGCCTACAAAAATGCAAACATGAAATGAAAATGAGTAAGGAAATTGTGTGGGGTAAAGACCACCACAAGCTCATCTCAACCTCAAACGACAGTATGATAAATGCAAGAAATAAAGGAACAAGAAATGCATCAATAGGAACACACAAGAGCATCAAGAGTGGGATGAAAGGGCCTAAACAAAACAACATCAACCACAATGCCACCAAGCAAAACAACATGAAAAGAACAAAGAAAAGAACCCTAACCCAAAGAGGGGTTATAACAAAAGAAGAAAAACAGCAAGGCATTCCCAAATATCATTCAACCAAGGCATCATCATGATTTATGCAAAAGATGCAACAAAAGTGTCCTCATGGTTCACTATTCAATTCATGTTTCAAACACCTCCAAAGGAGGGAACTTAGATAAGCCTAAATGGTGTTCCAAAATCCTTGGACAGCAAGGGGAATGAAGTAAAAGTTCTCAAAAGAGAAAGAAAGTAAACCACAAGGAAATGCAAGCGAAATTCCAAAAGAAAGCAAGCTTGTTTCACAATGAAACCCTAATTGGAAACTCAAAAGTTACCAAGCAAATGAACAAGCAAAACCAAATGTTATGACCTAAAAATGAGCAAGCATCATCCTTAACATGTTAAAAACATGAATCAATAGGCATTGAGAGCTCAAAAGATCCAAAAATGTCATATCCAAGTCAAACTAGGTCAAGGTGTATGTATGAACCTTCCTTTAGGGTAACTTGACTTGTAAATTACTCTGAAAATAGGAAAATGATTCAAAAATTATCAAATAAAATGCAAGAAGCTCATAAATGTGTTGGCAATCAGAGGCCAAAAGATTGTAATCAAAAGCACTTCACAACATCACCATAGAAATTGATTCACAAGGGTGCTCCATTGTGAAGGAGGATTGTTTAGGGTCAAATGAAAGGCAACAAAAGTCAACTCAAAAGTCAACCAATCAGGGGAAAAATGGTCCTAAAAAAATTCTTCAACTCATCATTGATACGAGGATTGAATTTTATTCATTGGATCAAAAGGAAGTGAGAGAAATAAAATTAAAAACATAACATGTCAAGATTTAAGTTACATAAAACACTTCCAAAGTTAAGTCCCATTTTTAATTGAAAAATAAATCATAAAATAAAATAAAAATGTCTAAAAATAAGAGGACATCTCAAAGACTCTAAAACATTTTTTTTGGGATTTTATGACCTTTGGAAGTATTTTAAAATAAATTAAATCTAAACAGAACTAAAATAAAAACTAAAAGAAAAAGAAATAAAATAACAAATGGGCTGGGGGTGCCAATAGCAGCCCAGAAGCGCTGCAAATCATTGGGCTTTACAAAGGGGGGGGGGTGCTAATAGCAACCCAGCCCATCAGAAAAACAAAAATAAAATAAAACGTGTGAATCTAGTGGTACACGGTCAACCAAGGCATATGGTGGGATTCATCCAGGCGCGTCTGATCACAAAGTATGCAAATCAAGTGGCTCACAAGATGCCAACTCATTTAATGAATATTCAACCTGGATTCCATGTGTTTGGTCAACGTGTGTGTATGGTGCGTCTTAATCTGGGACGTTAAAGCAAAAAGTAATCAAATTCAACAATCCAGCGCAAGCCACGTCATCACCTTCAACCTTTTGAAAAAGGGAGGGAGAACCAGACGTCGGAACCACTGTTCCGGTCGTCTTCTCCGGCGAAGCTTCAACGGCCAAAAACCCAGAAGCTCCAAAACTTCATCAAAATCAACAAATAAATAGTGAAAACTCATCTACTCTTCAAGAGGATCATGAATACATGGTTTGTTTTAAAAAAAACTCTTAAATAAAACAAAACGAAGAAAAATAGAAAACGTGTTCATACTGAAAAACTCACAAACAGCCACCAAATGAATATAGAAATGATCTATGATAAACAAGGATTACAAAGACATAAAAATGACGTGATAAAACAACTTAAACAGTGAGAAAATTTGAAAGAAAACCTAAAATAAAGCTTCCTCAGAGCTCGGTGTGTGGGTGAAACTTGCAATAAACCAACCAGAAACTTTCTATGAACCTCAAGGAGTGTTTTAGAATCTTTAGTTTTAGTTGAAACTCAATGGAACTCAAAACACGATTTTGACTTGTTCACCACTTTTTCTCAATGCTCTCTCACTCAAACTCTCACCAAATCCACTTCTGAAGGTATGGGAATGATCCTGGGATTATATATGTTGGATTCAGATCAAGAGTAGGCCCAATTTTGTTCCCTTTAGCCCAATTTGATTTTCACTTTTTTCACTTATGGTCAATTAAATAGTGCACGAATTTCACCTTGATTAGCTGTAAAAATGGCGTAACTAACTTGCATAAGGTTTAGGCTGATCCAAGGGCTGAGAATGGCCCCTTGATTTGGTCCCATGGTATGTTTTTTATGTGTTGCTTAAACTTGAAGAAACCATGAAAATGGCCACTAAAATGCACCCAAAATCCAAATCCCAATATGGCATTGTGTTCCAAATGTCTTTGGCACTCAAAATATACACAAGGTTGGTGCAAAATGTTTTCAAATGAATTAATTTTAATTTTTCCCTTTTTAAGCCTTTTTCATGGAAATTCAATTAGGGTATTTCTTCAACCTATTCCAAACCTTTGAAGTCTTGATGATTGGTTGGGCAAATGACCCCATTTGGAGCAAGTTTTATGTTGGAAAGATTTCCATTTGAGGTGTGCAAAGTGGTGAAAATGACCTATAATGAAAATGACTTGTAATCCTGCTTTCCCAAAATACCCCTGCCTTGCAAGCCTCATAACTTGCGTTCTAGAAATCAGATGAAGGACTTCTAGTACTCTTTGGAAAGCTAAGATCATGAGGAACAACTTTCATGTTCATCAAAAGTTGAGGAGAAACATCCTTCTAGGTCAAAAATAGCTTGGAAGTTGGTTGACTTTTGTTGATCAAAATCACATTCATATGAGGACATGTAACTTGTCTGCATCATAACTTGAGTTCTATAAGTCCAATCAAGGACTTCTAGTACTCAAACGAAAGCTAAGAACATGCTATACAAGTTTAATGTTGGTCAAAAGTTGAGATGAGACTTGTATCTTGAGATAGGTGGTCTTGAAGTTAGGCACTGAATAGGGGATTTTACACTGAGAACCCTAATTCAGTCACTCCTCACACTCTTGATTCTTGATGAATTGATATTGAAATGATATCCCATGTATCTTAACACAACATTCCATGACCTTAGAGACTTGGAATTGAGTTTTAATCTCCTTCAATTTCATAGTTGACTCAGGGTTGACTAGATGAAAACCCTAATTGCACCATCTTCAACTGTAGCTCTTCACACTTGGTATAAACACTTGAATGAACTCCACAGTGGCCCTCAAGGACTCCAATGGGCTTAAATGATCATCTCTCTTCATAACCATGGGCTTCTGATCCTCAGATGGTCTTCAAATGGCCTCTCAGATAGGAGGTGAACCTCATACACTTATCTGCCTATCCAAAGGGCTCTGACTTGTCTCTGATGATGATAACCCCCTTGTTGATTTGAATACAACCTCTTGATTAGGCTTAGAACCCTTGGCACATTCCTCTTGTTGCACACATATCTCTTGATCCACTGTAAAAATTCAAAATGCTATGCAATGCAATATGCTAGAACAATGAAATGAAACATAAACCAAGTAAAGAAAAGGTTGCTCAAATTTTGGGGTACAACAGCTTCCCCTATTCAAGCGACTTGGACTTGAAGGGATGAAAAGCGAACGACTTTCAGATATTTAAGGTAAAAGACGGTTGAATACCAAAGAACCTAGAAATTTGCCAACTGCAGAATGAAACCTCCGACATCGCCGTCAGGCGCTTATATCAAGTAGAATATCTGACTTCGCCGTCTTTCCTTAAAATAATAAACATATGACCTCGCCGTCATTCCTCAAAATAATAAACATCTGACCTCGCCGTCATAACTCCATATTAAATCTGTAAAACATTCGACTTCGCCATCAGCCATCAAAATAATCTGACCTCACAGTCAGAACTCCATATTAAATTTGTAAAACACCTGACCTCGCCGTCAGAACTTCACATAAAATTGGTAAAACACCTGACCTCGCTGTCAGTCCTTAAAATCATCCGACTTCCCCGTCAATTCTCAAAATAACCTGACTTCGCCGTCAACTTTTAATAATAACCTGACTTCGCCGTCAACTTTCAATAAATAAACTGACTTCGCCGTCAACTTTCAATAATAATATGACTTCGCCGTCAATCCTCAAAATTATCTGACTTTGCCATCAACTCTCAAAGCAATCATCTGACTTCGCCGTCAATTCTCAAAATCGTCTGACTTTGCCATTATTTCTCAAAATCACCTTTTGACTTTGCCGTCAGTTCTCAAACAGTCTGACTTCGCCGTCAACTCTTAAAATCATCTGACTTCGCCGTCATTTCCCAAAATCATCTGACTTCGCCGTCAGCTCCCAAAATCATCTGTACAAGCATCTGACATCACCGTCAGGCTTCGACATCAAGTCGGTAAAAGCATTTGACCTCACCGTCAGGCCTCGACATCAAGTTGGTAAAAGCATATGACCTTGCTGTCAAGGTGAAGAAATCCATTGGGGAAATATGAACTTGAATAAATAGACTATGTTGCAGAGAATGATAAGATGAACACATCTGTCAATGATCTTGCTGGAGGCCTGGATACCACACAGGCTTGGGAAATATACTGATGATTGCTGGAGATACACCTGAAAATAAAGAGGTAACAACCTAGTTTATGTTTCACATGCACGTGTATGAATATGGCATAATGCTCCATACGAAATGGAAATGCTACGCGTTTGGGAGGATGCTATGCACGATGCAAATGCAAAGGAACGACATTAACAAAATAAATGCTGAAGAGAGGAAAACAACTCCGTTAGGGGAAGACTAGGCATGCCTAGTGCAAACGGACTCATGCTGGGGAATACCAGCCTTGGATGGCCTCCGAGATAACTTCCGGGTAAAGCTGCTCTGCTAAGCACAAATCTACTCCGCTGGGAATCAAAATCAAACTCTGCTGAGGAAAGTGCCCTGGATGGCCTACCAGAATATAACTCTTATGGGAAACAAATAACTCGGCTAGAGACAACGATTCCACTCTACCGGGGAAATCAACCCTGAATGGCTTGCCAGAAAATAACATTCCGGGGAACAGACAACTCTGTTGGGAATCAAGGCATACTGTTGAAGGTTTAACCCACTATCTGTTAGGGATTATGAATAAGATCTAATGGGGAATCATCCCAAACGATCTCAGGAAAGAATGCCACTCCACTGACTTGGCTGAGGATTAGGTAAGGAGGGAATCAACATCAACCTCTGCTTGGGGAAAATGAGCACAATGCTCAACAATATCGACCTTTGCTTAGGGAGAATGAGCACAATGTCCCGGACCCTTGAGGGGAAAGGAGCTAATCGTTCAGACTCTGTAGGGAAAACGAAATTCTGCATTCATTCCACTGCTGGGGATAAACCTACTCCTACCTGTTGGAAATGATCCTACTCTGCTGGAGACATCAATCTCGACCTACTGAGGATAACTTTAACTGTATGAAGTTTCAAATTATTGGGGATGTGAACACGCTCAGCTCGCGCATTTCCCTTAGATGAGGGACTTCTGGAAAAGTTTCGAGGATGGGAGTCCTGTAAATAACAAACAGGCAAATATGTTTTGTGCAGCAAATGTCATCTTACTTGTCAGCTGTGACATTATTCAAGCAAAAGCATTGTTTCGATTATGGTTGGAAGAGCCCACAAAATTAAGTATGCAAAGTTTTATCATAAAACAATCAGGCGTCTTTTGCAAACAAAACGGTAAAAGCTGAATCAAAAACAAAAGTTTTCTGAATAGTATGTATTATTGATATAAAGCTTGTAAATAGGCAAATTTACAAAGGACGCAACTCCTGAAATGAGAAAGTTGCGTAAGCAAAATACAGAAATGCACAAGAATATACAAAAATGTCAGCAATGTGGCACAAACAACCACCATAGAACGACTCAACTATGACTCACGTGACTTCGACGCCTTTCCGATGCTTCGTCTTCTGAAGAGATTGATTTGGACGGATGATTCTCGAGTTCTCCCATAACCATCATGTTTTGAAGATCTATGTGCGGACCGTAGTCTTTTGCTTTTCAAATCCCTAACTTTTACCTGAATCGCCCTTGTGGGTTTTCGATTCACCGGGATACCCATTTTTGCTAAAGCCGCCCTTTCGGGTTTTTAACTTTGCGGGTTTACACTTTTTTTTATCTCTAATTTTTGCTCGAACCTATCTTTTTATGGTTCGCCGGGATGCCCCATTCTTGCCTGGATTTTATTTTTCTTTCCAGCGGGTCTATTTTTTTTAAGCAAAGTGTCTTTTGACTACGTCCGCGTTCACGGGGGACGTAAAATCTTCACCATCCATGGTTGAAAGTAGCAAGGCTCCTCCAGAGAAGACCTTCCTCACAATATACGGACCTTCATAATTGGGAATCCATTTGCCCCTGTGATCATTCTGTGGTGGGAGAATCCGCTTCAACACCAAATCACCTGCCTGAAAGCTTCGAGGACGCATCTTCTTATCATAGGCTTTCTTCATCCTGCTCCGATACAAACGTCCATACGCAAGAGACGCCAGTCTCTTATCATCCATCAAACTGAGTTTATTCAACCTATTCTTCACCCATTCTGCCTCATCTAGCTTGACGTCATCCAGAACTCTCAAAGATGGGATCTCAACCTCTAATGGCAGGACAACTTCCATGCCATATACCAACGAGAAAGGCGTTGCCCCATTTGAAGTACACACCGAGGTACAATATCCATGTAGAGCAAAAGGCAACATCTCGTGCCAATCTTTATAAGTTACAACCATCTTCTGCACTATCTTCTTTATGTTTTTGTTGGCCGCTTCCATAACGCCATTCATCTTCGGACGATAAGGAGACAAATTGTGATGCTTAATCTTAAAGCTCTGGCACAACTCCTTCATCATCTTGTTATTTAGATTGGAGCCATTATCGATAGTGATCCTTTCAGGTATTCCATAGCGGCAGATGATGTCCCTTTTGATGAACCGGGCTACAACTTGCTTGGTGACATTGGCATAAGAGGATGCTTCGACCCATTTGGTGAAATAGTCAATAGCTACTAAGATGAAACGATGCCTATTGGATGCAGTCAGCTCGATCTTTCTGATCATATCAATGCCCCACATAGAGAAAGGCCACGGGGATGACATGACATTCAAAGGACACGGCGGCACATGAATCTTGTCAGCATAAATTTGACATTTGTGGCATTTCTTGGCATACTTGAAGCAATCAGACTCCATAGTTAACCAATAATACCCTTCTCTCAACAGCTTTCGAGACATGGCATGCCCCCGTACATGTGTTCCAAAGGCTCCTTCGTGGACCTCTTCCATAAGCAAATTCGCTTCTTTTTCGTCCACACATCTTAGCAACACTAAGTCAAAGTTCCTTCGATAGAGTACACCGTTTGGATTCAGGTAGAAGTTACCAGATAACCTCCTCAAAGTTTTCTTATCCCGGGCCGATGCCCCAGGCGGATACTCTTGATTCTTGAGAAAGTTCTGGATGTCGTAATACCATGGCTTGCCATCAGAAGCTTCTTCAATTGCAAAAACGAATGCCGGCCTATCGAGGCGCGAGATAACAATTCTCGGTGCATCGTTCTAGAAGTTTACTTTGTACATTGAAGATAAAGTGGCCAAGGCATCTGCCATCTGATTTTCTACTCTCGGCACATGGTGAAACACAACACGATAGAAGAAAGGTAGCAATCTTCTTGTGTAGTTCATATAAGGGATCAGATTTGGTTGGCGCGTCTCCCACTCTCCTTTGATCTGGTTGACCACTAAAGCTGAATCATCGTAGACATCAAGGTTCTTGATTCTCAAATCGATTGCTTCCTCGATACCCATGATACACGCTTCATATTTGGCCTCGTTGTTTGTATAGGGAAATGTCAACCTGGCAGTGAAGGGTATATGCGTCCCATGGGGGGTTCTGATGATTGCCCCAATTCCACTGCTGTAGGAGTTAACAACACCGTCAAAGATCAATTTCCACTGGGAACCCAACTCGGGACCTTCGTCCGACAACGACTCATCACAATTTTTCATCTTCAAGTACATAATGTCCTCGTTGGGAAAATCAAACTTCATTGGCTGATAGTCGTCAATTGGTTGCTCTGCGAGATACTCTGACAGAACACTCCCTTTAATAGCTTTCTGAGACACATACTGAATGTCGTATTCTGTCAAAACCATCTGCCATCTAGCAATCCTTCCTGACCGTGCTTGCTTTTCAAATACGTACTTAATCGGGTCCATATTTGAAATTAACATGGTTGTATGGTTTAGCATATACTACCTTAGGCGTTTGGCGGCCCAAGCCAGCGCGCAACAGGTTTTCTCCAACATTGAGTATCTGGACTCACAATCTGTGGACTTTTTACTCAAGTAATAAATTGCATGCTCTTTTCTTCCAGTCTCGTCATGCTGACCGAGAACACAACCCATGGAATTCTCAAGAACTATTAAGTGCATTATCAACGGTCTTCCAGCCACCGGGGGCATCAGTATTGGAGGTTCCTGCAGATACTCCTTTATTTTCTCAAACGCTTTCTGACAATTCTCATTCCAAACGACCGCCTAATCTTTCTTTAATAACTTAAATAATGGCTCACAAGTGGCTGTGAGGTGAGATATGAACCGAGCAATAAAGTTCAATCTACCTAAGAAACCACAAACTTGTTTCTCGGTCTTTGGTGCTGGCGTTTCTTGAATTGCTTTGATCTTTGCAGAATCAACCTCTATACCTTGCTCACTGACAATGAACCCCAACAACTTTCCTGACCGCACGCCGAAGGTGCACTTGTTTGGATTCAGCCGAAGTTTGAACTTCCTCAATCTCTCAAACAGCTTTAGAAGATTCACCAGATGCCCCTCCTTCGTTTGGGACTTTGCAATCATATCATCGACATATACTTTAATCTCATGATGAATCATATCATGAAAGAGAGTCACCATAGCTCGTTGATAAGTTGCCCCTGCGTTCTTCAAACCAAAAGGCATTACTTTATAGCAGAACGTCCCCCATGGCGTGATGAAATTCGTTTTCTCCATGTCCTCCGGTGCCATCTTAATCTGATTGTATCCTGAAAAGCCGTCCATGAAGGAAAACACTGAGAATTGTGTTGTGTTATCAACAAGTACGTCAATATGAGGGAGCGGAAAATCATCCTTTAGGCTCGCTCTATTCAGGTCCCTATAATCGACGCACATCCTGACCTTTCCATCCTTCTTAGGCACGGGCACGATGTTTGGGACCCACGGAGGGTAATTGGTCACAGCAAGAAATCTGGCGTCTAACTGTTTCTGGACTTCTTCTTTGATCTTCACTGCCATATCAGGCCTAGTTCTTCTCAATTTCTGTTTAACAGGAGGACACTCTTCTCGAAGAGGCAAGCGATGAACTACAATATTTGTGTCAAGTCCAGGCATATCTTCATATGACCAAGCAAAAACATCCTTATACTCTTGGAGTAACTCAAACAGTCTTCGCTTGACATCATTTTACAGCGCGGCCCCTATTCTGACTTCTTTCTTGTCTTCCTCAGTTCCCAGGTTGACGACTTCAACTTCCTCTTGATGAGGCAGGATGACCTTCTCCTCTTGTCTTAACAATCCGGCAAGCCCTTCGAGCAGGTCTTCGTCTTCTTCGATCTCTTCTTCCGCTTGAAAGATCGGATTGTCAAAGTCACGCCGAGTCATAGACGAGTCTGAGTCGATGGTATCTGAAATGTGTAACCTGCAATGATGATGATTTTATGCTTAAATGATATGCAAACAAACAGACACAAACCACATTTCCATTTTATTGTTGGAAAATAAAAAACAAGAAAAACAAGGATCACGAGATTTTGAATGAAAAGACGCCTTTTTGATTGATAATGATAAAAGATTGTTCACACACATAACAGATAGGGCCCTACAAAATAAAGACCACTATGCTCCGGGCCGAGCATAGGGCAATACATTAATCGAAATAGAGCTATTACTTTTCATAGGTCACAGAGATAACTTCTTCCATGGTCCAATTCTTCAAACCCTGGCCCGGGGTACATGGCTTGATCCACGCATCCATGTCGCAGTCACTGTCTCCTTCCTCGTCAGATACAACATTGATTCTTTCGAATATCACCCCACCACTGGTGAACTGAACAGGTCCTTTGTAACGCGAAGCATTTTGTGAAGAAGACGCATATGGGCTGTATCCCAATCTAAACTTATCTTGTTTGTTGGGGACGCTTACCACTTGCCCCCATCCTTGTGCTGCTCCTGATTCAACTACGGCTTGGGCTTCCTTGTATGACGACATGGCAATTTCTGGAGCTTTGACCTCGACCGGAGCCTTTTCCTTGATTTGGACAGTCTCGAAGGCCTGACACAGCGTCTCATGAATTTCACCATCAACCTCCATATATTTGAATGAAGACAGATGGCTTACCATCATGTCTTCCTCCCCACAAAAAGTCACAATATTTCCATCCACCATGTACTTCAGTTTTTGGTGCAAAGTTGACGTCACAGCCCCCGCTGAGTGTATCCAAGGCCGACCCAAAAGGCAGCTATATGCCGAATGGATATCCATTATATAGAACACTGTATCAAAAAACTCAGGACCCACCTGAATCGATAAAGTCAACTCCCCAACAACGGACCTCCTCGTCCCATCAAATGCTCTGACCAACAAGTCGCTCGGACTGCATATTATCCCTCGCGTATCCAGCTTCGTGAGGACCTTCTTAGGTAGAACATTTAGCGATGACCCGGTATCTACTAGTACATGTGACAGAACGACACCTCTACATTCCATAGAGATATGCAAAGCCAGATTATGATTCCTTCCTTTCGACGTCAAATCATGATCAGTGAATCCCAACCCGTTACCTGCATTGACGTGGGCCACCACCCCTTCCAACTGATTCACGGATATCTCATGAGGCACGTAAGCACTATTCAAAACCCTGAGCAAAGCATTCTTGTGAGCTTCAGAACATAATAACAATGACAAGATGGAAATCTTTGAAGGCGTTTGTTGTAAGTGATCCACAATTTTGTAGTCACTCTTTCTTATCAAATGCATAAATTCCTCTGCGTCCTTCTGCAAAGTTTCCTTTTCTCTAGTCTGAGATCTTTCTTCAGCCACTACTTTCCCCTTTCCTTTGTCGGTCCTTTCTGTATTTACTTCGGGTGGTGCAAATACTCTACCGCTTCGAGCCATTCCTCCAGTTCCTACCAAATTGTCACTCGAGTCCAAGGGCGAATTCTTTAATTCCTGCTTCTTCCCGTTGTAATAGACCTCGGCCCCATAGTTCCAAGGGATCGCCTTAGAGCTCTCATAGGGTATAGGTCCTGCCTTTGTGAATATAATGGTTGGCCTCGCTGGAGGCGCATAAATTGTAATCGTTTTGTACGGGATGGAGATGGTGGCCACCTCGTCCTTATCTTCAATAACTACCTCTTCGGCATTCTTCTCACAGATTCTATCAAATTGCAATAAACTGTCATCCATCATGCGTTGTACATGGCTCTTCAGATTCTGACATCCTTCGGGACAAATCATACAGTTTTCACAATCCTTCCCACAGCTAGGGAACACGCCACCTTCTAACAACTTGCTCTTCACAAAGTCTAACGGCTTCTTCAGATCCTCCATATTGGATACCAAGTTTATGCTTTCCTCACTGACAATAGCATTCACACCACCACCCCTACCTTGGTTAGGCATGGGATTTTGATCCACGTTTGGCGCATCCTGATTGAAGTTGATAGCCTTACTATCAACAAGGTCTTGTACCTTGTGTTTGAAAGCATTGCAGTTGTCGATGTGGTGGCCGGGGGCGCCAGAGTGGAATTCACACCTAGCGTTGGCGTCATACCCAGGAGGTGGTGGGCCAGTTAGAGGTGCCATTGTTCTTTTCTGGACCAACTGCAGTTGAATTAAGTGTTGTAATAATTGAGCATAGGGCATTGGTGGTGTGTCAAAATGCCTATCCATCATCCTTCTCCGATCTTAGAACTGTCTCGGTGCATAATTCTGTTGTTGAGGTCGTTGTTGTTGCTGTTGCTGGTGTGGTTGTTGTTGTTGTTGAGGTTGTACCGCTGGGATGGCAATACTAGATACTTGTGGTGGTTGCTGATAATACAGTCGTTGCTGACGTTGATTCAGATTTCTATTCCGATTGTTAAAGCCGGACACTGCATTTGTCTCGTTATCTCTCTTCTTCGTACCAAAAATCTTTCTTCTACCTCCAGATGAGGTCCCTTCCCCCGCCTGTATCTTTCCCATCTTAATACCGTTTTCAACCCTCTCGCCAGTAATAATCAAATCCGAAAAGCTCCCAGACATGCTGCCCACTAACTTCTCATAGTAAATTCCTGGCAATGTGGCCACAAACAGATCAATTAGTTCTCTCTCCACCATGAGAGGTTGAACTCTAGCAGCAAGCTCTCGCTATCTTTGTGCGTATTCCTTGAAACATTCGTTACTCCTCTTTGACAAATTCTGGAGCTGCACTCGGTTTGGTGTTAGGTCACTATTGTATTGGTAGTGTTTAACGAAAGCTTCTGCCAAATCCCTCCAGCTTCTGATGTTAATTGGCTCTAAGCCCATATACCATTCAGGGATGGTCCCGATAGACTATCTTGAAAGAAGTGCATCAACAACTTCTCATCATCGGAGTATGCAGACATCTTTCGGAAATAGGAGCGAAGATGCACCCTTGGACATGTTGTTCCTTTGTATTTATCGAAATCTGGCACTTTGAACTTTGGAGGAATCCTAAATCCTGGAATTAATCCTAGGTTCGACATATCCAGACCCATAGCATTTTGGCTTTCAAGGCTTCTCATCTTTTCCTCTATCGCCTTGAATCTTCTATCAGCGTCGGGTTGCAATCCTGCCCCAATATCTCCCAGAGAGAAGATATCTTCTTTATCATCCTGTTCCCACTGGGGACCGTTGTTACCTTGTACAGGGCCCATTGGAACTGTGATGGGAATTCCAGTTTGGTTTCCTCCGCCTAGAGGGACAACCGTTGGGATAGCATCTGCCTGTGGCGTACTGTTTTCTGGAGGAGGTACAGCAGCGATTCCACCATGTAGAACCCCACTACCATCAACCCTTGACACCAGAGGTTGTACCAATGTCCTCAATTGTTCTTGGTCGTTGGCTACGCCCTGCATCATGTCCATCAACTACGCCATCCTCTCGCAAAATTCCTGAAGCTCGAGTTGAACTTGCTCCATAATTCTTTGTTGATTCCCCCTCGTAGAGTACCTGTGGAATGTCGGGTCTGCTATCCTGTGAACTGCTAGAAAATAGCCACACATAAGATTAACGGTCCCAAGAACACCTGCTATGTAAAATGATAAACGATGCAAAAAAATGCAGAATGCAGACATGTAAACATGTTTCAGGGAAATTTCCCCCACGATTCTAGTTCCCAAAAGAAGAAGCGACCACGAAAAATCCCAGAGATAAGTGAACAGAATAACAACTCCTCGTATAATAACAAGCCAACCAACAATGTACATACATCAGCTGAGTACAAAATAGAGATGACCTTAATCAACAAGCCTGATGATGGTCGACACATAAGAAAAACAACTAGATACAAAGAAAGATAATCAAGCTGGGTGCCGAGACCGAAAATCCTCTAGCAGCTTCCGCGTCTCGGGATGATCTGGTCTGGCGAGTAGACCCTGTATGAGTTGCTCTCGTCGGTTGATGGTGCGCTGTAGACTATCAACATGGTCGTCCCAGGCTCCTTCCCCAAAGCATGCTTCAATTCTACTTCTCTTGGTGTCTGCCCTCAACCTACAATCCTTCAGGTTTGCGATAACTTGGCTCAATCTATGTCCACTGTGATATTTGAGTGATTCTTCCGCTAAGATCTTCTCGTCTTTTACCCTAAGTTGACTCTTCAACTTGGTGATCTGTTGTTTAAGCTTATCCTCTCGCTCCTTATTGTTAGTGAGCGTGGCATTCCATACTAATTCAAACTTAGAGATCTCTAAGTAAGCTTTGTCCAAATCCTTCTTTTTGGTAACAAGCACACTATGGACAGCGTTCAGATCTCGGCATGTGCGTTCTCTGTCACTAGTCTCCTTTGTCAAATCCGATCCTAGTTTGTTGATAAGCCTAGTCTGTCTCTTGAAAGAATTGACAACATCGGTCTTCTCACTTCGGAGTTGAATAATTTCTTTCTCTAATTCTACATTTGCTTTATTCAACTGTTCTTTCTCCAACAACACCTAATTGTATTTCTGCATGTCCATGGTAATGGGTTCTTCTATCATGAGTGGATACAGAGGCGCAACTGAAGGAAATGGCATCAAGTAATTCACAACTCTATCATGGATCCAAGTAAGGTACGGGTCGTAAGCTCGGCTGTTACTCTTCCCCAATAAAGACTTCCCCTTCTTGTGGATGTTATTCCATGCATGTTCAAGTCTTCCTAAAGTCTTACCCTCCAATAAACCAGTGAGATACAGAGATTCCTGTATCTCTTCTTCCCTAGGAGGCTCCCTCAGCACATACCCAAACTGTCTGACCAATAAAGAAGGGTTATAGTTGATGCAACCTTTCCTTCCGACCAAAGGGACGTTAGGAAACCCACCGCAACTATAAATAATATTTGTACCAAGCATGTCTCGGTCAAACCAAATAATGTTCTCTGTAGATAGACCCATCAACCTCTCCGACCATTCTGAAGTACTGGCAGTGGCAACAAACAGACCCGTCTTAGGCATATGACTGACAAACCAAGCATACAACAGAGGAACACAGCAAGCTACATTATTTCCTCTTCATTTCTCATTCTTGTAGTGAACAAAATGATAAACATCGCCAAGTGTCATACCCCAAATTTTGACCCCTTAGATCCTCATTATCATTTAAGGATCATACTCATGTGATTATCTAACCTTAACCCAGTTCAAGTTTTTTCTTTGTTAAGATGCAGATGAATTAGGGTTTTGCGTAATCAAAATCGAAGCTTTGAGGTTTGATCAATCAATGTTTTGGGTTGGTTCAGTCATGAAACAAGTTCAAAGATACAATGTTAGACAAAAGTGAAGTCAAATTGAGGTTGTTACCCCAGAATCAAGAACAGTGCAGTTTGGGACCCCGATTAGGGTTTTTGACTGGTAAAAAGTCAACTGTGGTTTGACTTTTGTGTTTGAAGGTGTTCTAATGGTGGGATTGTGATTCATGAAGTTCATATAGCCTAAAAATGTTCATCCAATAAGTTTCAAAGTCTCAGGAGGCCCAGAATGTCAACAGGCGACTCGGTAATCACCGATCGGTCGTACGGTTGACCGAAAAGTCAACTCTCCAACTTTTATGAATTGTACTTCAAGTTGTGAAACAAAGTTGTTCCTTATGTCATATTAAACTTGCATATCAATTTTCATGACCATTCGATCAAGGATGAAGGAGTAATCAAAAAATCGGGAAATTAGGGTTTTGAAAGGGGCTAAACCGTAACTCCTTAACCGCACATCCAATTGAGTTGGTTCAAAGCTCATTTGGAAGCTCTTGACAAGTCCTACAAAAGTCCCTAAGTGGTCCATGATCATAAAATGCATAAATTTGGAGTTATGATCAAATTCATTTCAAGAGGGGAAAAAGACTTTGGAAAATTTCATTTTTAAGCTCATTTTTTAGCAACTTTGGAAGGCTTTTTGGTCAAGTTCCTTTGGGAAATTGAAATTCAAGAAAACATGAATGTTTTAGATCTATGTGAGGGCTTTCTAAAAAGTTCTAGCACATCTCAAAATGATTTGTGAGCTGAATTTTATGGTCATGGCAAGTTGGTGGTTTTTCACTTTAGTCCCACATTGTAAAAATTCAAGAAATCATCCTTTCATCAAAATTGACCAATTCTAGCTGGTGAATCATGTTGTATATGATATGTAGAGAGATTGTAGCATGGAAGTACAAAAATTATGCAGAAGAAATGAGTTTGAGAAGCCAAGCAAGTGGCTTGCAAGTTGCAAAGCAACTTGCATCCAAAAGTGAAAAAGTAAGCATGAGGTGGAAAGTATGATCTGAAAAAGCCACAATGCTATACTTCTAGCCTGCAATTAGCCACCAAAACTCATCATTTTTCTTGATCATTGAGGCTTGCCTACCAGCCAAGAAAACCCTCTTGTGGAGGTTTGGTTCAAAGTGGTGAAACCTTTCTTCCATATAAGAAATCTTCAAATCTGCCCCTCACTTCATTTGCCTATAAAAGGGAGCCCTCACCACTTCATTTTCTACACAAGATCTATTCTAAAAAACCATAGAAAGCTCAAGCCCTTGCTCTTTCACCCCTTGCTTCAAAATCACAAAATCACAAAAATCCACCAAAACCTCCAAAAATGTCATTTTGTACTTTTCACACCAGAACTTTTTCTAAGCACTAAAACACTTCAAGAACCACATAGACAAACTTAAAATGACCCTATGAAGTTGTTCCCACCTTTAGTTTTCTCAAAAAATCAAAGGATCAAAAAGTAAACTTCCACACCACCATAGTTTGACCTTTATGTATTTTTCATGACAAACCCTTATACAAAGCCATTCCCACCATTTTAACACTTCAAACACTTCATGTTCATAATATTATAGCTATTCAAAACCAAAAAAACCAGCTAGAACTTCATTCTCTCAATTTGGCCACAAAGGTGTATTTTCTTCAAAAGGAAGCAACATCTCAAGGTTTGCTCAAAAGGAAGAAGAGATCCCTGATTTTTCTTGGTTGCTAGCTGGCTATTGGAGATCTACAAGAGGTATGTGGCTCTTAGTTCATGACTAATTTGCATTGTCATTTAATGTTTAAACTTGGTTTGCAGATTTGTCATGTTAAGACCATTACTATGAGTTTTGCTGAAATCTATGTTAAGACAACTGTTTTGTGCTTATGGTGATGCTACCATTTCTTGGCATTTTGATAAGGTTTTAGGTGTGAGCATTGTTATGTGTAGCCTCATAGTATTAGCTGCCAAGGTTGGAGTCCATCCCAGATTAAGGTTGTGACTGGTGTGAGGGCTGGTGGTTTGAGTCTAGCTTGAAAAGCCACTCTTACTTTGTTTTTTTTTCTCTTGAGGTTTTGAAGGCCTGATGACTTCAGTTCAGTAGGCTGTTTTGCATAGGGCTGTCATAGAATGGACCTTGTTGCTTCCAGGATTATTATTCATGAGTTTAGAGTTTGGTAGTGATCCAATTTGTTTGTAGATACATGTGTGGTGTAGGTTAGGGCTGTTTTGCTTGGTTTTGTTGTTCCTGTCAACTTGCTGTTATCAGAGGTGTTACAAACTACTCTTGTTTAGGTTATAGGATCAATTTATAAGCAACTGCTACATTGATGATGTCATTCACCATAAATTACCAACTGCATCCTCCATTTTGGTATCAGCTTGTGTGAGAGCTGTTGTAGGAGTATTTATTCTTGACAAGATTGGAGTTCTAGGTGTGGCTGTCAACCTTTAGCAGCCTTTGGAATCCAAGTTTGTTTTGTTCAAAGTTTGGATTGGTCATAGCTAGTATACATAAGAGAAAGCTTGGTACTAGCAATCTTTCACATGTATGTTTTTAGAACCTTCAATTTTTGGGATTGAAGTTTAATGATTGACTTGTCCATAAATTGTGGTTCATTACTGATAACCAAAAATTGAAGTTTATGCTTTAGAGTTTTTTGCCTTGAGTTTATGCTACTATCACACATTAGGGGCTATTTCCTTGAAAAGCTATTTAAAAAACCATTAAGAGTTGGATTTCCGACTTACTACCATGATGGCTTTCTTTTTGATAAACATTGATTGAAAAGCTGGCTGCCAACTGATTTGAGGTTGGCTAATCTTTGATATCAACATGATGAAGCTTGGTCATTAATCATCTAGTTGGTTTGGAATTCAGTAGCCTATTATAGTCTGAGGCAAGAAATGTTTGCTTATGTTTTCAACCTTTCCTTCCTTAAATCTTGTTTTCATGTCAGAACCCTTTTGTATAAGTTATTGCCTTAGTTCATTTAGAGTCAATTTTCATTGACATGTTGACTTGAGACTCATTTTACTGAATGGACAGACCATGTTTTAGGCTATGTGAATAAGTTTAGCATAAGGACTGTTATTAGTTGTTTCCCTTTCTGCACCTGTTTTGTTGTTTTAGATTGGTGGTTTTGGTTGTGCTAAGAGGGATGCAGCTAGGATTCAATTACCTGTTGTCTTAAGACCTTGCCCCATTGGGATCCATGTCAGGATTTAGTCTTGGAGGATCAAGTTCTTGGTAGGGGATGTCATGAGAAATCAAGGATGTTGGTCTATTTAGTTAGAATTTAGAGGATGCTTGTGTTTGAGATAGTGACTTGTTGGTTTGAAGAGACTGCCAGACTAACTATGGCAGGCCTGTTTGGATTCCATGCCAGTTTGTATTTTCATACCTCAGTGACAAAAATGGAATTGTGGAGTGTATCCACTGTCTAGGGTTGTTATGAGCAGACCTCTTACTTTTATACCTGACTGTGTTGTTTGCTGCTGTTCTCAAATTAAACCCTTGAGCATAATGCAAGTACATGATTGTGGGGTCTGTAGGTGTTTTAAGCATTATTGTGCCTTTGCTATGTGTAGGAATCATACTTGGTTGCTGCCTTGTTTTACTTGTCATCATCATAAGGCTTTACCTTCTTATTCATGTCAAGAAAGGTCTTGACATCTTGCTACAAATCCAAATTTCCATGACATGACAGACCCCTATTTCAAACCTTCTGCTGACAGTTGGCATCCAGTTGCTTTATGTCCCTACTACTAGATTTAGTGTTGAATACCAGACCTTTCTTGAAGTTGTCATACCAGTTGGCTTGTGAACAGTCAATTTAATGCATGTGTGGTTTAGGCTAGGGCTGTGATTAGAGGTTGTATTCAGGTTTGGTTCTGTCACCTCTATTAGAATGCCTAGGGACTGTGGATCCTTTGAGCTGTCTTGACATCTCACCTAGATTCAATTTTAATGTCAAGGTCTTGGTGGTAGGGCTGTGTAGGATTTTCATTATGCAATGTTAACATGAGGGCTGTTGCTAATGATGTGCCTTATGTTGGGATAAGTAGTGTGCTGTTGTGATCATTTAGTTTTCCTTTAGCATCAAATCTGTTTTCAAAAGGCATGTCATGACAGCATAACAGTTACATTCTGCTACTTTGAGAAACTGAGTTTATCTCTTTAGGCATGGCCATAAGGAGTACTTTTCAATTTGGTATAGACTGTTGTTAAGTTTCAAACTCAATAGTTTTTGTTGATAAATTTCCAAATGCATTTTTTTTAAAACATCTCTGCAACTCACATACTCACTATTAGCGTCCCGCCGTGGACATCCTTTATCACAACAATTTTAACGTAGACTTGGAGTCGCTGCACTCCGTGTAAGTATTTCCCTATGAATGCTTACATCCCCCATGGAACCTTGACCACAGTCAAGAGTTCTTCATCCCTAAATAGGGGAACTACGGTTGCTCTGATTCCATTCCCGTCCGGATACGTAGGCACGAGATACGATGTCTTCGCGAGCAAACTTGTACATACCTTTATACTTTAGATTTTTACCTTAGCACTTTTCCCTTTTAGCAAGCAACTTTAGCAAACACAAATATTAACAAGAGGTTCCTGTAGAGTACTACAGATGCTTAGGATGCTAACACCTTCCCTAGGTATAACCAACCCCCGAACCTTTGGATCTCTTTGCTCAGCTTTAGGCCCTGCCTTTGGCTTTGCATTCTTATAGGTTTTTCTTTCTTTAAACCTCTCCTTTTTGGATAAATTAAAGTTCGGTTGTAAATGAATTAAGATTCAAGTTAATCAATAGCTTGATATCCAATTTTCACCGCAACAGAAATGGCGACTTCACTGGGGACTTCCCCTAAAAGGGTTAAGCCCACCTTGTTTATATATGTGTTTGTTATATGTTAATTGCTTTTATATTTGTACATATATCTGCCTGTGTTTGGATTTTTCTGTATGCAGGTTTGTTGCTTTGAGTGGTGAGATAGTATTATACCCGTACTTGAGCGCACTTGTGATAGGATGGTGGTATATTCAAGAAGGCTTATAGGGAGTTGATTCCCGACCAAGATGACTTGAGAAACCACCGCTCAGTAGAGGCCCTTCTGAGAGTTAGTATTGTTAAACGAGTATTTGTGAAAACAATACTACTTTCTACATAGGAGCCCGTGACACTGAGGACTTTTAGTTACCTTTTACCCCACTTGGCCTTTTAGGACATAGTGCGATGACTATAAGGGAGTAATTCCGAAGTAGTTGATACGCGATACTACACTCAGACGAGACTCTCTTGAGAATATTATTGATTTCCAAGTATTTTGTGTGTCGATAATATCCGAAAGATGGGTTGCTGACTCTGGGAACTTTGGTAGAACCCGTTGTGCAGGTGCTTTACCCCTAGTACATACCCTACGATTGGTTCTTCACTCAAACTCCATGCTGTGATCTTGAACCTTTGAACCTATTATGTGTGATTTGTATCTTCTCTTGCATTGCATTGCAGTTACATCTTTGCATGGTTCCTTGCATACCTCTGTTTGTCCATTCGCTCATGTCCAGCTGTCTTCATATTCCAGTGTGCCTTTGAGTTGTCAAGCTGATTCCTCGGCATCGATATCAAACTAGAGCAAACTATAGACGCAAGATGTCAGAACAGGAAGCACACAATGCAGAGGTTTGAATGGAGATTGATGAATTGAAGTCAGGCATGACTAAACTCACTGAGATGCTTCAATTATTGATTGCCAAAGGAGAGCCATCTCAAAGAACTGTTATTCAGGAAGTTTCTAGTGCTGAGCCTCCTCCTGTTCAAATGCCACAATCAACTTGGCCAGAGTTTGGTTTACCTCCCAACTACTCTCCACCTCTTACATCTACTGCCATGATGGGTCAGGCTGTCAGACCAGTTTTTCCAGCTCCCGTCTTTACAGAGCCCATACCTATGGTCCACATTGTTGCTCAGAACAACCAAACTCCCTTTGAGTCTCCTTTCTTTAACTACAATGCTGCTAGTGCTCAAGATGAAGACCATGAAGATTTAGTTGAGCCTGAGATTGTCCGTGAACAGTTTCATAATATAGACAAGAGACTCAAAGCTGTTGAGGGTACTGACTTCTTCAACATTGATGCAGACAATATGTGCTTAGTTTCTGGTCTTGTTATACCTACAAAGTTCAAGACTCCAGAATTTGTAAAATATAAGGGGCACTCATGTCCTAGAGCCCATTTGGTTATGTACTACCGAAGGATGGCAGCCTACACCAACAATCAGAAGTTACTCATCCATTGCTTCCAAGACAGCTTAAGCGGTGCTTCTCTCAAGTGGTATATGAATTTGGAACATAACAGTGTCCATTGTTTCCAAGATCTCGCCAATGCCTTCATGAGACAATACAAATACAATTTGGATATGGCTCCTGACCGTCGTCAACTTCAAAACATGTCTCAAAGTGAAAGAGAATCATTCAAAGAATACGCTCAACGTTGGAGAGAGTTAGCTTCCCAAGTTGAACCCCCTCTAGCAGAGAAAGAATTAACTGGAATGTTCATGGATACTTTGTCTCCTTTCTATTTGGAAAAGATGATTGGGAGTGTATCTTCAAACTTCACAGATCTGGTGACTATTGGTCAAAGGTTAGAAGAAGGGTTGAAAAAGGGTAAGGTATCCAAAGCTGTTGACTCTTCTAATGGTGCAAAGAAACCCTTTGGGAATTTCCATAAGAAGAAAGAAGAACATACCAATGCTGTCATGGCTGAAGTAAGGAGGCCTCATCCCCGACCTCAGTATAATCACCCTACTATTGCTGCAATTGCCGCTCCACGACCAGTTCAAAATCCTCAACGTCCTGTTGTTAGACCGAACCAGTATCAGAATAAAAATCAGTTCGATCCTATTCCCATGACTTATACAGAATTGTATCCAAGCCTGGTTCAACAAGGGTTGATCACTATAAAGACTCTGCAAACTCCTGATCCCCCTCCAGCTGGATTTAGAGCTGACCTCCATTTTGCTTTTCATGAGGGTGCCCCAGGCCATGACTTGGAGCATTTTTTTGCATTGAAAGCTAGGGTGCGTGAATTGATTAGAACTGGAATCCTTGATTTTACAGATAGCCCTCCAAATGTTTAGAAAAATCCTCTACCAGTGCATCAAAAGTGAAGCTTCAGTCCGACTTCAGTAGACTATCTTTTTGAGCGCCAGTGTTTCAGACAGGACAACTCATCTTTGTACTGATTTAGTCACTAGGCCTTTTGTTTCTCATTGTTTGAACTTTCTTTATGTTGTTTAAGCTGTTTGCTTTTAATTGGTGCTTGTACTTTCATCTTAATGAATAAGCACTGCAACTTTTGATTCCAATTCATCAGTCGTTTGCACTTTTGTGCTTTATCTTTCAAATATTTACTCTTTATCCAAATTTTTTATTATGCGAATATTGGAGGGAGGATGATGAAAACGTTATACCCATAATTGTTGTCAGTATGCTTTCAATGAAACTTTGTTGACGATGTAAGGCATTATTTCAACTCCCAAACACTGGAGAAATAAGGAAGATAATCCCTCGTTAGCACTTCGAGCCTAGAAGTTAGAGTTTCTTTGATTACAAAAAACCCACAAATTTAACCTTGGGGGGTAGTTCTTGGTTAACTCGGTTGTGTGTTCATACAAGACACCTTTCATATAAAAGTTGCAACCATAATCTTCCTTCGTGCACAACAAACAAGTGTCGAAGATGTCTATCAAGCCAGAAAGTCGATGATGGTTCCCTGCAATCATTAAAGCCAGGCAGTCACTCTCTTTCTTTCAAAAAGAATGAAGAAGAAACAAAGAAAAATATATATATCAAAAGAAAAGCCCGCTAAGTCAAAACCTACGAAGGAGACTTAGGCAAAACTGGGGCATCCCGCTGACTGTAAGCGTCAAAAGAAAACAATTCAGGTAAAAGTTAGGAAATCTTTAAACCCTCCTCATGAAAAACCTCAAAGTCAAAAACAACTAAATGTTGTAAAGAAGCAATGACTGCCTTTTCAAAAAAGTCTGTTAACTTCTGAACCATCATCATTACTATCATCAGTGCAATTCCTAACCTATAGGAACATGAGCACATATTCTGAGTTAACTGAGCATAAGACTGGAGATCATCACGTAGATTGGGTGGTACAAATAAACTTTGAGCCTTTATCTTTTGTTTCTTAAACCGTGAACCAGGCCACATTACAACCCTCAAAAGACCTAATTGAAACAAGGTTATTTTGAAAGCATACTACGGCAAGGTTGCGTAAACTGACTCCTAAAGATTTTTGTAAATCAACTATTTTGGCAGTACACCTTTGCTTTAAAACTTTGAGTGTCTTGAACCGCCGTGTTCTGACCAATGACTCTTTTACTTTGCATCTTTCAAAAATGATTTTTGATTTCAAAAAGTTGCATGAACTTTACATTACCATGTTTGTATGAACACTTTTGTTTGCAAATTGGCTTTCCCCTCAAGGAATTTTCAAACATTGAGAAACTTGGTCAGTGATCCTATCAGGGGCAAGTTCCTTTTACATCCTGTCTAAGAATCAATTGAAGATTTGTTCAAGGCATGTTATTCTCAGATTTGGTTTGTCCATAATGTATTTCAAGACTCATACTAGGGCAAGCTCTCCGGGCACTCGATGCATCAGTCAACATCAGACAAGCTGAAGTCATCATCAGTTCATCTTCAACAGACCGCTAAATTGGGGCAGTTTACTGGAAGAAACCCCAAAGCAACCATTCATCCTTCCTACAAAGATCATCAACTTCGTACAATTTACCAGTATGACAGAGATATGTTTAGTAGTAACATCTTTGGTCCCCAAGCAGAATGGACGAGAGCTCCGTGTTGAGGAATCAGTCTTCCAGTCTTGTCATCTCACCAAAAGAGTCGAGCCTTGTCGTCGGCATCTGCATTCGCATGATTCATACAGGCGTATGTCATAAGCATGATTCATATACATATGCATGTCCTGGGTGTTTTATTCCCCGTTCTACCCTGCCTCCCGAGGTCGTGTTTTACTCGCGTCTTACCTTGTGGATGAGTTTACCTTTCATGGGTGTTTTATTCCCCATTTACCTGAAATCATGGTGTTTTACTCCCATATGTCCTTTCTTCCGAGGTCGTATTTCACTCGCGTTTTACCTTGTGGATGAATTTATTTTACCTGGGTGTTTCATTCCCCATTTACCCATTTACCTGGCATCATGGCGTTTTACTCCCATTTGTTGTTTCTCCCGAGGTCGTGTTTTACTCGCGTCTTACCTTGTGGAAGATTTTATTTTACTTGGGTGTTTTATTCCCTACTTTACCTTTCCTCCCGAGGTCGTGTTTTACCCGCGTCTTACCTCGCGTACCTATCATCCTGGGTGTTTTATTCCCCAGTTACCTGGCATCATGGTGTTTTACTCCCATTTACTTCTTTCTCCCGAGGTCGTGTTTTACTCACGTCTTACCTTGTGGATGAATTCCAATTTCCTTGGCATCATGGGTGCTTTATTCCCCATTTGCCTATTTTCCCCCGGTGTTGCTTTTTTTTCCCCAGTGAGGTTTTACTCGTTGTTGCGTCGTTCTTGCTCGTATGTCTGCACTTGTCTTGCATCATAAAGCATCATTTACAATTCATTGCATTTCAGCATTTGTCCTTTTGCATATCATCCTGATCTAAGGGACAAAATTTCTGGTTTTCTATATTTAAATATCTTTCACTGTGATTCTATTCAGATTAACATCTATTAAAACCATCCAGTAAAAGATATTTAAATAGGGGCAACTGTCATACCCCAAATTTTGACCCCTTAGATCCTCATTATCATTTAAGGATCATACGCATGTGATTATCTAACCTTAACCCAGTTCAAGTTTTTTCTTTGTTAAGATGCAGATGAATTAGGGTTTTGCGCAGTCAAAATCGAAGCTTTGAGGTTTGATCAATCAATGTTTTGGGTTGGTTCAGTCATGAAACAAGTTCAAAGATACAATGTGAGACAAAAGTGAAGTCAAATTGAGGTTGTTACCCCAGAATCATGAACATATAGCCTAACAAAGTTCATATAGCCTAACAAAGTTCATCCAAGAAGTTTCAAAGTCTCAGGATTGTGATGGTAAAAAGTCAACTGTGGTTTGACTTTTGTGTTTGAAGGTGTTCTAATGGTGGGATTGTGATTCATGAAGTTCATATAGCCTAACAAAGTTCATCCAAGAAGTTTCAAAGTCTCAGGAGGCCCAGAATGTCAACAGGCGACTCGGTAATCACTGATCGGTCGTACAGTTGACCGAAAAGTCAACTCTCCAAATTTTATGAATTAAACTTCAAGTTGTGAAACAAAGTTGTTCCTTGTGTCATATTAGACTTGCATATAAATTTTCATGACCATTGGATCAAGGATGTAGGAGTAATCGAAAAATCGGGAAATTAGGGTTTTGAAAGGGGTTAAACTGTAACTCCTTGACCGCACATCCAATTGAGTTGGTTCAAAGCTCATTTGGAATCTCTTGACAAGTCCTACAAAAGTCCCTAAGTGGTCCATGCTCAGAAAATGCATAAATTTGGAGTTATGATCAAATTCATTTCAAGAGGGGAAAAAGACTTGGGAAAATTTCATTTTTAAGCTCATTTTTTAGCAACTTTGGAAGGCTTTTTGGTCAAGTTCCTTTGGGAAATTGAAACTCATGAAAACATGAATGTTTTAGAGCTATGTGAGGGCTTTCTAAAAATTACTAGCACATCTCAAAATGATTTGTGAGCTGAAAGTTATGGTCATGGCAAGTTGGTGGTTTTTCACTTTAGTCCCACATTGTCAAAATTCAAGAAATCATCCTTTCATCAAAATTGACCAATTCTAGCTGGTGAATCATGTTGTATCTAATATGTAGAGAGATTGTAGCATGGAAGTACAAAAATTATGCAGAAGAAATGAGTTTGAGAAGCCAAGCAAGTGGCTTGCAAGTTGCTTTGCAACTTGCATCCAAAAGTGAAAAAGTAAGCATGAGGTGGAAAGTATGATCTGAAACAGCCACAATGCTATACTTCTAGCATGCAATTAGCCAACAAAACTCATCATTTTTATTGACCATTGAGGCTTCCCTACCATCCAAGAAAACCCTCTTGTGGAGGTTTGGTTCAAAGTGGTGAAACCTTTCTTCCACATGAAGAAATCTTCAAATCTGCCCCTCACTTCATTTGCCTATAAAAGGGAGCCCTCACCACTTCATTTTATACACAAGATCTATTCTAAAAAACCAGAGAAAGCTCAAGCCCTTGCTCTTTCACCCCTTGCTTCAAAATCACAAAATCACAAAATCCACCAAAACCTCCAAAAATGTCATTTTGTACTTTTCACACCAGAACTTTTTCTAAGCACTAAAACACTTCAAGAACCACATAGACAAACTTAAAATGACCCTATGAAGTTGTTCCCACCTTTAGTTTTCTCAAAAAATCAAAGGATCAAAAAGTCAACTTCCACACCACCATAGTTTGACCTTTATGTATTTTTCATGATAAAACCTTATACAAAGCCATTCCCACCATTTTAACACTTCAAACACTTCATGTTCATAATATTATAGCTGTTCAAAACCAAAAAAACCAGCTAGAACTTCATTCTCTCAAACTGGCCACAAAGGTGTATTTTCTTCAAAAGGAAGCAACATCTCAAGGTTTGCTCAAAAGGAAGAAGAGATCCCTGATTTTTCTTGGTTGCTAGCTGGCTATTGGAGATCTACAAGAGGTATGTGGCTCTGAGTTCATGACTAATTTGCTTCCAGGATTATTATTCATGAGTTTAGAGTTTGGTAGTGATCCAATTTGTTTGTAGATACATGTGTGGTGTAGGTTAGGGCTGTTTTGCTTGGTTTTGTTGTTCCTGTCAACTTGCTGTTATCGGAGGTGTTACAAACTACTTCTGTTTAGGTTATATGATCAATTTATAAGAAACTGCTACATTGATGATGTCATTCACCATAAATTACCAACTGCATCCTCCATTTTGGTATCAGCTTGTGTGAGAGCTGTTGTAGGAGTATTTATTCTTGACAAGATTGGAGTTCTAGGTGTGGCTGTCAACCTTTAGCAGCCTTTGGAATCCAAGTTTGTTTTGTTCAAAGTTTGGATTGGTCATAGCTAGTATACATAAGAGAAAGCTTGGTACTAGCAATCTTTCACATGTATGTTTTTGGAACCTTCAATTTTTGGGATTGAAGTTTAATGATTGACTTGTCCATAAATTGTGGTTCATTACTGATAACCAAAAATTGAAGTTTATGCTTTAGAGTTTTTTGCCTTGAGTTTATGCTACTGTCACACACTAGGGGCTATTTCCTTGAAAAGCTATTTAAAAAACCATTAACAGTTGGATTTCCCACTTACTACCATGATGGCTTTCTTTTTGATAAACATTGATTGAAAAGTTGGCTGCCAACTGATTTGAGGTTGGCTAATCTTTGATACCAACATGATGAAGCTTGTTCATTAATCATCTAGTTGGTTTGGAATTCAGTAGCCTATTATAGTCTGAGGCAAGAAATGTTTGCTTCTGTTTTCAACCTTTCCCTCCTTAAATCTTGTTTTCATGTCAGAACCCTTTTGTATAAGTTATTGCCTTAGTTCATTTAGAGTCAATTTTCATTGACATGTTGACTTGAGACTCATTTTCCTGAATGGACAGACCATGTTTTAGGCTATGTGAATAAGTTTAGCATAAGGACTGTTATTAGTTGTTTCCCTTTCTGCACCTGTTTTGTTGTTTTAAATTGGTGGTTTTGGTTGTGCTAAGAGGGATGCAGCTAGGATTCAATTACCTGCTGTCTTAAGACCTTGCCCCATTGGGATCCATGTCAGGATTTAGTCTTGGAGGATCAAGTTCTTGGTAGGGGCTGTCATGAGAAATCAAGGATGTTGGTCTATTCAGTTAGAATTTAGAGGATGCTTGTGTTTGAGATAGTGACTTGTTGGTTTAAAGAGACTGCCAGACCAACTATGGCAGGCCTGTTTGGATTCCATGCCAGTTTGTATTTTCATACCTCAGTGACAAAAATGGAATTGTGGAGTGTATCCACTGTCTAGGGCTGTTATGAGCAGACCTCTTACTTTTATACCTGACTGTGTTGTTTGTTGCACCCCAAAATTTGCCCAACATTTATTCACCTAGCTTGTGTTTCATTTCATTCACATTAGCATTATCATTTGCATTTCATTGACATGTATGCAGGAGATCAAGAGGTATGATTACCAATTAAGAGCTATACAAGACCTTGAAGCTAGATAAGAAGTTTATTCAAGTGTTCAAGGGTTGATATCCTTGTCAGAGAAGTTAAAAGATCCTCAGAGAGAGTGGTTGAAACTAGGAGTGTGTGTCTCCTAAGTTGAGAGTTATGGGGAAGACCATAAGATGATTCTGAAGCCATGAAGTTAGATTTGAGATCTTGAGAGAGCTCATGAGAAGTGTTGAAGATCACTTTAAGGCCTAGACAGGTCATTGTGCAAGAATAAGAGCTCAGCCATGATTGGTGCAGCTAGGGTTTGACTGGGTCAACCCTAAGTCAACTGATGATTTGAATAAGGTTGAGACATAATCCAAGAGCCATGTGATCATGGATTGATGCATTAATATGTTCTAAGGATGATTCCAAGGTTAACTCATCATGATTTAAGAGTTTGATAAGTTTCAAGCTAGGGTTTCTAAGGCTTGATAGTGTAAAATCCCCTAGTTTGACCCCTATTTTCAAGGCAGTTTAGCTCAAGATCTGATTGTCATCTCATCTTACCCCCAACATGAATGTTGTAGAGCATGATCTTAGCTTTAATTTGAGTGCTAGAAGTCCTTGATAGGATTTGTAGAACTCAAGTTATGACTTTGACAAGTTACAGGTCATCTGAGGTATGTGAATTGGGAGCTTGAAAGTTGTCCAACTTGCATGAAGCTTTTGCCCTAGAAGGATGATCCCTATGAACTTTTGGTCAACATGAATGTTGTTCCTTATCCTCTTAGATTTCTAGAGAGTACTAGAAGTCCTTGATAGGATTTGTAGAACTCAAGTTATGGCTTTGACAAGTCAAGGGTATTTTGGTCATTTGGAGATTATAGGTCATTTCAATCATAAGGCCATAACTCCTATTTGCAAGCGTCAAATGAGAAAATGTTCAACATTAAACTTGTTCAAAATGATGTTTTAAGGCTATCCAAGGGGTCATGAGAGCTTGGAATAGCTTGCTTCACAAAATCACAAAAATTACCTAAAATAAGGGTGAATTTCAAATGAACCAAAGATGGAAATTGGGATTTTTGATCTACATGTCCAAACCAAGGCATGTAATATGTCATTTTGATTGTAAAACATATTTTAAGAACATTGACATTGCCACAATTTTGACTTGAGCGTTAATTTGGGGACTTGCTTTGAAAAGTGGTTACTTACATCTTAAGTAACAATTGCCAAACCAAAATTCAAGGCATAACCAAGGTTCCTTTCAATCCAAACACATCCAAAATACCATTAGGAGAGAAATTGGAAGAGAATGAGGGTGAATACATGCTGCCAACATGAGCTGTTATGAATACACCATGAGATTAAACTTTCCATGACATGAGATATTGAATTTCTCATTAGAGGGATCTAGAGCTTTCTAGATCATCCATACATGTTCTATATATGATGTAGAAGGGGTTCAGATTGAAGGTTGGTGATAATTGAAGGAGAGAATAGAGATTGAGATTGAAAATTTCTTGCTTGCAACTGAATTCGGTTACACTATTTTCTTCACTTTCCATCCATTTTCTTGAGTGCAATCACTTCCATGGATGCTAGTAATTGATTCCAGATCATAATCAAGGCAAATTCGTGGTTGAATAGTGTTCTTGCTCTCAGATTTTTTCATCTGCAACTCAGAATTGGTTTCAAGAATCCAGAGCATTTCAACTCTTTTCATTGCATACAGAAGTTTGGTTAAAGGCTAGTGAAGGATTCTGCAAGCTCTTGAAGGTGGATTTGAAGATTCAACCCCTCTGTTTGCTCAATTTTACCAGGTATGCAATTCTTGTTCTATGGCTTAAATTAAGTAGAATTAAGAGGAATTATTGTGTTAGATGCATAGTAGAATGGTGTAGGAAGGTTTTTGGATCATCAATTTGGGAGTTCGTGACCAATTAGGGTTGTCACCATTTTCGGTTGAGATTTTGTTCTTGCGAATCTTGAACTTTTAGGATGATTAAGTGGTATAGGAAGATTCCTTGTGAGATTTGGGACAAGTTTCGTGTAGAGACCACTTGCAATGGAGGATCATAGAGAGAGTTAGAGTTGGGGGTGATGACCGGAGAACCACCGGCGACGGCCATGGCTGCGTGCGTGTTTCAGGAATTCAAATGGAGAAGATGACTTGATAGCCATCAGATCTTGGTTGGATTTTGACTGAAGGCATGATCCAACGGCCACGAGTGGTTCTCATTTTGTGAAGGATTCTGAACTATTATCATACGCCGCGTTTCATTAAGTTGGTGGCAATGGGCTTAAGTGAGAACTGATAATCGCACCCCCTTTTTGGGCCCAACCCTGAATTGAACTGATTTGTTATGCTATTCACACCACGAGTTTGTCATTTTATTTTTATTTTCACTTTATTTTTCATTTTATTCATGGTTATTGATTAATTCATAAAAAATTGAAAAGTAACTCAATTAATCCCATTCTTTTTGCCATGGATTCATGTTTGAATCTAGTTTTTTTTAGATAAAAAATATTAATATTCCATGCATTTTTTGATTTTATGTGCATTTTTTAATTTTAATTGATATTAAAATAAACATGGTTGATGCTTGATTTTGTTGAATTTGGTTTGATCATGTGATGATGATTCTTGCCCTGATTTTTTTGTGTGTAGCTAGCATAGATATGCATGTTCCCCCTAGATTTTTTTCACATTTTTGTGATGGAATTAGGAGGTATATTTAGGTTGAAACTTTAAGAGCTCTATTTTTAGGGTTTATGGTTGATACTTTGTGGTTTAGATTTTATTTTTAGAACTTGGTGGATGATTCAACCTCTGATTTTTGTATGGTAGATTCATGATTGAATTAGGATCCTTTAAGAATTTTTATAGGAATTTATAATGTAGTTTACTATTTTTGTTAGATTTTAGTTTAGGTGCTAACTTTAGATGATTCTAATGCACTAATTCAACTAGATTGACTTCTTTAATTCCCTTAGATTAGGGTTTTGTTTATCATGCTCTTGGATGATGATGAAGATAAGCTTGGGCTACCATGGATTGCTTGAAGAAGCTTGGATGTGAAGATCTTCCCTTCTTTTGGTGTAGTATTGATTAAGTGTTAAAATTAGGGTTTGTAGGCAGAGCTTCTAGATAGATTCTCTTCCTTCATAAACATGGAAGATGTTGATCACTTCCATTCCTCCCTATGATGTAAGGTCCCCTTGTAAAGGCCTCATCCCTCCTTTGGCAGAATGTGTGGCTCTTTGCAAGTTGGTAGAACCTTTGAGGGTCCCTTTCTCTGATGATGGGATGCTTAGTGGTGACCTTTGGTCTTCACTTTGCTCACCACTATCCACACCTTGCTCTTGTTAGAGGAATATTTCTCCCTTGCTAAAGGATGGAGTCCCTTGTTAGAAGATTGAAGATGCTAGAGGTTGTACTTCTTTGTGTTTAAGGACTACCCTTAGGAGCTGAAGCTTGTAGATCAGGAAGAGCAAGTTGATACTTGTAAGGAGGAGAAAGCTGAAGCTGGAAGGTCCAGAAGAACAAGTTGATACTTGTGAAGAAGATCAAATTGAAATTGAGTGGAGAGCTGAGGCTTGAAGAAGAAAGAATAAGTTGATACTTATGTTGATACATTGAGAGCCTGAAGGAGCCAAGTTGATACTTGATATTAGGTGTGAAGCCTGAAGGTGGAATTGACTGGAGAGCTGAAGCTTGAAGTTGAAGTAGAGGGGATAAGCTTGATGTATTGAAAGCTTGGAAAAGCAAGTTGATACTTGCTATTGAAGGTGATAGCCCTGAAGAGTGGTTGAAGTCTGAAGACTAGAATGCTATCAGAGGACCTTTGCTGTGAAGCTGTGGAAGCTGTTGATCTGTTTCCTTTTCTGCCTGTTTGCTTGTTGTGCAACTGTATTGATGTGACTTGTCTGATTTGCTTGATGCATTAGAATAAGTTCATATGTAGATTGACTCAAGCTAGGAGCATGATTGCACTAGATGTTGGGTTGCTCCCTCTGCTTGTATTTTTACTATATGGCTTTGCTTGCGGGTATTCGGTAGAGCCCAGCTCCCTTGCCTATGTGGTTTATATTTTGCTTGATAGCAGTTTACTTCTTCTGTATGATTGCAGTTATTATCTTGCTTGATGGCATTTTATTTCATTTCTTCTGTATGATTGCAGTTATTCATATCTGGCTTGAGGTTGAGATGAGCTTGTGGAGGCTGATGCCCCACACACATTTCCTCCCTCACTTGCATTGCATGCATTTTACTGTATATTTGTTTACTGTTTAAGCTGATGCTTTACCTGTTCCTGTTTACCCTGACATGATCCCCTAGGAATCCCACTTCCTTTGATAAGGAAGTGATGATTAGAACTTTAGGTTGAAACCTATGCATGATAACTTCTAGGAGTTCCCTGTTTCAAACCTCAACCATAGGATGAATCCTTGGCATGACAACATTAGGACCTGATAGTCTCCCCCTAGTTGAGCCTGCTCTCTTCTCATCTCAAAACAAATTAAAATACAGTAATAAAGGTTAACTGATGTCATACGTTACGAGCCTTAAGCTATCTGAGAAAGGGTTGTCGGAGAGTTTGTTTTCGACAGCTTGGATGTTTAGTATGGCACCCTTTGGGTGACATACGACGCATTCACTCTCAGGTCATAGTCTCTAGTGCGATATTAGTTGCAAACATCCATAAAAAACAGTTCTTTCGTAAAAGACAGAAAACAAACTTCAAACCTTTTTTGCCTCGTGGGCCCGTAATTCAAAGGAAGCTTTTCTGAAGAAAAGAGTGTCGTTAACTCCCAGTTCTACCGCAAACGGTAACGCCTAAGTCTCCAAGGGTCGAGCTGCGTACACCAAACTGCTGGAACTGTTTGTTAACCCTACTCGAAAAAACAAATGAATCTGAATTCCCGTAATTCGTATTATCCCGAACTACGTAAGCTCTGATCTCTCATGCCTGTTGAGAGTACGTAGGCACAATACTGATGTATTGGCGAGCCACCTTCCCCCATCACCCGTAGTTAGTCAAACTACGTTGACTCTGATTTCTCATTCTCTAATGAGAATACGTAGGCATAAAGTGCGACGCTTTGCCGAGTCATTTTCTTTTCTTTTTAGACCAGCCTTGATAGGTAGATAGATAAAACCAACCCGTCAGATAAACACAACAAGCATGGATCCCATCAAGTACGATGGACGTGAGGGGTGCTAATACCTTTCCCTTGCGTAACCGACTCCCGAACCCAAACAATGGTTGCGATGACCTTGTCTTATACCTTTTCGTCAGGTTTTCCCGATCGTTTCCTTTCCCGCTCTGAGGGATAAATAACGAAAGGTGGCGACTCTTCTGTTTTGCCGGCACCTTATTTTCGCGGAAGCGACATCTGGCGACTCTGCTGGGGAGCTTATAGTTTCCTGGGATCCAACGTCCCGTATGCGAGTCAGTTTGAGGATCCAACGTCCCTGCGAGAGTCAATCTTAGCGCTTGTATGAAAACTTGTTGGGTTGTGTTTATTTCCCGCATTTTATTTTCAGTATGATATGATTATCTGTGCTGTTGTGGGAGGGGCATTCTGATGAGTGAAAAAGCCAGACCCAGGCTTGAGTGTACCTAGCATTAGTTGTGGAAATTAATGGGCGCGTGCTTGCTTTGCAGGCACTAGTGTCTCATGAAATCCACGCTCAGACGAGGTTCTCCCGGTTAACTTTTTTTTCAACCCTTTGGGTTGAGGGGGTTGTTGGTTTGGAGGATTGTCGACTCTGGGGACCGATCATTTGGGATTCAGCTGAGTGAGGTCGCTTCAAGAGATGGTGACGCCACACCTTCTGGGTATCGTATCACCCCTCTTGAATGTCTGTGACGCTGATGACCGCATAGGATGCCGAACTTGTGTCAGTATAGGTCCATACCTGTGAGCAGGGTTGGGTTTGTTGCAGGAAACCTTAACCTTCAGATTACCTGGTTTTCTTGATAGTGAATCAGTTTTGTTGGTATCAGAGGTTCTCGTCATCGGATGTATATGTGTTCTTGACAGAGCAGAGTTACGGTCCTGTATCAGAGGTCCTTCTTATCAGATGTATATGTTGTTCTTGACAGAGCAGATTTTCGGTCCTGTATCAGAGGGCCTTATTATCAGATGTATATGTGTTCTTGACAGAGCATAGTTATGGTCTTATATCAGAGGTCCTTATTATCAGATGTATATGTGTTCTTGACAGAGCAGATTTATGGTCCGATATCAGGGTTTTCTTCTTATCAGAGATAGTGGTTGTTCTTGACAGAGCAGTGTTGTGGTTTTGTTGATACAGAACCTTCATATCTTCAACAACACATTCGTCTTGATCTCCTGCTGCATGATTGCATTTTGCATTATTTTGCATATTCATCTGCATTTCATTAACGTGTGTCTGTGTTGCAGGTACCGTTTCCCCCGATTCAGGTTTTCTTGCCCTCTGTTGTGCTATTATGGGTTCTCTGAGGAAGATTGTGGCTTACAAGCTCCCCACTCCTGATGTCGTTCAGCTAACTGGTTTGATTGCTTTGGCGGATGATTCTGTGAGAGATGAATTCAGAAAGTCTTACGGTAAACTGCTCAGCCTGGTTCGTAAACCCTATGTGTTTGAGTTGAATGGGTTGCACGCCCTGCTGCAGTTCTATGATCCCCCTTTGAGATGCTTTACTTTCCAGGACTTTATTCTCGCACCCACACTAGAGGAGTATGTTGATTTGTTAGGTGTGCCTATCAAGAGTCAGATGCCCTTTGTTCATATGGATGTTGAGCCTAATCTGGCTAGTCTAGCTCCCTCACTTCATCTGGATGCCTCCGAGTTGGTCTTGTCTAGTTGGAACAAGGTTCCCGGTTTCTCCTTGCAGTTCCTAGTGGGAAAAGCTCAGCAGTGCGCCAAAGACGGATGTTGGGTCGTGTTCAACGCCATCCTCGCTCTGTGCATATATGGCATCATTCTGTTTCCCAATATGCCTGACTTTGTAGACTTCGACGCCTTTCACATTTTTGCTTCAGGGAATCCAGTCCCTACCTTGATAGGAGATGTCTACCATTCCGTCCACTACAAAAACGAGAACAGAAGGGGCAAGAATGTCTCGTGCTATGTACCCCTGCTCTATAGATGGCTTGATAGTCACCTACCCAAGAAGGGTCCCTTTGCTCCGTCTGCAGCCACAGCTGAGTGGTCTGAGCGCTTGATGAGTCTGTCAGCGGAGGATATTGCCTGGTTTGATAGAGATAGATTGGGTACCGAGATCATCTTCAGCTACAGTGGGTTTCCGAACGTGCCGTTGATAGGCAGGAAGGGCTGTATCAACTATAATCCATCTCTGCTGGTCCGACAGTTTGCTTATGCTTTGAGAGCTCCGCTGAAGGATGAAGAGGTGCAGGAATCTCTGTACCTCACTGGTCTTCTAGAGGGGGATATATTATCCAAGCTTCAGCATGCTTGGAATGGTATCAGTAAGCGGGGAAAACCATTGCTGGGGAAAAGTAATAGCCAGGCCTACGCCCCATATGTGACTTGGATCAGAGCCAGAGCAGATGCTATAGGGATGCTGTTTCCTCCTGCCAAGCCAGAAATTCCTCCAGTGATTGAAGAGCCTACCACTGTGCCTATTCAGCAGCACAATCAGGTGTTAGCAGAAAGAGATGAGCTGAAGAAGGCAAATGAAGAACTAGAGAAAGAATTGGCTCAGCTCAGAAGTGAGAGAAGCGAAGCCGTTCATTCCTTCAAGAGGCATACAGAGCTGGTGAACCAGTTGGGGACAGATTTGACTAAGCAGATGGCTGAGCGTGAGCGCATGGGTCGAGACTTCAAAGTTGTCAATGATGTACTGGCCACTAAGAAGCAGCACTTGGATGAAGCGTACCGGAGAATATCCAAGTTTAATCAGCATTGGAAAGCCACCCTAGCCAACGACAAAGAATGGGAGGATAAGCTGAAGCAACAGATCTCCAAGCTGAAAGCCCAAGTGAAGGATAGTGAGAAGAGTTTTGATGAAGAGACCGCTCGCAGATATGCCGCTGAAGGCCAGCTCAACAAGGCTCTTGCTAACCTGAAGGAGCGCAAACTGACGTTTGAATCCAAGAAGCGGAAGTTGGAAGATTGTTTCGGCGAAGGAGCATGGGAAGACTCAGTTGAAGGTCTTCAATGCACCATTATGCAGAGAGAGTTACTCGTCGAAGGGTTGCTCACTCGGCATGATCATCCAGAAACGAAGGGGTTGTTAGAAGAGTTTCTCGCCCGTGGCCGTGCTTGAATATTTGTATTCCTTTTGTTTTGATCATTGTTGTATGTTGACCATCACCAAGCTTGTTGGTTGAGGTCATGCTATTGATTCAGCTTGTATCCAGTGACGTTGTGTACTGCCTTGATGGGCTTTCTTTATATATATGAGATGTTATTTCCATGACTGGACTTGGACTTCTTATTATCAGCACTGGCACTCAGGCACTAGTGTTGCACCCTAAAATTTGCTCAACCTTCTTCACTTGGTTTATGTTTCAATTGCATTAGCATTTGCATATAGAGTCATGTACATAGTCTAATCATCTGCATAGCATGGCATAGAAAATCATCCAACAAGGGACCAAGCACTATTCTCATTTCTAGGAGCCTATCAAGAGGTTATTGTTCAAATTCAAGCACATCCAAGTCATCAGAAAAGAAATTGAAAACTAAAGAAGTCAATGGATCAAGCAGGGCATCTATTTCCTATTTGAGGGTATCTGAGGATTATCAAAGAGGTTGTGACCTGTGGATTGAGCATGGAGAGTATACAGACATCATGGAAGACTTAGAAAGTCATTTGGAGAAGGAGGCAAGTCATTGATAAGATCACAAGAGTTGCAGTTGAAGACAGTCAACTAGGGTTTCATCTGGGTCAACCCTGGGTCAACCTTAGGTCAATTGACTGATTGAAGGGCATTAAGGTCTATTGGAGAGATGGGGGGTTCATCATTTGACACATGGATAAGGATATGGTGTTGTGCCAAGAAGAAATCAAGAGAAATCAAGGAGAATAGGAGTTTCTAAATTAGGGTTTCTGTGTAAAATCCCCTGATTTAGGTCAAATTTCCAAGCAAGATAAGTCAAACTTCAAACTTCAAATGGATCCTTGGACAACATGAAACTTGTAGAGGATCTCAAGACCTTTAATTTTAGTGGTGGAAGACATCAAGGAGATTTATAGAACTCAAGTTATGGTCCTTGCAAGTTACAGGTCATCTGAGGTATCTGAAATTTTGTCTGTGAAAGTTACTTGTCTTCCAAGCAACTTTTACCCCTCAAGGAGATTTCAAATGAATTTCTGGTCAACATAATAGTTGTTCTTCATTGTCTTATATTTCTAGAATGGTATAGTATGCCTTCATATGATTTGTTTAACTCTACTTATGGTCTTGGCAAGCAAAGGGTATTTTGGTCATCTGAGAATTACAGGTCATTTCAAGCCTATGCCCAAAACGCATACAAGGAAGCTTCAAATGAAAAACTTCACAACATAAAACTTGCTCCAAATGACATTTTGAGTCTAGAAAAGTGACCATGAAATATTGGAAAAGCTCATAGCTCAAGGTTTCAAAATTGGTGAATTTAATGAATAAAAAATGACCTAAAATTGAGATTTTTCACAATTTGGCCAAATGGGATGAAATTATAGGTCATTTTGATTGGAAAAAATGTTTTAAGAACATTGGCAAAAGTATAATTTTGAGTTTGGTTCAAGAATTGAAAGTTATGCATGGTTACTTACAAAGGAAGTTACATAATCCAAATCCAAGGGAAAGTGTGCATGGGAAGGTTCTACAAACTTCTTGGGATTTCTATTCTCATCTATATATTGAATGAAGTAACTCCATGCCATGGTTGGTGAATCACTTTGTTCAAAACACAAGTTATACACAATTCTTCCATTTTTGCAAAACCTCTCAAACTTCATCAAACTTTCATCAATTTCCATTTTGTTTGATTTTATCATCATCACCATCATTCATAGATCACAATTCCACAAGATTTTGGTTGATTTGAAGAAGGATTCGTGCTGTTCAAGTTAATCATCCAAGAAGCAAGAAATTTGGAATTGTAAGATTCAAGGCATTGAAGCAAGATCTTTTGCATACAGAATTCAAGAACAAGCTCACTGATCAAGTTCAGACCATTGCAAGCATCAGATTCAAGGATCTCCATACCTGTTTTCCTCATCAAACCAGGTTGGTATCTCCATTCGAATTGATTGAATTAGTTAGCATGTTAGGAAATTGTTAGCATAGAACGGTTAAGATAGGTTAGATGATGGATTGTGCAAAGTTTGGAGAAGTTTCATGGAGGTTGTTAGTGGTGTACCAAAGCTGTTAGAGCTTAGAACATTAGGGATATGGCCCTATAATCTTGGCTCAATAGTTCAGATTAATCATCATAAGATGTAGATCATGATAGGGTAAAGATTGGAGAGAATTGAAGTGGTTGATGACAGGTGAAAATGGTGGAATCAGTGCTTTATACTCATCGGGTTGGATTTGTGGTTGAGTTTTAGGAGAAATGGTTGATATGGATGTGTAGAGGGAAGAATTTAGAGCAACTTTGCTTTTGGCATCGTGTGGATTCATGGAGAAACAAGGGAGAACGAAGGTCTGGAAAATTCATGCATGGAGGTGGAATTTCAGAAACCCTAGAAATTATTTGGGGACGATGACCCCAGGCCGTTGGATGAGCATTTTGACTTGGACCAAGGATCTGATCGTATGGCTCACGTTTAAAGCTGAAAGCGGAGGGAACTTCCAAGGGTGCTACGCACCGTTTCATTTAATCCTATCTGATGGACTCATGTAATTGCTTGCTATTCGTACCCCTCCCAACCAGGCCCAATTCATTTCAACTAGATAACTTGCTAAATGCACCATTTCTGTTTTTATAATTTTTTGTTATATTTTCTGAGTCATTGGGCCCAGACGCGCTTGCTATGCGCGCCCCCCAGTCTGGGCCCATTCTCTTATTTCAACTACTTTTACATGCTTTCTGCACCCCATTCTCAATTAATTCCATTTTATTTTTCTTAATTCATTTCATTTCTTTAAAAAATCATAAAAAATAGGAAAATGCATGATTTTAATTGGTTCTGTTTGCACATTGCTCATAATTTTGTTAAAAAATATCATATAAAAAAATTAATATTTCATTTTATTTTCATATTTTTGGCATATTTTTCTTTTAAATAGGATTAAAGGATGGTTTTGTTTGATGCATGAATTTGTTAGATGCTTTAATATTTTTGTCCCATTCTTTTTAGGTTGATTAGCTTAGACCTTTATCTTGTACATAAAATTTAATGCGCAATTTTAGAACTTAATTTTAGGTGATTTGTTTAGGTGTGAATAACATGACCAAAACTAGGGTTTAGGAGATAACATAGGTGAATTAGTTCACTTCCCTTAGGAGTTGTAGATTGAATCTTTGGGGTATGGGAATATAGGGATTATGGGTAGATATTAGATCCCTTAGAAATTACTAGGATTCCCCTACTGCTATTAGTATACTGTCTGTATCTGTTTGACTGTGTGGTGTGCCCTTTCTAGGGTTATTGTTTGATTGTGTGGGGTATTGGGCTTGTTTGGGGCTTGGGTTTGAGTTGAAGACTTTGATGATGAAGCCCATTGGAGATCAAGAATTTGAAGACCAACTTCCAGAGTTGATGAGGAGATTCTTTGCTGGCAGCTGTTGAGGAGTATAGGACTTAGGAGCTAGACAGAGCTCTAGAGTAGAGGACTGTATTCACAAACATGGAAGGCCATGTTTGCCTCCATTCTTTCTCTATGATTCAAAGTCTCTTTCAAATGTCCACCTCCTTCCTTTGGAAGGATTAGTGAATGTATTTGAAATATATAACTTTTGAGAGAAAATTGTCTATATAATGTTAGCAGTTAAGGAGCCACCCTTGGTAGGCATTTGACTGTCTAACATTCAGTTCATCTTGTTGACTGATATTCCTCTTGGAGATTGAGACTTGAAGAAAAGCCATTGCAGATGGAAGACTGATGACAGAGACCTTGCTTGGAGGCTATGGAGATGAAGATTGATGTTTGCTTGAAGCTTGTAGCTGTTTGGAGATGACTTGAAGACAGATGTTGATGTAGAGCTGCTGTAGCTGCTTATTTTTGCTGTTTTTTATTCTTGATGTATTAATTGGTTTTCCCTGACTGTATTGTTTGCTGTTTACCCTGTTAGGTTGAAAGTGAATCCTGTTCACTTTTGCCTATTGTTTTCTAGGTTCGAGGTTGAGTGGGACTCCCTTGCCTCGCTTGTATTGCTGCATCCATGCATTTTACTGCTTTATTGTATATATGCTATTGTTTCTGTTTCCGTCTATTCCCTTAGGATCTCTGTTTCTCTTTGCGCAAGAGAGGAGCATGATAGACATTAGGTCTTAACCCATGCATGATAACATTAGGTTAGTTTGATTCCCTTTTCAACCGTAGGTTAGAGTTCTGTCTCTTCTTTCTCAAAAACAAACAGAAAAACACAATAAGATTTCAAACCCAATAAAAGACACTTCTTCCGTAAAAGAATGTGAACTCATCAAAACGTCAATTTTTGTCCGCTTGGACTGTTAATCAGAAACCCTTTTTCAGAAGGAATAAAAACAATCAAAACAGGCTTGTGTCGTACGTGGCCCGAACTACGTTTGCTCTGATCTTTCATGCTGTATGAAAGTACGTAGGCATAGGATGCGATATCCTAGCGAGCAACCTTCCCCTCCTTTCCCGTAGGTAGGCGAACTACGTTGACTCTGATTTCTCGTTCCAGATGGGAATACGTAGGCATAAAGTGTGATGCTTTGCCGAGTCATTTTCTTTTCTTTTTAACCCTGACCTGTAGAGTAGATAGAATAACAATCCATACCCAAAAACAAGCGTGGATCTCGTCGAGTACGACGGACGTGAGGGGTGCTAATACCTTCCCCTTGCGTAACCGACTCCCGAATCCAGGTTTTGGTTGCGATGACCATTCCTTTTCCCGTTTTGCGGTAGGTTTACCTCGAGCGTTTCCTTTCCTTCCTGTGGGATAAATAACACACGGTGGCGACTCTTCTGTTCAGCCGGCGCCGATTTTCGCAGTAGCGACAGCTGGCGACTCTGCTGGGGATCCAATGTCCCCTGGCAGCTAAAGGACTGCGATAGTCCTTATGCATTTGGGATCCAATGTCCCTTAAGAGAGTAAATCCTAGCGCTTGTTTTCCCGTCAAGGATTTTGTATGGATTTATATTTTTGTCATTTACCTTCAGCTATATTATTGATTGTTATTGCTGTATTGGGGTGTGACGGGTGATTCTATGATTGAGAGATAAGTCGGACCTGGGCTTGAGTGCACCTAGAATTAGAGTAGAAAGTAGTGGGCACGTGCCGGCTTTGCTTGCATTAGTGTCTCATGAAATCTACACTCGGACGAGGTTCTTCTGGTTGACTTCTTTTTCTACCCTTTGGGTCGAAGGGGTTGTTGGTTAGCTGAATTGTCGACTCCGGGAACCGATCATTTGGAAGTTGGCTAAGTGAGGCCTCTTCAGGAATTGATGATGCCACTCCTTCTGGGAATCGTATCATCAACCCTGAAAGTCTGTGACGCCGACGACCGCATAGGATGCCATACCTTTGTCAGTTACTAGGACATCCACCTGTGAGAGGGTTTAGGGTTATGCAGGTAACTAGACCTTCAGACTACCGGTTTGTTTCTTGATCTGAGATCCTGGGTATTTATGGAGAGTTATGAGGTCTGTCAGAGACTAGTCAGAGTTATGCTTGAGGTCTGTCAGAGACCAGTTAGAGATATGATATGAGGTCTATCAGAGACCAGTCAGAGTTATGTTGTGGGTCTATTAGAGACCAGTATTAGAGCTTTGTTTCAGGTCTATCTGAGACCAGGGTTTGAGGAATTCTGGAGGGTCTCTCTAAGACTTTTGATATGGTTCAGGCTTCTCAGCCACGACACTTGGTCCCTGTTGCATGTTACTTGCATTGCATTGTTTGCATTCCCATTCATATTGCATTACAGGTAATTATTAAACTGTATCTCATCTCTGGCATCTTCCAGGTCCTCCAAGATTAGCGACCGAAGAATTCCCTGACATTCAACCAGAACCAACAGTAAGGAAGTCATGAGTCAGGATCAGACTGAGATGCAAGAGGTGCACAACAACATGATGCGGCTCATACAGGTAATGGAAGCCATGACCAAGAGTCAGGAACAGTTGCAGAATATGGTGCAGCCTCTGATTGCACGGGCTAATGATAGGGCTGCCGATTTCGCTCAGCAAGGAAATCAAGGTTTTCTCCCAGGCCTCAAACGCCAACTTGTGGGGATAGACATCGAGCAGGTTCAAGCGGAATTAACTGAGGTTCAAGGCCAGCTGGGGCAGTTCACGAAAGATATGCAAGTGTTGCGCTCGAATCAAGAGACGCTAGAAGAAGAGAACTGCCGATTGAAGGCACAGATAGGGTTGATGGCTGAAATATTAAGGAACGTACTCAGAAGAGAAGGAGGGCAAATGTCTGAAGACGCGGCTGGCTTATTTGCTCCTCAGGGGTCTGAAGAACCATTACCCACGCATGATAGGCTTAAGAGACCCTCTCCACGGTTCGAAGCTCAGGATTCTCCTCGTCAGCAGTCGCAATTGATTTTTCAAGATAACTCAAGGAGGTGTGGTAAGAGGATGAGGATTTCTAACAGAGCATTTGATGAGATCCCAGTGGATTATGATCGGCTGGTGCAACTTTTGTTCCAACTTCAACTGGTTGAGCCCCGCATTTTGGTTCCACTGACAGGGCAGCCGCCACCAGACTATGACCTGAACGCCCATTGTACCTTCCACTCCGGCGCACCGGGGCATAACATTGCAAACTGCAAAGCTTTTAAGCATAAGATTCAAGATTTGCTGGATGAGAAAATAATTGAGTTTGTACCGGGTGTATAAAAGTTTCAGGGACTGATATTCCCATTTCTCCGCCAGAGGTTGCAGACGAATCGAGGTATATCCCAGAGCCACTGGGAGCTAAGTCCCCATGTCCACTACAGTTGCCGATGCCAGGGTTGAATTTAAGGATGATAACGCGTGAGCCTAAGGAATCGTCCGAGCAAAGCCAGCAGCATACGAGATGCCAGTATCCGGCTCAACAAAAGATGCGGGGAAAGAAAGCAAGGAGGGTGTTTGAAAAGCCTCCTTCAACGTATGCAGATTTGTTACAGACACTACTGGGTTTGAACTTGGTGGAGAAGAGAACTCTGGCGCCAATAATAGGCACTCATCTGTATGGCTATGATGCAAGCAGGCACTGTGAATTCCACTCCGGGGCTCCCGGACATGATATTGAGGGTTGCCACGCGTTCAAGCATAGCGTCCAAGATTTAATTGACAGCAGGGTTGTTAGCTTCTCTGATAGGGTCCTCAAGGTGGTGCAAGGCCATAGACAAGCGAAAGCCGGGGTGATGAAAAAGTTTCCCAAGTTTGATCGGGCCGTTGAGAGAAAATCGAGACAGCAGCAGGCTACCTCTCACAATTGTTCAGAGGATGGTTGACTCAACAATAAATCAAAGTGCAAGAAGCCCAGTTCTGAGACACTGGCATTTTTCATGTTATCTTGTTCATGTCTTCGCATTTGTAGTTTCTTTTCTGTTTAATTGCAAATTTTGCTTCTAAAACTTGTTGTTTTTTCAATCGATATTGATAAACGAAATGAATAGGCATGTTTTGAATTAATCCAGTCGTGTTCACTCTTTGCTTTCTTAACGCTTAATGCTTGTTTTAGCAGGAATCCGGGGAGGATGACGAAAACAGATGACGAATAATCTTCCGATTGTATGCTTTTGGATAAAAACTTGTTGATGATGTACAGGCATTGTTTCAATCCATAAACACCGGAGATATAAGGAAGATAATCCCTTGATAACCCCTTTTGAGCCCAGTAGTAGGAGTTTCTTTTTTGAAAATGAAAAACCCTAAATCTCAACCTGGGGCAGGGTAGGTGTTGGCTAATTTGACCGAGCGTCCAAATCGCAAAGGGGTGTCCGTTCGAGGATCAATCACACCTTCATAGGTCGTGCCTAAAAAGCCGCAGTGGTTAAGCGACAGGAGTGACCCAGTCACATTATTCCCCGAAGAGTCAGACAAACTAGTGTCACACGACTTGTTCGAAAAAAAAACGAAAAGAATCAAAAGCCCGCTAAGTCAAAACTTGAAAGCAAATGACTTAGGCAAAAATAGGGGCATCCCGCTGGACTGGAAAATCAAAGGAAACTCAAAAGAGTAAGTCCAGACAAAAGTTAGGGAAATAAAATAAAAAATGAAAAGGATTACAAAAGAAAAGTCCTCAAACGAAATATGAGTCGTGTGACCCCGAGTGTCAAAGACGAAAAGTGAGTGGCTATCACTCCAAAAGCGCATAGTTTCTCGAACTCTCACTCCTATATTTCAACCTCCCAGAGGTGAGCGCTAAGGTCGAATTAGCTGAACGTAGGATCGGAGAACATCAAGGCGAATGGGTGGGTTAAAATTAGACTTTGAGCCTTTATCCTTTTCTTTCAAAACCGTGAACCTGACCACGTTACAACCCGCAAAAGTCCTAATTGAAACAGGTTTTGGTCAAGAGCATACGTCGGTAAAGATCGCATCGGAACTGACTCCTAAAAGGGTTCCTCTTACCAGCTTTCATATTGACATTTTGATAATTGATTCATTACATGTCACAAAATTTTTTCCAGTGAACAGACTTGGATTTTGAAACTGTCATATGCATTGCGTTTAATATATCTTTTATGCAGAACAACTTATTTTACTTGCGAGTAAGCGCATGTCGACAGGAAAGATTCCTACAGTGGAAGGTCTGATCAAGATAAAATTCAGAATGCCCAAATGTTTCGTGAACTGGGGCAAGCTATACTGATTAATTCCGGTAGGGTCAGTCATCCTAGAAACAGTAAATCTGGGGCAGTCAGGTCAAGATTCGACAAATCTCTCGTAGCTATGGGCATTGTTCCACGAATCCGTCAATCAGAGACAAAAGATTATTGCAAGACCAAGACAGGTCACCCTAAGAGCACGAAAGCTATTTTTGACGGAGCACCTCTTCGAGGGTCGAAATTGTAGAAGCGGTTCATGTCTGGCCGTCAGGATACTAAGACTGTAGGGTCTATTTCAAAATTGTTGCAAATTCAGGGGCAAGCTATTTCAAGATAATGTCATGACTAGGTTTCCTTTCGAAGAAGTATTTTAGAATCCAGACTGGGGCATGTTAGTATCCCCGAAGTAAAATTCCGAGAAAGCGGACAATCAGAAAATCATAGCCCAGCCAGAGGGGCCTGACAAAAAGATTTGCTTACAAGTGATGCGAATCCCCATGCAGGTCGTGGTCCCCGAAGTTGAGATGGTGCTACCCTTTGTTGAAGGAAAGATTAGTGCCCCAGAAGAGTATCTTCATAGAGATGTCTCCAGCAGATTAATATCCCCCCCGCGGAGGTGGTACTCTCCAGAGATTAAGTAGCCGCAGATGCAATCCCTAGTCGAGAGGGCGTTCGAGATGTTTGACCAAGTCAAGATTGGCTCAGAAATATGGTTTTCCTCTTTTCCCGCGCAGAGTCATTCATCCTCGGCAGAATTGACGAATCCTAGATCGAAGGTTGTATTCAGACGGTGGGGCATCCCCCAAAAGGATTCCCTTATCTCAAGAAGAGTGGTTTAGCCTCAGAAGATTAACATTTCCAACTTGTGAGCTGTACTCAGACAGTCTACCCTACCCAGTAGGGTCGTTTATTCTCCCCCAGCGGAGTCAGTTATAGTTTCCCCAAGAGATTCGTTTCCCCCCAGCGGAGTTCTTTCTTCCCAGCAAGTGTGGTTCTTTCCTCCCATTGGAAATCAAAGGTTAAAGCTCTCCCCAGCAGAGTTGTTTGTATGTCCGGGCATTTATTTTGCCGGAATACTTTGTGATACCCGTCCATTTCCCAGCATGGTGGTGTTTGTCCTTAACGGCAGAATTGATGAAGCAAGCTCGTCAGAGCTTTTCCCCAGCAGCTCGAGCCTGCATTTGCATCGGCATATAGTGTCATATTTGCATCGACATATAGTGTCATATTTGCATCGACATATAGTGCCATATTTGCATCTACAAAAAAAAAAAACGCGTAGCATTTCCATACTGTATGGAGCATTACGCCATTGCCAAACATATGCATTTTGAAGCATCGATCAGGTTGGTTGACCTTTTGCTTTCAGGTGTGGTTCTCAATAAGAGTATGGAGTTCTAAAGCTCAGATGTTACTAGACAATCGAGGTCTCGCCAGGAGACGTGTGATATAGTTCAGTTTATTATATCCCTCACAGAGTTGCCAATTGAGGCGTTGTTGTACCCGGTCAGCGCGATGTTTTCTTCAAGTTTGTTGTGCATTGGCACGTGGCTTTCATAAAATCAAATTTCAGAAGTGGTCACTTGGTATCGATACAGGTGTTGGGCGGTTATTTTCCAAGGTATCCCCAGTAGACTATGCTACGATATGGTTGTTCGTTGAGTTTGCTGGCTCCGATAGATGTGACGTTGAGCGTGCTGGCTCCGGTTGTTTCGTTGAGTTTGCTGGCTCCGATAGATGTGACGTTGAGTTTGCTGGCTCCGGTTGTTTCATTGAGTTTGCTGGCTCCGATAGATGGGACGTTGAGCGTGCTGGCTCCGGTTGGTTCGTTGAGTTCTCTGACTCCGATGATGTTTGTTCGTTGAGTGTTCCGACTCCGATAATTGATGATGTTTGTTCATTGAGTTTTATCCGACTCCGATGATGGTTGTTCGTTGAGTGTTCCGACTCCGATAATTGATGATGTTTGTTCGTTGAGTTTTCCGGCTTCGATGTTTGTTCGTTGAGTGTTCTGACTCCGATGATTGACGGTTGTTCGTTGAGTTTGCTAGCTCCGATAGATGTGACGTTGAGTTTGCTGGCTCATGTTGTTTCGTTGAGTTTGCTGGCTCCGATAGATGGGACGTTGAGCGTGCTAGCTCCGGTTGGTTCGTTGAGTTCTCTAACTCCGATGATGTTTGTTCGTTGAGTGTTCCGACTCCGATAATTGATGATGTTTGTTCGTTGAGTTTTATCCGACTCCGATGATGGTTGTTCGTTGAGTGTTCCGACTCCGATAATTGATGATGTTTGTTCGTTGAGTTTTCCGGCTCCGATGTTTGTTCGTTGAGTGTTCTGACTCCGATGATTGACGGTTGTTCGTTGAGTTTGCTGGCTCCGATAGATGTGACGTTGAGCGTGTTAGCTCCGGTTGTTCGTTGAGTGTTCCGGCTCCGATGTTCGTTGAGTGTTCCGACTCCGATAATTGATGATGTTTGTTCGTTGAGTTTTCCTGCTCCGATGTTTGTTCGTTGAGTTCTCCGACTCCGATGATGGTTGTTCGTTGAGTGTTCCGACTCCGATAATTAATGATGTTTGTTCGTTGAGTTCCCCAACTCCGATGATGGTTGTTCGTTGAGTTTTCCGGCTCCGATGTTTGTTCGTTGAGTGTTCTGACTCTGATGATTGACGGTTGTTCGTTGAGTTTGCTGGCTCCGATAGATGTGACGTTGAGCGTGCTGGCTCCGGTTGTTCGTTGAGTGTTCCGGCTCCGATGTTCGTTGAGTGTTCCGACTCCGATAATTGATGATGTTTGTTCGTTGAGTTCTCCGGCTCCAATGATGGTTGTTTGTTGAGTGTTCCGACTCCGATAATTGATGATGTTTGTTCGTTGAGTTCTCCGACTCCGATGATGGTTGTTCGTTGAGTGTTCCGACTCCGATAATTGATGATGTTTGTTCGTTGAGTTCCCCGACTCCGATGATGGTTGTTCGTTGAGTTTTCCGGCTCCGATGTTTGTTCGTTGAGTGTTCTGACTCCGATGATTGACGGTTGTTCGTTGAGTTTGCTGGCTCCGATAGAGGCGACGTTGAGCGTGTTGGCTCCAGTTGTTCGTTGAGTGTTGACTCCGATTATTACTGATGTTTGTTAGTTGAGTGTTCTGACTCCGATAATGGTTGTTCGTTGAGCTTGTGGCTCCGATTGTTGTTTACGTTAAGTATCTGGGCTCCTATAGTTTATCAAGCATTTTGGTCCCAGTTATTACGTTGAGCATCCCGACTCCGATAGATATTCATTTTTTGGTGTGATCCTCTTATTGCGTTGAGGGCTCAGACTCCGGCAAATTGCGTAGAAAGATTCAAATTTTGTGCTCGTTGAACACTCAGGTTCCGACATTTCCAAGTCACCCCAACAGAGGTGGTCGGTCAAGGTCCGTGGTTTTATCAGATGATTGGGTGGTTGTTGCTGTAATAACCAAGATTCGGTTCTTTGGAGTGTTTTTTCCCAAGCAGTGGTGCAGTTTATTTCTGCGGTTGGCAAATTTCCGGGTTCTTAGTATTCAACCGTCTCGTACCTCGAATGTTTGAAGGCCGTTCGCTCTTCACCCAATCGGGTCCAAGTCGCTTGAATAGGGGCAGCTGTTGCATCCTAAAATTTGCTCAACCTTTTTCACTTGGTTGATGTTTCAATTGCATTAGCATTTGCATATAGAGTCATGTACATAGTCTAATCATCTGCATAGCATGGCATAGAAAATCATCCAACAAGGGACCAAGCACTATTCTCATTTCTAGGAGCCTATCAAGAGGTTATTGTTCAAATTCAAGCACATCCAAGTCATCAGAAAAGAAATTGAAAACTAAAGAAGTCAATGGATCAAGCAGGGCATCTATTTCCTATCTGAGGGTATCTGAGGGTATCTGAGGATTATCAAAGAGGTTGTGACCTGTGGATTGAGCATGGAGAGTATACAGACATCATGGAAGACTTAGAAAGTCATTTGGAGAAGGAGGCAAGTCATTGATAAGATCACAAGAGTTGCAGTTGAAGATAGTCAACTAGGGTTTCATCTGGGTCAACCCTGGGTCAACCTTAAGTCAATTGACTGATTGAAGGGCATTAAGGTCTATTGGATAGATGGGGGGTTCATCATTTGACACATGGATAAGGATATGGTGTTGTGCCAAGAAGAAATCAAGAGAAATCAAGGAGAAGAGGAGTTTCTAAATTAGGGTTTCTGTGTAAAATCCCCTGATTTAGGTCAAATTTCCAAGCAAGATAATTCAAAATGCAAACTTCAAATGGATCCTTGGACAACATGAAACTTGTATAGGATCTCAAGACCTTTAATTTGAGTGGTGGAAGACATCAAGGAGATTTATAGAACTCAAGTTATGGTCCTTGCAAGTTACAGGTCATCTGAGGTATCTGAAATTTTGTCTGTGAAAGTTACTTGTCTTCCAAGCAACTTTTACCCCTCAAGGAGATTTCAAATGAATTTCTGGTCAACATAATAGTTGTTCCTCATTGTCTTAGATTTCTATAATGGTATAGTATGCCTTCATATGATTTGTTTAACTCTACTTATGGTCTTGGCAAGCAAAGGGTATTTTGGTCATTTGAGAATTACAGGTCATTTCAAGCCTATGCCCAAAACTCATACAAGGAAGCTTCAAATGAAAAACTTCACAACATAAAACTTGCTCCAAATGACATTTTGAGTCTATAAAAGTGACCATGAAAGATTGGAAAAGCTCATAGCTCAAGGTTTCAAAATTGGTGAATTTAATGAATAAAAAATGACCTAAAATTGAGATTTTTCACAATTTGGCCAAATGGGATGAAATTATAGGTCATTTTGATTGGAAAAAATGTTTTAAGAACATTGGCAAAAGTATAATTTTGAGTTTGGTTCAAGAATTGAAAGTTATGCATGGTTACTTACAAAGGAAGTTACATAATCCAAATCCAAGGGAAAGTGTGCATGGGAAGGTTCTACAAACTTCTAGGGATTTCTATTCTCATCTATATATTGAATGAAGTAACTCCATGCCATGGTTTGTGAATCACTTTGTTCAAAACACAAGTTATACACAATTCTTCCATTTTTGCAAAACCTCTCAAACTTCATCAAACTTTCATCAATTTCCATTTTGTTTGATTTTATCATCATCACCATCATTCATAGATCACAATTCCACAAGATTTTGGTTAATTTGAAGAAGGATTCGTGTTGTTCAAGTTAATCATCCAAGAAGCAAGAAATTTGGAATTGTAAGATTCAAGGCATTGGAGCAAGATCTTTTGCATACAGAATTCAAGAACAAGCTCACTGATCAAGTTCAGACCATTGCAAGCATCAGATTCAAGGATCTCCATACCTGTTTTCCTCATCAAACCAGGTTGGTATCTCCATTCAAATTGATTGAATTAGCTAGCATGTTAGGAAATTGTTAGCATAAAACGGTTAAGATAGGTTAGATGATGGATTGTGCAAAGTTTGGAGAAGTTTCATGGAGGTTGTTAGTGGTGTACCAAAGCTGTTAGAGCTTAGAACATCAGGGATATGGCCCTATAATCTTGGCTCAATAGTTCAGATTAATCAGCATAAGATGTAGATCATGATAGGGTAAAGATTGGAGAGAATTGAAGTGGTTGATGACAGGTGAAATGGTGGAATCAGTGCTTTATACTCATCGGGTTGGATTTGTGGTTGAGTTTTAGGAGAAATGGTTGATATGGCTGTGTAGAGGGAAGAATTTAGAGCAACTTTGCTTTTGGCATCGTGTGGATTCATGGAGAAACAAGGGAGAACGAAGGTCTGGAAAATTCATGCATGGAGGTGGAATTTCAGAAACCCTAGAAGTTATTTGGGGACGATGACCCCAGGCCGTTGGATGAGCATTTTGACTTGGACCAAGGATCTGATCGTATGGCTCACGTTTAAAGCTGAAAACGGAGGGAACTTCCAAGGGTGCTACGCACCGTTTCATTTAATCCTATCTGATGGGCTCATGTAATTGCTTGCTATTCGTACCCCTCCCAATCAGGCCCAATTCATTTCAACTAGATAACTTGCTAAATGCACCGTTTCTGTTTTTTTAATTTTTTGTTATATTTTCTGAGTCATTGGGCCCAGACGCGCTTGCTATGCGCGCCCCCCAGTCTGGGCCCATTCTCTTATTTCAACTGCTTTTACATGCTTTCTGCACCCCATTCTCAATTAATTCCATTTTATTTTTCTTAATTTATTTCATTTCTTTAAAAAATCATAAAAAATAGGAAAATGCATGATTTTAATTGGTTCTTTTTGCACATTGCTCATAATTTTGTTAAGAAAAATATCATATAAAAAAATTAATATTTCATTTTATTTTCATATTTTTGGCATATTTTTCTTTTAAATAGGATTAAAGGATGATTTTGTTTGATGCATGAATTTGTTAGATGCTTTAATATTTTTGTCCCATTCTTTTTAGGTTGATTAGCTTAGACCTTTATCTTGTACATAAAATTTAATGCGCAATTTTAGAACTTAATTTTAGGTGATTTGTTTAGGTGTGAATAACATGACCAAAACTAGGGTTTAGGAGATAACATAGGTGAATTAGTTCACTTCCCTTAGGAGTTGTAGATTGAATCTTTGGGGTATGGGAATATAGGGATTATGGGTAGATATTAGATCCCTTAGAAATTACTAGGATTCCCCTACTGCTATTAGTATACTGTCTGTATCTGTTTGACTGTGTGGTGTGCCCTTTCTAGGGTTATTGTTTGATTGTGTGGGGTATTGGGCTTGTTTGGGGCTTGGGTTTGAGTTGAAGACTTTGATGATGAAGCCCATTGGAGATCAAGAATTTGAAGACCAACTTCCAGAGTTGATGAGGAGATTCTTTGCTGGCAGCTGTTGAGGAGTATAGGACTTAGGAGCTAGACAGAGCTCTAGAGTAGAGGACTGTATTCACAAACATGGAAGGCCATGTTTGCCTCCATTCTTTCTCTATGATTCAAAGTCTCTTTCAAATGTCCACCTCCTTCCTTTGGAAGGATTAGTGAATGTATTTGAAAGATAGAACTTTTGAGAGAAAATTGTCTATATAATGTTAGCAGTTAAGGAGCCACCCTTGGTAGGCATTTGACTGTCTAACATTCAGTTCATCTTGTTGACTGATATTTCTCTTGGAGATTGAGACTTGAAGAAAAGCCATTGCAGATGGAAGACTGATGACAGAGACCTTGCTTGGAGGCTATGGAGATGGAGATTGATGTTTGCTTGAAGCTTGTAGCTGTTTGGAGATGACTTGAAGACAGATGTTGATGTAGAGCTGTTGTAGCTGCTTATTTTTGCTGTTTTTGATTCTTGATGTATTGATTGGTTTTCCCTGACTGTATTGTTTGCTGTTTACCCTGTTAGGTGATCGCGACTTTCTATGTCTAATACAACTAACTGCAAGTGCACAGTCTATCGCGTAGTAATAAAAGATATCGATCCCACAGGGACTCGAAATCAAATTAGTGTTCTCGGGAGTTACTATGTTTAGCTAGGTAGAATATGTTTTAAGGGAATAATGTTGTCACTAAAAGGGGAACTAAGATTACTGTTTGGATTTTTAATTAATTAAATCGATACGTAGTAGTTATGTTCTTCAGGGATTTGATAAGTTACCAGTGTATGAAATAGTTTTCGCAGTTTACTTAAGCAGAAAGTGGAGATTTGAAGACTCTCGTCTCACAATGGTTATTGACGCTAATCATAATCCTAAGGGCCTAACGTACACTTTCGTGTTCCGTTCGGGGTTAAAACTACTTTTTGGAAATCTCTAAGTTCTAATTAGTTTTAAAGTGCTTTCGCTGTTATTAAAACGAATGCCTAGTGTTTACTATCTGACCTTACCGCAACTTTCGCTTGTTGGTTCGCATCTTAATTAATTTCCCACTTTCGTGGCAAAACTACTTTAAAACAAGTTCTCGCTTTCGCGACGAAGTTTATTTCGTAAATCAATTTTTAAACACTTAGACCATAAGTTATTTTTGTGAAAAGAAAGTTTTCAAACAAGAGTTATCAAATCCCATCCAAATTATTACTACATATCGATTACCTAAGTTTAGCTAGACATGGAAATTAGAAAAGCAAAACATAAATAATAATAATAAATAATAAATTGCATTATGATAAAATAAGAGTCGATCAAAATGAAAACCTGTAAATAATGCCAATTGGCCTTTGGGCAGATCCTCCACAGATGTTGGCAGGATTCTGTCTTTAGTTCCAATTTGATCGTACAATGCAGTAACAAATACAGTGGAGCGGAAATGGGAATGAGTAGAATGGAAAGGGAAATAAAGGAAAGGGATACAATTGAAACTGGAGAAATGGATACAAATAATAAAAAGGCTGGAAATTAAATTTGCTCTTGAAAATAAATTTGGGCAGCACTTCGTGGTATGAATGCAGCTCCCTTTTTGAAGTCCCCTGCTTCCCTTTTTATAGAGGTGGAATTCCAACGGTTACCTCTGAGGATGATGGACCTTGAGGCAGATAATTTAGGGAGTAGTGGACCATGAAATGGGAATTGGAACTGCTCTTTTGACGTGTATTCTGAGTGGGGCGTTTTTGCCTGCATGACGGTCGTCACAAGGTGTGACGGTCGTCACCCGTGTGATGGTCGTCATGCTTCTGTGACGGTCGTCACATCAGCAAAAACTTCCTGCTGCGCTTTTCATTGTGTTTTCACTCCTTTTTCGTCCATATTTCATCTGGGATTGCTTCTTTTCTTCATGTTGCCTTGTTTAGACGTGATCGTTGAATACCTGCAAAAACATCAGACAAATACATGGAAATAACCCGAAATCGGATCGAAAACGGTTAGCTTTTAGTTGGATTATGCATGAAAATATCTACACGATTTCGTGTTATCAAACTCCCCTAAGCTTGAATCTTTGCTTGTCCTCAAGTAAAACGTGGAAAAGTCGGCAAGCACGAGGCTGCTTCTTCGTCCGCAGAGTTTGGAAAAATCGGGATGCTTGGTAGGAACAAGACGAGTATCACGACGACACTGGACTACAAGTCTCCGGAGGTCTCCCTTTTATGCAAATCGGTCTCAGTCATGCTACCGTATCTTGGTGTCAAGGTTCTCGTGGCAAGTTTACCCTGTTTGTTCTAGCGCAATCACATTAAGCCCGTTGTCCGCACACTCTCATGGCAAGTCGACCTGTTAGTGAATATGATCTCGTTTTTGCTTTTTGATCTTCTTCATTGACCATAATTTGGTGTCATTGATTTTTCAATGGGTTTTTCGTGCCGTTGGGCTAAATGCTCGGGTGAGGAGCACCTAACTTAGAAGGAAACGTATCTTAAATTCTTGGGCTTTTTAGCTCTCTTTTCATGATTTTTCATCTTTTTGGAGATCATACACTTATTTGCATCGGTCGCTCGCTTAGAGGTGTTTTTAGGATGGTGCTGACTGCTAGTATAAACTACTTGGGGTTGAGTTTGCGTAGACACTTGAGACTTTGGTACACGTAGGTGGTGAAACCGACTCGCATAAACTAGAGATCTAAGGTGTCTGGACGATACTGGTTTTGTTATAACTGTCGTTTCCTCGGAGTTTCAAAGCTCGGTTTGAACTCAGGCGCATTCTCGTGGTGCTTTTGGTTTTTGAGGAACAAACGAAAGTTTTTGTTTTCGTTTAATAATGTGGGGATGGTTTGCGTAATGTGAAAATTATATAGACGAGCTTTATTTGCTAGAAATAGAAAGTGTAAAAATGGAACTTACTAAAATTCGAAAGTGCAGTGAAATGGAAATACAGTAAATAAGGGAAGTTCTGAATACAGTGGAAATAAGGCTCCGCTCCCACACTATCTCGATCAGTGTCCTCACTGATTCTTGAAGCATGCGAGAGGGAGATACAACTGAAAATCAAAATACAAAGTACTGGAATATAGTAAACAATAAAGGAAAAAAATAAAAATCTAGTCCCGGGGCCTGTCACGTCCACGCTGGCGTCCTCTGGCTCTAGCAAGGGCGACTCTATCCTCATAGCTCATGGCTCCGGTGTGGTAGACCGTGTCGCGGAGGCCTTCGACCTGTAGGGTCAGATTCGCTAGACTCTCAGTAATCGTAGCTTGGCCGGTGTGAAGTTGTTGCATTTGAGTCCGGTGCCAAGCTTCGAACTGGTCGGCTCGCTGGTTCTGCTGCTGCAGCATCGTGAGTATCTGTGCTTGCTGGTCTAGGGAGCGACGGATGTCCTCTTCAGTGTAGTCGGGCACGGGATGGTGACGGTGGCGGCGGGATGATGTACCTACTGGTGGAGGAGGCTGCGATGCCTCTGGCTGCTCGGACCTGTCCAACTCAGCTTGGATTTCATCTTCGGAATCATGTGTGGGGTCCTGAGTAGGAACAGCGGCAGCAGGAGGGGCAGTGAGGTCGAACAACCAGTTGGTACGGTCCTCAGGATGGATGCGGGTGCGGGACGGAAGGATGATGCTTATGACGGTCTTGCCACGCACAACCGGATGATATTTCCCGTCAGCTCGGGAGCGGATGAGATGGGAGGCCCTGCAGTGGTCGGTGTCAAGGAACACCGATGGGATGGAATGGAGGTGCTGAAGGCGGTCGCCAAGGTTCAGCCCAAGTGCAATCGCCGTGACAATCCCGCCAAAGTAGAATGGCTTCGAGCCACGGTTGCAGTTGGCCTGAATGTGGGCCAGCAGGAACGGGGCAGCGTTGACCGGTTCGTTGTTGAAGACGCAATGCAGAAAGAAGAGCTCCTTGGAGTTCACCTTGTGGTTGCTATCTCTGGCGAAGATGATGTTGCTCAACACCCTGTGAAAGTACCTGATGGCGGGGTTATGGATGTGAGTGGCGTGAAGGGAGTCCCAACCATCGGCATTTAGGCCGGTCAATTGATACCACAGCGCGAAGGCTTCGTGCTGGAACTGGTCAGTGATGCAGCGATGAGCGTTGTCGCCGCGGGGTAACTGTAGGATGCCGGCAATCTGGTTTTGGTGCAGCTGATAGTTAACGCCAAACATCCGGAAACAAGCGGCGCCTGAGTGTTGGTTGAGTTCGCCGGTGCTGGTGATGTAGGAGAACGAACTCAAGAACTCCAGTGTGAGTTGTTCGTAGGTCGGTTGGGGGTTGGAGCAGAGGTTCCAAATGCCTGCTCGTTGAAGCATCCAGGTGACACCTTCGAGGAGTCCGAGCTCCGTAAGTGATGGAAGGTGCGGGTAGTGAGTTGGCTGGAGAGACCTCTGATGAAATGCATTGTACTGTGCTCGTTGTCTCTCGCCTAACTCGCCCTCAGGGAAGGAAATGTTGTTGATGTCTGCGTTTCCGGCCATTGTTGAAGATGGAGAGGTTTCGGATGCTTTGGGGTTTTTTGGCAGAGATGGAAATGTGACAGAACGGTGGTTTGGAGGTTGGGGTTATAGTTTAGATGGAGATGACGAAAATCGTAGTGGGATATGAATGTTGGAAGTTTGAAAGTGGTAATGGGGGGAGTGGTAGGTTACACGACCTCTGTTATACCAGATTGCAGTTCTGGGCTGCGTGACGGTCGTCACAAGGGTGTGACGGTCGTCACCCATGTGATGCTCGTCATGGGACTATGACGGTCGTCACAGCAGCAAAATCTGCAGAACGCAGAATTTTGCTCTGAGGGCGTATTCAGGGTGATTTTAAAGCCTAGTATTGCTATGGTGATGTAATATAACAGCCAACAATCAATAAATAATGCGAAACCAGAATAATTGAACAAAACTAGAGTTGAAATAACATAAAATGGAAACAATTGTATGTAGTACATAATGAAACGAACAATGCGAAAATTTCAAATGAGTAAATTAAACTAAACTAGACTAGACTAAACTGAAACTACTGCTACGAGCTAATAACTAATCTTTCCGTGCCTTCAACTCATCAAATTTCCGTGAATAGGAGTCGAGTTGGTCGCAGACTAGGTCCATGAAGCCTACCAGGTCACTGTGCACGCTTGCGATATCAGCTTTTACATGCGTCAGAGCTCTATCGATGTCGTCCAATCTGAGTAACACGGTATCCATTTTGTCGGTTGTTTCCTCAGGGATAGGCTCAGGATAAGTATTGTAGTGTGGAGGAGTCATAGGGTCTACTTCATTTTCAGAGGCGGCGTCCTCAAAGTACATGTAATCGTGTGCCTCGGAAATGTGGTCACTGTCATACATATAGTTCTGGGGTGTTGACTGGGGTGAAGGAGGTCCCATAGGCTCATCCAATTCATAGAGCCAGTTATCCTTGTTGTGGATGCTTGTCATCAGATGATCAGGCAGTGTGAATAGCTGTACTGGTTTTTCGTTAATAAGGTACTCATACGATCCAGGTCCCATATTCCCTAAGATGCGCCTGTTAAAGCAGAATTGTATGTTCATGGGTCTGATGGTACCAAAACGAGTGCTGGCATTTAGATGGAATCTAAGGCCAAGCTCGTGGGCAATCATTGTTACTAGTCCTCCTATAAGAATAGGTGTCTGAGGTTCCAGCGTGAGGCGTTTGAAGGATCTCATCATGAAAGGCACTGCATTTACTGTCCGACCCTGAGAAGCACAGAACATGATGAATAACTCTTCCTTAGACACTGTGGTAATATTTTCTTCTTTTCCAAACAAGGTGTGAGCTAGTATCTTATGGAAGTATCTAAAGGTTGGGTTATGAATGTCATCATTGTACCGTCTGTCTGATTCAGAGTGATAGTCGCCTGTTATTTTACCCCAGAAGTGCTCGAGTTGCAAATCAATATCGTCATCTTCTGCACTGATGAACACATGCGGTCCGCTAGGGAATCCTAGGAGGTTAGCTAGTGACATCCGGCTATGAGTTTGGTCCATTCCAAACAATCTGAAGGTAATCAACTCTGAGCTGGTTCCAAAGCCATAGTTGGGTGTGTATCTGAAAGAACTAAGGAATTCATAGGTTAGATCCTTGTAGGTAGCGAAACGTGTTTTCAGAGCAGTGTTCTCCCAACCCAGTTGATTGAACAGGTATTGAATGCTATCCGTGATCCCAAGTTTATCCATAGTAGCCTTGTCATAATACAGCGTTAAGGCGAATTCTCTTTCGGTCAGTGCTGCAAATCTTGCCTTTTGAGCGAGTCCTTTGAAGTGAACCTTTGTGAAATCGTACTCGGCCATATTCGCAGGTAATTCGGAGAAAACAAAAGGAATGTTTTGAAGACTTTAAAAATCCTGAAAAGTTTGAAACAAGAAATTGAAGTCAGGATTTTTGGAAACGAAAAGTGGTAGAAACAAAAGGGAAAAGAGGAAAAATAAAATAAGAACAAAAGTACGAAAATGAACGAAAGTAGAAAGTAGTAGTAATTTTAGGATTTTTGCTGGATTTTTAAAAGTAGAATTTTAAAGAAAAAAATGAAATGCAATAACGAGGGAAATTTGGGTTGCCTCCCAATAAGCGCTGTTTTTAACGTCTAAAGCCTGACGATAGCTTGGTGAGAAGCTATTCTGGTGTTTGAGCCGGAAGCTCAAGCAATGTTATATTGCTAACTTGAGGACTGTTGTCGTTCTTATTGTAATGTTTTAGACGTTGCCCGTTTACGATAAACGATGCATTCGTCTTGTCGGTAATTTCAACAGCTCCACTCTGAAGTACTTTAGTCACTTCATAGGGTCCAGACCACCTAGATTTTAGTTTTCCTGGGAAGAGTTTTAATCGTGAATTAAAAAGCAATACAATGTCTCCCACACTGAATTGTTTCCTGATTGAACGTTTGTCATGCCACCTTTTAGTTCGTTCTTTGTAGATACGGGCATTTTCGTAAGCGTCTAATCGAAGTTCTTCCAACTCGTGTAAGTTCAGGATTCGCTTTTCTCCTGCCTCGGTGTAGTTGAAGTTGAGTGTCTTAATGGCCCAGAAGGCCTTGTGCTCTAACTCTACCGGGAGATGGCAGGATTTACCGTAAACTAATTTGTAGGGGGTAGTACCTATGGGTGTCTTAAATGCGGTCCTATAAGCTCATAAAGCTTCTTGTAGCTTCGATGACCAGTCTTTCCTTGAGGTGGCGATAGTCTTTTCCAAGATCTGTTTTATTTCTCTGTTCGAGACCTCTACTTGTCCGCTAGTTTGCGGATGATAAGGTGTAGCTACTCGGTGCTTGACTCCATATCTAGAGAGAAGTTTATCGAATATTCGTGATATGAAGTGAGATCCTCCGTCACTAATGACGAGTCTGGGTACACCGAATCTAGGAAAGATGGTGTTCTTGAAGAGTTTGATTACTACTCGTGCGTCATTTGTTGGAGCAGCTATGGCTTCTATCCATTTAGACACGTAATCGACAGCGACGAGTATGTAATTATTACAAAAAGAAGGAGGGAAAGGTCCCATGAAATCTATTCCCCAGACGTCGAAGATTTCTACCTCTAAGATTCCCTTCTGAGGCATTTCATCGCGTCGTGAGATGTTGCCAGTTCGTTGGCATCTATCGCATTTTTGCACAGCGATGTAAACGTCTTTCCAGAGATTAGGCCAGAATAGGCCAGCTTGGAGAATCTTAGCGCACGTCTTGGACGTACTAGTATGACCACCGTATGGTGCTGAGTGGCATTGGGAAATAATATTTTCTATTTCTTCCTATGGGACACAGCGACGGTATATGTTGTCGGCCCCTCTCTTGACGAGTAGGGGTTCATCCCAATAATAGTGTTTCAGATCGTGGAAGAATTTCTTCTTTTGCTGATAAGTAAGATCTGGTGGAAGCACGCCCGCTTCGAGGTAATTAACGATGTCAGCGTACCAAGGTAATGTGACTTGGGCATAGGCGGCTTCTACGGCTTTTTCGAATTCTGGATCTTCCGAGATTGCGTTGGGTGTGTCAGTTTCTAATTTGGCTATCAGACGTTCGTACGGGAAATCGTCATTTATCGGTACTGGTTCGTGTCTGATGCCTTCTATTCGGGATAAGTGATCCGCAACAACGTTCTCGGTTCCTTTCTTATCTTTGATTTCTAAGTCAAACTCTTGTAATAACAGGATCCATCTTAATAGTCTTGGTTTGGCGTCCTTTTTGCTTATGAGGTACCTTATGGCAGCGTGGTCTGTGTATATTATAATTTTTTCTCCTACTAAGTAGGAACGGAATTTGTCAAGCGCAAATATAACTGCTAGAAGTTCCTTTTCTGTGGTAGCGTAGTTCATTTGGGCAGGATCTAAGGTTCTACTGGCGTAGTAGATGGCATGGAGTTTCTTGTCCTTCCTTTGTCCTAGAACTACGCCTACGGCGTAATCACTCGCGTCGCACATGATTTCAAATGGTAGTCTCCAGTCTGGTGGTTGCATGATTGGTGCGGTGATAAGGGCTGATTTCAATGTTTCGAATGCTTTTAGACAGTCGTCGTCGAAGACGAACTCAACATCTTTCATTAACAGGCCGGTTAGCGGTTTTGTGATTTTCGAGAAATCTTTTATAAATCTTCTGTAGAAACCGGCATGTCCTAGAAAACTCCGTATTTCTCGTACGGATTTTGGAGGTTGGAGATCTTTTATAATCTCTATTTTGGCTTTGTCTACCTCAATCCCTCTATCTGATATGACGTGTCCTAGAACTATTCCTTGTCGGACCATAAAATGGCATTTCTCCCAATTTAGGACGAGGTTTACTTTTATGCAACGTTCTAGTACCATTTCTAAGTTTTGTAAGCATCCTTCGAAACGCTGTCCACATACCGAGAAATCGTCCATAAACACTTCCATAATGTCGTCTATGAAGTCTGCGAAGATTCCCATCATGCATCTTTGGAAGGTTGCTGGGGCGTTACAGAGTCCGAACGGCATTCGGCGGTAAGCAAAAGTACCGTAAGGACAGGTGAATGTAGTCTTTTCTTAGTCATCAGGATGGATGGGAATTTGGAAGAATCCTGAGTAACCATCTAGATAGCAGAAATATGAATGTTTGGCTAATCTTTCCAACATTTGGTCTATGAAGGGTAACGAAAAGTGATCTTTGCGCGTAGCCTTGTTAAGCTTCCTATAATCAATACACATCCTACTTCCAGTCACGACTCTTTTTGTTATCGATTCGCCTTTTTCGTTTTTAACTACTGTTACTCCTCCTTTCTTTGGTACGACATGAACTGGGCTAACCCATTCACTATCGGAGATCGGATAGATGATTCCTGCATCTAGTAATTTCTTTACTTCATCTCTGACTACAGTGCTCAGGATGGGGTTTAGTCGTCTTTGATGCTCTCGAGAGGTTTTAGAGTCTTCCTCTATTGTAATTCGATGCATACAGATCGAAGGGCTTATACCTTTTAGATCACTTATGTTATAGCCTAACGCGGTGGGGTACTTCTTTAGGACTTCTAATAACTTTTCGGTTTCTGGTTGTCCTAAGTCGGCGTTGACTATCACTGGTCTTTTTAGTTCATCGTCTAGAAATTCATATCTGAGGTTTTTGGGTAGTGTTTTAAGTTCTAAAGATGAGTTCTTCGGACCTGGCATATGATCTGGTGTTAGTGCTAAGCTTTCGCTTAGGCTGTCGTCTTTATACGGTTTACGCCAATTGTCGTCTTCAGAAATGTCGGGTATTTGAATCTTTATTATTTCTGAATACGTGGTCTCTTCATTTTCAAGTTCTCTTATGCATTCGTCAATTTCGTCTACTAAATCGCAGGTATCGTCTATTGCTGGTGCTTGTAAGAACTTGGTGAGAATGAACTCTATCTTTTCTTCTCCTACTTCGAATGTTAGCCTTCCCTTCTTCACGTCTATAATCGCTCCGGCTGTAGCTAGGAATGGTCTTCCTAGGATAATTGGGGTTACAGTGTCCTCCTTGATGTCCATGATTATGAAGTCGGTTGGAATGTAGAATTGTCATATGCGTACTGGAACGTTCTCCAGTATTCCGACGGGGTATTTTACTGATCTGTCAGCTAATTGTACGAACATTTTGGTCGGTCTGAGGTCTCCCATATTCAGCTTTTTGCATATAGATAAGGGCATAACACTGATACTGGCTCCTAAATCGCATAGAGCTTTGTCTATTACGAACTTTCCTATGACGCAGGGTATGGAGAAACTACCTGGGTCTTTTAGTTTAGGAGGCATGCGGTTTTGAATAATAGCGCTACACTCTGCAGTAAGTGTAACTGTTTCATTATCCTCGATCTTTCTCTTATTTGACAGGATCTCTTTGAGAAATTTGGCGTATGACGGCATTTGAGTTATTGCTTCTGTAAAAGGAATAGTAATATTCAACTGTTTAAGGAGCTCTACAAATTTCTTAAACTGTCCTGAAGTTTTAGAGTTTATTAGTCTTTGCGGATAAGGGATAGGTGGTTTATATGGCGCTGGAGGTGCTCGAGTTTTTTCACTCGCGGTATCCTCCTTCTCGTTGTCTTCCTTCTTCTCTAACTCAGATTCCTTTTCTGCTTGTTCAGCTGGTTTCTGTTGCATGGCTGAGTTTTCGGTCCTCGGATCGATCGGTTCGTCCAATTCTTTTCCACTTCTTAGTATCACAACATTTGCTTGGCCTTTGGGATTCTGTTTGGGTTGTCCAGGAAATGTGCCAGCAGGTGCGGCAGCAGATGCTTGCTGTTGAGCCACTTGTGATATCTGAGTTTCTAACATTTTGTTGTGGGTGGCTAGAGCGTTTACTTTTCCTGTCAACTGTTTAATTTGCTCGCTAGTGTGTATGTTTTGATTCAGGAATTCTTTGTTCGTTTGAGCTTGAGTAGCTATGAACTTTTCCATCATCATCTCGAGGTTTGATTTCCTAGGTGCATTCTGAGCAGTTGGTTTTTGATATCCTTGCGGAGCAGTAGGCATTTGCAATGCATTTTCGCTTTTGTAAGAAAAGTTTGGATGATTTCGCCAACCTGGGTTGTATGTATTTGCGTAGGGATTTCCTTGAGCATAATTTACCTGGTCTGGCGGGATTCCGGCTAGCAATGGGCATTCGGGTGCATTATGAGTGGTGCTTCCGCATAACTCGCAATTTGGAGTTACTGCAGCGACAGTTGCAGTGGGGTTAACGGTCAGACTATCGGTCTTTTGTGCTAGAGCATCTACTTTAGCATTGAACTTTTCAAGGCTGCTGATTTCGTACATCCCACCTTTCGCTGAGGTTTTCTCATTTGGAGTGCGTTCACCTCCCCATTGGCAATGGTTTTGTGACATGTTTTCTATTAATTGATAGGCTTCGTCGTATGGCTTATCCATAAGTGCACCGCCTGCGGCAGCGTCTATGGTTAATCTAGTATTGTATAGAAGCCCATTATAGAAAGTATGGATTGTCACCCAGTCTTCTAGACCGTGGTGAGGACATGTTCTCATCATATCTTTGAATCGTTCCCATGCTTCGTAGAGAGATTCATTATCTTTCTGTCGAAATTCGTTGATTTGAGCTCTAAGCATAGCAGTTTTGCTTGGTGGAAAATATCTCGCTAAGAAGACGTTCTTCAATTGCTCCCACGTTGTAACGGAGTTGGATGGTAACGATTGTAACCATGTCCACGCTCTGTCTCTAAGAGAGAATGGGAAAAGACGAAGTCTTATCGCGTCTGGAGTTACTCCATTTGCTTTCACTGTGTCTGCGTATTGTACAAACTTCGTTAGATGTTCGTTCGGATCCTCAGTTGCGTTTCCTGAGAATTGGTTTTGTTGTACAGCCGACAGCATGATGGTTTCAACTCAAAATCATTTCGGGTAATAGCTGGGGCAGCAATGCTACTTCTAGGCTCCATCTGAGATGGTGTAGCGTATGCCTTCAGCGGTTTGTTCGGAGGTCCTTCAGCCATCGTTGGTTCTTCTTCGGATTTGGGAATGGGAGTGAGAGGTTCGGGAGTGTTATGTTTGAGTTGTTTGAGTTGGTACTCAATGATTCTACTTCTTAGGTGTAAGAAGCGTTCTAGCTCTGCGACTGAAGGTTTTACGATATCGCCTTGCGGGCGATTTCTTGGCATACAATCAACAGAACTAGTAAAGGAAAAATGAAAATTGTTAACCTAGTCTATACGGCGTAACAGAAGGTTACACTATTGACTAAACGGGTCCCCGGCAACGGCGCCAAAAACTTCCTGTTGCGCTTTTCATTGTGTTTTCACTCCTTTTTCGTCCATATTTCATCTGGGATTGCTTCTTTTCTTCATGTTGCCTTGTTTAGACGTGATCGTTGAATACCTGCAAAAACATCAGACAAATACATGGAAATAACCCGAAATCGGATCGAAAACGGTTAGCTTTTAGTTGGATTATGCATGAAAATATCTATACGATTTCGTGTTATCATTAGGTTGAAAGTGAATCCTGTTCACTTTTGCCTATTGTTTTCTAGGTTCGAGGTTGAGTGGGACTCCCTTGCCTCGCTTGTATTGCTGCATCCATGCATTTTACTGCTTTATTGTATATATGCTATTGTTTCTGTTTCCGTCTATTCCCTTAGGATCTCTGTTTCTCTCTGCGCAAGAGAGGAGCATGATAGACATTAGGTCTTAACCCATGCATGATAACATTAGGTTAGTTTGATTCCCTTTTCAACCGCAGGTTAGAGTTCTGTCTCTTCTTTCTAAAAAACAAACAGAAAAACACAATAAGATTTCAAACCCAATAAAAGACACTTCTTCCGTAAAAGAATGTGAACTCATCAAAACGTCAATTTTTGTCCGCTTGGACTGTTAATCAGAAACCCTTTTTCAGAAGGAATAAAAACAATCAAAACAGGCTTGTGTCGTACGTGGCCCGAACTACGTTTGCTCTGATCTTTCATGCTGTATGAAAGTACGTAGGCATAGGATGCGATATCCTAGCGAGCAACCTTCCCCTCCTTTCCCGTAGGTAGGCGAACTACGTTGACTCTGATTTCTCGTTCCAGACGGGAATACGTAGGCATAAAGTGCGATGCTTTGCCGAGTCATTTTCTTTTCTTTTTAACCCTGACCTGTAGAGTAGATAGAATAACAATCCATACCCGAAAACAAGCGTGGATCCCGTCGAGTACGACAGACGTGAGGGGTGCTAATACCTTCCCCTTGCGTAACCGACTCCCGAATCCAGGTTTTGGTTGCGATGACCATTCCTTTTCCCGTTTTGCGGTAGGTTTACCTCGAGCGTTTCCTTTCCCTCCTGTGGGATAAATAACGCACGGTGGCGACTCTTCTGTTCAGCCGGCGCCGATTTTCGCAGTAGCGACAACTAGGATCGGGGGAAATCTCCCTAACACACAGACACACGTTTGCATTTGCATGGAGCATTTGCATAATGAGCACTTTGTCGTTTTTCTAACCTTTTGTGCATACAGGTTGTTTCAGGTTGTTCCAGGATTGATCAGAGACCTATCCACCGCTATCCGACCAGAGCAAATCAAGCCAGAGTTATGGAGCAAATGCAAACTGACGTTCAAGAACTCCGAGAAAGGATGGACCGCTTCATGGAGCTCATGCAAGCGGTCGCCAACGGCCAGGATCAGCTCCGAACCTTGGTTCAGCCTCTGATTTCAAGGGTCGACAGCAATGGTGTACTCCATGCTGGGACTGTGCCAACCCCTTCACCTGTTGAAACTCCTCAGAATGGCATCCCCATGACCGGGGGGAATGGCAGTGCCAACGGCAATGTGATAGCTAACATGGGACTCAACGGTAATACGACTGGCGTCGGTAATGGGAATTTTGAAGCTAATGTCAATGTTGGACTGGGCAACGACAATGCGGGTGTTGGAAATCTGTATGGGCCTCAGCCATGGTTAGAAGACCATCAAGACGATGTGTTCTCACAGAGAGGTGCTGAAGGGGAGCTGACTGCTGAAGCATGGCTAAGGTTTAAGGCACTCGAGGACAAGATGAGGAATTTCGAGAACCAAAACACCATGGGACTGATTGCTGAATTCAAGGTGTCTCCCAAGTTCAAGGTACCTGAATTTGAAAAGTAAAAAGGCACCACATGCCCTTGCGTCCATTTGAGATCATATTACCGAAAAATGTCGGCTCACTCTGAGGACGAGAAGTTGCTGATGCACTTCTTTCAAGACAGTCTGTCCGGGCCCTCCCTGGAATGGTACATGAGTCTGGAACCTACCAGTGTGCACACGTGGAAGGAGCTTGCTGAAGCATTCGTGCACCATTACCAATATAACAGTGACTTGGCTCCGAACCGGGTCCAACTGCAGAATTTGTCGCAAAGGAACAACGAAGGGTTCAAGGAATACGCCCAGCGGTGGCGTGAGTTGGCAACTAGGATTCAGCCGCCGATGGTTGAACGCGAGCTTGTTGAAATGTTCGTGGCCACCCTCCCAGGGATTTATTATTAGAAATTGGTCAACAGTATGTCTGGAAGCTTCTCAGATCTCATTATCACGGGTGAGCACATTGAAAATGGGATCAAACTGGGGAAAATTCAAGGTGATCTGTCCTCAGCTGGAGGAGGAAAGAAACCATATGGTGGCAAAAGGAGGGAAGGAGAGACGAGCACCATGTCCAACGCTCGAAGAAAAGGCAAAGGCCAGCACCAGCAGGTGGTCAGCATAACTATCTCGGCAGTCCAACAGCCACAGCAGTAGCAGCAGCAGCAGCAGCCGAACCAACAAGGGTACAGAAAGTATCAGAACAGGGCACCTCTGTCAAGCCGTCACCTCGAGACTCCGCCCATGTCCTATGCTCAGCTGTTACAGACTCTGCTCCAGTTACAACTAATCCAGAAAAGAACCCTGGCTCCCTTGACAGGGGCACCTCCGCCAGGTTATGATGCGAATGCGACTTGTGAGTTTCACTCAGGGGCACCAGGCCACACGATAGAAAACTGCAAAGCCTTCAAGCACAAGGTGCAGGATATGGTGGACGCTAAGATCATCAATTTCTCAGATAATGTGCCAAACGTCACGAAGAACCCTATGCCGAATCATAGGGGAGGTGGGGTGAATGCCATTATTGAAGATGAGAGCTTGGATTTGTTGACCGACGTCAAGGATCTGAAGACACCGCTTAGCTTCGTTAAAGCTAAGCTGATGAAAAGAGGTTTCTTCCCGGGCTGTGGAGAACTAGGTATGGGTTGTGCGACTCGTCCTAATGGATGTGAACAATTGACGGAGGGTATTCAGAGTCTGATGACTGAGGGAATCTTACAGTTTAGCCGAAGGGCCGAAAGCGGATCGGGAGAGGTAATGCTGAAGCAAGATGATGAGGTTGCCACCATCACCATCCCTCGCCGGACGATCACTATTTCTGCACCTAGACCGCCCACGATTACCATCACGAAAGTTGGTCCGATACCTTTTGAGAGAACCAATGTTGTCCCGTGGAATTACAGGGAAGACGTTTACTGCAACGGACAGAAGTTGGAACTGGAACTATCTGGGTCGTCTGTGGATAACCTAGTGGGCATTGGCGGAATCACTCGCAGCGGAAGGGTGTTCGCTCCACCAGAGGTGGTGGCAGACAAAGCGGACAAAGTTGATGTAACTGATAAAGGTAAAAGTAAAGTCGTTGAAGAAACCCCTCGTGGGGTAGAAAAAGACCTACTTGTTAAAGATGCTGAGGAATTTATGAGGTTGATTAAAAAGAGTGACTACAAGATCGTGGATCATCTCCATCAAACACCCTCAAAAATTTCCATCCTGAATTTGTTGCTGTGTTCTGAGGCACATCGCAACGCACTGCTGAAGGTGTTGAATGCCACGTATGTACTGCAGGAAATATCGGTCAACCAGTTAGAAGAGGTCATAGCCCACGTGAATGCTGGAAATGGGTTAGGGTTCACTGACCTGGAGCTGACGCCGAAGGGAAGAAACCACAATAGCGCCCTGCACATCTCAATAGAGTGTAGGGGAACGATTATGTCGCATGTGTTGGTAGACACAGGGTCATCACTCAATGTTCTTCCGAAGAAAGCATTGATGAAGTTAGATACTCGCAGATTAATTTGCACACCCAGTGATCTGGTTGTGAAAGCGTTTGATGGAACCAAACGTCATGTTTTCGGGGAAGTGACCTTACCAATCCAAGTTGGGCCAGAAACGTTCGACGCAGTCTTCTACATTATGGACATCATGCCTGCCTACAGCTGTCTCTTAGGCCGGCCATGGATCTATTCTGCTGGCGCCGTGACCTCCATGTTGCACCAGAAGCTCAAGTACGCTGTCGGAGGAAGCATTGTGACCGTATGCGGTGAGGAAGATATAATGGTGAGCCATTTGTCGTCCTTCAAATACGTTGAGATGGATGGGGAAATTCACGAAACTCTATGTCAAGCGTTCGAAGCTGTTAAAGTCAAGAGCGTAGCTCCTGCAATCACTGAGAGGCCAGAGATGACCCTCTCTTCCTTCAAGGAAGCTCGGGCCGTTGTTCAAGCCGGATCTACCCCAGGCTGGGGGCGAGTTCTAGAGATACCTACAAAGCAGGACAAGTTTGGGTTAGGATACTCTCCTGCGGCTGAAGCTTCTTCTTCTCACAGTGCGTCGCGAGGTAAAGGGCCGATCCAGTTTACAAGCGGCGAAGTAATATTTGAAAGTATCAACGTGGTGTCTGAAGACGGCGAAGACAGCGACTGCAATCTGGACTCTTGGATCCAGCCAAGCAAACCAGGCGAGAGCCCAACAACTGGTCCATCAGGGATACCATCCAAGTGACAAGCAAAGAGTAATGATTTACTTTCTCCAATTGTTGTACAACCCTATGTCCTACCCGGGGCATAGTGGTTTTATTGTCAGGGCCTTGTTTGATTATGTACATGCATTTTACCAATAAATCAAAAGGCGTTTTTCTTCGTATTCAAATATTGTGATCTCTGTTATTCCTGTTTTATATTTGTTTTGAAAAACAATAAAATGGAAATAGGGTTTGTGCTAACCTGCATATCCTTGTTTTAAGCTTAACCCTTGTTATTGCAGGATCTACATAGCAGATGACATCGACTCTGGACCTTCTACGCTCACTTCGACTTTGATTGCCCGATCCATCAAGCTGAAGAAGAGATTGACGAAGACGAAGACCTTCCCGAGGAGTTGGCCCACTTGTTGAAACAAGAAGAGAAATTTATTCTGCCTCACGAGGAAGAGATTGAGATTGTGAATCTGGGTTCTGAAGAACTTGTCAGGAACGTCAGGATAGGGGCTGCATTGCAAAGTGATGTCAAGCAGAGATTGGTCGAGATGCTGAGAGAGTATAGTGACATCTTTGCTTGGTCATACGAAGATATGCCCGGACTTGATACTAACATCGTGGTCCATCATTTGCCGTTGCGAGAAGATTGTCCTCCCGTTAAGCAGAAGCTTAGGAGGACACGACCAGATATGGCCGTTAAGATCAAAGAAGAAGTGCAAAAGCAGCTTGATGCAGACTTCTTAGCGGTCACTACTTACCCTCTGTGGGTCGCCAACATAGTGCCTGTACCGAAGAAGGACGGTAAGGTGCGAATGTGCGTCGATTATCGGGATTTGAATAAGGCGAGCCCTAAAGATGATTTCCCGCTCCCTCATATCGATGTGTTGGTCGACAATACAGCTCAGTTCTCAGTGTTTTCGTTCATGGATGGCTTCTCCGGCTACAATCAGATCAAGATGGCGCCGGAGGACATGGAGAAAACTACGTTTATCACACCTTGGGGAAAATTTTGCTACAAGGTAATGCCTTTTGGTCTGAAGAACGCAGGGGCCACTTACCAACGAGCAATGGTTACTTTGTTTCATGATATGATTCATCATGAGATTGAAGTCTATGTTGATGTTGATGACATGATTGCGAAGTCCCAAACGGAGGAGAGACATCTGGTCAATTTGCTGAAGCTTTTTGAGAGGCTTAGGAAGTTCAGGTTGAGGCTGAATCCTAACAAGTGTACTTTCGGAGTACGGCCTAGAAAACTACTGGGGTTTATCGTGAGTGAAAGAGGCATCGAGGTTGATCCTGCGAAGATAAAAGCAATACAAGAAATGCCAGCGCCAAAAACAGAAAAAGAAGTTCGTGGTTTCCTGGGCAGAATAAACTACATTGCAAGGTTTATCTCTCAGCTCACAGCCACGTGTGAACCGATGTTCAAACTGCTAAAGAAAGATCAGGCGATTATCTGGAACGAGGATTTCCAGAAGGCATTTGATAAGATAAAACAGTATCTGCAGGAACCTCCGATCTTGATACCCCCAGTGGCCGGAAGACCCTTAATCATGTACTTGACAGTTCTTGAGAATAGTATGGGGTGTGTTCTCGGTCAGCACGACGAGACGGACAGAAAGGAGCATGCTATTTACTACTTGAGTAAAAAGTTCACAGACTGTGAATCTCGTTACTCGATGCTGGAGAAAACGTGTTGTGCACTAGCCTGGGCTTCCAAACGTTTACAACAGTACATGCTCAATCACACCACCATGCTAATTTCGAAGATGGATCCGATCAAGTACGTCTTCGAGAAGCAAGCGCTTTCGGGCAGGATTGCCAGATGGCAAATGGTGTTGACGGAATATGACATTCAGTACGGAATATGACATTCTAGAAGAAGCAATTGATCTGAGAATCAAGAACCTAGATGTATATGGTGACTCAGCACTTGTGATTAACCAGATTTAAGGGGAGTGGGAGACTCGTCAATCGAATTTGGTGCCGTACATGAACTATGCCAGAAGGCTACTTCCGTTCTTTGATCGAGTGGAACTCCATCATGTGCCCAGGGCAGAGAACTAGATGGCTGATGCCTTAGCCACGTTGGCTTCAATGTATAAAGTCAATTTTTGGAATGAAGCCCCAAGAATTATCCTTTCTCATCTTGATAGACCTGCATTCGTCTTTGCGATCGAGGAAGCCGCCGACGGCAAGCCATGGTTCCATGACATCTATACCTTCCTTATGACTAAGGAGTATCCTACGGGTGCGTCAATCCAGGATAAGAAGACTCTGAGGAGGCTGTCGGGAAGTTTTTATCTCAATCCTGATGGAGTTTTGTATAAAAGAAACCACGATCTCGTGCTACTCAGATGTGTAGATGAGAAAGAGGCGAGTATGCTCATGGAAGAAGTCCATGAAGGCACATTTGGTACGCACCCCGGCGGGCATGCTATGACGAGAAAGATCCTGAGAGCAGGATACTACTGGCTGACGATGGAATCAGATTGCTTTAAATTCGCGAAAAGATGTCATAAATGCCAGATTTATGCTGATAAAGTTCATGTGCCGCCGTGCCCGTTAAATGTCATGTCCTCCCCGTGGCCGTTCTCCATGTGGGGAATCGACATGATAGGCAAGATCGAGCCCACTGCATCTAACGGTCATCGCTTCATTCTAGTAGCTATCTACTACTTCACCAAGTGGGTGGAGGCAGCCTCATATGCTAATGTGACCAAGCAGGTGGTGGCTAAATTCATAAAGAGGGACATCATCTGTCGTTACGGAATTCCCGAGCGGATCATTACTGATAATGGTTCGAATCTGAATAACAAGATGATGAAGGAGCTGTGCCAGAGTTTCAAGATCGAACACCATAACTCATCTCCTTACCGGCCGAAGATGAATGGCGTCGTTGAAGCGGCCAATAAGAACATCAAGAAGATTGTACAGAAGATGGTTGTGACCTACAAGGATTGGCACGAGATATTGCCATTTGCATTGCACAGTTATTGTACGACAGTACGTACGTCAACTGGGGCAACTCCTTTCTCACTGGTGTACGACATGGAAGTTGTCCTACCGTTAGAAGTTGAGATTCCTTCTTTGCGAGTTTTGGTTGACGTGAAACTCGATGAGGCAGAATGGGTTAAGAATCGACTGAACCAACTCAGCCTGATGGACGAGAAGAGGTTGGCATCGATTGCACATGGTCGTCTGTACCAGAGCCGAATGAAGAAAGCTTATGATAAGAAGGTGCGTCCTAGAAGCTTTCAGACGGGTGATCTCGTCCTGAAGAAGATTCTTCCTCCACACTCCGATCACCGGGGTAAGTGGACTCCCAATTACGAAGGTCCGTACGTCGTCAGCAAGGTCTTCTCGGGAGGAGCCTTGTTGTTATCCACGATGGATGGCGAAGATTTTGCATCCCCGGTGAACGTGGACGCAGTTAAAAAATACTTTGCTTAAAAAATGACCCGCTGGAAAGAAAAAGAGTATCCAGGCAAAAATGGGGCATCCCGGCGAACCATAAAAAAGGAAAAAGGTTCGGGCAAAAATTAGGGATATAAAAGGAAAAATGTACACCCGCAAAGTCGAAAACCTGGAAGGGCGACTTTGGCAAAAAGGGTATCCCGGTGAATCGAAAACCCGAAAGGGCGATTCAGGCAAAAGTTAGGGATTTGAAAAAGCAAATGACTATGTTCCGCGTATGGACTCTCATTGTTTAGTGGTTTGGAAGACCTGAGGGCCGTTTATCTGAATCAATCTCTTCTGAAGCCGAAGCGTCGGAGAAGTATCGAAATCGAGTGGGTCATAGAGGGATCAACTCACGGTGTTCGTCTACGCCTCATTGCCGACATTTGTGTATATACTGATGTATATGTATGTTTTATTTTTGCGCAGCTTCCTCATTCCAGGAGCTTGCATCTGTTGTAAAACACTTTTTACCCATTCAGGGGTTCGTTATCAATAAAATGTATACTATTCAGCGATTCTGTTTGTCTGTTTAGCATTTATCTGTTTTGTTTGCGAAAAAGAACGCCGATGTTTTTGATAAAATGCGCATACATAAACTTACTGGCCTAGGCCATTATTTGTTGAAACAATGAATTACTTGAACATTGTCATAAGATGATAACCTTGATAGGTCCCTTTGAGAAGGGCATCTTGTCTATTTGTTCGTGTTGTTGTAGGTGTAGCACATACCAGGCAGTAGGCCGTATGCGTCCCCAGGCAGGATGATTCCTTCCTCTCCAGCAAGTTCAGCAGCGTCTCCCCGTGGAGTCTGAACTTGAGATCGTAAGCGTTGATATGTATCTCCCCAGGCAGAGAAGAGTCTTTCCCCAACCAGGTGCACCCTGAAGGATCGTCACTTCCCTAGCTGAGTCATATACTGAAGTATGCAGCTTTCAAAAGTTCAAGACTAAAGTCTCCAGCGGAATTGAAATTCCCCACAGAGTCGTACTCTCCCCTATAAGCAGGATGATTCCTTCTTCCCCAGCCGAGTCCTTGGAAGCCATGGGGGCCATGATTGGTTTTCCCCAGTAGAATGTTTAATAGTTGATGCTGTATCTCCCCGCCGGAGTCGTTATCTCCAGGAAAGTTCTAGCCGCGAAGGTTGGGCAGTTCATTTCTGCGATTGACATCGTTTTCCTCAGCAGTTAGTGGTTGGAATACCTAGATGAGCAAGTTCAGGTTCTTGTAGAACTTTGTGCCCCTGCGGCAGTCAACTGAAGTTCGTTTCCTCAGGCGGAATCCAATTGAGATTGGTGTAACTTCTTCTCCTTGGCAGGATGAATCCTTCCTCCACCAGAATGGTTCTTTCTCCTTGACAGGAGGCTTTTCCCTTCAGCATTTATTTTGCTGATGGGGTCGTAGCATTTTGCATGATCGCATAGCATTTACCCTAAACGCGTAGCATTTCCACCGTGTGGAGCATTGCGCCATTGACGATCATATGCATATGAATCATGAGCTAGGTTGTTACCGTTCTTGTTTTGCAGGTGTTCCCCGGCAGGGTGTTTGTTCAGGATGATTCCTGAAATCTCGGAAGAGTTATGTGGCTCAAGATGATTCTTGAATTTCCCCAGCAAAGTCGCTTTCCCAAGATGATTCTTGAATTCTCCAGCGAAGGTGTGTGCTTAATATGATCCTTAAAATCCCCAGTGAAGTCGCCGAAGAGGGTTGCTTAAGTTGATGCTTAGAGTTCCCCGACAGAGTGTTTGCTCAGGATGATTCCTGAAATCTCCCGCAGAGTTATTGATTCAAGATGATTCTTGAACTCCCCACGAAGTTATTTGTTCAAGATGATTCTTGATTTCATCAGCAGAGTTGATTCATCCAGGATGATTTCTGGATCCCCAAAGCAGAGTTACTTGATAGTTCTCCAGAATCCCCAGCAGAGATGTGTCATCCCCAGCAGGTTTCTGAACAGTGAAGTTGAAACTTCCCTTGAAGAATTGATAATTGAAGTCCAACTGTATTAACGAAGCAGTTCTCTCAGCTGATGCGGAGTGCCCGACGGCGAAAGAATAGATATCCCTATTGGTTCATGATTAATTGAGGAGTCTGTTTCCGACTTTCTGATGAAGTCCGGCTGACGCCCGAGATGTCCTGTGAATGCCCGACGGCATAATTAACTTGATTGTAAAAAAAAAGCTCCTAATGACCTGATGAGTCCTGAGGAATCCTTCTGCCGGAGTGCCGCAGAGTGCCTGACGGCAGTATCAGCTATGTATCAATGGTGACCGAGTGACCAGCGACCCCTTGATGACTTGAGGACGAAGATCTACAGCAAAATCAGATGATCATCCTGACTGAGATTTGAGATTAGACCTTTCACCGGCTACCGTGTGACCAATTTCTCCAGCTAGTTGCCGTGTAGCTATCATTTCAGTTTCCGAAGATTTGTCCCCATCAGAGTACCGTGTACTTGTGCAGTTGGCAAATTTCCGGGTTTATTGGTATTCAACCATCTTTTACCTTGATTGTTTGAGAGCTGTTCGCTTCTCACCAGTCAGGTCCAAGCCGTTTGAATAGGGGCAGCTGTTGCACCCCAAAATTTGCCCAACATTTATTCACCTAGCTTGTGTTTCATTTCATTCACATTAGCATTATCATTTGCATTTCATTGACATGTATGCAGGAGATCAAGAGGTATGATTACCAATTAAGAGCTATACAAGACCTTGAAGCTAGCTAAGAAGTTTATTCAAGTGTTCAAGGGTTGATATCCTTGTCAGAGAAGTTAAAAGATCCTCAGAGAGAGTGGTTGAAACCAGGAGTGTGTGTCTCCTAACTTGAGAGTTATGGGGAAGACCATCAGATGATTCTGAAGCCATGAAGTTAGATTTGAGATCTTGAGAGAGCTCATGAGAAGTTTTGAAGATCACTTTGAGGCCTAGACAGGTCATTGTGCAAGAATAAGAGCTCAGCCATGATTGGTGCAGCTAGGGTTTGACTGGGTCAACCCTAAGTCAACTAATGATTTGAATAAGGTTGAGACCTAATCCAAGAGCCATTTGATCATGGATTGATGCATTAATATGTTATAAGGATGATTCCAAGGTTAACTCATCATGATTGAAGAGTTTGAGAAGTTTCAAGCTAGGGTGTCTAAGGCTTGACAGTGTAAAATCCCCTAGTTTGACCCCTATTTTCAAGGCAGTTTAGCTCAAGATGTGATTGTCATCTCATCTTACCCCCAACATGAATGTTATAGAGCATGATTTTAGATTTAATTTGAGTGCTAGAAGTCCTTGATAGGATTTGTAGAACTCAAGTTATGACTTTGACAAGTTACAGGTCATCTGAGGTATGTGAATTGGGAGCTTGAAAGTTGTCCAACTTGCATGAAGCTTTTGCCCTAGAAGGATGATCCCTATGAACTTTTGGTCAACATGAATGTTGTTCCTTATCCTCTTAGCTTTCTAGAGAGTACTAGAAGTCCTTTATAGGATTTGTAGAACTCAAGTTATGGCTTTGACAAGTCAAGGGTATTTTGGTCATTTGGAGATTATAGGTCATTTCAATCATAAGGCCATAACTCCTATTTGCAAGCTTCAAATGAGAAAATGTTCAACATCAAACTTGTTCAAAATGATGTTTTAAGGCTATCCAAGAGTTCATGAGAGCTTGGAATAGCTTGCTTCACAAAATCACAAAAATGACCTAAAATAAGGGTGAATTTCAAATGAACCAAAGATGGAAATTGGGATTTTTGATCTACATGTCCAAACCAAGGCATGTAATATGTCATTTTGATTGTAAAACATATTTTAAGAACATTGACATTGCCACAATTTTGACTTGAGGGTTAATTTGGGGACTTGCTTTGAAAAGTGGTTACTTACATCTTAAGTAACAATTGCCAAACCAAAATTCAAGGCATAACCAAGGTTCCTTTCAATCCAAACACATCCAAAATACCATTAGGAGAGAAATTGGAAGAGAATGAGGGTGAATACATGCTGCCAACATGAGCTGTTATGAACACACCATGAGATTAAACTTTCCATGACATGAGATATTGAATTTCTCATTAGAGGGATCTAGAGCTTTCTAGATCATCCATACATGTTCTATATATGATGTAGAAGGGGTTCAGATTGAAGGTTGGTGATAATTGAAGGAGAGAATAGAGATTGAGATTGAAAATTTCTTGCTTGCAACTGAATTCGGTTACACTATTTTCTTCACTTTCCATCCATTTTCTTGAGTGCAATCACTTCCATGGATGCTAGTAATTGATTCCAGATCATAATCAAGGCAAATTTGTGGCTGAATAGTGTTCTTGCTCTCAGATTTTTTCATCTGCAACTCAGAATTGGTTTCAAGAATCCAGAGCATTTCAACTCTTTTCATTGCATACAGAAGTTTGGTTAGAGGCTAGTGAAGGATTCTGCAAGCTCTTGAAGGTGGATTTGAAGATTCAACCCCTCTGTTTGCTCAATTTTACCAGGTACACAATTCTTGTTCTATGGCTTAAATTAAGTAGAATTAAGAGGAATTATTGTGTTAGATGCATAGTAGAATGGTGTAGGAAGGTTTTTGGATCATCAATTTGAGAGTTAGTGACCAATTAGGGTTGTTACCATTTTCGGTTGAGATTTTGTTCTTGTGAATCTTGAACTTTTAGGATGATTAAGTGGTATAGGAAGATTCCTTGTGAGATTTGGGACAAGTTTCGTGTAGAGACCACTTGCAATGGAGGATCCTAGAGAGAGTTAGAGTTGGGGGTGATGACCGGAGAACCACCGGCGACGGCCATGGCTGCGCGCGTGTTTCAGGAATTCAAATAGAGAAGATGACTTGATAGCCATCAGATCTTGGTTGGACTTTGACTGAAGGCATGATCCAACGGCCACGAGTGGTTCTCATTTTGTGAAGCATTCTGAACTATTATCATACGCTGCGTTTCATTAAGTTGGTGGCAATGGGCTTAAGTGAGAACTGATAACCGCACCCCCTTTTTGGGCCCAACCCTGAATTGAACTGATTTGTTATGCTATTCACACCACGAGTTTGTCATTTTATTTTGATTTTCACTTTATTTTTCATTTTATTCATGGTTATTGATTAATTCATAAAAAATTGAAAAATAACTCAATTAATCCCATTCTTTTTGCCATGGATTCATGTTTGAATCTAGTTTTTTTTAGATAAAAAATATTAATATTCCATTCATTGTTTGATTTTATGTGCATTTTTGAATTTTAATTGATATTAAAATAATCATGGTTGATGCTTGATTTTGTTGAATTTGGTTTGATCATGTGATGATGATTCTTGCCCTGATTTTTTTGTGTGTAGCTAGCATAGACATGCATGTTCCCCCTAGATTTTTCTCACATTTTTGTGATGGAATTAGGAGGTAGCTTTAGGTTGAAACTTTAAGAGCTCCATTTTTAGGGTTTATGGTTGATACTTTGTGGTTTAGATTTTATTTTTAGAACTTGGTGGATGATTCAACCTCTGATTTTTGTATGGTAGATTCATGATTGAATTAGGATCCCTTAAGAATTTTTATAGGAATTTATAATGTAGTTTACTATTTTTGTTAGATTTTAGTTTAGGTGCTAACTTTAGATGATTCTAATGCACTAATTCAACTAGATTGACTTCTTTAATTCCCTTATATTAGGGTTTTGTTCCTCTTGCTCTTGGATGATGATGAAGATAAGCTTGGGCTACCATGGATTGCTTGAAGAAGCTTGGATGTGAAGATCTTCCCTTCTTTTGGTGTAGTATTGATTAAGTGTTAAAATTAGGGTTTGTAGGTAGAGCTTCTAGATAGATTCTCTTCCTTCATAAACATGGAAGATGTTGATCACTTCCATTCCTCCCTATGATGTAAGGTCCCCTTGTAAAGGCCTCATCCCTCCTTTGGCAGGATGTGTGGTTCTTTGCAAGTTGGTAGAACCTTTGAGGGTCCCTTTCTCTGATGATGGGATGCTTAGTGGTGACCTTTGGTCTTCACTTTGCTCACCACTATCCACACCTTGCTCTTGTTAGAGGAATATTTCTCCCTTGCTAAAGGATGGAGTCCCTTGTTAGAAGATTGAAGATGCTAGAGGTTGTACTTCTTTGTGTTTAAGGACTACCCTTAGGAGCTGAAGCTTGTAGATCAGGAAGAGCAAGTTGATACTTGTAAGGAGGAGAAAGCTGAAGCTGGAAGGTCCAGAAGAACAAGTTGATACTTGTGAAGAAGATCAAATTGAAATTGAGTGGAGAGCTGAGGCTTGAAGAAGAAAGAATAAGTTGATACTTATGTTTATATATTGAGAGCCTGAAGGAGCTAAGTTGATACTTGATATTAGGAGTGAAGCCTAAAGGTGGAATTGACTGGAGAGCTGAAGCTTGAAGTTGAAGTAGAGGGGATAAGTTGATACTTATGCTTGATGTATTGAAAGCTTGGAAAAGCAAGTTGATACTTGCTATTGAAGGTGATAGTCCTGAAGAATGGTTGAAGTCTGAAGACTGGAATGCTATCAGAGGAGCTTTGTTGTGAAGCTGTGGAAGCTGTTGATTTGTTTCCTTTTTTGTCTGTTTGCTTGTTGTGCAACTGTATTGATGTGACTTGTCTAATTTGCTTGATGCATTAGAACAAGTTCATATGTAGACTGACTCAAGCTAGGAGCATGATTGCACTAGAGGTTGAGTTGCTCCCTCTGCTTGTATTTTTACTGTATGGCTTTGCTTGCGGGTATTCGGTAGAGCCCAGCTCCCTTGCCTATGTGGTTTATATTTTGCTTGATAGCAGTTTACTTCTTCTGTATGATTGCAGTTATTATCTTGCTTGATGGCATTTTATTTCATTTCTTCTGTATGATTGCAGTTATTCATATCTGGCTTGAGGTTGAGATGAGCTTGTGGAGGCTGATGCCCCACACACATTTCCTCCCTCACTTGCATTGCATGCATTTTACTGTATATATGTTTACTGTTTAAGCTGATGCTTTACCTGTTCCTGTTTACCCTGACATGATCCCCTAGGAATCCCACTTCCTTTGATAAGGAAGTGATGATTAGAACTTTAGGTTGAAACCTATGCATGATAACTTCTAGGAGTTCCCTGTTTCAAACCTCAACCATAGGATGAATCCTTGGCATGACAACATTAGGACCTGATAGTCTCCCCCTAGTTGAGCCTGCTCTCTTCTCATCTCAAAACAAATTAAAATACAGTAATAAAGGTTAACTGATGTCGTACGTTACGAGCCTTAAGCTATCTGAGAAAGGGTTGTCGGAGAGTTTCTTTTCGATAGCTTGGATGTTTAGTATGGCACCCTTTGGGTGACATACGACGCATTCACTCTCAGGTCATAGTCTCTAGTGCGATATTAGTTGCAAACATCCATAAAAAATAGTTCTTCCGTAAAAGACAGAAAACAAACTTCAAACCTTTTTTGCCCCGTGGGCCCGTAATTCAAAGGAAGCTTTTCTGAAGAAAAGAGTGTCGTTAACTCCCAGTTCTACCGCAAACAGTAACGCCTAAGTCTCCAAGGGTCGAGTTGCGTACACCAAACTGCTGGAACTGTTTGTTAACCCTACTCGAAAAAACAGATGAATTTGAATTCCCGTAATCCGTATTATCCCGAACTGCGTAAGCTCTAATCTCTCATGCCTGTTGAGAGTACGTAGGCACAATACTGATGTATTGGCGAGCCACCTTCCCCCATCACCCGTAGTTAGTCAAACTACGTTGACTTTGATTTCTCATTCTCTGATGAGAATACGTAGGCATAAAGTGCGATGCTTTGCCGAGTCATTTTCTTTTCTTTTTAGACCATCCTTGATAGGTAGATAGATAAAACCAACCCGTCAGATAAACACAACAAGCGTGGATCCCATCGAGTACGATGGACGTGAGGGGTGCTAATACCTTCCCCTTGCGTAACCGACTCCCGAACCCAGACAATGGTTGCGATGACCTTGTCTTATACCTTTTCGTCAGGTTTTCCCGATCGTTTCCTTTCCCGCTCTAAGGGATAAATAACGAAAGGTGGCGACTCTTCTGTTTTGCCGGAACCTTATTTTCGCGGAAGCGACATTGTTTGCTGCTGTTCTCAAACTAAACCCTTGAGCATAATGCAAGTACATGATTGTGCGGTCTGTAGGTGTTTTAAGCATTATTGTGCCTTTGTTATGTGTAGGAATCATACTTGGTTGCTGCCTTGTTTTACTTGTCATCATCATAAGGCTTTACCTTCTTATTCATGTCAAGAAGTGTCTTGACATCTTGCTACAAATCCAAATTGCCATGACATGACAGACCCCTATTTCAAACCTTCTGCTGACAGTTGGCATCTAGTTGCTTTATGTCCCTACTACTAGATTTAGTGTTGAATACCAGACCTTTCTTGAAGTTGTCATACCAGTTGGCTTGTGAACAGTCAATTTAATGCATGTGTGGTTTAGGCTAGGGTTGTGATTAGAGGTTGTATTCAGGTTTGGTTCTGTCACCTCTATTAGAATGCCTAGGGACTGTGGAACCTTTGAGCTGTCTTGACATCTCACCTAGATTCAGTTTTAATGTCAAGGTCTTGGTGGTAGGGCTGTGTAGGATTTTCATTATGCAATGTTAACATGAGGGTTATTGCTAATGATGTGCCTTATATTGGGATAAGTAGTGTGCTGTTGTGATTATTTAGTTTTCCTTTAGCATCAAATCTGTTTTCAAAAGGCATGTCATGATAGCATAACAGTTACATTCTGCTACTTTGAGAAACTGAGTTTATCTCTTTAGGCATGGCCATAAGGAGTACTTTTCAATTTGGTATAGAATGTTGTTAAGTTTCAAACTCAATAGTTTTTGTTGATAAATTTCCAAATGCATTTTTTTCAAAACATCTCTGCAACTCACATACTCACTATTAGCGTCCCGCCGTGGACATCCTTTATCACAACAATTTTAACGTAGACTTGGAGTCACTGCACTCCGTGTAAGTATTTCCCTATGAATGCTTACGTCCCCCATGGAGCCTTGACCACAGTCAAGAGTTCTTCATCCCTAAATAGGGGAACTACGGTTGCTCTGATTCCATTCCCGTCCGGATACGTAGGCACGAGATGCGATGTCTTCGCGAGCAAACTTGTACATACCTTTATACTTAAGATTTTTACCTTAGCACTTTTCCCTTTTAGCAAGCAACTTTAGCAAACAAAAATATTAACAAGAGGTTCCTGTAGAGTACTACAGATGCTTAGGATGCTAACACCTTCCCTAGGTATAACCAACCCCCGAACCTTTGGATCTCTTTGCTCAGCTTTAGGCCCTGCCTTTGGCTTTGCATTCTTATAGGTTTTTCTTTCTTTAAACCTCTCCTTTTTGGATAAATTAAAGTTTGGTTGTAAATGAATTAAGATTCAAGTTAATCAATAGCTTGATATACAATTTTCACCGCAACACCAAGAAGAGTAGGCACTGGATTTTTTGAAGCCAGGATATGGAACGCATCTACATCCACAAAGTCCGGAAGGTTAGGAAACAAGACAATGCCATATATACAAAGAGCCAGAATGGCACTAAACACAATCCAACAACCATCCTTAGCGCACTGCTGAGCTTTCTCAGTCAAGCAAGGTAGAGGAAACCATATACCCCAAGTCTCTAGATCATCTTCCCATTTAACTCTGAAGCCTCAAGATGCAAAATAGCGGTGAGCTCAGCCAGATCATGCTCAGTATCAACATGAACAAACGACATCTGATTCTGAATGGGTACTGTAACACCCCATTTCTAACTCAACAGATAAGCAATAAAATACAATCAGAGTGCACGAAAATTGGGTGCATGACGATCGTAATGAATGGTGACGGTCGTCACACTCACCAAAACTGGGCGTCATATTTTCAACTTACAGAGAACATACAGTTTACCATTTGATCAGACATCATGCATTTAGTAAATATACATAGCACAGAATCCTGGATGAATAACCAACAACTTGCCTAACATCTCGATTACTAGGCATCTTATTAATTTGCAGCGGAGTATAAAACATTTCCAACATTTATAATGATTAAAGCAAGACCATGAAACTTGAAACAAAACTCCATTAAATTCAGCAAGTAATCATCTTGCATAGATTCAATAAAACAACTAGTTCAGCCATAAAAATCAGCACTACCGATTCACCGGTTTAGTGCGTACAACCGACATTTAGTACTCGACAGTAACAACCAATTTTCCTAAGAATACTCAATAAAATTCAGCAACAAGAAAATCAAATAAAACATTAACATTCATCGTTCCTCCCCCCCCCCCCCCCAAGAGTGCTACGTATCAGAGCGACCAACGACACCTTAAAGGAAAGCTACACTCTATTCCTGATTACCTGCAAATTACCACCAACGGAGGTAACATACAACGTAAAGGGGTGAGATATCAACAATATAACATAAGGCATGATAAAAGTCATGTCAGAATATTATCAAACACTATAACTCGAGCGGTTCGCAAAAGTATTATCAATAATTAAACCGCAATAATTCGTTATTCATATCCACCACAATTTTCATGAAAATTCAGCAACTCATCGATTGCTTGCAGATGCATAACGACACAACTCAACTATGAAATTCAACAAATGTGACTCAACTATGCAACTCAACTGTGCATATGCATTTGGTACCATTTTGGAGGCAACACTCCACAACCGTCGCCAATCCAGGCCAAATAACGCCAATACAGGCACAATCGTCGCCAATCCAGGCCAAATAACGCCAATACAGTCACAACCGTCGCCAATCCAGGCCAAATGATATGCTATGAAATACATCTATTATGGACCACAACACAACCATAAAGACCATACCACAAGGCATCAAGCCTACAACCAAATTGCCCATAACAGAACATCACTATTTCATATGCATCATGTATTCGTCATCTCAAGCTGTTCATGTAAAGGAACAATAGCAACATCATATCAACAAACAAGAACTCAAGACAGTTCCTCCACACGGCATTACAACTTTTACATACTTAATTATCCACATGTTTACGTTAATTATGCGATGATAACTCATATAATATCACACGGACCAAATACAGACAACACGGTTTCAGACACAGACAACCTTTTTCCGCTAATATTTATCAACCTACGGAACTAAACCCATGATTCCATACCCTTCATGAAACCTATCATACCCCTGGTTATAGAATTGAACCCCATCCTTACCTTGGAATTGAGGTCAATCCTAGACTTCTGGTTCTGGTTTATCTCCACGGTGGCTCCTCTGTCACAGCCTTGCAAATTCTCCGATGGATGGTCTACTCTTGTTATCAACTTCTCTCAGCCACTCTCTTTCTTCCTTTACAGTTTCTCTTTTCCAAAATTCGCCAACTGAATTGAGCGTAAGGGGATACGAGAATACGTTACTAAACTTTCAGCATTTTCGTGGCCACGTTTCAATTCTGCCAAATGGGATTTTGTTACTATGACGATCGTAACAAGCGTCACGACCGTGAAGGCCATGACGGTCGTAACAAGCTAATGACGAGCGTCACGCTCGTGACGACCGTAACAAGCTCATGAAGAGCTTCATATCAGCAAAATTCCATTTTTTTCTAGACAAAACATCTCTTTAGCTTTCCAACGCTTTCAACGGGGACTAAAACCGACTTACGGATCAAGAGATATGAATTTTCGAAGTTTTCCCTAAAACGGCTACGGGATTTTGCACTTTTGCCCGAAAATTAGACCGATTCAATTCCTTTCTTCGAGACAAACACATACTCAAATAGGACTACGACACAACGAGACACGGCAAAGTCATAATTAAATTTAATCGAAATAAAACGGGCGTTACAACTCTCCCCTACTAAAAGAATTTCGTCCTCGAAATTACCTCAATCAAACAGCTCGGGATAAGACTCCCACATCTTGCTCTCCAGTTCCCACGTCAAGCTTTCGCCAGCAGCTCCCAACCGAACCACTTTCACCAAGGCAATCTATTTTCCTCTTAACGTCTTTAGCTCACGATCATCAATTCTCACAGGCCTTGTCTCTACAGTAAGATTATCACGTACCTGCACATCGTCCATAGGAATGACATGCGACGGATCTGAAATATACTTGCGGAGTTGCGACACATGAAATACATCGTGCAGATTAGACAAATTAGGCGGAAACACCACTTGATATGCAACCCTTCCCACTCTGTCCGATATCTGATATGGACCAATGAAACGAGGGGTAAGCTTCTTAGATTTCAAAGCTCTACCAACTCCAGTCGCAGGCGTGACTCTCAAAAACACATGATTTCCAGCTTCAAATTCTAAATCCTTCCTGCGCTTATCATGATAACTTTTCTTTCTACTCTGTGAAGCTTTCATCTTTTCTCGAATTAACTTCACCTTCTCAGTAGTCTCCCGAACAATCTCCGGTCCGAGTACTACACCCTCCCCCGATTCATACCAACACAACGGAGCCCTACACTGCCGACCATACAAAGCTTAGAACAGTGCCATTCTGATACTAGAGTGGTAACTATTATTATAAGTAAACTCTATCAATGGAAGGTAAGTATCCCACGAACCACCTTCCTCAAGAACACATGCCCTCAGCAAATCCTCTAAAGACTGAATAGTCCGTTCAGTGTGACCATCTTTTTGAGGATGGTATGCTAAACTCAACCTCAACTTAGAACCTAATGCCTCTTGCAGACTCTTCCAAAACTCAGAAGTAAACCTCAGATCTCTATCCGACACAATACATAATGGAACACCATGCAACTTAATAATCACTCTGACATAAATCTCTGCCAACTTCGATACCGGAAAAGTGACGTTAATAGGAATAAAGTGAGATGACTTTGTAAGCCTATCAACAATAACCCAAATAGAATCACATCCTCTCAAGGTATTCGGCAAACCCGTTACAAAATCCATTGAAACGCTGTCCTATTTCCATTCTGGAATCTCTAACGGTTGCATCAACCCAGCAGGTTTTTGATGCTCAACTTTCGACTTCTGATAGGTCAAACACGCATACACAAATCGTGCTACATCACGCTTCATGCCGGGCCACCGAAACAGATTCCTCAAATCGCTATACATTTTCGTCGCTCCCGGATGAATATTCAACTTACTTCTGTGACTCTCTTCCAAGATCGCTTTCTTCATATCTGCACTATCAGGGATACAGATACAACCACGAAACCTCAACACGCCCTGTGCATCCAACCGATAATCACTATTTTCCGAGTGATCTGCTTCAGGCATTAAATCTACTAACTTCAAATCTAATTTCTGAGCTTCTCTGATGCTGTCCAGAAAATCATTATTAATCTTTAACATGCCCAACTTTACACTCTTCGGTGTTACTTCGCAAACTAAACTCAGATCTCTGAATTGCTCAATCAATTCCAACTCTTTAGCCATCATTGCTGACATATGCAAAGTCTTGCGGCTTAAGGCATCAGCTACAACATTAGCTTTTCATGGATGGTAATGTAAACCAAAATCATAATCTTTTAACAGTTCCAACCACCTTCGTTGTCTCATGTTCAGTTCCTTTTGATCGAACAAGTACTTCAAACTCTTATGGTCACTGAACACTTCGAATCTTGAACCATAAAGATAATGCCTCCAAATCTTCAGCACAAACACCACAGCAGCAAGTTCTAAATCGTGTGTAGGATAATTCTTCTCGTAGATCCTCAGCTGTCTTGAAGCATAAGCAACTACTTTATTATTCTGCATGAGCACACCTCCTAAACCAAACTTAGAAGCATTGCAGTATACCACAAATGGTTCTTCTATATTAGGCAAGGTTAACACCGGAGCAGACGTCAACCTCTTCTTTAACTCTATAAAACCTGTTTCGCATTGAGCATCCCACACAAAGGTTTTCCCTTTACAAGTCAACTTAGTTAAAGGAAGGGCCAACTTAGAAAAACCTTCAATAAACCTTCTGTAATAACCAGCAAGTCCCAAAAAGCTTCTAATTTCCGTTGCCGACTTCGGAGTTTCCCATTGCAACACAGCATCAACCTTAGATGGATCTACAACAATTCCACTACCTGATATAACATGACCCAGAAAGTTAACTTCTTCCAACCAGAAGTCGCACTTCGACAGTTTCACAAACAACTTCCTTTCTTTCAACACCTGCAGTATTAATGTTGCGGTGAAAATTAGATATCAAGCTATTAAATTAACTTGAATCTTAATTCTTTTTACAACCGAACTTTATTTTATCCAAAGGAAAGGTCTAAAGAAAGAAAAACCTTTTTCGCGATGTAACGATAACGCTTGAGAGATTCGGGGATCGGGGGTTGGTTATACCTAGGGAATATGTTAGCACCCTAAGCATCTGTAGTACTCTACAGGAACCTTTTGTTTGATTGCTTGCTAAGTTTGTGAATATGTACTATGGATTGGGTAAAGTTGAAACCTGAAGTTATATACACTAAATTTGCTTGCAAAGACATCGCGTCTTCTGCCTACGTATCCTAACTAGGATAGAATCAGAGCAATCGTAGTTCACCTCATATGGGATGAAGAACAATTGATTATGATCAAGGTTCAAGGGGGGAACAAACATGACAATGTTTTTGTGGTGTTTGACAAAACTCTCTATTCTAAGTTGTAATATTCAAAAGGGAAAGTAAGAAATCATGATGATGATTCTTACATAGAGTTGACAAACTCTATCCTAGGGTTCTAGTTGAAGAACACTCCTAGTACAGGTGGGATTTTTAGAATTAAAGCAAAGTCTAATGGTTTCTAAACTAAGTTTAATGTGACTTAACAAAGTCAAGGAAATGGGTGAATGAGTGATCCATAACATTTAGGGTTAATGGAAAGATCCTTTCCTTTGGAGGGGGACATGAGGTAACTGGGATGAGAGTTAACAAACTTCATCATTTGGGGGAAAGAGAATTTTGAACAAGATAACAACATAATAAATATGCATTCATGGTGACAACCATTAGGTGAGCATAAAAATGAAAATGCATTGGCGATAATCAAAGCAGGTAAACGAAACAGGAACTGTGACGACAGATCAAGCTTAAGTGAAATTAAATAGATGAAGTAACATGAATATGGTAACAACCAAAGATGAAGTATTTAACATGTTAACTAACATTTAAGGCTATGAATGCAAACAAGTATCACAAATAATCACAAGTACATCAAGGGAAAATTCATCTGCATAAGTCAAAATGATCAGAAAAAGTACATAACTTTCACATAGCCAAAAGGGATGAAAAATTAGGCAAACATAAAAATAAAAAATATGACATGAAAGTAGACATTCAGATGAACACAATGCAAAAGGAATGGGTAAAAAATGATTAAAAATGAGTGAGATGTGATTTTTTGAAATTTGGTTTAAAAATGACAAAAATAATCAAAAGGGTTGCCCTCCTTAGGGGTCGAACCCAGGTTCTCAAGGTGCAAGGCGCGCTTTTGGCAATGGTCTTACCACTGGGGTGGCTATACATCCGTTTGTAAATGCCACCCCATTAAAATATAAGGGTGAAAAACATGGCAGGCTGGGCAAAATAAGAACATCCAAACATGGCTTGCATTTTCACATGTAACTCACTCAAATCTCAATGGTTTTCCACAAATTTTAGGTCTAAATTGCATAGAAAAACACAAGGAACATAATGGAATTTTTAGATTTTTGAAATTCCTTCCCTTTTTCAAAACCCGATAGCACTTATATTTGGATGTTTGAAAATGAATTTTGAAACTCATGACCTATTCTAATCATTTCCAACTCAAACCAAACACATACACACACTATAAATATGTAGATGATTGAGTGTGAGTGGAAGGTAGGGCTAAAAACAAGCTGTAGCATGATGTAGTGTTCAAGTGGCTAAAATGTGCTTGTGAAGTGCATGAGACTGTCAAATCTCAGTTCCAAGTATTTTCAAGTAAAACAAATCATGTGCACATACCATATACATGCTACTGAGTAGATTCAAGCAATCAATGAGGTGAGAAACAGACTGTCATGGAAAGTATTATGCAGATTGCAAAAATGGCATGTTACTATGCATGAAGACATTCAGTTCAGGTTTTAAGCATAGTGTTGGCAAATAAATCATGTACACACATTACAAATGAATTGATGAATGATTGTGAGCACAAAGATGGATCCAAAATAGGTTACCATGCAAATTGACCTATGAGTTGCAAAAATTGACATAAATGTGATGCATGAAGATATGAATTTCAAGTTCTAAGCATATACCAATCAAATGAATCATGCCTACAAGTTACATATATGCCACTGAATGAGTTTAGGCCCAAAAAATGGTTCAAAGTGGTCTGTGATAGAAAGTGGTGTCCAAGATGCAATTTTGTCAAGTAAAATGCATGTTTCATGGCAGTTCAGTTTCTGTGCACATATTAATCCAGTTAGACACACACACACATATCACTTACATGTTAATGAATGAGATTGAGCACAAATTATGGTTTAATACTAACTGGTGTGAAAAAATGGTTTTCAAAGTGCAAGTTGGTGTTTGGTGCTATGCATGAAGATTCTCATTTTCAATTCCAAACATTTTCAAACCAAATAAATCATGTACACATCACACATATATGGTATTGAATGAGTTTAAACACAAATTGAAGTCACCAATAGACTGTTATGAAGAATGGTATACAAACTGTGGTATTGTGTTTTGGTTATGCATGAGAAATTCAATTTTAACCTTTGTGCACATTTTGATCATTTAACCTATATGCACACCTCTTATGTGCATTAACAATCATGCTCAAGCTTACAAATGATTCCAAAACAAGTCACAGTTGAAAATGGCATGTGGGCTGCATTTTAATGTTTAAATTGTGCATGACAAGGTTCAAAACAAGTTCTAGGTGTATTCACATCAAACCAACAGTTCAAGCAAGCTATAAATGTATATTCAAGTGCTTCTAAACATGTGACCTAGTCTAAAAATCAGTGGTGATGCAAATGGCATGTTCAAGGCAGAAATGACTTTTGAGAAGCAATCAAGAAATGCAAAACAGGTCCAAACACATATTCATGTTGAGCAATCATTCCACACAGATCATGAATCATATAAATGAGGTTTTTAAACTTTAAAACTGATCAAACACCAAGAGGAATCAAAACTGTTATGGTGGTAGCTATTAAAATGCAAATGATGCACTTTGGATGTGGAAAGTAAAAGAACAATTGAAACAGGTCATAAAAATCACATATACACATTACAAATAAGGAATTGAGCATGATCCAACTCACCAATCATACATATTGCCTTCAAAACAGAATTTTGACATATGACATGAAAATGACACTTTTTCAACACTACCACAAGCTCAAAAATGCCAATCATGAAATTATGGTGCAAAGCAAAGATGGAGTGTCTACATACCTCTAGTAGACTATGTTGAGCAGGTTTGATCAATAAGAAACCCAGAGAAAACTTCAAATGCACCTAGCTTTGGAGATTTCTTCCTTTTGAAGCAAGGATGCAAACTTTAAGACAGTTGGAGAAATAAACTCCACCAATGATACTTAACGCTTTAGACAGTTGAGAAATGTATATATGAGGTGTTAAAGTGATTAGAACACCAAGCAAATGCATAGAACAAGTTTTGGCTGATTTTATGGCTTTTGGTCAAAGTAACTTGGTGTGGAAGTTGACTTTTTGAATGATGAGGTTTTTGAGTGGTCTAAGGTCTTGGACACCTTCTATATCATATTTAGAGATTGTGCGGATGATTGTTGGGGTGTTTTAATGAGGAGAAATGAATTTGGCAGCAAAACTACCAAGACAGATATTTGGTGGTTTTTTGCAATTTTGTGATTTTTGTGATTTTGAGGTAAAAAGTGAGAGCTTTGTGTTTCTCTGGTTTTTAGACTCAATATTGTGTATCAAATGAAGTGACGAGGGCTCCCTTTTATAGGCAAACAAAGAGAGGGGGCAGATTTGGAGGTTTCTTCACATGAAAGAAAGATTTTACACCTTTGGATCAAACCTCCACAAAGGGGTTTCCTTGGCTGATAGGTAAGCCCAATAGTCAAGCCAAATGATGATTTTGAAAGGGCTAAATGCAGGCTAGAGGAATAGCTTGATGGCTGTTTGCAGATTCACCTTTCCACCTAATGCTTGCTTTATGATTTCAAAGGCAAGTTGTAAAGCCACTTGCAAGCCCACTTGCAAGTTTGGCTAATTCCATCTCCTATGCGTTTTATTCATATTTCTATGCTTCAAACTCTCTACATATCAGAAATAACAACATCCAAAGGCTGAGTTTGGTCAGATTGATGAAAAGAAGGATTCTTGAACATTTGACAATGTGGGACTAAAGTGTGAAATCACCAACTTGCCATAACCATAACTTTCAGCTCACAAATCCTTTTGAGATGTGCTAGTACTTTTTAGAAAGCCCTCAAATATCTCTAAAACATTCATGTTTTCATGAGTTTCAATTTCCCAAAGGAACTTGGTCAAAAAGTCTCTCAAAGTTGCTAAAAAATGAACTTAAAAGTGAAATTTTTCTAAGTCTTTTTCCCTTCTAGAAATGATTTTGATCATAACTCCAAATCTATGCATTTTCTGATCATGTACCACTTAGGGACTTTTTTAGGGTTTGTCAAGAGCTTTAAAATGAGCTTTGAACCAACTCAATTGGATGTGTGGTTAAGGAGTTATGGTTTAGCCCCTTTCAAAACCCTAATTTCCCGATTTTTCGATTACTGCTTCATCCTTGATCCAATGGTCATGAAAATTGGTAGGCAAGTGCAATATGATATAAGGAACATTTTTGATTCACACTTTGAAGTCCAATTCCTTAAATTTGAAGAGTTGACTTTTTGGTCAACCGTACGATCAATCGGCGACTACCGAGTAGTCTGTTGACACTCTGGACTTCCTAAGACTTTGAAACTTCTTGAATGAACTTTATTAAGCTATATGAACTTCATGGATCATAATCTCATCATTAAAACCCCTTCCAACATCAAATTCAAACTACAGTTGACTTTTACTAGTCAAAAACCCTAATCGGGCACCCTGAAATACATTGTTCTTGATTCTGGGGTAACAACCTCAAATTGGATTCTCAATTGAAATTATATGATACCCTTGATCTTGTTTCATGATTGAATTAGCCTAAAACTTTGATTGATTGCAAACCCTGAAGCTTCGATTTGACTGTACAAGAACCCTGATTCATCTGTAACTTGACAAAGACAAACTTGCACTGGGTTAAGGTTAGATGATTCATGAGAATGCTCCTAAAATGGTAATGAGAATCTAAGGGGTTAAAACTTGGGGTGCAACAACTAACCTCAAGTGCCTAACATGTTCCTCTTTCGACTTAGAATAAATTAGGATATCATCAATGAATACTACCACAAACTGATCCAAATACTCGTGAAAGATACGGTTCATGTACTCCATAAAAACTCCCGACGCATTAGTAACACCAAAAGGCATTACCGTAAACTCATAGTGTCCATACCTAGTTCTGAACGTCGTCTTCTGAACATCATCATCTTTTACCTTAATCTGGTGATACCCTGACCTGAAATCAATTTTACTAAATACCCGCGCCCCAACCAACTGATCCATCAAGTCATCAATTCTTGGAAGCGGATATTTATTCTTAATTGTCACTTTATTTAGTTGTTGGTAATCAATACACAACCTCATACTGCAATCCTTCTTCTTTACTAATAATACCGGAGCTCCCCACGGCGATACACTTGGTCTAACGAACTTATTCTCAAGTAATTCTTCCAACTGTTTCTTCAACTCTGCCAATTCAGATGCAAACATCCTGTACGGCGCCATAGACACAGGTCTGGTACCAGGTACAAGATCAATATAAAATTCAATTTCCCGTTCTGGAGAAACTTCAGGAATTTCATCTGGAAACACTTCCGAAAAATCACAAACAACTTCTAACTCATCAATTATCGCTTGATTATCAACGGATAATGATGCCACCAACGCAAACACCTGAGCATCTTCTAGCAATATCTGCTTCATCTGCTTCGTAGTTACCAAACGGGCTCCCTCCTCCTCAGGAGTAGAAAACCTCACCGACTTATCAAAGCAATTAATATGAACGCAGTTACACTCTAACCAGTTCATACCCAAAATTACGTCCATCCCAGTTAGTGGCAAACAGACTAAGTCAACCAGGAAATCTCTATCAAACATTGACAGAGGACATTTCAAACATACAAGAGATGTAGTCACTGATCCCTTAGCTGGAGTCTCAACTACCATCCCCCATTCATGTGAGATAACACAAGACCCAAACCTTCAACACAATCAGCAGCAATAAAACAATGAGAAGCACCAGTGTCAATAATAGCAAGTAAAGGAGTACTATTAATGAAACAAGTACCTTCAATGAGCCGGTCACCGCTGGACATCTGAGTCCCAGATAGAGCGAGCACTCTTCCACCAGTCCTTTCTTTCTTAGGCTTCTGACACTTGTTGCACATGTGTCCCTCTTCACCACAGTTGAAACAAACCATTCCCTTGCGTTTGCACTCAGCAACAGCGTGTCCCAACTCTCCGCAACGGTAACATCTCACTGGTCCAAACTTACACACATCACTCTTGTGACCAGGTCTCCCACACTTATAGCAAACAATGCCTCCAGGAGCATCTCCGCTACTAGTTTTCTTGCCATCAGTTTCTTTCTGTTTCCCTTTGCCAGCTGGAGGATCATAAGGTTTACCGCGACCCTGATGCGACTTATTTCTCCTCTCACTCAACAGCTTGTAATGAGCATTGCTATCTTCTTAATAAATCCTACAGCTTTCAACCAATGAATCAAAAACATGGATCTTCTGATACCCGATTGCTTTCTTAATTTCAGACTTCAATCTGTTCTCAAACTTGATACATTTAGAGAACTCAGCAGTTTCAGCGCTGTAGTGCGGATAAAACTTAGCCAACTCCTTGAACTTTGCCGCATATTCAGTAACAGATTTGTCTCCTTGCTTCAGTTCAAGAAATTCAATCTCTTTCTTACCACAGACATCTTCCGGGTAATACTTCTTCAGAAATTCCCTACGGAATACAGTCCAAATAATCTCCTCACCTGCAGCTTCCAACATCGGACGGGTCTCTAGCCACCAGTCATCAGCTTCGGCTGCTAGCATATGAGTCCCATAACGAACCTTCTGTGCTGGAGTACAATCCATCACACGAAAGATTCACTCCATTTCCTTCAACCACTCCAACGCACCATCAGGATCATGCTTACCCTTGAAGGTAGGTGGATTCCCCCGTTGAAATGTTGCCAAACTGCGAGACCCAGCATCTCCAGCAGGATTCGGCTGATGTTCCATTACATTAGTTAGAGCTTGCATTGCAGCAGCAATTGCAACATCATTCCTTCCAGCCATTTCACTTAAACTGCCACAACCAACAGTCAGATTCACAAGTAACGAGACTCCAGTGCTAGGCGCGACGACTGACTCGACGACACTAGACAACTTGGCCGGACGGACCGACCTGCTCTGATACCACTAATGTAACACCCCATTTCTAACTCAACAGATAAGCAACAAAATACAATCAGAGTGCACGAAAATTGGGTGCATGATGATCGTAATGAACGGTGACGGTCGTCACACTCACCAAAACTGGGCGTCACATTTCCAACTTACAGAGAACATACAGTTTACCATTTGATCAGACATCATGCATTTAGTAAATATACATAGCACAGAATCCTGGATGAACAACCAACAACTTGCCTAACATCTCGATTACTAGGCATCTTATTAATTTGCAGCAGAGTATAAAACATTTCCAACATTTATAATGATTAAAGCAATACCATGAAACTTGCAACAAAACTCCATTAAATTCAGCAAGTAATCATCTTGCGTAGATTCAATAAAACAACTAGTTCAGCCATAAAAATCAGCACTACCGATTCACCGGTTTAGTGTGTACAACCGACATTTAGTACTCAACAGTAACAACCAATTTTCCTAAGAATACTCAATAAAATTCAGCAACAAGAAAATCAAATAAAACATTAACATTCATTGTTCATCCCCCCCCCAAGAGTGATACGTATCAGAGCGACCAACGACACCCTAAAGGAAAGCTACACTCTATTCCTGATTACCTGCAAATTACCACCAACGAAGGTAACATACAACGTAAAGGGGTGAGATATCAACAATATAACATAAGGCATGATAAAAGTCATGTCAGAATATTATCACAGCATTATAACTCCAGCGGTTCGCAAAAGTATTATCAATAATTAAACCGCAATAATTCGTTATTCATATCCACCACAATTATCATGAAAATTCAGCAACTCATCGATTGCTTGCAGATACATAACGACACAACTCAACTATGCAATTCAACAAATGTGACTCAACTATGCAACTCAACTGTGCATTAGCATGTGGTACCATTTTGGAGCCAACACTCCACGACCGTCGCCAATCCAGGCCAAATAACGCCAATACAGGCACAACCGTTGCCAATCCAGGCTAAATAACGCTGATACAGACATAACTATCGCCAATCTAGGACAAATGATATCCTATGAAATACATCTATTATGGAACACAACACAACCATAACGACCATACCACAAAGGCATCAAACCTACAACCAAATTTCCCATAACAGAACATCACTATTTCATATGTGTCATACCCCAAATTTTGACCCCTTAGATTCTCATTATCATTTTAGGAGCATACTCATGAATTATCTAACCCTAACCTAGTGCAAGTTTGTCATTATCCATTTACAGGTGAATCAGGGTTTTGTACAGTCAAATCGAAGCTTCAGGGTTTGTGATCAATGAAAGTTTTAGGCTAATTAAATCATGAAACAAGATCAAGGATGTTATATGATGTCAATTGAGAATCCAATTTGAGGTTGTTACCCCAGAATAAAGAACAGTGTATTTCAGGGCACCCGATTAGGGTTTTTGACTAGTAAAAGTCAACTGTAGTTTGACTTTGGTGTTGGAAGGTGTTTTAATGGTAGGATTATGATCCATGAAGTTCATATAGCATAATAAAGTTCATTCAAGGAGTTTCAGAGTCTCGGGAGGCCCAGAGTGTCAACAGACGACTCGGTAGTCACCGATCGATCGTACGGTTGACCAAAAAGCCAGCTCTTCAAATTTAAAGAATTGGACTTTAAATTGTGAATCAAAAATGTTCCTTATATCATATTGCACTTTCCTATCAATTCTCATGACCATTGGATCAAGGATGAAGGAGTAATTGAAAAATCGGGAAATTAGGGTTTTGAAAGGGGCTAAACCATAACTCCTTAACCACACATCCAATGGAGTTGGTTCAAATCTCATTTGAAAGCTCTTGGAAAACCCTACAAAAGTCCCTAAGTGGTCAATGATCAAAAAATGCATAGATTTGGAGTTATGATCAAATTCATTTTGAGAAGGGAAAAAGACTTAGAGAAATTTCACTTTTTAGTTCATTTTTTAGCAACTTTGAGAGACTTTTTGACCACGTTCCTTTGGGAATTTGAAACTCATGAAAACATGAATGTTTTAGAGATATTTGAGGGTTTCTAAAAAGTACTAGCACATCTCAAAAGGATTTGTGAGCTGAAAGTTATGGTTATGGCAAGTTGGTGATTTCACACTTTAGTCCCACATTGTCAAATGTTCAAAAATCATTCTTTCCTCAAATCTGACCAAACTCATCCTTTGGATGTTGTTTTCTCTGATATGTAGAGGGTTTGAAGCATAGAAATATGAATAAAATGCAGAGGAGATAGAATTAGCCAAACTTGCAAGTGGGCTTGCAAGTGGCTTTACAACTTGCATTTGAAATCATAAGGCAAGCATGAGGTGGAAAAGTGAATCTGAACCAGCCATAAGCCTACACCTTCTAGCCTGCATTTAGCCACTTCAAACTCATCATTTTGCTTGACTATTGGGCTTACCTATCAGCCAAGGAAACCCCTTTGTGGAGGTTTGATCCAAAAGTGTAAAACCTTTCTTTCATGTGAAGAAATCTCCAAATCTGCCTCCTCTCTTCATTTGCCTATAAAAGGGAGCCCTCATCACTTCAATTTAAACACAATATTGATTCTAAAAACCAGAGAAACACAAAGCTCTCACTCTTTCACACCTTACTCCAAAATTACAAAAACCACCAAAAAGCTGTCTTGGTACATTTGCTGCCAAATTCATTTCTCCCCATTCAAACACCCCAACAATCATCCACACAATCTCTAAATATGATATAGAAGGTGTCCAAGACCTTAAACCATTCAAAAAGTCAACTTCCATACCAAGTTACTTTGACCAAAAGCCACAAAATCAGCCAAAACTTGTTCTATGCATTTTCTTGGTGTTTTAATCAATCAAACACCTCTCATATATCATTTCTCAACTGTCTAAAGTGAAAGATCATTGGTGGAGTTTATTTCTCCAACTGCCTCAAGAGTTGCATTCTTGCTTCAAAAAGAAGAAAGCTTCAAAGCTAGTGTTATTTGGAAGTTCCTCTAGGTTTCTTGGTGTTCTAACCTACTCAACACAGTCTAGTAGAGGTATGTAGACACTCCATCTTTGCTTTACACCATAATTTCATGTTTTAGCATTTTTTATTCATTATGTTGGAAGTATGTTATGTCTTGTATCAAAACTCTACCATGAATATACCAGCTTTGATCTCAGGCCTAGAGATGGTTAAATTTGTGCTCAAATTCATCCAACATCATGTATTCAATATGTGTGTGGGGTTAACTTGGTCAATAGTGCTTAAAATGTTGAACTGCACTTTTTCATGTCTTGCCTCAAAATGACCAATTTGCAACTCAAACCCTCATTTTTCATGACAGTCCTATGTTAGCCCCAAATTGTGTTTGAACTTACTCAATATCATGTATGTATGGTGTGTATATGGTTACTTCAGTCTAGAAATGTTTGGATTTAAGTTTGAGTATCTTCATGCATATCACAACATAATTTTGCAACTTGACAGCCAATTTTCATTACAGCACAATTTGAGTTCTATTTTATGTTTGAACACACTCATCCTCATACATATGACTTGTGTGCATGACTAGATTGATCAATATGTGACTAGGATCAAAACTGAACATCATGTTGCTTTTCACTTGTCAAAACTTGTACTTAACTCACCAACTTTCATAACAGCCCTCTCCTAACTTGTTTTGATGTTTGGATCCACTTCATATCATGTATATGTGATGTGCCTATGATTGAATTAGTTTGAAAATGCTTTGAACTTAAACTTGACTTCACATTGCACTTCACTTCACAAACCTAGCACTTTGTTCACCAAATTTTACACCAGCCATGTTTGAACCATTTTTCTTGCCTGTACTCACTTGTTTGCATATATGAGGAATGTGTATATGATTCATATGATCAAAATATGCCTAAATCTGGTTTTGAGTAATCTACTGCATCATCCTAAAACCCAAGAGCAACTTAAATGTCATTTTCTGCACCAGCCAGTTTTGAACCCTTTCTTTTGCTTGATTTCATTTGTTAACATGCTTACAAGGTGTATGTATGATTCACTTGACTTAAATATGCATTAAACTTGATTTTGAACTTTTCATGCATCACCAAAACCTCAAAATGCAAATTTTTGCAACTTTGTCATCATTCTTTATAGTAGCTTGTCTTTGGCTTTAAATTGTGTGCAAACGCATTCAATATCATGTACATGTGCTATGTGTGTGGGTGATTGGATCAGAAAATGTTTGGAATTGGAAATTCATATCTCATGCCTCATTTTCATGAAAATTTGCATTTTGTGAATCATTTTTCATTACAGTCTGTTTCTAACTTATTTTGGTGTTTGAATCCACTCAATATCATGAATATAAGATGTGTATGTGTTTGAATTGGTCTGAAATTGTTTTGAACAGAAATTGAACATGTTCATGCATCTCAAAAGCACAAACCTACACTTGGAGTACCATTTTCCATGACAGCATTCTTTTAACATCAAAATGTGTTTTATTCCACTCAACATCATGTATGTATGGTATATGTATGATCCATTTGACCTGAATGTGCACAGAACTAGAATTGAGTATCATCATGCATCTTCACACACACACATTTGCACTTTGAACACATTCTTCCACACCAGTCTGATTTAGGCCTCATTTTGTGATCAAATCCATTTAATATCATGTATGTGTTGTGTGTGTATGATTGGTTTGATCTGAACATGTCTGGAATTGAAATAGCTCATCATCATGCATTTCACAAGCACAATTTGCAACTCAAGAACCATTTTTCATGACAGTTTCTTTTTTGCTTCAATTTGTGTTTGAGTCCATTCAATACCATGTATATGTGATGTGTGGATGTTTAAATTGATCTGGAAATGTTTTGAATTGAAAATGAAAAGTTTCATGCACTTCACAAGCACAAACTTGCATTTTGAATGTCATGTTTCACCACAGTTTGTTTGGAGTCTCAACTTGTGACCAATTTCATCCTATATCGTGTATTTGATGTGTGTATGTGTTTAGTTTGACCAATATATGCCTAGAAACAGAATTGCATATCATCTTGCATACCATTCATGACAAAGTGGCAACTTGACAATCCATTTTCATCACAACATGATTTAAACCCTAACTCTTGCATGAACTTATTCATTATCATTTATGTGGTATGTGTGCATGATTACTTTGTACTGAAACTGGCTGTAACATGACATTCATTTCAAAATGCACATCAAACTTTCAAAACACAAGCACTATCGGGTTTTAAAATAGAGGAAGAATTTCAAAAAACTAAAAGTGCTATCTTGTTCCTCATGAAATTCTAGTCAGTTTACACTAAAATTTTGTCAAAATCCATGGAAATTTGACTGAGTTATGATCAAAATGCAAATCATTAAGTTTGTGTGTTTTTGTGCCTAGCCAGTTTTGTAGGTACCCCGTATATATTTATGGGGTGGCTTTCATCAACGGATGTATTGCCACCCCAGTGGTAAGAACATTAGCCAAAACACGCCTTGCATGCCATGAACCTGGGTTCGACCCCTGAGGAGGGCAACCCTTTTATTTATTTTTGTCATTTTTAACCAAACTTCAAAAATTCATTTCTCTCTCAATTTTAATCATTTTTTACCCATTCCTTTTTCATTTTGTTCATATTGATGTCTACTTTCATGTCATATTTTTTATTTTCATGTTTTCCTAATTTTTCATATCTTTTGACTATGTGCAAGTTGTGTAGGTTTTGTGATCGTTTTCGCATATGCAGATGAATTTTTCTTTTGATATACTTGTGATTGTTTGTAATACTTGCTTGCATTCATGTTCTTAAATGTTAGCTAACATGCTAGGGTTTCTTCTTTGGTTGTTACCATGTTTACTTTGTCCCGCTGTTGAATTTACTTGAGCTCGATCTGTCGTCACACTTCCTGCTTAATCAACTGCTTTGATTGTCATCACTGCATTTTAATTTTTATCATTTCACATGTTCACCTAATGGTTGTCACCATGGATGCATATTTATTATGTTGTTATCTTGTTCAAAATTTTCTTTCCCCCAAGTGATGAAGCTTATTAGCTCTCATCCCAGTTGCCTCTCTTGTCCCTCTCCAAAGGAAAAGTCTTTCCAATAACCCTAATGTTATGGATAACTCATTCACCCATTTCCTTGACTTTGTTAAGTCACTTTAAACCTAGTTTAGAAGCCATTATAATTTTCTTTAAGCCTAAAAAACCCACCTATATTAGGAGTGTTCTTCAGCTAGAACCCTAAGATAGAGTTTGTCAACTCTATGTAAGAATCATTGTCATGATTTCTTACTTCCCCTTTTGAATATTACAACTTAGAATAGGGAGTTTTTTCAAACTCCACACAAACATTGTCATGTTTGTCCCCCCTTGAACCTTGATCATAATCAAGTGTTCTTTATCCCTTGTGAGGTGAACTACGATTGTTCTGATTCTATCCTAGTTAGGATACGTAGGCAGAAGATGCGATTTCTTTGTGAGCAAACTTAGTGTATATAACCTAGGTCTTTACCTATCCCTAATCCATATCCCAATCCATAATACATATTCACAAACTTAGCAAGCAATCTAACAAAAGGTTCCTGTAGAGTACTACAGATGCTTAGGGTGCTAACACCTTCCCTAGGTATAACCAACCCCCGATCCCCGAATCTCTTAGCGTTGTCGTTACATCGCGAAAAAGGTTTTTCTTTCTTTAGACCTTTCATTTGGATAAAATAAAGTTCGGTTGTAAAAGAATTAAGATTCAAGTTAATTTAATAGCTTGATATCCAATTTTCACCGCAACTGAAATGGCGACTTCACTGGGGATGTTTTATTGCTTTGAGGGTTTAGCCTATCTTGTTTGATTACTTGCTATATTTGTGAATACTTGTAAATATGTACATTTATGCCCTGTTGGGTCTTGGGAACTTTGAGTGGTGAGACAACACTATACCCGTGTTTGAGCGTACTTATGATAGGATGCTGGTATATTCAAGGAGACTTATAGGGAGTTAATTCCCGACCAAGTTGACTTGAGAAAACCACCGCTCGGTAGAGGCCCTTCTGAGAGTTAGTATTGTTGATTGAGTATTCGTGAAAACAATGCTACTTTCTACATGGGAGCCAGTGATACTGAGGACCTTTAGATTACATTTTCCCCACTATGACTTTATTAGGATGTAGTGCGATGACTATAAGGAAGTAATTCCAAAGTAGTTGATACGCGATACTACACTTGGACGAGACTCTCTTGAGAATATTATCGACCACTAAGTATTTGGGAAATTGATAATATCCGAAAGATGGGTCGAGGACTCTGGGAACTCTTTCAGAACCTTGTTCTGCAGTTTTTGAAAGCCTTAGTACATACCTTTGGGGTGGGTAGACCTTGACTCCATACTTATGTTCTCCAAACCAAAACCCTTATCTATTTACCCATGTGTATATGTGAAATTTGTGCTTACCTGTGTTTTTGCATTCATGCATTCATGAACATCATATCATAAAAGTTTCATGGAACTCAGATCTTTTGTTTGTAAACATTATGATCATCATGGATAATGAAAATAAGAAAACTATGAAGTACACTTACAAAAGTCCTAACTTGGATGACATAGAAAGGTTGAGCACTTTGATAACAGACCTAGAAGGATTCAAGAGCAGATACGGGAACTTATTGTCATTGTTGAGGGTAAAAAAGAAGATGGATCTGGGACTTCTCTCCACACTCCTCCAGTTTTATGATCCACTCTATCACTGTTTCACTTTTCCTGATTATCAGCTGGTACCTACACTTGAGGAATATTCTTGCTTGATTGGTTTGCCTATTCTTGAAGACTCTCCTTTTCCAATCATGGAGAAGGACCCTAAGGAAGAAGAAATTGCTAAAGCTACGCGTTTGGGATTGGTGGATATTCAGAAAAATATGGTTACTAAAGGAGGAGTATTTGGTTTGACTGCAGAGTTCTTGGTTGAGAAAGCCCAATACTATGTCGATCATTTGAGTATGGATGCATTCGAGGCTATCTTTGTGTTGCTCATTTATGGGATCTTCTTGTTTCCAAGTTTTGATAATTTTGTGGATCTCAACGCCATTAAGATTTTCTTGAAGAAAAACCCTGTGCCTACTTTACTAGCTGACGCATATCATTCTGTTCACTTGAGGAATCTTCATAAAGGAGGAATGGTTATCTGTTGTGTCCCTTTGTTATACAAGTGGTTTATTTCTCACTTACCTAAAGCTCATGCTTTTGGGAAGGAAGGTTGGTGGTCTCAGAAGGTTATGGCTCTTACTCACTCTGATATCGATTGGTACAGTCGTAATTACGATGGGATAAAAATCATTGATAGTTGTGGAAGTTTTGGTAATATACCTCTTCTTGGTACAAATGGAGGAATCAGTTACAACCCTGTTCTCGCTCATGTGAAGAATATTTTCTTTAAGGGAAGTTCAGAATTAAAAGGAGAAATTCTAAAAGTTTGGGGTCATGTGCATAAGAAAGAAAAGGAAGCCTTAGGGAAACCTAATTGCGTCTCTCTCGAGCCTTATCTCCAATGGGTTCGAAAGAGAGCTATTCAGTTGAAGATGCCTTATCCTCAACAGAAACCCATGGTGTTGAAGGAGGAACCCCCAATGATCTTTATGTCTGAAGAGGAGAAGTTGAAGATTGCTTTGAGGAAATCACAACAAACTGAAGTAGCCTGGAAGTACAAGTACCAAGTGGCCATGGAAGAGAATGATGAACTCCGTAGACAACTCCAGTCAAAGGATAAAGAAATGATTGCTTGTAAGAAGAGGAAGACACAGGAAGGTTTATCTTCCTCCTGCTCTCAGTCAACTCCATGGAAGCTAGTCGTAGACAAACTTATTCTTGCGAAGACTCAGATGGAAGAAGAAATTAAGAAGCTCAAAGCAAAAGAGGACTTTTATTTAGAATACTGTCAGCCTTAGAACTTTTGTAAAACGTACTATTTTGTAATTCAAATCTTGAAAATCAATGAAATGAAATGATGTTTTGATCTGAGTTCCATGAAACCTTTGCATTTGCATTCTCATTAATTAGTCATTCAAGGAACTAAAGATTGTTTTGCAGATACTATAGGATGGATTCTGGAAAGAAAGTAGAGGTTGTATTCCAAAGGCCAAAATTGGAGAACTTGAAGAAACGTGGAAGTTTAGTAGAAGACCCCGAGGCATTCAGAGAGAAGCATGGGAATATGCTGTCTTTGCTAGAAGTTCAAGTGTATGAAGAAATGTTATCCGCACTCGTGCAGTTCTATGATTCAACCTATCACTGTTTCACCTTTCCGGATTATCAGTTGCTACCAACCTTGGAAGAATATTCCGCCCTGATGGGAATAGGCGTCACTCCTAGACCATTTTCCGGAAGAGAATGGACTCCTAACGAAAGAGCAGTTGCAGAGGCCGCGTATTTAGAGGTGGACGAGGTACGATCTCACATGGTTGCTAAGGGAGGGTTATATGGATTTCCAGCTATGTTCCTGTATGAAAAAGCTCAAAGCTATGCCTTGTCAAAGAATATTGAAGCATTTGAGGCCATCCTGGTTTTACTAATTTAGGGACTGTTCTTGTTCCCGACTGCTAATGATTTTGTGGACGCAAATGCAATCAACCTTTTCTTAATCAAGAATCTTGTACCTACCTTGCTGGCTGATATGTACTTTACCATCCACCGTAGGAACCGTTATGGAGTTGGTCAGATTGAGTGTTGCACCGTTCTCTTGCACAAGTGGTTTATTTCGCACTTGCCAAAAATTCCAGCCCTCTGGGATAAGCAAAATGGGCTCTCATGGACAGAAAAGCTGCTATTGCTCAAACACTCAAATATTAAGTGGTATGACCATATGTATGTAGGGATTGCCATGATCCAAAGCTGTGGAGATTTCCCGAATGTACCGCTTATCAGCATTAATGGTTGCATCAGCTATAATCCTATTTTAGCTCGTCGCCAGTTGGGGCACCCAATGGAGGATTAACCAGACCCAGACTTTTTGAGAAGCTTCTACATTTAAGAGGGGAAGAATCCCGCTTACATGGCTCGAATTATATATGCTTGGCGTTATGTCCACATGAGGGGAGTAACTGCCATAGGTTACCACGACACTACTGTTTCAGAATCTTACTTATCATGGGTAAAAGAAGCAGCGTTGAAGATGTTCTATACTCGTTTTGAGCCTGACTCACCCAAACCTACTCTCGTAGAAGAATTGAAAGCTGCTTTGGCGAAAGCTGAAAAAGAAGGAAAGGCTTGGAGGGATAAGTATTTCAAAGCTATACAAGAAAAAGAAGAACTTCAAGAGTTGATCCGTCAAGGTGGAAAGAGGATTCAGCCAAAAGACGAAGGACCATCCAACCAGGAGATCTGAAATCCTTTTGTTTTCCGTTTTATTTCATCATATATCTGTATTAAAGACTTGTATTTCAGTTTCAGAATTGTTGTTGTAAAACTCTCAGTTATTAATCTATGAAGACTTTAAATTTGCTTATTTCCCCATTGTTATAATTTTTGCAAATATTTCTTTGGATCCCTTGAATGATTAATTTTGCATTGTTGCATTTTGCATTCATAAGCATCGCATGTGCATGTTCTTGTGTTGTGTCTCATCTCGCTGTCTTGTCTCCAGAAAGAATCACACTGAATCCTCAACACCGATACAACACCCGAGCCCAAGCTCGCCTAAAAATGGAAGGACAAAATTTGGATATGGACAGGATTGATAATGAACTTGGAGAGCTACGAGGAGGCATGGGGCAGATCATGGAAGCCCTACAAGTCATTCGTGCAAAATTGGACACTCAAGCCACTGTTGTTTCTGAAATCACTGGCATAGCTGTAGAGTCGCTCCCAACGGCAGTCACTGTTGCAAATGTTCCACCATATGGGTTGCCGCCTGGTTTCTTACCTCCACCAGTAGTCAATCAACAAACAGTTCCTCTAGGGCCAGAAGTTCCTCAAGCTATTCCTACTTACACTCAGCCTTCTGTTCAGATTCAAGCGCGCCCTGTTTTTCATAATCCTCCACAAGTGTACGAAGGTCCTGATGGGTATGAAGAAGAGAGTGGACGACATGATAAGTTGAAAGAAAGTGTAGAGACTATCGGCAGGAAAGTCAGAGCAATGGAAGGTAATGACATCTTTGGTACTGATGCCAGAGATATGTGCTTAGTGTCTGGGTTGGTAATTCCGCCGAAATTCAAAGTTCCTAATTTTGATCAGTATTCTGGGGCTACTTGTCCTCGGACACATCTGATTATGTATTACCGGAGAATGGCTGCTCACGTGGAAGATGACAAATTGATGATTCACTGTTTCCAAGATAGTTTGAAAGGAGCTCCTGCTAAATGGTATTTGGGTTTGGATCAGTCTCGTATTCATAGTTTCCAAGACTTGGCTGATGCTTTTGTGAAACATTACAAGTACAACATGGATTTGGCCCCTGATAGAAGACAGTTATTGAGTATGTCACAAAAAATTTCGGAATCTTTCAAAGAGTATGCACAAAGGTGGAGGGAAACCGCCTCTCAGGTGGAGCCTCCTTTGAGTGAAAAAGAGTTGATAGATTGGTTCGTCGATACAGTAAGACCGGAGTTTTATGAAAAGATGATCAGTAGTGTAACTGCAAGTTTTTCTGATATAGTAGCAGTAGGGGTGAGAGTGGAGTTAGGAATGAAGAATGGGAAGGTGGCTAGTGGTTCCAACAGTTCTTGTAACAACAATGTCAAGAAGTTCAGCAGTAATTTTCATAAAAAGAAGGAAGGGGAGACAAATGCAGTGACCATGGGAAGAAAGAATCGCACCTGGAGACCACCTTACCAACAGTATCAGCAGAGTTATGTTCAACAACCTCAACAAGGCTTTGTTCAGCAGCCTCAAGCAAGTTATGTTCAGCAATCCCAACAACAATGACCAATGTATCTGTTGCAGTATGCCCAACAACCATATGTGGCAGCTGTAACTCCGGCTTTCAGTCATCATGTTCCCAGTTATCAGATAGTGCAACCAGCACCTGTATATCAGCCAATTTAACAAGGGTATCAACGAGCGCCCAACGCTCCACCCTATTAGCAACATCATCATCCTAGAGGTCAGGCACCCAGACAGAACTACCAAAATCGGAGGCTAGCAACAAAACCTCCACTTCCTCAGATACCGATGACTTACACAAAGTTGTACCCCTCCTTAGTACAGCAGGGATTGGTAACAACACGACCATTAAATCCAGACACTACATCTCCTCACTATAATCCAAATGCTCATTGTGCCTTTCACGAAGGCGCTGCCGGTCATGATTTATAAGGCTGTCTTGCTTTAAAACATCTTGTCAGGGAGTTGATGGAAAAGAAGATCTTGTCTTTTGATGATGTACCCCAAATGTCAAAAGTAATCCATTGCCGAACCATGGAGGGGTCAATGCAGTAGAAGAAGTGTCAGATGAAAGGATGGTCCGAGGTGTGTCAGAGATCAAAACCCCGTTGAGGTTACTTCACGATAAACTACTGGAAGCGGGATTGATAGAAGATACCCATAATGATTGTGAAGAATGTTCTAGTGATTCTAGAGGGTGTGACGTGGTACGAGGAGATATACAAAGATTGATTAATGAGGGAGTGTTACAAGTGTGTAGTAAGATGAGGAAAGAAAAAGTTTCAGTAATTGAGCCTGTTTTTAATTTACCAAAGAAAGGTGAGAAATTTCCGGTGTTCAAAACAACCAACAAAAGTATAAAGCTTGTTTTCAACAAATCGGTTATCGATCAACCTCAACCGGTTATTATTCAAAAACCAAGACCGTTTCTTTTTGAAAGCACAAAGGCCATTCCATGGAAGTATGACATGACTGTGATAGACCAAGGATCCGGGAAGGTTAGTCAGAAAGAGACAGTGAAAGACGACCAAGTGGACGTAACAAACATTGCAGGTACAAGCAAAATGACCCGTAATGGTCGCATCTATCAACCAAAGATAACAGTAGCCGCTCCAAAAGAGGTTACCCCTGCTGCAACGAAAGAAAAAGAGGTACCAGGTACTGAAGGAGATGACGAAGAATTCTTAAGGATTATTCGGAAAAGTGATTACAGGGTTATTGATCAGCCTCACCAAACCCCCTCGAAGATATCAATCTTGTCTCTCTTGATGAACTCTCCGGCTCACAGAGAAGCTCTGCAAAAAGTATTGAAGCAGGCACATGTAACAAAAGATATAACTCTCGGCCAATTTGATTCAGTAATAGCCAACATTACAGCCTGTAACACCCTGAGCTTTAGTGATGCAGAGTTGCCAAACGAAGGACGCAATCACAACCGTGCATTGCACATATCTGTTAGGTGCCAAGAAGACACAATGGCACGAGTTTTAGTCGATACTGGATCCTCATTAAATGTATTGCCCGCAAGGTCGCTCGTAACGCTAGCATACGCAGGGGCAGAAATGAAACTGGCGTCTTTAATTGTAAAAGCTTTTGATGGTTCAAGAAGAACAGTTGTCGGAGAGGTAGAATTGCCAATCATGATCGGACCTCATGTGTTCGATATTACATTCCAAGTCATGGACATTAACCCAACTTATAGTTGTTTGTTGGGACGACCATGGATTCACGCGGCTGGGGCAGTGACTTCCACCTTACATCAGAGAATGAAATTTTTTGTGAACGATAAATTAGTGATTGTACACGGTGAAGAGGACCTAATGGTGAGCAATCTGTCATCATTCAGGTATATTGAAGCAGATGAGGGCGTGTTAGAAACTTCCTTTCAGGCACTCGAGATAGCTAATGCAGTGATGTTGGAAGAAACAGTGGCTAAGAGTGGTCCATCTTTTGCATCTGCTCAGAGCATCAAGTCTACACTGGAAGAAGGTACTCCCGCAGGTTGGGGAAAGGTTATTGAAGTAAATCCAAAGATGGATCGCCAAGGGTTGGGTTACAAACCAACTCATGATGAAGCGCCGACACATGACAAAGGACGCCCGAAGACTATACAAGAAGTATTCATCAGTGGAGGTTTCCAAGTCAGTGCTGTGGAAGAAGATTTTAAAAATGAAGACCTTGAACAGTTTGTATATCATTGCAACTCTGCCTTGAGCAACTGGGAAGCTATTGAGATTCCTTTGGTTGTTCCTGAGTTAAAGTAATTTGTTTGTCTTTCTTTTCTTGTTTTTGTTTTGAATCTCCATAGCCATGCCCAAGGCTATATGAATGTTTTGTAAGGGCTCCGAGCTTTCAAGAAAATCAATGAAAAATGAACTATTTTGTTAAATTCCTTGTGGTATTTCCTTTACTGCTTTTACTTTCATTTTAAAAGAAAAATGGCAATCTAAAAAAACCCAAAACAAATTTCTCTTTTGTGTGCTGTATTTGTCTTTGTGTGTTTTAATAAATTAAGCCATTCCAACGTGCAGTGATGTCCTAAAACCCATTGAATCCTATGACTTTGCATTCCCTCCTGACTTTGATTCACCAATATACCAAGCTGAAGATGAGGATGAAGATTTCGAAATCCCTGATGAACTGGTAAAATTGACACACCATGAGCAAGCAGAGCTTCAACCCTACAAAGAACAGGTAGAAGTCATTAATCTTGGCACCGAAGAAGACAAGAAAGAAGTCAAGATTGGGGCAGCTCTAGGGGAAGAAGTCAAGCAGTAACTAGAAGAACTTTTAAAAGAATATGTGGATGTATTTTCTTGGTCGTACCAAGATATGCCGGGTTTAGACACTGACATAGTGGTTCACAAATTACCACTTCGACCAGAATGCCCACCGATTAAGCAAAAGCTTCGAAGAGCAAGACCTGACATGGCTCTCAAGATTCGAGATGAGGTGAAGAAACAGATTGACGCCGGTTTTTTAGGAGTGTCCAAATACCCCGAATGGGTGGCCAATATTGTACCTGTATCGAAAAAGGATGGGAAAGTCAGAATGTGTGTGGATTACAGGGATCTAAACAAGGCAAGTCCGAAGGATGATTTCCCTTTGCCACATATCGATACGTTGGTGGTTAATACAACTCGTTTTGCAGTTTTCTCATTTATGGATGGGTTCTCCGGTTACAATCAGATTAAGATGGATCCCGATGACATGGAAAAAACTACTTTCATTACTCCGTGGGGGACTTATTGTTACAAAGTTATGCCTTTCGGTCTGAAGAACGCAGGTGCTACTTATCAAAGGGTCGTGGTGACTTTATTTCATTATATGATGCACAAGGAGATAGAGGTATATGTTGATGACATGATAGCCAAATCTCAAAGCGGGGAGGACCATTTGGAACATCTTTTGAAATTATTTAAGAGACTCAGAAAATATCAGTTGAGACTGAATCCAGCCAAGTGTACATTTGGAGTAAGATCTGGGAAGTTACTCGGTTTCATTGTCAGTTACCGAGGGATTGAGGTGGATCCAGATAAAGTCCGAGCCATACAAGATATGCTAGCTCCGCAGACGGAAAAGCAAGTCAGAGGTTTTCTTGGAAGACTGAACTACATATCCAGATTTATTTCCAATATGTCTCCTACTTGCGAGCCCATCTTCAAATTATTACGCAAGGACCAGACGGTTGTTTGGAATTCAGATTGTCAGCAAGCATTTGATAAGATTAAGGGCTATCTTCAAGAGCCTCCTATCTTAATACCTCCGGTTCCGGGAAGACCTCTCTTCATGTATTTGACAGTGCTTGAGAATTCAATGGGTTGTGTGTTAGGTCAGCAGGACGAGTCTGGACGAAAAGAACATGCTATCTATTATTTGAGTAAGAAGTTTACTGATTGTGAAAGCCGATATTCACTTCTGGAGAAAACTTGTTGTGCTTTGGCATGGGCTGCTAGACGCTTGAGGCAGTACATGATTTGTCATACCACTTTGTTGATTTCAAAAATGCATCCGATAAAGTACATTTTTGAAAATCCTACTCAAACTGGAAGGCTCTCCCATTGGCATATGTTATTATCAGAATACGACATCCAATATGTAGCCCAGAAGTCTATCAAGGGTAGTGTGTTGTCAGAATATCTTGCAGATCAACCAGTGGAAGATTATGAGTCTCTCAAATTTGATTTCCCAGTTGAAGACATCATGTTGGTAAAAGATTGTGAAAATCCAAGTCTTGATGAGGGTCCGCAGGAAAGTCTTCGGTGGAAAATAATGTTTGATGGTTCATCCAACTACAGTGGGCATGGCGTAGGCGTCGTCTTAATGAATCCGGAAGGTGGGTACACTCCATTCACAGCCAGGTTGGATTTTGACTGCACAAACAATATCGCCGAATATGAAGCATGCATTCTCGGCCTCGAGGCAGCTATCGACCTCAAAATCAAACTTCTTGAAGTCAGTGGGGATTCAACTTTGGTTATTTATTAGGTTACTGGAGAATGGGAAACTAGACATGAGAATTTGATCCCTTATAGAGCCTACATTGTCAAGATGATGGAGTGTTTCGATGAAATCACTTTCAAGCATGTTCCGAGATCTGAGAATCACATCGCCGATGCCCTAGCCATGTTAGCCTCAATATGGAGAATCAGGGTGTCAATAAAGCCACTCTCATTCGAATTGAACGAAAGACCGAGCCCACCTACTGTCAGATGGTTGAAGAAGAAACTGATGATAAGCCATGGTTCTATGACATAAAGAATTACCTGTTAAAATAAGAGTATCCAGCAGATGCTACATCACTTGACAAGAAAACTCTAAGACGATTAGCATCCAAATTCTTTCTCAGCAATGATGTACTCTACAAAAGGAATTATGATATGGTCCTGCTTAGATGTGTCGACAGACGAGAAGCAGAGTTGTTAATGCAAGATGTTCACGAAGGAATGTTCGGTACTCATGCAAATGGATGTGTTATGTCTAAAAATATTTTGAGGGCTCATTATTTCTGGATGACTTTGGAAACTGACTGTATTCAATATGCCAGGAAATGTCACAAGTGTCAGATTTATGCGGACAAGATGCACGTACCACCGACATTGCTAAATGTGTTGTCATCACCGTGGCCTTTCTCTCTGTGGGGCATCGATATGATTGGGGCAATTGAACCAAAAGCTTCTAACGGACACTGGTTTATTCTGGTTGCTATTGACTATTTCACAAAGTGGGTTGAAGCCGCGTCCTACACTAATGTTACTCGGCAAGTGGCGGCCCGTTTTATCAAGAAGGAGATTATCTGTCGTTACGGAATTCCAAGCCGGATCATAATAGACAATGGTACTAATTTGAACAACAGAATCATGAAAGAGTTGTGCGATGACTTCAAAATTGAACATCATAATTCCTCTCCTTATCGTCCCAAGATGAATGGAGTTGTAGAAGCTGCAAATAAAAACATCAAAAAGATTTTGCAAAAAATGGTGAAAACTTACAAAGATTGGCATGAGATGCTACCATTTTCCTTGCATGGGTACAGAACGTCCGTCCGCACTTCAACAGGGGCAACCCCTTTTTCTTTGGTATATGGAATGGATGCGGTACTGCCCATTGAGGTCAAGATACCTTCTTTGAGAGTCATAATGGAAACCAAGTTTGAAGAAGCAGAATGGGTGAGAGAAAGGTTTGATCAGTTGAATTTTATCAACGAGAAGCGCATGTCTGCGATATGTCATGGTTAGTTATATCAGAAAAGGATCAAGAGGGCTTTTGACAAGAAAGTTCGTGTCTAAGAATTCCGAGAAGGGGAACTTGTACTCAAAAAGATTTTACTAATTCATAAAGATGCACGGGGAAAGTGGATGCCTAGCTATGACGGCCCGTTTTTTGTGAAAACAGTCTTCTCAGGAGGCTCGTTGATTCTCACCACCATGGGTGGAGAGCAGCTTACTCATCCAGTGAATTCTGATGCAGTACGGAAATATTACGCCTAAAAAACCCGATAAGCTGAAAACTCAAAGGAGCGGCTTATGCAAAAGTTAGGGTTGGAGAAAAGAAAAACGAAAAAAGAAAAATAAAAATAAAAATAAGAGCTCGCTAAGTTGAAAACCCGAAAGGGCGTCTTAGGCAAAAATGAGCGTCCCGGTGGATTGAAAACCCGAAGGCCGACTTAGGCAAAAATGAGCGTCTCGGTGGATTGAAAACCCGAAAGGGCGATCCAGGCAAAAGTTAGGGATAAAGGCGTTTCACTGTATTAGATAAGTTATCATTAACACAGAAGGTCCTACAAGAATTCACTCCAACCGCTCTCGTCAGAAGCAAGGATTTTGAGGAATTTTAGTCTTTAGGGATAGTTGGTCATGGGATTCGATGTAACCTTATCCACATTGTCATTTTTCAGTTGTAAAACTTCTATGGAATTTTGCCATTTTCAAGATTTCATCCTTGAATAAAATCAGTTTTGAGCCATTCTTTCTTTTGCAAATTTATCATTTCCTTTATTTTCTTTGTTATGCAAAATATTGTTCGTTGGTCAACGATAATTTTGAAAGCATGAGGGTCAAATTATTGAAAAGTTTTTGAAAGGATTAACAAACGTAAAAACTTCAACTCATGAAAAGAATCAAGGAAAATCATACTTCCCCGAAACCTCAGGGTAGCGGAAACTTTGATACGCAAGCCTATCGTGCTCCCTGGTGAAGTGTAAGCACGTTGAACTGCTGAGTCTCCTTTGGTCATGTGTGAGTATCAAGTTGGAAGACTGCCTCTCAGAACCTCTTATGATGATATGAGGACTTGTCCCCAGTAGAAGACTTCTGAACATTTTGTTTGAATTTGCTTCGTCATCTTTAACTAGCTGGTTTAAAGCTCCGTTCCCCTGTTAGGAGTGGATCTATTTTCAAAACTACATACACCTTTTCAGCCTGGGTTCATTGTGATTCATTTTGTCTCTCGGGACCAGTGTGCTATTTGCTGATCCCCCGTGAATGTCCAATCACTGCTAGTGAACCTCCGCCTAAAGTCCAGTTGTAACTGGCATTGTTTTAGAAGCCAATCGTTATTGGTATTCTTTTGGTCGTCATCATATTTTTTGTTAAGACCATTCGTAACTGGCATTGCCTTAAAATCCACTCGTTGGTATCTTTTGATTCGGTCATCACCACCTTCTCCTTTGAAGTCTAGTCGTAACTGGTAGTGTTCGATATCCAATCGTTATTGGTTTTCTTTTGGTCGTCACCATATTGTTTCTTTTGAGGTCCAGTCGTAACTGGCATTGTCTTAACTTCACTCGTTATTACCTTTTGGTTCGGTTGTTACCAACCTTTTCCCTCTGAAGTCTAGTCGTCACTAGCAAATCCCCTGTGAAGTCTGGTCGTTACCAGTTGATCTTCCGTTTAAGCCCAGTCGTAACTGGAAGATGTTCGAAATCCAATCGTTACTGGTATCTTTTTGTTTGGTCGTTACCAACCTCCCCAGCTAAAGCCTAGTAGCTCGCTAGCATTCTCATAACCACATGTGTTGGTATACCCTGATTTGGTCGTCACCATGTTTTCTTTCAAAGTCCAGTCGTAACTGGCATTGCTTGAAACCCAATCGTCATTGGTACCCGGACTTGGTCATTACTAATCTCCTTTAAGTCCAGTAGTTACTGGCATTGCTTGAAATTTGGTCATCACCAATTTCCCCAGTCGAAATCTTGCGTGTTATCAATTGGATTTAAGAAATCTCATTTGTTATTATCCCAGGTTGGTCGTTACCATTACCTGCAAAAAGTCTAATGGTTACTAGCACTGCCTGAACCATTTGTTAAAACTGGGTGACATCATTATCCCCAGCAAAACCTTTTTCCCCAGACAAGTCTCAGAGATCTAGTCGTCACTAGTGTCCCCAGCGTGTTTGGTCTTTGTTTCTAGTCCATTCCTGAAGATCCCGTTTGAACTCTTCACTATAGGAAGTTCCTCATCTGATCATCCATAGTGAGGTTCACGTCTCTAGTTCTTCACCTCCCTGGTAGAAGGTCGCTCTTTTTCCCAGTGGAAATCTATCCCTCTCTCTAGTAGAGTGTTTGCTCTTCCCCAGGGAGATTATCATCTTCATTGGACTTTGTGCATCCTCATGTGAAATTTTCCTCTCAATTATCACTAGTCATGTTTGAACTATTGATTGTTATACCTCAGTTTTCCCCAGTGTCGGATCCACGAAACCAGGTCCCGTGAGTAGTTACTCGTTGTTTTGTTTTTCTGTCTTCTGCATATGTCTTGCATCCAAGCATCATGAAGCATCATTTAGAAATCATGGCACATCATGACCTGTCCTTTTGCATATCATCGGATCTAAGGGACAAAATTTTTGGTTCTCTATATTTAAATACCTTTCACTACGATTCTACGAGGATCGTCATCTCTCAGTTCCATATAGTGAAGATATTTAAATAGGGGCAACTGTCATACCCCAACATTTGACCCCTTAGATTCTCATTATCATTTTAGGAGCATACTCATGAGTTATCTAACCCTAACCCAGTGCAAGTTTGTCATTATCCAAATACAGGTGAATCAGGGTTTTGTACAGTCAAATCGAAGCTTCAGGGTTTGTGATCAATCAAAGTTTTAGGCTAATTCAATCATGAAACAAGATCAAGGATGTTATATGATGTCAATTGAGAATCCAATTTGAGGTTGTTACCCCACAATAAAGAACAGTGTATTTCAGGGCACCCAATTAGGGTTTTTGACTAGTAAAAGTCAACTGTAGTTTGACTTTGGTGTTGGAAAGTGTTTTAATGGTAGGATTATGATCCATGAAGTTCATATAGCATAATAAAGTTCATTCAAGGAGTTTCAGAGTCTCAGGAGGCCCAGAGTGTTAACAGACGACTCGGTAGTCACCGATTGATCGTACGGTTGTCTAAAAAGTCAGCTCTTCAAATTTAAGGAATTGGACTTCAAAGTGTGAATCAAAAATGTTCCTTTATCATATTTCACTTTCCTATCAATTTTGATGACCATTGGATCAAGGATGAAGGAGTAATCGAAAAATCGGGAAATTAGGGTTTTGAAAGGGGCTAAACCATAACTCCTTAACCACACATCCAATTGAGTTGGTTCAAAGCTCATTTGAAAGCTCTTGAAAAACCCTACAAAATTCCCTAAGTTGTCCATGATCAGAAAATGCATAGATTTGGAGTTATGATCAAATTCATTTTGAGAAGGGAAAAAGACTTAGAGAAATTTCACTTTTTACTTCATTTTTTACCAACTTTGAGAGACTTTTTGACCAAGTTACTTTGGGAATTTGAAACTCATGAAAACATGAATGTTTTAGAGCTATTTGAGGGCTTTCTAAAAAGTACTAGCACATCTCAAAAGGATTTGTGAGCTGAAAGTTATGGTTATGGCAAGTTGGTGATTTCAGACTTTAGTCCCACATTGTCAAATGTTCAAAAATCATTCTTTCCTCAAATCTGACCAAACTCAGCCTTTGGATGTTGTTGTCTCTGATATGTAGAGGGTTTGAAGCATAGAAATATGAAGAAAATACATAGGAGATGGAATTAGCCAAACTTGCAAGTGGGCTTGCAAGTGGCTTTACAACTTGCATTTGAAATCATAAGGCAAACATGAGGTGGAAAAGTGAATCTGAACCAGCCATAAGCCTACACCTCCTAGTCTGCATTTAGCCACTTCAAACTCATCATTTTGCTTGACTATTGGGCTTACCTATCAGCCAAGGAAACCCCTTTGTGGAAGTTTGATCCAAAAGTGTAAAACCTTTCTTTCATGTGAAGAAATCTCCAAATATGCCTCCTCTCTTCATTTGCCTATAAAATGGAGCCCTCATCACTTCATTTTAAACACAATATTGATTCTAAAAACCAGAGAAACACAAAGCTCTCACTCTTTCACACCTTACTCCAAAATCACAAAATCACAAAATTACAAAAACCACCAAAAATCTGTCTTGGTACATTTGCTGCCAAATTCATTTATCCCCATTCAAACACCCCAACAATCATCCCCATAATCTCTAAATATGATATATAAGGTGTCCAAGACCTTAAACCATTCAAAAACCTCACCATTCAAAAAGTCAACTTCCATACTAAGTTACTTTGACCAAAAGCCACAAAATCAGCCAAAACTTGTTCTATGCATTTGCTTGGTGTTTTAATCAATCAAACACCTCTCATATATCATTTCTCAACTGTCTAAAGTGTTAAAGATCATTGGTGGATTTTATTTCTCCAACTGCCTCAAGAGTTGCATTCTTGCTTCAAAAAGAAGAAAGCTTCAAAGCTAGTGTTATTTGGAAGTTCCTCTGGGTTTCTTGGTGTTCTAACCTACTCAACACAGTCTACTAGAGGTATGTAGACACTCCATCTTTGCTTTACACCATAATTTCATGTTTTAGCATTTTTTATTCATTATGTTGGAAGTATGTTATGTCTTGTATCAAAACTCTACCATGAATATACCAGTTGTGATCTCAGGCCTAGAGATGGTTAAATTTGTGCTCAAATTCATCCAACATCATGTATTCAATATGTGTGTGTTAACTTGGTCAATAGTGCTTAAAATTTTGAACTGCACTTTTTCATGTCTTGCATCAAAATGACCAATTTGCAACTCAAACCCTCATTTTTCATGACAGTCCTATGTTAGCCCCAAATTGTGTTTGAACTTACTCAATATCATGTATGTATGGTGTGTATATGGTTACTTCAGTCTAGAAATGTTTGGATTTGAGTTTGAGTATCTTCATGCATATCACAACATAATTTTGCAACTTGACAGCCAATTTTCATTACAGCATAATTTGAGTTCTATTTTATGTTTGAACACACTCATCCTTATACACATGACTTGTGTGCATGACTAGATTGATCAATATATGACTAGGATCAAAACTGAACATCATGTTGCTTTTCACTTGTCAAAACTTGCACTTAACTCACCAACTTTCATAACAGCCCTCTCCCAACTTATTTTGATGTTTGGCTCCACTTCATATCATGTATATGTGATGTGCCTATGATTGAATTCGTTTGAAAATGCTTTGAACTTAAACTTGACTTCACACTGCACTTCACTTCACAAACCTAGCACTTTGTTCACCAAATTTTACACCAGCCATGTTTGAACCATTTTTCTTGCCTGGACTCACTTGTTTGCATATATGAGGAATGTGTATATGATTCATATGATCAAAATATGCCTAAATCTGGTTTTGAGTAATCTACTGCATCATCCTAAAACCCAAGAGCAACTTAAATGTCATTTTCTGCACCAGCCAGTTTTGAACCCTTTCTTTTGCTTGATTTCATTTGTTAACATGCTTACAAGGTGTATGTATGATTCACCTGACTTAAATATGCATTAAACTTGATTTTGAACTTTTCATGAATCACCAAAACCTCAAAATGCAAAATTTTGCAACTCTGTCATCATTCTTTATAATATCTTGTCTTTGGCTTTAAACTGTGTGCAAAGTCATTCAATATCATGTACATGTGCTATGTGTGTGGGTGATTGGATCAGAAAATGTTTGGAATTGGAAATTCATATCTCATGCCTCATTTTCATGACAACTTGCATTTTGTGAATCATTTTTCATGACAGTCTGTTTCCAACTTACTTTGGTGTTTGAATCCATTCAATATCATGAATATAAGATGTGTATGTGTTTGAATTGGTCTGAAATTGTTTTGAACAGAAATTGAACATGTTCATGCATCTCAAAAGCACAAACCTACACTTGGAGTACCATTTTCCATGACAGCATTCTTTTAACATCAAAATGAGTTTTATTCCACTCAACATCATGTATGTATGGTGTATGTATGATCCATTTGACCTGAATGTGGACAGAACTAGAATTGAGTATCATCATGCATCTTCACACACACACATTTGCACTTTGAACACATTCTTCCACACCAGTTTGATTTAGGCCTCATTTTGTGATCAAATCCATTTAATATCATGTATGTGTTGTGTGTGTATGATTGGTTTGATCTGAACATGTCTGGAATTGAAATAGCTCATCATCATGCATTTCATAAGCACAATTTGCAACTCAAGAACCATTTTTCATGACAGTTTCTTTTTTGCTTCAATTTGTGTTTGAGTCCATTCAATACCATGTATATGTGATGTGTGGATGTTTAAATTGGTCTGGAAATGTTTTGAATTGAAAATGAAAAGTTTCATGCACTTCACAAGCACAAACTTGCATTTTGAATGTCATGTTTCACCACAGTTTGTTTGGAGCCTCAACTTGTGACCAATTTCATCCTATATCATGTATTTGATGTGTGTATGTGTTTAGTTTGACCAATATATGCCTAGAAACAGAATTGCATATCAGCTTGCATATCATTCATGACAAAGTGGCAACTTGACAATCCATTTTCATCACAACATGATTTAAACCCTAACTCTTGCATGAACTCATTCATTATCATTTATGTGGTATGTGTGCATGATTACTTTGTACTGAAACTGGCTGTAACATGAGATTCATTTCAAAATGTACATCAAACTTTCAAAACACAAGCACTATCGGGTTTTAAAATAGAGGAAGAATTTCAAAAAACTAAAAGTGCTATCTTGTTCCTCATGAAATTCTAGTCAGTTTACACTAAAATTTTGTCAAAATCCATGGAAAATTGACAGAGTTATGATCAAAATGCAAATCATTAAGTTTGTGTGTTTTTGTGCCCAACCAGTTTTGTAGGTACCCCATATATATTTATGGGGTGGCTTTCATCAACGGATGTATAGCCACCCCAGTGGTAAGAACATTAGCCAAAACACGCCTTGCATGCCATGAACCTGGGTTCGACCCCTGAGGAGGGCAACCCTTTTATTTATTTTTGTCATTTTTAACCAAACTTCAAAAATTCATATCTCTCTCAATTTTAATCATTTATTACCCATTCCTTTTGCATTTTGTTCATCTTGATGTCTACTTTCATGTCATATTTTTTATTTTCATGTTTTCCTAATTTTTCATCTCTTTTGACTATGTGCAAGTTGTGTAGGTTTTGTTATCGTTTACGCATATGCAGATGAATTTTTCTTTTGATATACTTGTGATTGTTTGTAATAATTGCTTGCATTCATGTTCTTAAATGTTAGCTAACATTCTAGGGTTTCTTCTTTGGTTGTTACCACGTTTACTTTGTCCCCCTGTTGAATTTACTTGAGCTCGATCTGTCGTCACACTTCCTGCTTAATCAACTGCTTTGATTGTCATCACTGCATTTTAATTTTTATCATTTCACATGCTCACATAATGGTTGTCACCATGGATGCATATTTATTATGTTGTTATCTTGTTCAAAATTTTCTTTCCCCCAAGTGATGAAGCTTGTTAGCTCTCATCCCAGTTGCCTCTCCTGTCCCTCTCCAAAGGAAAAGTCTTTCCAATAACCCTAATGTTATGGATAACTCATTCACCCATTTCATTGACTTTATTAAGTCACTTTAACCTTAGTTTAGAAGCCATTAGACTTTGCTTTAAGCCTAAAAAACCCACCTGTACTAGGAGTGTTCTTCAGCTAGAACCCTAGGATAGAGTTTGTCAACTCTATGTAAGAATCAGCGTCATGATTTCTTACTTCCCCTTTTGAATATTACAACATAGAATAGGGAGTTTTGTCAAACTCCACACAAACATTGTCATGTTTGTTCCCCCTTGAACCTTGATCATAATCAAGTGTTCTTTATCCCTTGTGAGGTGAACTACGATTGCTCTGATTCTATCCTAGTTAGGATAGGTAGGCAGAAGATGCGATGTCTTTGCGAGCAAACTTAGTGTATATAACCTAGGTCTTTACCTATCCCTAATCCATATCCCAATCCATAATACATATTCACAAACTTAGAAAGCAATCAAACAAAAGGTTCCTGTAGAGTACTACAGATGCTTAGGGTGCTAACACCTTCCCTAGGTATAACCAACCCCTGATCCCCGAATCTCTTAGCGTTATCGTTACATCGTGAAAAAGGTTTTTCTTTCTTTAGACCTTTCCTTTGGATAAAATAAAGTTCGGTTGTAAAAGAATTAAGATTCAAGTTAATTTAATAGCTTGATATCCAATTTTCACCGCAACAATATGCATCATGTATTCAATGTCTCAACCTGTTCATGTAAAGGAACAATAGCAACATCATATCAACAAACAAGAACTCAAGACAGTTCCGCCACACGGCATTACAACTTTTACATACTTAATTATCCACATGTTTACGTTAATTATGCGACAATAACTCATATAATATCACACGGACCAAATACAGATAACACGGTTTCAGACACAAACAACCTTTTACCGCTAATATTTATCAACCTACGGAACTAAACCCATGATTCCATACCCTTCATGAAACCTATCATACCCCTGGTTATAGAATTGAACCCCACCCTTACCTTGGAATTGAGGTCAATCCTAGACTTCTGGTTCTGGCTTATCTCCACAGTGGCTCCTTTGTCACAGCCTTGCAAATTCTCCGATGGATGATCTACTCCTGTTATCAACTTCTCTCAGCCATTCTCTTTCTTCCTTTACGGTTTTTCTTTTCCAAAATTCGCCAACTAAATTGAGCGTAAGGGGATACGAGAATACGTTACTAAACTTTCAGCATTTTCATGGCCACGTTCCAATTCTTCCAAATGGGATTTTGTTACTATGACGATCGTAACAAGCATCACGACTGTGAAGGCCATGACGGTCGTAACAAGCTCATGACGAGCGTCACGCTCGTGACGACCGTAACAAGCTCATGACGAGATTCATATCAGCATAATTACATTTTTCTAGATAGAACATATCTTTAGCTTTCCAACGCTTCGAACGGGGACTAAAACCGACTTACGGATCAAGAGATATGAATTTTCGAAGTTTTCCCTAAAACTGCTACGGGATTTTGCACTTTTGCCCGAAAATTCGACCGATTCAATTCCTTTCTTTGAGACAAACACATACTCAAATACGACTACGACACAACGAGACACGACAAAGTCATAATTAAATTTAATCGAAATAAAACGGGCATTACAGGTACTCCTAACATCTCAGAATATTCCTCTAGGGTAGGAGCCAAGACATAGTCAGGAAAGACGAAACATCTCAACTGGGCATCATAGAACTGCAGGAGAGCATAAACACCACTGGTCTCATATGCGGAGGGCTTACAGACATCATAGAACTGATTTTTGATGATTTTAGGTTTTGCTCCACTTTCTCTTCTTTTCTCTCCTCCTTCTTTCTTTCTCTTGTTTTTCTTCTTAATGTTTCTATCTTTCTCTTTTCTCTCTATATCACATATTCTATTTCTTTCCTCCCAAATTCTTTCCACACACTTATCAATTAATTCTCACAAAATATCCACTTAATATTATCACTAATGACCAAAATACCCCCAACCTATTTTTACCCGAAACTCTCAAAGTCGGCAAAAATAGCTCAATATGTAAACATAACATATTGTCACACAAATTCCACATAAATAAAATAATCACTTAAATAAATCAAATAAGGACTCAATAAAAATGGGAATTCAGAATCGGGGCGTTACAACTCTCCCTCACTTTAGAAATTTTCGTTCTCGAAAATATTACCTGATTCAAACAGATCTGGATGCGACTCACGCATCTTATTCTCCAATTCCCAAGTCATATTGCCTTCCGCAGCACCTCCCCATGCCACCTTCACAAGTGTGATATCCTTACCTCTGAGCCTCTTAACTTCACGGTCCAAAATCCTAACCGGTAAAACCTCAACTGTAAGATTATCTCTCACTTCCACATCATCCATCGGAATCACATGTGACAGATCCGGAACATACTTCCGAAGTTGCGAAACATGAAACACATCGTGCAAATTTGAAAGTTTCGGAGGCAACGCAACACGATAAGTCACATCACCAACCCGTGCAGTAATCTGATACGGACCAATGAAACGAGAAGTCAACTTCTTCGACTTCAAAGCACGACCCACACCCGTAACCGGTGTAACCCTCAAAAACACATGGTCGCCTTCTTGAAACTAAAGATTCTTTCTTCTCTTATCATGATAACTCTTTTGCCTACTCTGAGAAACTCTCATCTTTTCCCGAATGAACTTCACCTTCTCCGTCGTTTGTTGTACCATCTCCGGTCCAACTACCGACTTCTCTCTGGTTTCATGCCAACACAAAGGTGTTCGACATCTCCGAGCATACAAAGCCTCAAATGGGTCCATACCAATACTTGAGTGAAAACTATTGTTGTAGGTGAACTCAATCAATGCCAAATAACCATCCCAAGCACTACCTTGCTCGAGCACACAAGCACGCAACAAATCTTCCAATGATTGAATCATCCTTTCGGTTTGACCATTCGTCTGCGGATGATAAGCCGAACTCAATCTCAACATAGAACCCCAAGCCTTTTGCAAACTTTCCCGAAATCTCGAAGTAAATCTAGGATCCCTATCCGACATAATAGTCTTAGGAATCCCATGTAACTTCACAATCACACCAACATAAATCTCGCTAACTTCTCCAAAGGATAACTAATATCTATCAGAATAAAGTGAGCAGATTTAGTAAGCCTATCAACAATCACCCAAATAGCATTGTGACCTCTTTGCGTATTAGGCAATCCCGTAACAAAATCCATCGATATACTATCCTATTTCCACTCTAGAATGTCCAACGGTTGCATCAAACCACTAGGCTTCTGATGTTCCACTTTAGACTTCTGACAAGTCAAGCACGAATACACAAACTGAGCTACATCCCTCTTCAATCCGGACCACCAAAAGATTTTCTTCAAATCTTGATACATCTTATTCGCTCCCGGGTGAATACTTAACTTACTCCGGTGTCCTTCCTCCAATATCATCTTTTTCAACTCTACATAATCGGGAATACAAATACCACCACGAAATCTCAAAACTCCAAAATTATCAACCTTGAAGTCCTCATTCTCATTCATCATCAAATCAACAAACTTCAAATCCAACTTTTGCTTTTCGCACACGGTAGCAAGAAAATCATTTGTAACATACAACATACCAAGTTTCACACTGCTCGGCGTTATCTCACAAACCAAACTCAATTCTCTAAAACTCTCCAACAATTCCCATTCCCTTACCATCAGTGTTGACATATGAACCAACTTTCGACTTAAAGCATCGGCTACTACGTTTGCCTTACCCGGATGGTAATTCAAACCAAAATCATAATCCTTCAAAAACTCTAACCATCTCCTCTGCCTCATGTTCAATTCCTTCTGATCAAACAAATATTTCAAACTCTTGTGATCACTAAAAACTTCAAATCTCGCACCATACAGATAATGCCTCCAAATTTTTCAAAATAAACACCACGACCGCTAACTCCAAATCATGCGTAGGGTAGTTCTTCTCATGCACTCTCAATTGTCTCGAAGCATAAGCCACAACTTTCCCATCTTGCATTAAAACACCACCTAAACCGGATAAAGAAGCATCACAATAAACCACAAACGACTCCGTCGGATTCGGCAAAATCAAAATCGGCGCCGTTGTCAACCTTCTCTTAAGCTCAACAAAACTCTTCTCACACTCAATATCCCAAACAAAGGCCTTCCCATTACAAGTCAATTGAGTCAACGGAAGTGCTAACTTCCAAAATCCTTCAATAAACCTCCGATAATAACCGGCTAATCCCAAAAAGCTTCGAATCTCCGTAACTGACTTAGGAGCTTCCCACTGCATTACCGCATCAATCTTGGACGGATCAACACTAATACCGTTACCAGAAATAACATGCCCAAGAAAACTCACTTCCGATAAGCAAAACTCACACTTCGACAACTTAGCATATAATTGCTTCTCTTTCAAGATCTGCAACACAACTCTTAAATGCTCTACATGCTCTTCTTGGGACTTAGAGTAAATTAAAATGTCGTCGATGAACATAACCACAAAACGATCCAACTGATCATGAAAAATACGATTCATGTATTCCATAAACACACCTGGCGCATTAGAAACTCCGAATGGCATCACTGAAAATTCATAATGACCATACCGTGTCCTAAAAGCCGTCTTTTGAATATCCTCATCTTTAACACGAATCTGGTGATAACCCGACTTCAAATCAATCTTACTAAAAACACGGGCACCAACCAATTGGTCCATCAAATCATCAATTCTAGGAAACAGATACTTGTTCTTAATAGTTACCTTGTTCAACTGCCGATAATCAATACACAACCGCATACTCCCATCTTTCTTCTTTACTAACAATACCAGTGCACCCCAAGGAGAAACATTCGGCCTGACAGACCTCTTTTCCAATAAGCCATTCAATTGTTTCTTCAATTCCATCAACTCTGATGCCGACATGCGATACGGCACCATCGAAATCGGTCTAGTACCCGAAACTAGATCAATCGAAAACTCGACTTCTCTTTCCGACGGTACGTCCGCAATGTCCTCCGAAAATACTTCTGGAAAGTCGCACACCACTGGAACCATATCCAGTTCAACCTTACTCTCTTTAGACAATGATGCAAACAAACAGAACACTTGAGCCTCATCCGTCAAAAGTTTCTTCAACTCTTTAGTAGATAGATAACTCTCTTCCTCATCCTCCTCCAAGGAAGGAAACCTTACTAACTTGTGATAACAATCAATACGGACTCTATTATACTGCAACCAATTAATACCCAAGATCACATCTAATCCTTCTAACGGCAAACACAACAAGTCCATAATGAAATCTTTACCATATATGGTTAAAGGACAACTTAAACATACCAAAGATGTAGTTACCGACCCCGAAGCGGGTGTCTCAATAACCATATCACCACCACAAGATGAAAAACACAAATCCAAACGCTTAGCTCACTCAAAATAAATGAATGAATGAGTTGCTCCGGTATCAATAATAGCAACTAAAGGCATATTATTAATAAAGCATGTACCTTTAATCAACCGATCCACATTAGTAGTGTCTGCACCGGCTAATGCAAATACCTTCCCACTCGTTGGAGCTTGCTTTGGCTTAGTACACTTTGTACTAATATGACCAACTTCCCCACAGTTTTAACACTTCACCACGTTCCTTCTACAATCAGTTGTAGCACGGCCGATACCTCCACAGTTAGCACACTTCGCTTCATCCTTCTTACACTCAAAAGATTTATGCCCCAGTTCACCGCACCTAAAGCACTTAATGGGACCAGAACTTCCACCTCCGGACCTCTTAACAAAGTTTTCCCTATGCTTGCCTTTACCAGCAGGCGTCACATAAGGTCCACTCCTTATCGGTTGCTTCCCTCTCTTCTCATTCAAACTCTTATAGTGAGTGGAACGCGCTTTACTATCTTCTTCAAAGATTCTACAGCATTCGGTCAAGTCCGAAAATCTCCTAATCCTCTGATAACCCACCGCTTGCTTGATCTCAGGGCGCAAGCCGCTCTCATACTTAACACATTTGGAAAATTCTGCCGTCACCGCATCATAGTGAGGATGAAACTTCACTAACTCTGTGAACTTAGCCGTGTAGTCTATCACAGACATATTGCCTTGTTTCAATTCCAGGAACTCCATCTCCTTCTTTCCCTTCACACTCTCAGGATAATACTTTCTCAAAAATTCGGTGCGAAATAAATCCCAAGTGATTTCCTCATCGTCTACTTCAAGAACTTGTCTCATACCGACCCACCAGTCATCGGCTTCTTCTCTCAGCATGTGAGTCCCAATTCTCACCTTGTTCCCTTCAGCACAATTCATAACTCTAAAGATCCTCTCGATCTCCTTTAACCAAATCTGAGCACCGTCCGGATCAAATCTTCCATTGAATACTGGCGGTTGATTCTTTCTAAACTCATCATTAGCGTTCACATTCGGCACACCCTGCACCGCCCTAGCCATTGCCTCTAATGCAACAGCCATCGCATTGTCATTACGACCAGCCATATTTTGATTATTCGCAAAAATAACAACAAGGTTAAACAATCGTTCAACCAATAAAACGACGAGACAGACACAACTGACTCAACACTGGCTCTGATACCACTTAATGTAACACCCCGTTTCTATACCCCCAAATAATCCAAATAATCAATTAGGCATAAATTCATAATTTCATCAGAGTACAATTATAACATGGTATAAAAGAGGCGCATCACATTATCATTGAAACGAAACATAAATAATACCAGCTCACGGAGATATGTAACAAAAGGGGTAAATCTCAACTAAAAACAAAGCATAGCGCTTAAAACCCACACATAAACATTTAGAATAAAGCGGAAACATCTAAACATTGAAATCACTTCATTAACATAAGCATCATATACATCTTTCAGATTAGTTCAATTCATCAGTTGAGTTTACAAAACGTTCATCAGCAGATACATGCACAGATGCATCACAAAAGAATCAAAATAATTCCTAACTACCCAGTGTTACATATCAGAGCCATCTGACCAAAAGAAATGAAGACTCGCTTCACAAAGACTCCAGCAATCTAATCTGCAATGCCTCATAGAGCATTATAAAACAGCAGAAGGGTGAGAAACAATATCATAATACATAATGCACATAAACATATATATATATATATATATATATATATATATATATATATATATATATATATATATATATATATATATATATATATATATATATATATATATATATATATATATATATATATATATATATATATATATATATATATATATATATATATATATATATATATATATATATATATATATATATATATATATATATATATATATATATATATATATATATATATATATATATATATATATATATATATATATATATATATATATATATATATACACACACACATAACGTCCAAAAACGTCTTCCGCATTCTCACTACACCGTACATCGCAATGTATTCACAATTAACTATTTACAAATAGAGCACCAAGCATATACAATATGCATCAACAATGTTTATATCAATTCTTAAACATGCATACATATACACATATATTCACACATACATGTATATTCAAGCCTTCCATTCATGCCAATTATCAACAATCTACATAAACATCTACATTCATGTTTATTCACCATACATCATGCACAGATGTCTACATGCAACTCACAGAGACCGACACACGACTCTATGCAGATGCAAATGCGGTACCGACTCATTTCAGCTGGTTCAATTGAAGAACCAAATAACCATCGCTCACACCCCACATGGGCACACGAGGTTCTGCAGATTCACCGAGGAATCAAATATAACCATCGCAACATAGGAGGTTCTGCAGATTCACCGAGGAATCAATAAATAACCATTGCTCACACCCCACAAGGGCACACGAGGTTCTGCAAATCCACCAAGGGATCAATAAATAACCATCGCTCACACCCCACAAGGGCACACGAGGTTCTTCAAATCCACCGGGGGATCAATTGACACAAGAATGCATACCATGATGCTTCACATGCAACATGACTCATGACACTCTTGAAATGCATACATGTTTACAAACATACTCATGCATTCATCACATTCGGCGCATACATTCATTATGCATTCAAATATATGTGTAACAAAGCATATATATATATATATATATATATATATATATATATATATATATATATATATATATATATATATATATATATATATATATATATATATATATATATATATATATATATATATATATATATATATATATATATATATATATATATATATATATATATATATATATATATATATATATATATATATATATATATATATATATATATATATATATATATATATATATATCTTCATCATCCATTCACACCAATTTTCATACATGGTTCACACTCACAATCAATCTAGCCATGCATCTCTATTTAATTCAAATAATGCACAAAATTTCCAAACGGCCACATTTCACACTTCACAAATCACAAACTAGGATTTACACCATACGGTTACCACAACACATATAACAACATATAATTAGTCATCTCAGACAAGGAATGATCCCAACCAAACCACACAACCGATCCACGAATGGAAAACACAAGGAAAGAAAATATGCTGCTATGTTCGCTAACCTTCGCCTGGCGAAGCCTCTGGCGAACCTTCGCTACTCCGTTCGCCTGGAAAACTTGCCAGCGAAGACCACTGGGATTTATTCTGGAATTACTCGCTAGCACACTCGCATGGCGAACCTTCGCCACTCTCATTCGCCTGGCGAACTTTCCAGCGAAGACAGGGTGGATGCTTCTGACTTGGTTCGTTGTTGCTCGCTGGGCTTCGCCCGACGAAGCTTCGCTGCCATTCGCCTGGCAAACCTGCGAACTCAGAACTCCCATGGCTGTCCAAAAGCCCAAACCTCACAAATCGACCGATTTAATACAAATCAGTCCCAGAAGTACAACCCATTTATCACCTGACTATATTACACTGTCTATTCCAAATTCTAACCGATAAAACTCAGTTTCTACCGATTAAATCAACTTCCAACCTAGAAATGGAAACATAGAAACAATCCAACAAATCCAATCTAGCACATACATGATCATACACATTATGAAGATGATAAAACTTCTCACCCTTACCTGATTAATCGCAAGCTAAGGTTGATTCTTGATGATTCTAGGTTTTGATCCACTTTCTCTTCTTTTCTCTCCTCCTCCTTTCTTTCTCTTGTTTTTCTTCTTAATGTTTCTATCTTTCTCTTTTCTCTCTATATCACATATTCTATTTCTTTCCTCCCAAATTCTTTCCACACACTTATCAATTAATTCTCACAAAATATCCACTTAATATTATCACTAATGACCAAAATACCCCCCAACCTATTTTTACCCGAAACTCTCAAAGTTGGCAAAAATAGCTCAATATGTAAACATAACATATTGTCACACAAATTCCACATAAATAAAATAATCACTTAAATAAATCAAATAAGGACTCAATAAAAATGGGAATTCAGAATCGGGGCGTTACACCTGGTTCCCGGTTTGATGTTACCTCCAAATTTCAAGGCTTCGGGGTTTGAGAAATACAACGGAGATAGTTGCCCGATGCAACATCTAGTGATGTTCTGCAGAAGAATGACTTTGTTTGTGCACAACGACAAGCTGATGATTCATTGTTTTCAAGACAATCTGATTGGGGCATCTCTGAGTTGGTATATGCAGTTAGAAAGTAATCAGGTCCAGTCATGGATGGACTTAGCCAAGGATTTTCTGAAGCAGTACGAGTATAATCTTGATATGGCTCCCAGTCGCATGCAGTTGCAAAACTTGTCTCAATAGAACAATGAACCCTTCAGGAGGTATGCTCAGAGATGGAGAAAGTTTGCTTCCAAAGTGTAACCACCGCTCCTAGACCAAGAGTTGGCAGACATGTTCATATACTCCTTGCAGAGCCCATACTTTGAAAGGATGCTTGGAATTACACCAAATTTCTCTGAATTGGTAATAGCAGGAGAACGCATTGAGAATGGCATAAATGCTGGAAAAATTCAAGATGTCTCAAGCATTCAGGCCAGTGAAACCGAATGCTTCAGTGATTCTCAAGAAGAAGAGAATGTGATCAACGCAGTTGTGGCAGATCTTGGTTATTCTCAGGGTGAATCGGTGAAATCTTTTGGTTCTTCATCTTCTAAGCGGTCATTACCTCCAGTGTCTCATGGATAGACAACTGTGCCTAGGGCACCACATCAGAAAACTTTGGTCGTTCCTCATGCAAATAAATGAGCCCATGGCCGAGGTTATCAGAATCAGCGCCATAATCACAATAGGCCTCGCAACAACTTGGAAAGAAGAAATGCTCCTTTTCATCCAATTCCTATTTCGTACAGTCGGCTTTTGCCACATCTGATTCAGAACTCTTTGGTGAAGCCTAAAGTTCTTAAGCATGTGCCAAAACCTTACCCTCTTGGGTACAATCCCCATGCGCAGTGTGGATATCATGGCGGATCCATGGGGCATTCAACCGAATATTACAAAGCCTTTCAAGCCAAAGTGCAGCAGTTGATTGACAAAGGGTGCATTTCCTTTCCAGAAGGAAGTTTGGTTGTTCATGTCAACCTCTCAGCTATCTAAACTCGCAGATTCCGAGGGTCATTTTCTGAAGCCAGTGGTCCAGACAGGCAGAAGTCCTGAACATTGGAAGTCCTTAGGCTTTTTATCATTTGCATTTGTAGGTTCTTTCCTGTTAGTTGCTACTTGCTTTTTAAACATTGTGTTATGAATGGTAATATCAATGAAGTGATTATCCATTTTTTGAATTAATCATGTCGCTTTCACTCATTTATCAAAGCACAGACACATGCACCTCTTATCCACTCCACTTTATCACTGTTGTTTAGCAAAGATTGGAGGGAGGATGACGAAAACTGAATACTCATAACTGATGATCGTATGCTTTCGGATAAAATCCTGTTGATGACGTACAAGCATTGTTTCAATTCCCCTAAACACCGAAGATATAAGGAGTTAGTCCCTAGTTAACCACTTCGAGCCTAGAAGTAGGAGTTTCTTTCGGACTTTTCAAACCCTCACATCTTAACCTGGGGTAGTGTAGTTGTCAGTTAGCTTGACCGAACGTTCAAATTTTATAGAGGAGTGTCCTCACTCGAGGACCAATCCCATCTTATCCCTCTCAAGAGGTCATCCCTCATCAACTACAGTGTTTAAACCTAACCAATCAGGAGTGAGACAGTCACAACCCTTTCGAAGAAATCAAGATAGCCAGTGTCACACGACTTGTTTAAAAAAAAAAGAAAAAAAAAAGAAAAAGCCCGCTAAGTTGAAAAGTTGGAAAGCAAATACTTAGGCAAAATTGGGGCATCCCGCTGGACTTCAAAATAAAAATTTGAAAAAATTTCAGTCCAGGAAAAAATTAGGGAATGAAAGAATAAAAGAAAGGATCTTAAAAGAAAAATCCTCAAACAAGGACGAAGTCGTGTGGCTACAGACACAGAAGACAAGAAAGTGAGTGACTGCCACTCCGAAAACCTAGTGGGTTCCTTAACCATCACTCCTACCATTCAATAACCGTGAACTAGACCACGATTCAACCCTTAAAAGATCTAATTGAGGTGGAGTTTATTCTGAAAGCATACTACAATGAGGTTGAGTAATCTGACTCTTACATGATTTGCTAATCATATCCTTGTTGTATCTTTCACTAATCAAATCAGCACAGCGTTTGGACTAAATGGTCCATTCGTCTCACTGCCACGACACTTAATAAGTGACATCTCTTTCAAAATTGGAATGAACACCGCATTAAAATTACCATTCGTGAGAAAACAATTTTAGTTGCAGGTCAGTAGTTGACATGGAGGAAATTCCCACAGGGAGCAGTCAAACAGGACTGAATCATTCAGCCGCCTGAACCAGAATTATGCATACTTTGTAACCCTATGGATCTGGGACATTGACATCCAGTGAGTTAATTTGAAATCAGTCAGTCTGAGACAAGTCCCGAAGCATCGGTTGGTTATGGGGCATATCATTCGAGAAGCAGTTGAATAAGAGTGAGTAATCTCGAGACTCTACCAATCAGAGGCAGGTCACCTAAAGATTCTGTTGATTTGAGGGAAGATCCCTCCAGCATTCAGTCAGGACAAGTTAAGTCGCTTCAACGCTCAGTCAGGGGTAACCTATCTCGAGGTTGTCTCATGGAAAACTGCTTTCTTTTCAAGTTGAACTACACTGGGGCAAATGTTTTAAGCGAGTTCATTCTCCTCAGCAAGAGTTGATTGTCGGGGAATCGTGCCATCACCTTGTCAAATAACTTGAACCTTCTAAAAAGCCTTGTTGTCATTGGATCGTCATCCCACAGCCTGAACCTGTTACCTGTCAGAACATTGTAATAGAAAACATTTCCAAAGCCTAGTTCTCGTCTGGAAAACCTTTAAAGTAGTTCTCGCCTGGTCAACCCTTCAGTAACCACCAATTCCCGTCTAGTACATGCCAGTTTTTTTTAAACTAGTTCTCGTTTGGTCTACCATTCTTTAGCCCGTTGTGTAACCAGTTCTCGTCTGGAAAACATAATTTCAAAGTCCAATTCTCGTCTGGCAAACCAGAAATCAGTTCCCGTCTGATACCCAAACCAGAAATCAGTTCCCGTCTGATACCAAACTAGAAGTCAGTTCTCATCGGACGACTTAACCTTTTGCCACCAGTTCTCGTCTGGTAGCCTACCCTCGAATACTAGTTCTCGTCTAGTAACTCCCCTTTAAAATCCAATTGCATTGGTAACCAGAAATAAATCCAATCACCATAAACCTGGTCCTATCCCATACCAAAAGCCTAACAATATTCCCAATGGCTCACATGCTATCACATTCCCCGACACGAGGTTCAATTGATCTCACTTCTCCATAGCAGAATGAGTTACATTTATCCCCAGCAGGCTGAGACTAGTTCATCCCCAGCAGATTATGACTAGTTTCTCCCTAGCGTGTTGAGATTGTGGTTATCCCCAGCAGGTATTTGGGATTATTCCCCCAGCAGTGGGATGAGTTCAGTGTTGTTTCTCCACAGAGTCTATAATACTGATTCAATTCCCTATGCAGAGGTTGATATTGTTGAGTTTATTGCTCATTTCCCCAAGTAGAGGTCAATGTTGATTCCCTCATTACGTGAACCCCAACGGAGTTGTGGTCCGTAGCAGAATCCAGTTGGTCGTTGGTATTCGTCAGAGTGAGTTTACTTCGTGAAATTTCTCCAATTAATTTACATCCCCTGCAGACCCCTGGAGAAGTCAGCGGAATGTTTTCTTCCCCACAGAATGGGGATTGACTCGGAGATCATTATTCTCCATCCTCAGCAGAGAGAGTTTGGGGATGTCTTCCCAGTAAATCTTCTTCATGATCCCTAGCAGAGTGGATTCAAATTTTCAGTAGAGCGGAATCTCCGGCATAATGGAGTAGGTTCCCGCAGTTTGCTTTGCTTCCCTAGTGGATTCATTTTCTGAAAAGTCCATCCAGGGATGTTTTCCCCAGTAGAGTGGATTTGTTTCCCTAGCCAAGTCTTTTGTTCCCCCAGAAGAGTTATATTCTGGTAGGCCATCCAGGGCGTCTTTTCTCAGCAGAGTTTGATTTGATCCCCAGCAAAGTGGATCTGCTCTTAGCAAAGCAGTTTTACCCAGGAGTTTTCACAGAGGTCATCCAGGGCTTGTTTTCTCCAGCATGAGTCCGTTTGTACTAGGCGTGACTAGTCTTTCCCCCAGCGGAGTTTGGTTTCTTCTCTTCAGCATTTATTTTGCTGGAGTGATTCCTTTCCATTTGCATCACGCATAGCATCCTCCTAAATGCGGAGCATTTCCATTTCGTATGGAGCATTACGCCATATTCAAACATGTGCATTTGAAACATAAGCCAGGTTATTACCTTTTTGTTTTCAGGTGTATCTCTAGCAGTTACCGGTATACTTCTCAAGCCCATGCGGTATCAATTCTCTGACAAGTATCAGTGCTTTTCTTGAGCCTGTGTGGCATTCAGACCCCAGCAAGATCATTGACAGATGTGTTCATCTCATTTTTTCTCCCCAACAGAGTCTACATGGTTAAATTCATTATTTCCCTAGCAGATTTCTTGATCCTGATGGCGAGGTCAGATGTTATTCTTAACTTCGGTTTGAGCCGGCCTTCGGGTTCGATGCTCGCTTTTATTTAGCGAATGCCTGGCGGCAAGGTCAGATGTTTTTCTAAACTTCGGTTTGGGAAGGTCTTCGGGCGCGGTGCTCGCTTTTATTTAATAGATGCCTGACGGCGAGGTCAGAGGTTTCTTCCACATGTGGGTCGATGTTTTCTAACTGATAACCAATTAGCTTATTGTCGTTGCAATTATCAGATACCATTTTGTTTCCTCGGGATTTCTGTTCCAGTAAATAAGTTTATTGAGTTACTGTTTCTTTTGCGGTTGGCAAATTTCTGGGTTCTTTGGTATTCAACCGTCTTTTACCTTGAATGTTTGAAAGCCGTTCGCTTTTCATCCCTTCAGGTCCAAGTCATTTGAATAGGGGCAGCTGTTGTACCCCAAAATTTGACCAACCTTTTCCAGTAATTTGGCTTATGTTTCATTTCATTTGCATTTGCATATCATTTATCGCATACTGTGCATTTTGTCAGTCGGAGTGAATTATCGGGATTACAGCCCCTTTGCTCGCGTTACAGGCAATTTAAACCAGTTCGAATAAGGAGATTTATTTCGAAATCGAGCGGAATTTTGGTGATTCAGTCTGTGCTGTATTTTCGGTGGCATTTCGGTGGTCGCCCTTTTATCGTTTATTTCGCTGCATTTTTGTATTTATTATTTTTGTTTTATTTTTAATTATTTAGAAATACTTTGAATAGGTTTTATTATTGTTTTTTTTAGAATAGACTTATTAAATAGATTTTTAATTGGTTTAGAAGTGGTTATTAGATTTTTCTTTAATAGTTTTATTTTGGATAATTATTAGATTAGTTTATATAGTTTAGAAATAGCTTTTTTATTTTATTTTTTAGAATGGAAATTGGTTTTTTATTTTTATTATCATCATAGAAAATTTTTATAGATTTTAATATTTGTAGTTTTTTTTAAATAGAATTATTTTTCTTTTAGAATATAGATTTTATTAGAATTTTAATAGTTTAGTATATTTTGTCTTAAATAGAAAATAGAGACTAAAATAGGTTTTATTTTTAAGTTTTTATAGAATATTTTTATTAATTGTTTTTTAATAGATTTTGTTTATTAGGATTAATTACTATTATAATGTTTTACGAGGTGATTTATTTGAGTCAGCATTTTAATTAGTATTGGTTTTTGAGTTTATTCGTTTAATCAGCATCAGTCAACTAATCATCATTAATTAAACCAAATCATCAATTTATCACTTAATCTGACAAGGGCCACATGTCATCTTCCTATATATGCCGTTACTATTCATTCTCTCCCTCACCAATCCCAACCCTAGCCGTTATACTGTTCATCCACCTCCCATTCCACCATCACTCATCACCTTCCATCTTCATTCTGAAACAACCGGTCTGGAAAGCTTCGAACCTCAAACTCGTCTATCTAAAAAAAACCATTCCATGTTCTTCGAAGTTCTATCACAACCACTCCTAAATACCCAGATTCGGATTTTCCTCTTCTAACTCGCAATAACCTTTTGCATTCGTGACGAATTCTTTAAATGAAGACCTTCCATCACCTCTTACATCAATCTTTCTTACCCTCATTTTCGTCATCACCTTCATGAAGCCACTCTCTACTGTGTAACAACCCTAATGTCCACCATCTCCTTCAAGCTTCCGTCAACCACCAAACAGAAACCCCAAACGTTTCACCATCTCAAACTTCATCTTCTCAGACCCTTCTCCAACTCAAAAAAACAATATTCAAACCCACTTTCCTCCTTCGAATCGAACAGACCCATTAACGGTAACCCAGAAATCCAAACCTTCATCACCTTCGAAACCCACGCCCAGATCTTCATCTTTTTCCTACCCAGAATTTGGAACCCAACAATCACCATTAAACCTTCGTCTGTCTCAAGCCCAGAAATATTCAAACCCAAAACGTGAAATCCTACATCATGGTCCTCCGAAAAAAACCCAGAACAACTCATTACCATTCCCAAGCATTCAAAGCACCACTTTCGGACCTTCATGTTCCTCCGCGAAAACCCAGAACATGCCCCTTTCTCAAACGAAACCCATAACCCACCATTTTCGTTCATAACCCTTCTTCAATCTCCAAACCTCTTCCAGCTTCACCACCTTCGACCCACCGAAACACCATTCCTTAACCTTAAAATCCATTTGAACAAAACCATCTCCAAACTTCATAAACAACACGTACAAACTAAAACAAAAATGGAACAGAGAAGAGGGTTTTGATTTTGAACAAAGATTGAGAGATGAAGGTTGGTGATTGATAAATCAAACTTGGACATAGAGAAAGTGAAACGGAAAGTTTGATTTTAAAACGGAGCGGAGGTTAGGAGGGGAAGGGTTTGGTTTCAGAACAGAGAAAGTGATGTTAAACATGCGAAGAAGAAGAGGGTTTCGATTTTCTTTTTCTTTTTCTTTTCTTTTATTATTCAGCTACTGTTGACGGGTATAGGCCCACCATGTCACCTTATTGCTTCTTTCTTACCCCCCGTTTCATTACATACCTCTCCCCCTGTGTTCTTAACTTTTTATATTAATTATCATGTAAATATATTATTATGTAATTTATATTTATATATTGATTATGTTTATATGGTTTTGTTTTAATCTTTATTTTTTGTAAATATATTATTTTCTACATATATATATATATATATATATATATATATATATATATATATATATATATATATATATATATATATATATATATATATATATATATATATATATATATATATATATTATTAACTTCTTTTTACAGTTTTTTTAGAATATATTATTTAGCTTTATATAATTTCTTTTAGAATTTCTATACTTTATTTATTTTAGAAGTTTATTTCAATTTTAGAGTTGAATTCCATTTCGCCTTTGTTATTGGGCGTTTTGTCCCATTTTCATCTGTTTTTGGTCGATGACGACATTTCCGTAATTCAGTACCAGTCAAATTATTGATGAATAATGTTGGATCCGAGACCACTTCTTTCTTTCCTCATTTCTTCTTTCGATTTTATTTTGACTCTCTTGGATCGATGTAGTCTTGTATCCGTAAGACGAGATCCCATTTCTTTTGGCCCGTGCGACATGATTCAATTGGAGAACGATCTTTAATATCATTTCTCTATCTTGTCCATAGCACGGATATCAATACGCAACCTCCTATAGTTTGACTTCTCTTATAAGTCGAGCTACGACGATTCAGCGTCACATTGGTCCTGATTCGAAACATCATCAACAAGGAATTAAAGAGGAGAAGCTTGGAAATGAGCATGCACACAAGATCAAGGGTCAACGAATCCACTCCGTTCGGTAACATCTTTCTAATTCATCTGTTTTATTCAACCGTCGAGTGTTGTGAGCTGTTGTCGATAGACACGTGGAAAATAATGAGTGGGAGGCCTTCTCTCTCTCGTCTAGAGTGTTTAGCATATGTCCTTTGAATAATATGTGACGCATTCGCTCCTACGTCTTAGGTTTTAGCGTGTGCGTCCCGATCCGTTTCCTTTCTCTCGCATCCTTGCGATTGAGACCCCTTTTATCTCTCCCTCGTGCGATTGAGATCCTTTATCTCGCCCCCTTGCAATTGAGACTCTCTTTTCTCTCGCCCCCGTGCTATCGAGACCGTTTTTCCGTAGTTAGCCGAACTACGGCTGCTCTGATCTTTCATATCTGTTGAGAGTATGTAGGCATAGGATTGTGATAATCCTAGCGAGCACTTTTCCCTTTTTCCTTTAGTTGGCCGAACTACAGCTGCTCTGATCTCTCATATTTATTGAGAGTATGTAGGTATATGATTGCGATAATCCTAGCGAGCACTTTTCTCTCTTCCCTGTAGTTGGCTGAACTACGACTGCTCTGATCTCTCATATCTGTTGAGAGTACGTAAACATAGGATTGTGATAATCTTAGCGAGCACTTTTCCCTCTTTTCTGTAGTTAGCTGAACTACAGCTGCTCTGATTTTTCATGCCAAATGAGAATATGTAGGCACAAGACGCGATGTCTTGGCAAGCACACTAACAACTAATTTCTCTTTTCTTTCGCCCCTGTGAGATCAAGGCTTTCCCGCTAACAACTAACTTCCCCTTCTCTTGCCCCCGTGCAATCGAGACTAGCCTGTTGTTCTAAACCCTTTAGGTTCCCCGTACCTTTCAACCATGACATACTACGTCCGTTCTACCGCAAACAGGTAACGCCTAAGTCTCCAATGGTCGAGGAACAATACACCTAACTACTAGAATGTGTACGCTAGTATCGTCTACCTTTTCTCTCGCCCCCGTGCGATCGAGAACACCCTTGTTTTCCCGTAGTTAGCCTGAACTATGTTTTGCTCTAATTTCTCTACCTGTTGAGAATACGTAGGCATGGGATTGCGACAATCCTAGCGAGCACTTTTCCCTCTTTCCTGTAGTTGGCCAAACTACACCTGCTTTGATTTCTCATACCAGATGAGAATATGTAGGCACAAGACGTGATGTCTTAGCGAGCACAGTAATAACTAATTTCTCTTTTCTCTCGCTTCCTTGCGATCGAGACCTTCCTGCTAATGACTAATATCCCCTTTCCCTTGCCCCCGCGCAATCGAGTCCAGCCTGTTTTTCTAAACCTTTAGGTTTCCCTTACCTTTAACCCATGACATACTACGTCCGTTCTACCGCAAACAGGTAACGCCTAAGTCTCCAATGGTCGAGCAGCAATACACCTAACTGCTAGAATGCATACGCTAGTATCGTCTACCTTTTCTCTCGCCCCTGTGTGATCGAGAACACCCTTGTCTTCCCGTGGTTAGCCTGAACTACGTTTTGTTCTAATTTCTCATACCAGATGAGGATACGTAGGCACAAGACGCGATGTCTTGGCGAGAAATCCCCCCCGTAGTTTCTCGAACTACGTTGACTCTGACTTTCCCATTGCACGAGGGAATACGTAGGCATAGGGCGACGATGTTCTATCGAGTCAGTTCTTTCCGTTTCTCCCGTTTAGCAGAAGCCGTAGATAGTTTGTTTTACACCCATAGACTAGATAACAAGCGTGGATCCCATTGAGTACAACGGACGTGACGGGTGATCATACCTTCCCCTTGCCTAACCGACTCCCGAACCCAAGATTTGGTTGCGATGACCTGTCTTTTCCCCTTTTTGTAGGTTTTCTCTGATCGTTTCCTTTCCCTCTCTTTAGGATAAATAACGAACGGTGGCAACTCTTCTGTCCTTGTCGACCCTTTTCACAGCAATGTGACACTTCCCAAATCCGGTCCTTTTGTTGATACTGCTGGTACCTTAGAGTGGTCAGAGAGATTGATGGGATTGACTTCTGAGAATATCATTTGGTTTGATAGAGATCAGTTAGGTACAGAGATTATCTACAGTTGTGGTGGTTTTCCTAACGTCCCGTTGGTCGGAAGGAAAGGATACATTAACTATAACCCATCCCTTGCAGTGAGGCAGTCTGGGTATGCCTTGAGAGAGCCTCCGAGAGAAGAGGAAATACAGGAATCTCTGTATTTCACTGGCTTGCTGGAGAATGACACCTTGGCTAGAGTGGAGAAAGCCTGGAACAAAATTCATCGCAGAGGGAAAGCTTCTTTGGGGAAGAGTAATAGCAGAGCTTACGATCGTTATGTGACTTGGATTCAGGAAAGAGCTGAGGGAGTGGTGATGCCTTTTCCACCTTATGAGCCTTTTTGCCCTCTGATGATTGAGGAGCCTACTACTGTTGATATCCAAAGGTATAATCAGTTATGGTCTGAGAAAGAGGAGTTGCACAAGGCAAATAAAGAGTTGGAGAAAGAGATTATTCAGCTCCGAAGCGAAAAGGTTGAAGCTACTCGTTCCTCCAAGAGGCAAACTGAGTTGGTAAACAAGCTAGGTACAAATCTTACCAAAGAGATTAACGCTCATGAGCATTTGGGTTTAGATTTGAAGGCTGTCAGTGATGTCCTTGCTTCTAAGAAGAAGGAGTTGGATAGAGCTTATCTAGAGATTTCCAGGTTTTATGACCAGTGGAATACTGCCCTCACTAATAACAACGAGCGGGAAGATATACTCAAACAACAGATTGTCAAGTTGAAAGCTCAAATCCAAGTGAAAGATGAGAAGATTGCAACTGAAGCCTCACTCCGACGTGACAGTGACTGTAGACTGAATGAAGCGCTTGCAACGTTGGATGATTACAAGTCTAGAGCTTATGTGAAGAGGTGTAAGCTTGAGGAGGCTTTTGGTGAGGGCGTCTGGGAGGAATATGCTCAGGACTTACAGACCACTATTAGCCGGAGAGAGCTGCTCATCCGGGGGTTGCTTATTAGGCCAGACCATTCAGAGACGAAGGAGCTGGTAGAGGGTTTCCAGTCTAGTTGTCGTACTTGATTGCATTTCTTTTCAATCTGTTGTTAGGATGTATATCTTGACCATCACAAGACCTGTTGGCTGAGGTCATTTTGATTCCATTGTATTGATGTAGCCATGTGTTGCACCCCAAAATTTGCTCAACCTTTTCTTGCCTAATTTGTGTTTCATTGCATTTCATTTGCATAGTTACATCATGTACACAGTCTAATCATTTGCATATCATAGCATAGCATGCCTCCAACAGGGGATCAAAGGTGTCTATCAAGAGAAGAGCCTAGAAAGAGGTGTTATCTAAGATTGAGAAGTCATTCAAGTCATCAAGAATAGATTTGAAGTCTGGAGAAGCTTGAGTGCCTACATGTGGGTTTTGCTCCTATCTTGAGGAATGTTGAGAATCATCAGGGGGATGAGAAGCATGGAATGGGAATGTGAGGTGTGTATGGATCTCATGGGATGCCTAGAGGTCCCTATTGAAACTTAGACAAGTCATTATATCAAGTTCAAGAACCTCAGTTGAGGTGTGTACAAGTAGGGTTTCATCTGGGTAACCCTAGGTCAAGGAGAGCAAAGAAAGGGCATCAAGACCTAGATATAGGTCATGGAAATTATGGATTGATATGTTGAAGCATGTGTGTGGATGAGCCAAGACCAATTTCAAGAGAATCAAGAGTGGTTGGAGGTGTTTGAGACAGGGTTCCTAGGGTAAAATCCCCTGTATAGCACTGGACTTCCAAGCCACATAAATCCAAATACAAGTTTCAAATGGATTCTTGGCCAACATGAAACTTGTATAGCTTCTCAATACCTTTAATTTGAGTACTAGAAGTCTTAAAGAAGATTTGTAGAACTCAAGTTATGGTTCTTGCAAGTTACAAGTCATCAGAGGACACTGAAATTTATCTGTGAAAGTCACTTGACTTCCAAGAAACGTTTGCCCCTCAAGGAGTTTTCAAATGGATTCTTGGCCAACATAAAAGTTGTAGTTCTTGATCTTAGATTTAATTTTAGTACTAGAAGTCCTCAAGAAGATTTGTGGAACTCAAGTTATGATCTTGGCAATCCAGGGGTATTTTGGGAAAGTTGAATTATGGGTCTTTTCCAACATGTGTCAAAATCTCTATCTTCCACTCTTGAAATGAAAAATTGTTCAACATGAGATGTGCTTAAAATGGTGTTTCTAGGTTAGATATGAAGTCATGGTAAGTTGGATTGGCTTATTTCACAAAGTGCTCCAAAATGGCCTAAAAAGGGAGATATTTCAAATGATTCAAAAGAGGGAAAAATGATTTTTTGAATTACAAGGCACAAACATGGCATATGGGTAGTCATTTTGAATGGAAATTGGATTTCAAACACATTGGCAATGTCACAATTTTGAGATGAGCCCTAATTTTATGAGTTGCTTTGAAAAGTGCTTACTTACATTACAAGTTACAATGCCAAAACAAGAATCAAAGCATTTCAGGCTGAGCTGGCTATCTAAACATGTCCCAAATCCAATTTGCAGTTGAAAGGAACATTCTAGAGCCAACTGTAACAAGCAAATCGTGACCGGTGCATTGGATTTTCAAGTGTAAATCAGAATTTTGGATCAACAGATTTGGGCCTGAATTGGATTGCAAAAGCCCACAAATAGTTTCTATTTAAGCTCTAGAATGATTCCAGATGAAGTTTGGTGCAGAATTCGTGCAGAGAGGGAAGATAGCAAGTTGAGTTTCAAGAGTTCTAACTGAAAACGGTTTTGGAGTTGGGATCAAGATCAAGCCAAATTGAAGTGCCTAGAAGCTTCATCTTGCTTCATTGATCGTGTTTGAAGAGTTGCAAAGCTTGAATCCATCATCTTCTACCTCTGTTGAGTCAATTTTCACAGGTATGTAAATCTTGGATTTCCTATTGATCTAGGCTGAATTAGTTAGCAATGTGTATGTGGTTAGGTTCCCTATGATTGGTAGAACGATTTAGGTTTGGTTTGGCATCATTTGGTGATGATCGAGGGAGTGCACCAATTTCTGTTTGGATTTAGTTACATGTAATCTTGAGGAATTAACATGATTGTGATAGCTTAGAATGATCAGTGTAACATGAGGATCATTTCTGTGGTTTCAATTTTGAAGATGGTGATGATTGAGATTTTGGTACTTTCTGAACTTTGTTTCGAATTCTAAAATCCATGGAGAATTGGTTGAAGTAGATGTGATATCCATGATCCTTGTGGTTTTCTGATCCAGTTTGGTACAAGAAGTTTTTGATTTGGTCACCTGCAACCGCCACTTCGCCGGAGAAGACGGTGTTTTCCACCGTGGACCACCACCTGAGAATAGTCTCAGGTCACCTGAACTTTGGGGAAAACAACCTCCTGGCCCTTGGATCAGTCCTTCAGATGGACTTTGTAAGCAGATCTGTTGGCTACCATTTAAACTCAGCTTTCCCCCTTTATTCCAAAACGCGCCGTTTCATTAATGTGACTCAGCTTGTGAGTCACCAGCCACCTCATCCTCACGTGGACGCGCCTCAACGCTTGGATTTGATTACCAGTCTCTCCATCTGATGGCTCCCATTTAATCCAGTTTTTAATTTCTTTTATTCTTTTTAGTATTTTCTTTTATTCCATTTAATTTCTAAAATCCATATTAAATCCAATTTTGATCCAAAAAATATTTTAAAAATATCTACATGATCTTGGATTTAATTGTGATTTTCTGAAATTAATAAATCTCATTTTCATCCATTTTTCAATTTAATTTGATTTTCTCCATTTTATTATTTTCTTTAATTTTCTATATTTGCTACATGTTTTTGCTGGTTTTATTATGATCAATTGGTGTGGAATTTTGAGTTGGTTCTTATTGGATTAGTTAGCTTAGAGAAGCATGTATCCTTAGAGATTTTATCATATTTTTGTGAATAAAATTTAGGTTAGTTTGAGAGGTGAATAGGAGATGTGTTAGAATTAGGGTTTTAAAACAACTAGTTGTAGTTTAAGGCATAGTTTGGGGACTTGGTGATTGATTTAGGTCCTAGGATTTATATGGGGTATTGGGTATAGGGTTAGGTTCCCTTATAAATTTACTTAGGATTTTATGATGAGTTTTAGCATTTTATTTGATTTTTGAAACTTGTGTGGTGATTGTGGGTTTTCCCCTTGGATATGTGGGTTGGTTATGTTTGTTTGGGCTATTTTGGGTGTGCTTTTGGCTTGGGTTTTGCTTGGATGAATTGAAGATCAAGTGAAGTTGCCTTGGATGACTTGAAGAAGCTTGGAGTTGAAGATTTCTCATCTGTTGGAGTGCCTGTCAGGGGTTTAGGATATGTAGGAAGAGCATTAGAATGGCTTTGTTTCTTCTTTCAAACATAGAGAGCTTCTTGTGCCTCTATTCAATCCTATGACACAAGGTCCTCCCAAAGAAGTTCCATCTCTCCTTAGGAGGGATGTAGAGCATGCTTTGGTTGAGTAGAACCTTGAGGATGTCTTTCAATTTGCAGTGTTAAGTTCTTAGTGATTTCCTTTGGTTGTCATTAAGTTTCTCAACATTATAACCTGATCTTGTGGAATGGTTCTCCCTTGGAGGTGCTTGTTGAAGCTTATTGAAGTCGAAGTTTAAAGCTTGTTGAAGCTTGGTGCTTGTTGGAGAGTGGAAATTTAGGGCTTGAAGATAGGAGCTATTCATGAAGATGAAGGTTGTTGCTGTCAACTTTTTGCTGGTTAATCATTTGTTGATGTCAGAGCTGCTGTTTGCTGTAGGAGTTTGGTGTTGCTGCTTAGGCTGCCTCCTCTGCTTTTGGATTTTGTTTTTTGTATTGTTTGTTGGCTTGTGTAGCTTGCCCCTAGGTTTGAAGTGAATGTTGATTCACTTTACCTATTGTTTTCTCTCTTGCCTCTCTTATATTGCTGCATTACATGCATTTTACTGTATTTGCTTGTTGTCTTTTCTGTTTATCCCCTAGGATCTCTGATTTCCTCTGTGCAGGAGGGAATTACGATAAACATTAGGATTCTTATTCATGCATGACAACATTAGGTGAGTTTTTATTCCCTTTTCAACCCTAGGCTTTTTAGAGCTTCTTTCTCTTCTTATCTTAAAACAACTCAAAAATACAGTAATAAGGTTAATCGATGTCGTACGTTACGAGCCTTAAGCTATTTAAGAGAGGGTTGCTGGAGGGTCACTCTGCAGTAATCTGACTGCTTAGTGCGTTACCCTCAGGGTGACATGCGACGTAGTCACTCTCAAATCATAGTCTCTAGTGCGTCAGAGATTGCAAACAAACTAAAAAACACTTCTTTCGTAAAAGATTCAAAACAAACATCAAAGTGTCATTTTTGTCCGCTTGGACTTTTAATCAAGAAAAACCCTTTTTGAAGGTAATAAAAACAGTCAGACAAGCTTGTGTCTTCCGTAGCCCAAACTACGTTTGCTCTGATCTTTCATGCTGTATGAAAGTGTGTAGGCATAGGATGTCGTATCCTAGCGAGCAACCTTCCCCTCCTTTCCCGTAGATAGGCGAACTACATTGACTCTGATTTCTTGTTCCAGGCAGGAATACGTAGGCATAAAGTGCGATACTTTACCGAGTCAGTTTCTTTTCTTTTTAACCCAGACCTGTAGAGTAGATAGAATAACACACCCTTAGATAGAAAACAAGCGTGGATCCTGTAGAGTACGACGGACGTGAGGGGTGCTAATACCTTCCCCTTGCGTAATCGACTCCCGAATCGAGGATTTAGTTTTGATGACCATTCCTTTCCCTCTTTGCGTTAGGTTTACTCTGAGCGTTTCCTTTCCCTCTGTTGGGATAAATAACGCATGGTGGCGACTCTTCTGTCATAGCCGGCGCCGATTTTCGCAGTAGCGACAGCTGGAGACTCTGCTGGGGACTCCAACGGTTCCCTATGCGAGTCAATCCTAGCGCTTGTTTTCCCGTCTGGGGTTTTGTATGTATTTACCTTTCTGCCTTTACTTTCAGTATTATATTATTGTTGTTGTGCTGGGAAGAGGGTTAGATTGAGAGATAAGTCGGACCTGGGCTTGAGTTTGCACATAGACTTAGAAGTAGAGAGTAGTGGTTAGCCTGCTTGCTTAGCTCGCACCAGCTAGCCGCAAAATCTGCGCTCGGACGAGATTCTCTTTGATGCTTCTTGCCTGGCCCTTAGGGCTCGACAAGTTGTCTGACCCGAGGATTGTCGACTCTGGGGACCTATCATTTGGGATTCAACTAAGTGAGGCCGCTTCAAGGGATGATGATGCCACACCTTCTGGGTATCGTGTCATCGCTCTTGAAAGTCTGTGACGTTGAACCCGCATAGGATGCCGTACCTCGTCTGCGAGTTAAGTACATACCTGTGAGGGGTAGGTAGGTCTGTTTGCAGGAAACCTTTGACTTCAGAGTACCTGGTTTATCTCTGTCAGTGAGATGTGGTTACAGGGTTCATTTGGGTGGTTGGTTTGGTTTGAGGCGAAGATTTGATGGTTCTCAGGTTTCAGTACAAAGCAGTACAGTTCATCAGCATTGCACTTGATCCCCTGTTTGCATATGCATGTGCATTTTCATGTTTGCATTTCATTAACGTGTATTTATGTTGCAGGTTTGATCATTCCCCTCTGATTCTAGTGTATCTTCTAGCCAGACAATGGAGTCCATGAAGAGTCAGTTGCTTACCGGTTGCATTCGCCAGATATCAGTTCCTTGTTGGGATTAGTTGCTCTAGCAAATGAGAGAGTGAGGGCTGAGTTCAGAGTATCTTACGGGAGATTTCTTAGTTTGTTGTACAGGCCTTCAGCATTTGAGACGACTGGGGTGTATACTTTGATGCAGTTTTATGAGCCTCAGCTGAGATGTTTCCTATTCCCCAACTATATTCTGGCACCCACTTTGGAGGAGTATTCTGCTATGATGGGAGTTCCTGTGTTAGACCAGATGCCCTTTATACATGTTGATACTGAGCCTGAGTTGGCTACACTTGCTGAGGTTGTCAGTTTGGACGCTTCTGAGTTCCCTGGAGGTTTGGTCAAGCTGAACGGAGCTTATGGTTTTCACCTGTCTGTCCTGGTTGAGAAGGCTACGCAGTGCACGAAGAGTGGATGTTAGGTTGCTTTCAGTGCCATTCTAGCGGTCTGCATCTATGGGATCGTCTTGTTTCCTAACGTGCCAGATTTTGTTGACTCAGATGCCTTCCTGATTCTTGCCTCGAAGAATCCAGTTCCTACGCTCTTGGGCGATGTTTATCATTCTATTCACTATAAGAATGAGAAACATCGTGGCAAGAATGTTTCCTGTTGTCTTCCTCTTTTGTACAGGTGGTTCTAGGGACATCTTCCGAAGATAGAGCCTTTTGTTGATGTTGTTAATACTTTGGATTGGCCTTCCCGGTTGATGGGGCTGTCTGCTGAGAACGTCCTTTGGTTTGATCGAAGTATGCTTGGCACTGATATTATATATAGTTGCAGTGGCTTTTCGAATGTCCCTTTGATTGGACGGAAAGGCTGTATCAACTATAACCCTTCTCTGCTGGTAAGACAGTTTGGTTATGCCTTGAGAGATGCTCCTATTAAGGTTGAGATACAGGAATCTCTGTATCTCACGGGCTTATTAGATGAGGCTGTTTTGATCAGGTTAAGACATGCATGGGCTAACATCCATAGTTGAGGGAAAGCTTTGCTTGGTAAGAGCAACAACAAAGCTTATGATCCCTATTTGGCTTGGATCCACGAGAGAGCTAGAATTTCCTCGATGCCATATCCTGCTGTGGAACCTCTGTATCTTCCAGTGATTGAGGCACCTACTTCGATAGAGGTTGAGAAGTATAACAAATTGTTGGTTGAAAATGAAGAATTGAAGAAAGCCAATGATGAGTTAGAGAAAGAGATCCTCCAGTTGCATCGTGAGAAGAATGAAGCTACCTTCACTGTGAAGGAACATACGGAGTTGATTAATAGGCTGGGTTCAAAGTTGACTGAGGAGACCAACAAGAAGGAAAAGGTAGGAGTAGCCTTGAACGATGTTAGCAAGGTGCTTGATTCCAAGAAGGAACTCTTAAACAAAGCTTATTCCCGACTCGGCAAGTGGGAAGCATTATGGAATACCACGCTTACCAAGCGGAAGGAGCATGAAGATGAGCTGAAGCTGCAGATTGCCACGCTAGAGGCGCAGATTAGAGCCCAGGATACAAAGATTTCTGAAGAGACATCACTTAGGAGTGTTGTTGAGCTTAGAGTAAGTGACCGTGGCGAGAAGCCGAAAGGTTGTGAATTGAAGGCCGGCTCCAAGAGATGCAAACTCGACGAGTGTTTTGGCGAAGGAACCTGCAAGGATGACGCCAAAAAGCTGAGATCCACTGCTAAGAGACATGCATTACTGATACAAGAGCTAATCTCCAAACTAGGCCATTTAGAGACGTTGAGGATATTGGAAGATGTCAGAGCGCGCCATTTGGCCTGAGTCATCTTTGCCTTGCTTTTTGTACTTGTATTTTGACCATCGCCAGGCTTGTTGGCCGAGGTCTCTTCAGTTGTATTCAGTTGTACTCTTGTACTCTGCCTCTCGACATTTGTTTATATATGAGGGTTTTCTGATTCCTTGCTTGCCTGATGGGGACTCCATTGTCGTGATGGCCTTCTCTCTGAAACTAGAATCGGGGGAGACTATAACCTGTAGCATATTTATACGTTTGCATCTGCATCCTCATATTGCATAACTGGTATTTTTGAATCTGTATCTTATTTCCTGCATCTGTCAGGTTTTTCAGGATTGACGACCAGAGAGTCCATCGCTATTCAACCAGAAACAACTGCAAGAAGATAATGGATCAAGTCCAAGTTGAGATGCAGGAAATCCGTGAGAAGTTGACTCTGTTCATGCAAGCTATGGAGAGCATGGCCAAGGGCCAGGAGAATCTTCAGACCTTGGTGCAGCCGCTGCTGGCGCGGGCAAACGGAAATGGCAACACTGACCACATTTCTGTTGAAACTCCTCGTCGGGAGGATGAGATACTAGCAATTGTTACTCCACCTGTTGTGACTGTCAACGGAAACACGGGTACTGGTGCAGGTGCCGGCGCTGGTAATGGCAATACTGGGAATGGTGGTGATGGGCATGTTGTTAACAACAAAGGCAACACTGTGGATGCTGATCAAGGATTCGTTGACAATCTTGGCTTCAGAAACAATGGGTATGGCAATGTCAATCAGGACGGGAACTTCGGGTTCAACAATCAAGGCTTTGGTAACGATGGTTACGACAACAATCAGGGGTACGGCTACGGTAATGGTGGATTCGGTAATGTGAATGTGAACGGGGCTGGAGCACTTCCTTTCAACAATGGCTTTGGACCTGCTGGGGTCAATCTGGGGTTCGGCAACCGAGGACAGGGTCCTGTGTTCAATCATCAAGGATTTGGCCGTAACATGGGTTACGATGGGTATGGCAATGACTGGAATGTGGATCAACAGGATGACGCTTTTTCAGGAAGAGGTATGGGACCTGAAGGCCCTATTGACCCAGTTCAGAGGATCAAAATGCTATAAGAGCAGATGAAAGGTGTGGTTGATCAGAACTCCGCTGGATTAGATATGACTTCTATGGGGTTGGTACCGGGGCTGAGGGTGCCGTTGAAATTCAAGGCTCCAGCATTTGACAAATACAAAGGGGATACCTGCCCTAAGGTCCACGTCCTCTCTTATTACAGAAGGATGTCCGCATATTCGGATGATGAAAGGATGCTCATGCATTTCTTTCAGGATAGCTTGTCAGGACCGTCGCTTGAATGGTATATGGGGCTGGAGCCCACTCAGATTAAAACCTGGAAGCAGTTGGATGATGCTTTCGTGACGCATTACAAATATAACAGCGATCTGGCGCCGAACAGGGTCCAATTACAGGGTTTGTCACAGAAAAACGGTGAAAGTTTTAAAGAGTATGCACAAAGGTGGCGCAATATGGCAGCGAGGGTGCATCCTCCTTTAATTGAAAGGGAGATGAACGACATGTTCATTGGGACATTTACGGGGATGTTCTACGAAAAATTGTTTAGTGTGTCGTTGGGCAGTTTCTCAGATTTGATTCTTATAGGGGAGATGATCGAGAACGGGATTAAAGTTGGAAGATTCCAAGCAGGGGAGTCTACCTCAGCAGGAGGTACAAGAAAAGCATTCGGTGGTAGGCGACAGGGTGATACAAGCGCTGTATTTGGTGGCAGAGGCCGGGGCAGGGCAGAAATTAGTACATTCAACCTCAACAGATAGCCAGTGTTACTATCTCGTTTCCTCAACAGAGGCAGCCACAACAGCAACAACAACCACAGCAGCAGCAAGGGCAGAATCCCGGTCAGAGAAGGGTACAGAATACGAGACCGAAAAGAGTGTTCGACGCACCTCCTTCCACATATGCAGAACTCCTTCAGACCCTGCTAGGGTTGAACTTGGTTGAAAAGAGGACTTTGGCACCGCCTACAGGGTCGGTACTTCCTTATGGGTATGATGCTAACAAGCAGTGTGAATTCCATTCCGGGGCGCCCGAGCATGATATAGAAGCTTGTCAGGCATTTAAACATAAAGTTCAGGATTTGTTGGACACTAAAGCCATCAACTTTGGCCAAGTGGGGCCCAATATTGTACAACAGCCTATGCCCAATCATGGGGCAAATGCCATCTTAACAGAAGAAAATTTGAACTTGGTGTTGGATGTTAATGAGTTGAAGACACCATTGAGTGAAGTGAAAAGCAGGTTGCTCATAGAGGGAGTATTTCCCGGTTGTGATGAATACTGTTTAGAGTGTTGGACCCAGCCAGAGGGCTGTAATGATTTGAAGCAGGGCATTCAGGCCATGATCGACGAAGGGACCTTGCAATTTGATCGAACTGCGGTTGAGAAGCCTGTGGAGGCATTATGTGAATAGCAGAATAATATTGCAACGTTGACGATCCTGAGGAAGACTATAACGATAGTGGCGCCCACCCAGTGGCCAACTATTATGATTACCAAGGCAGGGCCTATTCCCTTTGAAAGTACGAAAGCTGTCCCGTGGACATATGGATTAGAAGCATATTGCAACGGTGAAAAGATTGTGATGAATAGCCAGCCAGCAAGGACAGTTGATAATGTTGTTGGTACTGGGGGCATGACCCGTAGCGGGAGGATCTTTACCTCACCTGAAATAGAAGCGGAGAGGTTGGCCAAAGGTAAAGCCAAAGTAAATGAAAGCGGACCTACTCAGTCGAAAGAAAAGGATACGTCACTCAAGGACGTAGAGGAGTTCATGAGACTGATTCGCTAGAGCGACTACAAAATTATTGAACACCTACAGCAGACGTCGTCGAAGATTTCTATCTTGTCGTTGTTGTTATGTTCCGAGGCGCACCGGAATGCCCTGCTAAAGATCTTGGATACGTCATTTGTACCGCAAGAAGTTTCTGTAAATCAGTTAGAGGGGATAATGGCACATGTCGATGCTGGACATAGCCTGGGTTTCACAGATTTTGATCTAACACCTAAGGGTCGAGAGCACAACATGGCTTTGCATATATCGGTAGAATGCCGGGGCACTGTAATGTCGCGGGTATTGGTGGATACTGGGTCGTCGTTGAACGTATTTCCAAAGAAAGCCATGATGAAATTGGACATACGGGGAGTTATTTGCACGCCCAGCGATTTGGTGGTAAGGGCGTTTGACGGGATGAAAAGGTCAGTGTTTGGGTCAATAACACTACCACTGCAGGTGGGGCCAGAGATTTTTGATACCGAATTCTACATCATGGACATCCATCCAGCTTATAGCTGTCTTCTCGGGCGCCCATGGATCCACGCTGCAGGGGCCGTAACATCCACATTGCATCAGAAGTTGAAGTATATGGTGGGTGATAGTGTTGTTACCGTTTGCGGGGAGGAGGATATTTTGGTCAGTCACCTGTCATCATTCAGATATGTGGAGGTCGACGGAGAAATACACGAGACACCTTGTCAAGCCTTCGAGGGGTTGCGGATTAAAGACAAAGCTCAGGGTTCCAGCAAAATATCAGATGTGACAGTGTCATCTTACAAAGAGGCTCAGGCTTTAGTGCAGACTGGCGAGACTAAAGGCTGGGGGCAGGTGCTGGAGATTCTCGTGAAGAATGACAAGTTTGGGCTAGGGTATCGACCGACGTCGTCAGCGTCATCTTCAGGAGCGCCCAGGTTAAAGGGACCGGTCACGATTACGCCAAGCGGGGTGTGCTTCGAGACTATCAACGCTATTTCCGATGCTGAGGACGGGGATAGCGACTGCGATATGGACGCGTGGATCTAGCCAAGCGTACCAGGACAAAGTCTCTGCAACTGGTCCATCCGGGAAACTGTCCCAGTGACTTTTAAACAGTAATGATTTGTTTTATCAATCGTTGAATAATCCTATGTCCTACTCGGGGCATAGTGATGTTACATTAGGGCTGCTTGATTATGTGTATTGCATTGTTTTAATCATGAAATAAAGGCGTTTTTCATATTCGAATATTGTGATCCCTGTCTTTTCTTGTTTTTACTTTAACAATAAATGGCAACGTGGTTATTTGCTTTGTTTGCGTGTTGAAGCGTTTAACCATTTCCTTTGCAGGACTAATATTTTAGATGATATCTCATACGAACCACCTATGACTCGTCTCGACTTCGAGCACCCGGTATTCCAAGCAGAGGAAGAGATTGTTGAGGATAGCGACCTGCCAGAGGAGCTTACTCGTTTGTTGAAACAGGAAGAAAGAATCATTCTGCCTCATCAGGAGGAAATTGAGATTATCAACCTGGGGTCGGAAGAAGTTGTAAGAAATATCCATATAGGTGCTGCACTACAAAGCGACGTCAAGCAAAGGCTGATTGAGATACTGCGAGAGTATGGTGATATATTTGCTTTGTCATACGAGGATATGTCTGGGCTGGATACGGACATGGTTGTGCACTGTCTGCCGTTGCGAGAGGAATGCCCGCCTGTTAAACAGAAACTTAGAAGAACCAGACCGGACATGGCTGTAAAGATCAAGGAGGAAGTGCAAAAAGAGTGGGATGCTGGTTTCTTAGCTGTTACAACTTATCCGTCATGGGTTGCTAATATAGTACCAATGCCGAAGAAAGACGGTAAAGTGCGAATGTGTGTAGACTACCGTGATTTGAATAGGGCGAGCCCGAAAGATGACTTTCCGCTTCCTCACATTGATGTGCCGGTCGATAACACTGCTCAGTTCTCCGTATTCTCTTTCATGGACGGCTTCTCGGGCTATAATCAGATCAAAATGGCGCCAGAAGACATGGAGAAGACTACCTTCATTACTCCCTGGGGAACATTTTGCTACAAAGTGATGCCCTTCGGATTAAAGAATGCTGGGGCAACATATCAACGTGCTATGACGACTCTCTTTCATGACATGATACACAAAGAGATCGAGGTTTATGTTGATGATATGATTGCCAAATCCCAGACGGAGGAGGAGCATTTGGTTAATCTGCTGAAACTATTCAAGAGGCTCAGGAAGTTCAAGTTGAGACTGAACCCTAATAAGTGCACTTTCGGGGTGAGATCGGGTAAACTGTTGGGGTTTATCGTGAGCGAAAAAGGAATAGAGGTTGATCCTGCGAAAATAAAAGCAATACAAGAAATGCCGACGCCTAAAACAGAAAAAGAAGTGCGTGGGTTTTTAGGGAGGTTGAACTATATCGCCCGGTTCATATCTCACCTAACTGCGACATGCGAGCCATTATTCAAGTTGTTGAAAAAGGATCAGGTGTTGACCTGGAATGAAAATTGTCAAAAGGCGTTCGACAAGATAAAAGAATACTTGCAGGAACCTCCTGTTTTGATACCCCCAGTGGCCGGGAGACCTTTGATTATGTATTTGACGGTTCTTGAGGAAAGTATGGGTTGTATTCTCGGTCAACATGACGAGACCGGACGTAAAGAGCATGCGATTTACTATTTGAGTAAGAAGTTTACCGACTGCGAGTCCAGATACTCAATGCTCGAGACAACGTGTTACGCGCTAGCCTGGGCCGCCAAACGTTTGAGGCAATACATGCTGAATCATACAACCATGATAATTTCAAGGATGGATCCAATCAAATATGTGTTTGAGAAGCAAGCACTCTCCGGAAGAATTGCCTGGTGGCAGATGGTGTTAACCGAATACGATATACAATATGTCTCGCAAAAGGCTATTAAAGGTAGCGTTCTGTCTGAGTACCTTGCGGAGCAGCCTGTTGAGGAGTACCAATCGATGAGGTTTGATTTTCCTGACGAGGATATCATGTACCTGAAAATGAAAGATTGTGAAGAACCGTTGTCGGACGAAGGACCAGAGTTGGGTTCCAAATGGCAGTTGATATTTGACGGAGCTGTAAATTCCTATGGTAGCGGAATAGGTGCAATTATTACTACTCCTCAGGGGTCGCACATCCCCTTTACTGCCTAATTGACCTTTCCCATTACCAATAATGAGGCTGAATATGAGGCTTGCATCATGGGTCTGGAAGAAGCTATTGATTTGTGAATCAAACATCTGGATGTATACGGAGACTCAGCTCTAGTGGTGAATCAGATTAAAGGAGAATGGGAGACACGTCAGCCCAATTTGATACCATATATGAATTATGCAAGGAGATTGTTGCCTTTCTTTGACAAGGTGGAATTGCATCACATGCCACGAGCAGAAAATCAAATGGCTGACGCCCTGGCGACATTGTCTTCAATGTATAAAGTTAACTTCTGGAACGAGGCCCCCCAGATTGTTATTTCTCGGCTTGATAGGCCTGCATTCATATTTGCAATTGACGAGGCTCCCGATGGTCAACCCTGGTACTTTGACATCCAGAATTTCCTAAAAAACAAGGAGTACCTAGCTGGGGCATCCAGTCGAGATCAGAAGACTCTCAGGAGATTGGCTGGCAATTTCTATTTGAACCCGGACGGTGTCCTGTACAAAAGAAACCACGATTTGGTGTTGCTACGTTGTGTAGATGAGAAAGAGGCGAAGTTGCTCATGGAAGAGATACATGAGGGTACATTTGGTACACATGCTGGTGGGCATGCTATGACGAGAAAACTGCTGCGGGCAGGTTATTACTGGCTAACTATAGAAACAGACTGTTTCAAGTTTGCAAAGAGGTGTCATAAATGCCAGATTTATGCGGACAAGATCCATGTGCCTCCAAGCCCTCTAAATGTGATGTCATCACTGTGGCCTTTCTCGATGTGGGGGATTGATATGATTGGCAAGATTGAGCCTACGGCATCCAACGGACATCGGTTCATTTTGGTGGCAATTGATTACTTCACGAAATGGGTGGAGGCATCATCATTTGCCAACGTCACCAAACAAGTGGTCGCCAGATTTATCAAACGAGATATTATCTGCAGATATGGAATCCCTGAGCGGATTATCACCGACAACGGTTCGAATTTGAATAACAAAATGATGAAAGAGCTGTGCCAGAATTTCAAGATTGAACACCACAACTCTTCTCCTTACCGACCTAAGATGAATGGTGTTGTCGAAGCAGCCAATAAGAACATAAAGAAGATTGTCCAGAAGATGGTTGTGACATATAAATATTGGCACGAGATGCTACCTTTCGCATTGCACAGTTATCGTACGACGGTACACATATCAACCGGGGCAACCCCTTTCTCATTGGTATACGCGATGGAGGCAGTGTTACCGTTGGAGGTCGAGATTCCTTCCCTAAGGGTTTTACGTGATGTCCAACTCGACGAGGCAGAATGGGTTAAAGATAGACTGAATCAGCTCAGCTTAATGGATGAGAAGAGGCTGGCTTCTTTAGCATACGGTCGGTTATATTAGAGCCGGATGAAGAAAGCTTACGACAAGAAGGTATACCCTCGAAGCTTTCAAACGGGTGATCTTGTTTTGAAAAAGATTCTCCCACCACAAACAAATCACAGGGGCAAGTGGACTCCTAATTACGAAGGACCCTACGTTGTCAGAAAAGTCTTCTCTGGAGGAGCCTTGTTACTATCCACCATGGATGGTGAAGACTTTACGTCTCCTGTGAATTCGGACGCAGTTAAAAAATACTTTGCTTGAAAGTGACCCGCTGGACAGTAAAAAGAGAGTCCAGGCAAAAATGGGGCATCCCGGCGAACCATAAAAAATGAATAAAAGGTTCGGGAAAAAATTAGGGATAAAATTGAAAAATGTACACCCGCGAAGTCGAAAACCTGAAAAGGGCGACCTCAGCAAAAAAGGGTATCCCGGTGAATTGAAAACCCGCAAAGGGCGGTTCACGCAAAAGTTAGGGATTGAAAAAGCAAATGACTGCGGTCCGAATTTGATACAACATTGCTTAGCGGTTTGAGAGTACCTGGGGGCCGTCTGTCCAAAAATAATCTCTTCCGAAGATCGAGTACCGGTAAAGCGCAGAGTCAGGCGAGTCATAGGAGGATCAGCTCATGGTGTTTGTCTGTACCACGTCGCCGATATGTATACAAATATTGTTTTGTATTTTTATTTATGTTGCTTGTGCATATATGTATGTGTGTGTACGTAACTTCCTCTTTTCAGGAGTTGCATCCAGTGTACAAAACTTTGCCTATTCAGAGGCCCGTTATCAATAAAACATGTTATTCAGTACTTGATGCTTGTTCTTTACTATTTTGTTTGTGAAAGACGCCGATGTTTTTGATAAACTTGCACTTGCATAATCTTGTTGGCCCTTGCCAATAATTGCTAAAACTTCGAATTGACTGAAGTAATGTCATGGATGCTAACCTAGGTAGATTCTGTTGTATAGGCTTGTTTTGTCTCGTTTGTGTTTTGCAGGGTTCTTACCTTTGGAGCAAACAGTCAGGGATCGTATTCCCCAGCCAAATCGCTGGACGTTAGAGCCTGATTCCAGTTGATGTCGTTCCTCAGCTAGTCGCAGCTTATCCCCGAGATTTGAAATGACGTTTATCCCTTCCCTAAGGAGGGAATCATTTTCCCCAGAAGAGTGTCTTCAGGGAAGTTATCCACAGGATATCCCCAGCAAGTCGAAATCAGTATCCCCTGCAGAGGTTGCGCTCCCTAGTGAGTCGGATATGTGCAGGATCAATCCTCAGCATGGGAGATTCCCGCAGTGTTTAACCAAGCCTCAGTTGGTTCAGAAGGGATATCCCCACAGAAGACGGTTTCCCTTCTCCCCACAGGCCGTCATGCCTTTGTCAGGATGATTATCCCCAGCGGAGTGTTAGCTCCGAGTTTGTAAATTGTACCCAGACAGCTGTCCCCCAGAAGGGTCGCTTCTTCCCCTAGCTGAGTTACTCTTCCCATCAGGTGTTGTTCTTTCCTCCCAATAGAAATTGGTGTTTAATCTTTCCTCGGCAGAGTTGGTTGTGTTTCCGGCATTTATTTTGCCGGAATACTTTGTGATACCCGTTCATCCCCAACAGGGTGGTATTTGTCCTCAACAGCCGTGTTGGTGGAGCAAGCTTGTCAAAGCCTCCCCCAGCAGCCTGAACCTGCATTTGCATTCGCATATATTATCATGTTTGCATCTACCCAAAAAAAAAACGCGTAGCATTTCCATGCCGTATGGAGCATTACGCCATTGCCAAACATACGCATTTTGAAACATAAATCAGGAGTATGAAGTTACAGCTCAGATCTATTACCAGACGATCGAGGTCTCACCGTGAGACATGTGACGATATAGTTCACCTTATTATCCCCACAGGGTTACTGGTTGAAGTTTCTCTTATCCGGTCAGCGGAGCGTTCTTCCAGGTTTGCTGTCACGGCAGCATTTCGGGGTTTCATGAATCAAGATTTCAGAAGTGGTCACTTGTTGTCGAAACGGGTGTCGGGCAGTTATTTTCAGAATATCCCTAGTGGAGTTAGCTACTGCAAAGAATAGGCAAAGAAGCTATATCCAAGTTGATTTTCCTGTAATCAGGCAGATGACTTTTCCCGTATGAAGCAGGCGGATGAACTTGCCTGATGATTTTTCCCGTATGAAGCAGGCGGATGCACTTTCCTGTAATCAGGCAGATGACTTTTCCCGTATGAAGCAGGCGGATGCACTTTCCTGTAATCAGGCAGATGACTTTTCCCGTATGAAGCAGGCGGATGAACTTTCCTGTAATCAGGAAGATGAGTTTTCCCGTATGAAGCAGGCGGGTGAACTTTCCTATGTTTAGGCAGATGATTTTCCCGTATGAAGCAGGCGGATGCACTTTCCTGTAATCAGGCAGATGACTTTTCCCGTATGAAGTAGACGGATGGAGTTTCCTGTGTTTAGACAGATGATTTGCCTATATGGATAGGCAGATGAGTTTCCTGTGATTAGACAGAAATGGTTCCCCAGTAAAGTCGACGAATTTTATTGCCTATGATTGATAGGACCTCCTCGTGTTGGTGGGAGGCGACCAACTCATCCCCCGCGGAGTAGCCGGGATCTCTTCGGGTTGACGGAATGTGGAGTCCTGACGTGGACAATATCTCTTCGGGTTGACGAAATGTGAGTCCTGACGTGGACCGATTGGTGTTTAGTTGTGATTTGGCAAATTTGTTTCTCTTCTTGTGTTGACAAGATTAGTCCAGTCGTGGACGGAGGTATTCAGTACCTGTGGCGTTACACAGGTGGTTGATGTTGAAATCAGAGTTATTATCAGGAGTTGGATCAGTTGTTGCCGTAACGACCAGATTCAATTGGCGGATGTCGTTCCCCAAGCAGTGCAGTTTATTTCTGCGGTTGGCAAATTTCCAGGTTTCTTGGTATTCAACTGTCTCGTACCTCGATTGTTTGAATGTTGTTCACTCTTCACCCAGTCGGGTCCAAGCCATTTGAATAGGGGCAACTGTTGCACCCCAAAATTTGCTCAACCTTTTCTTGCCTGATTTGTGTTTCATTGCATTTCATTTGCATAGTTACATCATGTACATAGTCTAATCATTTGCATATCATAGCATAGCATGCCTCCAACAGGGGATCAAAGGTGTCTATCAAGAGAAGAGCCTAGCAAGAGGTGTTATCTAAGATTGAGAAGTCATTCAAGTCATCAAGAAGAGATTTGAAGTCTGGAGAAGCTTGAGTGCCTACATGTGGGTTTTGCTCCTATCTTGAGGAATGTTAAGAATCATCAGGGGGATGAGAAGCATGGAATGGGAATGTGAGGTGTGTATGGATCTCATGGGATGCCTAGAGGGCCCTATTTAAACTTAGACAAGTCATTGTATCAAGTTCAAGAACCTCAGTTGAGGTGTGTACAAGTAGGGTTTCATCTGGGTAACCCTAGGTCAAGGAGAGCAAAGAGAGGGCATCAAGACCTAGCTCTAGGTCATGGAAATTATGGATTGATATGTTGAAGCATGTGTGTGGATGAGCCAAGACCAAGTTCAAGAGAATCAAGAGTGGTTGGAGGTGTTTGAGACAGGGTTCGTAGGGTAAAATCCCCTGTATAGCACTGGACTTCCAAGCCTCATAAGTCCAAATACAAGTTTCAAATGGATTCTTGGCCAACATGAAACTTGTAGAGCTTCTCAATACCTTTAATTTGAGTACTAGAAGTCTTCAAGAAGATTTGTAGAACGCAAGTTATGGTTCTTGCAAGTTACAAGTCATCAGAGAACACTGAAATTTATCTGTGAAAGTCACTTGACTTCCAAGAAACGTTTGCCCCTCAAGGAGTTTTCAAATGGATTCTTGGCCAACATAAAAGTTGTAGGTCTTGATCTTAGATTTAATTTGAGTACTATAAGTACTCAAGAAGATTTGTGGAACTCATGTTATGATCTTGGAAATCCAGGGGTATTTTGGGAAAGTTGAATTATGGGTCTTTTCCAACATGTGTCAAAATCTCTATCTTCCACTCTTCAAATGAAAAATTATTCAACATGAGATGTGCTTAAAATGGTGTTTCTAGGTCAGATATGAAGTCATGGTGAGTTGGATTGGCTTATTTCACAAAGTGCTCCAAAATGGCCTAAAAAGGGAGATATTTCAAATGATTCAAAAGAGGGAAAATGATTTTTTGAATTACAAGGCACAAACATGGCATATGGGTAGTCATTTTGAATGGAAATTGGATTTCAAACACATTGGCAATGTCACAATTTTGAGATGAGCCCTAATTTTATGAGTTGCTTTGAAAAGTGCTTACTTACATTACAAGTTACAATGCCAAAACAAGAATCAAAGCATTTCAGGCTGAGCTGGCTATCTAAACATGTCCCAAATCCAATTTGCAGTTGAAAGGAACATTCTAGAGCCAACTGTAACAAGCAAATCGTGACTGGTGCATTGGATTTTCAAGTGTAAATCAGAATTTTGGATCAACAGATTTGGGCCTGAATTGGATTGCAAAAGCCCACAAATAGTTTCTATTTAAGCTCTAGAATGATTCCAGATGAAGTTTGGTGCAGAATTCGTGGAGAGAGGGAAGATAGCAAGTTGAGTTTCAAGAGTTCTAACTGAAAACGGTTTTGGAGTTGGGATCAAGATCAATCCAAATTGAAGTGCCTAGAAGCTTCATCTTGCTTCATTGATCGTGTTTGAAGAGTTGCAAAGCTTGAATCCATCATCTTCTACATCTGTTGAGTCAATTTTCACAGGCATGTAACTCTTGGATTTCCTATTGATCTAGGCTGAATTAGTTACCAATGTGCATGTGGTTAGGTTCCCTATGATTGGTAGAACGATTTAGGTTTGGTTTGGCATCATTTGGTGATGATCGAGGGAGTGCACCAATTTCTGTTTGGATTTAGTTACATGTAATCTTGAGGAATTAACATGATTGTGATAGCTTAGAATGATCAGTGTAACATGAGGATCATTTCTGTGGTTTCAATTTTGAAGATGGTGATGATTGAGATTTTGGTACTTTCTGAACTTTGTTTCGAATTCTAAAATCCATGGAGAATTGGTTGAAGTAGATGTGATATCCATGATCCTTGTGGTTTTCTGATCCAGTTTGGTACAAGAAGTTTTTGATTTGGTCACCTGCAACCGCCACTTCGCCGGAGAAGACGGTGTTTTCCACCATGGACCACCACCTGAGAATAGTCTCAGGTCACCTGAACTTTGGGGAAGACAACCTCCTGGCCCTTGGATCAGTCTTTCAGATGGACTTTGTAAGCAGATCTGATGGCTACCATTTAAACTCAACTTTCCCCCTTTATTCCAAAATGCGCCGTTTCATTAATGTGACTCAGCTTGTGAGTCACCAGCCACCTCATCCTCACGTGGACGCGCCTCAACGCTTGGATTTGATTACCAGTCTCTCCATCTGATGGCTCCCATTTAATCCAGTTTTTAATTTCTTTTATTCTTTTTAGTATTTTGTTTTATTCCATTTAATTTCTAAAATCCATATTAAATCCAATTTTGATCCAAAAACTATTTTAAAAATATCTCCATGATCTTGGATTTAATTGTGATTTTCTGAAATTAATAAATCTCATTTTCATCCATTTTTCAATTTAATTTGATTTTCTCCATTTTATTATTTTCTTTAATTTTCTATATTTGCTACATGTTTTTGCTGATTTTATTATGACCAATTGGTGAGGAATTTTGAGTTGGTTCTTATTGGATTAGTTAGCTTAGAGAAGCATGTATCCTTAGATATTTTATCATATTTTTGTGAATAAAATTTAGTTTAATTTGAGAGGTGAATAGGAGATGTGTTAGAATTAGGGTTTTAAAACAACTAGTTGTAGTTTAAGGCATAGTTTGGGGACTTAGTGATTGATTTAGGTCCTAGGATTTATATGGGGTATTGGGTATAGGGTTAGGTTCCCTTAGAAATTTACTTAGGATTTTATGATGAGTTTTAGCATTTTATTTGATTTTTGCAACTTGTGTGGTGATTGTGGGTTTTCCCCTTGGATATTTGGTTTGGTTATGTTTGTTTGGGCTATTTTGGGTGTGCTTTTGGCTTGGGTTTTGCTTGGATGAATTGAAGATCAAGTGAAGTTGCCTTGGATGACTTGAAGAAGCTTGGAGTTGAAGATTTCTCATCTGTTGGAGTGCCTGTCAAGGGTTTAGGATATGTAGGAAGAGCATTAGAATGGTTTTGTTTCTTCTTTCAAACATAGAGAGATTCTTGTGCCTCTATTCAATCCTATGACACAAGGTCCTCCCAAAGAAGTTTCATCTCTCCTTATGAGGGATGTAGAGCATGCTTTGGTTGAGTAGAACCTTGAGGATGTCTTTCAATTTGCAGTGTTAAGTTCTTAGTGATTTCCTTTGGTTGTCATTAAGTTTCTCAACATTATAACCTGATCTTGTGGAATGGTTCTCCCTTGGAGGTGCTTGTTGAAGCTTATTGAAGTTGAAGTTTGAAGCTTGTTGAAGCTTGGTGCTTGTTGGAGATTGGAAATTTAGGGCTTGAAGATAGAAGTTATTCATGAAGATGAAGGTTGTTGCTGTCAACTTTTTGCTGGTTAATCATCTGTTGTTGTCAGAGCTACTGTTTGCTGTAGGAGTTTGGTGCTGCTGCTTGGGCTGCCTCCTCTGCTTTTGGCTTTTTTTTTCTGTATTGTTTTTTGGCTTGTGTAGCTTGCCCCTAGGTTTGAAGTGAATGTTCATTCACTTTGCCTATTGTTTTCTCTCTTGCCTCTCTTATATTGCTGCATTACATGCATTTTACTGTATTTGATTGTGTCTTTTCTGTTTATCCCCTAGGATCTCTGATTTCCTATGTGCAGGAGGGAATTACGACAGACATTAGGATTCTTATCCATGCATGACAACATTAGGTCAGTTTTTATTCCCTTTTCAACCCTAGGCTTTTTAGAGCTTCTTTCTCTTCTTATCTCAAAAATACAGTAATAAGGTTAATCGATGTCGTACGTTACGAGCCTTAAGCTATTTAAGAGAGGGTTGCTGGAGGGTCACTCTGCAGTAATCTGACTGCTTAGTGTGTTACCCTCAGGGTGACATGCGACGTAGTCACTCTCAAATCATAGTCTCTAGTGCGTCAGAGATTGCAAACAAACTAAAAAAAGCTTCTTTCGTAAAATATTCAAAACAAACATCAAAGTGTCATTTTTGTCCGCTTGGACTTTTAATCAAGAAAAACCCTTTTTGAAGGTAATAAAAACAGTCAGACAAGCTTGTGTCTTCCGTAGCCCGAACTACGTTTGCTCTGATCTTTCATGCTGTATGAAAGTACGTAGGCATAGGATGCTGTATCCTAGCAACCAATCTTCCCCTCCTTTCCCGTAGGTAGGCGAACTACGTTGACTCTGATTTCTCGTTCCAGACGGGAATACGTAGGCATAAAGTGCGATACTTTGCCGAGTCATTTTCTTTTCTTTTTAACCCAGACCTGTAGAGTAGATAGAATAACACACCCTTAGATAGAAAACAAGCGTGGATCGCGTCGAGTACGAAGGACGTGAGGGGTGCTAATACCTTCCCCTTGCGTAACCGACTCCTGAATCCAGGATTTGGTTGCGATGACCATTCCTTTCCCTCTTTGCGTTAGGTTTACTCTGAGCGTTTCCTTTCCCTCTATTGGAATAAATAACGCACGGTGGCGACTCTTCTGTCATAGCCGGCGCTGATTTTCGCAGTAGCGACACCATGTATTATTGTATCTGACTCTTGGCTCTCATTTTATTTATGAGTAGTTTGCTTATCGCTTATCTGCTAATTCTCCATTGTTGTGTTGTGCCCGTGGAACTAGAATCGAGGGGGAAATTTCCCTAATGCATATATACATGTCTACATACTGCATCATTCTGCATTTTTGCATCGCAGGTGCCCGGAACCGTTAACCTTATTTTCCGTGGTTTGTTAGTTGTTTCAGGATTGACAATCAGACGACTCACAATTACGCCACTCGGGGAAATCAACGTAAGATCATGGAGCAGATGCAAGCTGAGATGCAAGAACTTCGAGACAAGATGGCCCAATTTATGGATTTGATGCAGGGTGTGGCAAATGGTTAAGAGCAACTGAGGATTCTGGTGCAGCCGCTAATTGCAAGAGTTGATGGTAATGGTTTACTTCACGGGGGAACTGCTGCTAATCCTCCTCGTAATGATGGTGGTATGCCGCATGCTAATGTTATTCCTCTAGTTGTTATCCCTCCGGGAGGAGGTAAGGTAGGTGGAATCCTTATACCTGAGATGGCATATACTGTGCATGGCAACAATGTTCCCTAGTGGGATGAAGATCAGCAGGAAGATGTGTTCTCTATGCAGGATATTGGTGCAGGGTTGTCGTCTGAGGAAGATAAGAGGTTTAAGCTGATCGAAGAGAAGATGCTGAGCTATGAAAATCAGAACTCGATGGAATTAGACATGACTAATCTGAGGCTAATCCCAGACTTGAAAGTACCTCTGAAGTTCAGAGTTCATGATTTCGACAAATATAAAGGCACTACTTGTCCAAGGGTTCATCTGTGTTCTTACTATCGTAAGATGTCCGCCTACTCAGATGATGAAAAAATGTTGATGCATTTTTTTCCAGGACAGCCTCTCGGGTCCTTCTCTTGAATGGTACATGAGCTTAGAACCAGTCAATAACTGATGCTGGAGGGATTTGGATGAGGCCTTCGTTAAGCATTATCAGTATAATAGCGACCTTATGCCAAACAGGGTCCAATTGTAGAACATGTCTCAGAAGAATGGTGAATGCTTCAAAGAGTACGCCCAGTGGTGGCGTGAGCCGTCAGCTAGGGTGCAGCCTCCCATGGTAGAAAGGGAGTTAATTGATATGTTTGTTGCCACGCTACCGGGTGTATACTATGAAAAGCTGATCGGTAACATGTCAAGTAGCTTTTCTGATATGATTATTACTGAGGAGAGGGTCGAGAACGGCATTAAGCTAGGGAAGATTTAAGCCGGCGAAGGGTCCTCAGCAGGAGGAGGAAATAGAAATATTTTTGGTAACAAAAAACGAGAAGCAAAAACCAACGCAGTATCTAGTTCCCGGGGAAGAAACAGAAATCAGCGTCAACAATACCGTCAACAGCAGCAGCAGGTTGCAAGTATCACAATACCTGTGGTACCACAACAACGACAACAACCACAACAGAATCAGCAGAACTATGCTCCTCGTCATTTTCAGGATCGGGGCAGGGCGGTAAATAGGAAGTTTGACGCGCCTCCAATGCCATATTCTCAATTACTCCAACACTGTTTACAGTTGCAGTTGTTACAGAAGAGGACTTTGGCTCCATTGACAGGTGCACCACCACCTGGTTACAACGTGAATGCTCCATGTGAGTTTCATTCTGGTGCTCCGGGTCACAATATCGACAGCTGTAAGGCGTTTAAGCATACAGTTCAGGATCTCATAGACAGTAAGGCTATAAACGTTTCTCACGACGCGCCCAATGTTGTGCAGAACCCCATACCTAATCATGGGGTAGCTGGGGTCAGTGCTATCCTTAAAGATGAGAGCTTGAACTTGGTGTCAGATGTTGATGAGTTGAAGACGCTGCTGAGCTTTGTGAAGAGCAAGTTGTTGAAGGGAGGAGTATTCCCAGGTTGTGATGAAGCTTGTGCTGAATGTTTGAGTCATCCCGAGTGATGTGAGAAGCTGAAAAACCATATTCATAAGCTGATGAATGATGGTGTCTTGCAATTTGACAGGGTTGCTGAGAAAAAGACTGAGTAATTAGTGGTTGAAGAGAGGGATGAGATCGCTACAATCTCGATACCATACAAGACTATTACTATTTCTGCGCCGCCCAGGCCGCCAACCATCATCATTACCAAAGCTGGTCCTGTACCATATGAAAGTACTAAGGCGATTCCGTGGAACTACAGAGCCGAAGTATATTGCAACAGATAGAAACATGAGTTGAAAAGTTTACTGGTGGATAACTTAGTTGGAGCTGGTGGAATTACTCGGATGAGAGAGTATTTTCGTCACCTGAAGTGGCTGCTGAAAAGTCTGACAAAGGAAAGGGTAGAGTATTGGTTGAAGAGACTTCTCAAGCTGGTGGAAGGATTCCTTGTTGAAGGAGGCAGAGGAGTTCATGCGCTTGATAAGAAAGAGTGATTACAAGATTGTTGATCACTTACAGCAGACTCCGTCTAAGATATCCGTTTTGTCCTTGTTGTTGTGTTCGGAAGCACACAGGAACGCTTTGTTGAGAATCCCGAATACAACTTATGTGCCACATGAGATTTCTGTGAATCAACTCGAGGGAGTTGTGGCACATGTAAAGGCAGGTAATGGGCTGGGATTCACGAATATGGATTTGACGCCCAAGGGGAGGAATCATAACTGTGCACTACACATATCTATTGAATGCCGAGGAGCCGTTTTGTCACATGTACTTGTTGATACCGGGTCATCTTTGAATGTACTTCCAAAGAAAGCACTTATGAAGTTGGATACCCGTGGTATATTATGTACGCCAAGTGACTTGGTAGTACGAGCTTTTTATGGGACTCGAAGGTCCGTATTCGGGGAGTTGACTTTGCCAATCCAGGTTGGTCCCGAGGTGTTTGACGTTGTGTTCTACATTATGGATATTCAGCCAGCTTATACCTGTTTGCTGGGACGTCCTTGGACACATTCGGAAGGCGATGTAACCTCTACGCTACACCAAAAGTTGAAGTACATGGTGGGTGGCAGTGTCGTCACTGTTTGCGGGGAAGAAGATATAATGATTAGTCATTTGTCTTCATTCAAATACGTCAAGGTCGACGGCGAAATCCATGAGACTCTGTGTCAGACCTTTGAAACTATGCAAATCAAGGACAAAGCACCGGTCATGAGCAAAGCGCCTGAAGTAGCCATGTCATCCTTCAAGGAAGCCCAGGCAGTGGTGAAGGCTGGGGCGTCGCAAGGTTGGGGTCAAGTGCTGAATATCCCCAACAAGCAAGACAAATTCGGATTGGGATACAACCCATCTTCCTCCTCTTAGAGTGGGCCAGGCTATAAGGGGCCTGTCAAGTTTACCAGCGGTAGGGTAATCTTCGAGCAGATTAATGCCATATCTGATGACGACGGTGACAGCGACTGCGACATGGACGCGTGGATTCGGCCATGCACTCCAGGACAAAGCCTAAACAACTGGTCTGTCGAATAAATCATCCAAGTGACGACAGAAGAGTAATGATTTGTTCTTCTAACTATTGTATAGCCCTATGTTCTACCCAGAGCATAGCGGTATTTGTCTTTAGGGCCTAATTGTTTATGTTTGAACAATATTTTTATCAATCAATCAAAGGGCGTTTTTCTACGTTCAAATATTGTGATCCTTGTCTTTCCTGTTTTATTTTTAACAATAAAATGGCAATGTGGTTTGTGCTTGTTTTCATATCATTTTAAGCATTAAATCATATGACTCCGCTCCAGAGCCGTCTATGACTCGCTTTGACTTTGATAACCCGATATTTCAAGTCGAAGAAGAGATTGATGAAGATGAAGACTTGCCAGAAGAGCTAGCCAGACTTTTGAAACAGGAAGAGAAAATCATTCTGCCTCATCAGGAGGAAATTGAGGTCGTCAACTTAGGTATTGAGGAAGCTAGAAGAGATGTCAGGATAGGGGCTGTGTTGCAGAGTAATATCAAGCAAAGATTGGTTGGAATGCTCCAAGAGTATAGTGATATCTTTGCTTAGTCATACGAAGATATGCCCGGTCTTGACATGGATATCATGGTTCATTGCTTGCCGTTGCGTGAAGAGTGTCTTCCAGTCAAGCAAAAGCTCAAAAGGACCAGACCAGATATGGCTGTGAAAATCAAAGAAGAAGTCCAGAAGCAGTTGGATGCTGCATTTCTCGATGTAACAACTTACCCTCCGTGGATCGCTAACATCGTACCTATACCAAAGAAAGACGGTAAGGTAAGTATGTGTGTTGATTATAGAGATTTGAATAAAGCGAGCCCGAAAGATAATTTCCCGCTCCCCCACATTGACGTATTGGTTGATAATACTGCGTAGCACTCCGTGTTTTCCTTCATGGACGGTTTTTCCGGATATAATCAGATTAAGATGGCACCGGAGGATATGGAGAAAACAACATTCATTACACCGTGGGGGACTTTCTGTTATAAGGTAATGCCTTTTGGGTTGAAAAACGCAGGGGCAACCTATCAGCGGGCAATGGTCACTTGTTCCATGATATGATTCATCATGAGATTGAGGTCTATGTTGATGACATGATATCAAAGTTGCAAATGGAGGAGGAACATCTGGTAAACCTTCTGAAGTTGTTTGAGAGGCTAAGGAAATTCAGGCTGAGGTTGAATCCAAACAAGTGCACTTTTGGTGTCAGGTCGGGAAAGTTGTTGGGGTTCATTGTCAGTGAAAAAGGAATCGAGGTCGATCCTGTAAATAAAAGTTATTCAAGATATGCCAGCACCGAAAATGGAGAAAGAGGTTTGTAGTTTCTTGGGTAGATTGAACTACATTGCTAGGTTCATATCTCATCTTGCAGCCACGTGTGAACCCATGTTCAAATTTTTGAAGAAAGATCAGGCAGTTGTCTGGAACGAAAATTGCCAAAAGGCATTTGATAAAATAAAAGAATATTTGCAGGAGCCTCCGATACTGATACCTCCAGTAGCTGGAAGACCATTGATCATGTATTTAACGATTCTTGAGAACAGCATGGGTTGTGTCCTCGGTCAACACGACGAGACTGGAAGAAAAGAGCATGCAATATACTATTTGAGTAAAAAGTTCACAGATTGTGAGTCCAGGTACTCAATGTTGGGAAAAACGTGTTGCCCACTCGCTTGGGCTGCCAAACGCCTGAGACAGTATATGCTAAATCATACAACCATGTTGATTTCGAAGATGGATCCAATTAAATACGTCTTTGAAAAGCAAGCACTTTCGGGGAGAATTTCTAGATGGCAGATGGTTTTGACAGAGTATGATATTCAATACGTTTCCCAGAAAGCTATCAAGGGGAGTATTTTGTCAAAGTATCTTGCCGAACAGCCGATTGATGACTATCAACCTATGAAGTTTGAATTTCCCGATGAAGACATCATGTTCTTAAAGATGAAGGATTATGATGAGCCATTACCCGATGAAGGTCCGGAGAAGGGTTCCCAATGGCAGATGATATTTGACGGTGCTGTTAACTCATACGGTAGTAGAATTTTGGCAATTATCACCACGCCTCATGGTTCTCATATCCCCTTCACTTCCAATTTAACATTTTCTTGCACTAATAATGAAGCCGAATACGAAGCGTGCATTATGGGTTTGGAAGAAGCTATTGATCTGAGGATCAAGAATCTAGATGTATATGGCGATTCAGCGCTAGTTGTCAACCAGATCAAGGAAGAATGGGAGACCCGACAGCCTAATTTGGTATCTTACATGAACTATGCAAAGAGGTTGTTACCTTTCTTTGATCAGGTAGAATTTCAACACGTGCCGAGAGCGGAGAATCAGATGGCGGATGCCTTAGCCACTTTATCCTTGATGTATAAGGTGAAGTTTTGGAATGATGCTCCAAGGATAGTCATCTCTCGCCTTGATAGGCCAAAATTCATATTCGCCATTGAGGAAAATTCTGATGATAAGCCGTGGTATTATGACATTCATAATTTCCTCAAAAACCAAGAATATCCGCCAGGGGCGTCGACCCGGGATAAGAAGACTCTGAGGAGGTTAGCTGGGAACTTTTATCTGAACCAGGATGGTGTACTCTATAGGAGGAATTATGACTTGGTACTCTAATGATGCGTGGATGAAAAAGAAGCGAGTCTGCTTATGGAAGAGGTCCACGAAGGTGCCTTTGGTACGCATGCTGGTGGGCATGCCATGTCTCGAAAGCTGTTACGAGCAGGGTATTATTGGTTGACTATGGAGTCAGATTGCTTCAAGAATGCGAAGAAGTACCATAAATGCCAAATTTATGCTGACAAGATCCATGTGCCGCCGAGTCCGTTGAATGTCATGGCGTCGCCTTGGCCCTTTTCCATGTGGGGCATTGACATGATTGGCAAGATTGAGCCCAGCGCATCTAATGAACATCGTTTCATCCTGGTAGCCATTGATTACTTCACTAAGTGGGTGGAAGCAGCTTCCGATGTTAATGTCACTAAGCAAGTAGTAGCCCGGTTTATCAAGAAGGACATCATCTGTCGTTACGGAGTGCCCAACGAATCATTACTTATAATGGTTCGAATCTAAATAACAAGATGATGAAGGAATTGTGCCAGAATTTCAAATTTGAGCATCACAACTCATCTCCCTATCGTCCGAAGATGAACGGTGTTGTCGAAGCAGCCAACAAGAATATCAAGAAGATAGTGCAGAAGATGGTTGTAACCTACAAGAATTGGCATGAGTTGTTGCCCTTCGCTTAGCATGGATATCGTACTTCGATACGAACCTCAACTAGGGCAACTCCTTTCTTGCTGGTGTATGGTATGGAAGCTATCCTACCATTGGAAGTCGAGATTCCTTCTTTAAGAGTCTTGGTTGACGTCAAGCTATCCTACCATTGAATCAGCTCAGCCTGATGGATGAAAAGAGGCTAGCATCTATTGCATATGGTCGGTTGTATCAGAGCCGGATGAAGAAAGCTTTTGACAAGAAGGTGCGCCCTCGAAGCTTTCAGACGTAAAGTTAGTATTGAAGAGGATTCTCCCTCCATAAACAGATCACAGGGGCAATTGGACTCCAACTATGAAGATCCATATGTTGTGGGAAAGGTTTTCTCTAGAGGAGCCTTGTTGTTATCAACCATGGATGGTGAAGATTTCATATCCCTTATGAATGCGGATGCAGTTAAAAAATACTTTGCTTAAAGAGACCCGTTGGAATGAAAAAAGAATATCCAGGAAAAAATGGGGCATCCCGACAAACCATAAAAAGAATGGGTTCGGGCAAAATTTAGGGATATAAAAGAAAAGATGTAAACCCGCAAAGTTGAAAACCTGAAAAGGCGACTTTGGCAAAAATGGGTATCCCGATGAATTGAAAACCTGAAAGGGCGATTCAGGCAAAAGTTAGGGATTTGAAAAGCAAATGAATGCGGGCTGCGCATTGATCTTCAGAGTATAGTGGATTGAGGGATGACCTGAGAACCGTTTATCCGAATCAATCTTTTCAGAATACGAAGCATCGGGGAATCATCGAGGTCAGGCGAGTCATAGATGGATCAGCTCATGGTGTTTGTCTGTGCCCCATTGCTGACATTCTGTATATTTTGTGCATTTCTGTATTTTTTGCGCAGCTTCCTCTTTTCAGGGGTTGCATCTGTTGTAAAATCTTCCTATTTACAGGCCATTTGTCAAGAAAACATATACTATTCAGTAATTGTTTGTCTTGCTTTAATCTTTACTATTTTGTTTGCGAGAAAACGCTCGATGTTTTGACAAAAAATGAGCATACATAAAATTGTAGGCTTTGGCCAATAATCATTAAAACCTTGATTTATTTGAGCAATGTCACGGATGATGACCGAGATAGTTCCCTTTGTGCAGGATATCTTGTGTGTTTGTTCATTTTTGTAGGGTCGTTACCCTTGGGGGAAACTTTTTAGAGGTGTATCCCCGGTAGAATCACTGTCCCCACGGAAAGTGGCGTGTAGTAGAGACTCATTCACCCCCAGCAAGTGGAGGTGGTGCATCTCCTTCCCCAGCAAGGGTCTATTTCTACAGGAAAGGATGCGCAGGTCGAGTGTGTACACTTCTCCCCAGCAGATTGTTCGTATACACTCATTCCTCGGTAGTGCAAAACTGAATTCTACAGCAGGGTAGAATCATCCCCAGAGGGTTGAGATTGACGTCCCTCGTATAGGTCAAGTATGTGTCTGTATCCTCAGCAGGTGGTAGGTACGCAATTACTCCTCAGCGAGTTGAGATTGGAATTCTTTCCACCGGGTAGGTTGAAACTGTTTTCCCAACAACGGAACAAGTTCAGGATTTTGATTCCCCTCAGAGCCTAGGCGTGTGATTTGGTATCCCCTTAGGGCTTAAAGTGGTGATTCGTCCCCCAAGCAGAGGTCGAAGAGGTTTCCTCTCAGTTGTCTAATCCCTATCAGAGTCAGCAGAGCAGTTATTCTCCCGGACAGGGTGAAGTTACTCCCTAAGAATTGTTATTCTTCCTCAGCAGAGATAGTTGGGATCGTTTCCCAGCCAATTTTATTTGGTTATCCCCGGCTAGGCAGTCCCCCGTAGGTCGGATTTTTGATCTTCAGTGGAGCAGGATTGTTCTCAGAAGTGTGTTTGGTACCCTAGAAGGACTTCGGTGTTCTAAGAGGCCGTTTAGGGCTGTTTTTCCAGTAAAGTGAAATTAATCTCAGTGGTCGATTATTATCTCCTGTAGAGTAATTGATTTCCCTAATAGGTTAGACTTGTCTCCAACGTTTGGTTGTCTTTCCCCGGTCGGATCGTCCCTTTCCCCAGGATAGTTGTATCTTGGAAGGCCGTTCAGGGTATTTTCTCTCAATAGGATTCAATTTGATCTCCGGCAGAGTAGGGTTTTGTTTAGCATGTTGTGATATTTCCCCAGTAGAGTGGATTTGTTCTCCCCAGCCGAGTCGGGCGAGTCCCAGAAGGGTTGTATTTTGGTAGGCCATTCAGGGCACTTTTCTTTAGCAGGTTTGCATTGATCCCCAACAGGTGGATTTTTGTTCTTGTCAGAGCAACATTATCTAGGGAAGTTCTTTTTCAGAAGGCCATCCAAGGCTTATCTCCCAGCATAAGTCCAATCATAATTGGCATGTTCCATCCTCAGCAGGGTGGTCTTTGTCCCTTCAGCAATTATTTTGCTAATTCGGTTCCGGTGCATTTTGCGTTTGTGCATAGCATCTTCCCAAACGCGTAGCATTTCCATTTCGTATGGAGAATTACGCCATATTCAAACATATGCATGTGAAACATAATCCAGGTTGTTACCTTTTGTTTTTCAGGTGTATTTCCAACAGATGGATGACTTTCTTTGCCCGTGTGGTATTCAGACCACGGCAGATTATGATGTGATTCTTTTGCCCATGTGGTATCCAGACCATGGCAATTTGTGATATAAATTTCGTAGCCCTTACAGGTATCCATACCTTGGTAAAAGATGCTTGATGGATGTGTTTCATCTTATCAGGTGTTTCCCAACAGAGTTGCTTGGTTAAGTCTCTCTTCCTTCCCTAGTAAAGTCGCCACCAGAGTTGCTTGGTTAAGCTTCACTTTTCTCTCCCTGCCAGAGTTGCTTGTTTAAGTTCCTCTTTCCCCAATGGAGTTCTTTTGTGAATTGTCGTTAGAAGTTTATCAACTGCATGTTAATCCGGACTTCGGATTCGATGCTCGCTTTTATTTAACAAATGCCTACTGGTTAACAGAAGTTTATCAATTACGTGTTGATTCGGCCTTCGGGTTCGATGCTCGCTTTTATTTAGCGAATGCCTGCTAGTTAGCAGAAGTTTATCAACTGTGTGTTGATCCGGCCTTATGGGTTTGATGCTCGATTTTATTTAGCGAATGTCTGCTGGTTAGCAGAAGTTTGTCAATTGTGTGTTGATCCGACCTTCAGGTTCGATGACTTATTCTATTCAGCAATTGCCTACCTGTTAGTAGATGCTTATCAACTTCGTGTTGAGTCGGCCTTCGGGTTCGATGCTTGTTTTTATTTAACAGATGTCTGGCAGCGATGTCAGATGTTTTCTCAGCTTCATGTTGATCCGGCCTTCGGGTTTGATGCTTGTTTTTATTTAACAGATGCCTAGAGGCGATGTCAGATGTTTCTTCTCAGCTTCGTGTTGAGCCGGCCTTTGGGTTCGATGCCTATTGTTTCAATAGATGCCTGATGGTGATATCAGATGATCTTTTTGACTTAGTGTCATTTCCTGCGTGTTAGTAGATGTTTCTTCCAATTGCGTGTCGAGATTTTCTGGTTGGTAATCAGTCATCTTGTTGACGTTGCAACTATCAATTCAGTTATTTCCAGAGATTTTTGTTCCAGTAACAGTTTCCAGTTCTATTTCTGCGGTTGGCAAATTTCCGGGTTTGTTGGTATTCAACCGTCTTTTACCTTGATTGTTTGAATGTCTTTCACTCTTCACCTACTCAGGTCCAAGTCGCTTGAATAGGGGCAGCTGTTGTACCCCAAAATTTTCCCAACCTTTTTCTTTATTTGGCTTGTGTTTCATGTCATTCTTTAGCATTTGCATCTGCATATCATTGTCTTTTGCAGGGGATCAGGGAAGGTGTGCCATCCAAGAGAAGGTTATCAAGGGTTTCAAGCTCAAGCAAGAGTGGTTACTCAGCTTATCAAATTCTTATGCTCATCAAGAAGTGGTCAAAGTTCTCTAAGGGAGAAGATTGACAAGTGTTGCTTATCTCCTATCTTGGAAGTCAATTGAGGATCATCAGGGGTTCACAAGTTAATGGTTATGGATAAGAGATGTTGGAGAAGCTCATTGAGTGCTTTTGAAGTCATTAGGGAGTCTATCTAAGTGTTCATTTCACTTGCAAGAGGTTGCAGTCAAAGTTTGTGTATCTAGGGTTTCATCTACTTAGTGCAAGATCAACTGTGGGCTTGAAGGAGTTTGAGACTTGATTCCAAATCATGGGAGTCATGGGAAGTCATGTTGATACATCTAGTATGTCATATCAAGTTCAAATCAAGGAGAATCAAGAGTCTAAGAAGTTACTAAATTAGGGTTTCAGAGGATCTCAGTGTAAAATCCCCCTCTTTAGGAGCTAACTTCAAGGACAAGTTACCTCAAGATACAAGTCGAATCTCATTTTCTTATGAACATGAGACTTGTAGGGCATGTTCTAAGCTTTATTTTTAGTACTATAACTCATCCATTGGGTTTGTGGAACTCAATTTATAATGCCATTAAGTTAAGGGTCTCAGATGAACATATTTTTCAGTCAACAAAAGTAAACTCACTTTCAAGGCACTTTTGACCAAGAATCATGTTTTTTCTCAACTTTTGATGAACATGAAAGTTGTTCCTTATGATCTTAGATTTCCAAAAAGTCTTAGAAGTCATTCATATCATTTGGATAACTCAAGTTATGGAGCTTTCAAGGCAGGGGTATTTTGGGAAACTTGGATTATAGGTCATTTTGGTTATGGGTCATTTACATACACTTGTACATTTCAAATGGAACTTTAACCAACATGAAAGTTGTCCCAAATGACTTCAATTTCATCATGAAACTCAAGATTGGCATGAATTATGCTTGGATATGAACATTGGTGAAGAAATTCAAGTGAAATTTGGATTTTTAAAGGTAAATTCAATTGAGCAAGTTAGAGGTCCTTTTCATGCCATGTTTTTGTTCAATTTTGTTCACAATGTGCTCATGTACAAAATGCACAAGATAACTTTGGTTGATGAGGTAAAAAACACGTGGATTTGAAGCTTACTTCACAAAGAAGTTCTGCATCCGAACTTCATAATTGGACCAATGCCAAGCCCAATTCCAATCCTAATGAGTAATTCACATTGTCAGCTGCAAAATGAAGCAAATCCCATGAGTGTTAGCTAGCATAATCACGTGTGCATGGGAGTAACTTCCAAATTGGGCATTTTCAAAATTCTCTTCAATCAAGCTTAATGGGCCTCCAATTACTTCAGATATCTATAATATAAAAGCTCCAAATGAAATTTGAGAGCTCACAATTGCAAATTCGTGGAGGGAAGAGCAGAACCAGTTTTGGAAAGTGAGAGCAAAATTCAAAATCGTGAATTCAGATCTAGAGCTTTTCAACTCAAATTGAATCAAGAATCATCTTCCTCAAGCTCATTGGAGTAGATATGCACATTTGCAAGCAAGGAATCACTTAATTGAAGAACCAACAGAGTGTCTCCGTTAGCTAATCTTCCATTCCAAATTTCTCACATGTTAGGCATTGTTTTAGGATCATTGTGGTTGCATCTGAAGCCTTACACCATGTAGGCAAAGTTTGAATGTTTGATTCTGTTGTTTGATGAGTTTTGCAGTATTACATTCCAAACTTTAACCGTTCGAATCTCTTTGTTTATGCATAATTAAAACCATTGGACAGTGGATTTGGAATGTACGTGACTAGACCTTCAATTTGGTATAAGATTTGTTGCATTTTGGTGAAGTTTCAGAGCTAATCTCTGACCACCTCGCCGGAGAAGATGACCGGAGCTAGGGCTCCTGCGTCTGGTTCAAAGCTCAGATCAGCTGAGTTGTCCATGGTTGAATTGTTGACCAGATCTGTTTGACTGTGCACGCGTGGAGATTGACCTGCCACGTCAATTAATGATACGCTGCGTTTGGTGTAGTTTCTGAGTTGGTTTTGTATTGGGCCTTCATTGCTATTGGCACCCCTCCTCTGATCCAGCCCAATGGTTTGAACGTGCTAAGTTGCTATTTGCACCATTTTATTTTATTTGTTTTATTTTATTTTATTTTATTTTCTGTTTTGATTTTTGAATTTTAAAAATAGTTCCAATCATGATAAAATTCATCCAAAAATATTTTCTGAGACTTTAATGTGTTATTTAATTTTTGATAATTTTTAATTTCTTTTTCCATTTATTTTTCAATTAAATTTGGATTTTATGATTGGAGGTATTTTTAAATTGCTTTTTCATGTGTTTTCATTTGTTCTTGCTTGTTCTTGATCCAATTTTCACCACCTATGAATGAGACTTATTCCTTATTTCAATGATGAGTTGAGAGGTCTTTGAGGCTGGTTTGTGGATTTTGTTTGACCTTTTTAGGTTGACTTTCAAGTCCATTTGTTTGACCCTCGATAAATGCCTTTCAAAATGGAGCACCCTAGTGGATCAATTCCTTTGGTGATGTTTTGATTGGATTTTGATCTTGTTGCTTTGGCCTCTAGTTGGCAACATCTTTGTGAGCTTTTTATGTTTTATTTGAATCATTTTCCTATTTTTGGTGTGCCTTGCAAGTCAAGCTACTCCTAAGGATGGTTCACACACACACTTGACCTAATTTTGATGGGAAATGACCCTTGTGGATCCCATATGCTTCCAAATCTTTTTGATTCACATTTATAACATGTTGAAGTAGTTGGTTGAAAACTTTTAGGTCTTACACTTGCTTGGTTCATTTTGCAAGTTGCATTTGTTTAAGGCTTTCCATTTGATGTTGAATGTTGAAAGTGTTTAGAACCTAGGTTCTTTAACATGCCTTATCTTGCAATTTGCTTTGGTTTTCTTCTTTCTTGCATTTGCCTATCCTCTTCTCTTGTTCTCACTTCTGTCCTAGGACCTTGGGGACTCATCCAAGTTGATTTGGTGCCTCATAGTTGCATTTTGAGTTTGACTTGGATGAGAGGCCACTTTGAGAACTTCATTTGTTTTCTTTCTTGCATGATCATTGTGATGCTTATGGTTGAGTTTCTTATTTGCATTGCTTGTTTCCCAACCCTTATCTCCCATCCTCACATTGATCATGCCTTCTTCTTCTTGCTTGGTTTCTTTGCCCTGGTTAGTGATTGATGTGCAAGTGGTTGTAGGAATTCTATTTCTCCCACTTCATCTCACTTTTGGCTTGAACTTGTTTAAGTTCTTTGGTTTGCTCTTCTTCTTTGTTTTGCATCTCTTGTTTGCATTTAAGAGGTTGAGATGTGCTTGTGGTGGCTACTTCCCCACACTTTGTTCCTCCATCTTTCTTCATCTTTGTTTTGCATTACATGTTTGCATCTTCTTTCTTCTTTCACTTATGCTTTCTTCCTCTTCTTCTTTTGTCTTCCTTTGCCCTGTTCCCGTAGGACCTCTAATCTTTCTTGTTCAAGATTTATTATGATAGACATTAGGTTTGAACCCATGCATGATAACATTAGGGTAGCTTTCCCTTTTCATCCCAATCATAGGTGCACTTTGCATGGGAATATTAGGTTGCGCTTAGTCTCCCTTTTAGTGTGTCTTTCGCTTCTCATCTCAAAACATCTTCAAAACACATAATGAAGGATAATAAATGTTGTACGCTACGAGCCTTGAGCATTTGGGAAATGATGATTGGGGGGCCTCCTCTCAATTTTCTAGAGTGTTTAGTGTATGTCCTTTGGACGATATGCGACGCATTCGCTCCTAAGGCATAGTCTTTAGTGCAACATGAGTTAAAAACACAATTCAATTCACTTCTTCTTCATAAAAGACTTCAAAAACAAACATCGAATCTTTTTATCCTTCGGGATTAATTGGAAATCATTTTCATAAAGAGAGTTTTGTTAACTCTTGGTTCTACCGCAAACAGGTAACGCCTAAGTCTCCAATGGTCGAGCTGCATACACCTAACTGCTAGAACTAAGTTTTAACCCTACTCGGGTAAAACACTTGAAGCAACCTATGGTCTTGTTAGCCTGAACTACGTTTTTCTCTGATTTCTCATACCAGATGAGAATACGTAGGCACAAGACGACGATGTCTTGGCGAGCAACCTTCCTCCACCTTCACCCGTAGTCTTCTGAACTACGTTGACTCAGACTTTCCCATTGCACGAGGGAGTACGTAGGCATAGAGCGACGATGCTCTATCGAGTCTCTTTTATTTTCTTTTGCCCCTGTGGCCTATAGCTTATATAGATAAACAACCTTTTAGATAGATAACAAGCATGGATCCCGTCGAGTACGACAGACGTGAGGGATGCTAATACCTTCCCCTTGCGTAACCGACTCCTGAACCCAAGATTTGGTTGCGATGATCTGTCTTTTCGCTTTTCGTAGGTTTTCTCTGATCGTTTCCTTTCCCTCTCTTTGGGATAAATAACAAACGGTGGAGACTCTTCTATCCTTGTCGGCCCCTCTTCGCAGCGATACGACAATATGCAACTAAGATGCAACTTCCAGGGAATTAAGATGCAAATGGGAATGCAAATGATTGATATGCAATGCGCATGAAAATGCAACTGGGTAATTGGATTTTTGGTAAGGCTTTATTTATGGTTTCCCATGAGGGATTATTTGGGAAAAGGCGAAGCAAGATGAAAAGATTCACGGGGTATACAGGCATATCGACTCAGGGGTTGAGAAAAACAAATATACTATCGACTCGGGGGTCGAGAAACATTAAGATAAATTTTCATTAACTCGGGGGTTGAAAGAAAGGTAAAGACAATATAATCGACTCAGGGGTCAAGGAAGTAGCAAGATATCAACTCAGGGGTTGAAGAAAGTAACAAAATATCAACTCGGGGGTTGAAAAAGATGTAAAGCAAATATCGAATCGGGGGTCGAGAACAAATAAAAATATCAACGCGGGGGTTGAAAAGGATATAAAATATCAACTCGGGGGTTGAAGGTAAAGGAAAATATCGAATCGGGGGTCGAGAAAATAAAGGCAATATCGACTCGGAGGTCGAGAAAGGAACAAAATATCAACTCAGGGGTTGAAGAAAGTAACAAAATATCAACTTCGGGGTCAAGAAAAATAAATAAGATAATATCGAATCAGGGGTCGAGAAAAGAAAATTACAATGACTTAGGGGTCGAGAAAAGAAAATTACAATGACTCAGGGGTCAAGATTTGTAATAATGTGTCAACTCGGGGGTTGAAGGAGGAAATGATTGTGTTATGTATGTGTAGGGCACATGTATGTTGTATGATGCATATGTGAATGCAATCAGGTGATTGGTTTTATGAAAGCGCCAACGAGTTGGACTTTTGGGTAGCTTCCAAAAAAGAATTGGACTTTGAGGGGTGCCAAGCGAGGTTGGACTTTTAGGAGGTGCCAAACGGGGCTAGACTTTTAGGAGGTGCCAAGCGGGGTTGGACTTTTTAGGAGGTGCCCGACGGGGTTGGACTTTTAGTGGTTGCCAAGCATGGTTGGACTTTTAGGAGGTGTGAAGCGGGGTTGGACTTTTAGTGGTTGACAAGCAGGGTTAGGCTTTTTGAGGTGTCTAGCGAGGTTGGACTTTATTTGGTGAAAGGATTTGACTTCCTGACACATAGTATCTGACCGTTCCATGATCAGAGGACAAATGTGGATGCTCTTGGTGCCCCAAGTTAGATCCTTCACAGAAGTTGTTTACTTGTTCTTGTGAGAACCTCACTTCTAGCTGATATGCCATGATGGTTTGCAAATGATGGTATGAGTGCAACAACGTAACCAAAGCATGTTGATTGTGTGAGCATAGCGACTTAACCAATGCATGTTGATTGTGCTTTTTCTCTACCACGAGGCTTTTGACGCTTGTTGTGAACTCAACAGTTACTAGTGTCTAGCACGGTCTGCTTGACCAATTTGAAAGCATGGAGGGAAACTGCCCCTGTTCGTCTATTCAGCCCCAGTCTGTAGGGTGTTTGAAGGTTTTTCTTGAGATGTTTATATCATGACATAGTCTGAGACGATTTGCCCCAGTGTCTAAATTTTGCAACAATCTGCCCCTGTTTGAACCTCAGAAGGACTTGCCCCAGATTCACGAGGTCATGAGAAAGTCTTGATTCAAGCCAGTATTAGTGAATGATCAAGTTTCTCTTTAATTGATCTTAGTTGGAATTACCATAATGTCAAGTATTGATTTGTAGTTAAAATTGTTTATTCAGAAATGGTAATTCTAATGCGATATTCGTGCAAGTTTTGAAAAAAGTCATTTATTAGAATGATATGAAAATGTCTGACGAATGGATTGTTAGTCCAAACGTAGTGGGAGTTTAGCTGATGTGTGAAAGATATAGCAAGAATGCGAAACCTATTTAGAAGATTAGCAAATATCTAGGAGTCAATTTACACAACCTTGTTGTAGTATTCTTTCTGAATAAACTCCGCCTTAATTAGGTCTTTTGAGGGCTGTAACACGGTCTGGTTCACGATTATAGAAACAAAGGATATAAGGCTCAAATTTGATTTTTACCCATCCCTTCTTCATGATGATCTCCACTCCTACGTTCAGTTAATTCAACACGCGCACTTAGATTTTGACGGTGAAAGAATGAAGATGATAATTCAAGATTTTCTTGAAATGGCAGTGACTTTATTTTCTTTTGTCATGATGTCAATAACCCTTTTAATTCTTGATCTGGTGGCCACTGAATCTTATTTTTCTTTTCTCGTGGATTTGAGGACCTTTTTTGATTTTTACTTTTGATCCCTAACTTTTGCATGGATTGATTTTATTTTTCAAGTCCACCGGGATTTGCCCTAACTTTTTCCTAAGTCCCTTTTGAGGTGCTCGATTTAGTAGGCTTTTGATTTTTTTATTTTGTGGGAGGATTGTGACTGTCATGTCATGGGTTATTGATGAACAACCGCCATGTATGTTGAATTTTGGTGTGTATATCGAGTGCGTTATTGGATTAGTTGAACACTACCTATGCCCCAGGTTTAGCGTAAGGGTTTGTAAATCCGAAGGAAACTCCTACTTCTAGGATCGAAGTGGTTAACTAGGGACTAACTCCTTATCTCTCCAGTGTTTTGGGAATTTGAACAAATGCATGTATGTCATCAGCGTAGTTTTATCTAGAAGCATACTATCATCAATTATGGGTATTTAGTTTTTGTCATCCTCCCTCAAATCTTTGCTAAACAACAGTGCGATAAAGGAAGTGAAGTGATTTTTTTTTGTGATTTTTGCGATAAATGAGAAAATGTGAGTGAATACGAATGAATTTATTCAAAACATGCATAATTATCACGTTAACAATACTATTAATAAATAACAACTTCTAAAAGAAAATATCATTTAATAGAAAAGAAACTACATATGCATAAAGTCTTTGTGGTCATTGAGTGCCTTAAGGGTCATTGTGGAGCTCATCCAAGTGTTTGTGCTAAGTGTGAAAGGTTACAGTTGAAGGTGTTGCACCTAGGGTTTTCATCTGGCTAATCCTCAGTCAACTGTGAAATTGAAGGAGATTAAAACTTAATTCCAAGTCTTTGTGGTCATGGGATGCTGTGTTAAGATGTATGAGATAGCTTTTCAAGTTCAATTCATCAAGGATTAAGTGTGTGAGAAGTTACTAAATTAGGGTTCTCAGGGTAAAATCCCCTATTTTGTGCCTAACTTCAAGACCACCTACCTCAACATACAAGTTTCATCTCAACTTTTGACCAACATGGAACTTGTAGAGCATGTTCTTAGCTTTCTTTTGAATACTAGAAGTCCTTGATTGGAATTGTAGAACTCATGTTATGATCTAGACAAGTTATAGGTCATCAGAGGAATGTGATTTTGGTCAACAAAAGTCAACCAACTTCCAAGCCATTTTTGACCTAGAAGGATGTTTCTCCTTAACTTTTGGCCAACCTGAAAAGTTGTAGGCCTTGATCTTAGCTTTCCAAAAAGTACTAGAAGTCTTTCATCGGATTTGTAGAACTTAAGTTATGAGGGTTACAAGTCAGGGGTATTTTGGGAAAGTGAGATTATAGGTCATAAAATTATAGGTCCATTTCACCAATTTGCACACTTCAAATGAAGATTTTCCCAACATCAAAATTGCTCCAAATGGTGTTATTTATTTAATAAAGCATTGAGAAGTCATGGTTTAGGCATGGAATGGAGAATTGATGTGTGAATTTTCATGGAAGAAATTTTAAAAGGGAAAAATGGGAATTAATTTATTATTGATCATTTTGGTGCAAATGAGTACATTTTTTGAGTGCAAACCACATTTTAAACACATTGGCATTTTTAGATTTTGGGTTTGAAGTGTTTTAGTAAGCCATTTTCAAGGTTACTTCATTATGAAGTTACACAATAAACATGAGCCATTGGGATCAATTAAGGTTTTAATCCTAGCCATTCACATCCCATGTGGTACCAGCAAGAATTTTGAAGCAATTTGGAGCCAATTTGGTGTGAATTTCGTGTACATGAAAAAGCTTCAAATTCAATTCCTTGGATTTTCAATTGGGTTGTTAGAGGCTGAGATTGGGCTCAATTCTTATCAAGATCCATCACATATAAGGTTTTGGTCATGAACAAATCATCAGAAGTGAGAATTGGAGCCAAATTGATCAAGAACAATTTTGAAAAAGTGGTGGAATTTTGAAATTCGAATTTGGAGATAGAAGTCATTTCAAGACAAATTGTGAATTGCAAAAGCTCTATTGAGGATTATTGAACGATTCAGGATATTTTTCTGCAGGCTTAAGCTCCATTTGAAGGCTCAGTGGAAGTTCTCCACTAGGTAATTGCAAATCAACTTTACACTCTTGTTATGCATTGATTCACTACCATTTTTGCATATTTGAGACGTAGAAACAATGTAGATCATTAATATGTAAAAAATGTTTGGATCTGTTTTGGCTTGTTCATGCGTGTTCTTGCTTGTTTGATGCTTGATCTATAACCTACGTGACTTCTAGATGAGTTTTAAACCAAATTGGAGTTGTTTTGATGAACTTTTGATTTTGGTGCTCAAGTTTGTTTGATTCGGTTTGCTCTCATGTTGCGTGATAAGTGATTTTTGAGACTGGATTTGAGATCCTCTTGATCTCTAGATAAATTTTGACATAAAATTTGTGCAATATGGTGGAGTTTTGACTTGGCTGTGTGTGGTTGTTGCCTTCGCGGTGGCCGGAGCTGCGAAGAAGATGACCGGAGTTGCAGTCCGGCCACCCTCCTTTCCTTCCTTGGTTCAATGAAGAAGATGATGTTGTGGCATTGTGTGGTTCGTTTGATTTAATGACTTTTCTCTCCAACGGATATGATTAAGACTCACGGTGGTCTATGTTTGATTGATTGCATGCAATTTCTTTTGAATCTTCATTAATGTGTTGGCAAGCTTACAACCCTCTGATGTGATTACTTTCTAATCAAGCGCTCCAGATTGAGTGTCCATGATACACCTCATTTGACTCATCACGTGGGATTTCTAGGTTTTTGTTTTCATTTTGTTTTTTCTGAGTGGGCCTTGTACGCGCCTGCTAAGCGCACCCCCAGTTTGGGCCCAATCCATTTCTGAACGTGATTTTATTGCTATTTGCCACAATTGTTTTTCATTTTCTTTTTATTTCTTTTGATTTTTATTTTATTTTCTGTTTAGAATTTAAATAATTAAAAATAACTCCAAAACTTTAAAAATTCACCAAAAATATTTTTTATCAACTTTGAGATGTCTACTTTTTTTTGGATTTTTTTTTCCAGTTTTATTTTCAATTAAAAAATGAATTAAATATTGGAGGGGTTTTAGGGTATTTAAATTGTAACCTTGTTTACTCTTGCATTTATTTCTCTCATTCCTTTTTGATCCAATGATTGAAAATTGATCCTCATCTCAATGATGAGTTGATCAATTTTGGAGGACCATTTTTCTCCTGGTTGTTGACTTTTGGGTTGACTTTTGTGGCTTTTCTTGTTGCCTTTGTTTCTCCCATCTCAAAGTGGTACATCTAAATGAATTGTTTCTTTTGATGGTGCTTTGAGGGGATATTTGTCTTGATATTTTGGCCTCTGGTTACCAACTTGTTTAGCTTCTTTGTGCATTTTTATTTGGTTTTTTTAGCCCTTTTTCCTATTTTTGGGGTGACTTGCAAGTTAGGTCATCTCATAGGACAGCTCACACAAGTGCATGACCTAGTTTGGATTGGAAATGACCTTTGTGGATCCAATAGGCTCTCAAATCTTCTTGTTTCATATTTTAGACATGTTGAGCTTGCTGTAGGTTCATTTTTAGGTCAAAATTATGTTCATTGCTTGTTGATTGATGCTTTTCTTTTTGTGCTTTCAACTTGAACTCCTAGGTGATGTGTGCTTGCTTCCTTCGTGCTTTTGCTTGCATTTCTTCTTGATTTGTTTTGATAATGCTTGAGAGATTTCTTCTCTTCATCTCCCTTCTGTCCAATGACCTTGGATTGTCATTTAAGGTAGCTTTGTCCCTCCTTAGGAGGAACTTGAAGCTTACCTAAAGTGATGAATCCATGAGGACTCTTTCTTTGTGTTTGTCACTTGTTTGCTTGCCTTTGATGCATCTCTCTCCTTCTTCTCTTCTTTTATTGCATTTCCATATGCATGCTTTGTTGAGATGAGCTTGTGGTGGCTATTGCCCCACACTATTTTCCTCCCACTATTATTCTACTTGTGCATTCTATGTGTGCATCTTTTCATTTGCATATGCATTTCTTCTTCTTCTTTTTCTTCTTCTTCTTTGTTTTTCTTTGCCATACTCCCCATAAGTTCTCTAACCTCTTGAGGTTATGATAGACATTAGGTGTCTAACCATGCATGATAACATTAGGTAGTCCCCTTTTCAATCTCAACTTTAGGTTCACTTTGCATGATAACTTTTAGGATTGATTAGTCTCCCATTAGTGTGCCTTCTTCTCTTCTCATCTTCAAACAATCTTAACATACTTAATAAGGATAATGAATGTTGTGCCATGAGCCTTATACTTGGGAAATGGTGATTGAGGGGCCACCTCTCAATTTCCTAGAGTGTTTAGTATACGTCCTTAGGACGATATGCGACGCATTCGATCCTAGGTTTTAGACTTTGTTACAACATACATTATGAACACTCTAATTCAAAACACTTCTTCTCTAAAAAACTCAAAAACACTTCAAACCTTTTTCACCCTTTGGGGTTCTTAATCAAGGAAAATATTTTCACAAAAAGAGTGTCGTTAACTCTTAGTTCTACCGCAAGCGGTAACGCCTAAGTCTCCAATGGTCGAGCTGCATACACCAACTGCTAGAACTATCTGTTAACCCTACTCGGGCCTAAAAACTTTTGAACCAACCTGTGGTTCTGTTAGCCCGAACTACATTTGCTATGATCTTTCATACCAGATGAAAGTACGTAGGTACGAGACACGATGTCTCGGCGACAACCTTCCCTCTTTCTTTAGCTGTAGTTAGTCGAACTACGTTGACTCTGACTTTTCCATTGCACGAGGGAGTACATAGGCACAGAGAGACGATGCTCTGCCGAGTCATTTCTCTTTTCTTTTTATTTTGTCCTTAAGCCTTTAGCTAGATAGTTTAAACACACCCTTTTAGATAGACAACAATGCGTGTATCCCGTCGAGTACGACGGACGTGAGGGGTGCTAATACCTTCCCCTTGTGTAATCGACTTTCGAATCCAAACATGGTTGCGATGACCTTGTCTTTCCCTTTTTCATTAGGTTTTTGAGATCGTTTCCTTTCCCTCTCTTTGGGATAAATAACGAAAGTGGCGACTCTTCTATTTTTCTGCTGGTGGTTTTTCGCAGTTGCGAAAGCTGGCGACTCTGCTGGGGATACTGGTTCCCTATGCGAGTCAATCATAGCGCTTGTTTGTTTATCTTTGGGTGTTGTATATATGTGCTTTATTTGCTTTTGCATTTTACTTTCACGCATTTATTTTCTGCATCATATATCATTACTGTTATGCTGTGGGATGGGAAGTTCCATTGAGTGAAAAGCCGGACCCGGGCTTGAGTACAAACCTAGTATTAGAGTGGAGACTAGTGGAGGGCCTGTTTGCTTAGCAGATACAGTCCCCCATGAAATTCACACTCGGACGAGATTCTCTTTGATGATCTTCCTTCAGATCCTTAGGATCGGTTGGGATTTTGGATTTGAGAATTGTCGGCTCTGGGAACCGATCATTTGTGAGTCAGCTAAGTCAGGCCTCTTCAAGAGATAATGATGCCAAACCAGAAATGGTGAATGTATCATCATTTCTTGAAAGTCTGTGACACTGATGAACGCATAGGATGCCGAACCTTGTCAGTGGATAGGTCCATACCTGTGAGGGGGATTGGGTTGTGCAGGAAACTTTAGCTTTCAGATTACCTAGTTCTTTGCAAGTGTGAATCTGTGTTCATGATATCAGTGGATCCTACTGTCGGTACTGTGTTCTTGCTAAGGCGAAGCTCTGGTTCTTATCAACCGACATCACAGCAGTCTTGATCCCTTGTTTGCATTTGCATTTGCATTTTCATATGCATCTCATTAATATGTATTTGTGTTGCAGGTGCATATTTCTCCTTTGATTCTAGTGATCTTTGCCCTCATTGCTATTATGGAGTCCCTGAAGAGTACGGTGGCTTACAAGTTTCCAGTTCCGGATGTTAGTACTTTATTGAGTCTGATTACCTTGGGTGAGAAAGCCGTAATGGAAGATTTCAGGAAGTCTTATGGGAGATTATTGAGATATGTCCGCAAGCCGTCTGAATATGAGATTAGTGTTGTCTATGCTCTCCTACAGTTTTATGATGCCCAGTTGAGATGCTGTTTGTTCATGTTGATACTAAGCCTGATCTGGCCGAGCTCGCTGCTATTTTACACCTTGAGGCTTCAGAGTTGGATGGGAAGATGATCCGGAGACTTGGGATGTATGGTTTTCCTTTGCCTTGCTTGATTTAGAAAGCTCAGTAGTGCGCTAAGGATGGCTGCTGGATTGTGTTTAGCGCCGTCCTGGCTCTTTGTATATATGGCATTGTTTTGTTTCCTCACCTTCCAGACTTTGTGTATGTTGATGCGTTCTATATTTTAGCCTCAAGCAACCCAGTGCCCACCTTACTTGGAGACGTTTATCATTCTGTGCACTATAAGAATGAAAAACGAAGGGGGAAGAACGTAGCCTGTTGTATTCCTTTGTTGTATGCATGGTTTATTAGTCATCTACCTAAGACGGGTCCGTTTGTTGCCACTGCCAGTACTTCAGAATGGTCAGAAAGATTGATGGGATTATCTGCAGAGAATATTATTTGGTTTGATCGAGACTTGCTGGGTAAGGATATTGTTTATAGTTGTGGTGGTTTTCCTAATGTTCCTTTGATCGGAAGAAAAGGCTGCATCAACTATAACTCTTCTTTATTGGTGAGACAGTTTGGGTATGCATTGAGAGAGCCTCATAGAGAAGAGGAGATACAGGAATCTCTTTATCTTACTGGCTTATTAAAGGGTGAGGCTCTGGGAAGACTTGAGCATGCATGAAATAACATTCATCGGAAAGGGAAGTTAGCTTTGGGGAAGAGTAACAGCCGAGCGTATGACCCTTACTTAACTTGGATCCGTGCTAGGGCTTTGAAGTTTCTGATGCCATATCCTTCAGTTGAACCTCTATATCCTCTCATGATAGAGGAACCCACTACTGTAGATATCCAGAAATACAATCAGGTATTGGCGGAGAAGGACGAGCTGAGAAAAGCGAATGAAGAATTGGAGAAAGAGATTGTTGCACCCTAAAATTTGCTCAACCTTATTCACTGGGTCTATGTTTCAATATCATTAGCATTTGCATATAGAGTCATGTACATAGGTTACTCATCTGCATAGCATAAGCATAGCAAGTCATTCAACAGGGGGCCAATCATTGTTATCTTCTCTAGAGGCCTATCAAGAGGTTATTATCCTAATTCAATCTCATTCAAGTCATCAGAAAAGAAGTTGAAAGTAGAGAGTTCAGCAGATCAAGCTTTGGGTCTATCTCCCATCTGAGGGGATCTGAGGGTCAACAAGGGAATTATGAGTTGTGAATTGAGAGCATGGGGAGTATCTAGACATCTTGGAGGACTTAGAAAGTCATTTGGAGAAGAAAACAAGTTGTTGATGTGATCACAAGAATTGCAGTTGAAGACAGTCAACTAGGGTTTCATCTGGGTCAACCCTGGGTCAACCATAGGTCAAAGGATTGTTGGAGAGGCATTAAGGGCTATTGAAGGGATGTGGGGTATTTGACATGGAGAATAAGGATATGTTGTTATGCTAAGAAGAAATCAAGAGAAATCAAGGAGAAGAGGAGGGTCTAAATTAGGGTTTCTATGTAAAATCCCCTAGTTTAGGTCATATTTCCAAGCAAGATAAGTCAAAATTCAAGCTTCAAATGGATTCTTGGCCAACATGGAACTTGTAGAGGATCTCAAGACCTTTAATTTGAGTGGTGGAAGACATCAAGGAGATTTATAGAACTCAAGTTATGGTCCTTGCAAGTTACAGGTCATCTGAGGTATCTGAAATTTTGTCTGTAAAAATGACTTGACTTCCAAGCTAGTTTTACCCCTCAAGGAAATTTCAAATGAATTTCTGGTCAACATAAGAGTTGTTCCTCATTGTCTTAGCTTTCTAGAATGGTATGGTATGCCTTCATATGATTTGTGGAACTCTATTTATGGTCTTGGCAAGCAAAGGGTATTTTGGTCATTTGTGAATTACAGGTCATTTTAACCTATACCCAAAACTCATACAAGGAGGCATCAAATGGAAAAACTTACAACATCAAACTTGCTCCAAATGACATTTTGAGTCTAGAAAGGTGACCATGAGAGATTGGAAAGATTCATAGCACAAGGTTTCAAAATTGTTGGATTTAATGAATAAAAATGGCCTTAAAAATGAGATTTTTCATATCTTGGCCAAATGAAGCAAAATTATAGGTCATTTTGAATGGAAAGGTCATTTTAAAGACATTGGCTAAAGTGGAATTTTGAGCTTAGTTCATAATTTGTGAGTTATTCATGGTTGCTTGCAATGTAAGAAACATAATCAAAATCCAAGGGAATTTGTGCAAGGGAAACTTCTCCAAGTTTCTAGGAGTTTCTAAACTCATGTATATATTCATGCAAGATGGTTCATTCCATGGTTGGTGACTTCATTTGTTCAAAACCCCAAGTTTCATTCACTTTTTACATTTTGCAAAAGTATCTCAAACTCTCTCAATTTCTCACCAATCTTCCTCATTCTTGATCTGAGTTTCATCACCATCATCCATAGATTACAATTCTCATAATAGTTTGGCAAATTGGAGCAAGGATAGTTCTATACAAAGTTCATTATTCAAGGCTCAAGAAATTGGAATTACAAGATTCAATGGGTTTGCACCAAGGATATTGCATACAGAATTCATCATCAAGGTTGCTGATCACTTTCCATTCCTCACAAGCATCTGATTTAGAGATCTTAGCACTTGTATCAAGAATTTGCACCAGGTTTGTTTTCTGTTCGAATTGATTAGTTTAGTTGGAATTTTAGGGATTTGGTAGTGTAGAATGGTTAAGCATAAGTAGATGATTGATTTTGGTAAGTTTGGTTGAGTTTCATGGATATTGGGAATGAGGTACCAAATCTGTTAGAGCTTGTAATTGCTAAGATAAGGCACGAAAATGTTATTAGGTTAGCATGCTATGATCAGGATGAGTTGTAGATTAGTTTAGGATGAGTTTTGTGGGGAATTGGAGCAGTTGATAGCAGTGGAAAATGGTGGATCAGATCTGTTATACCTATCGAATTGTTTTATTGAGTGAGTTTTAGGACGAGCTATTGGCATGGATGTGTAGAGGGGTTGATATAGAGCAAGTTTGCTGTTGGAAGTATCTGATTTCATGGAGAAGGGAGAGAGAACAGGGAGCTCGAAGGTGTGCGCATGGTTAGGGTTTTTCTGAGTTAGGGTTTGGGCTCAAGGTTGAAGATGACCTTGGAACCACACGATGGCCTGCTTGACTTTGACTCAAATCTCCATCCAACGGTCCACGTTTAAAGTGAGAAATGGAGGGAGCTGACTGAAACGAAACGCGGCGTTTCATTTAATTGAAATTCTGGGCCCTGGATCCAAGTTGCTAATCACACCCCTCAACCAATAAGCCCAAACATTTCAACGTGAACTGATTGCTATTTACACCGAGTTCGTGGTTATTTTTTCTGGCATTTTCCAATTTGTTTTTCTGAGCGCATGGGCCTAATGTGATTACTACGCGCACCCCCCACTTTTCCAGCCCACTTGGGATTTGAACTGCAGCGAGTTACTATTCTTACCCCCTCCATCTACTTCTTTATATTTTCTTTTTATTTTCTTTACATTTTTCATGCATTTTCTAAAAATCATATAAAATGGAAAAAACATTATTTTTAATTCATTCTTTTTGCATTATTTTCTTTAAAGAGTCTAGAAAATTATAAAAAAATAAAAATTGCATTTTATTTTTATTTGATATTTTTGCCATATTTTCCAAATAAATAGCATTTTAAATAGTTTCATTTCATACATGATTTTGTTAATTTTTGTTCTATTAGATGCGTTAATATTTTTTTTTGTCCATTCTTTTTAGGTTGTTTAGTTTAGACATTTAACTTGTAGATGCAATTTAGTTCCCATTTTTAGAAATTAATTTTAGGTGTTTAGTTTAGGTGAGAATAACATGAACAAACTAGGGTTTTAGGTGATGACTTAGGAGAATTAATTCACTTCCCTTAGGACTTAGAGATTGAATAGGTTAGCTATGGGACTATAGGGGCTATGGGTAGTTATTAGATCCCCTTAGAAAAAGTCAGGATTCCCCTACTACTATTAATGTACTGTGCATATCTGATTGACTGGTGTGGTGTGCCCTCTGGGGATTATTGCTTGTCTGTGTGGGTATTGGGATTGCTTGGGGACTTGGGAGAGCTGAAGACTTGTGAAGATGAAGCCATTGGAGATCCAGACTGAAGTCCAACTTCCAGAGTTGAAGAGGAGTTTCCTGCTAGCAGCTGTTGTGGAGATTAGGGTTTAGGAGCTAGGCAGAGCTCTAGGTTAGAAAGCTTGTTTCTCAAACATGGATTGCCTTGTCTGCATCCATTCTTCTCTGTGATACAGAGTCTCTCTAAGACACTCACCCCCTTCCTTTGGAAGGCTTGGTGATAGTGTCTAAGCGATAGAACTCTTGAGAGAAAATGTCATATGTGTTAGAAACAGTCTGTTCACCACCCTTGGTAGTCACCTGATTGCTTAACACCCAATTCACTCTTGTGACTGATCCCTCATCCTGGAGGTTTGAACTTGAAGAAAAGCCATTGTAGATAGAAGACTGATGATCAAAGCCCTTTGCCTGAAGGCCATGAAGATGGAGATTGATGCTTGTTGAAGCCTGTAGCTGATTGGAGATTATTTGAAGCCAGATGTTGATTCAAAGTTGCTGAAGCTGTTTGTTTTATTGTTGTATTTCATTTCTGCTGTATTGTTTGGTTTTCCTGACTGTATTGTTTGCTGTTTAACCTGTTGGGTTGAAAGTGAATCCTGTTCACTTTTGCCTATTGTTTTCTAGGTTCGAGGTCGAGTGGGACTCCCTTGCCTCGCTTGTATTGTTGCATTCATGCATTTTACTGTTTTACTATATATATCTGCTATTGTTTCTGTTTTCGCCTATCCCGTAGGATCTCTGTTTCTCTCTGTGCAAGAGAGGAGCATGATAGACACTAGGTCTTAACCCATGCATGATAACATTAGGTTAGTTTGTTTCCCTTTGCAACCATAGGTTAGAGTTCTGTCTCTCCTTTCTCAAAACAAACAGAAAAACACAATAAAGATTTCAAACTCAATAAAAGACACTTCTTCCGTAAAAGAAGGTGAACTCATCAAGACGTCATTTTTTTTCCGCCGGGACTGCTAATCAAGAAAACCTTTTTTAGAAAGAATAAAATCAACAACAGACAGACTTGTGTCGTACGTGGCCCGAACTACGTTTGCTCTGATCTTTCATGCTGTATGAAAGTACGTAGGCATAGGATGCGATATCCTAGCGAGCAACCTTCCCCTCCTTTCCCGTAGGTAGGCGAACTACGTTGACTCTGATTTCTCGTTCCAGGCGGGAATACGTAGGCATAAAGTGCGATACTTTGCCGAGTCATCTTTTATTTTTTATTTTTATTTTATTTTCTTTTTAACCCTTGACCTATAGTTTAGATAGAATAACAATCCATACCCGAAAACAAGCATGGATCCCGTCGAGTACGACGGACGTGAGGGGTGCTAATACCTTCCCCTTGCGTAACCGACTCCCGAATCCAGGTTTTGGTTGCGATGACCATACCTTTCCCATGTTATGCGAGGTTTACTCTGAGCGTTTCCTTTCCCTCCCGTGGGATAAATAACGCACGGTGGCGACTCTTCTGTTCAGCCGGCGCCGATTTTCGCAGTAGCGACAGCTGGCGACTCTGCTGGGGACCCAACGTCCCCTGGCTACTAAGGACTGCGATAGTTCTTATGCATTTGGGATCCAACGTCCCTTAAGAGAGTCAATCCTAACGCTTGTTTTCCCGTCGAGGATTTTGTATGGATTTATATTTTTGACCTTTATTTTCAGCTTTGTATATATGGATTATTATTGCTGTATCTTGGGGTGTGACGGGTGTTCTGATATTGAGTGAGAAGCCGGACCTGGGCTTGAGTGCACCTAGAATTAGAGTAGAGATTAGTTGGCGCCCGCTTGCTTTGCTTGCTTTGGTGTCCCGCGAAATCTACACTCAGACGAGGTTCCTCTGGTTGGCCTCCTGCCCCTTCCTTTGGTTGGCGTGGGTTGCTGGTTAGTTGAATTGTCGACTCTGGGGACCGATCATTTGGAAGTTGGCTAAGTGAGGCCTCTTCAGGATTTGATGATGCCACTCCTTCTGGGAATCGTATCATCAACCCTGAAAGTCTGTGACGCCGACGACCGCATAGGATGCCGTACCTTGTGCCAGTTATAGGGCCACCCACCTGTGAGGGGATTCAGGGTTATGCAGGTAACTAGACCTTCAGACCACCGGTTTGTTCCTCGATCAGAGATACTGGGCATTTATGGGGAATTATGAGGTCTGTCAGAGACTATTTGGAGAAGAGTTCTGAGGTCTATCAGAGACCAGTTGGGGATGTGATCTGAGGTCTGCCAAAGACCATTCAGGGTATGATTATGGGGTCTATCAGAGGCCAGCATTGGAGCTTTGTTTGAGGTCTATCTGAGACCAGGGTTTGAGGACTCCCAGAGAGTCTATCTGAGACTTCTTGATATGGTTCAGGCTATTCAGCTATGGCATTTGGTCCCTGTTGCATGTCACTTGCATTGCATTATTTGCATATTCATCATCATTGCATCCCCACTAACGTGTGTCTGTGCTGCAGGTGCATTCGCATTTCCCGAGTTCTAGTGTCCGGATTCCTGAGTTTTTGATCATGGCCAGCTTAAGAAGGACAGTTGCCTACAAATTGCCTACTCCTGATGTTGTTCCATTGCTTGGGTTGATCTCTCTGGCTGATGAGAATGTCCGTAGGAGATTCAGAATGAGCTATGGAAGACTATTGAGATTGGTGCGCAAACCCACGGAGAAAGAGCTAGATGGGTTGTACGCTTTGATGCAATTCTATGATCCCGCGTTGAGATGTTTTACATTTGCTGATTTCATTATGGGGCCTACCATTGAGGAGTATGTGGAGTTCACTGAGTTACCCGTGCAGAACCAGGTTCCCTTCATTCATTCAGGCATTAAGCCCAAGCCAGAAGACTTGGCAAAAGCTTTGCATGTGGATGCTTCTGAGATGTTGACTGCTGTTTCCCGTGGAGTGCCAGGCTTCTCACTCCAGTTCTTGATCGGTAAAGCTCAAGAGTACGCTAAGAGCGGATGTTGGATTGCCTTCAATGCTGTGCTGGCTCTGTGTATTTACGGCATAATATTGTTTCCCAATGTACCGGATTTTGTGGACTTCGATGCCTTCTACCTGTTTGCCGCTGGTAATCCTGTACCGACCATGCTCAGAGATTTCTACCACTCACTGCATTACAAGAATGAGAAGGGAAGAGGAAAGAATGTTCATTTCTGTGTACCATTGCTGGATATGTGGTTTAAAAGCCACCTTCCCGTGAAGGGATCCTTTGTGAAGGGTGCAACCACAGCTAGCTGGTCAGAGCGCTTAATGAGGCTATCTTCCGAAGACGTCGAGTGGTTTGATAGAGACCTACTGGGATCTGAACTTATCTTCAGTTGTTCGGGGTACCCTAACGTCCCGTTGATTGGAAGGAAAGGGTGTATCAACTACAACCCATCTCTGTTCGTCCGTCAGTTCGGATATGCCCTGAAGAACCCGCCAAAGGAGGAGGAAGTGCAGGAATCTCTGTACTTCACCGGAGACGTGAAGGGGGAGTTACTAGCCAAGCTGCAGCGTGCCTGGACGCGTATTATCCGAAGGGGGAAGCCGTTGCTAGGGAAGAATGACTGTCAGGCCTATGCACCTTATAGAGTTTGGATTCAGGAGAGAGCCAGTCAGTTGAAGATGCCATTTTCAGACGCACCAATTCTTGTTCCTATTCCGGTAGCGGAGCCAACTACTGTTTCTAGGGAAGCCTATGAGCAGGTTGTGAGAGAAAAAGAAGCCTTATTGAAGATCAACGAAGGGTTAGAGCAGGAGTTAGCCCAGATACGCAGTGAGAAAAACAAGGCCGTCCATGCTTTCCAACAGCAGATTGAGCTAATGAACAGATTAGGGGCTGAGCTGACTGAGGAGAGGAAGAAGCGCGAACGTCTGGGGCAAGAGTTCAGAAGTTCCCATGACATGCTTGAATCCAAGAAGAAAGCGCTTGACATCGCTCACCGAGAGATCTCTTCTTGCAATAAGACTTGGAATGCTACGCTCACCAACAATAAGAAGAGGGAAGATAAGTTGAAGCAGCAAATTTCCAACCTCGAAGAGCAGTTGAAGTCCAGCATCAAGAAGTGTGAGGAAGAAGTGATGACCCGGTATAGTCTCCAGAACGCACTAAACAAGGCCATCAAGGGCAGAGATGAAGCTGTGTCTCAGAAGCGTAAACTAGAAGATCGCTTCGGAGAGGGGGCATGGGAAGAAACTGCTGAAGACGTGCGCCGCGTTCTTAAGAAAAGAAACCAACTCGTCGAAGGGCTGCTTGACAGACCAAGTAATCCGGAGACCAAGAAATTGCTAGAAGAATACCAGACTTTTGGGAGGATTTGATCATTTCATGTAGTAACTTGTATGCTTTATTTGCATAGTGCTGACCATCACCAGGATTGTTGGTTGAGGTCATGCCTTCTTGTTGTACTCTCAGCGACATTGTATTCTGGGTTTTTGGGTTTCTCAGCAATATATGAGGCTTTCTGTGATTCAGCTCCGATCTTTATATCATTAGCACTGTCACCGCACCGGCACCTTCACACTAGAATCGGGGAATGAACTTCCCTAATGCACAGACATGTTGCATTGCATTCATACTCATATTGCATTACAGGTAATCATTGGATGTTATCTTATTTCCTGCTCTGTACCAGGTACTTTTCAGGATTGCAGATCAGCACCCGCACCGCTATTCTACCCGCACCAACTGTCGAAGAATCATGGATCAAATGCAGAACGAGATGCAAGATATGCGCGAGAAGCTCGCTCTCTTCATGCAGACCATGGAAGCTATTGCAAAGGGTCAGGAAAATCTGCAAGCCATGGTCCAACCTCTGTTGGCTCGGAATGCTGGTCACGGTAATGAGGATCATCAGTCCGTACGGGTCGATACTGTTCATGGAGACGGCACTCCCACGCCAGTGGCTCCACCTGTAGTCAATATACCTGCTGCTAATGTCAACAACGCTACCGCTGCTGTGAATGGTAACGTCGGAGTTGGAAACGAGATTGCTGTCCATAACGTTGGGCTTGGTGATGTCAACTTGGGTGATAATATGGGAGGCAACGGCTTTGTCAACACTGGATTCGGATTCAACGATCAGGGATTCGATAACACTGGGAAATATGGTTTCAATGCTCAAGGTTTTGGGCAAGATGGTTATGGTGTGGCCAATCAGGGCTACGGAGGTTTTGGAAATGGAAACGGCGCTGGGTTTATGGCTTTTGGTCCCGCTGGAGGAGTTCAAGGGTACGGCAACAGAGGCCGAGGTCCGGGGATGAATCAGATCAGAGCTGGCCGTAATAATGGATATGATGGGTATGGAGCTGGAAATGGTATGTGGCAAGAAGATCAGCAGGAGGACGCTTTCTCCGGCGGAGGTTTCGAAGGGCCGATGGATGACTCCCAGAAGATCAGAATGCTGGAAGAGCAAATGAGGGGGGTCCTGAACCAAAGCGCTGTAGGCTTGGACATGGCGACAATGGGTCTGGTACCTGGCTTGAGGGTGCCAATCAAATTCAAAGCCCCTGCGTTTGATAAGTATAAAGGGGACACATGTCCGAAAGTGCACGTACGAGCTTATTACAGAAAGATGTCTGCATACTCAACTGATGAAAGAATGCTAATGCATTTCTTTCAAGATAGTCTGTCGGGTCCTTCCCTAGAGTGGTATATGGGGTTGGAGCCAACCAATATCAAGACATGGAAGCAATTGGCGGAGGCGTTCGTAGCTCACTACAAGTATAACAGCGACTTGGCGCCCAATCGGGTCCAATTGGCGGGACTGTCGCAGAAGAAGGGGGAGAGCTTTAAAGAGTACGCGCAAAGGTGGCGCGATATGGCTGCCAGGGTCCGTCCTCCTGTAGAAGATAAGGAGATGAATGACATGTTCGTCGGCACATTCACAGGCTTGTTTCATGACATGTTGTTTCACACATCTTTGGCCAGTTTTTCAGACCTAATTCTGATGGGAGAAAAGATTGAGCGTAACATTAAGCAAGGAAAATTCCAGGTTGAGGAATCAACTGCATCTGGCAGTAATAGGAAGGCTTTTGGTGGGCGCCGTCAGGGCGAGGCAAGCGCAGTATTTGGAGGTCGAGGCCGAGGCCGAGGCAGGGGACGAAACCAATATCATCAGCCGCAGCAGGTGGCGAGTGTTACTATTCCATATCAGCAACAACCACTTCAGCGACAACAACCGTCTCAGCAGCAGCCAATGCAGCAGCAGCAGCCTCAGCAGGGGGCACAGCAGGCTCAGCGAAGATTCCAGGGTGGCAAACCGAGAAAAGTGTTTGAGAAGCCTCCCTCAACCTATGCATATTTGTTGCAGACATTGTTGGGATTGGACCTGGTAGAGAAGAGAACTCTGGCACCGATAACGGGAGCTCCCCCGTTTGGTTACGATGCAAGCAGGCACTGTGAGTTTCATTCTGGGGCCCCAGGCCACGATATAGAGGGTTGCCATGCTTTTAAGCACGTTGTGCAAGATCTTCTGGACAATAAGACTATCAATTTCGGAACGGCAAGTCCGAATATAGTGCAGAAGCCCATGCCTAATCATGGGGCAAACGCCATTCTGACTGAGGAAGGGTTGAATCTGATTATGAATGTTGAAGATTTAAAGACGCCGCTGAGCGAGATAAAGAGCCGACTGTTGCAAGGGGGTGTTTACCCGGGATGTGACGAGTATTGCTTAGAATGTTGGACCCTAGCTGGGGGGTGTGATGATTTGAAGAAAGGCATTCAGGCTTTAATTGATGGAGGTACATTGCAGTTTGACCGAGCAGCAACTGAAGAGCCTGCAGGGGTGGTAGCAGATGATCAGAATGATGTGGCCACCGTCACGATTCCTCGGAAGACAATCACTATTACAGCACCGGTCCAGCAACCACCGATCACCATAACTAAGGCCGGACCGATCCCGTACAAGAACACGAAAGCAGTCCCATGGTCATATGGGTTGGAGGTGTATTGTGACGGGATAAAAATTGATGTTAATAAGCAACCAGCCGAGACTGTGGATAATGTTGTTGGTTCGGGAGGTATGACAAGGAGTGGTAGGATCTTTATATCTCCTGAAGTGGAGGCCGAAAGACTAGCTAAAGGAAAAGGGAAAGCGGTTGAGAATGTCCCGGTGCAAGCAAGTGACAAAGAATCGGCATCGAAAGACGTAGAAGAGTTCATGCGCTTGATTCGAAAAAGTGATTATAAGATTGTGGAGCATCTGCAGCAGACGCCGTCCAAAATATCTATCCTGTCATTGCTGTTGTGTTCGGAAGCTCACAGAAATGCTTTGCTGAAAGTCCTGGATACTTCCTTCGTACCCCAAGACGTCTCTGTAAATCAGCTGGAAGGAGTGTTGGCACATGTGAATGCAGGCCACAGCTTGGGCTTTACTGACTTTGATTTGACCTCGAAAGGGAGAGATCATAATATGGCGCTGCACGTATCTGTCGAGTGTAGAGGATCAGTAATGTCGCATGTATTGGTCGACACCGGATCATCTTTGAATGTGCTGCCCAAGAAGGCGATGATGAAGCTGGATGTTAGAGGAATCTTGTGCACGCCCAGCGACTTGGTAGTCAGAGCGTTTGACGGCACGCGGAGAACAGTCTTTGGATCGATCACATTGCCTCTACAGGTGGGGCCGGAGGTGTTTGCAACTGAGTTTTATATCATGGATATACAGCCTGCGTACAGCTGCTTGCTTGGAAGACCCTGGATTCATGGGGCGGGGGCAGTCACGTCTACCCTACATCAGAAGTTGAAATATATGGTCGGAGACAGCGTAGTCACTGTATGCGGAGAAGAGGACATCCTGGTCAGCCATCTATCGTCATTTAAATATGTGGAGGTCGACGGAGAGATCCACGAAACACCCTGCCAGGCGTTTGAAGGGTTGCGTATCAAGGACAAAGGTCCCGGGCCGAGCAAAGTGCCAGAGATAGCCGTCTCATCGTATAAAGAAGCTCAAGCTCTAGTAGAAGCAAGAGAAGCAAAGGGCTGGGGCAAAGTGCTGGACATTCCTGTAAAGATGGACCGGTTCGGGCTAGGATACCAACCGTCGTCGTCAACTCCTGCCGTGGGGGCGCCCCGTTTCAGAGGGCCAATTACCATCTCTGCCAGTGGAGTGTGTCATGAAACCATCAATGCTGCTTCGGAGTCTGACGAAGGAGACAGTGACTGTGATATGGATGCCTGGATTCAGCCAAGCACTCCAGGACAAGGACTGTGCAACTGGTCTATTCAGGAGCTTGTTCCTGTGACTCTTAAACAGTAATGCTTTGCTTTATTAATTGTTGAATAATCTGATGTCTTGCCCGGGGCATCATGATTTGCTTAGGGCTGTGTTGTTATGAACATTGCGTGTTAATCATTAAATAAATGGCGTCTTTCATGTGCAAATAATGTAATCTCTGTCTTTCTTGTTTTATAATTTTCAATAAAATGGCAACGTGGTTATTCGCTTTATACGTATTTTGAAGCACTTAACCATTCCTTTTGCAGGATAACATTTTCAGATGACATCCTTGAACCATCTATGACTCGTCCCGACTTTGAACACCCGGTATTTCAGGCCGAAGAAGAGGTTGTCGAAGATAGCGACGTTCCTGAAGAACTGTCTTGGTTGGTGAAGCAAGAGGAAAGAGCCATTCTGCCTAACGACGAGGTCATCGAAATTATCAACTTGGGGTCGGAAGGGGTCGAGAAGAATATTCGTATCGGAGCCGCGCTGCAGGGTGATATCAAGCGAAGACTGGTTGAAATGCTCCGAGAGTATAGTGATGTATTCGCTTGGTCGTATGAAGATATGCCAGGGCTCGATACAGATATGGTCGTGCACCGTCTGCCACTGAAAGAAGAATGCCCGCCGATCAAACAAAAACTTCGCAGAACTCGACCAGATATGGCAGTGAAGATCAAAGAGGAAGTTCAAAAACAGTGGGACGCTGGTTTCCTGGCTGTGACAAAGTATCCCTCATGGGTTGCCAACATTGTACCAGTGCCAAAGAAAGATGGCAAGGTTCGAATGTGCGTGGACTATAGAGATTTGAATAAAGCAAGCCCAAAAGACGATTTTCCGCTTCCTCACATTGACGTGTTAGTTGATAATACTGCTCAATACTCCGTATTCTCCTTCATGGATGGCTTTTCAGGCTATAATCAGATTAAAATGGCGACAGAGGATATGGAGAAAACCACTTTCATAACGCCTTGGGGAACATTTTGCTATAAAGTGATGCCCTTTGGTTTGAAAAATGCTGGGGCAACATATCAGTGGGCAATGACAACTCTTTTCCATGACATGATGCATAAAGAGGTCGAAGTATATGTAGACGATATGATTGCCAAATCCCAGACGGAGGAAGAGCATCTGGGGAATCTGCTGAAGTTATTTAAAAGGCTTAGGAAGTTCAGGTTGAGACTGAACCCTAACAAATGCACCTTCGGGGTGAGATCGGGTAAACTGCTGGGGTTTATCGTAAGCGAAAGAGGAATAGAGGTCGATCCTGCTAAAATAAAAGCGATCCAAGAAATGCCGACGCCTAAAACAGAGAAAGAGGTGCGCGGGTTTTTAGGGAGGTTGAACTACATCGCCCGGTTCATATCTCACCTAACTGCTACGTATGAACCGTTATTCAAGCTGTTGAAGAAAGATCAAGCTGTAACATGGAACGAAAATTGTCAAAAGGCGTTCGATAAAATAAAGCAGTATTTGCAGGAGCCTCCTATTTTGATACCCCCAGTGGCGGGTAGACCCTTGATCATGTATTTGACGGTTCTTGAGGGAAGCATGGGTTGTGTTCTCGGTCAACACGACGAGACAGGAAGAAAAGAGCATGCGATCTACTATTTGAGTAAGAAATTTACAGATTGTGAATCTCGATACTCAATGCTTGAGAAAACTTGCTGCGCGCTAGCCTGGGCCGCCAAGCGTTTGAGGCAATACATGCTGAATCATACAACCATGCTCATCTCGAAGATGGATCCTATCAAATATGTATTCGAAAAGCAGGCATTGTCAGGAAGAATTGCCCGTTGGCAGATGGTCTTGACCGAATATGACATCCAATACGTCTCGCCAAAGGCTATAAAGGGGAGTGTGCTGTCTGAGTATCTGGCGGAGCAGCCTATTGAAGAGTACCAATCGATGAGGTTTGATTTTCCTGACGAGGATATCATGTACCTAAAGATGAAAGATTGTGAAGAGTCGTTGCCAGACGAAGGACCAGAGTTGGGTTCCAAATGGAAGATGATATTTGATGGGGCTGTGAATGCTTACGGTAGCGGAATAGGGGCAATCATCACTACGCCACACGGGTCGCACATCCCGTTTACTGCCCGATTGACCTTTGCCGTTACCAACAATGAGGCCGAATACGAAGCTTGTATAATGGGGCTTGAAGAAGCCATTGATTTGCGAATCAAATATCTGGACGTATACGGAGACTCAGCTCTGGTGGTGAATCAGATCAAAGGGGAATGGGAGACGCGTCAGCCCAACTTGATACATTACATGAATTATGCAAGAAGATTGTTGCCTTTCTTCGACAAGGTTGAATTGCATCATGTACCGCGGGCAGAGAATCAAATGGCCGACGCCCTTGCCACCTTGTCTTCCATGTACAAAGTCAACTTCTGGAACGAAGCTCCCCGAATCATTATCTCTCGGCTTGACAGGCCAGCTTATGTGTTTGCTATTGATGAAGCGTCCGATGACAAACCGTGGTATTTCGACATCCTTAATTTCCTGAAGAATAAAGAGTATCCGGCTGGGGCATCCAGTCAAGATCAGAAGACTCTTAGGAGATTAGCAGGCAATTTCTATTTGAACCCGGATGGCGTCTTATACAGAAGAAACCACGACTTGGTGCTGTTACGTTGTGTAGACGAAAGAGAGGCAAAGCTGCTCATGGAGGAAATACACGAGGGTACCTTTGGCACGCATGCTGGGGGGCATGCTATGACGAGAAAGCTGCTGCGGGCAGGCTATTTTTGGCTGACTATGGAAACTGATTGTTTCAAGTTCGCAAGGAAGTGCCATAAGTGCCAGATCTATGCTGATAAGATCCATGTGCCTCCGAGTCCTCTAAATGTGATGTCATCACCATGGCCATTCTCGATGTGGGGAATCGATATGATTGGAAAGATCGAGCCGACGGCTTCTAACGGGCATCGGTTCATTCTAGTGGCAATCGATTATTTCACCAAGTTGGTGGAAGCGGCGTCTTACGCAAATGTAACGAAGCAAGTGGTGGCCAGATTCATCAAGAGAGATATCATTTGCCGATATGGGATTCCCGAGCGGATAATCACGGATAATGGTTCAAACCTGAACAACAAAATGATAAAGGAGCTCTGTCAGAATTTCAAGATCGAACATCATAACTCCTCCCCGTACCGACCCAAGATGAATGGCGCTGTTGAGGCAGCCAATAAGAATATCAAGAAGATCGTTCAGAAAATGGTGGTGACCTATAAGGATTGGCACGAGATGCTACCTTTCGCTTTGCACGGTTATCGTACGACGGTGCGCACATCAACCGGGGCAACCCCGTTCTCGTTAGTATACGGAATGGAAGCGGTATTGCCATTGGAAGTTGAGATCCCTTCTCTGAGGGTATTGCGAGATGTTCAGCTAGACGAGGCAGAATGGGTGAAAGACAGGTTGAACCAATTGAGTTTGATGGATGAGAAGAGGCTCGCTTCTCTAGCATATGGTCATTTGTACCAGAGCCGAATGAAGAAAGCATATGATAAGAGGATACATCCGCGAAGCTTTCAGACGGGCGACCTTGTGCTGAAAAGGATTCTCCCGCCGCAAGCAGATCACAGGGGCAAATGGACCCCTAACTACGAAGGGCCATACGTTGTCAGGAAAGTCTTTTCAGGAGGGGCATTGTTGTTGTCTACTATGGACGGTGAAGACTTTACGTCGCCTGTGAATTCGGACGCAGTTAAAAAATACTTTGCTTAAAATAGACCCGCTGGACAGAAAAAAAGAGAGTCCAGACAAAAATGGGGCATCCTGACGAACCAAAAACAGAACGAAAGGTTCGGGCAAAAGTTAGGGATAAAATTGAAAAATGTACACCCGCGAAGTTGAAAACCTACACTGGGCGGCTTCGGCAACAAAGGGTATCCCGGTGAACTGAAAACCCGTAAAGGGCGGTTCACGCAAAAGTTAGGGATTTGAAAAGCAAACGACTGCGGTCCGAATTTGACATTGCAATGAGCATCAGTGCGGGAGAATACCTGAGGGGTCGATTATCAGATACAACCGTTTCGGAGGTATGGATACCGGGAAAGCATTAGAGTCGGATGAGTCATAGGAGGATCAGTTCGTGGTGTTCGTCTGTATCCCGTTGCCGACATGTGTACAAAAATTTAATTTGACAATGTATTTATGCTTCTTGTGCGTACTTGTATATTTGCTTTGCGTAGCTTCCTCTTTTCAGGAGTTACATCCCGTGTACAAACTCCGCCCATTCAGGGGCCCAATCAATAAAATATGTTATTCAGTACTTGAGGCTGGTTCTTTACTGTTTGTGCATGATAAAACGCCTAAGTTTATTGAAACTAGCATGTGTATAACATCACTGGCCCTTGCCAACAACTGCTAAAGCTTTGAATTAACTGAAGATAACGTCACTAACCTGAATCGATTTGGTTGCATAGGCTTGTCTTGTCTTGTTTGTGTTGTTGCAGGTTTCATAGCCGTACAAGGAAGACGATCAAAAGATTGCAGTAACGAAAGACTTGATCCTCGCGCAGGTCATGCATGTTCCTCTTGAAGAAGGATCAAATTCACCAGCTAGTCGTAGCCTATCCAAGAGGACAGGCTCCAGCAAAGTCATTTATCCTCAGCAGAGAGGAGTTCAGCCTCAGAAGATTAATATTTCCAATTGGCGAGCTGTGTTCAGGCAGTTTACCTTTCCCCGCAGGGTTATTTACTCTCCCCCAGTGGATTCAGTTGTTTTTTCCCAAGAGAATCATCCTATCCCCAGTGGAATTCTCTTCTCAGCAAGTATTCCTCCCAGTGGAACTCGAAGATTAAGGCTCTCCCCGGCAGAGTTGGTGTGGGTCGTGGCATTTATTTTGTCAGAATACCGTATGATACCCGTTCACTTTCCCGCAGAAGTTCAATCATACTAGGCGCATTTGTTGTTCTCCAGCAGAGTTATATTCCCCAGCTGGGTGGTCCCCCAACGAGGTGCTTGGCTTAAGTTCCCAATTCCCAGCTGAGTCGACTTCACTCTTACAGCACCAGGCTATACCCAGCGGAGTTGGCATTATTCTCATCATTTATTTTGCTGAAGCGATTCCTGTGCCCAGCAGTTCGAGTCTGCATTCGCATCAGCATATAGTGTCATACTTGCATTAACCAAATAAACGTGTAGCAGTACCATGTCGAAGGGGAGCATTGCATCATTGCCGAACATATGCATTGGTGAAATATAAACTAGGTTGGCCAGCCGTTTGCGTTCGAGTATTGTTCCTCTTGCAGGTGGAGAGAGCTCTTGCTCAAATAAATTACCAAATGTTCAAGATCTCGACGTGAGACATTCAACGAAGTGTCAGCTTTGGCACTACTCCTCACAGAGTCAGCAGGATAAGTGTCTCTCTGTCCCCAAGCAGAGTTACTTATGTCCCCGCCAGAGTTTCTTGTTGAAGTTTCTCTAATCCGACCAGTGAATTGTTTCCTTCAAAGTTGTTGATACGTCAACATTAAAAAGTTTCATGAACCAAAATTTCAGAGGCTACCGCCGGTTATCAGAACAGGCGTCCAGAAGTTTGGTTTCCCAAATATCCCCAGTAGAGTCAGCCTCGAAGCTGTTGTAGCGTCAGTAATAAAAAGTTTGCGGACCAAGGGAAGGATGAGACCTAACGTGGACGGGTTTATTGACAGGTTTTTTTGATAAGAGAAGTGGGAGTCCTGACGTGGACAAAGTCTTATTCCCCCAGCAAGTCGAAGACGCGCAAGTCCTGACGTGGATAGGTTCTATTATTTCAGTAGGTTGAGGTATGAGTCCTGACGTGGACAAGTCTCACTTCCCTAATGGGTCGAAGGTGTACGAGTCCTGACGTGGACGAGGTTTTATTTTCTCATTAAGTCAAGAGGCGAGTCCTGACGTGGAGAAATTAAGACGAAGCGTGAGTCCTGACGTGGACAGGTATATTCCTTATGGGGAAGCAAGTGTATTCCTAACGTGGAAAAGTTTAGTCCTGACGCGAACAGATCTAGACGAAGTCTTATTCCTTACGTGGAAGAGAAAGATGTTATTCCTAACATGGAAGTGTTATTCCTGACGTGGAAATGTTATTCCTGACGTGGAAAGATAAGATCGTTTCCTTACGTGGAAAGATTGGAGTCCTGACGTGGTCATATCAAGTTGATTCCTCACGTGGAAAGAGAAGTTGCTTCCGTACGTGGAAAAGTTTAGTCCTGACGCGGACAGTTTGAGAAAAGGTTTCCTTACGTGGAAAAATTGTGGTTTCCTTACGTGGAAAGGTGTGGTTCCTTACGTGGAAAAGATTGAGATTCCTCACGCGGAAAGAGAAAATGATTCTTTATGTGGAAAAGAGATCGTGTTCCTTACGTGGAAAGAGTGGAGTCCTTACGTGGACAGATTAAGACGGCATTCCTTACGCGGAAAAATGTAGTCCTGACGCGGACAAATCGGAGGAAGGTTGATTTCTGACCTGGAAGAATGACGTATTCCTCACGTAGAAAAGGTTAGTCCTGACGCGGACAAATCGAAAAGAGTTGGTTTCCTTACGTGGAAAGATTTATTCCTTACGTGGAGAGATTGGGGTCCTTACGTGGACAGACTCAAGAAAAGTCGATTCCTGACGTGGAAGAATGATGCAATCCTTACGTGGAAAGTCTAATCCTAACGGGGACAGGTTCAGAAAAAGTTTGATTCCTGACGCGAAAGGGTTGGAGTCCTTACGCGGACGGGTTGATATAGTTCTCCTCACGTGGAAAGAAGATTGCTTCCTGACGTGGAAAGATGAAAGTTTAATCCTAACGTGGACAGAGTTTAGTTGAGATTTCTTCGTATTGATGGTAGACAGAGTCCTAACGTGGACAAGCAAGCAAAATTCTATCTCTGTTATGACAGAATCTTTTTCAGGACGATGAGGATAGTCCCCAGCACGGTCGGTACGAGATCAGTGGGTTGTTGTAGACAGTCAGATCCAGGCAGTGGATGTCATTCCCAAGCAGGGGTGCAGTTTATTTCTGCGGTTGGCAAATTTCTGGTTTCTTAGTATTCAACCGTCTCGTACCTCGAATGTTTCAAGGCCGTTCGCTCTTCATCCAATCGGGTCCAAGTCGCTTGAATAGGGGCAGCTGTTGCACCCTAAAATTTGCTCAACCTTATTCACTGGGTCTATGTTTCAATATCATTAGCATTTGCATATAGAGTCATGTACATAGGTTACTCATCTGCATAGCATAAGCATAGCAAGTCATTCAACAGGGGGCCAATCATTGTTATCTTCTCTAGAGGCCTATCAAGAGGTTATTATCCTAATTCAATCTCATTCAAGTCATCAGAAAAGAAGTTGAAAGTAGAGAGTTCAGCAGATCAAGCTTTGGGTCTATCTCCCATCTGAGGGGATCTGAGGGTCAACAAGGGAATTATGAGTTGTGAATTGAGAGCATGGGGAGTATCTAGACATCTTGGAGGACTTAGAAAGTCATTTGGAGAAGAAAACAAGTTGTTGATGTGATCACAAGAATTGCAGTTGAAGACAGTCAACTAGGGTTTCATCTGGGTCAACCCTGGGTCAACCCTAGGTCAAAGGATTGTTGGAGAGGCATTAAGGGCTATTGAAGGGATGTGGGGTATTTGACATGGAGAATAAGGATATGTTGTTATGCTAAGAAGAAATCAAGAGAAATCAAGGAGAAGAGGAGGGTCTAAATTAGGGTTTCTATGTAAAATCCCCTAGTTTAGGTCAAATTTCCAAGCAAGATAAGTCAAAATGCAAGCTTCAAATGGATTCTTGGCCAACAAGGAACTTGTAGAGGATCTCAAGACCTTTAATTTGAGTGGTGGAAGACATCAAGTAGATTTATAGAACTCAAGTTATGGTCCTTGCAAGTTACAGGTCATCTGAGGTATCTGAAATTTTGTCTGTAAAAATGACTTGACTTCCAAGCTAGTTTTACCCCTCAAGGAGATTTCAAATGAATTTCTGGTCAACATAAGACTTGTTCCTCATTTTCTTAGCTTTCTATAATGGTATGGTATGCCTTCATATGATTTGTGGAACTCTATTTATGGTCTTGGCAAGCAAAGGGTATTTTGGTCATTTGTGAATTACAGGTCATTTTAACCTATACCCAAAACTCATACAAGGAGGCCTCAAATGGAAAAACTTACAACATCAAACTTGCTCCAAATGACATTTTGAGTCTAGAAAGGTTACCATGAGATATTGGAAAGATTCATAGCACAAGGTTTCAAAATTGTTGGATTTAATGAATAAAAATGGCCTTAAAAATGAGATTTTTCATATCTTGGCCAAATGAAGCAAAATTATAGGTCATTTTGAATGGAAAGGTCATTTTAAAGACATTGGATAAAATGGAATTTTGAGCTTAGTTCATAATTTGTGAGTTATTCATGGTTGCTTGCAATGTAAGAAACATAATCAAAATCCAAGGGAATTTGTGCAAGGGAAACTTCTCCAAGTTTCTAGGAGTTTCTAAACTCATGTATATAATCATGCAAGATGGTTCATTCCATGGTTGGTGACTTCATTTGTTCAAAACCCCAAGTTTCATTCACTTTTTACATTTTGCAAAAGTATCTCAAACTCTCTCAATTTCTCACCAATCTTCCTCATTCTTGATCTGAGTTTCATCACCATCATCCATAGATTACAATTCTCATAATAGTTTGGCAAATTGGAGCAAGGATAGTTCTATACAAAGTTCATTATTCAAGGTTCAAGAAATTGGAATTACAAGATTCAAGGGGTTTGCACCAAGGATATTGCATACAGAATTCATCATCAAGGTTGCTGATCACTTTCCATTCCTCACAAGCATCTGATTTAGAGATCTTAGCACCTGTATCAAGAATTTGCACCAGGTTTGTTTTCTGTTCGAATTGATTAGTTTAGTTGGAATTTTAGGGATTTGGTAGTGTAGAATGGTTAAGCATAAGTAGATGATTGATTTTGGTAAGTTTGGTTGAGTTTCATGGATATTGGGAATGAGGTACCAAATCTGTTAGAGCTTGTAATTGCTAAGATAAGGCACGAAAATGTTATTAGGTTAGCATGCTATGATCAGGATGAGTTGTAGATTAGTTTAGGATGAGTTTTGTGGGGAATTGGAGCAGTTGATAGCAGTGGAAAATGGTGGATCAGATCTGTTATACCTATCGAATTGTTTTATTGAGTGAGTTTTAGGACGAGCTATTGGCATGGATGTGTAGAGGGGTTGATATAGAGCAAGTTTGCTGTTGGAAGTATATGATTTCATGGAGAAGGGAGAGAGAACAGGGAGCTCGAAGGTGTGCGCATGGTTAGGGTTTTTCTGAGTTAGGGTTTGGGCTCAAGGTTGAAGATGACCTTGGAACCACACGATGGCCTGCTTGACTTTGACTCAAATCTCCATCCAACGGTCCACGTTTAAAGTGAGAAATGGAGGGAGCTGACTGAAACGAAATGCGGCGTTTCATTTAATTGAAATTCTGGGCCCTGGATCCAAGTTGCTAATCACACCCCTCAACCAATAAGCCCAAACATTTCAACGTGAACTGATTGCTATTTACACCGAGTTCGTGGTTATTTTTTCTGGCATTTTCCAATTTGTTTTTCTGAGCGCATGGGCCTAATGTGATTACTACGCGCACCCCCCACTTTTCCAGCCCACTTGGGATTTGAACTGCAGCGAGTTACTATTCTTACCCCCTCCATCTACTTCTTTATATTTTCTTTTTATTTTCTTTACATTTTTCATGCATTTTCTAAAAATCATATAAAATGGAAAAAACATTATTTTTAATTCATTCTTTTTGCATTATTTTCTTTAAAGAGTCTAGAAAATTATAAACAAATAAAAATTGCATTTTATTTTTATTTGATATTTTTGCCATATTTTCCAAATAAATAGCATTTTAAATAGTTTCATTTCATACATGATTTTGTTAATTTTTGTTCTATTAGATGCTTTAATATTTTTTTTGTCCATTCTTTTTAGGTTGTTTAGTTTAGACATTTAACTTGTAGATGCAATTTAGTTCCCATTTTTAGAAATTAATTTTAGGTGTTTAGTTTAGGTGAGAATAACATGAACAAACTAGGGTTTTAGGTGATGACTTAGGAGAATTAATTCACTTCCCTTAGGACTTAGAGATTGAATAGGTTAGCTATGGGACTATAGGGGCTATGGGTAGTTATTAGATCCCCTTAGAAAAAGTCAGGATTCCCCTACTACTATTAATGTACTGTGCATATCTGATTGACTGGTGTGGTGTGCCCTCTGGGGATTATTGCTTGTCTGTGTAGGTATTGGGATTGCTTGGGGACTTGGGAGAGCTGAAGACTTGTGAAGATGAAGCCATTGGAGATCCAGACTGAAGTCCAACTTCCAGAGTTGAAGAGGAGTTTCCTGCTAGCAGCTGTTGTGGAGATTAGGGTTTAGGAGCTAGGCAGAGCTCTAGGTTAGAAAGCTTGTTTCTCAAACATGGATTGCCTTGTCTGCATCCATTCTTCTCTGTGATACAGAGTCTCTCTAAGACACTCACCCCCTTCCTTTGGAAGGCTTGGTGATAGTGTCTAAGCGATAGAACTCTTGAGAGAAAATGTCATATGTGTTAGAAGCAGTCTGTTCACCACCCTTGGTAGTCACCTGATTGCTTAACACCCAATTCACTCTTGTGACTGATCCCTCATCCTGGAGGTTTGAACTTGAAGAAAAGCCATTGTAGATAGAAGACTGATGATCAAAGCCCTTTGCCTGAAGGCCATGAAGATGGAGATTGATGCTTGTTGAAGCCTGTAGCTGATTGGAGATTATTTGAAGCCAGATGTTGATTCAAAGTTGCTGAAGCTGTTTGTTTTATTGCTGTATTTCATTTCTGCTGTATTGTTTGGTTTTCCTGACTGTATTGTTTGCTGTTTAACCTGTTGGGTTGAAAGTGAATCCTGTTCACTTTTGCCTATTGTTTTCTAGGTTCGAGGTCGAGTGGGACTCCCTTGCCTCGCTTGTATTGTTGCATTCATGCATTTTACTGTTTTACTGTATATATCTGCTATTGTTTCTGTTTTCGCCTATCCCGTAGGATCTCTGTTTCTCTCTGTGCAAGAGAGGAGCATGATAGACACTAGGTCTTAACCCATGCATGATAACATTAGGTTAGTTTGTTTCCCTTCGCAACCATAGGTTAGAGTTCTGTCTCTCCTTTCTCAAAACAAACAGAAAAACACAATAAAGATTTCAAACTCAATAAAAGACACTTCTTCCGTAAAAGAAGGTGAACTCATCAAGACGTCATTTTTTGTCCGCCGGGACTGCTAATCAAGAAAACCTTTTTTAGAAAGAATAAAATCAACAACAGACAGACTTGTGTCGTACGTGGCCCGAACTACGTTTGCTCTGATCTTTCATGCTGTATGAAAGTATGTAGGCATAGGATGCGATATCCTAGCGAGCAACCTTCCCCTCCTTTCCCGTAGGTAGGCGAACTACGTTGACTCTGATTTCTCGTTCCAGGCGGGAATACGTAGGCATAAAGTGTGATACTTTGCCGAGTCATTTTTTATTTTTTATTTTTATTTTATTTTCTTTTTAACCCTTGACCTATAGTTTAGATAGAATAACAATCCATACCCGAAAACAAGCGTGGATCCCGTCGAGTACGACGGACGTGAGGGGTGCTAATACCTTCCCCTTGCGTAACCGACTCCCGAATCCAGGTTTTGGTTGCGATGACCATACCTTTCCCATGTTATGCGAGGTTTACTCTGAGCGTTTCCTTTCCCTCCCGTGGGATAAATAACGCACGGTGGCGACTCTTCTGTTCATCCGGCGCCGATTTTCGCAGTAGCGACAGAGATTATCCAGCTTCGCAGTGAGAAGATAGATGCAGTTCATTCTTTCAAGAGATAGATCGAGCTTGTTAACAAACTGGGTACGAACTTGACTAAAGAGACTAAGGACAGAGAGTACACAGGCCAAGATTTGAATGCCTCTTACCGTGTTCTTGCCACTAAGAAGGAAGAGTTGGATAAGGCTTACATGAAGATCTCCAAGTTTCAGTCAATATGAATTGCCATGCTTACCAACGACAAGGAGCGTGAAGACAAGTTAAAACTTCAGATCAGCAAGCTGAAGGCTCAGCTTAATGCCAAAGATAGAGAGATTGCAGCGGAAGCATCACTTAGACGAGACAGCGAGTACAGGTTAAATGAAGCGATCGCGAATTTGAAGGATCTCAAGTTGAGAGTTGGTTCCAAGAGACGCAGACTTGAGGCTTATTTCAGAGAGAGAGCTTTGGAGGATAACGTTGATAGCCTACAACACACTGTGAGTCAGCAGGATTTGCTTATTCAGGGGCTACTTGCTAGGTCGGATCATCCTAAGACGTTGAGGCTGTTAGAGGATTTCCGATCATGTCATCCTGCTTGACATGTTTTGTCTGTTTCTGTTGTAGCTTTTGATGCTTATTTTGTTGTATTTGACCATCGCCAGGCTTGTTGGTCGAGGTCTTTTCCTTATTTGTACTCAGCTGTGTTGCACCCCAAAATTTTCCCAACATTTGTTCACCTAGCTTGTGTTTCATTTCATTCACATTAGCATTATCATTTGCATTTCATTGACATGTGTGCAGGAGATCAAGAGGTATGATTACCAATCAAGAGCTATACAAGACTGTGAGGCTAGCTAAGAAGGTTATTCAAGTGTTCAAGGGTTGATATCCTTGTCAGAGAAGTTAAAAGATCCTCAGAGAGAGTGATTGAAGCCAAAAGGGTGTGTCTCCAAACTTGAGAGTTGTGGGAAGTCATCAGATGATTCTAAAGCCATGAAGTTAGACTTGAGGTCTTGAGAGATCTCACGAGAAGTGTTGAAGATCACTTTGAGGCCTAGACAGGTCATTGTGCAAGATTAAGAAGCCTCAGCCATGATTGGTGCAGCTAGGGTTTGACTGGGTCAACCCTAAGTCAACTGAGGATTTGAAGGAGGTTGAAACCTAATTCAAGAGCCATGTGATCATGGATTGATGCATTAATATGTTTTAAGGATGATTCCAAGGTTAACTCATCATGATTGAAGAGTTTGAGAAGTTTCAGGCTAGGGTTTCTAAGGCTTGACAGTGTAAAATCCCCTAGTGTAACCCCTACCTTCAAGGCAATTCAGCTCAAGATATGATTGTCATCTCATCCTGCCCCTAACATGAGTGTTGTAGAGCATGGTCTTAGCTTTAATTTTAGTGCTATAAGTCCTTGATAGGATTTGTATAACTCAAGTTATGGCTTTGGCAAGTTACAAGTCATCTGAGGTATATGAATTTGGAGCTTGAAAGTTACCTAACTTGCATGACACTTTTGCCCAAGAAGGATGATTCCTATGAACTTTTGGTCAACATGAATGTTGTTCCTTATCCTCTTAGATTTCCATAGAGTACTAGAAGTCCTTGATAGGATTTGTAGAACTCAAGTTATGGCTTTGACAAGTCAAGGGTATTTTGGGTATTTGTGGTTATAGGTCATTTGTGATCATAGGTCATTTTCACCAACTTAGAGGCCTCAAATGAAATTTTGTTCAACTTTAAAGTTGCTCAAAATGGGGTTTTAACCTTGACCATGCATCAAGGAGACATTGAAATGGCTCTAGAAGAGACTTGGTTCTAAGAATTTTGGAAAAAGAAGAATTAAAGGGATTTAATGACCAAAAAATTGAAATAAATCATTTTGTGTCCAAACAAGGCAAAATTATAGGTCATTTTGATTGTAAAAATAGTTTTAGAAACTTTGGAAATATTGGAATTTTGGTTTGAGGTCATTTTCATACCATTCCATGTTGTTTCTTCATGATGAAGCAACACATCAAACTCACACCATTGGCTTGCAAGCAAGGAAATTAACATACCAAACTAACTCAATATCTCATGAGATGAGGATTGCAAGCAAAATCATGCCCAAAGCGAGCCAGAATCGTGACTGGTGTGAATGACATTTTGGAGAGAAATTGAAATTGCAAAATCTCCTATGGTTGGTTACAGAATTTTCTAGATGATTCTAATGAGTTCTATATAAGTGGATGAGTGTGTTCAGCCATTTTTTTGGAGAAGATTGAGCCCTGAAGCAGAGAGTGAGATTGAAGTTTCACAATTGCAAGTTGGAATCGGTTTTTGAGTTCAAGGCAAAATCAAGGAAAAGTGAAGGTTGCATTAGCTTCAGAAGGTGATTTAGAGTGAATCTGCATCATCTTGAAGGTTGAATCGAGCAAGAAGTGCATCTGTTACAAGCTCCAACACAGGTTTTAACTTCTTGAAATTTCTCTCTAATTATGTGTTTTCAGTGAACTAGAAGCATGTGGTTAGGTTCCCCTATTGACATAGATGGATTTAGGATGATCAATTGCAACTGTAGAGACAATTTAGGTGGAAGTTCATTTTTGGTTGAGATCGTTATTTCAAGATTCAGGCGTTTTGAGGATGATTTAATGGCATGGTTGAATTGCTTGTGAAATTTTGAGCAAGATTCATTCAGGAATCGTGGCAAATGGTTGAGTGTAGGCGAACTTAGGGTTGTACAGGGGTGGCCGGAAAAGCCATCGGCGATGTCTGGTTCGCGCGCAGGTTTCAGGTTTGAAATGAAGAAGACGTAATCGTGTCCCTCCATTCACAAGGAAGACTTGACTCAGTCATTTGATCCAAGCGCTCATGATGAGCCACGTACCCTTCCCCTTAAACTCACCGTTTTACTTATTCGCTGTGTGAACTGAGTGTGCCTTGGTTCGAATCCTGGCTTGTGCTATTCTTCTTTCTTGTGTGAATTTCTGAAGAGAAGGCAAATGAGTTGAAGCGCATGGGCTTAGTACACATATTGTTATCCACACCCCCCTCTGGGCCCAATTCTTGAAATGAACTGCAATGAATTGCTATTTGTCACGCATGTTTATCAATTTCTTCTTTATTTCTTTTGTTTTCCTCATTTCATATGGTTTAGAAAATAATTCATAAAAAATAGGAAAATAATCCAAATTGATCCAAGTTTTTTTTTCCCCTGACTCATGAATGAGTCTAGAATTTTATTGAATAAAAATATTAGGAATTCATGCATTTGTGATTTTATGTGCATTTTTTACATTTTAATTGATATTAAAATCATTATGGTTGATACCTTGTTTTTCTGAATTTTGTGTGATCAATTGGTGATGATTCTTGGGCTAATTTTTTGTGTGTGATTAGTTTAGACATGCATGCTCCTCTAGTAATTTTCTCACATTTTTGTGATGGAATTAGATAGTGGTTTTAAGTTGAAACTTTAGGTGCTCTAGTTTTATGGTTTAAGCTTAGTACCTTGTGATTTAGGATTTATTTCTAGGACTTATTGGATGATTCAACCCCTGGATTTTGTATGGTAAACTCATGATTGAATTAGGTTCCCATATTTATTTTTGTAGGAGTTTACAATTGGTTTTAGTATTTTAGTTAAGATTAACTTTAGTACTAGGTTTTAGGTGATCCTAACTTGTTAATTCAACTAGAATGATTTCTTTAGTTCTCTTAGATTAGGGTTTTGCCTCTCTTGCTCTTGGATGATGATGAAGACTTGTGTGGGCTGCTGAGGAATGCTTGAAGAAGCTTGGATGTGAAGATTTCCCTTCTTTTGGTGTAGTTTTGTTTAGGTGTTAAGATTAGGGTTTGTAAGTAGAGCTTCTAGATAGATTCTCTTCTTTCATAAACATGGAATGTGTTGATTACTTCCATTCTTCCCTATGATGTAAGGTACCCTTGTGAAGGCCTCATCCCTCCTTTGGTAGGATGTGTGGCTCTTCATAAGTTGGTAGAACCTTTGAGGGTTCCTTTCTCTGATGATGGAGTGCTTAGTGGTGACCTTTGGTCTTCACTCTGCTGTCCACTATCCAAACCTTGCTCTTGTTAGATGAATCTTTCTCCCTTGTTAGAGGATGGAGCTCCTTGTTAGAAGATTGAAGATGCTAGAAGTTGCTACTTCCCAGTAGTTGAAGACTGCCATTGGAGCTGAAGCTTGAAGACCAAGAAGAACAAGTTGACACTTGTGAAGGAAATCCAGTTGAGATCAAATGAAGAGCTGAAGCTTGAAGTTGGAGAACAAGTTGATACTTGTGTTTGATGCATTGAAAGCTTGAAGAAGCAAGTTGATATTTTATATTGAAGAGAATGGACTTGAAGAACAGTTACAGATTGAGGACTGAACTGATGTCAGAGGAGCTTTGCTGTGAAGCTGTGGAAGCTGTTGATCTACTTTCTTTCCGGTCTATTTGCTTGCTGTGCAACTGTATTGATGTGACTTGTTTAATTTGCTTGATGCATTAGAATAATTTTATATTTAGATTGATTTAAGCTAGGAGCATGATTGCACTAGAGGTTGAGTTGCTCCATCTGCTTGTATTTTTACTGTATGGCTTTGCTTGCGGGTATTCGGTAGAGCCCAGCTCCCTTGCCTATGTGGTTTGTTATTTGCTTGATGGCATATTATTTTATTTTCTGTATGATTGCAGTTATTATATTTTGCTTGATAGCATGTTATTTCTCCTGTATGATTACAGTTATTCATATCTGGCTTGAGGTTGAGATGAGCTTGTGGAGGCTGATGTCCCACACACATTTCCTCCCTCACTTGCATTGCATGCATTTTACAGTCGTTTACTGTTTACTATTTAAGCTGATGCTTTATCTGTTTCTGTTTATCATTGACATGATCCCCTAGGAATCTCATTTCCTTTGATAAGGAAGTGATGATTAGAACTTTAGGTTGAAACTTATGCATGATAACTTCTAGGAGTTCCCTGTTTCAAACATCAACCATAGGATGAATCCTTGGCATGACAACATTAGGACTTGATAGTCTCCCCTTAGTTGAACCTGTTCGTTCTCTCTTCTCATCTCAAAATAAATTAAAATACAGTAATAAAGGTTAACTGATGTCGTACGTTACGAGCCTTAAGCTATCTGAGAAAGGGTTGTCGGAGAGTTTCTTTTCGACAGCTTGGATGTTTAGTATGGCACCCTTTGGGTGACATGCGACGCATTCACTCTCAGGTCATAGTCTCTAGTGCGATATTGGTTGCAAACAACCATAAAAAACAGTTATTCCGTAAAAGACAGAAAACAAACTTCAAACCTTTTTGCCCCGTGGGCCCGTAATTCAAAGGAAGCTTTTCTTAAGACAAGAGTGTCATTAACTCCCAGTTCTACCGCAAACGGTAACGCCTAAGTCTCCAAGGGTCGAGCTACGTACGCCAAACTGCTGGAACTGTTTGTTAACCCTACTCGATAAAACAGATGAATCTGAATTCCCGTAATCCGTATTATCCCGAACTACGTAAGCTCTGATCTCTCATACCTGTTGAGAGTATGTAGGCACAATACTGATGTATTGGCGAGCCACCTTCCCCGTAACCCGTAGTCAGCCGAACTACGTTGACTCTGATTTCTCATTCTCTGATGAGAATACGTAGGCATAAAGCGCGACCCTTTGCCGAGTCATTTTCTTTTCTTTTCATACCAGCCTTGATAGGTAGATAGATAAATAAACCCGTCAGATAAACACAACAAGCATGGATCCCGTCGAGTACGATGGACGTGAGGGGTGCTAATACCTTCCCCTTGTGTAACTGACTCCCGAACCCAGACAATGGTTGCGATGACCTTGTCTTATATCTTTCCGTCAGGTTTTTCCGATCGTTCCCTTTCCCGTTCTGAGGGATAAATAACGAAAGATGGCGACTCTTCTGTTTTGCCGGCACCTTATTTTCGCGGTAGCGACAGCTGGCGAATCTGCTGGGGACTTGATAGTTTCCTGGGATCCAACGTCCCTTATGCGAGTCAGTTTGGGGATCCAACGTCCCCTGCGAGAGTCAATCCTAGCGCTTGTATGATTACTTGTTGGGCTGTGTTTATTTATCGCACTTTATTTCCCGCACTTTATTTTCAGTATAATATGATTATTCGTACTGTTGTGGGAGGGACATTCTGATGAGTGAGAAGCCAGACCCAGGCTTGAGTGTACCTAGCATTAGTTGTGGAAATTAGTGGGCGCGTGCTTGCTTTGCAGGCACTAATGTCTAATGAAATCCACGCTCAGACGAGGTTCTCCCGGTTGACTTCTTTTCCGACCCTTTGGGCCTGAGGGGTTGTTGGTTTGGAGGATTGTCGACTCTGGGGACCGATCATTTGGGATTCAGCTAAGTGAGGCCGCTTCAGGAGATGGTGATGCCACACCTTCTGGGTATCGTATCATCTCTCTTGAATGTCTGTGACACTGATGACCGCATAGGATGCCGAACTTGTGTCAGTTTAGGTCCATACCTGTGAGCAGGGTCGGGTTTGTTGCAGGAAACCTTAACCTTCAGACTACCTGGTTTTCTTGATAGTGAATCAGTTTTGTTGGAATCAGAGGTTCCCATCATCAGATGTGTATCTGTTCTTGACAGAGCAGATTTATGGCCCGATATCAGAGGGTCTCATCATCAGATATATGATTGTTCTTGACAGAGCAGAGTTATAGTTTAACATCAGGGGTTTCTCCTCATCATTAGATATGTGTTTGTTCTTGACAGAGCAGATTTATGGTCCGATACCAGGGTTTCTTCTTATCAGAGATAATGGTTGTTCTTGACAGAGCAGTATTGTGGTTTTGTTGATACAGAACCTTCATCTCCTCAACAACACAGTCGTCTTGATCTCCTGTTGCCTGATTGCATTTTGCATTGTTTTGCATATCATTTGCATATCATTAATGTGTGTCTGTGTTGCAGGTATCGTTTCCCCCGGTTCAGGTTTTCTTGCCTTCTATTGCACCATCATGGGTTCTCTGAGGAAGACCGTGGCCTACAAGCTCCCCACTCCTAATGTTGTTCAGCTGTCTAGTTTGATTGCTTTGGCAGACGATTCAGTGAGAGGTGAATTCAGAAAGTCTTATGGGAAACTGCTCAGCTTGGTTCGTAAACCTTCTGTGTTTGAGTTGAATGGGTTGCACGCCTTGCTGCAGTTCTACGATCCTCCTTTGAGATGCTTTACTTTCCCGGACATTATTCTCGCACCCACACTAGAGGAGTATGCTGATTTGTTAGGTGTGCCTATCAAGAGTCAGATGCCCTTTGTTCATATGGATGTTGAGCCTAATCTGGCTAGTCTAGCTCTTTCACTTCATCTGGATGCCTCCGAGTTGGTCTTGTCTAGTTGGAACAGGGTTCCCAGGTTCTCCTTGCAGTTTTTAGTGGGAAAGGCCCAACAGTGTGCCAAGGACGGTTGTTGGATCGTGTTCAACGCTATTCTTGCTCTTTGCATATATGACATCATTCTGTTCCCTAATATGCCTGACTTTGTAGACTTCGACGCCTTTCACATCTTTGCATCAGGGAATCCAGTCCCTACCTTGATCGGAGATGTCTACCATTCCGTCCATTACAAAAACGAGAACAGAAGAGGCAAGAATGTTTCGTGTTGTGTGCCCCTATTCTACAGATGGCTTGATAGTCACCTACCCAAGAAGGGTCCCTTTGCTTCGTCTGCAGCCACAACTGAGTGGTCTGAGCGGTTGATGAGTCTATCAGCGGAGGATATTGCCTGGTTTGATAGAGATAGGCTGGGTACTGAGATTATCTTCAGCTGCAGCAGGTTTTCGAACGTGCCTTTGATAGGCAGGAAGGGTTGTATCAACTATAATCCATCTCTGCTGGTCCGACAGTTTGCTTATGCTTTGAGAGCTCCGCCGAAGGATGAAGAGGTGCAGGAATATCTGTACCTCACTGGTCTTCCAGAGGGGGATATGTTATCTAAGCTTCAGCATGCTTGGAATGGCATCAGTAAGCGGGGGAAACCGTTGCTGGGAAAAAGTAATAGCCAAGCCTACGCTCCGTATGCGATCTGGATCAGAGCCAAAGCAGATTTCATAGGGATGCCGTTTCCTCCTGCCAAGCTAGAAAGCCCTCCAGTGATCGAAGAGCCGACCATCGTGCCTATTCAGCAGCACAATCAGGTGTTAGCTGATAGAGATGAGCTGAAGAAGGCAAACGAAGAACTGGAGAAAGAATTGGCTCAGCTCAGAAGCGAGAGAAGCGAAGCCGCCCATTCCTTCAAGAGGCAAACAGAGCTGGTAAACAAGTTAGGTACGGATTTGACTAAGCAGTTGGCTGAGCGTGAGCGCTTGGGTCAGGACTTCAAATTTGTCAACGACGTATTGGCCACTAAGAAGCAACACTTAGATGAAGCGTACTGGAGAATATCCAAGTTTAATCAGCACTGGAAGGCCACCCTAGCCAACGGCAAGGAACGGGAGGATAAACTGAAGCAGCAGATCTCCAAATTGAAAGCCCAGGTGAAGGCTAGTGAGAAGAGGTTTGATGAAGAAACCGCTCACAGATATGCCGCTGAAGGCCTGCTTAACAAGACTCTTGCTAACCTAAAGGAGCACAAACTGACGTTTGAATCCAAGAAGCGGAAGTTAGAAGATTGTTTCGACGAAGGAGCATGGGAAGACTCAGTTGAAGGTCTTCAACACACTATTATGCAGAGGGAGTTACTCGTCAAAGGGTTGCTCACTCGGCCTGATCATCCAGAAACAAGGGATTTGTTAGAAAAGTTTCGAGCCCGCGGCGGTGCTTGACTATATTTGTAATCCTTTTGTTTTGATCATTGTTGTATGCTGACCATCACCAGGCTTGTTGGTTGAGGTCATGCTATTGATTCTGCTTGTACTCAGTGACATTGTGTACCGCCTTGATGGGATTTCTTTATATATAAGAGATGTTATTTCCATGACTAGACTCAGACTTCTTATTATCAGCACTGGCACTCAGGCACTAGGACCAGGGGGAAATCTCCCTAACGCACAGACACACGTTTGCATTTGCATGAAGCATTTGCATAACGAGGACGTTGTCGTTTTTTCTAACCCTTTGTGTATACAGGTTGTTCCAGGATTGATCGAAGACCAATCCACCGCTATCCGACCAGAGCAAATCAGGCTAGAGAAATGGAGCAAGTGCAGATTGACGTTCAGGAACTTCGAGAGAGGATGGACCGCTTCATGGAGCTTATGCAAGTGGCTGCCAACGGCCAAGACTAGCTCAGAACCTTGGTCCAGCCTCTGATCTCAAGGGTAGATAGCAACGGTGTACTCCATGGTGGGAATGTTCCAACCCATCCACCTGTTGAAACTCCTCAGGGTGGCATCCCCGTGACCGGGGGCAATGGCAGTGGCAACGGCAATGTGATCGCTAATATGGGGCTCAATGGTAATACGACTGGCGTCGGTAATGGAAATTTTGAAGCTAATGGCAACGCTGGACTAGGCAATGGCAACACAGGTACTGGAAATCTGTATGGGCCTCAGCCCTGGCTAGAAGATCGTCAAGAAGATTTATTCTCACAGAGGAGTGTTGAAGGAGAGCTGACTGCTGAAGCACGTCTGAGGTTTAAGGCACTCGAGGACAAGATGAGGAATTTCGAGAACCTGAACACTATGGCTGTCGACATGTCTAAATTGGGATTGATTGTTGATTTCAAGGTGCCTCCCAAATTCAAGGTACCCGATTTTGAGAAGTACAAGGGCACTACCTGCCCTCGTGTCCACTTAAGGGCATACTACCGAAAGATATCCGCTCACTCTGAAGACGAGAAGCTGCTGATGCACTTCTTTTAGGATAGCTTGTCCGGGCCATCCTTGGAATGGTACATGAGTTTGGAGCCTACCAGTGTGCGCACGTGGAAGGAACTTGCTGAGGCACTCGTGCACCATTATCAGTATAACAGTGACTTGGCTCCGAACCGAGTTCAATTGCAGAACTTGTCACAGAGGAACAACGAAGGGTTCAAAGAATACGCCCAGCGGTGGCGTGAATTAGCAGCTAGAGTTCAGCCGCCGATGGTTGAACGAGAGCTTGTTGAAATGTTTGTAGCCACCCTCCCAGGGGTTTATTACGAGAAATTGGTCAGCGGTATGTCTGGAAGCTTCTCAAATCTCATCATCACGGGCGAGCACGTTGAAAATGGGATCAAAATGGGGAAAATTCAAGGTGTTGATCTATCCTCATCTGGAGGAGGAAAGAAACCATATGGTGGCAAAAGGTGGGAAGGAGAGACGAGCGTCGTGTCCAACGCTCGAAGGAAAGGTAAAGGCCCTCGCCAGCAGGTGGCTAGCATAACCATCCCTGCTGTCCAACAACCCCAGCCACAACAGCAACCGCAACAGTAGCAGCCAAATCAGCAAGGGTACAGAAAGTATCAGAATAGGGCACCTTTATCAAGTCGTCACCTTGAGACACCGCCCATGTCTTATGCTCAGCTGCTACAAACTCTGCTTCAGTTACAGCTAGTCCAGAAGACAACCCTGCCCCCCTTGGCAGGGGCACCTCCGCCAGGTTATGACGCGAATGCAGCATGTGAGTTTCACTCAGGGGCACCAGGCCATACGATAGAAAACTGCAAAGCCTTCAAGCACAAGATGCAAGATATGATGGATGCTAAGATCATCAATTTCTCAGATAATGTGTCGAATGTCACGAAAAAACCCTATGCCGAATCATAGGGGAGGTGGGGTAAATGCCATTATTGAAGACGAGAGCTTAGATTTGTTGACTGACGTCAAGGATCTGAAGACACCGCTTAGCTTCGTTAAAGCAAAGCTGATGAAGAGAGGCTTCTTTCCAGGCTGTGGAGAACTGTGTATGGGCTGTGCGACTCGTCCTGATGGATGTGAACAGTTGATATAGGGGATTCAGAGTCTAATGACCGAAGGAATCTTGCAGTTTAGCCGAAGGGCCGAATATGGATCTGGAGAGGTAATGCTGAAGCAAGATGATGAGGTCGCCACCATCACCATCCCTCGCCAGACGATAACCATTTCTGCACTCAGGCCGCCCATGATTACCATCACCAAGGCTGGGCCGATACCTTTTGAAAGCACCAATGCTGTCCTGTGGCATTATGGGGCAGACGTCTACTGTAACGGACAGAAGTTGGAATTGGAACCATCTGGACAGTTTGTGGATAACCTAGTGGGAATTGGCGAAATCATGCGCAGCGGAAGAATATTTGCTCCACCCGAGATTGTGGCGGACAAAGCGGACAAAGCTGAAGTAACGGATAAAGGAAAGAGTAAAGTCGTTGAGGAAACCCCTCGTGGGATAGAGAAGGACTTACTTGTTAAGGATGCTGAAGAGTTCATGAGGTTGATTAAGAAGAGTGATTACAAGATCGTGGATCACCTCCATCAAACACCCTCGAAAATTTCCATCCTGAATTTGTTGCTGTGTTCGGAGTCCCATCGCAACGTGCTGTTGAAGGTTTTGAATGCCACGTATGTACCGCAGGAAATCTCGGTCAACCAGTTGGAAGGGGTAGTAGCCCACATGAATGGTGGAAACGGTTTAGGGTTCACTGACCTAGAGCTGACACCGAAGGGAAGAAACCACAACAGTGCCCTGCACATCTCGATAGAGTGTAGAGGAACGATTATGTCTCATGTGTTGGTGGACATAGGGTCATCGCTCAATGTTCTTCCAAAGAAAGCATTGATGAAGTTAGGTACTCGTGGATTGATTTGCACACCCAGTGATCTGGTTGTGAAGGCGTTCAATGGAACCAAGCGTCATGTCTTTGGAGAGGTAACGTTGCCAATCCAAGTCGGGCCGGAAACTTTCGATGCAGTCTTCTACATTATGGACATCATGCCTGCCTACAGCTGTGTCTTAGGCCGGCCATGGATCCATTCTGCTGGCGCCGTGACCTCCACGTTGCACCAGAAACTCAAGTACGCTGTCGGAGGCAGCATCATAACTGTATGTGGCGAGGAGGACATAATGGTGAGCCATTTATCGTCCTTCAAATATGTTGAGATGGATGGGGAAATCCACGAAACCCTATGTCATGCGTTCGAAGCTGTTAAAGTCAAGGACGTGGCTCCTGTGATGACCGAAAAACCAGAGATGACTCTCTCTTCCTTCAAGGAAGCCCGGGTCGTTGTTCAAGCCGGATCTACCCCAGGTTGGGGGCAGATTCTGGAAATACCTAACAAACAGGACAAGTTTGGGTTAGGATACTCTCCTGCGACTGAAGCCTCCTCTTCTCACAGTGCGTCGCAAGGTAAAGGGTCGATCCAGTTTACAAGCGGCGGGGTGATATTTGAAAGTGTCAACGCAGTGTCTGAAGACGGCGAAGACAGCGATTGCGACCTAGACTCTTGGATCCAGCCAAGCAAACCAGGCCAGAGCCTCACCAACTGGTCCATCAGGGATACCATCCAAGTGACAGGCAAAGAGTAATGATTTACTTTCTCCAATCGTTGTACAAACCTATGTCCTACCCGGGGCATAGTGGTTTTAATGTCAGGGCCTTGTTTGATTATGTACATGCATTTTACCAATAAATCAAAAGGCGTTTTTCTTCGCATTCAAATGTTGTGATCTCTGTTATTCCTGTTTTATATTTGTTTTGAAAAACAATAAAATGGCAATAGGGTTTTTGCTAACCTGCATATCCTTGTTTTAAGCTTAACCCTTGTTATTGCAGGATCCACATAGCAGATGACATCGACTCTAGACCTTCTACGACTCACTTCGACTTTGATTGCCTGATCTATCAAGCCGAAGAAGAGATTGATAAAGACGAGGACCTTCCCGAAGAGTTGGCCCGCTTGTTGAGACAAGAAGAGAAAGTTATTATGCCTCACGAGGAAGAAATTGAGATTGTGAATCTGGGTTCTGAAGAACTGGTCAGGAATGTCAGGATAGGGGATGCATTGCAGAGTGACGTCAAGCAGAGATTAGTCGAGATGCTTCGAGAGTATAGTGACATCTTTGCTTGGTCATACGAAGATATGCCTGGACTTGATACTGACATCGTGGTCCACCACTTGCCGCTGCGAGAAGATTGTCCTCCCGTCAAGCAGAAGCTTAGGAGGACACGACCAGATATGGCCGTTAAGATCAAAGCAGAAGTGCAGAAGCAGCTTGATGCTGGCTTCTTAGCGGTCACTACTTACCCTCCGTGGGTCGCCAACATAGTTCCTGTACCGAAGAAGGACGGTAAGGTGCGAATGTGCATCGATTATCGGGATTTGAATAGGGCGAGCCCTAAAGATGATTTCCCGCTGCCTCATATTGATGTGTTGGTCGACAATACAGCTCAGTTCTCCGTATTTTCGTTCATGGATGGCTTCTCCGGCTACAATCAGATCAAGAAGGCGCCGGAGGACATGGAGAAAACTACGTTTATTACACCTTGGGGAACATTTTGCTACAAGGTAATGCCTTTCGGTCTGAAGAACGCAGGGGCCACTTACCAACGAGCAATGGTTACTTTGTTTCATGATATGATTCATCACGAGATTGAAGTCTATGTTGATGACATGATTGCGAAGTCCCAAACGGAGGAGGGACATCTGGTCAATTTGCTGAAGCTTTTTGAGAGGCTTAGGAAGTCCAGGTTGAGGCTTAATCCTAACAAGTGTACTTTCGGAGTACGGTCCGGAAAACTACTGGGGTTTATCGTGAGTGAAAGAGGCATTGAGGTTGATCCTGTGAAGATAAAAGCGATACAAGAAATGCCAGCGCCAAAAACAGAAAAAGAAGTTCGTGGTTTCTTGGGTAGAATAAACTACATTGCAAGGTTTATCTCTCAGCTCACAGCCACGTGTGAACCGATGTTCAAACTGCTAAAGAAAGATCAGGCGATTATCTGGAACGAGGATTTCCAAAAGGCATTTGATAAGATAAAACAGTATCTACAGAAACCTCCGATCTTGATACCCCCAGTGGCTGGACGACCCTTAATCATGTACTTGACAGTTCTTGAGAATAGTATGGGGTGTGTTCTCGGTCAGCACGACGAGACGGGCAGAAAGGAGCATGCCATTTACTACTTGAGTAAAAAGTTCACAGATTGTGAATCTCGTTACTCGATGCTGGAGAAAACATGTTGTGCACTAGCCTGGGCTGCCAAACGTTTATGACAGTACATGCTCAACCACACCACCATGCTAATTTCGAAGATGGATCTGATTAAGTACGTCTTCGAGAAGCAAGCGCTTTCGGGCAGGATTGCCAGATGGCAAATGGTGTTGACAGAATATGACATTCAGTATGTTTCCCAGAAGGCCATCAAGGGCAGCGTATTGTCTGAATACCTTGCCGAACAGCCGATCGAGGATTATCAGCCGATGAAATTTGAATTCCCTGATGAGGATATCATGTTTCTCAAAGCAAAGGATTGTGATGAACCGTTGCCCGATGAGGGGCCAGATAGGAAATCCCAATGGAAATTGATATTTGACGGGGCGGTTAATTCTTACGGAAGTGGCATTGGGGCAATCATCACGACTCCCCATGGATCCCACATCCCGTTCACTGCGAGACTGACGTTTCCGGTCACCAATAACGAAGCGGAGTACGAAGCATGCATCATGGGTCTGGAAGAAGCAATTGATTTGAGAATCAAGAACCTAGATGTATATGGTGACTCGGCACTTGTGATTAACCAGATTAAAGGGGAGTGGGAGACTTGTCAATCGAATTTGGTGCCGTACATGAATTATGCCAGAAGGCTGCTTCCGTTCTTTGATCGAGTGGAACTCCATCATGTGCCCAGAGCTGAAAACCAGATGGCTGATGCCTTAGCCACGTTGGCTTCGATGTATAAAGTCAATTTTTGGAATAAAGCTCCAAGAATTGTTCTTTCTCGTCTTGATAGACCTGCATTCGTCTTTGCGATCGAGGAAGCCTCCGATGGCAAGCCATGGTTCCATGATATCCAGACCTTCCTTATGACTAAGGAGTATCCGGCGGGAGCGTCAACCCAGGATAAGAAGACTCTGAGGAGGCTGTCTGAAAATTTTTATCTCAATCCTGATGGAGTTTTGTACAAAAGAAACCACGATCTCGTGCTACTCAGATGTGTAGATGAGAAATAGGCGGGTATGCTCATGGAAGAAGTACATGAAGGCACATTTGGTACACACGCCGACGGGCATGCTATGACAAGAAAGATCCTGAGAGTAGGATATTACTGGATGACGATGGAATCAGATTGCTTTAAATTCGCGAAGAGATGTCATAAATGCCAGATTTATGCTGATAAGATTCATGTGCCGCCGTGCCCGTTAAATGTCATGTCCTCCCCGTGGCCGTTCTCCATGTGGGGCATCGACATGATAGGCAAGATCGAGTCCACGGCATCTAACGGTCATCGCTTCATTCTAGTAGCTATCGACTACTTCACCAAGTGGGTGGAGGCAGCCTCATATGCTAATGTGACCAAGCAGGTGGTGGCTAGATTCATAAAGAGGGACATCATCTGTCGTTACGGAATTGCCGAGCGGATCATTACTGATAATGGTTCGAATCTGAATAACAAGATGATGAAGGAGTTATGCCAAAGTTTCAAGATTGAACACCACAACTCATCTCCTTACCGGCCGAAGATGAATGGCGCCGTTGAAGCGGCCAATAAGAACATCAAGAAGATTGTGCAGAAGATGGTTGTGATCTATAAGGATTGGCACGAGATGTTGCCATTTGCACTGCACGGTTATCGTACAACGGTACGTACATCAACCGGGGCAACTCTTTTCGCACTAGTGTACGGTATGGAAGTTGTCCTGCCGTTAGAAGTTGAGATTCCTTCTTTACGAGTTTTGGTTGATGTAAAACTCGATGAGGCAGAATGGATTAAGAACCGACTGAACCAACTCAACCTGATGGACGAGAAGAGGTTAGCATCGATTGCATATGGTCGTCTGTACCAAAGCCGAATGAAGAAAGCTTATGATAAGAAGGTGCGTCCTAGAAGCTTTCAGACGGGTGATCTCGTCCTGAAGAAGATTCTTCCTCCACACTCTGATCACCGGGGCAAGTGGACTCCCAATTACGAAGGTCCGTACATCGTCAGCAAGGTCTTCTCGGGAGGAGCCTTGTTGTTATCCACGATGGATGGCGAAGACTTTGCATCCCCGGTGAACACGGACGCAGTTAAAAAATACTTTGCTTAAAAAACGACCCGCTGGAAAGAAAAATAATATCCAGGCAAAAATGGGGCATCCCGGCGAACCATAAAAAAAGAAAAAGGTTCGGGCAGAAATTAGGGATATAAAAGAAAAGAGTGTACACCCGCAAAGTCGAAAACCTGGAAAGGCGAGTTTGGCAAAAAAGGGTATCCCGGTGAATCGAAAACCCGGAAGGGCGATTCAGGAAAAAGTTAGGGATTGGAAAAAGCAAATGACTGCGTTCCGCGTGTGGACTTTCATTGTTTAGTGGTTTGGAGGACCTGAGGGCCGTTTATCTGAACCAATCTCTTCTGAAGCTGAAGCGTCGGAGAAGTATCGAAGTCGAGTGGGTCATAGAGGGATCAACTCATGGTGTTCGTCTACGCCTCATTGCCGACATTTGTGTATATACTGATGTATATTTATGTTTTTATATTTGTGCAGCTTCCTCATTCCAGGAGCCTGCATTTGTTGTAAAACATTTTCACCCATCCAGGGGTTCGTTATCAATAAAATGTATACTATTCAGTGATTTTGTTTGTTTGTTTAGCATTTACCTATTTTGTTTGCGACAAAGTGTTGCACCCAAAAATTTGCCCAACATTTCTTTACATAGCTTATGTTTCATTTCATTCACATTAGCATTATCATTTGCATTTCATTGACAATGTGTGCAGAAGATCAAGAGGTATGATTACCAATTAAGAGCTATACAAGACTATGAAGCCAGCTAAGAAGGTTATTCAAGTGTTCAAGGATTGATATCCTTGTCAGAGAAGTTGAAAGAGCCTCAGAAAGAGTGGTTGAAGCCAAGTGTGTAGGTCTCCTAACTTGAGAGTTAAGGGAAGCCATCAGATGATTCTGAGGTCATGGAGTTGGACTGGAGGCCTTGAGAGAGCTCATGAGAAGTTTTGAAGATCACTTTGAAGCCTAGACAGGTCATTGTGCAAGATTAAGAAGACTCAGCCATGAGTGGTGTAATTAGGGTTTGACTGGGTCAACCCTAGGTCAACTGATGATTTGAACAAGGTTGAGACCTAATTCAAAGGCCATGTGATAATGGATTGATACATTGAGATTTTATAAGGATGATTCCAAGATCAACTCATCATGATTGAAGAGTTTGAGAAGTTTCAAGCTAGGGTTTCTAAGGCTTGACAGTGTAAAATCCCCTAGTTTGACCCCTGTCTTCAAGGCATTTTAGCTCAAGATGTGATTTTAATCTCATCTTGCCCCCAACATGAATGTTATAGAGCATGCTCCTAGCTTTAATTTGAGTACTAGAAGTCCTTGATAGGATTTGTAGAACTTAAGTTATGACTTTGACAAGTTACAGGTCATCTGAGGTATGTGAATTTGGGGGCTTGAAAGTTACCCAACTTGCATCAAACCTTTGCCCAAGAAGGATGATTCCTATGAACTTTTGGTAAACATGAATGTTGTTCCTCATCCTCTTAGCTTTCTAGAGAGTACTAGAAGACCTTGATAGGATTTGTAGAACTCAAGTTATGGCTTTGACAAGTCAAGGGCATTTTGGTCATTTGGAGATTACAGGTCATTCCAACCATAAGGCCATAACTCCTATTTCCAAGCTTCAAATGGGAAAATGTTCAACATCAAACTTGTTCAAAATTATGTTTTAAGGCTAGTAAAGAGGTCATGAGATGTTGGAAGTGCTTGTAGCTCAAAGTTGCAAAAATGACCTAAAATAAGGGTATAAGTTAAATAAACCAAAGTTGGAAGTTGATATTTTTGATCTACACATCCAAACCAAGGCATGTAATATATCATTTTGACTCTAAAAATAATTTTAAGAACTTTGGTTTAGCCACATTTTTGAGTTGAGGTGTAATTGGTGGACTTGCTTTGAAAAGTAGTTACTTGCCTCTTAAGTAACATTTGCAAAACACATGATAGATCAATACACAAGCTTCCAAGGCATTGTAACACATCTAATATCTCATTTGGAGAGATTTTGGGATCATAACAAGCTGCTGCAACAAGTGAAACCAGAATTGGTGTGAGTATGGCATGAGATGGTATTTTGATGACATGAGAAATTCAATATCTCCTTGGATGATTCCAGAAGATTCTAGAGAGGTCCAACGTCATCTATATATTGATTAGAAGGGGTTCAAGTGCAAGGTTGGTGAGAATTGAGGGAGAGAAGAGAGTTTGCAACTTCACATTGTTCATTGCAACTTGAATTCTGTTTCAGCATTCCACACCATTTTGATCCTTTCTTTCGATCCTAACACCTTTCTAGGATGTGTGTGAGTGTTTCCATAGCAAATCCCAAGCAAATCCATGGCTGAATCGTGTATGAGCAATTGAATTTCAGCACCTGCAAGTCACCATCGGGTTTGGAGTTCCAAGCATTTGCAATCAATTCTCTTGCATACAGAAGCAAGAACTTGGTACATTGAATGATTCCAGAGCAGTAGAAGGGTTGAATTGAAGAATTGCTACATCTGTTACTCAAGAATTCACAGGTTGGTAACTTTCATCCCTCACCTTAATTTAAGAAGAATTACCTCAGTTTGTTAGGTTAGATTGATAGTATGTGGTTAGGAGATCGTTTCTGGAAACTTAGAGAGGATTTGGTGATGATCAATGAGATGACACATTTTCTGTTTGGATCAAGAACTTGTTGAATATTGAGAGATAGCATGAGTGTTATAGCAAGAAGTGATCAGGGTAATGTGGTGAACACTTTAGACCAAACAATTTGAAGAATAGTGATAATTGAGGTCTGAGCATAATTCTGATTCTTGATCGTGTTTTAGGTTAGAGGTTGATTCAATTAATTCTGAGGCTAGGGTTAGACTCAGGGAGATATTTAGAGTGATTTAGTGTTTTAGATCTTGAATTTTGATGGAGATTTGAGGGAGCCCGAGTGAGGATGAGGTTGATGTTTGAACTCTGCTACAATGGATGCTTCCCTCCATTTTCATGGCTAGAGGTAGGAAATGAAGTCCTAGCCATCAGATCCACGTATGACCATTGACCAGAGCCAGATCCAAGGGCCGTGTTTTAATCTCAGGTTGTGAAGAGGAAAGAATGTTGATGCTCTAAACGATGCGTATCACTAAACAAAAGGTTTTGGGCTTTGGTAGGAGACCACTATCCACACCCCCCAGCAAGCCCATTTGTGAATTTGAACTGATTCTCATTGCTTTCTACACCGCGCCTTTATCTTTTTCTTTACCATTTTTCAATTGATTTTTGATTGTGATATGGGCTTAGGCGTTTTTCTATTGGCACCCCCCCCTGATGGCCCAATCCATGAATTGAACTGATTGTGTTTACTATCTGCACCGTGTGTTTATCTTTTTCTTTTGATTTTCTTTAATTTCTTCATTTTATACATGGTTCTTGATTAAATCATATAAAATTGAAAAATGATCCAATTGACCCCATTATTTTTGCATTAGATTCATGATAGGGTCTAGTATTGTTTAGATAAAAAATATTTTTATTTCATGCATTTTCTGATTTTATGGGAATTTTCATATTTTAGTTGATATTAAAATAGTCATGTTTGATGTTTGATTTTGTGGAATTTTGTGTGATTAATTGGTGATGATTTTTGAGCTAATTTTTTGTGTGTGATTAGCTTAGACATGTATGCTCCCATAGAATTTTTCTCACATTTTTGTGATGAAAGTAGGTGTGTTTTCTAGATTGAGATTTAGGTGTTTCCTTTTAGGGTTTAGGTTTAGTACCTTGTAGTGTAGAATTTATTTCTAGGTCTTATTTGATAATTTGATCTCTGGAATTAATATGGTAGAGTCATGATTGACCTAGGTTCCCATAGTTATTTTTGTAGGATTTTACAATTGGTTTTAGTATTTTAGTTAGGATTAACTTTAGTACTAGGTTTTAGGTGATCCTAACTTACTAACTCAAATAGATTAACTTCTTTAGTCCCCTTAGATTAGGGTTTTGCTTCGTTTGCCTTTGGTTGAGATTGAATACAAGTTGAAGATAAGGTGAGGATGCTTGAAGTTGCTTGAAGTTGCTTGGAGCTTGGAGTTGCTTGTGCCTGAAGGTGTCTGATGAAGATTTAGGAGGTAGGAGACATAGGGAGAGCCTTATAATTAGAATGACTTCTTTCACAAATATGGAAAGCATCTTGTGCTTCCATTCCTCCCAATGACTAAAAGTCCTTCTAAGATATTCACATCCCTCCTTTGGAGGGATGAGTGACTTTATCTGGGAAGTAGAACTTTGAGGGAACCGGTCTCTCATAATGGTGAACCCTTGCAGGCTTCCTTTGGTTGTCAATAAGCTGTTTACCATTTCCACTCATTCTGTTAAATCAATTGTCTTCTGGTTTGAGTATCTTGAAAGATGTTGGACTTGAGTTTGAATATGAGGACTTCATTGAAGAGTGTGGAAGAGGATGATTCCTTGAGCATTGCCATTGCAGCTGAAGCTTGAAGAGCAAGAAGAACAAGTTGATACTTGTGAAGAAGATCCAATGGAGATTGAGTGAAGAGCTGAGGCTTGAGGAATAAAGGATAAGTTGACACTCACATTGATGCATTGAGAGCCTGAAGGAATCAAGTTGACACTTGTAGTTAGGAGTGAAGCCTGAGGGTGGAATTGACTGAAGGGTTGAAGCTTGAAGAAGAGAGAACAAGTTGATACTTATGTTGATGGGTTGAAACCCTGGAGAAGCAAGTTGATACTTGTCATGAAAGATGATAACCCTGAAGAGCTGCTGAAGATTGGAGACTAGACTCCTGTTTGAGGAGAGCATCATTGTGGAAGCTGTTGATCTGCTTTCTTTCTTGTCTGTTTTCTTTTCTGTATTGGTGTGACTTGTTTGACTTGCTTGATGCATTAGAATAAGTCCATACCTAGACTGACTGTAAGCTAGGAGCATGATTGCACTAGAGGTTGGGTTGCTCCCTATGCTTGTATTTTTACTGTATGGCTTTGCTTGCGGGTATTCGGTAGAGCCCAGCTCCCTTGCCTATGTGGTTTGTGTTTTGCTTGATAGCATGTTATTTTTTCTGTATGATTGCAGTTACCCATTATTTCGCTTGATAGCATTTTATTTCTTCTGTATGATTACAGTTATTCATACTTGGCTTGATGTTGAGATGAGCTTATGGAGGTTGATGCCCCACACACATTTCCTCCCTCACTTGCATTGCATGCATTTTACAGTTGTATATCTGTTTACTGTTTAAGCTGATGTTTTATCTGTTTCTGGTTATCATTGACATAATCCCCTAGGAATCTCACTTCCTTTGATAAGGAAGTGATGATTAGAACTTTAGGTTGAAACCTATGCATGATAACTTCTAGGAGTTCCCTGTTTCAAACCTCAACCATAGGATGAATCCTTGGCATGACAACTGTTAGGACTTGATAGTCTCCCCTTAGTTGAGCCTGTTCGTTCTCTTCTCATCTCAGAACAAATTAAAATACAGTAATAAAGGTTAACTGATGTTGTACGTTACGAGCCTTAAGCTACTTGAGAAAGGATTGTTAGAGGGTTTCCTTCTAATGATTTGGATGTTTAGTATGGCACCCTTTGGGTGACATGCGACGCATTCACTCTCAGGTCATAGTCTCTAGTGCAATATTGGTTGCAAACATCCATAAAAAACAGTTCTTCCGTAAAAGACAGAAAACGAACTTCAAACCTTTTTGCCCCGTGGGTCCGTAATTCAAAGGAAGCTTTTTTGAAGAAAAGAGTGTCGTTAACTCCCAGCTCTGCCGCAAACGGTAACGCATAAGTCTCCAAGGGTCGAGCTGCGTACGCCAAACTGCTGGAACTGTTTGTTAACCCTACTCGAAAAACAGATGAATCTGAATCTCCGTAATCCGTATTATCCCGAACTACGTAAGCTCTGATCTCTTATACCTGTTGAGAGTATGTAGGCACAATACTGACGTATTGGCGAGCCACCTTCCCTATAACCAGTAGTTAGTCGAACTACGTTGACTCTGATTTCTCATTCTCTGATGAGAATACGTAGGCATAAAGGGCGACGGTTTGCCGAGTCATTTTCTTTTCTTTCCAGGCCAGCCTTGATAGGTAGATAGATAAAACCAACCCGTCAGATAAACACAACAAGCGTGGATCCCATCGAGTACGATGGACGTGAGGGGTGCTAATACCTTCCCCTCGCGTAACCGACTCCCGAACCCAGACAATGGTTGCGATGACCTTGTCTTATACCTTTTTCGTCAGGTTTTTCCGATCGTTTCCTTTCCCGCTCTGAGGGATAAATAACGAAAGGTGGCGACTCTTCTATTTTGCCGGCACCTTATTTTCGCGGAAGCGACACAAAGAACGCCGATGTTTTTGATAAAATGTGCATATATAAACTTACTGGCCTAGGCCACTGATTGTTGAAACAATGAATTACTTGAACATTGTCACAAGATGATAACCTTGATAGGTCCCTTTGAGAAGGGTATCTTGTCTGTTTGTTTGTGTCGTTGCAGGTATAGCATATTTCAGGCAGTATGCCGTATGTTTCCCCAAGCAGGATGATTCCTTCTTCTCCAGCAAGTTCAGCAGCATCTCCCCGCAGAGTCTGAACATGAGATCGTAAGCATTGATATGTCTCCTCAACCAGAGAAGATTCTCTCCCCAATCAGATGTATCCTGAAGGATAGTCGTCTCCCCAACTGAGTCATATACTGAAGTGTACAACACTCGATAGTACAGACTGAAGTCTCCAGGAGAATTGAGATTCCCCACAGAGTTGTACTCTCCCCGGCAGGTAGGAGTGATTCCATCATCTGGTTGCCTTCCCCAGCCGAGTTTGCAGATCCCCCAAGAGAGCCGAATCCTTGGAGGCCGTTCAGGCCATGATTGGGTTTCCCCCAGTAGAGTGTTGAGCAGCTGATGCTGTATTTCTCCACCGGAGTCGTTTCCTCCAGGAAAGTTTTGCCGTGAAGGCTGTGCAGTTTATTTCTGCGATTGACATCGTTTTCCTCAGCAATTGTGGGTTGAACACCTTGATGAGCAGGTCCAGGTTCTCGTAGAACTTTGTTCCCCTGCAGCAGTCGGCTAAAGTTCATTTCCCCAGGCAGAGTCCAATTGAGATTGGTGTGACTTCTTCTCCTCGGCAGGATGATTTCTACTCTCCACCAGAGTGGTTCCTTCTCCTTGACAGGAGGCTTTTCCCTTCAGCATCTATTTTGCTGATGGGGTCGTAGCATTTTGCATGATTGCATAGCATTTACCCTAAACGCGTAGCATTTCCACCGTGTGGAGCATTGCGCCATTGTCAAGGCATATGCATACGAAACATGAGCTAGGTCGTTACCGTTCTTGTTTTGCAGGTATTCCCCAGCAAAGTCGCTTGCCCAAGATGATTCTTGAATTCTCCAGCGAAGGTGTTTGCTCAAGATGATTCTTGAATTCCCCAGCAAAGTCGCTTGCCCAAGATGATTCTTGAATTCTCCAGCGAAGGTGTTTGCTTAAGATGATTCTCAAAATCCCCAGTGAAGTCGCCAGAGAGGGTTGCTCAAGTTGATGCCTAGAGTCCCCGGCAGAGTGTTCGCTCAGGATGATTCCTGAAATCTCCAGCAGAGTTATTGGTTCAGGATGATTCTTGAAGTCTCCGGCGGAGTTATTTGTCCAAGATGATTCTTGAAGTCCTCAGCAGAGTTGATTTATCCAGAATGATTTTTGGATCTCCGAAGCAGAGTTACTTGATAGGTCTCCAGAATCCCCAGCGGAGATGTGTCATCCCCGGCAGGTTTTCAACAAAGAAGTTGAAATTTCCTTGAAGACTTGATGATTGAAGTCTGGCAGTAGTGCCAAGCCCCTTGACTTACTGATGAAGTCTAGCTGCGATGTCGAAGCAGTTTGCCTAGCTGATGTAGGGTGCCTGACGGCAAAAGAATATCTATCCTTACTAGTCCGTGAATGAATAAGGATCCCATTTCAAGACTTACCGATGAAGTCCAACTACGAGGTCGAAGTAGTTCTCCTAGCTGACGCAGGGTGCCTGACGGCAGAAGTTTGGATATCCCTATTTTGTTCATGATTGACCGAGGATTCTATTCCCGGCTTACTGACGAAGTCCGGCTGACGCCCGAAAATTTCTTTGAATGCCCGACGGCATAATTAACTTGATTGTTAAAAAGTTCCTAATGACCTGATGAGTCCCGAGCAATCCTTCCTCCGGAGTGCCACAGAACGCCTGACGGTATAATCAACCATTCATTACCAGTTACCGTGTAACCGGTGATCCCTTGATGACTTGAGGACGAAGATCTACATCAAAATCAGATGATCATCCTGACTGAGATTTGAGACTAGACCCTTCAACGGTTACCGTGTGACCAATTCCCCCAGCAGAGTTGCCGTGCAACTGGCATGCTCAGTTTTGGAAGATGTTCCTACCAATCAGAGTATCGTTTACCTGTGCGGTTGGCAAATCACCAGTTACCGTGTAAGCGGTGATCCCTTGATGATTTAAGGACGCAATGATATCAGATAAATCAGAGAATCATCTTGACGGAGATTCAGATCAGTATTTCTCCAGCTAGTTGTCGTGCAACTATTATTTCAGTTTCCGAAGATTTGTCGTGTACTTGTGCAGTTGGCAAATTTTCGGGTTTATTGGTATTCAACCGCCTTTTACCTTGATTGTTTGAGAGTCGTTTGCTTCTCACCCAGTCAGGTCCAATCCGTTTGAATAGGGGCAGCTGTTGCACCCCAAAATTTGCCCAACATTTCTTTACCTAGCTTGTGTTTCATTTCATTCACATTAGCATTATCATTTGCATTTCATTGACATGTGTGCAGGAGATCAAGAGGTATGATTACCAATCAAGAGCTATAAAAGACTGTGAGGCTAGCTAAGAAGGTTATTCAAGTGTTCAAGGGTTGATATCCTTGTCAGAGAAGTTAAAAGATCCTCAGAGAGAGTGATTGAAGCCAAGAGGGTGTGTCTCCTAACTTGAGAGTTGTGGGAAGTCATCAGATGATTCTAAAGCCATGAAGTTAGACTTGAGGTCTTGAGTGATCTCATTAGAAGTGTTGAAGATCACTTTGAGGCCTAGACAGGTCATTGTGCAAGATTAAGAAGCCTCAGCCATGATTGGTGCAGCTAGGGTTTGACTGGGTCAACCCTAAGTCAACTGAGGATTTGAAGGAGGTTGAAACCTAATTCAAGAGCCATGTGATCATGGATTGATGCATTAAGATGTTATAAGGATGATTCCAAGGTTAACTCATCATGATTGAAGATTTTGAGAAGTTTCAGGCTAGGGTTTCAAAGGCTTGACAGTGTAAAATCCCCTAGTGTGACCCCTACCTTCAAGGCAATTCAGCTCAAGATATGATTGTCATCTCATCCTGCCCCCAACATGAGTGTTGTATAACATGGTATTAGATCTAATTTGAGTTCTAGAAGTCCTTGATAGGATTTGTAGAACTCAAGTTATGGCTTTGGCAAGTTACAAGTCATCTGAGGTATATGAATTTGGAGCTTGAAAGTTGCCTAACTTGCATGACACTTTTTCCCAAGAAGGATGATTCCTATGAACTTTTGGTTAACATGAATGTTGTTCCTTATCCTCTTAGATTTCCATAGAGTACTAGAAGTCCTTGATAGGATTTGTAGAACTCAAGTTATGGCTTTGACAAGTCAAGGGTATTTTGGGTATTTGTTGTTATAGGTCATTTGTGATCATAGGTCATTTTCACCAACTTAGAGGCCTCAAATGAAATTTTTTTCAACTTGAAAGTTGCTCAAAATGTGGTTTTAACCTTGACCATGCATCAAGGAGACATTGAAATGGCTCAAGGAGAGACTTGGTTCTAAGAATTTTGGAAAAAGAAGAATTAAAGGGATTTAATGACCAAAAAATTGAAATAAATCATTTTGTGTCCAAACAAGGCAAAATTATAGGTCATTTTGATTGGAAAAATAGTTTTAGAAAATTTGGCAATATTGGAATTTTGGTTTGAGGTCATTTTCATACCATTCCATGTTGTTTCTTCATGATGAAGCAACACATCAAACTCACACCATTGGCTTGCAAGCAAGGAAATTAACATACCTAACTAACTCAGTATCTCATGAGATGAGGATTGCAAGCAAAATCATGCCCAAAGGGAGCCAGAATCGTGACTGGTGTGAATGACATTTTGGAGAGAAATTGAAATTGCAAAATCTCCTATGGTTGGTTACAGAATTTTCTAGATGATTCTAATGAGTTCTATATAAGTGGTTGAGTGTGTTCAGCCATTTTTTTGGAGAAGATTGAGCCCTGAAGCAGAGAGTGAGATTGAAGTTTCACAATTGCAAGTTGGAATCGGTTTCTGAGTTCAAGGCAAAATCAAGGAAAAGTGAAGGTTGCATTAGCTTCAGAAGGTGATTTAGAGTGAATCTGCATCATCTTGAAGGTTGAATCGAACAAGAAGTGCATCTGTTACAAGCTCCAACACAGGTTTTAACTTCTTGAAATTTCTCTCTAATTATGTGTTTTCAGTGAACTAGAAGCATGTGGTTAGGTTCCCCTATTGACATAGATGGATTTAGGATGATCAATTGCAATTGTAGAGACAATTTAGGTGGAAGTTCATTTTCGGTTGAGATCGTTATTTCAAGATTCAGGCGTTTTGAGGATGAATTAATGGCATGGTTGAATTGCTTGTGAAATTTTGAGCAAGATTCATTCAGGAATCGTTGCGAATGGTTGAGTGTAGGCGAACTTAGGGTTGTACAGGGGTGGCCGAAAAAGCCACCGGCGATGTCTGGTTCGCGCGCAGGTTTCAGGTTTGAAATGAAGAAGACATAATCGTGTCCCTCCATTCACAAGGAAGACTTGACTCAGTCATTTGATCCAAGCGCTCATGATGAGCCACGTACCCTTCCCCTTAAACTCACCGTTTTACTTATTCGCTGTGTGAACTGAGTGTGCCCTGGTTCGAATCCTGGCTTGTGCTATTCTTCTTTCTTGTGTGAATTTCTGAAGAGAAGGCAAATGAGTTGAAGCGCCTGGGCTTAGTACACAGATTGTTATCCACACCCCCTCTGGGCCCAATTCTTGAAATGAACTGCAATGAATTGCTATTTGTCACGCATGTTTATCAATTTCTTCTTTATTTCTTTTGTTTTCCTCATTTCATATGGTTTAGAAAATAATTCATAAAAAATAGGAAAATAATCCAAATTGATCCAAGTTTTTTTGCCCTGACTCATGAATGAGTCTAGAATTTTATTGAATAAAAATATTAGGAATTCATGCATTTTGTGATTTTATTTGCATTTTTTACATTTTAATTGATATTAAAATCATTATGGTTGATACCTTGTTTTTCTGAATTTTGTGTGATCAATTGGTGATTATTCTTGGGCTAATTTTTTGTGTGTGATTAGTTTAGACATGTATGCTCCTCTAGTAATTTTCTCACATTTTTGTGATGGAATTAGATAGTGGTTTTAAGTTGAAACTTTAGGTGCTCTAGTTTTAGGGTTTAAACTTAGTACCTTATGATTTAGGATTTATTTCTAGGACTTATTGGATGATTCAACCCCTGGATTTTGTATGGTAGACTCATCATTGAATTAGGCTCCCATAGTTATTTTTGTAGGATTTTACAATTGGTTTTAGTATTTTAGTTAAGATTAACTTTAGTACTAGGTTTTAGGTGATCCTAACTTGTTAATTCAACTAGAATGATTTCTTTAGTTCCCTTAGAGTAGGGTTTTGCCTCTCTTGCTCTTGGATGATGATGAAGACTTGTGTGGGCTGCTGAGGAATGCTTGAAGAAGCTTGGATGTGAAGATTTCCCTTCTTTTGGTGTAGTTTTGTTTAGGTGTTAAGATTAGGGTTTGTAAGTAGAGCTTCTAGATAGATTCTCTTCTTTCATAAACATGGAATGTGTTGATTACTTCCATTCTTCCCTATGATGTAAGGCCCCCTTGTGAAGGCCTCACCCTCCTTTGGTAGGATGTGTGGCTCTTCATATGTTGGTAGAACCTTTGAGGGTTCCTTTCTCTGATGATGGAATGCTTAGTGGTGACCTTTGGTCTTCACTCTGCTGTCCACTATGCAAACCTTGCTCTTGTTAGATGAATCTTTCTCCCTTGTTAGAGGATGGAGTTCCTTGTTAGAAGATTGAAGATGCTAGAAGTTGTTAATTCCTAGTAGTTGAAGATTTCCATTGGAGCTGAAGCTTGAAGACCAAGAAGAACAAGTTGACACTTATGAAGGAAATCTAGTTGAGATCAAATGAAGAGCTGAAGCTTGAAGTTGGAGAACAAGTTGATACTTGTGTTTGATGCATTGAAAGCTTGAAAAAGAAAGTTGATATTTGCTATTGAAGAGAATGGACTTGAAGAACAGTTATAGATTGAGGACTGAACTGATGTCAGAGGAGCTTTGCTGTGAAGTTGTGGAAGCTGTTGATCTGCTTTCTTTCCTGTCTGTTTGCTTGCTGTGCAACTGTATTGATGTGACTTGTTTGATTTGCTTGATGCATTAGAATAAGTTCATATTTAGATTGATTTAAGCTAGGAGAATGATTGCACTAGAGGTTGAGTTGCTCCCTCTGCTTGTATTTTTATTGTATGGCTTTGCTTGCGGGTATTCGGTAGAGCCCAACTCCCTTGCCTATGTGGTTTGTTATTTGCTTGATGGCATATTATTTTATTTTCTGTATGATTGCAGTTATTATATTTTGCTTGATAGCATGTTATTTCTCCTGTATGATTACAGTTATTCATATCTGGCTTGAGGTTGAGATGAGCTTGTGGAGGCTGATGTCCCACACACATTTCCTCCCTCACTTGCATTGCATGCATTTTACAGTCGTTTACTGTTTACTATTTAAGCTGATGCTTTATCTGTTTCTGTTTATCATTGACATGATCCCCTAGGAATCTCATTTCCTTTGATAAGGAAGTGATGATTAGAACATTAGGTTGAAACCTATGCATGATAACTTCTAGGAGTTCCCTGTTTCAAACTTCAACCATAGGATGAATCCTTGGCATGACAACATTAGGACTTGATAGTCTCCCCTTAGTTGAACATGTCCGTTCTCTCTTCTCATCTCAAAACAAATTAAAATACAGTAATAAAGGTTAACTGATGTCGTACGTTACGAGCCTTAAGCTATCTGAGAAAGGGTTGTCAGAGAGTTTCTTTTCGACAGCTTGGATGTTTAGTATGGCACCCTTTGGGTGACATGCGACGCATTCACTCTCAGGTCATAGTCTTTAGTGCGATATTGGTTGCAAACAACCATAAAAAACCAGTTCTTCCGTAAAAGACAGAAAACAAACTTCAAACCTTTTTGCCCCGTGGGCTCGTAATTCAAAGGAAGCTTTTCTGAAGAAAAGAGTGTCGTTAACTCCCAGTTCTACCGCAAACGGTAACGCCTAAGTCTCCAAGGGTCGAGTTGCGTACGCCGAACTGCTGGAACTGTTTGTTAACCCTACTCGATAAAACAGATGAATCTGAATTCCCGTAATCCATATTATCCTGAACTACGTAAGCTCTGATCGCTCATACCTATTGAGAGTACGTAGGCACAATACTGATGTATTGGCGAGCCACCTTCCCCGTAACCCGTAGTCAGCCGAACTACGTTGACTCTGATTTCTCATTCTCTGATGAGAATACGTAGGCATAAAGCGCGACGCTTTGCCGAGTCATTTTCTTTTCTTTTCAGACCAGCCTTGATAGGTAGATAGATAAATAAACTCGTCAGATAAATGTAACAACCCAAATTTCATTAAATAATTAATTGTAGCAATTAATTGATTTAGTGGGATTTTATGTTAATGTTGGAAATTAATTTTTATTAATTGGAATTAATAGAAAATAAAAGGAATATATAAGTGAGAAAGAAAAGAAAAGAAAGTTAGAAACATTTGGAGAGAAAGAGGAAGGAAAGAAGAAAGAAGAGAAAGAGAGGAGAAGAAGAGGAAAAGAGGAAATCATCAAGAACCAACATCAAAGCTCCGATTAATCGAGGTAAGGGTGAGAAATGTTTCTATTTGATCATTGTATGATGTTATGTATGTTGGGTTGGGGTTTTGGTAGAGTTTCCATCACTTTCCATTTAGGGCAAAATGTTGGATAATCGGTAGATTGATGATTTAATCGGTTGAAACTGAGTAATAATGCCGTAGAATAGTCGGGTAACATGTATTGATGCTGTTTATACTGATTTGGATGTGTAAGAGAGGGTTGATGATGGATTGGTGAAGGAGGAACAGAGAGTGAATCTGTTCTGCGCAGATTCGCTGGCTCTCGCCAGGCGAAGCCTAGCGAATGCTGGCGAGTAATTATGATTAAGTCCCAGTGGACTTCGCTGGCGAGTTCGCCAAGCAAAGGTGGATAGCGAAGGTTCGCCCAGCGAAGGTGCTGGCGAATGGTGGCGAATGAAGTCAGTAGCTACTGACTTGGGCTCGCTGGGAAGTCTCGCCAGGCGTAGCCTAGCGAGTGTTCGCTGAGAGAGTTCGCCAGGCGAAGGCCAGGCGAAGGTTCGCTGCGAGGGTTCGCCAGGCGAATGAAAGCGAATGTGACAACATTTTCTTTTGTTGTGTGGTTCATGTGGTGATGGTTTAGTGGCTTCACATAGACTAATACCTCTACATTGTGAGTATGTATGTGATCTATTGTGATGATGTGTGCTGTGGGTAGCCTCCGGGCGTGAATCCTAGTTGATGTACGATGCGTATTAATTGTGATAAATAGAAATACATGTGAATACAATGATGAATGTATGTGTATTGTCTAATGAACTTGCGAATGCTTGATGTGTATACAATTATGTAATGAGTATGCACGAGAACATTTTGAATATGTGTGCATAACTTATAATTGTATGATTGGTATTGCGATGTGAATACCTTGATTGTTGTGATAATTAGAGATACATGGGAATACAATGAGGAATGTATGTGTATCGTCTAATGAATTGTGAGTGCATATATGTATGCGATTGTTGTGTGAATGCATGGGAACATATGTGATATGTGTGCATTGTTGTTGAATATGATGATGTGTGAAATGAATACATTGATAAATGTTTGATATATGTTGTATGTGCAATCATGATGAAATTCTCGAAGGGGTGAATTATTCGAATGCATGAGATTAAGATGTCGGTCTTAAGTGCATTTGTTGTGGTTGATTGTACATGCATCATTTAGTCAAGAGGCAATGTCTGTTAGTTTCGTGGAAACTAGTGGCTTGTCCCAAACCTAGAAGTGTGGGTTTGAAGGCTTAGAGGACAGGCCTTTATGGTTATCGGTCTAGAAGTGTGGACCCGGTTTAATGTAAAAACTGAAAAAAGATAACGGGTTATCGGTCTAGAAGTGTGGACCCGGTTTAATGTAAAAACCGAAAAAAGATAACGAAAGTCGGTACCGCATTGCATGAGTTGCATTGAGTTGTTGAGTCACATTAATATATGACATATGCATGAAGTGATGCTTATGTGTGAATGATGAGATTGTGAAATTGTGAGAGTATGCATGATGTGGAAATGCTTTACAAATATTCGTGTTGTTATTATATGTGTGGCAAATACATATAACTAAGAAATTGAATTGTGGTGAGAAATACGGAGTGGAACTTGTATTGATTACCTATATATATATAATCTTATGCTTTGATTATTATGGATATATTTCTCACACTTCTGCTGTTTTATAATGCTCTATGAGGCATTGCAGATTAGGATGCTGGAGTCCTTTTTGTGAAGTTATCTTCATTCTTTTGAGTCGGCTGCTCTGATATGTAACACCGGGTAGTTAGACTAGTATAGTCATTCTCTTGTGATACATTGCAATGTATCAGCTGACGTGGTTTTGTAATCTAACTGATATGATGTATTAATCTGGATGACTTATGTGCATTTGAACTAATATTTTGGAACTGATTAAATGATGTTATCTTCCGCTTAAATTAAATGTTGAAATGTGATTTCTAAAACTACGAAAATGTTACATATTTTATGGAGCAAAATGTTAAAGGGTTTTGTTGGTGAAACTGTGACATTCTTCTTTTATACCTTATTATAAAACCTTTTTACTCTGATGAATTTGTATGTGCTTAATTGTTTTATATGCATTTATTTGGGGTATAGAAGGGGGTGTTACAATAGTGGTATCAAAGCAGGTCGGTCCGTCCGGCCAAGTTGTTAGAGTGTTTTCTTCCTGTGTGTTATTGATATGCGTGTGTTGCATTATCAATATTGGTTGTTCTTACGTGGTTCTGTTGTTGGAATTAGTAAGATGGTTGCAGGAAGGAACGACGAAGCGATTGCGGAGGCATTGACGAGATTGGCGGGGGCAATTGGGCAGAATCCTCCGGCCAATGTGAATGTGAGAAATCATGCTGATGATGGATTCCGTGCTTTGGGGAAATTCTAAAAGAATAACCCTCCGGTCTTCAAGGGAACTCATGAACCGGACAAGGCACAAATTTGGTTGAAAGCGGTGGAAAAGATTTTTCGAGTTATGAATTGCTCGGATGCACAGAAGGTGCAGTTTGGGACTCATATGCTCGAAGAAGAAGCTGAAGATTGGTGGGGTAATACTCGCCAAAGATTTGAGGAAGATGATATTGTAATTACGTGGGATTTGTTTAGAGAAACTTTTCTGGAGAAGTACTTTCCAGAGGATGTGCGGGGGAAGAAAGAGATCGAATTTCTTGAGTTGAAGCAAGGTAATTCGACGGTTGCTGAGTATGCGGCGAAATTTGAGGAGTTGATCAAATTTTGTCCTCACTATAATACTGGTAATGCTGAGAGGTCTAAGTGCCTCAAGTTTGTGAACGGTTTGAGACCCGAGATTAGACAAGCTATTGGGTACCAGGAAATCCGACGGTTTTCTGAGTTGGTTAACAAGAGTAGAATTTATGACGAAGACAGTAGGGCTAGGTCTAGCCACTACAAGAGCCTAAGTGATAAGAAAGGAAAAGGACAATTCAGAGGAAAACCTTACGTAACTCCTGCCGATAAGGGGAAACAAAAGGTTGGTTTTGGCAAGAGGCCAAGTGGGGGAGTTTCTACCCCGGTTAGGTGTTACACTTGTGGTGAAGCGGGGCATCGTGCCGCGGAGTGCAAAAGTGTTGAACCGAAGTGTTTTAAGTGTGGCAAGCAAGGCCACAAGGCTCTAGAGTGTAGAAGCGGTGCGGGTGTTACTTGCTATAACTGTGGTGAGCGAGGGCACATCAATACCAAGTGTGATAAGCCGAAGAAGAATCAAGGGAGCGGGAAAGTGTTCGCTCTATCTGGATCTGAGACTGCTAGCGACGATCGATTGATCCGAGGTACGTGCTTCATTAATGGTACACCTTTGATCGCTATAATTGATACCGGAGCTACGCATTCTTTTATTTCTTTGGATTGTGTTAGAAGGTTGAATCTTGAGTTGTCTGTGATTGGTGGCGGCATGGTTATTGATACTCCTGCTATGGGTTCGGTAACTACACCGTATGTTTGCTTGAATTGCCCGTTGAGTATTTTCGGTAGAGATTTTGGGATCGATTTAGTGTGTCTTCATTTAGATCAACTGGATGTCATTCTTGGAATGAATTGGTTAAAATTCAATCGTGTGTATATTAACTGTTTTAACAAAACGATTATTTTTCCCGACTCGGATGTTGAAAGGGAATTGTTTATGACGAGGAAACAAGTGAAGGAATCGGTGCAAGATGGGGCTACGGTATTCATGCTTATGGCAACTATGAGAATCGGTGGAAGTGAAGAGATTGATGCTTTGCCCATTGTTAGAGATTTTCCGGAAGTATTCCCTGAAGAGATAAAGGATTTACCGCCGGAGCGAGAAGTGGAGTTTTCGATAGATTTGATTCCTGGAACTAGTCCGATATCGATGGCTCCTTATCGTATGTCGGCATTAGAATTGAAAGAGTTGAAGAGTCAACTTGAGGATTTTCTCGAGAAGAGGTTTATTCGCCCGAGTGTGTCGTCGTGGGGTGCACCGGTGTTGTTGGTTAAGAAGAAAGAGGGTTCTATGAGGCTCTGTGTGGATTACAGACAGTTGAACAAGGTGACTATTAAGAATAAGTATCCACTTCCAAGGATTGATGATCTGATGGATCAGTTGGTTGGTGCAAGTGTGTTCAGCAAGATTGATTTGAGATCTGGGTATCATCAGATCCGTGTGAAAGCTGAGGATATTCAGAAGACGGCCTTTCGGACGAGGTATGGACACTATGAATATTCCGTGATGCCATTTGGTGTGACTAATGCACCAGGTGTATTTATGGAGTACATGAATAGGATTTTCCATCCTTATTTGGATAAGTTTGTGGTGGTGTTTATCGACGACATCTTGGTTTATTCGAAGAGCGAAGGAGAGCATGCCGAGCATCTGAAGATTGTGTTATCTGTGCTGAGAGAGAAGCAGTTGTTCGCGAAGCTTTCTAAGTGTGAATTTTGGTTGAAGGAAGTTAGTTTCCTTGGTCATGTGATTTCTAGTGGTGGTATTGTGGTCGATCCGTCGAAGGTTGAAGCGGTGTCGCAATGGGAGACTCCGAAGTCTGTTTTTGAGATCAGAAGTTTTCTTGGTTTAGCCGGTTATTATCCAAAGTTTATTGAAGGATTTGCTAAGTTATCGTTGCCGTTGACGCAGTTGACTAGGAAAGGTCAAGCCTTTGTTTGGGACGCCAAGTGTGAAGCGAGTTTTCAAGAACTTAAGCGAAGGTTGACGACAGCTCCTGTTTTGATTCTGCCAAATCCAAAAGAACCATTCGTTGTGTATTGTGATGCTTCTTTGATGGGTTTAGGAGGTCTGTTGATGCATAATAATCAAGTTGTAGCTTATGCTTCAAGGCAACTCAAAGTGCATGAGAAGAATTATCCGACGCATGACTTAGAGTTGGCCGCCGTTGTGTTCGTGTTGAAACTTTGGAGGCATTATTTATTTGGCGCAAGATTTGAAGTGTTTAGTGACCACAAGAGTTTGAAATATCTTTTTGATCAAAGGGAATTGAATGCAAGACAAAGAGGATGGCTTGAACTTTTGAAGGATTTTGATTTTGGATTGAACTACCATCCGGGTAAAGCGGATGCATTGAGTCGGAAATCATTGCATATGTCGACATTGATGGTGAAAGAGTTGGAATTGATTGAGCAATTTCAGGATTTGAGTTTGGTATGTGAGAGGACTTCTTTTGGATTTAAGTTGGGTATGTTAAAGCTTACAAGTGGTATTTTGGATGAAATTCGAGAAGGACAGAAATCGGATTTGAGCTTAGTTGATCGGTTGACTTTAATCAACCAAGGCCAAGGTGGTGATTTTCGGATTGATGAGAATGGTATTATGAGATGTCGGGATCGAGTTTGTGTTCCGAACATGGTTGAGCTTAAGAGGAGCATCCTTGAGGAAGGACATCGTAGCGGATTGAGTATTCATCCGGGTGCTACTAAGATGTATCAGGATTTGAGGAAAGTATTTTGGTGGCCTAGTATGAAGAAGGATATCGCGGAATTTGTATATTCTTGTTTGACTTGCCAGAAGTCAAAGATTGAGCATCAGAAGCCATCGGGTTTGATGAAGCCGTTGTTTATTCCTGAGTGGAAATGGGATAGTATCTCCATGGATTTTGTATCGTGTTTGCCGAGGACGCCTAGTAATTTTGAGGCTATTTGGGTTATCGTGGATAGGTTGACTAAATCTGCTCACTTTATTCCTATGCGTATGGATTACCCTTTGGAGAAGTTGGTTAAGTTGTATATTGAGAGGATTGTGTGTTTGCATGGTATTCCGTCGAGTATTGTTTCGGATAGAGATCCGAGGTTCACTTCGAGATTTTGGGAGAGCCTGCAGAGTGTTTTGGGTACTAAGTTGCGTTTGAGTTCAACGTATCATCCTCAGACTGATGGTCAGACGGAGAGGACGATTCAGTCGCTTGAAGATCTTTTGAGAGCTTGTGTATTGGAAAAAGGAGGAGCTTGGGATAGCTACTTGCCTTTGATTGAGTTTACCTACAACAACAGTTTCCATTCGAGTATTGGTATGGCACCATTTGAGGCGTTGTATGGTAGGCGGTGTAGGACGCCATTGTGTTGGTTCGAGTCCGGAGAGAGTTCTGTTGTTGGACCCGAATTAGTTCAACAGACTACTGATAAGATCAAGATGATTCAAGAGAAGATGAGAATTACTCAGAGTCGTCAGAAGAGTTATTATGACAAGAGGAGGAAGGCACTTGAATTTCAAGAGGGAGATCATGTGTTTCTTTGAGTCACTCCGACGACAGGTGTTGGTAGGGCACTGAAGTCGCGCAAGTTGTCGCCGCGTTTCATTGGTCCTTATTAGATTTTGCAAAGGATAGGAGAAGTGGCCTATCGTGTGGCTTTACCACCGTCGCTTGCTAATCTTCACGACATATTCCATGTATCTCAGTTGAGGAAATACATTGCGGATCCGTCTCATGTAGTCCAAATAGATGATGTACAGGTGAGAGATAACCTGACTGTTGAGACATCACCTATGCGGATTGAGGATCGGAAATTGAAACAGCTTCGAGGTAAAGAGATTGCTTTAGTGAAGGTCGCTTGGGGAGGACCGGCTGGTGGAAATGTTACGTGGGAGCTTGAGAGCCAGATGAAGGAGTCTTATCCAGAACTGTTTGAATCAGGTAACATTTTGGAGGACGAAAATTTCTAAAGTGGGGGAGGGTTGTAACAACCCAAATTTCATTAAATAATTAATTGTATCAATTAATTGATTTAGTGGGATTTTATGTTAATGTTGGAAATTAATTTTTATTAATTGGAATTAATAGAAAATAAAAGGAATATTAATCTGGATGATGTATTAATCTGGATGATGTATTAATCTTGATGACTTATGTGCATTTGAACTAATATTTTGGAACTAATTAAATGATGTTATCTTCCGCTTAAATTAAATGTTGAAATGTGATTTATAAAACTACGAAAATGTTACATATTTTATGGAGCAAAATGTTAAAGGGTTTTGTTGGTGAAACTGTGACATTCTTCTTTTATACCTTATTATAAAACCTTTTTACTCTGATGAATTTGTATGTGCTTAATTGTTTTATATGCATTTATTTGGGGTATAGAAGGGGGTGTTACAATAGTGGTATCAGAGCAGGTCGGTCCGTCCGGCCAAGTTGTTAGAGTGTTTTCTTCCTGTGTGTTATTGATATGCGTGTGTTGCATTATCAATATTGGTTGTTCTTACGTGGTTCTGTTGTTGGAATTAGTAAGATGGTTGCAGAAAGGAACAACGAAGCGATTGCTGAGGCATTGACGAGATTGGCGGGGGCAATTGGGCAGAATCCTCCGGCCAATGTGAATGTGAGGAATCATGCTGATGATGGATTCCGTGCTTTGGGGAAATTCCAAAAGAATAACCCTCGGGTCTTCAAGGGAACTCATGAACCGGACAAGGCACAAATTTGGTTGAAAGCGGTGGAAAAGATTTTTCGAGTTATGAATTGCTCGGATGCACAGAAGGTGCAGTTTGGGACTCATATGCTCGAAGAAGAAGCTGAAGATTGGTGGGGTAATACTCGCCAAAGATTTGAGGAAGATGATATTGTGATTACGTGGGATTTGTTTAGAGAAACTTTTCTGGAGAAGTACTTTCCAGAGGATGTGCGGGGGAAGAAAGAGATCGAATTTCTTGAGTTGAAGCAAGGTAATTCGACGGTTGCTGAGTATGCGGCGAAATTTTAGGAGTTGATCAAATTTTGTCCTCACTATAATACTGGTAATGCTGAGAGGTCTAAGTGCCTCAAGTTTGTGAACGGTTTGAGACCCGAGATTAGACAAGCTATTGGGTACCAGGAAATCCGACGGTTTTCTGAGTTGGTTAACAAGAGTAGAATTTATGACGAAGACAGTAGGGCTAGGTCTAGCCACTACAAGAGCCTAAGTGATAAGAAAGGAAAAGGACAATTCAGAGGAAAACCTTACGTAACTCCTGCCGATAAGGGGAAACAAAAGGTTGGTTTTGGCAAGAGGCCAAGTGGGGGAGTTTCTACCCCGGTTAGGTGTTACACTTGTGGTGAAGCGGGGCATCGTGCCCCGGAGTGCAAAAGTGTTGAACCGAAGTGTTTTAAGTGTGGCAAGCCAGGCCACAAGGCTCTAGAGTGTAGAAGCGGTGCGGGTGTTACTTGCTATAACTGTGGTGAGCGAGGGCACATCAGTACCAAGTGTGATAAGACAAAGAAGAATCAAGGGAGCGGGAAAGTGTTCGCTCTATCTGGATCTGAGACTGCTAGCGACGATCGATTGATCCGAGGTACGTGCTTCATTAATGGTACACCTTTGATCGCTATAATTGATACCGGAGCTACGCATTCTTTTATTTCTTTGGATTGTGTTAGAAGGTTGAATCTTGAGTTGTCTGTGATTGGTGGCGGCATGGTTATTGATACTCCTGCTATGGGTTCGGTAACTACACCGTATGTTTGCTTGAATTGCCCGTTGAGTATTTTCGGTAGATATTTTGGGATCGATTTAGTGTGTCTTCATTTAGATCAACTGGATGTCATTCTTGGAATGAATTGGTTAAAATTCAATCGCGTGTATATTAACTGTTTTGACAAAACGATTATTTTTCCCGACTCGGATGTTGAAAGGGAATTGTTTATGACGAGGAAACAAGTGAAGGAATCGGTGCAAGATGGGGCTATGGTATTCATGCTTATGGCAACTATGAGAATCGGTGGAAGTGAAGAGATTGATGCTTTGCCCATTGTTAGAGATTTTCCGGAAGTATTCCCTGAAGAGATAAAGGATTTACCGCCGGAGCGAGAAGTGGAGTTTTCGATAGATTTGATTCCTGGAACTAGTCCGATATCGATGGCTCCTTATCGTATGTCGGCATCAGAATTGAAAGAGTTGAAGAGTCAACTTGAGGATTTTCTCGAGAAGAGGTTTATTCGCCCGAGTGTGTCGCCGTGGGGTGCACCGGTGTTGTTGGTTAAGAAGAAAGAGGGTTCTATGAGGCTCTGTGTGGATTACAGACAGTTGAACAAGGTGACTATTAAGAATAAGTATTCACTTCCAAGGATTGATGATCTGATGGATCAGTTGGTTGGTGCAAGTGTGTTCAGCAAGATTGATTTGAGATCTGGGTATCATCAGATCCGTGTGAAAGCTGAGGATATTCAGAAGACGGCCTTTCGGACGAGGTATGGACACTATGAGTATTCCGTGATGCCATTTGGTGTGACTAATGCACCAGGTGTATTTATGGAGTACATGAATAGGATTTTCCATCCTTATTTGGATAAGTTTGTGGTGGTGTTTATCGACGACATCTTGGTTTATTCGAAGAGCGAAGGAGAGCATGCCGAGCATCTGAAGATTGTGTTATCTGTGCTGAGAGAGAAGCAGTTGTTCGCGAAGCTTTCTAAGTGTGAATTTTGGTTGAAGGAAGTTAGTTTCCTTGGTCATGTGATTTCTAGTGGTGGTATTGCGGTCGATCCGTCGAAGGTTGAAGCGGTGTCGCAATGGGAGACTCCGAAGTCAGTTTTTGAGATCAGAAGTTTTCTTGGTTTAGCCGGTTATTATCCGAAGTTTATTGAAGGATTTTCTAAGTTATCGTTGCCGTTGACGCAGTTGACTAGGAAAGGTCAAGCCTTTGTTTGGGACGCCAAGTGTGAAGCGAGTTTTCAAGAACTTAAGCGAAGGTTGACGACAGCTCCTGTTTTGATTCTGCCAAATCCAAAAGAACCATTCGTTGTGTATTGTGATGCTTCTTTGATGGGTTTAGGAGGTGTGTTGATGCATAATAATCAAGTTGTAGCTTATGCTTCAAGGCAACTCAAAGTGCATGAGAAGAATTATCCGACGCATGACTTAGAGTTGGCCGCCGTTGTGTTCGTGTTGAAACTTTGGAGGCATTATTTATTTGGCGCAAGATTTGAAGTGTTTAGTGACCACAAGAGTTTGAAATATCTTTTTGATCAAAGGGAATTGAATGCAAGACAAAGAAGATGGCTTGAACTTTTGAAGGATTTTGATTTTGGATTGAACTACCATCCGGGTAAAGCGAATGTAGTAGCGGATGCATTGAGTCGGAAATCATTGCATATGTCGACATTGATGGTGAAAGAGTTGGAATTGATTGAGCAATTTCAGGATTTGAGTTTGGTATGTGAGAGGACTTCTTTTGGATTTAAGTTGGGTATGTTAAAGCTTACAAGTGGTATTTTGGATGAAATTCGAGAAGGACAGAAATCGGATTTGAGCTTAGTTGATCGGTTGACTTTAATCAACCAAGGCCAAGGTGGTGATTTTCGGATTGATGAGAATGGTATTATGAGATGTCGGGATCGAGTTTGTGTTCCGAACATGGTTGAGCTTAAGAAGAGCATCCTTGAGGAAGGACATCGTAGCGGATTGAGTATTCATCCGGGTGCTACTAAGATGTATCAGGATTTGAGGAAAGTATTTTGGTGGCCTAGTATGAAGAAGGATATCGCGGAATTTGTATATTCTTGTTTGACTTGCCAGAAGTCAAAGATTGAGCATCAGAAGCCATCGGGTTTGATGAAGCCGTTGTTTATTCCTGAGTGGAAATGGGATAGTATCTCCATGGATTTTGTATCGGGTTTGCCGAGGACGCCTAGTAATTTTGAGGCTATTTGGGTTATCGTGGATAGGTTGACTAAATCTGCTCACTTTATTCCTATGCGTATGGATTACCCTTTGGAGAAGTTGGCTAAGTTGTATATTGAGAGGATTGTGTGTTTGCATGGTATTCCGTCGAGTATTGTTTCAGATAGAGATCCGAGGTTCACTTCGAGATTTTGGGAGAGCCTGCAGAGTGTTTTGGGTACTAAGTTGCGTTTGAGTTCAGCGTATCATCCTCAGACTGATGGTCAGACGGAGAGGACGATTCAGTCGCTTGAAGATCTTTTGAGAGCTTGTGTATTGGAAAAAGGAGGAGCTTGGGATAGCTACTTGCCTTTGATTGAGTTTACCTACAACAACAGTTTCCATTCGAGTATTGGTATGGCACCATTTGAGGCGTTGTATGGTAGGCGGTGTAGGACGCCATTGTGTTGGTTCGAGTCCGGAGAGAGTTCTGTTGTTGGACCCGAATTAGTTCAACAGACTACTGATAAGATCAAGATGATTCAAGAGAAGATGAGAATTACTCAGAGTCGTCAGAAGAGTTATTATGACAAGAGGAGGAAGGCACTTGAATTTCAAGAGGGAGATCATGTGTTTCTTCGAGTCACTCCGACGACAAGTGTTGGTAGGGCACTGAAGTCGCGCAAGTTGTCGCCGCGTTTCATTGGTCCTTATCAGATTTTGCAAAGGATAGGAGAAGTAGCCTATCGTGTGGCTTTACCACCGTCGCTTGCTAATCTTCACGACGTATTCCATGTATCTCAGTTGAGGAAATACATTGCGGATCCGTCTCATGTAGTCCAAATAGATGATGTACAGGTGAGAGATAACCTGATTGTTGAGACATCACCTATGCGGATTGAGGATCGGAAATTGAAACAGCTTCGAGGTAAAGAGATTGCTTTAGTGAAGGTCGCTTGGGGAGGACCGGCTGGTGGAAATGTTACGTGGGAGCTTGAGAGCCAGATGAAGGAGTCTTATCCAGAACTGTTTGAATCAGGTAACATTTTCGAGGACGAAAATTTCTAAAGTGGGGGAGGGTTGTAACAGCCCAAATTTCATTAAATAATTAATTGTAGCAATTAATTGATTTAGTGGGATTTTATGTTAATGTTGGAAATTAATTTTTATTAATTGGAATTAATAGAAAATAAAAGGAATATATAAGTGAGAAAGAAAAGAAAAGAAAGCTAGAAACATTTGGAGAGAAAGAGGAAGGAAAGAAGAAAGAAGAGAAAGAGAGGAGAAGAAGAGGAAAAGAGGAAATCATCAAGAACCAACATCAAAGCTCCGATTAATCGAGGTAAGGGTGAGAAATGTTTTTATTTGATCATTGTATGATGTTATGTATGTTGGGTTGGGGTTTTGGTAGAGTTTCCATCACTTTCCATTTAGGGCAAAATGTTGGATAATCGGTAGATTGATGATTTAATCGGTTGAAACTGAGTAATAATGCCGTAGAATAGTCGGGTAACATGTATTGATGCTGTTTATACTGATTTGGATGTGTAAGAGAGGGTTAATGATGGATTGGTGAAGGAGGAACAGAGAGTGAATCTGTTCTGCGCAGGTTGATGAGTTGAAAACACCCTTAAGCTTTGTGAAAGCCAGGTTGCTAAAGGGAGGTGTTTTCCCGGGATGTGTTGAAGGTTGTGTTGAATGTTCTGCTAATCCTGAGAGAGGATGTGGATTATTGAGAAGATGTATTCAGAAGATGATGAATGACAGAGTTTTACAATTTGACTGTTCTGTTGGAAGAGAATCTTAGGATTTAGTGGCTGAAGAAAAGGATGAGATTGCGACAATCTCCATCCCGTACAATACTGTCACTATCTATGCACCAAAGCCGCCAACGATAACTATCACTAAAGCAGGTCCTATGCCGTTTGAGAGCACTAAGGCCATTCCGTGGAACTACGGAGCCGAAGTGTATTGTAATGGGCATAAGATAAACTTGAATGATACCCCTGCAAGTTCAATTGACAATCTCGTGGGAGCAGGAGGTATTACTCGCAGTGGCCGAGTCTTTTTGTCGCTTGAGGTGATTTCTGGTAAGGTGGACAAGGGGAAAATACTGGTAGTGGAGGAGACTTCTTAATCTGGGGAAAGAGAATCTTTGTTGAAAGACGCGGAGGAATTCATGAGGCTGATTCGGAAAAGCGACTACAAGATAGTCGATCACTTGCAGCAAACTCCTTCCAAAATATTTATCCTGTCGTTGCTCCTTTGCTCTGAGGCGCATAGGAATGCATTGCTGAGAATACTAAACACTGCTTACGTGCCGCAAGAAATTTTAGTTAACCAGCTTGAGGGAGTGGTGGCGCACGTAAACGCGGGAAATTGCTTAGGCTTTACGGACCTGGATTTGACACCCAGAGGCAAAAATCATAATTGTGCGCTGCACATATCTTTAGAATGCCGCGGGGATGTCATGTCTCACGTGCTTGTGGATACGGGATCATCTTTAAACGTGCTTCCGAAGAAAGCTCTGATGAAGTTAGATATGAAGGGGTTGATTTGCACGCCAAGTGATTTGGTGGTACGTGCGTTTGATGGAACCCGAAGATCCGTGTTTGGGGAGGTAACTTTGCCGATTCAGGTTGGACCTGAAGTCTTTGATGCAGTGTTTTACATCATGGATATTCAGCTGACCTACAGTTGTTTACTAGGTCGCCCTTGGATTCATTCAGCTGGGGCTGTTACATCAACTCTGCATCAGAAGCTGAAATACATGATTGACGGTAGCGTTGTGACGGTATGCGGAGAGGAGGATATCATGGTCAGCCATTTATCATCCTTTAAGTTTGTGGAAGTGGATGGAGAGATCCATGAAACCCTCTACCAAGCCTTCGAAGCGGTCAAGATCAAAGACAAGTCCCCTGTTGTGAGTAAAGAGCCTGAAGTGGCTATGTCCTCGTTTAAAGAAGCTCAAGCAGTGGTGCAAACTGGGGCAGTACAGGGATGGGGCCAAGTGTTGGAAATTCCCCACAAGCAAGACAAATTCGGTTTAGGGTATCGACCGCCATTCTCCTCCCCTTCAGCCTCGCAGAGCGCGCCGCGCTATAAAGGGCTCGTGCAGTTCACCAAGGGGGAGTCATCTTCGAGAGAATCAATGTTGTATCTGACGAAGACGGAGACAGTGACTGTGACATGGATGCCTGGATCAAGCCGTGTATTCCGGGACAGAGCCTATGCAACTGGTCGATTGAAGAATTCATTCAAGTGACGACAGAACAATAATGCTTTGTTTTTCCAATTATTGTACTACCCTATGTCCTACCCGGGGCATAGTGGTATTTTATTTTAGGGCCTTACTTGTTTATGTCTGAACATTGTTTATCAATTAATCAAAGGGCGTTTTCTCACTCAAATTTTATAATCTCTGTTTGTCTTATTTTTATTTTTCACAACAAATTGGCAACGCGGTTTAAGTTTGTTTGCAAATTGTTTGAAACATTTAACCATTTCCATTGCAGGATTCCTATTGCAGATGACACCAATCCCGAACCTTCTATGACTCGCTTCGACTTCGATCAACCGATATATCAAGCTGAAGAAGAAATTGATGAGGATGAAGACTTGCCTGAGGAATTAGCCAGAATTTTGAAACAAGAAGAGAAAATCATTCTTCCTCATCAAGAGGAAATTGAGGTCATAAATCTGGGTTCTAAAGAAGTTGTCAGAAATGTTCGGATAGGGGCTGCGCTATAGAGCGACGTCAAGCAAAGACTGATCGAGATGCTTCGAGAGTATAGTGACATCTTTGCTTGGTCGTATGAGGATATGCCTGGGCTTGATACCGATATAGTGGTTCATCGCTTACCGTTGCGCGAGGAATGTCCGCCGGTCAAGCAGAAACTGAGAAGAACTAGACCAGATATGGCGGTAAAAATCAAAGAAGAGGTCCAAAAGCAATGGGACGCTAGATTTTTAGCCGTGACTACCTACCCTCCGTGGGTCGCCAACATAGTACCTGTACCGAAGAAGGATGGTAAGGTGCGTATGTGTGTTGATTATCGGGATCTGAACAAGGCGAGCCATAAGGATGACTTCCCGCTCCCTCACATTGACGTATTGGTCGACAATACGGCTCAATTTTCGGTATTTTCCATCATGGATGGTTTCTCGGGTTATAATAAGATAAAGATGGCATCAGAGGACATGGAGAAAACAGCATTCATTACACTGTGGGGAACGTTTTGCTACAAGGTGATGCCGTTTGGCTTGAAGAACGCCGGAGCAACATATCAGTGCGCTATGACAACGCTCTTTCATGACATGATGCATAAAGAGATTGAGGTTTATGTTGACGATATGATTGCTAAATCCCAAACGGAGGAGGACCATATGGTTAACCTGTTGAAGCTGTTTGAGAGGCTTAGAAAGTTCAGACTGAGGTTGAATTCGAATAAGTGTACTTTCGGAGTTCGTCCCAGAAAGTTATTGGGGTTTATTGTCAGCGAAAAAGGAATTGAGGTAGATCCTGCAAAGATAAAATCCATATAATACATGCCAGCGCCGAAAATAAAAAAAGAAGTCCGTGGTTTCCTGGGGAGATTGAACTACATTACTCGGTTCATATCTCATCTCACAGCCACGTGTGAGCCAATGTTTAAATTGTTAAAGAAAGATCAGGCGGTTGTCTGGAATGAAAATTGTCAAAAAGCCTTTGATAAAATAAAAGAGTATTTGCAGGAGCCTCCAATTTTGATACCCCCAGTAGCTGGAAGGCCTTTAATCATGTACTTAACGGTTCTTGAGAATAGTATGGGTTGTGTTCTCGGTCAACATGACGAGACTGGAAGAAAGAAGCATGCGATTTATTATTTGAGTAAAAAGTTCACAGATTGTGAGTCTCGTTACTCAATGCTCGAAAAGACGTGTTGTGCACTCGCTTGGGCTGCCAAACGTTTGAGACAGTATATGTTCAATCACACAACCATGCTGATTTCGAAGATGGATATGATTAAGTATGTCTTCGAGAAGCAGGCACTTTCAGGAAGAATTTCTAGGTGGCAGATGGTACTGACAGAGTACGATATACAATATGTTTCTCAGAAAGTCATCAAAGGAAGTGTTCTGTCAGAATACCTTGCTGAGCAGCCAATCAAAGATTATCAACCGATGAAGTTTGAATTTCCTGACGAGGATATCATGTTCCTCAAAATGAAAGATTGTGAAGAACCATTACACGGTGAAGGGCCAGAGAAGGATTCTCAATGGCAAATGATATTCGATGGTGCTGTCAACTCCTATGGTAGTGGAATTGGGGAAATTATTACAACTCCTCATGGCACTCATATCCCATTCACTGCCAGATTAACATTCCCAGTCACCAACAATGAAGCTGAGTACGAAGCATGTATCATGGGTCTGAAGAAGCCATTGATTTGAGAATCAAGAATTTGGATGTATATGGTGATTCAGTGCTAGTGGTTAATCAAATCATGGGAGAATGGGAAACTCGTCAACCGAATCTAATTCCTTACCGAGATTATGCAAGGAGGTTGTTACCCTTCTTTGACAGGGTAGAGTTTCACCAGGTGCCACGAGCAGAGAATCAGATGGCCGATGCTTTGGCAATGCTATCTTCGATGTACAAAGTGAATTTCTGGAATGAGGCTCCCAGAATAGTCATTTCTCGCTTGGACAGACCCGCTTTCGTATTCGCCATTGAAGAGGCTGCTGATGGCAAGCCATGGTTTTACGATATACAGAACTTCCTCAAGAAGCAAGAGTATCCACCAAAGGCTTCGACCCAGGATAAGAAGACGCTGAGGAGCTTGTCTGGAAACTTTTACCTAAACCCAAATGGTGTGCTTTACAGAAGGAACCACAATTTGGTGTTGTTGAGATGTGTGGATGAAAAAGAAGCAACGTTGCTTATGGAAGAAGTCCACGAGGGTACTTTCGGTACACATGCCGACGGACATGCCATGTCTCGGAAACTGTTGCGAGCAGGGTATTATTGGCGAACTATGGAGTCAGATTGTTTCAAATTTGCAAAGAAATGCCATAAATGCCAGATTTATGCTAATAAGATTCATGTACCGCCGTGCCCATTGAATGTTATGGCGTCCCCGTGGCCTTTCTCCATGTGGGGCATTGATATGATTGGAAAAATCGAGCCAACTGCATCCAACGGTCACCGTTTCATATTGGTAGCCATCGATTACTTCACCAAGTGGGTTGAAGCACCTTCGTACGCCAATGTAACCAAACAAGTGGTAGCGAGATTTATAAAGAAGGACATCATTTGCAGATATGGAATTCCCGAGCGAATCATTATTGATAATGGTTCGAATTTGAACAACAAAATGATGAAGGACTTATGCCAGAACTTCAATATTGAACATCACAACTCATCGCCCTATCGGCCGAAGATGAATGGCGCTGTTGAAGCGGCCAATAAGAACATTAAAAAGATAGTGCAAAAGATGGTTGTCACTTACAAAGATTGGCATGAGATGTTGCCGTTTGCTCTTCACGGTTATCGTACGACGGTACGCACATCAACCGGGGCAACTCCTTTCTCGCTAGTGTATGGTATGGAAGTTGTCCTACCGCTAGAGGTCGAGATTCCTTCTTTAAGAGTTTTGGTTGACGTGAAACTTGATGAGGCAGAATGGATAAAGAATCGTTTGAATCAACTTAGCCTGATGGACAAAAAGAGGTTAGCATCAATTGCATATGGTCGTTTGTACCAGAGCCGGACGAAGAAAGCTTACGATAAGAAGGTGCGCCCTTGAAGCTTTCAGATGGGCGATCTTGTGTTGAAAAAGATTCTCTCACTATAGTCAAATCACAGGGGCAAATGGACTCCCAACTATGAAGGTCCATATGTCGTAAGGAATGTCTTCTCTGGAGGAGCCTTGTTGTTAGCCACCATGGATGGTGAAGATTTCTCATCCCCTGTGAATGCAGACGTAGTTAAAAAATACTTTGCTTTAAAAAGAGACCCGCTGGACACAAAAAGAAATGTCCTGGCAAAAATGGGGCATCCCGGCGAACCATAAAAAAGGAAAATAGGTTCGGGCAAAAATTAGGGATAAAAATGAAAAGATGTAAACCCGCAAAGTCGAAAACCTGAAAAGGCGACTTTGGCAAAAATGGGTATCCCGGTGAATCGAAAACCCGAAAAGGGAGGTTCAGGAAAAAGTTAGGGATTGAAAAAGCAAATGACTGCGGTCTGCGTATGAACTTCATTGCTTAGTGGATTGGGAGAGCCATAGGGTTGTTTTCATCCGAATCAATCTCTTCTGAAGACGAAGCGTCGGGAAAGCGTCAGAGTCAGGCGAGTCATAAAGGGATCAGCTCATGGTGTTTGTCTGTGCCACGTTGCCGACATTTTTGTACACTCTTGTATATTTTTGTGCATATCTGTATTTGTTTTGTGCAGCTTCCTCTTTTCAGGAGTTGCATTTGTTGTAAAACTTTGGCTATTTACAGGCCATTCATCAATAAACATATACTATTCAGTACTTGATCTGCGTGTTTTGTTTTAACTTTTACTGTTTTGTTTGTGAAAACGCCCAATGTTTTGATGAACTTGTGCTAACATAAACTTGCAGGCCTTGACCAATAATTTTTAAAACTTTGAATTAATCGAACAACGTTACGAAAGATGACTAAGATGGTTATGTTGCATAGGATATCTTGTCTGTTTGTTCAGTTTTGCAGGGTCGTTACCCTTGGGGAAAAGAGGTGTGGATGAAGTTCGTCTTATTCCCAGCCTGAGTCTTTCCCCAAGCAGTGAAGTTTGTATCTCTATTCCTAGTAGAGTTGTGTGCAGTTCGAGTAAGCAGGTAGCGGATATGCTTCTGATAGTTGATGTACATCTATTCCCCACAAGGTGCATGCTTGTAGGTACTCCCCAGCGAGGAGGGTTTGGATTTTCTCCCCACAGAGTAGTTTGCAACCTGGTTAGGTTCTTTCCCTGACGTAGCAATCCCCAGCGAATTGAAAGGGGTTGGTTTCCCCAACGATGTTGTTCTCTCTTTCCCTAGCAGGATAGAAGAATGTTGTCACGTCAGTGTTTCCTCGCAGGAAGCCAGCAAGAGCCCGTTTTTCAGCATAAGTCCAATTGTTATTGGCATGAGCAAGTTTGCGCTCTATTCCCTGGCAGAATCTTTGATTCTCTCAACAGGGTTGTTCTTGTTATTCTAGCAGGATGGTTTCTGTATCCCTAACATTCATTTTGCTGATTCAGTTCTAGTGCATCTGCATGCGTGCATAGCATCTACCCAAACGCGTAGCATTTCCATTTCGTATAGAGCATTACGCCATTTTCAAACATATGCATGTGAAACATAAGCCAGGTTGTTATCTCTTTGTTTCAGGTGAATCTCGCAGGTGATGGGTCTTTGCCTGTGTGGTGGCTAAACCCCAGCTCATGTTATTTCCCCAGTGGAGTGTCTCCATGATTATTATCAGTTGATCTTAATTTCATGTGGATTTTGTTGCTCGTTTTTATTTAGCGAAGGTCTGGCGGCGATGTTAGAAGTTTCCCAGAGACGTGGTTATCTGACGGCGATGTTGGATGCTTATCAGATTTATGTTTATCTGGCGGCGATGTCAGATGTTTATTAGCACCGTGGTTGTCTGGCGGTGATGTCAGAGTTCTTTATCCCTACAGGTACTTGACGGCGATGTCGGGTGTTTCTCAGAATTATGGTTAGCTGGCGGCGAGGCCAGATTATCTTATCAGGTTTTAAGTTAGCCAGCGGCGATGTTGGATGGTTGTTTCTGGCGGCGATATCAGGGTTCTCTTATTAGGTTTGTGTTTTTCTGACGGTGATGTCAGGTGATTTTTGGTCTTCCAGTGGCGAGGTTGGATGTTTGTTTCTAACGGTGATGTCACTTAATGTTTATTTCTGGCGGCGATGTCAGATGATGTAGTTCCCCCAGCGGTGATGTTGGATGTTGTTTCTAGCGGCGATGTCAAGTGATTTTGTTTCTCCAGTAGAGATGTTGGAGGTTTGTTTCTGATGGCAATGTCAGGGTTCTCTTACTAGATTTGTGTTGTTACTGGCGGCGATGTCAGATGATATAGTTCTTCCAGCGGCGATGTGGAATGTTCTGTTTCTGGAGGCGATGTCAGATATGTTGGTTTCTGGCGGCGATGTCAGATATGTTGGTTTCTGGCGGCAATGTCAGGTATGTTGGTTTCTGGCGGCGATGTCATATATTTTGGTTATTGACGGTGATGTCAATGGTTTAATCAACTTTGCGATGGTCCGGCGGCGATGTTATACGTTTTGTTTTAACTGATGGCGAGGTCAGGTATGATTTACCAGTTGGATTTCTTTGGATGACAAGCGGCAATGTCAGAGAATCGTATCTTAGGATTCTATACCAGTTTTATCTAACAGAGGTCTAACGATGATGTTAGCTATTCTACCGACTTGAAGTAGAAGTTTGACGGCGATGTCAACTGTTATTATAGACTTAATGTCTATGACTGGCGGCAAGGTCAGGTGTCTGACGGCAATGTCAGGGGAATTTAATGCACATAATTGACGGTGAAGTCATGTGCTCTTCAGACTGTGCGTCATTATTGTTTTCTCAGACTGGTTTTCCCCAAGCAGAGTTACTCGTTAAGTTTCTCTTTTCCCCAGTGGAATGTGTTTGTAATCAGAGCAGTTACCCCAAGAGGGTTTGCAGTTTTATTTCTGCGGTTGGCAAATTTCCGGGTTCTTTGGTATTCAACCATCTTTTACCTTGATTGCGTGAAAGCCGTTCGCTTTTCACTCGTTCAGGTCCAAGTCGTTTGAATAGGGGCAGCTGTTGCACCCTAAAATTTGCCCAACCTTTTCTTAACTGGTTTATGTTTCATTTCATTTCTCTCTAGCATTTGCATTGCATAGAATTTTTCATTGAAGAGGGGATCAAGAGTTTGTGCATAGCAAGAGGAGTCTACTCAGAGGGTTAGGCCTAAGCAAGGGGTTCTACTCAAGTTTGGATGGTCATCAAGTCATCAGGAAGTGGGCAATGGTCTTATGAAAGAAAGGATGGATGTATGTGGGCAGCTCCTAAATTGGAGGCCAGTTGAAGATCATCAGAGGATTATGAATTCATGGTTATGGGTATAAGATGTTGAGAGAGCTCATTGATTGCCTTGAGGGTCATTGTGGAGCTCATCCAAGTGTTTGTGCTAAGTGTGAAAGGTTACAGTTGAAGGTGTTGCACCTAGGGTTTTCATCTGGCTAATCCTCAGTCAACTTTGAAATTGAAGGAGATTAAAACTTAATTCCAAGTCTTTGTGGTCATGGGATGTTGTGTTAAGATGTATGAGATAACTTTTCAAGTTCAATTCATCAAGGATCAAGTGTGTGAGAAGTTACTAAATTAGGGTTCTTAGGGTAAAATCCCCTATTTAGTGCCTAACTTCAAGACCACCTACCTTAAAATACAAGTTTCATCTCAACTTTCGACCAACATGGAACTTGTAGAGCATGTTCTTAGCTTTCTTTTGAGTACTAGAAGTCCTTGATTGGGCTTATAGAACTCAAGTTATGATCCAGACAAGTTACAGGTCATCAGATGAATGTGATTTTGGTCAACAAAAATCAACCAACTTCTAAGCCATTTTTTACCTAGAAGGATGTTTCTCCTCAACTTTTAGCCAACATGAAAGTTGTAGGTCTTGATCTTAGCTTTTCAGAAAGTACTAGAAGTCTTTCATCTGATTTGTAGAACTCAAGTTATGAGGGTTACAAGTCAGAGGTATTTTGGGAAAGTAAGATTATAGATCATAAAATTATAGGTCCATTTCACCGACTTCCACATTTCAAATCAAGATTTTCCCAACATCAAACTTGCTCCAAATGGTGTTATTTGTTTAATCAAGCATTGAGAAGTCATGGTTTAGGCTTGGAATGGAGAATTGATGTGTGAATTTTCATGGAAGAAAGTTTAAAAGGGCAAAATGGGAATTAATTCATTATTAATCATTTTGGTGCAAATGAGTACATTTTTTTAGTGCAAACCACATTTTAAACACATTGGCATTTTTAGATTTTGAGTTTAAAGTGTTTTAGTGAGCCATTTTCAAGGTTACTTCATTATGAAGTTACACAACAAACATGAGCCATTGAGATCAATTAAGGTTTTAATCCTAGCCATTCACATCCCATGTGGTACCAGCAAGAATTTTGAAGCAATTTGGAGCCAATTCGGTGTGAATTTCGTGTACATGAAAAAGCTTCAAATTCAATTCCTTGGATTTTCAATTGGGTTGTTAGAGGCTGAGATTGGGCTCAATTCTTATCAAGATCCATCACATATAAGGTTTTGGTCATGAACAAATCATCAGAAGTAAGAATTGGAGCCAAATTGATCAAGAACAGTTTTGAAAAAGTGGTGGAATTTTGAAATTCGAATTTGGAGACAGAAGTCATTTCAAGACAAATTGTGAATTGCAAAAGCTCTATTGAGGATTATTGAACGATTCTTGATATTTTTCTACAAGCTTAAGCTCCATTTGAAGGCTCGGTGGAAGTTCTCCACTAGGTAATTGCAAATCAACTTTACACTCTGGTTATGCATTGATTCACTGCCATTTTTGCATATTTGAGACGTAGAAACAATGTAGATCATTAATATGTAAAACAAACTGGCATTGGTGTTGATTGTTGGATGATGCTAAAAAATGTTTGGATCTTTTTTGGCTTGTTCATGCGTGTTCTTGCTTGTTTGATGCTTGATCTATAACCTACGTGATTTCTAGATGAGTTTTAAACCAAATTTGAGTTGTTTTGATGAACTTTTAATTTTGGTGCTCAAGTTTGTTTGATTCGGTTTGCTCACATGTTGCGTGATAAGTGATTTTTGAGACTGGATTTGAGATCCTCTTGATCTCTAGATAAATTTTGACATAAAATTTGTGCAATATGGTGGAGTTTTGACTTGGTCGTGTGTGGTTGTTGCCTTCGCGGTGGCCGGAGCTGTGAAGAAGATGACCAGAGTTGCAGTCCGGCCACCCTCCTTTCCCTCCTTAGTTCAATGAATAAGATGATGTCGTGGCATTGTGTGGTTCATTTGATTTAATGACTTTTCTCTCCAACGGATATGATTAAGACTCACGGTGGTCTATGTTTGACTGATTGCATGCAATTTCTTTTGAATCTTCATTAATGTGTTGGCAAGCTTACAACCCTCTGATGTGATTACTTTCTAATCAAGCGCTCCAGATTGAGTGTCCGTGATACACCTCATTTGACTCATCACGTGGGATTTCCAGGTTTTTGTTTTTTGGGTTGACTTTTGTGGCTTTTCTTGTTGCCTTTATTTCTCTTATCTCAAAGAGGTACATCTAAATGAATTGTTTCTTTTGATGGTGCTTTGAGGGGATATTTGTCTTGATCTTTTGGCCTCTGGTTGCCAACTTGTTTAGCTTCTTTGTGCATTTTTATTTGGTTTTTTTTAGCCCTTTTCCTATTTTTGGGGTGACATGCAAGTTAGGTCATCTCATAGGACAGCTCACACAAGTGCATGACCTAGTTTGGATTGGAAATGACCTTTGTGGATCCAATAAGCTCTCAACTCTTCTTGTTTAATATTTTACACATGTTGAGCTTGTTGTAGGGTCATTTTTAGGTCAAAATTATGTTCATTGCTTGTTGATTGATGCTTTTCTCTTTGTGCTTTCAACTTGAACTCCTAGGTGATGTGTGCTTGCTTCCTTTATGCTTTGGCTTGCATTTCTTCTTGATTTGTTTTGATATTGCTTGAGAGATTTCTTCTCTTCATCTCCCTTCTGTCCAATGACCTTGGAGTGTCATTTAAGGTAGCTTTGTCCCTCCTTAGGAGGAACTTGAAGCTTACCTAAAGTGATGAATCCATGAGGACTCTTTCTTTGTGTTTGTCACTTGTTTGCTTGACTTTGATGCATCTCTATCCTTCTTCTCTTCTTTTATTGCATTTCCATATGCATGCTTGGTTGAGATGAGGTTGTGGTGGCTACTGCCCCACAATATTTTCCTCCCACTATCATTCTACTTGTGCATTCTGTGTGTGCATCTTTTCATTTGCATATGCATTTCTTCTTCTTCTTTTTCTTCTTCTTTGTTTTTCTTTGCCATGCTCCCCATAAGTTCTCTAACCTCTTGAGGTTATGATAGACATTAGATGCCTAATCATGCATGATAACATTAGGTAGTCCCCTTTTCAATCTCAACTTTAGGTTCACTTTGCATGATAACCTTTAGGATTGATTAGTCTCCCATTAGTGTGCCTTCTTCTCTTCACATCTTCAAACAATCTTAACATACTTAATAAGGATAATGAATGTTGCGCCATGAGCCTTATACTTGGGAAATGGTGATTGAGGGGCCACCTCTCAATTGCCTAGAGTGTTTAGTATACGTCCTTAGGACGATATGCGACGCATTTGATCCTAGGTTTTAGACTTTGTTACAACATACATTATGAACACTCTAATTCAAAACAATTCTTCTCTAAAAAACTCAAAAACACTTCAAACCTTTTTTACCCTTTGGGGTTCTTTATCAAGGAAAATCTTTTCACAAAACGAGTGTCGTTAACTCTTAGTTCTATCGCAAGCGGTAACGCCTAAGTCTCCAATGGTCGAGCTGCATACACCAACTGCTAGAACTATCTGTTAACCCTACTCAGGCCTAAAAACTTTTGAACCAACCTGTGGTCCTGTTAGCCCGAACTACGTTTGCTTTGATCTTTCATACCAGATGAAAGTACGTAGGCACGAGACGGATGTCTCGGCGAGCAACCTTCCCCATTTCTTTAGCCGTAGTTAGTCGAACTACGTTGACTCTGACTTCCCCATTGCACGAGGGAGTACGTAGGCACAGAGCGGCGATGCTCTGCCGAGTCATTTCTCTTTTCTTTTTCTTTTGTCCTTAAGCCTTTAGCTAGATAGTTTAAATACACCCTTTTAGATAGACAACAATGCATGGATCCCGTCGAGTACGACGGACATGAGGGGTGCTAATACCTTCCCCTTGCGTAACCGACTCCTAAATCTAGACATGGTTGCGATGACCTTGTCTTTCCCTTTTTCCTTAGGTTTTTGAGATCTTTTCCTTTCCCTCTCTTTGGGATAAATAACGAAAGTGGCGACTCTTCTGTTTTTCCGCCGGTGGTTTTTCGCAGTTGCGACAGTCGGTATTGAGGAATTGGGCTTTTCTCTCTTGATCAGCTTCTAGACTAGCTTTTTTGTCGTTCATCGAGACCAGTATGATAACCTTCTTCATATCTGCTCTTTGCAGATTCTTCCATGTCATGGAATGATGGCCTCGCTTGACTAGATGAAGGTTTGATGTTTATATGAAGACCTTGAGGCGTAAACGAGATTAGCTTGGAATCAATCAAATCTTGAACCTTATTTTTGAACTGTTTATCTTTGATTGAATGCCCCATGGCATCATCATGGTAGCCGCATCGTGCATTGGTGTCTAAACCTGATGGATATGAAGGAACCACAAGATCCAAGCCCTTTGGCACTATTAGTCCAATACTAATCAAACGTGGTAGCACGTGACTTCATGGCATTAGTAATGGATCAACGTGCCTGTTTAGTCTTTGGTTATAATAACATCGCCATTGCAGAGCATGCTGCTGTGTAATCCATTCTTGACAAGAGGATATTGACCATCTGGAGAGACCGGAGTCGCACAGGTAGACCCATATGATTGCTGACTTTGAACAGTTGAGATGCTTGGGTACAGAGAATAAGGTACCTAGGATGAAGCTTGTGGAGTGTCCCAGATTGTATTGATTTCATCCACTTCTTCCTCTTGGGAGCTGACAACTGATTCACTTTCACTAGCTGGAATGTTCAAGGCGCCTTGGATCTTTCCACTCTTGAGATGGCTCTGGATACGTTCTCCTACTGATACCAAGTCAGAGAAATTGGATGTCCCATTGCCCATCATCTTTTCTAAATATGGGGTTTGCAACGAATCTATGAACATGTCAACCAATTCTATGTCTAAGAGCCATGGTTGAACGCGAGCAACTACCTCTTTCCATCTCTGAGCATAACCTCTGTTAGACTTGTTTTCCTCTTGAGATAAGCCTTGCAACTTTATGCGGTTGGGATCCGTATCAAGATTATATTGGTATTGTTTCACGAAGGCGTTGGCTAAGTCTGACCACGACTGGATATGGTTACTCTCTAGCTGCATGTACCAACTCAACGATGCCCCACTCAGACTGTCTTAGAAACAGTGAATCATAAGTTTATCGTTGTGAGCATAGGAGGTCATCTTTGTTCAAAATATCACCAAATGTTGCTTTGGACATCTATCTCCTTTGTACTTCTCAAAATTTGGTGTCTTGAATTTTGGAGGTATTACAAGCTCGGGTACCAAACACAAGTCTAGAGTATTCAGATCAAAAGCATCACACCCGTTCATAGTTTTATGCTTCTCTTCCAACATATGACATCTTTTAGCAAACTCCACATCTTGAGGTCGTTTAACGTTCCCCACTAGGCTTGCCCCTTGGGAATTCGGCGTAGTGAATGTAAAGCTATGGTACTCAACAACATCATGAGACGAGGCATGTCCATCTCGAACAGTGTGACGTTCTTGTATAACTTGGTCCTCAACAGGAATCTGTGTAGGCTGAGGTTGAGCAAGATTGTTCACTTGAGATAGAATGACGTTCTCAGTGATTATAGGTCGTTGAAAGTTGTTATCTCTCCTGGACAAGGCTAACATAGCTTTCACAAGTTGGTCCAACTGGTTCTTTATCAGGTCAACATCTACTCTTGACACGAACTGGTTCTGCTCTTCTGAGTTCATGATTCTTCCAAAAGTTGCTTCAAGTCCGATATAGGTGTCAGGAAATCAACTGCAGATTATGGACAAAGGATGGTTTAGTTTTTGGCTTTGGAAGATGATATGCAATGCTGATGAGTGCAAATGCAATGACATGCAATGGAATGCAATGTAGGCATAAACAGGATCCGAGATAACATAAGTAACTCAAAGCACCCTAACCGGTAGGCTTCACAAGGCAAGTTCTAGCTTCTTTATCCATAGACCCACTCACAAGATAACTTCTATATTGATGGATAAGGTTTCCAGGATCACAGACACTAATCACATCAACATCATGCAACAGGCTATCTTCCTTATGACGAGAGTACGAAAAGGTCTCTCTTGAGCGGAGTCTTCATGCTAGGCGCACGAGGAGCGAGTCCTCGGAGACTAACACCACATGACCACCAATATAGAAACTGGTTCTAAGAGTGGTTCCCAGAGTCACGGAACTTTCATGAATCAAGTCGTGTGACAGGCTAAATGCGTTATAACAAGATCTACGAAAAGGTCTACTCTTATGGGAAGCTTTCATGCTAGGCACACAAGGAGCAATTCCTTGGGGACTAGCACTAATTATTTCCAAAATATAAACTATGTGTTCCATCTTCTTTTTCCAAAGCTCGGGTGTAGAGATTTACTTGCAATGTCATCCCCGAATCCAGTAGGCAGATATACTAAATAGCACATAATAATAAAAGGGAAAGCAATAAATAGGCAATAGAGGAAAACAAACAAAGAATAAAACAACCAATCGAAGCTAACACTCTCGAATCGAGTCAAGTTAGGCTTGACTCTCTCTTGCATAGGGTAATGCGTTTCCCCAGTAGAGTCCCCATCTGTCGTACCTCAAAAAATACGATCCTCGCGATGGACGCGGAAAAATGTTCGAACATAGTCTCCATCGAACTTTATTCATTCCAGGGAAGGAATAGGAAAATATCTATAAAACCTTTAAAAGATATAAGAACATGGTCATCGCAACCAAATTCTAGGTTCGGGAGTCGATTACGCAAAGGGAAGGTATTAGCACCCTCTATGTCCGTTGTACTCAATGGGAACCTCGTGATTTGATTCGAAAGAAAAGATAGCTAGGTTGTTTGTTTTCTTCTAAGGTTTCGAGTATAGGGGGAAATGAGTGGTTTTTTATTAGGGTGCTTGCCAAGGATTGGGGCCCTTGTGCCTACATACTCCCTCGTGCAATGGGAACGTCAGAGTATCGTAGTTCAAGGTACTACGGTTGGTTGGTTTGTGTGTTTACATTAACGAGTGTTTAGGTCACATTATAACTACTAAACATTGGCTTGTCTGCTCGCTAGGGGAGGCTGAAGCACGAGTTTATATGCGGGGAAGAAGGGACTAAAAAATGTTCTTTGGGAAAATTTGTTTGAATAGATTAAAGTGTATTAAGATTTGTATTGAGAAAAGAGTTTAATTTGAACAGGTTTTAGGGCTACGATCGCGCGAGAGCGAGAAGAATGAGATTTCATTGGTTAAGTATTTTTAGGGAGAATGACGATTATTCGATAAACGAGATGTCAACCTCGTAACCAACTAATCGGGGCATTATTGGAATGCTAGATCCCAATGACACCGTTTTTGTTCAATTAATTATGAAATATGTTTGTTGGACAATGAACGACCTTGTCCAAGTAATTAGGGCATGTATACTAGGAACGAAAGGTCGAATGACCCACCATCTAAGGCGTGTGCCACAAGAGCGATCACTCAAGAATCCAAGGAGTGCGAGACTCTAAGAACTCATTCTTTTGTTATTTGATTAAGAAAGAGATTTGAATTGGATTATAGTATTTTGATTTTAACATATTAGATATTTTGAATGATTTGAGCATTTTAGAAATGAAAGATCAAAATGATCACAACCCAAGGCGTGCGCCCCAAGAGTGATCTTTCAAGAACCCAAGAAGTGCTAGACCTCAAGAATTCAATATCTCCATTGTTGTTTTAAGAAGATATCTTTTGAGTATTACTTGAAATAGGATTTGAATGCTTTAAAAAGAGTTAAGTGTCTTAGAATCGGAGAATGAAACGAACACAACCCAAAGCATGCGCCTCAAGAGCATTCTTCAGGGATTCAAGGAGTGCTAGACTCCAAAACCCACTACCTCCAACATTTAATCAAGAAGCTAGTTTTAAAAGTATTAATCGAAGTGAATTATGATTTTATTTTGAAATGAGAGAAAAGAAGACTTAAAGTTTGAAAAGAAAACAATTAGAGCAGACCGACTCCTAATGTCGCTGTGCAAGGGATTCAAAGCCTAATGTCTCTCCTACCTCGAATTTAATCAGTAATTGAATCGAGCTAAGAATTCTAAAGGGTCATGTGATCAAAAAACATTATACTAATCAATCACAAAAGGGACGATGTCGTGATCTCAACTAAGGAACAAATCTGAGTGACTCCTCATCTTCAACCAAATGAACGATGTCGTGATCTCAGCTAAGGAACAAAACTGAGTGACTCCTCGTTCATCCCAAAATGGTACCAAACGAAACCAAAGCATCAATTGAATTGGCACACAAGCCAAACATACCACATAGGAGTAAAGACTCCTCAATCAACAACAAGTTGCGAGCAAAGATGTTGAACTCTAAGCATGTCCCATTTCATCAAAACATAGTAAAGCATATGTCAGAGCTACATGAGTACAAACCAAACCAAAAATTGCAGCAACGACTACACTTCAACATGGCACAGTCGTGAATCCCAACATGCAAATAAAAGCAGCATTTAACAGTTTGTATGTATATAACAACAATGTATGTAACAATAACTTTTCCTTCCTCACCCAGACTTAGCAAAACCAAGTATGATACACCAAGAGTTAAACAAAATTCCTCAATATTTCATCAAGAACCTCATGAGGAATAATACCAAGTAAATAAAACAAGATGCTCAATGTAATTAATTCAACAAGTCATGAAACTCACTCCAAGCAAGGCCTGAAAAATATTCCACATAAGTCAATTAACAAGATTAATCAAGAATTCTATGAAAAGAATCAATTAAAGTTTAATCAATTTGTTCCACTAAAGAAAATCAACAGGGAATCAATCGAAAATTAATTACTAGATTTGATGAAAATTCAATTAGCCACGACGACCAAATTAATAAAATTGAGTTCAAGAATTAACACTAAATAGAAATATCAACACTAACCAAATTAACATAAGGAAATAAGAATTAAATTTTAAGCACAAAAATATAATCATAATATTTAACTTAAGCCTATAATTAGAGGCTAAATCTAATTAACTTATTTTTAAAAAAGTTAGCACAGTAATGAAATTATGGATCACAAAGTAGTGGAATCATATGAGCTTTACAAAAGCCTGTCATCCACCTAAGGGTCAAAGCCCGGTCAAGAAAAAAAGAAAAGAGGAGCCAAATAATGTCTTGGGTGGTGCGTTCGGATCCTCACGGCCCATATCAAAACAAAAAACTAAACATCTCGAAAGGAAACCACTTGAGTGAAAATCAGAGTACCAAGAACAACGAGAATCCAACTTATACATAGTCATCGCAATGCGTATCAAGTTGAAAGAAAACAACAACAACATCAGAGCAATACAAGCTAAATAGGATAAAAACCAAAATCGAATCGATAGAGAAAAGACCAAATCGAAGAATGATGCCTTAGATTCGCAACCTTTGAACGATTCTCCATCTATATTGTTAGCTTTGCTTCAAGTTCAATCTTCATGGTTTTAACCAGGTTCGTGCTTGGACTCTACTTCACTTTCTCGATACCTCCTCCTGGCCGGGGTTGTATTCTGCGAATGGTTTTCTTTCAGATCTGTCTCTTCTACTCCATTTGATATGTCCTTGTTTTGATTTAGGATCTGAGGTTACAATGATTGAAGGTCGGGTTGTGTAGAAGGGATGTTTGGTTGGGGAAATTGGATTTATTGTTGTTTTTGAATTGAGGGTTGATGTAGGAAGAATGAATTTTTATTCTGTTGGATTTATCAAGGAAGGTGGAAGAGTGATTGAGAAGAGAAAGTATGAAGATTGAGGAATTTTGAGGAAGAGAATTTGTGAGTTTTTTCAGGTTTTTAGTAGTGAGAATATGTCGAATCCGATTGTTTTTTTATGTATTGTTTTGTTTTAAGGAGGACTTTGTGTGATCTGGATTTTATGCACAGAGTGACGATTGGATGTGTGATATGTATTTCATGGTTTGTGCGTGAGAATGTTGCTAGCAGTGTGAGAATGTGGTGAGTCTGATTGTTTCGGGGGTGTGATGGTTTGTGGAGAGTTAAAAAGACATTGTTGCATGGTGGTATTGTGAATCATTCAGATAATTCAAATGGAGCACTGGGTGCGCCGCAGGTTATTTGAGGTGGGAGTTTCCTTTAGCCACTTTGGATGGATTGATGGTGTTGTACGTTACGCGGCTTGAAAAATTATGCAATGTGTAAAGCTGAAGTTTTACACACAAACTATGGTTTTTTACGAGTTGCAGCAAGTGGTCCAAAATTGGTTGTTGTACAAATTCCAACGGATCTCCATAGTGGCGTGGCTTCACACCGTTTTCTTCTCTTTTTTTCTTCAGGGTGTGAGATAGTCAGGTTGGTCTTGTAGCATGACACAAAACGACACCATTTTTGGAGTGTAATTGATGTATCTTTTTTATTATTTTTTAATATGTTGGTACAATGTAATGGGTAATGAAAATGGGCTTAGTATTCTAATTTCACCTCCCAAATGGACCTTATTTGTAACACGGATTGTGACTTGTGTAATTGGACACTTTCTCATGAACTCTTGTTTCATGATTTGGAATTGGATTCAAAAAGTAAATGTTGGATTTTGGATATGGATTAAAAACAAGGTTAATTGGATTTGAAAAAGATAACAAAATGGCTAAAATGGATATTGAAAAAGATAGTTATTTGAATTGGAAGAATGGTTATCAAAATGGTTTAAATGAATTTACAAAGAACTTGGTTTAGAATATAGATTTGTTTGGATTTAAAAACATATGGATAAGACAAAATGAGTTTATAAATCGATTTATTGAAATGGATATTTATGGATAGTTGGATTGAACATGAATTGGATTGAAAAATAAATTATTTAAAATGGACAATGGTGGATAGAGTATAAATCATGAATAGGAAATCTTGATTTTTTAGCCCAAAACCAATCTTAACTTTTTTTCACGGGCCTTTGATGAAACATGAAACACAGTTACCACTGAACAATCCGCAATTAAAACAACAACCATCACCTTAACTTCCAGAATCTCTGCTAAACAAGTTCCGAATCACTTTGAGTCCATCTGAAAGAATCTCTGGGAAAATAAGTCCACAGGTGAGCATAACCTGGACCGATAAATCACTTGGACCTGACATGAAGCTATGGCATCACCCCTGATAATCCCGATCTCCTGTCCCTGTTATATAGCTTGGATAATTGATCTTTGTTTCGAAATTTGTTCTCGACAATGATAACATATCCTTCCTTTATCTCTACTTGAAGTCAAACATTCTGACAGGAGCTTAAAATCACCAGTAAACCCTAAACCCTAAACCCTAAACCCACCAAAACATAATGACCTTATTTAAATGATCATGACTTGATAAATTAATATTTTTAAAAAGGTAAGACAAATTTAAGGTATGACAGATGCCCTTATCTTATTGCCTTGAACCCAAGAGAATGAACTGCTGCATGGCGTTCATTTTTTTAGGGTGGAAGTCAATTAGATACCAGAAGACCCTTGAAGTTTTTCCGGCAAAGAGTAAAATGCGGGAAAACTAAGGGAAGTCGAAGCAGCACCTTATCCATTAAGGTTCTTCGATGATACCAAACTAGTATCTCTAAATAAATATGAGATTCTTCAGGTTGTCGAAGCAGTACCTTATCCATTAAGGTTCTTTGGTGATGCCAAAGCATTATCCAGACAAATCATAAGATTCTTCGGGTGGTCAAAGCAATACCTTATTCATTAAGGTTCTTCGATGATACCAAAGCAGTGTCTCTAGCGATAAACTTGCTGGGAAAAATAGTTGAGCAAAATTCCCGTCGGAGGAAAAGTGTTGTCCAAACACTACAGGGGAAATGCCTTCAGGAATTTTTTTTTATATAACCTCTGCTTGGGGAGCAGGAAGAGCAACATCTGCTGTGGATTATCATTATTGACTGCATGGTTGAAGAATGACTTGTTGGAAATAGAATTCCACGAACACATGCGGGGTATCAACTCTCTTCATAGAAATGCTGCCGACTTCGATGGAGGACCTGCCAAGATGCTTGCAAATTGATCCTAGATTCTGTTATGCTATGCTGCTGAGGACAGAAATGCCATGCTATATGTGATGCCCGAATATGAAATTAAGAGGCAACTCCTAGGGAATTAAGATGCAAATGGGAATAAAAATGATTGATATGCAATGCGCATGAGAATGCAACTGGGTAATTGGATTTTTTGTAAGGCTTTATTTATGGTTTCCCATGAGGGATTATTTGGGAATAGGTGAAGCAAGGTGAAAAGATTCACGGGGTATACAAGCATATCAACTCAGGGGTTGAGAAAAAGAAATATACTATCGACTCAGGGGTCGAGAAACATTAAGATAAATTTTCATTAACTCGGGGGTTGAAAGAAAGGTAAAGAAAACAGAATCGACTCGGGGGTCAATAAAGTAGCAAGATATCAACTCAAGGGTTGAAGAAAGTAACAAAATATCAACTCGGTGGTTGAAAAAGATGTAAAGCAAATATCGACTCGGGGGTCGAGAACAAATCAAAATATCAACGCGGGGGTTGAAGAGGATATAAAATATCAACTCGGGGGTTGAAGGTAAAGGAAAATATCGACTCGGGCGTCGAGAAAATAAAGGCAATATCGACTCGGAGGTCGAGAAAGGAACAAAATATCAACTCAATGGTTGAAGAAAGTAACAAAATATCAACTTGGGGGTCAAGAAAATAAATAAGATAATATCGATTCTGGGGTCGAAAAAAGAAAATTACAATGAATCAGGGGTCAAGATTTGTAATAATGTGTCAACTCGGGGGTTGAAGGAGGAAATGATTGTGTTATGTATTCATAGGGCACATGTATGTTGTATGATTCATATGTGAATGCAATCAGGTGATTGGTTTTATGAAAGTCCCAACTGTTGTACCCCAAAATTTCCCCAACCTTTTTAACTTGGTTTTATGTTTCATTGCATTTTCATAGCATTAACATTTGCATTTTGCATACCATTGTCCATGTACAGGGGATTGAGAGAGGTGCGCCTAGCAAGAGGAGACTACAAAAGTTTATAAGCCTCACCAAGAGATCTTATTCAAGCTATTAAGAGCTTATCACCATCAGAAGAAAGTCAAAGCTTTGTGAAAGAGCAGATGAATGAATATGGTTCACCTCCTATCTGGGAGGCCATGTAAAAGATCATTATATGATATTGAGTCCATGGTTATGGATGGAGAGCATTTTATAAGCTCATTGGATGTCTTGAGGGTCATTGAGGAGTTTGTGCAAGTTATTATATCAAGTTTAAGAAGCCACTGTCAAAGGTGGTGCAGTTAGGGTTTTCATCTAGTCAACCCTAAGTCAACAGTGAATCTGAAGGAGATTAAGACTCAATTCCAAGTCTTTGTGATCATGGAATGTTGTGTTGAGATGTCTAAGATGATATTCCAAGATCAAATAAAAAAGAATCAAGAGTGTGAGAAGCTGCTAAGCTAGGGTTTCTAAGCTTGTCAGTGTAAAATTCTCTATTTAGTGCCCAACTTCAAGACCACATATCTCAAGATACAAGTCTCATCTCACCTTTACCACAACATGAAACTTGTAGAGCATGTTTCTAGCTTTCTTTTTAGTACTATAACACATCCATAGGGTTTCTAGAACTCAAGTTATGAAGCTGGCAAGTTACAGGTCATCAGATGAATGTGATTTTGGTCAACAAAACTCAACCAACTTCCAAGACATTTTTGACCTAGAAGGATGTTTCTCCTCACTTTGACCCAAACATGAAAGTTCTTCCTTATGACCTTAGCTTTCCAAAAAGTACTAGAAGTCTTTCATCTTATTTGTAGAGCTTAAGATATGAAGCTTGCAAGACAGGGGTATTTTGGGAAACTTTGATTATAAGTCATTTTCATTATAGGTCAATTTCATAACTTTGCACACATCAAATGGAACTTTTTCCAACATCAACCTTACTCTAGATGAGCTCAATTACAATACCAAACCATCACATGTCACGGATATGACTCATATGTGAAGAATGGTGGAAGGAAATTCATGAGAAAGCACTTAAAAGGGCTAGTTTGGATAAAGATCATTTTGAACCATATAATGGCATGTTTATGCATTTTTGATTGCCTCTAATGTGCTAAACACAATGCCAATTTTAGAATTTGAATTTGATGAGTTTTGGTATGTTAATTTCCAACTTACTTCACAAGGAAGCAACACATTCAAGATTCACCATTAGATAGTTTCAAGGGATTAATCTCAGCCCTTAGATCACTCAACATAATAAGCAAGCAAGCTAAATCATTTTGGAAGCCTTTGGAGCTCTGTTTCATGCGCATTTTGGAAGCTTCAAATTCATTTTTTGGATTTTCCATTGGACTCAACCAGGCTTTGATTGGACCTCAATTCCATCTGGATCCAAAGTATAAAAATTCAGAATCATTCACAAACTCTCATAAGCGATTTTGGAGCGAAATTGATCAAGAAGTCAGTTGCAACAACTCAAGAGCAAGTTGAAATCGAGTTCTTCAATTCAGCCAGTTTCAAGCAAAATTGAGCACTCCCAAAGCATCCTTGAAGATTATGTGAACTTTCTGGATTATTTTCAGCAAGAATCATCTAGGTTTCAAGGTCCAACGGAGGTATTCTGTTAGGTAACCTACTCATCCCAATTTCTCTCAATCCATGCCATAATTGCACGCCATTTTTGCATGTTCATAATCACTTATCATCATAGATGGATTATGGTTAGGATTGATTGATGTTTGTGACAATTTTTGATAAATGCTTGATTTTTTTTGGCTCGGTTTGGCTGATTTAGGCAAGATTAGGGAGAGATAACCTTGGATTCATGATCTAGGGAGAGAGTAGAGGAGTTTAGACTCCAAGATTGCGAGTTTTGGTGAGGTTTTACTCAACCTGCAAATTTGCATCATCGGAGAAGATGACCGGAGCCACCGTGCTCCGGCCATCTGTATTTTCCCTCCACCGGTGAGTGTTTGAATCTCATATCCACGTGTGCTTGCCAGATCACATGAGATTTGTTGACCTAGTGCAATCTAACGACCACGATCTGGTTTCACAACGCGTTGAATTGTTGACTTCCACTTAGGCATTGAAGCGCACCGTTTCATTAAACGGTTTGGTTTGGACCTTAAGCATGAATGCTATCCCCACCCCCTAGCGTAGCGAGCCCACAGATACAATGTGATTTAATTTCTACTTGCACCAATTATTTTTCCTATTTCTTTTTCTTTTCATTATTTTACATTTTTGGAATCTGTTTTACTTTAATTCAATGAAAATACTCCCAAATGTCAATAAATTTCACAAAAATAGTTCTTAGGTATTTCAAGATGTAAATTGAATTTAGGAATTTTTAGTTTCATTTTTATGAATATTTTTTCAATAAGAAACAATTGTTCATTTTGAAAGGTTTTAATTGGTTTAAAGTTGCATATCTTTCATTCTTGATTTTATTTTGTGATCAAAACTTCATATAAATGCTTGAGTTTTTTTGTGCATATTCTTGATGTATCAAATGGTTTTTTTAATATTTTTATCCCGGGATTTGGTGCCATTTGGTTAGGGTTTTGGTTGTGTTTTTAGGACCCTTGATTTGTGCTAGTTCTTAGGGTATACCTTAGAACTTGCCCTCTGTTTGCCTAGTTAGGTTTAGACTTTTTCCCCATAATTTGGATCCCTGGTTCTTAAAACCAAAGGGGTTCCCTAGAATTTTATTTGGTATTTTTAGGATTTGTGTGATATTTTTATTGTATTTTACAATCTATCCTATCCTTGTGTGGTGTTTACCTTGATACATGAAATAGTTTGATTCTTAATTGAGTTGTATGCAATGTTTGAGCCTCTAATTTTTGTGTATCCATGTTATATACATATTAAGGTGTTTTTATGTTCAATTTTAGATCCTAATTGTGTTTATAACTTGTCCAAGTATCCCTTTCTTGTAGGCATTCCAATTAGGGTTTCCATGTGGCATATTTTGCTTTATCTTGTACATAAACTCGCAATTTCTTTTGATAATCTTATGATTGAGTTTGTGCACTCTTCTTTCATTTACCTTTCTTTCCAATGATGTAAGGACACCATTTGGTATGGCTTAGTCTCTCCTGAGGAGATACTTGAAGCAAGTCCTAAAATGGTGAACTTTTAGGACAATTTTGTGCATCTTTTGCACAAGTCATAATGAGACTTTGGTTGAATGACATTAGGGATACCATGGCTTTTTTCTCTTCTTCTCTCATTTCTCTTTTGGTTTATAATTCATCCCATGTTCCATGTTGTAGACTTTAGGGCTTGCTTTTCACTTTGCTTGCATTAAAGGTTGATATGAGCTTGTGGAGGTTTTCACCCCACACAATTTCCTCCCTTTGCTTGTGTGTTATTTGCCCTTTTGCTCTCTTGTTTGCATTAAAGGTTGAGATGAGCTTTTGGAGGTTTTCACCCTACACAATTTCCTCCCTTTGCTTGTGTGTTGCATTGCATATGCATTCATTCATTCATTTCTATTTCATGTCTTATTTCATGTTGCTTTGTTTCTTCTTCTCTTTTCTTAACATGTTTCATTAGGAATTCTCACTTCCTTGATTAAGGATAATGATGATAGACATTAGGTTGAATCATTTTCATGATAAAAAATAGGATATCCCTTCTTAATCCTAACCTTAGGACTATTTTGCATGATAACTCTAGGGTTTGAGTCTAGTTCCCCTTTAGTTTGTCCTCTGTCTTCTCATCTCAAAACAACTTCAAAATACTTAATAAAGGATAATGAATATTGTGTGTTACGAGCCTTAAGTACTTGGGAAATATTTATTAGGGGGCTACCTCTCAATTACTTAGAGTGTTTAGTGTACGTCCTTAGGACGATATGCGACGCATTCGCTCCTAAGTCATAGTCTCTATTGCAATATGAATTACAAACAATTCAAAAACACTTCTCCTTAAAAGACACAAAAACAAATGATCAAACTTCATTTTGTCCTTTGGGACCCTTAACAATGGAAAACCTTTTCATAAAAAATAGTTTCGTTAACTCTTAGTTCTACCGCAAACAGGTAATGCCTAAGTCTCCAAAGGTCGAGCTGTATACACCTAACTGCTGGAACTATTTGTTAACCCTACTCGGGTAAAAACAGATGAATGAACCTGTGTTCTTATTAGCCCGAACTATGTTTGCTCTGATTTCTCATACCAGATGAGAATACGTAGGCACAAGACTCAATGTCTTGGCGAGGAACCTTTCCCCCTTTTCACGCGTAGTTAGACGAACTACATTGACTCTGACTTTCCCATTGCACGAGGGAATACGTAGGCCCAGAGCGGCGATGCTCTATCGAGTCATTTTTTCTTTTCTTTTTGTCCCAGACCTTTAGCGTAGATAGTTTCAATCACCCTCTTAGATAGACAACCAAGCGTGGATCCCGTCGAGTACGACGGACATGAGGGGTGCTAATACCTTCCCCTTGCGTTACCGACTCCCAAACCCGAGATTTGGTTGCGATGACCAATCTTATCCCGATTCGCAGGTTTTCTCTGATCGTTTCCTTTCCCTCATGTTGGGATAAATAATAAACGGTGGCGACTCTTCTGTAATTGCCGGCACCTTTTTTCACAATAGAGACAACTGGCGACTCTGCTGAGGACTCCAACAGTCCCCTATGTGAATCAATCCTAGCACTTGTTTGTTTATCTTTGGGTGTATCTACATACGTGTTGTACTTTATTTTTACTTTCCCGAATTTATTTTCAACATTATGTATCATTATTGTTGTGCTGTGGAGAAGGAGGTTCTGTTGAGTGATAAGCCAAACCCAGGCTTGAGTACAAACCTAGCATTAGTTGTGGAGACTAGTGAGGGGCCTGTTTGCTGAGAAGACACAGTTCCCTATGAAATTCGCGCTCAGACGAGATTCTCTTTGATGATTTCCTTTCCGATCCTGAGGATCTGACGAGATTTTGGATTTGAGAGTTGTCGACTCTAGGGACCGATCATTTGTGATTCAGCTAAGTGAGGCCTCTTCAGAAGAGGATGATGTCAAACCAGAAATGGTGAACGTATCATCATTTCTTGAAAGTCTGTGACGCTGATGAACGCATAGGATGCTGAACCTTATCAGTGGATAGGTCCATACCTGTGAGAGGGATTGGGTTATGCAGGAAACCTTGACCTTCAGATTACCCGATTTTCTTTACAGTGTGAATCTGAGTTATTGATATCAGTGGTTCCTATCATCAGAGCTATGCTAGTATTCTTGCCAAAGCGAAGCGCTGGGTCTTCTCAGTCTATAACATAACGATCTTGATCCCCTGTTTTCCTTTTTACATCTGCATTTACATTATCATATTACATCTCATTAACATGTGTCTATGTTGCAGGTGCATATTTCCCCCTGATTCTAGTGATCTTGCTCATTATTCCCGACATGGAACCCCTAAAGAGGACATTGCCCTACAGGTTTCCAGCTCCAGATATCAGTCCTTTGTTGAGTTTGATTGCCATGGCCGATAGGAAGGTGATGGAAGACTTCAGGAAATAATTTGGGAGGCTGTTGAGATGTGTATATAAGCCCTCTGCACATGAGATCAGTGGTATCTACACCCTTCTACAGTTCTATGACGCCCAACTGAGATGTTTTATCTTCCCCGATTATGTTCTGGCTCCTACTCTGGAGGAGTATTCTGCATTGTTAGATGTGCCTATTCTGGATCAGATGTCGTTCTTCCATATTGACGCTGAGCCTAATCTGGCTAAGCTTGCTGCTATTCTGCATTTCGATGCCTCAGAGTTATAGGGGAAGGTACTCAAGAGAAGTGGGATGTTTGGGGTTCCTTTGCCTTGTTTGGTTGAGAAAGCTCAGTAGTGTGCCAAGGATGGTTGTTGGATTGTATTTAGCGCCATCCTAGCTCTTTGCATCTATGGCATTGTATTGTTCCCTAATCTTTTGGACTTCGTAGATACAGATGCTTTTTACATACTGGCTTCAGGGAACCCAGTACCTACACTGCCCGGTGACGTTTATCACTCGGTTCACTATAAGAATGAGAACCGAATAGGGAAAAATGTGTCCTGTTGTGTTCCATTACTGTACAGGTGGTTTGCCAATCATATGCCCAAGACAAGTTCTTTTGTTACTTCTGCAGGTACGTCAGAGTGCTCTGAACGTCTGATGGGTTTGTCAGCTGAGAACATCACTTGGTTTGATAGGAATATACTTGGTACAAAAATGATCTATAGCTGCAGCAGATTTCCTGACGTCCCTTTGGTCGGAAGGAAGGGGTGCATCAACTACAATCCGTCATTGTTGGTTAGGAAGTTTGGATATGCATTGAAAGATCCTTCCAAGGAAGAAGAGGTACATGAATCTCTGTACCTCACCGGGTTGTTGGATAGTGATACACTGACTATACTTGAGCACGCTTGGAACAATGTTCATAGGACAGGGAAGGCATTGCTGGGAAAGAGTAATAGCCGAGCCTATGATCCCTACTTGAGCTGGATTCAGGATAGAGCGAAGAGGTTGCTGATGTCGTTTCCTTCAGTGGTGCCTTTGTATCCCCTCATGATTGAGGAGCTGACCACTGTGGACATCCATAAGTACAACCAGTTATGGGCCAAGAAAGAGGAGCTACGGAAAGCTAATGACGAGTTAGAGAAAGAGATGGCTCAGCTCCGAAGTGAGAAGACCGACGCAACCTATTCTTTGAAGAAACAGACTGAGTTGGTGAACAAGTTGGGCACGGACTTGACCAAGCAGATTAAATCCCGGGAACGATTGGGTCTAGATCTGAAACTTGTTAGTAGTGTGCTCGCTTCCAAAAAATAGGACATGGACAAAGCTTATTTAGAGATCTCCAAGTTCAACGCCCAGTGGAACGCCACCTTGGCCAACAATAAAGAGCACGAAGATAAGTTGAAGCTATGGATCAACAAATTGAAGACTCAGTTGAGAGCCAAAGACGAGAAGATTTCAGCAGAGGCCTCACTCAGGCGTGACACCGAGTACAAACTGAATGAAGCTATTGCAAACCTGAAGGATTGCAGGCTGAGCGCGGATTCCAAAAGATGCAAGCTGGAATATTGTTTTGGGGAAGGAGCCTGGGAGGACTACGGTGAGGGTCTACAGCGCACCAATAGCCAGCGAGAGCTACTTATTCAGGGGCTGCTCGCCAGACCAGATCACCCCGAGACGCAAGAGTTACTAGAGGAGTTCCGGTCTCGCCATACAACTTGATTACTTTGTTTTCTCTCTGTAGTTGCTGCTTATGCTCGTTGTACTGACCATCACCAGGCTTGTTGGTTGAGGTCCTTTCAGATTGTACTCAGCTGATATGCTTGTACGCTGCATACGTGGCTTTCCATTTACATATATGAGGGTGTTGCGGAGGAAATAGGATATCAAATTATTAATTAATTTGAATCGCATCTTTAGTTCACAACCACTCTTTGATTTATCCGAAGGAAAAGGTCAAAAGAGGAAAAACCTATTTTTGCATCGTAAACACAATGCGGAAAGAGATCTAGGTAAGGGGTTGGTTAAGCTTAGGGAAGGTATTAGCATCCTAAACTTCTGTAGTACTCTACAGGAACGTTTTGTTTATTTTTGCTATTTGCTTTAATTATTTTCTTAAGGTATACACAAAGGGTTTAGAAGTTAAAGAAAGAGACCTAAGGGTTAGTCCTAAGTTTACTTGGGAAGACATCGCATCTTGTGCCTACGTATCCTGCATAGGGAATGGAATTAGAGTAATCGTAGTTCCCCTCGAAAGGGAGATTGGAAACGTCTTGACTCTGGTCAAGGTTTCAATGGGGAATAAACGTTTCTTAAGGATACGCTTATGTGGAGTGCGGAGACTCCTATTTCTACGTTGAAATAGTTGAATTGAAATTAGGGTTAAATTATGGATTCCACGGCGGGAAACCCTAAAACAGAGTACGACGACTCTTTGACCAAATGCTAGGGTAAAAGGTAAAATTATCCGCGGCGGGACGCCTAAAAGCGTGAGTACGGGGACTCAAAGTTTTATGGTTTGAACGATGAAAAATATAAGGGTTAAAGATTACCGACGCGGTGGTCAAATGGCTAGACCTTTTCTTCGGAGGGAAGTTAACAGAGAAATAAACAGCGCAAGATAAATATATTACAGATGATGTTTAAAAATAAAATATACAAATCTGGATGAAAATAAATACAAACAATATTATTAAATAGATTACAATCCTGAAAAAGAGAAAAAAAAAAGAGAATAAACAGTTAGTGCACAAGATTAACATAAAAGATAGACGGAAAAATGAACCGGATGACGAGAAACCTGAAGTGTGAAAGTGTCAAGAATTTAAAGTGAAAGAGGTTAGCAATTTTTTTTGGAATAAAAGTTTTATGCATTTTTTATAAAAAGAATATTTTCAAAATTTGGGGAAAATAAATTTGATATTTTAAAAAAAGAATTAAAAGAAAAAGGTTTAGCTTTTTTAAGTGAAAACAGAATTGTAATAATAAAAGAAGATTAATTCTTATTATTATATATATATATATATATATATATATATATATATATATATATATATATATATATATATATATATATATATATATATATATATATATATATATATATATATATATATATATTTAAAAAAAAAGGTTATACTAATAAAAAAATATTTTAAGAAGGTTAGATAAATAAAAGTTTTTTTGTTTTTGTTAAAGAAAATATTAAAACAAAATTATTATTTACATTATTTAAAGTAATAAAAACAGAATTAAACTAAAAAAATAATAAATAATAACAAAAAAGGATAAAACAGATGGGTTGGGCCGGGTCACCACTCCCGGACCCAACCCTGTCCACGGGTCACACAACAAAGGGGAAGGGGATTTGATTTTTTAGGGTTAACCCTAAACGAAATCAGCGGCGGTCTCAAAGAAAACATTTCCTCTTCTCTCATTTTTTGAAAAAACCATCCTTTCAAGTCCTCTTCGTATCTCTCTTTCTTGGCCATGCATGCCTTTGATCTCTTCATCTTCTCAGATGTTTCTTCTTATTTCCTGCAAAAACAATCACAAAACAAACCACACATCAAATCACCTTACCCTTCAGTTTATAAATGGTGGCTTCGGTCGGTAGTTCTTGCGATTTTCCGGCTAATGATGAAAGTTCTGAGGCTTGATTTAACGGTTTGAAGGAGGCCGGTCATGAGTTGAAGCGTCTCATGATGATGACTTTCGCGATGGATTCGAGCGACGAGGATGAAGAACAAGGTTTTCCTGAATCCTCCTTGATGAACGTTGACGACCTTGTGACCCCTTCTCTTTCCGTCTGTAATCACTTCACCGATGAATCTCGTCTTTTGCCTGATAATGATGAAACTCTTAAGAGTTTCTGAATCTCCTTCAAGGGCTCGGGCGGCGCCGTTTTTTGGATCGTTTCAGGGTTTGGTGAGTTTGTTCCATTTTTTTTCGTTAGGGTTTCACGGCCTCGTTTTGTGATTCTTTCTGTTATCGTCACCAGGGTTTCGTGGCCTCTCTGTGCTTGTTTTATATCTTGTTTCGAACTCTGTTGGGCTTGGATCTGCGTTACATTTTTGATTGGAAGATCTGAGATTGATTTTAATTCTTTTTCTGATATGGATTTGATTTGTTTGTTGATGTTGATTTGGCTTTGTTTGGGATTTTTTCATATGGTGAACTTGGATCTGGATCCGAATCTGTGATTTGGATTTGCTATCCAGATTTGGATTGGCACTTTTGGATACGGATTTGTTGTTTTCGGGCTGTGTAGATCCGTGGTTTACTTGATAGGAACGGATTTTGTGATGCTTCGAATCTGGTTATTGATGAAATCCGGATTGTTCATTCTTTTTTGATTGAACCTGTTTGGCTGAAAAACTCACTTTTCCAAAAGCGCTTATCCAAATAATCACTTTTTGGCCGAAAACACTTCTTTTTCTCTTCTTCCGCCTGTCCCGAAAGATAGAACAGATGCTGCCTATCGGTACCGAGGTTGGGAATCGGTTTGGGAGCTAGCTTCGGCATTTGTCGTTGCCCTCCCAACACCCGATGATGAAATCACTCTGAGGGTGTCGAACCATCGAAATAATTTTTCACTTTAACATCTATTTGCTTTATTTTTGTCGATATTGCAGGTACGAAGACAAAGTCGGGTCTTGAATAATCGGCACAAAAAAATGAGCATGAAGACCGAAAATAGAACTTAGGAATAAAATGTACTTTTTTATTTTCCTTTTTGTAAATTGTAATAAAATATAATTATGAATAAATAAAATTCACATTATTTTTATCCAAGATACTTGTTTAATTATCCCTCCAACGGAGTGACTCTCTCTAAAATAATCCGATTAAATTCCAATGAAGATTACCTCCGGATAAACTCAATCGATTAACATGTAACCAATTAAACTTAACAGACAGATTAAATTCTCCATGTAAATTTAATACAAATAATATTCCAAAATAAGTATCTGAATCGACTCACGTCATACCAACGCATGTTTCTCCAGTTTAAAACTGATGTGACATTCAATTGCAGTCAAATATCTTCCCACATGAAATCGGACCTGATGATAGAATCGGTACGGGCCTTGAATGAAGTAAAATAGAAAAAAAACCAGAGAAATCTAATTAACAGCAAAAACAGAAATTTACTCCGCGCTAAAAATTCAATTGGTGTCTCTGCTAATTAAATCCAATATCCTGAATTGACTCAGCCAAAAAACCACAATTAAACAGATATAATGAATTCAGACATGAGCTAAGATTTCCACCGTATTCCCAGCAGATAGCAAGAGAACAGAAACATACACGCCCGTTAAAATAAATTTCACAGAGTGAATTCCTGCACCAATTTAAACCGAACAAACTGACATCTCAACATAAATCATCCCCATGTATTTAGACAACGGTCCTGAAGTCCACTGTCGACAAAGTCTCGGCCAGTTGAATTAATTACCGTATCTTAGAAATCCTGATGCCAAAATTACCGTGAACTTCTGTTCATCTTCAAAGGAAACTCGGAAATGGAGGCTCCAATTACTCAATGGACTCATAGTGATGATTCAGCTTCATGAACTGTCAGCAAACAACGCACAAAAGACCATTTCACCCCTTAACAGCTAAAGTGCACCAGATGTGGTTCCTGCAAAATAAACAGACTATGTAACCCATTAGTAGTTAGCTGATGCAAAAGTGAGATATCATGCGACATGAATTGATTAAATCTGAGGGTAAAATTTGGGGTATTACAAAGGGGTTTTCTACTATTGCTTGTCTTATGGGTGTTGCACCCCAAAATTTGACCAACTACTTATCGCAATTTGGCTCATGTTTCGACTCATTTCATTTTCGCATTTGCATACCACGTACATTGCATTTTTTCCAGTCAGATTGACTTTATCGGGATTACAGCCCTCTGATCGCGCTTCAGGCATTGCAGGCCAATACGAGGACGTATTTGGAGAATCGGTGCTCATTCCCGGTGTTTTCAGCTCTCGCTGTTGTTTTTGAGGACATCTCGGTGTCCGGGTTTTTACCGTTTATTTCGATATAGTCGCTAATCGATTTAATCGGCTTCCTCGCTTTTTTAGGGTTTTTCCCTTATTTTTTAGATTTTTTTTTATAGAGTTAATTGGATTTTTCTAGGTATTAGTTAGTTTTTTTAATAGATATTAATTGTTTTAGATAATAGATTTTAGTTTTAATTCCTTTTAAGAATAAATCATTTTTTTTAGATATTAAGTAGATTTTTAGATAATAATTTTTAATAGGATAATTTCTTTTAATAGGTTTTTTAAAATAGAAATTAATAGAATTTATAGGAAATTATTAGAGTTTTTTATTTGTTTTTAGAGTATAATAGGTTTTTTAGAAGTTTAATAGATATTAAAGGTTTTTAGAATATTAATTGGTAGAGTTAATTAGGGTCTTAATTAGATTTTAATTGAGGTTATCAGAATTAATTAGGATTAGATTTGTTTTAATTTTCATTTAGGTTAATTACTGTTTTAATTTTCGGATTAGTCTTAATTGTGGTTTTAAGTCTTAGTTAGCATTTTAACCAGTATTAATTAGGCAGTTTTTAATGTTCATTAGGATTAATTAGTTTAACCAGGTTTTAGTCATTAATCAGGGTAATTAATCAATCCACTTTCGTTGGGCCCATTGTCTTGGAGGCCCAGTCCAAGTCTGTCCAGGTGTCACCCATATATAAAGGCCACGCATGCATTCTCAGAAGGCCCCACTCCACGCCACGTTTCCCACTCCTTCATTCTCCCACGTGTGACTCTCTCATTCTGCATGTAGCCACGTGCCACTCCCTCTCTCCTCCACCATCACCACACGTGGCCTCACCCCATCTTCCCTCTGCATGCATTCGCCACGTACCCTCCCCGACGGCAACTCCCCCTTCCGGCCACGCAAACGCCGGAGAACATCACCATCAAAATCAAGCGGTGGTTCTCGCGGCCAAACTCCACCAAACCTCGCCGGAAACCCTTGAATCTCGCCGGAAAACTGCAAACTTCGAATAACATTCATCTTTCTTCTCCGATCTTCATCCACAACGCTCATCAGAAATCATCAAACAACATCATCAATGCAAAATTTTCCAGAAAATCACCAGATATTCATACGCAATCCAGAGATCTTCATCATTCATCATCCGGTTCGTCAAAAACTCCAAGAACCTTCAAGTGTTCTTCCTTCAGTTTCCAGATTTCACCATTGTTTGAACAACATTCTTCCTCCGTTCTTCAATATTAATGGATTTTTATCAAGAACGTCAAGAACACTACTCCTCCACCCAGATCGTCACATGCATGCTTGTATTCCTCAAGATCTTCAACAAAACACGCATCAGTTTCCAAATCTCCATCAAGATCATCAACGAATCTCCAGAAGCGCAAGAACGTTCAACGATCTTCTTCAAAGTTCTGTAACCGGTGCAGCGAATTTCATCATCAGGTTCCTTTGTCATACGTTTATTTCACCTCTTCGTATCTTCAAGTAGCTCCATCTGAGATCTTCAAGCCTGGATACCGATTGCGTTGTTATTGTGTTTCGCGTGTGGGAGATCGTTTGAGAAGAAGTTTTGTTTGAGCAAGATTGGTAAGGAAGGATTCTGAGGGTTTGAATCTGTGAAGAGTTTTGAGAGAGAGAGGTTGAGACGGAGGAGAACGAACGAGAGAGAGATAGCGTTTGGAGAGGAGAAGGACGGCGTTGTGAACAGTGATGTGGGGGACCTAGGGTTTTTCTGAAGCTTGAACGAGAGTGAGAGAGGGCAATGGATTGGGCTGGGCCCATTGGTTTCATCCGTACACCCCCGTTTTTGGCCAAGAAACCCTCCGTTTTTTGTTGTCATTTGGCTAATGGGCTGGGCCCTGTCTGCTTCGCTGATTGCACCCTCCATTTTTCTTCTACACCCATGTCCCCTGTTTTTGTTTTTCTGAATTACTTACTGGGCTGGGCCCCAATGTTGTACTGTTTTTGTTGGCTGCACCCCTAGCTGCAGTTTGCACCCCTTTTTTTGTTTTTCTCTTGTTTTTTTTCATTATTTTCTTTTATTTTCTTAGCTTAGATTTTTTAAGAAAAAGAATTAAAGAAAAGGATATGTAATATAAAAATAGATAAAATGGAAAATATAGTGATATAAAAATGATAGTATTTTACTATTTTTCTTTTTAGGATATATTTTCTTTTAGGAGTTCCTTTTACACTTTTCTTTTAGAAGTAGAATTAAAGGTCCACTTGTTAGGGGACTATTTTTCATTAGATTTTTCATATTAGATGGATAAGATTTTTAGGAGTTTAGTCCTATTTCTCAATCATTGTAACCTTCAGAATATTAATAAAATGAGATTTGTGTTGTGGTCTCCGTTCTACCCGTAGTTAAGCCGAACTACAGCTGCTCTGACTTTCTCTGATGAGAATATGTAGGCATAGGATGCGATATCCTAGCCAGCACACTAACAACTAACTTCTTTGTTCTCTCGCTGCCGTGCGATCGATACTTTCTCGCTGACGACTGATGTTATCCTTTTCTCTTGCCCGAGTGCATTTGAGACCAGACCGTAGTTCTAGTTCCCGTAGGTTCCTGTACCTCGAAACCCGACATACTACGTCCGTTCTATCGCAAACAGGTACGCCTAAGTCTCCAATGGTCGAGCAGCGTCCACCTAACTGCTAGAATGCGTACGCTAGTATCGTCAACTTAATCTCTCACCCCCGTGTGACCGAGAACACCCTGTCTAGCCGTAGTTAGCCTGAACTACGTCACGCTCTGATTTCCCTGACGAGAATACGTAGGCCCAAGACGCGACGTCTTGCCGAGCAACTTAACCTGTAGTTTCCCGAACTACGTAGACTCTGATTTCTCGTTCTTTGATGAGGATACGTAGGCATAGAGTGCGACGCTCTATCGAGTCAATTTCTTTCCGTTTAGATATAGCAGCCGTAGATAGATTGTTTTTCACCCGTAGACAAACCAAGCAAGCGTGGATCCCGTCGAGTACGAAGGATGTGAGGGTTGCTAATACCTTCCCCTTGCGTAACCAATTCCTGAACCCAGACAATGGTTGCGACGACCTTGTCTTACCCTTTTTCGTAAGGTTTTTCCGATCGTTTCCTTTCCCGTTCCGAGGGATAAATAACGAAAGGTGGCGACTCTTCTGTTGTGCCGGCACCTTATTTTCGCGTAAGCGATAGCTGGCGACTCTGCTGGGGACCGAACCCAGAATCTCTGGTTCTCCGGTTCCCCTACGAGAGTCAATCCTAGCGCTTGTTTGCGTGTCTGTGGGTGTTTATTTTTGTGTTGTATTTTACTGCTGTATTTACATTTCCCGCACTATATTATTATTTGTTGCTATTGTGCTGTTGTGGGATGGGAGCTCTGATGAGTGAGAAGCCAGACCCAGGCTTGAGTGCACCATAGACTTAGAGTGGAAATTAGTGGGCGCGTGCTTGCTTTGCAGGCACTAGTGTCTCATGAAATCCACGCTCAGACGAGGTTCTCCCGGTTGGCTTCTCTTTCAACCCTTTGGGTTGAGACGGTTGCTGGTTTGGTGGATTGTCGACTCTGGAGACCGATCATTTGTGATTCAGCTAAGTGAGGCCGCTTCATGAGCTAGTGATGCCACACCTTCTGGGTATCGTATCACCCCTCTTGAAAGTCTGTGACGCTGATGAACGCATAGGATGCCGAACTTGTGTCAGTTTAGGTCCATACCCGTGAGTGGGAGAGTTTTTGCATGAAACTTGACTTCCAGCCTACCCGATATCTTGGTTTTCTCTCGTCAGGGCAGACTTATCCCGTCAGCAGCGCAGCAGCAATCAGAGTTTTGTGGGGGCTGTGATCCCGTATTTGCTGCATCTTGCATTGCATTTGCATGAGAATTCTTGCATCGTATTGCATATCATGCTCCAGCTAGTCAGAGCTCTTATCCAGCCGTTGTTTTGATTCTGAAGGTGAGTGTTGAAGACGACCAAAGGGCTGAAGCAGATTTGATCAGAATCAAGCAGTGAATTCGGTTGACAGTTGTTGGTAGCTATGTTAGAGAGCAGCTTCCAGTTTGTTGATACCTTGTCAGGTTTCACCGTGACGTCCAATCCGTTGTATGGGTCTACACATGACGAAGACTTTCCGCAAGTGAACAACCTCACTGCAGCTCAGCTTGTGCAGCCTTCTGTTGAAGACCGAGGTCTACGTGAGCAGTTTGTTGTCCGAGGTGAACATTCTCCTTCTGTTGATATCTCAGACTACCAGGGTTTTTCCTTCCCTGTGCCAAATTCCCGAAGAGAGGTCCCGATAGCAAAGACTGAAGACCCATTAGCTCCCGTGTATGCTAGAAGGTTTCGTGCATTGGGTGAAAGATTCAAAGCCTTGAAAGGTAAAGACGCTGTTAACCCTAGTGCTGCAGACATGTGTCTGGTTCCTGGCCTGGTGTTACCTCCGAAGTTCAGAATGCCGAGGTTTGAAAGATACAAAGGAGATAGTTGCCCGAAGCAACATTTGGTGATGTTCTGCCGAAGAATGACTTCGTTTGTGCACGACGATAAGCTGATGATTCACTGCTTTCAAGATAGTCTGACTGGGGCACCTTTGAGTTGGTATATGCAGTTAGAGAGTCATCAGATCCGATCGTGGGTGGATTTAGCCAATGCTTTTCTGAAGCAGTACGACTACAATCTTGATGAAGCTCCTAGTCGCATGCAGCTGCAAGAATTGTCTCAAGGGAACAAAGAACCTTTCAGGAAGTATGTTCAGAGATGGAGAGAATTTGCTGCCAGAGTGCAACCACTGCTTCTAGACCAAGAGTTGAAAGGCATGTTCGTAAACTCCTTGCAGAGCCCGTACTTCGAAAGAATGCTTGGAGTTGCACCAAATTTCTCTGAATTGGTAAGGGCAGGAGAACGCATCGAGTATGGTGTAAAGACTGGAAGAATCCAGAATGTTTCAAGCAGTCAGGCTAATGAAACTGAATCCCTCTATAGATTTCAAACTGAAGAAGGAGTTGTGATCAACGCAATCATGAATGATGTTGGGTATCCTCGAGACGAATCAATGAAGTCTGTTTGTTCTCTGTTTTCTCAGCGGTCAGTATCTTTTGTGTCTCGTTATTCTGGACAGACAATTGTGCCTAGGGCACCATATCGGGAACCTTAAGTCTCTCCTCTTGCAAATACTTGAGCCCGTGGCCGAGGTTATCAGAATCAGCGTCAGAATCAGAATCGACCTCGTAACAACTTGGAACGAAGGAATGCTCCTTCTCATCCAGTGCCTGTGCCGTATAGCCAGATTCTGCCACATTTGATTCAGAATTCTTTGGTGGAGCCCAAAGCTCTTAAGCCCGTGCCAGAGCCTAACCCTCCAGGGTACAATCCCCATGCTCAGTGTGGATATCATGGTGGATCTCCAGGGCATTCAACTGAAGATTGTAAAGCTTTTCAGGCAAAAGTTCAGCAGTTGATCGACAAAGGGTGCATTTTCTTCCCAGAAGGAGTTTTGGTTGTGCATGACAACCTCTCAGCCGTCTGAGCTCGCAGATTCAGAGGGTTATTTCCAGAGGCCAGTGGTCCAGACAGGCAGACGTCCTCAGCATTGGCAGTCCTCGGGCTTTTTATCATTTGCATTTGTAGTTTCTTTCTGTTAGTTACTACTTGCTGTTAAACATTGTATGTTTCGAATGGTAATATTAATAAAGTGACTATGCATTTTTCTGATTTAATCATGTCGTTGTCACTCATTTACTCCATTGCACTGACACTTGCATTTTATTCACTCCACTTTATCACTATGATTAGCAAAGATTGGAGGGAGGATGACAAAACTGAATACTCATAACCGATGATCGTATGCTTTCAGATAAAACCTTGCCGATGACGTACAAGGCATTGTTTCAAATCCCCTAAACACCGGAGAGATAAGGAAGAGAATCCCTTGTTAACCACTTCGAGCCGAGAAGTAGGAGTTTTTTATTTTTTTCTTTTTTCGGACTTTTAAACCCTCACATCTTAACCCGGGGTAGGGTAGTTGTCAGTTAGCTTGATCGAGCGTTCAAGTCTTATGGAGGAGTGTTGTCTTTCGAGGACCAATCACATCGTATTTTTCCCCAGAGGTTGTACCTCGTCAACCACAATGGTTAAACCTCACCAATCAGGAGTGAGACAGTTATAAACCTCTCGGATGAATCCAGATAGCCAGTGTCGCACGACTTGTTCCAAGAAAAAGGAAAAAGGAATAAGAAAGCCCGCTAAGAAAAGAAAAGCTGGAAAGCAAATACTTAGGCAAAAATCAGGGCATCCCGCTGGACTTCAAAAGAAAAATCGAAAAGAACTCTGAAGAGTCAGTCCAGGCAAAAATTAGGGAATCAAAAGAATGGAAAAGAAAGGATATAAAAAAGAAAAATCCTCAAACAAGGACAAAGTCGTGTAGATATAGACACCGAAATGAAAAGGAGTAACTGTCACTCCGAATACCTTGTGAATTCTTTAACCAGTTGTTCCCAATGTTCAACATACCTCTCGAAGAGGCGAGCGCTCGAGCTAAGTTAACTGAACTTTAGGATCGGAGATCATCATGTAGAAGGGGCGGGTACGAATCATAATTTGAGCCAAATATCCTTTGTTTCACGAACCGTGAACCCGACCGCGATACAACCCTTAAAAGACCTAATTGAGGCAGGGTTTATTCTGAAAGCGCATTACGATAAGGTTGAGTAACCTGACCCCTTCTTGATTTGCTAATCATATCCTTGTTGTATTTTTCACTGATTGAATCAGCACTACGTTTGAACTCTTTGGTTCATTCGTCACTCACTATCATGACTCGTAAATGAGTGACAGTACATTTTTTCAAAATCTACATGAACACTGCATTAAAATTACCATTTGTGAATAAACAATTTTAATCGCAGGTCAGTAGTTGATACGAAGGAACTCCAACGGGGAATAGTCAATCAGGACTGAATCGTCAGCAGTCTGGATCAGAACGGTATACTGTGAAGCCCTGTGAATTTGGGGCATTGACTTCCAGCGAGTTCGGAATCAGTTTGTCTGAGGACAAGTCCCGGAGTATCGGTTGATTATGGGGCAGATTATTCAAGAAGCAGTTGATCAGAAGTGGATCTTCTCGAGACCCAGTCAGGGGCAGCTATCCAGAATTCTCGTGATTTGAGGGCAGATCCCTCCAATGTTCAATCAGGGCATGTTGAGTCGCTCACCGCTCGTTTAGGGGCAAGTTACTTCAGAAGTATACTGAAACCAACCATGCTTAGAGTTGGTTAGTTGAGGATGAATCCTTCCGTTGTACAGATGTTGGGGCAAGCCATCTGAAGATTGTCTCGTTGCCGGCTGTTTTCTGTTTAGAATGAATCTTCCCAAGAGTCGGATTGGGGCAAGTTGAATTGCACTGGGGCGAGTTGTTCAAATGAGTTTGTTCACCCCAGCAAGAGTTGAGTATCGGGGAATCGTGTCATTACCCTACCAAAAACCTGAACCTTCTGAAGAAGCCTTGCTGTCATCGGATTGTTATCCTACAGCCTAACCTGTTACTCGGCCGAACCTGGTAACCGAATCGTTTCAAAGTCCAGTTCTCGTCTGGAAAACCGGAGATCAGTTCTCGTCTGAAATCCAAACCAGAAACTAGCCCTATCCGGTCATCTGTTCTTTAACCTATTGTTCAACCAGTTCTCGTCTGGCTAACACAGTTTTAAAGCCCAGTTCTCGTCTGGAAAACTAGAAATCAATTCCCGTCTGATATCCAAACCGTAAGTCAGTTCTCGTCTGACAACCTAACATATTTTGCTATCAGTTCTCGTCTGATAGTCCACCTTGAATGCTAGTTCTCGTCTAGTATTTCCCTTTCAAATCCACTTTTGTTGGTAACTAGAAATGGGTCCCTATCACCATAAACCTATCCCTAAACCAGAAAAAGCCTAATTGTATCCGGCCCGATGATTCCTAGTGACTCGTATGTTGTCACATTCCCCGACACAAGGCTCGAGTGATCCCAGCTCCATGATTGGTGTTCTGTATTCCCTGTGTTGATGTTGTTGAATCAGGATTGTTTTCTCAGCAGAGACGTACAGTTTGAGATTGTTTCCCCTGAGCAGTTTGAGACCGCAACAAATTGAGATGGCATTTATCCCTTATCAGAGTAGGATCAAGATTATCCTCAGCAGGGCGAGATTGATATTCCCGACAGAGTATGGCCATCCCAAGCATTGAACGTTGATTAGCCTGATGTGCTACTTTCCTAAGTGGGTTAAGACTGAAGCTTTCCCTGACCGGCAGATTTGGGTTTATTTCCCCAGCAGTGAGACTGATGCAATGTTGTATCCCCACAGAGTTCGAGTTTGACTCCTTTCCCCTCCGAGTCCAGGTCATTGACTCATTCCTCAAGCAGAGGTCGACGTTGATTCCCTCATTGAGTAATCTCCAGACGAGTAGATTTTGATGTCAGACAGAGAAGAGTTATTGCTCAGCAGATTGCTTCGTGCCCTATAAGGACTTAGGGTGTTCAAAAAAGACCGTTCATGGTTGTTTTCCTCAGTGAAGTGAGATTCAATTTCAGTGATCGATTTTTATCTTCCGCAGACGCCAGAGGTGTTTTCCTTGATAGGATCAGTACATCTCCGACAGAGTTGCACAATGAGTAGCTAAGGATTGATATCCCCAGCAGTGTTGATACACATGTATTCCTCATCAGACTTGATAGTCTAGCAGAGGTGTTACCCAAAAGGGTCAGTCTCCGGAAGGCATATGCAAGATTACCCTCAGCAGATCGGGATTGATATCCCCGATAGAGTGTAGCAGCATCTCCCCGCAGAGTCGGAATGCGAGACCAGGAGCATTGATATGTATCCCTAAGCAGAGAAGATTCTCTCCCCAATCAGATGTATCCTGAAGGAACGTCATCTCCTCAGCTGAGTCAGGCGCCGAAGCGCATGTTCATCCCCCAGCACCGGGTCACAAGTGCAGGTTTCGTAGGAAACTATTCGTTCACTGAAGTGTGCAGCAACTGATGGTGCCAGACTGAAGTCTCCAGCGGAATTGAAATTCCCCACCAGAGTCGTACTCTCCCCCGAAGTCGGATGATTCCTTCTTCCCCAGCGGAATTGAGATTCCCCCGCAGAGTCGTACTCCCCAGCGAAGCAGAATGATTTCTCCTTCCTCAGCCGAGTTCGCAGATCCCCAGGAGAGCCGAATCCTTGGAAGCTGCTCAAGCCATGATTGGTTTTTCCCCAGTGGAAGGTTGAACAGCTGATGTTGTTTCCCCACAGAGTCGTTATCTCCAGAGAAGTAGCCGTGAAGGCCGTGCAGTTTATTCCCGCGATTGACATCGCTTTCCCTCAGCAGGTCCAGGTTCTCGTAGAGCTTCGTCCCCCTGTAGCAATCAACTGAAGTTGTTTCCCCCGCAGCAGTCAACTGAAGTTGTGTCCCCCGCGGAGTCCAATTGAGATTGGCGTGACCTTGTTCTCCTCAGCAGGATGATTCCTCTATCTGAGTAGTTCTTTCTCCTTGACAGGAGGATTCTCCCTTCGGCATTTATTTTGCCGACGGAATTGCATTGTGCATGATTGCATAACATTTATCATAAACGCATAGCATTTCCACCGTGTGGAGCATTGCACCATTGCCGAAGCATATGCATAATGAACATGATCTAGGTTGCCACCGTTCTTGTGTTGCAGATGTTCCTCCTCAGAAGTGATTGCTCAGAATGATTCCTGAAATTCTCCCCAACGAAGCCCCTGCTCAAGATGATTCTTGAATTCCCCAGCAGGTTCGTTTGCTTAAGATGATTCTTAAGATCCCCAGTGCAGTCGCCAGAGTTGGTTGCTCAAGTTGATACTTGGAGTCCCCGGCAGAGTATTTGCTCAGGATGATTCCTGAAAGCTCCAGCATGCTTATCGGTTCAAGATGATTCTTGAAGGTCCCCGGCGGAGTTACTTGTCCAAGATGATTCTTGCAGTCCTCAGCAGAGTTGATTCATCCAGAATGATTTCTGGATCCCCGAAGTGGAGTTACTTGATAGTTCTCCAGAATCCCCAGCGGAGGGGCGTTATCCCCAGCAGGTTTTTGAACGGCGAAGTTGAAACCTCCCTTAAAGACTTCATGATTGAAGTCTGACCATGTTAATGAAGCAGTTCTCTCAGCTGATGCGGAGTGCCTGATGGCAGAGGTTTAGATATTCCCAGTTGGCTCATGATTGACCAAGAATTCTATTCCCGACTCGCTGATGAAGTCTGGCTGATGGCCGACAGTTCTTTGAATGCCTGAACGCATGATCAACCTGATGGTTGAAATCCGGCTGATGCCCGACAGTTCTTTGAATGCCTGATGGCATGATCAACCTGATGGTTGAAGTCCGGCTGATGCCCGACAGTTTTATTTGAATGCCTGATGGCATGATCAACATGATTGTTGACCTGATGAAGTCCGGCTGATGCCCGACAGTTTTCTTCGAATGCCTGATGGCATGATCAACATGATTGTTGACCTGATGAAGTCCGGCTGATGCCCGAAAGTTTTCTCTGAATGCCTGATGGCATGATTTAACGTGATCAACATGATTGTCGACCTGATGAGTCCCGAGGAATCGTGACGCCTGATGGCATAATCAACCCTGTATTGCCGGTTACCGAGTGACCAGTAGCCCCTTGATGAATTGAGGACAAATATCTACCGCAAAATCAGATGATCATCCTGACGGAGAGTTGAAATCAGATTTTTCACCGGTTACCGCATGACCAATTCCCCAGCAAGTTGCCGTGCAACTGTTATGCTCAGTGTCAAAGATGTTCCTACCAATCAGAGTATCGTTTACCTGTGAGGTTGGCAGATCGTCCGTTACCGTGTAACCAGTGATCCCTCGATGATTTGAGGACCCAATGACATCAGATAAGTTAGAGAATCATCCTGAAGGAGGTTCAGATCAGTATTTCTCCAGCCAGTTGCCGTGCAACTATGATTTCAGCTTCCGAAGATTTGTTTCTATCAGAGTACCGTGTACTTGTGTAGTTGGCAAATTTCCGGGTTCTTTGGTATTCAACCGTCTTCTACCTTTGAATGCTTGAAAGTCGTTCGCTTCTCAACCCTTCAGGTCCAAGCCGTTTGAATAGGGGCTCATTTCATTTTCGCAATTGCATACCACGTACATTGAATTTTTTCCAGTCAGATTGACTTTATCGGGATTACAGCCCTCTGATCGCGCTTCAGGCATTGCAGGCCAATACGAGGACGTATTTGGAGAATCGGTGCTCATTCCCGGTGTTTTCAGCTCTCGCTGTTGTTTTTGAGGACATCTCGGTGTCCGGGTTTTTACCGTTTATTTTGATATAGTCGCTAATCGATTTAATCGGCTTCCTCGCTTTTTAAGGGTTTTTCCCTTATTTTTTAGATTTTTTTATAGAGTTAATTGGATTTTTCTAGGTATTAGTTAGTTTTTTTTAATAGATATTAATTGTTTTAGATAATAGATTTTAGTTTTAATTCCTTTTAAGAAAAAATCATTTTTTTTAGATATTAAGTAGATTTTTAGATAATAATTTTTAATAGGATAATTTCTTTTAATAGGTTTTTTAAAATAGAAATTAATAGAATTTATAGGAAATTATTAGAGTTTTTTATTTGTTTTTAAAGTATAATAGGTTTTTTAGAAGTTTAATAGATATTAAAGGTTTTTAGAATATTAATTGGTAGAGTTAATTAGGGTCTTAATTAGATTTTAATTGAGGTTATCAGAATTAATTAGGATTAGATTTGTTTTAATTTTTATTTAGGTTAATTACTGTTTTAATTTTCGGATTAGTCTTAATTGTGGTTTTAAGTCTTAGTTAGCATTTTAATCAGTATTAATTAGGCAGTTTTTAATGTTCATTCGGATTAATTAGTTTAACCAGGTTTTAGTCATTAATTCGTTGGGCCCATTGTCTTGGAGGCCCAGTCCAAGTCTGTCCAGGTGTCACCCATATATAAAGGCCACGCGTGCATTCTCAGAAGGCCCCACTCCACGCCACGTTTCCCACTCCTTCATTCTCCCACGTGTGACTCTCTCATTCTGCATGTAGCCACGTGCCACTCCCTCTCTCCTCCACCATCACCACACGTGGCCTCACCCCATCTTCCCTCTGCATGCATTCGCCACGTACCCTCCCTGACGGCAACTCCCCCTTCCGGCCATGCAAACGCCGGAGAACATCACCAGCAAAATCAAGCGGTGGTTCTCGCGGCCAAACTCCACCAAACCTCGCCGGAAACCCTTGAATTTCGCCGGAAAGCTGCAAACTTCGAAGAACATTCATCTTTCTTCTCCGATCTTCATCCACAACGCTCATCAGAAATCATCAAACAACATCATCAATGCAAAATTTTCCAGAAAATCACCAGATATTCATACGCAATCCAGAGATCTTCATCATTCATCATCCGGTTCGTCAACAACTCCAAGAACCTTCAAGTGTTCTTCCTTCAGTTTCCAGATTTCACCATTGTTTGAACAACATTCTTCCTCCGTTCTTCAATATTAATGGATTTTTATCAAGAACGTCAAGAACACTACTCCTCCGCCCAGATCGTCACATGCATGCTTGTATTCCTCAAGATCTTCAACAAAACACGCATCAGTTTCCAAATCTCCATCAAGATCATCAGCGAATCTCCAGAAGCGCAAGAACGTTCAACGATCTTCTTCAAAGTTCTATAACCGGTGCAGCGAATTTCATCACCAGGTTCCTTTGTCATACGTTTATTTCACCTCTTCGTATCTTCAAGTAACTCCATTTGAGATCTTCAAGCCTGGATACCGATTGCGTTGTTATTGTGTTTCGCGTGTGGGAGATCGTTTGAGAAGAAGTTTTGTTTGAGCAAGGTTGGTAAGGAAGGATTCTGAGGGTTTGAATCTGTGAAGAGTTTTGAGAGAGAGAGGTTGAGACGGAGGAGAACGAACGAGAGAGAGATAGCGTTTGGAGAGGAGAAGGACGGCGCCGTGAACAGTGATGTGGGGGACCTAGGGTTTTTCTGAAGCTTGAACGAGAGTGAGAGAGGGCAATGGATTGGGCTGGGCCCATTGGTTTCATCCGTACACCCCCGTTTTTGGCCAAGAAACCCTCTGTTTTTTGTTGTCATTTGGCTAATGGGCTGGGCCCTGTCCGCTTCGCTGATTGCACCCTCCGTTTTTCTTCTACACCTCTGTCCCCTGTTTTTGTTTTTCTGAATTACTTACTGGGCTGGGCCCCAATGATGTACTGTTTTTGCTGGCTGCACCCCTAGCTGCAGTTTGCACGCCCTTTTTTGTTTTTCTCTTGTTTTTTTTTCATTATTTTCTTTTATTTTCTTAGCTTAGATTTTTTAAGAAAAAGAATTAAAGAAAAGGATATGTAATATAAAAATAGAGAAAATGGAAAATATAGTGATATAAAAATGATAGTATTTTACTATTTTTCTTTTTAGGATATATTTTCTTTTAGGAGTTCCTTTTACACTTTTCTTTTAGAAGTAGAATTAAAGGTCCACTTGTTAGGGGACTATTTTTCATTAGATTTTTCATATTAGATGGATAAGATTTTTAGGAGTTTAGTCCTATTTCTCAATCATTGTAACCTTCAGAATATTAATAAAATGAGATTTGTGTTGTGGTCTCCGTTCTACCCGTAGTTAAGCCGAACTACAGCTGCTCTGACTTTCTCTGATGAGAATATGTAGGCATAGGATGCGATATCCTAGCGAGCACACTAACAACTAACTTCTTTATTCTCTCGCTGCCGTGCGATCGAGACTTTCCCGCTGACGACTGATGTTATCCTTTTCTCTTGCCCGAGTGCATTTGAGACCAGACCGTAGTTCTAGTTCCCGTAGGTTCCCGTACCTCGAAACCCGACATACTACGTCCGTTCTATCGCAAACAGGTACGCCTAAGTCTCCAATGGTCGAGCAGCGTCCACCTAACTGCTAGAATGCGTACGCTAGTATCGTCAACTTAATCTCTTACCCCCGTGTGACCGAGAACACCCTGTCTAGCCGTAGTTAGCCTGAACTACGTCACGCTCTGATTTCTCTGACGAGAATACGTAGGCCCAAGACGCGACGTCTTGCTGAGCAACTTAACCCGTAGTTTCCCGAACTACGTAGACTCTGATTTCTCGTTCTCTAATGAGGATACGTAGGCATAGAGTGCGACGCTCTATCGAGTCAATTTCTTTTCGTTTAGATATAGCAGCCGTAGATAGATTGTTTTTCACCCGTAGACAAACCAAGCAAGCGTGGATCCCGTCGAGTACGACGGACGTGAGGGGTGCTAATACTTTCCCCTTGCGTAACCGATTCCCGAACCCAGACAATGGTTGCGACGACCTTGTCTTACCCTTTTTCGTAAGGTTTTTCCGATCGTCTCCTTTCCCGTTCCGAGGGATAAATAACAAAAGGTGGCGACTCTTCTGTTGTGCCGGCACCTTATTTTTGCGTAAGCGACAATGGGGTTTTCCATTGTCGTGCTCTCTCCCGGAACTAGAATTGAGGGGGAAATATCCTTGTTTCATACATACATGTTTGCATAGCATTTTTGCATTACAGGTACGGCAGGACCATTTTATCTCATCTCTGTTTTTCTGTTAGTGTGTTTCAGGATTGCTGATCGAACAAATCACCGGTACACTACCCGAGGAAGTCAGAGAAGAGTCATGGAGAAAATTCAGTCAGAGATGCAAGAGTTCAGGGAAAGGATGAATCAGTTCATGGACCTCATGTAGGGGGTCACTAACGGACAGGAACAACTCCGTACTTTGGTGCAGCCCCTGATTGCATGAGTTGACAGTAATGGTGTTCTTCATGGAGGACAGACTGCTAATCCCCCTCTCAATGAAAATGGGACTCCTCATACCCACGCTATGCCTAATTTGGTTATCCCTACTGCTGGAGGGAATGGTAATGGTAACGGCAATGCCGCTGGTTCTGGTAATGCTGCTGGTTTCGATAACATTGGTTTTGGGAATTCTGGAAATGGTAATACTGGAAATGGTAATGCTGCTAACGGGAATGTTCATGGGCCTGGTGCCGCATGTGCTGCACATGGTAATGTGGATCAGTTATGGAATGAAGACAGACAGGATGATGTGTTCACACCGAGGGCTGTGGTTGCTGAGTTGCCTTCTGAATCTGATAGGAGGATCAAGTTGATTGAGGAAAAGATGAGGTCTCTGGAGAACCAAAATGCCATGGGCCTTGATATGGCTAATCTGGGACTTATCCCCGACCTAAAAGTGCCTCTAAAGTTCAAAGTCCCGGACTTTGACAAATATAAGGGTACCACATGCCCAAGAGTCCACCTGCGCTCTTACTACCGGAAGATGTTCGCGTATTCAGACGATGAGAAACTGCTGATGCACTTCTTCCAGGACAGCTTGTCCGTGCCGTCCCTTGAATGGTATATGGGGCTGGAACCCGTCAATATCCGAAGCTGGAGGGACCTGGCTGAGGCCTTTGTAAAACATTATCAATATAACAGTGACCTTGCTCCCAACAGTGTCCAACTTCAGAATCCCTCCCAACGGAATAACGAGTGCTTCAAGGAGTACGCCCAAAGGTGGCGTGAACTCACGACAAGAGTACAGCCTCCAATGGTGGAGCATGAGTTAACCGATCTGTTCGTCGCTACTCTACCTGGTGTTTACTACGAGAAGCTCGTCAGTAACATGTCAGGTAGCTTCTCTGATTTGATAATCACCGGAGAAAGGATGGAGAACGACATCAAGCTCGGGAAGATTCAGTCAAGCGAAGTGCCCTCAGCTGGAGGAGGGAAGAAGGCGTTTGGTGGTAAAAAGCCAGAAGGTGAGACTAGTTCTATGTCTAGTTCTCGGGGAAGGGGAAGAGGCCAGTCTCGGAATAATCAGCGTCAACCGGTCGCCAGTATAACAATTCCTGTCGTTCCACAACAACAACAACAACCACAACAATAGCAGAATCAGCAAGGGCATAAGAGGTTTCCAGGTCGGGCGGTAAATAGACAGTTCGACGCGCCGCCAATGTCGTACTCGCAATTACTCCAGACTTTGCTGCAGTTGCAACTTATACAGAAGAGAACCCTAGCTCCGTTGACGGGGCCACCTCCACCTGGGTATGATGTGAACACCCATTGCGAATTTCATTCAGGTGCCCCGAGGCACACTATCGATAATTGCAAAGCGTTCAAACATAAAGTGCAAGACTTGATCGATAGCAAGGCGGTCAATTTCTTCAATGACGCTCCCAACGTCATACAGAATCCTATGCCAAACCACGAACAAGCTGGAGTCAGTGCAATCATCAAGGATGATGGTTTAGATTTGATAGCAGACGTTAGTGAGCTGAAGACGCCTCTGAGCTTCGTAAAAGCTAGGTTGTTGAAAGGGGGTATTTACCCGGGCTGTGCTGAAGATTGTGCCGAATGTGTGAATGATCCTGAGGGATGTGTGCAGTTGAAGGTTTGTATTCAACATATGATGGATAGTGGGGAACTACAGTTTGATTAGGCTGTTGAGAGTAAATCTGAAGAGTTGGTAACTGAGAAGAGGGATAAGATTGCAACGATCTCCATTACATATAAAATTATTACTATTTCTGCTCCTAGACCACCGACGATTGTCATTACAAAAGCTGGTCCCGTGCCTTTTGAGGATACCAGGGCTATTCCATGGAATTATGGAGCCGAGGTATATTGTAACGGACAAAAGCTAGATTTGAAGAGTCCTCCTGTTGAGTCAGTGGAGAATCTGGTTGGTGCCGGAGGAATTACCCGAAGTGGTCGAGTCTTTTCACCACCCGAAATGGTGGCTGATAAAGCAGACAAAGGAAAGGGTAAAATGGTCGTGGAAGAAACCTCTCAGGAGGGAGAGAATGAACTGTTGGAAAAAGATGTAGAAGAGTTTATGAGGCTAATAAGAAAGAGCGACTACAAGATAGTCGACCATCTACAACAAACTCCTTCTAAAATTTCCATATTGTCATTGTTGCTATGCTCGGAAGCACATCGCAATGCACTGCTAAGGATATTGAACACAGCGTACGTGCCTCAAGAAATTTCAGTAAACCAACTCGAAGGAGTTGTCGCACACGTAAACGCAGGGAATGGTCTTGGTTTTACAGACCTAGAGTTGACGCCAAAGGGCAGGAATCACAACAGCGCGTTGCATATTTCGATTGAATGTCGTGGAGCTGTTATGTCCCATGTTTTGGTGGACACCGGGTCATCTCTAAATGTACTTCCTAAGAAAGCATTAATGAAACTAGACGCTCGAGGGCTGATGAGTGCGCCTAGTGATTTAGTGGTGAGAGCTTTCGACAGAACCAGACGTTCAGTGTTCGGAGAGGTGACACTGCCTATTCAGGTGGGGCATGAGGTATTCGATGCATTGTTTTACAAAATGGACGTCTAGCCGGCCGATAGTTGTCTACTAGGCCGTCCATGGATCCACTCAGCAGGAGCTGTGACCTCCATGCTGCATCAGAAACTCAAATATATGGTTGGTGGCAGCATCGTTACCGTATGTAGGGAAGAGGACATAATGGTTAGCCATTTATCATCGTACAAATATGTTGAAGTGGATGGGAAAATCCACGAAACTCTCTGTCAAACATTCGAAACAGTCCAGGTTAAGGACAAGTCTCCTGCGAAGAGCAAAGCGCCCGAGGTGGCCATATCTTCTTTCAAGGAAGCCCATGCGGCAGTGCAGTCTGGGGCAGCACAAGGTTGGGGCCAGGTGCTTGACATCCCTAACAAGCAGGATAAGTTTGGCTTGGGGGTACAGCCCATCTGCTTCATCATCCTCACAGAGCGCGCCGCGCTACAAAGGACCAGTGCTGTTCGCCCTGGGAGGTTTCATTTTCGAACGCATCAACGTTGTTTCCAATGAAGAGGGAGATAGCGATTGCGACATGGACGCTTGGATCAAGCCTTGCACACCAGGACAGAGTTTGCACAATTGGTCTATCCAAGAGTTCATTCAAGTGACTACTGAACAGTAATGATCTGTTTTCCCGATTATTGTACGACCCTATGTTCTACCCGGAGCATAGGGGTATCATGTTAGGGCCTTGCTTGTTTATAATTGAACGTTTTTGTCAATAAATCAAAGGGCGTTATTTCTCATTCAAATTTTGCGATCCTTGTTATTCCTGTTTGATGTTTAAATAATAAAATGGAAATGTGGCTTTGTGTTGCATATCATTTGAAGTATTCAGCCATTATCATTGCAGGATCCACATTACAGATGACACCGATCAAGAACCTTCTATGACTCACTTCGACTTTGACCACCCGATATTTCAAGTCGAAGAAGAGATTGATGAGGATGGCTACTTGTCAGAAGATCTGGCTAGACTCTTGAAACAAGAAGAAAAGAGCATTCTGCCTCATCAGGAAGAGATTGAGGTCATCAATTTGGGTTCTGAAGAAGTTGTCAGAAATGTCAGAATAGGGGCTGCACTGTAGAGTGACATCAAGCAAAGACTGATCGAGATGCTTCGAGAGTATAGTGACATCTTTGTTTGGTCCTACGAAGACATGCCTGGGCTTGACACTGATATAATGGTTCATCGTTTACCGTTGCGAGAAGAGTATCCGCCGGTCAAACAGAAGCTCAGAAGGACGAGACCAGACATGGCTGTAAAAATCAAGGAAGAGGTCCAGAAGTAGTTAGATGTGGGATTTTTAGCCGTGACAACTTACCCTCCGTGGGTCGCCAACATAGTGCTTGTGCCGAAGAAAGACGATAAGGTACAGATGTGTGTTGATTATCGAGATTTGAATAAGGCGAGCCCAAAAGATGATTTCCCGCTCCCTCACATTGACGCATTGGTCGACAATACTGCTCAATTCTCCATATTCTCCTTCATGGATGGTTTCTCCGGCTATAACCAGATCAAGATGACACCAGAGGATATGGAGAAAACAACGTTTATCACGTCATGGGGGACATTTTTTTATAAGGTAATGCCCTTTGGGTTGAAAAACGCAGGGGCAACCTATCAGCGGGCTATGGTCACTTTGTTTCATGATATGATTCATCACGAGATTGAAGTGTATGTTGATGACATGATAGCAAAGTCCTAAACGGAGGAAGGACATCTAGTCAATTTACAGAAGCTGTTTGAGAGGCACAAGAAATTCAGGTTGAGGTTGAATCCTAACAAGTGTACTTTCGGAGTACGGTCAGGAAAACTACTGGGGTTTATTGTTAGCAAAAAGGGAATCGAGGTCGATCCTGCCAAAATAAAAGCTATACAAGATATGCCAGCATTGAGGACAGAATAAGAGGTTTGTGGCTTCTTGGGAAGATTGAACCACATTGCTCGGTTCATATCTCACCTGACGGCCATATGCGAACCAATGTTCACATTGTTGAAAAAAGATCAGGCGGTCGTCTGGAATGATAAATGCCTAAGGGCATTTGACAAAATCAAGGAATATCTGCAGGAACCTCCGATATTGATACCCCCGATAGCCGAAAGACCATTAATCATGTACTTAATGGCTCTTGAGAACAGCATGGTGTTGCACCCCAAAATTTGACCAACAATTATTTACTCATTGAGTGTTTGGAAGTTGATATATTCATCAGAAAGTTCAAGAGATCCTCAGAGGAGTGGGTTGAAACCAGGGTTGTGTGCTTCACAGTTTGAGAGTTGTGGGTGCCCCTCAGATGATTCTGAGACTTTGAGGATGAACTTGATGTTTTGAGAAAGCTTATGAGATGTCTTGATAGCCTTCATGAAGCCCAGAGAGGTCATTATGCAAGAATTCAGAAGATTCAACCATGAATGGTAGAATTAGGGTTTTGACTGGGTCAACCCTAGATCAGCTGAAGATTTGGAGAAGGTTGAGACTTAATCCAAGGGCCATGAGATCATGGAATGATGTATGGAGATGTTATAAAGATGATTCCTAGACCAACTCATCATGATTGAAGAGTTTGAGAAGTTTCAAGTCAGGGTTTCCAAGGATTGCCAGTGAAAAAACCCTAATTTGATCCCTATCTTCCAGGCAGTTTTAGCACTAGATGTGATTGATATCTCATCTTCCCCATAACATGAATGTTGTAGAGCTCGTTCTTAGCTTTAATTTGAGTGGTGGAAGTCCTTGATAGGAGTTACAGAGCTCAAGTTATGGTTTTGACAAATTACAGGTCAGCAGAGGTATGTGAATCTGGGTCCTTGAAAGTCACCCAACTTGCAGACAACTTTTGCCCTAGTAGGATGATTTCTATGGTTTCTTGGTCAACATGAATGTTGAAGAGCATCTTCTTAGCTTTAATTTGAGTGGTAGAAGTCCTTGATTGGATTTGTGGAACTCAACTTATGGTTTGAACAAGGCAGGGGTATTTTGGTCATTTGTCAGTTATAGGTCATTTTAGCCAATGCCTAAAACTCCTATTTCCAAGCCTCAAATGGAAAAACTCAAAACATGAAAGTTGCTCAAAATGTGATTTTAAGTCTAGAAAGAAGGTCACAAATTGTTAAAAAAGTTCATAGCATGAAATTCCATGATTGGTCCAAAATGAACTAAAAAAGGCTTATAACTTTGAAAAGTTGAAATTGAAAAGTGATTTGGGAGATCCACAAATCCAAAATAGGTCATCCAATATATCATTTTGATTGGAAAAACCATTTTAAGAACTTTGGTTTAAGTAGAATTTTCACTTGAGGCTCCAAAAATGGACTTCCTTTGGAAATTTCTTACTTGAAAAAGAAGGTAGCATTGAAAAACCCTACACAAGCCAAGAATGCCCTTGTTTTTCACTCATCCCTTCTCAATATCTCACATAAGGACATTTTAAGACAAAATTACAAGGCATGGCATATGAGATGTGAGAAATCCAACATGGCATATCATGGAACTTTCATGAACTTTCCACATCATTCTAGATGAATCTAGAAGCATCCATCAATTGTTATAAAAAGAATGCATCAAAGAGTGATTAGAGGTTGGTGAAACTTGAGCCAAGTCAGAGGAGAGAGAGAGATACATAGCCATTGGAGAAGTTTCTTCAAGTTGAAGCAACTCAAGAATTCTTCCATTACAAGTCTTCTCCTTCAAGAATTGTGCAAACAGAAGGCTATCCATCATCAAAGGATCATCCTGAAGGATTTGCAAGCTTGGAATCGTGCTCAAGCATCACACACCATAGTTCCTTGACAGGTTCTTTCTCCTCTCTTTTTCACCATAATTATGCATAGATGGTTTAGATTCTAGGTGTAGAATTGTTAAGCTAGGTTAGCTGATCAAATTCTGAGAATTAGAGCAAGATTGGTGAGGTTGCATAACAGAACCATGATTCTTGGATCTTCAATAATTAGTTGTTTAATGAGTTTTAATCAGCATGGATTAGTGTATGATAGCTAGCATAGCTTGTAGAACATCTGTAGATCATTATAATGAAGTTTAATGGAGGTTGATGTCAGTTGACCATGGTGGTACCAAGGTGTTTAAGCATTCTGTTAGAACAATCTAGGGCGAATCAAGAGAAGCTGCTCGTACCATTGTATTCTAGGCATTTAGTAGGCCATTTTTCATTTTGGAATCGAGTTCAACCGTGGCGTGTGGAGAGAGATAGGTGAGCTCGAATGAGAGTGCATGGAGGGAGGGTCTGAAAACCCTAACTCGCGTTTGGAGAAGACGAAAGGATGTCCGTTGGATCAGTCCCAATATTTGACAAAATCATCCAATCGTGTGGCTGTGCGCATGTCTGAGTTTGGAGGGAAGATTTGAATTTTATTAAAACGCCGCGTTTCATTTAGGGCGTTCTGGGCCCAGAGTTTCTCTTCGCACCCCACCTTTATTTGGCCCAGTCAGTTTTAACTAGCCCAGAGTGCTATTCTGACCCCCCCCCCCCTTTTAATTCATTTAATTTCTTTTATTTTCTTTTTAATATTTTTCTGTTTTGTAAAATTCATTAAAAAATGATAAAAATTGATTTTTGAATTCTTCTTTTTTTCTATGAGTAGATTAAAATGTGTAGAAAATTATAAAAATAAAAATGAGATTTTATTTTTATGTTTGATATTTTTAATAGATTTTCCAATTAAATAGCTTTTTAATTGTTTAATTTTGTATCATGATTTTGTAGGAATTGTTTTAGGACCTTCCCTTAGGGTTTTTAATCCATTCCTTTTTGTGCAATTAGATGATGAATCATAGTTCCCCATAGGATTTTTTCTAGATTTTTTAGAATTAATTTTGATTAGTTTAATTAGGATAGACTTAGGGTTTCCTGATTAGGGTTTAGATTGTGCTTAGGTGATGATTCCCTTTCTTTGATTGAGTTTTATCTTGATTTTTAGGTAGAAACCTTTGTAGATGTTATGAGTAGGTGTTGAGGACCCTTGTGAATATTTGTTAGATTTTTCCCCATTGGTTTAGTATTTTTAGGTATTTTCTGAAGTTGCCTGATGATTTGACCTGTTTAGTGGGTTATCTGTTCATCTGTGGGGTTCATTCTGAGGAATTTGTTGAGGGGCTTGTGTTGCCTTGAAGACTTTGATGGAGAGCATCATGGAGAGAAGATTGTAGATCAAGGCTCAGAGACCCAGAGCTTGTCTTATCCCCTGTCTGTGAGGTTTGAGATCCTGAAGTTTGAAGGAAGTCCATGGTACTTTCCTGAGGAAGGCACTATGAATGACTTTCATTCTTTCTTCTCACCTCTTTCTTAAGTATCCAATGATGTTGGAGCCAACTTGTGAGTTTAATTTCTCCTGAGGAGGAATGTAAACTGATCACTTGTTGTTGAGCCACATGGGATACAACTCCTAAGTGGAAGCCTCCTAGTACTTTCCTGAGGAAGGTCCTATGGGTCTATTCACTTAGTTCCACTAGTTGATCTAGGATTTCTTAAGTATCCAATGATGTTGGAGCCAACTTGTGAGTTTAATTTCTCCTGAGGAAGAATGTAAACTGATCACATGTTGTTGAGCCACATGGGATACAACTCCTAAGTGGAAGCCTCCTAGTACTTTCCTGAGGAAGGTCCTATGAGTCTGTTCATTTAGTTCCACTAGTTCAGATAGGATTTCCTAAATATCCAGTGATGTTGGAGCCTGCTTGTGAGTTTAATTCCTCCTGAGGAGGAATGTAAACTGATCACAATGGTTGAGCCACGTAGGATATGACTCCTGAGTATACACCTCCTGGTGCTTTCCTGAGGAAGACACTATGAGTCTGATTGCTTAGCTCCCTCTCTTTGGTAAGCTTGTTCTGAAGCTTGAAGACTAGGATTGATTTCTCCTGTTCAGGGTTTTGCTTGAGAGCTTTGCTTAGATTGGTTCAGATTCTGTGATTAGGGTTAGGATTAGAGAGTGGATTCTTTCTTTCTCCAGCATGTGTGCTTTGTTTGCCTGATGGCACTTCATTTCTTTTATCTGTATATTGTTTGATAGCATGTTTATGTTCAGTATGATTGCTGTTATTTCATGACTGGCTTGAGGTCGAGATGAGCTTGTGGAGGCTGAAGCCCCACACACATTTCCTCCCTCACTTGCATTGCATGCATTTTACTGTTAAACTGATGTTTTTGTCTGTATTCTGTGTATCATTGACATGATCCCTTAGGACTCTCATTTCTTCTGACGAGGACTTGATGATAGACTTTTAGGTTGAAACCTATGCATGACAACATCCAGGAGTTCCCTGTTCAAACTTCAACCATAGGATGAATCCATGGCATGATAACAGTAGGACTTGATAGTCTCCCTCCTAGTTGAACCATTGTATCCTGTAGTTTGCCGAACTACGTTTGCTCTGATCTTTCATACCAGATGAAAGTACGTAGGCATAGGATGCGACGTCCTAGCGAGCAACCTTTCCCCCGTAATCCCCCGTAGTTAGCCGAACTACGTTGACTCTGATTTCTCGTTCCAGACGGGAATACGTAGGCATAAAGTGCGACGCTTTGCCGAGTCATTTTTCTTTTCTTTTTCAGCCAGCCTTGATAGGTAGATAGAATAAAACCAACCCGTCCAAGTAAACAAACAAGCGAGGATCCCGTCGAGTACGACGGACGTGAGGGGTGCTAATACCTTCCCCTTGCGTAACCGACTCCCGAACCCAGACAATGGTTGCGATGACCTTGTCTTACCCTTTTTCGTCAGGTTTTTCCGATCGTTTCCTTTCCCGCTCTGAGGGATAAATAACGAAAGGTGGCGACTCTTCTGTCATGCCGGCACCTTATTTTCGCGCAAGCGACAGCTGGCGACTCTGCTGGGGACACTATTAGCATCTAGGGACTTTTCCCATCCCTTATGTTGGGACCGTTTCCCATCCCCTACGCGAGTCAATCCTATCGTTTGTGTGTTTGTTTGTTGGGTTGCGTTTATTTATCGCATTTTATTTCCCGCATTTTGTTTCCCGCATTTTATTTCCAGTTTGATATGATTATCTGTGCTGCTGTGGGAGAGGGATGTTACTGTGAGTGAAAAGCCGGACCTGGGCTTGAGTACACACCTAGATATAGTTGCGGAGAAGTAGTAGACGAACCTGTCTGCTGAGCAGGCACAGTTCCCTACGAAAATCTGCGCTCAGACGAGATTCTTGCAGAGGTGCTCCTTTCCGGTCCTGAGGATCTGAGGGGAGTCCAGACGTGAGGATTGTCGACTCTGGGGACCGATCATTTGGAAGTCAGCTAAGAGAGGCCTCTTCATGACTTGACGATGCCACTCCTTCTGGGAATCGTATTGTCACTCATGAATGTCTGTGACGCTGACGACCGCATAGGATGCCGTACCTTTGTCCGTGGATTAGGTCCATCATACCTGTGAGTGGGATTGGGATATTGCAGGAAACTTTGACCTCCAGACTACCTGGTTTTCTTGACAGTGAATCAGTTATGTTGGGTTCTCAGTTGCAGAGATGTTCTTGATAGAGCAAGGGTTTGATCAGAGGATCTTATCATCGGGTGTTTGTCTGTTCTTGATAGAGCAGGTTTCGATCAGAGTATTGTTATCAAAGGTTTGTCCTAGACGGAGCAGATTTTTGAGTGGGGTCTGAAGATCTCATCAGCAGATGTTATTTGTTCTTGATAGGGCATATTTTGAGTGAGGTCTGAAGATCTCATCAGCAGCTGTGCATTTGTTCTTGAAAGGGCAGATTTTTGATTTGGGGTCTGAAGACTTCATCAGCGGACGCTTTCTGATCATACATCCCGGGTCTTTATTATCAGTCACTTACTCTTGACAGGGCAGAATGCTGATCTCGATCCTATCAGATGGTTATTCTCAGCAGATCAGATCAGTAGTTTTACACCGGGGTCTCCTTCTCAGCAGTGACTGTTGACACCGAATCTCCGCAGCAGCTACCTGGATATCTTATTGCATGCCTGCATTTTGCATTAGTTTGCATATCCATTTTTGCATCCCATTAGCATGTGTCTGTGCTACAGGCGCGTTTCGTACCCTGATTCCGGTGTCCCGAGCAATATGAGATATTTTCTTCCATGAATGGATCCAGTCTTATCACTGCATTGACACTATGTTGGCACATTGACACCAGAATTAGGGGTGATCTCCTAAACGTACAGACACCCATGACATTAGCATAATTCATCTTGCATGACAGAAGTCGGGGCTTGTCTTCTAACCCTTGTGTTTGCAGGTTTGACTCAGAATCTAGCAGCTCAGACCAATGGAGCAGATACAAGCTGAACTGGAGAAAATCCAAAGCCAGCTGGGGCAGATCATGAATGACATACAGGCAGTGCGTCTGGACCAGCAAGTGCTCAGAGAGGAAAATCAGCAGCTGCAGAATCAGCTGAGCTTTCTCATGGGAGTGGTGAGAAGTATGCTAAATAAGGAGAGTGGTCAAGCACCCAAGGAGGAGACCAAAGCGCTTCCCCCATTGCCATCATTGCCACCTGTGCTGAAGCCAAGTGGACCTCATAGACCCTCTACACAGCATGAAGCTCGAGGCCTGTCGCGTCATCAGCCACGCCGAGCATCTCAGAATAATCCTGAAGGTTATGGTCAAAAGAAGAAGCTACTTGATAGAGCTGTAGACCCACTACCTGTGAGTTATGCCCAGCTGCTGCCGCTGTTGGTTCAGAACCGTGTTCTCAAGCTTCGGACCTTAAATCCACCAGATGAGGGGTCACCAGACGTTGATCTAAGCATGCATTGTGATTTCCACTCAGGAGCACCGGGGCACCATGTTGAAACATGTAAGGCTCTCCGGAATAAGATTCAGGACCTGATCGACTCAAGGGCGATTAGGCTTGTGCCGGGCGGCATAAGAGCATCGGGAAAGTTCATCCCTTACCCTGCAGAAAAGGTGGATGATTCCACTCCTTTGCCTGAAGCTGAGAAAGATCTCGAATACGTCCCACGACCTTTGGTGACTGAATCACCTCGCTCGCAGTTGCTGCCTGGATCAAGCTCAGGGACGCAAGCGTCTAAACGAGAGACCGTCGCCATTCAGAAACGACGACCTCTTGCTCCTGGGCGGAAAGAATACCAGCACCAGGATCACAAAAGACCTCGCAACCACGGGGAACAAAGGAATGCTTCTCCCCATCCAGTGCCTGTGCCGTATAGCCAGATTCTTCCGCTGTTGGTTCAGAATTCCTTGGTGGAACCGAAAGCTCTCAAGCCCGTGCTAGAGCCTTACACTCCAGGGTACGATCCTCATGCTCGGTGTGGCTACCATGGTGGATCTCTGGGGCATTCAACTGAAGATTGCAAGGCTTTCCAGGCGAAAGTGCAGCAATTGATCGACCAAGGGTGTATTTCCTTTCCAGATGGAGTCTTGGTTGTGCGTGACAACCTCTCAGCTGTTTGAGCTCGCAAATTCAGAGGGTTGTTTCCAGAAGCCAGTGATCCAGACGGGCAGACGTCCTCAACATTGGCAGTCCTCGGACTTTTTACCATTTGCACTCGTAGTTTCTTTTCTGTTAGTTACTACTTGCTGTAAAACATTGTATGTTTCGAATGGTAATGATAATAAAGTGACTATGCATTTCTTCTGAATTAGTTATGTCGTTGTCACTCATTTACTGCATTGCACTGGCACTTGCATTTTATTTACTCCGATTTCTTACTATGATTAGCAATGAGCGGAGGGAGGATGATGAAACTGAATACTCATAACCGATGATCGTATTGCTTTCTGATAAAACTTTGCCGATGACGTACAAGGCATTGTTTCAAATCCCCTAAACACCGGAGAGATAAGGAAGAGAATCCCTTGTTAACCACTTCGAGCCGAGAAGTAGGAGTTTCTTTCGGATTGATAAACCCTTGCATCTTAACCCGGGGCAGGGTAGTTGTCAGTTAGCTTGATCGAGCGTTCAAGTCTTATAGAGGAGTGTTGTCCTTCGAGGACCAATCACGTCATATTCCTCTCCAGAGGTCGTACCTCATCAACCACAATGGTTAAACCTCACCAATCAGGAGTGAGACAGTTACAATCCTTTCGAAGCAATCAAGACAACCAGTGTCGCACGACTTGTTCCAAAAGAAAAAAGAGAAACAAGAAAGCCCGCTAAGTAAAAAAGGAAAAGCTAGAAAGCAAATACTTAGGCAAAAATCAGGGCATCCCGCTGGACTTCAAAAGAAAAAATCGAAAAGAACTCAAAAGGAGTCAGTCCAGGCAAAAATTAGGGAATCAAAACAAAAGAATGAAAAAGAAAGGATTATAAAAAGGAAAATCCTCGAATAAGGACAAAGTCGTGTAGACACAGACACCGAAAACGAAAAGGAGTAACTGTCACTCCGAAACACCTTGAGAATTCTTTAACCAGTTGTTCCCAATGTTCAACATACCTCTCGAAGAGGCGAGCGCTCGAGCTGAGTTAACTGGACTTTAGGATCGGAGAACATCACGTAGAAGGGGTGGGTACAAATCATCATTTGAGCCAAATATCCCTTGTTTCACGAACCGTGAGCCCGACCACGATACAACCCTTAAAAGACCTAATTGAGGCAGGGTTTATTCTGAGAGCGCATTACGATAAGGTTGAGTAACCTGACTCCTTCATGATTTGCTAATCATATCCTTATTGCATTTTTCACTGATCGCATCAGCACTACGTTTGAACTCTTGAGTTCATTCGTCACTCACTAGCATGACACGTAAATGAGTGACAGTACAACATTTTTTCGAAATTTGCATGAACACTGCATTAAAATTACTATTCGTGAATAAACAATTTTAGTTGCAGGTTAGTAGCTGATACGAAGGAACTTCAGCAAGGAATAGTCAATCAGGACTGAATCGCCAGAGGTCTGGGTCAGAATGGTATGCTGCAAAGCCCTGTGAATCTGGGGCAATGACTTCCAGTGAGTTTGGAATCGGTTTGTCTGAAGACAAGTCCCGGAGCATCAGTTGATTATGGGGCGGTTCATGCAAGAAGCAGTTGGCCGGAAGTGAATCTTCTCGAAACCCAATCAGGGGCAGTTATCCGGAATTCTTGCGATTTAAGGGCAGATCCCTCCAGTATTCGATCAGAGCATGTTGAGTCGCTCATCGCTCGTTCAGGGGCAAACTACTTCAGAGATATTGAAGCCGACCATGCTGAAAGTTGATTAGTTGAGGATGAATCCTCCCGTTGTGCAGATACTGGGGCAAGCCCTCTGAAGATTGTCTTGTTACCAGTTGTTTTCGGCTCAGAATGATTTATTCCCAAAGGTCGGATTGGGGCAAGTTGAATTGCGCTGGGGCAAGTTGTTCAGATGAGTTTGTTCACCCTAGCAAGAGTTGAGTATCGGGGAATCATGTCGTTACCCTGCCAAAACCTGAACCTTCTGAAGAAGCCTTGCGGTCATTGGGTTGCTATCCTACAGCATAACCTGTTACTTGACTCCATGATTGGTAGCCTGTATTTCCTGTGTTGACGCTGTTGAACCAGGATTGTTTCTCAGCAGAGATGTACAGTTTGAGGTCGTTCCCCCTGTACAGTTTGAGACTGCAGCAGATTGAGATGGCGTTTACCCCTCATCAGATTAGGGTCAAGATTACCCTCGGCCGACCAGGATTGATATCCCCGAAGCGGAGCGAGTCCTCCTTCTCCGGCAGAGTTCAGTAGTCTCTCCTCCGCAGAGTCAGAATCAGAATAGTGAGCGTTGATATGTCTTCCCCAGGTAGAGACGATTCTCTTCCCCAAGCAGACGCGTCCTGAAGGAATGTCGCCTCATCAGTTGAGTCAAGCACCGAAGAATGATGCTGTCTCCTCCCCAGCACCGGGTCACAAGTGCAGATTTCAAAGGAGTGCTCGGGTGCCGAAGCTCGTGTTTTCCCCGGTAAAGTCGCTGAAGCAGGATGTCTCCCCCAGCACCGGGTCACAAGTGCAGATTTCGGGTGCCGAAACTCGTTCCCCCAGCACCGGGTCACAAGTGTAGATTTCAGAGCAATGTTTGGGTACCGAAGCTCGTGTTTTCCCCGGTAAAGTCGCTGAAGCAGGATGTCTCCCCCAGCACCGGGTCACAAGTGCAGGTTTCGTAGGAAGCTAGTCATATACCGGAGTATGCAGTAACTGATGGTGCCAGACTGAAGTCTTAAGTGGAATTGAGATTCCTCGCCAGAATCATGCTCTCTCCTGAAGTTGGACGATTCCTTCTTCCCCAGTAGAGTGTTGGAACAGCTGATGTTGTATTCCCCTGCAGAGTTGTACTCTCCCCCGAAGTCAGATGACTCTTTCTTCCCCAGTGGAATCGAATTCCCCACCAGAGTTGCACTCTTCAGTGAAGTAGAATGATTTCCCTCCCCGGCTGAGTCCGCAGAAAAGCCGAATCCTTGGAAGTTGATCAGGTCGTGATCAATGTTCCCCAGCAGAGCATGGGGCAGCTGATGTTGTATTCCCCCTGAGTCGCACTCTCTCCATCGAAGCAGAATGATTTCTCCTTCCTCAGCCGAGTTTGCAGATGTCCAAGGGATCCGAATCCTTGGAAGTTGATCAGACCATGATTGATTTTAATCCCAGTGGAGTGTTGAGCAGCTGAAGTTGTTTCCCCACAGGGTGGTCATCCCCAGAAGAGTAGCCGAGACGGCCGCGCAATTCATTCTCGCGATTGATATCAGCAGATCCAAGTTCTCGTAGAGCTTCATCCCCTGCCGCAGTCAGCTGAAGTTGTTCCCCTGCAGCAGTTCGCGGAAGATCAATTCCCCAGACAGAGCCTGATTGATATTGGCGTGTCCACATTCTCCTCAGCAGGATGACTCCTCTACCTGAGTGGTTCTTTCTCCTTGACAGGAAGAGTTCCCCGCCGGCATTTATTTTGCTGACGGGATCGCATCATTGTGCATGATTGCATAGCATTGTGCATGACTGCATGGCATTTAACACTGCATAGCATCTGACGTTGCAATAGCATTGTGCATGATTGCATGACATTTAGCATAAATACATATCATTCCCACCGTGTGGGGCATAGTGCAGAAGCATACACATCATAAGCATGATCTAGGTCATCATCATCCTTGTTGTACAGATGTACTACCAAAAGACCGGTTGCTCAGGACGATTCTTGATGTTCTCCCCAGCAAGGTTGTTTTCTTAGATGATTCTAAAGACCCCGGTGTGATCCCCGCAGTCGCTCGCTCAAGATGATTTTTGAGATCCCCAGCGAAGTCTTCAGTGCAAGATGATGCTTGAATTCCTCAGCAAGGCCGTCTGCTTAAGATGACTCTTAAGACCTCAGTACAGCTTCCCGAGTTGTTTGCTTAGTATGATACTTGAAGCTCCCCGATAGCGTCTCCAACAGGAGTTGCCCAGGAAGATTCCTGGAAGTACCCAGCAGAATAAAGTCTCCAGAAAGGTTATCAGTTCAGGATGATTCTTGGAAGCGCCCGCCGGAGTTGTTTGTTCAAGGTGATTTCTGGAACCCCCCAACAGAGTGGAGGTCTTTTCCCCAGCAGGTGGTTGGCATTTCCCCAGCAGCAGGCAGGTAGATTGATATCCCCGGCCGAGCACAATCATGATTGGCAGATGAAAGGTTCCCCCAAACAGATCCCGAAGGATTGTCCAGCAAGCTGAAGTTTGTTTATCCCGCAAGTTTGAGAACTTAATGACATGAGTGTCTTGTAGCCCGAAGGCTATGTTCCCTAAGAAGGGTCGTTCTCCCAGAAAGCTGTTCAGAGCATTTATCGCTTTCCCCGTGCAGAAGTACTTGCTCCCTAGTAAAGTTGGTAGGAATCGTCTGAGTGAACTCTGTCGTTATTCCCCAGCAGTTGTTGAAGTCGTTTGGGTGAACTCTCTCGTCTTTCTGCAGCAAAGTCTACAAGGTCGTTGGGTGAACCCTTCTTCCTTTTTCCCCAGTGAGTCGTCAGGATTATTTGGGTGAACCCTCATTCCTCTCTCCTCAACAGATTCGTTAACGTGATGGTTATGTCCGGTGACCCGGCATGTTTGCTTTTATTTAGCAACGACTTGACAGGATGTCAAGTGAGTAGCAGCGTGATATGTCTGCTCCAACAACGATGTCTAATCTGAAGATGGATTTCGCAGAGCGCCGAAGGCGATATCAGAAGGTTCCTGTGAGTTCAGATTTCCGTGTTGAAGAATCAACAGGTAGCTGAAGACAAGGTTCCGGAGTTGTAGATACAACAAAGTAATTCGCGTGGGTCTGAAGACCAAGTCAGTTATCCTGAGGAGATGATTGAGCGCGATCAAGTGAATGATACGTCTTCTGATTAAAGTCGAAGATGTTTCCCCAGCAGTGTTGTCTAATCTGAAGATGGATCTCGTAAGCGCCTGAAGGCGGTATCAGAAGGTTCCTGTGAGCTCAGATGTCCTTGTTGATGAATCAACGTGTGGCTGAAGACAAAGTTCCAAAATTTTGTATTCAAGATGATCCGTGTTGGTCTGAAGACCAAGTCAGTTGTCCTGAAGAGATGATTGATTGCGATCAAGTGAATAGTGTTTCTTCTGACTGAAGTCGAAGATGTTTCTCCAGCTGAAGCGGAGTTTTGCCTGAAGGCAAAGTGATTGAATCCCCGTAGAGTCATGAATGGCTCAGGACACCATTTCTCTGACTGAAGTCATAGATTTCCCAAGCTGAAGCGAAGGTGCCTAAGGGCAAGGTTATCCCCAAGGTCATGAATGACCTAGGATTCATTTTTTCGGACTGAAGGCCGAAGTATATCCCTGACTGAAGTCACGGATACTCTATAGCAGAGGTGGAGTTGCCTGAAGGCATATCCATGTATCCTTGAAGGCCAAGGACCATTTCTTCAGACTGAAGTCGAAGATACCTCCTGCAGAGTTGCCGACAGGCAAAGTTTATATCCTTGAAGGCCAAGGATGTTTCTCTAGCTGAAGCTGGAAATAGCCGACGGGCAGGGTTTCATTCATATTCAGAAATACTTGAAGATTGTTTTCTAGCTGAAGCTAGAAGTGGCCAGGGGCCAGGGTTTCATATAGTTCTAATATTGAAGTTCTACGGCAGGCAGTGTGCAGCAGTATTCCGATGTTCGTTATGGTTCTGAGGGTGAACCCCAGATCAGAGTGTGCTCGGTTAAGTCTCTCATTCCCAGCAGAGTAGTTTCAAATATGCAAGTGTACCTTTTGTTCCGTTTACCAGGGGTGAACCCCAGGTCAGAATTGTTCAAGTGATATAGTTGTCCAGCAGTGAGGTTGGGTATTTTGATTATCCGACAGTGAGGTCAGATTATGTTTGTTTCCGGCAGCGAGGTTGGATGTTTGTTTGACGGCAATGTCAGACCCTTTAAATCCCCAGTAGAGATGATGTTTGTCCGACGGTGATGTCAGATTTAGTTCTCCAGCGGTGATGCAGGGTATTTTGATTGTTCGACGGCGATATCAGGTTTAGTCTTCCAGCGGTGATGCTGGGTGTCGTGGTTGTCCGAAGGCAATGTCAGAAGAATTTAATGTGGATAACTGAAGGAGATTCAGATCAGTATCTCTCCAGCTAGTTGCCGTGCGGCTAGTGTTGCAGTGTTCGAAGATTTGTTCCCCGCAGAGTACCGTGTGCTCGTGCAGTTGGCAAATTTTCGGGTTTACCGGTATTCAACCGTCTCGTACCCTGATTGGTTGAGAGCCGTTCGCTTCTCACCCAGTCAGGTTCAAGCCGTTTGAATAGGGGCAGCTGTTGCACCCCAAAATTTGACCAACAATTATTTACTCATTGAGTGTTTGGAAGTTGATATATTCATCAGAAAGTTCAAGAGATCCTCAGAGGAGTGGGTTGAAACCAGGGTTGTGTGCTTCACAGTTTGAGAGTTGTGGGTGCCCCTCAGATGATTCTGAGACTTTGAGGATGAACTTGATGTTTTGAGAAAGCTTATGAGATGTCTTGATAGCCTTCATGAAGCCCAGAGAGGTCATTATGCAAGAATTCAGAAGATTCAACCATGAATGGTAGAATTAGGGTTTTGACTGGGTCAACCCTAGATCAGCTGAAGATTTGGAGAAGGTTGAGACTTAATCCAAGGGCCATGAGATCATGGAATGATGTATGGAGATGTTATAAAGATGATTCCTAGACCAACTCATCATGATTGAAGAGTTTGAGAAGTTTCAAGTCAGGGTTTCCAAGGATTGCCAGTGAAAAAACCCTAATTTGATCCCTATCTTCCAGGCAGTTTTAGCACTAGATGTGATTGATATCTCATCTTCCCCATAACATGAATGTTGTAGAGCTCGTTCTTAGCTTTAATTTGAGTGGTGGAAGTCCTTGATAGGAGTTACAGAGCTCAAGTTATGGTTTTGACAAATTACAGGTCAGCAGAGGTATGTGAATCTGGGTCCTTGAAAGTCACCCAACTTGCAGACAACTTTTGCCCTAGTAGGATGATTTCTATGGTTTCTTGGTCAACATGAATGTTGAAGAGCATCTTCTTAGCTTTAATTTGAGTGGTAGAAGTCCTTGATTGGATTTGTGGAACTCAACTTATGGTTTGAACAAGGCAGGGGTATTTTGGTCATTTGTCAGTTATAGGTCATTTTAGCCAATGCCTAAAACTCCTATTTCCAAGCCTCAAATGGAAAAACTCAAAACATGAAAGTTGCTCAAAATGTGATTTTAAGTCTAGAAAGAAGGTCACAAATTGTTAAAAAAGTTCATAGCATGAAATTCCATGATTGGTCCAAAATGAACTAAAAAAGGCTTATAACTTTGAAAAGTTGAAATTGAAAAGTGATTTGGGAGATCCACAAATCCAAAATAGGTCATCCAATATATCATTTTGATTGGAAAAACCATTTTAAGAACTTTGGTTTAAGTAGAATTTTCACTTGAGGCTCCAAAAATGGACTTCCTTTGGAAATTTCTTACTTGAAAAAGAAGGTAGCATTGAAAAACCCTACACAAGCCAAGAATGCCCTTGTTTTTCACTCATCCCTTCTCAATATCTCACATAAGGACATTTTAAGACAAAATTACAAGGCATGGCATATGAGATGTGAGAAATCCAACATGGCATATCATGGAACTTTCATGAACTTTCCACATCATTCTAGATGAATCTAGAAGCATCCATCAATTGTTATAAAAAGAATGCATCAAAGAGTGATTAGAGGTTGGTGAAACTTGAGCCAAGTCAGAGGAGAGAGAGAGATACATAGCCATTGGAGAAGTTTCTTCAAGTTGAAGCAACTCAAGAATTCTTCCATTACAAGTCTTCTCCTTCAAGAATTGTGCAAACAGAAGGCTATCCATCATCAAAGGATCATCCTGAAGGATTTGCAAGCTTGGAATCGTGCTCAAGCATCACACACCATAGTTCCTTGACAGGTTCTTTCTCCTCTCTTTTTCACCATAATTATGCATAGATGGTTTAGATTCTAGGTGTAGAATTGTTAAGCTAGGTTAGCTGATCAAATTCTGAGAATTAGAGCAAGATTGGTGAGGTTGCATAACAGAACCATGATTCTTGGATCTTCAATAATTAGTTGTTTAATGAGTTTTAATCAGCATGGATTAGTGTATGATAGCTAGCATAGCTTGTAGAACATCTGTAGATCATTATAATGAAGTTTAATGGAGGTTGATGTCAGTTGACCATGGTGGTACCAAGGTGTTTAAGCATTCTGTTAGAACAATCTAGGGCGAATCAAGAGAAGCTGCTCGTACCATTGTATTCTAGGCATTTAGTAGGCCATTTTTCATTTTGGAATCGAGTCCAACCGTGGCGTGTGGAGAGAGATAGGTGAGCTCGAATGAGAGTGCATGGAGGGAGGGTCTGAAAACCCTAACTCGCGTTTGGAGAAGACGAAAGGATGTCCGTTGGATCAGTCCCAATATTTGACAAAATCATCCAATCGTGTGGCTGTGCGCATGTCTGAGTTTGGAGGGAAGATTTGAATTTTATTAAAACGCCGCGTTTCATTTAGGGAGTTCTGGGCCCAGAGTTTCTCTTCGCACCCCACCTTTATTTGGCCCAGTCAGTTTTAACTAGCCCAGAGTGCTATTCTGACCCCCCCCCCCCCTTTTAATTCATTTAATTTCTTTTATTTTCTTTTTAATATTTTTCTGTTTTGTAAAATTCATTAAAAAATGATAAAAATTGATTTTTGAATTCTTCTTTTTTTCTATGAGTAGATTAAAATGTGTAGAAAATTATAAAAATAAAAATGAGATTTTATTTTTATGTTTGATATTTTTAATAGATTTTCCAATTAAATAGCTTTTTAATTGTTTAATTTTGTATCATGATTTTGTAGGAATTGTTTTAGGACCTTCCCTTAGGGTTTTTAATCCATTCCTTTTTGTGCAATTAGATGATGAATCATAGTTCCCCATAGGATTTTTTCTAGATTTTTTAGAATTAATTTTGATTAGTTTAATTAGGATAGACTTAGGGTTTCCTGATTAGGGTTTAGATTGTGCTTAGGTGATGATTCCCTTTCTTTGATTGAGTTTTATCTTGATTTTTAGGTAGAAACCTTTGTAGATGTTATGAGTAGGTGTTGAGGACCCTTGTGAATATTTGTTAGATTTTTCCCCATTGGTTTAGTATTTTTAGGTATTTTCTGAAGTTGCCTGATGATTTGACCTGTTCAGTGGGTTATCTGTTCATCTGTGGGGTTCATTCTGAGGAATTTGTTGAGGGGCTTGTGTTGCCTTGAAGACTTTGATGGAGAGCATCATGGAGAGAAGATTGTAGATCAAGGCTCAGAGACCCAGAGCTTGTCTTATCCCCTGTCTGTGAGGTTTGAGATCCTGAAGTTTGAAGGAAGTCCATGGTACTTTCCTGAGGAAGGCACTATGAATGACTTTCATTCTTTCTTCTCACCTCTTTCTTAAGTATCCAATGATGTTGGAGCCAACTTGTGAGTTTAATTTCTCCTGAGGAGGAATGTAAACTGATCACTTGTTGTTGAGCCACATGGGATACAACTCCTAAGTGGAAGCCTCCTAGTACTTTCCTGAGGAAGGTCCTATGGGTCTATTCACTTAGTTCCACTAGTTGATCTAGGATTTCTTAAGTATCCAATGATGTTGGAGCCAACTTGTGAGTTTAATTTCTCCTGAGGAAGAATGTAAACTGATCACATGTTGTTGAGCCACATGGGATACAACTCCTAAGTGGAAGCCTCCTAGTACTTTCCTGAGGAAGGTCCTATGAGTCTGTTCATTTAGTTCCACTAGTTCAGATAGGATTTCCTAAATATCCAGTGATGTTGGAGCCTGCTTGTGAGTTTAATTCCTCCTGAGGAGGAATGTAAACTGATCACAATGGTTGAGCCACGTAGGATATGACTCCTGAGTATACACCTCCTGGTGCTTTCCTGAGGAAGACACTATGAGTCTGATTGCTTAGCTCCCTCTCTTTGGTAAGCTTGTTCTGAAGCTTGAAGACTAGGATTGATTTCTCCTGTTCAGGGTTTTGCTTGAGAGCTTTGCTTAGATTGGTTCAGATTCTGTGATTAGGGTTAGGATTAGAGAGTGGATTCTTTCTTTCTCCAGCATGTGTGCTTTGTTTGCCTGATGGCACTTCATTTCTTTTATCTGTATATTGTTTGATAGCATGTTTATGTTCAGTATGATTGCTGTTATTTCATGACTGGCTTGAGGTCGAGATGAGCTTGTGGAGGCTGAAGCCCCACACACATTTCCTCCCTCACTTGCATTGCATGCATTTTACTGTTAAACTGATGTTTTTGTCTGTATTCTGTGTATCATTGACATGATCCCTTAGGACTCTCATTTCTTCTGACGAGGACTTGATGATAGACTTTTAGGTTGAAACCTATGCATGACAACATCCAGGAGTTCCCTGTTCAAACTTCAACCATAGGATGAATCCATGGCATGATAACAGTAGGACTTGATAGTCTCCCTCCTAGTTGAGCCATTGTATCCCGTAGTTTGCCGAACTACGTTTGCTCTGATCTTTCATACCAGATGAAAGTACGTAGGCATAGGATGCGACGTCCTAGCGAGCAACCTTTCCCCCGTAATCCCCCGTAGTTAGCCGAACTACGTTGACTCTGATTTCTCGTTCCAGACGGGAATACGTAGGCATAAAGTGCGACGCTTTGCCGAGTCATTTTTCTTTTCTTTTTCAGCCAGCCTTGATAGGTAGATAGAATAAAACCAACCCGTCCAAGTAAACAAACAAGCGAGGATCCCGTCGAGTACGACGGACGTGAGGGGTGCTAATACCTTCCCCTTGCGTAACCGACTCCCGAACCCAGACAATGGTTGCGATGACCTTGTCTTACCCTTTTTCGTCAGGTTTTTCCGATCGTTTCCTTTCCCGCTCTGAGGGATAAATAACGAAAGGTGGCGACTCTTCTGTCATGCCGGCACCTTATTTTCGCGCAAGCGACACATGGGTTGCGTTCTCGGTCAATACGACGAGACCGGAAGAAAAGAGCACGCCATATACTATCTGAGTAAAAAGCTCACAGATTGTGAGTCTCGTTACTCGATGCTTGAAAAAACGTGTAGCGCACTCGCGTGGGCTGCCAAACGTTTGAAACAATATATGCTTAATAATACAACCATGCTGATTTCGAAGATGGATCCGATCAAGTATGTCTTCGAAAAGCAAGCGCTTTCAGGTAGAATTGCCAGGTGGCAAATGTTACTGACAGAGTACGACATCCAGTATGTTTCTCAGAAGGCCATCAAGGGAAGTGTTCTGTCAGAGTACCTTGCTGAACAGCCTATCGAGGACTATCAACCAATTAAGTTTGAATTTCCTGACGAGGACATCATGTTCTTTAAGATGAAGGACTGCGAAGAGCCACTACCCGATGAAGGGCTAGAGAGGAGTTCTTAGTGGCAACTGATATTTGATGGTGTCGTTACCTCGTACGGAAGTGGAATCGGGGCAATCATTACGACTCCCCATGGGTCTCATATCCCATTCACTGCCAGGTTAACATTCCCGTGCACCAACAACGAAGCGGAATATAAAGCGTGCATCATGGGTTTAGAAGAAGCCATTGATCTGAGGATCAAAAATCTCGATGTGTACGGTGATTCAGCGTTTGTTGTTAATTAAATCAAAGGAGAGTGGGAAACCCGATAGCCCAATCTGATTCCCTACATGAACTATGCGAGAAGGTTGTTGCCATTCTTCGATCGGGTAGAGTTCCATCACGTGCCTCGAGCGGAGAACCAGATGGCAGACGCTCTGGCTACGTTGGTGTCGATGTACAAAGTGAACTTCTGGAATGATGCTCCCAGAATTTTCATTTCTCGCCTCGGTAGACCGGCGTTCGTATTCGCCATTGAAGAAGCTGCCGATGGCAAGCCATGGTTCTATGACATCCAAAACTTCCTCAAGAAACAAGAGTATCCGCTAAGGGCGTCGGCCCAGGATAAGAAGACTCTGAGGAGGTTGTCTGGTAACTTCTATCTGAACCCAGATGGTGTGCTTTATAGAAGGAACCATGACCTGGTGTTATTGAGATGCGTGGACGAAAAGGAAGCAACATTGCTTATGGAAGAGGTCCACGAGGGCACCTTCGGTACACATGTCGGCGGGCATGCGATGTCTCGGAAACTATTACGAGCAGGGTATTATTGGCTAACCATGGAGTCAGATTGTTTCAAATTTGAAAAGAAATGCCATAAATGCCAGATTTATGCAGACAAAATTCATGTACTGCCGAGCCCGTTGAATGTTATGGCGTCCCCGTGGCCTTTCTCTATGTGGGGCATTAACATGATTGGCAAGATTGAGCCAACCGCCTCCAACGGCCATTGTTTCATCCTGGTCGCCATTGACTACTTCACCAAATGGGTCGAAGCAGCCTCGTATGCCAATGTAACCAGGTAAGTTGTACCCCGGTTCATAAAGAGGGACACCATTTATAGATACGGAGTGCCCGAGCGAATCATTACTGACAATGGTTCAAACCTTAACAATAAGATGATGAAGGAATTGTGCCAAAACTTCAAAATCGAGCATCACAACTCATCGCCCTATCGTCCGAAGATGAATGGCGCTGTCGAAGCAGCCAATAAGAATATCAAACGGATAGTGCAAAAGATAGTTGTCACTTACAAGGATTGGCATGAGATGTTGCCCTTTGCTCTTCATGGTTATCATACTACGGTACACACTTCAACTGGGGCAACTCCTTTCTCGCTAGTATATGGTATGGAAGTTGTCCTACCATTGGAGGTCGAGATTCCCTCTTTAAGAGTTCTGGTCGATGTCAAGCTCGATGAGGCAGAATGGATATGAAACAGATTGAACCATCTCAGCTTGCTAGATGAGAAGAGGCTAGCGTCTATTGCATACAGTCGGTTGTATCAAAGCTGAATGAAGAAAGCTTTCGATAAGAAGGTGCACCCTCGAAGCTTTCAGACGGGAGATCTTGTGCTGAAAAAGATTATCCCACCACAATCAGATCACAGGGGCAAATGGACTCCCAATCACGAAGGTCTGCATGTCGTACGAAAGGTTTTCTCCGGAGGAGCCTTGTTGTTGTCCACCATGGATGGCGAGGATTTTACATCCCCTGTGAACGCAGACGCAGTTAAAAAATACTTTGCTTAAAATGACCCGCTGGAAAGAAAAAAGAATATCCAGGCAAAAATGGGGCATCCCGACGAACCATAAAAAGAATAGGTTCGGGCAAAAGTTAGGGATATAAATGGAAAGATGTAAACCTGCAAAGTTGAAAACCTGGAAAGGCGAGTTTGGCAAAAATGGGTATCCCGGTGAATTGAAAACCTGAAAGGGCGGTTCACGCAAAAATTAGGGATTGAAAAGCAAATGACTGCGATCTGCGTGTGATACTTCATTGCTTAGTGGTTTGGGAAGACCTGAGGGTCATTCATCTAAATCAATCTTTTCTAAAGATGGAGCATCGGGAAAGCATCAAAGTCAGGAGAGTCATAGAGGGATCAGCTCATGGTGTTCGTCTACACCACATTGCCGACATGTCTGTACACTTTTGTATATCTCTGTACATATCTGTATATTTCTTGCGCAACTTCCTCTTTTCAGGGGTTACATCTGTTGTAAAACTTTTCCTATTCACATGCCATTTATCAATAAACATATATTATTCAGTAATCTGTTTGCTTTGTTTTAACTCTTATTGTTTTGTTTGTGAAAAACGCCCGATGTTTTTGATAAACTTGCACATGTATAAACTTGCTGGCCTTGGCCGATAATTGTTAAAACTTTGATTTAACTGAACAACATCACGAATGACGACTGAGATAGTGCCTTTCGTGTAGGATATCTTTTCTGGCTGTTCATTTTTGCAGGGTCGTTACCCCCGGAGCAAAAAGGTATGGATGAAATTCGATTTCTCCCCAACCAGAATCCACTCCCCAGCAATTGGAGTTTGCGTCTCTATCCCCCGTGGAGTTGTATGCTTGGTTAAAGGAGCAGTTAAGTATGTATCTGTATCCTCAGCAGTTGGTCAATACACATTTAGCTCCAGCAGATTGTCTGCGTGCATTCAATCCTCGGCGGTGCAAGATTGACTTATTCAGCAGAGTAAGTAACCCCCACGGAGTATGAGCAGATGATTTTGTATCCCCTCGGAGGTCAAGTTGCCATTGAGGAGTCCATTCCTCATCTCCTCAAGCAGAGGTTGAGGTTGATTCCATCATTGCGTTATCCCTAGTTGAGTCGGAGGGGAAACGTCTCTTCCCCAACTGAGTACTCCCGGTATATTGGAGTTAGGTCTTCGCAATTTGCATCATTTTCTCCGGCAGAGGTGCCTGTTCCCCAGAATGTTATATTCTGGAAGGCTATTCAGGGCTGATGTCCCTAGTAAAATGTGGTTAATCTTGGGAGGTGGGTCGTATTCCCCGCAGAGTCGTTGATTCCCCAGCAGGCGGACGGGTTCCCGTGTGTGGTTCTTTTTCCCCGGTAGGGTCGCCTATTCTCCAAAAGGTTGGTATTCTGGAAGGCCATTCATGGCATTTTCCTTAGCAGGATTTGATATAATCTCCAGCAGAGTAGAACTACTGACTGGCAGATCGGTTCTATCTCCACAGCAGGTTCGTTTGTTATTCAGGAAATTTCTTTTGGGAAGCTATCTAAGGATTGCTTCCTCAGCGTAAGCCCAATGGTTATTGGCACATGTAAACTATCCTCAGCAGGGTCGTTTTCTTTTCCTAGTGGGGTGATTTATGTATCTCCAGCATTTATTTTGCTGGGTTGGTTCCGTTGCATCTGCATGCGTGCATAGCATCTACCCAAATGCGTAGCATTTCCATTTCGTATGGAGCATTACGCCATATTCAAACATGTGCATGCGAAATATAAGCCAGGTTGTTACCTCTTTGTTTGCAGGTGTACCTCCGACAGATGATTGATATCTTGGCTCGTGGGTTGTCCAGACCACGACAATGGGTGTTGTTATTTCCTCGTCCGTTGAGTATCCAGACTCTGGTCAACCTTCGTTGAGCGTCCAGGCTCCGACTTATTTCGTCGAGCATTCGGGCTCCGGTTCTTTTGTCCGTTGAGTATCCAAACTCCGGTCAAGTACGTCGAGCATCCAGACTCCGGTTTATTTGGTCGGGTATCCAGACCCTGATGAATAGATTTACGGTCAGTTTCGTTGAGTATCCAGACTCTGGTAAATTCCCCATTCGTGATGAATCCCTTATTGCGTCGAGCATCCAGGCTCTGGTGTTCGTTGAGTGTCTAGGCTCCGGAAGTGTCGTTGACTCGTTTTGTTCAGTGAATATTCAGTTCCCGATGATTCGAAAAGTGTTCTTTCAGCCCGCGTGGTATCCAGACCCCGACTCATATTATTCCTCAGCAGTGTCCTTGGACTTCAGCTAGTCATACTGTAGAAGGCTCACTTGGTATTTGGACCTTGTTAAGACTGGTGCTATGTCCTCTTCGTCCGTTGAGTATCAAGGCTCCGGTCTATGTCGTTGAGTATCCAGACTCCGACGAATTTTCAACTTGTGATGCAGTTCTTGGCCTGGTATGGTAGTCAGACTATGGTAATTTGTGATACGATTCATTTCGTTCGTCGAGTATCCAGACTCCAGCTATGTGAAATAGTGTTTAAAAAACCCTGTGATATATAGACTCTAATGAGTATTTCTTTGTCCGTTGAGTATCCAGACTCCGATCAATCTCCGTTGATTGCGTCGAGCGTCCAGGCTCCGGTGATTTCCCAGTTGGCATTATTGCTCTGTCCGTTGAGTATCCAGGCTCCGGTTAATTACATTGAGCGTCCAGGCTCCGGCTTCTCCGTTGGATATCCAGATTCCGGTGAATTTTCAATTCGTGAGGTACTGTTTTCTCCGTTGAGTATCCAGACTCTAGTAAAGGTCAGTTGGGTCTGAGATCCTGATAAGTTCCGTGGTTATATTTCTTCTCTGTTGAATATCCATATTACGGTAAATGTCCGATTTATTAGGTATTGCATTGTCCGTTGAGTATCCAGTCTCCGGTAAATCCCCAGTGAAGTTGCCATCTTCGTTGAGCATCTAGGCTCCGGCTTCTTTATTTCGTTGAGCGTTCAGGCTCCGATTTATCCCGACTTTTACGTAGAGCATAGCAGTATGTTGTTTTCTTGTGTTTTCACTTCCACATCGATTCTTCGATTCAAGTATGATTAATCCTTTCTTATTATGCATAGTTGTATGTTGTGATATGAAATATTGTGGGTAGCCGTATGGCGTGAATCCTAGATTGTGAATTGTGAAGTGTGAAATGTGGTTGTTTGGCAATTTTGTGCATTTGTTTGAATTGAATAAAAATGCATGATGAGATTGATGTGAATGTGCATAATTGTATGTATTTTCATGATGTGAAGAATGCATGAGTATGTTTGTGAACGTGTATGCATTTCAAGAGTGTATGAAGTCGTTTTGCATGTGAAGCATCATGATTGCATTCTTGTGTGTCTGATCCCGCGTAAGATCTGCAGAAACCTCGTGTGCCCTTGTGGGGTGTGAGCGATGGTTTATCTTTGATACCTAGGAGGATCTGCAGAAACAAACGTGTGCCCTTGTGGGGTGTGAGCGATGGTTTATATTGATTCCGTGGAGAATCTGCATAACGATTGTGTGCCCTTGTGGGGTGTGAGCAATCGGATTGTGTGCCCGTGTGGGGTGTGAGCAATCCTGAAACATCGTGTGCCCATGTGGGGTGTGAGCGATGGGTGAACATCGTAGGCCCGACGGGGAGTTACTTCAGTAACGAGCGATGATTCCATTTGGTTCTTCAATTGAACCTGTTGAATGAGTCTGTACCACATTTGCATCTGCATAGAGTCGTGAGTCGGTCTCTATGAGTGCATTATTATCTTTATATGATGTATTGGTGTAATAAACATGAATGTAGATGTTTATGTAAATTGTTGAAGTAAACATGAGTGTAAATATTTACGTGGAAATGTTGTGAATTGTGAAGCATGATTGGTGAATATGCTTAGTTGTGTAGATATACATTGTGAAATATGTGATGAATTATGACGAATTACGGTGAGAAATGTGTTATGTGTATTCTGTGTTGGTGTATATATATATATATATATATATATATATATATATATATATATATATATATATATATATATATATATATATATATATATATATATATATATATATATATATATATATATATATATATATATATATATATATATATATATATATATATATATATATATATATATATATATATATATATATATATATATATTATGCATTATTTGTTATGATAATATATATATACATACATATATATATATATATATATATATATATATATATATATATATATATATATATATATATATATATATATATATATATATATATATATATATATATATATATATATATATATATATATATATATATATATATATATATATATATATATATATATATATATATATATATATATATTATGCATTATTTGTTATGATAATGTTTCTCACCCTTCTGCTGTTTTATGGTGCTCTATGAGGCATTGCAGAGTAGGTTTGCTGGAGGTCTTTTGTGAAGCGTGGCTTCTTTCTTTTGGTTAGTTGGCTCTGATATGTAGCACCGGGTAGTTAGGAATTCTTTTGGTTCTTTTGTGATACATCTGTGTATGTATCTGCTGAGAATATTTTGTAAACATGACTTATGACTTGAATTAAATTGTTGATGTATACAATGTTTATATGAATGAAGTGATTCAATGTTTAGATGTTTCCGCTTTTATTCTAAATATTGATGTGTGGGTTTTAAGGACTAAGTTCCTTTGTGGTGATTTACCCTTTGTTGCATATCTTTATGAGCAGGTGTTGTATGTGTTTTGAATTTCCTGAATGATGTGACGTGCCTCTTTTATATCATGTGTTAATTTATACTCTGATGAAAAATTTTATTATGTGCCTAAATGACTTAATTGTTTATTTGGGGGTATAGAAAGGGGGTGTTACATTAAGTGGTATCCGAGCCAGTGTTGAGTTAGTTGTGTCTGTCTTGTTGTTGTGTTGGTTGAATGATTGTTTAACCTTGTTGTTATTTTTGGGGATCATCAGAATATGGCTGGTCGTAATGACAATGATATGGATGCGGCGTTGGAGGTTATGGCTAGGGCGGTGCAAGGTGCACCGTATACGAACGCTAATGATGAGTTTAGAAAGAATCAGCCGTCGGTATTCAAGGGGAGGTTTGATCTGGACGGTGCTCAGATCTGGTTGAAGGAGGTTGAGAAAATCTTTAGAGTTATGGGGTGTGCTGAAGGAAACAAGGTGAGACTTGGAACTCACATGTTGAGAGAAGAGGCCGACGACTGGTGGGTCGGTATGAGACAAGTTCCTGAGGTAGATGACGAAGAAATAACCTGGGACATATTTCGCACAGAATTCTTGAGAAAGTATTATCCTGAGAGTGTAAAAGGGAAAAAGGAAATGGAATTTCTTGAGCTGAAGCAAGGCAATATGTCCGTGGTGGACTACACGGCTAAGTTTGTGGAATTAGTTCAGTTTCATCCTCATTATGCAGTGGTTACGGCGGAGTTCTCTAAGTGCATTAAGTATGAGAATGGCTTGCGTCCTGAGATAAAGGAAACGGCGGGATACCTAAGAATACGAAGATTTTCGGACCTTACCGAATGTTGTAGGCTTTTTGAAGAGGATAGTAGGGCTCGATCTACTCATTATAAGAGTTTGAGTGAGAAGAAAGGCAAGCCACAAGTAAGGAGTGGACCTTATGTGACGCCTGTTGATAAGGGCAAGTATAAGGGAAACTTTGACAGGAGACCCGGAGGAGGAAGTTCTGGTACGGTCAAATGTTACAAGTGTGGCGTGATGGGTCACAAATCTTTTAAATGTGAGAAGTCTGTGGAGAAGTGTGCTAATTGTGGAAGTCTTGGACATGCCACTTCTGGTTGTAGAAGGAATGTGGTAAAGTGTTTTAGTTGTGGGGAAGTTGGTCATATTAGCACCAAGTGTACCAAACCAAAGCAAGCTCAGTCGGATGGAAAAGTATTTGCATTAGCAGGTTCAGACACTACTAATGCGGATCGCTTGATTAAAGGTACATGCTTTATTAATAATATGCCTTTAGTTGTTATTATTGATACTGGAGCAACTCATTCGTTCATTTCTCTTGAGTGTGCTAAGCGTTTGGGTTTGTGCATGGTTTCTTTGAGTGGAGACATGGTTATTGAGACTCCTGCTTCGGGGTCGGTAACTACTTCTTTGGTGTGTGTAAGTTGTTCTTTGACCATGTATGGTAAAGACTTCATTATGGATTTGGTGTGTTTGCTGTTGGAAGGTTTGGACGTGATCTTGGGTATGAACTGGTTGCACTTTAATAGAGTCCATTTAGATTGCTATCACAATTTAGTAAGGTTTCCTTCTTTGAAAGATGATGAAGGTGAGAGTTTTCTATCCACTAAAGAGTTGAAGAAGCTTTTAGCGGACGAAGCTCAGTTGTTCGGCTTGTTTGCATCGTTGTCTCTAGAGAGCAAAGTTGAGCTTGATGTCTTTCCAGTGGTGTGTGATTTTCCCGAAGTTTTATCGGAGGAGATTATGGATGTACCGCCGGAAAGAGAAATTGAGTTTTCTATTGATCTAGTTCCCGGCACTAGACCGATTTTGATGGCACCGTATCGTATGTCAGCATCAGAGTTGGTAGAACTGAAGGAGCAGTTGAATGATTTGTTGGATAAGAGATTTGTAAGACCAAGTGTTTCTCCTTGGGGTGCACTGGTATTGTTGGTAAAGAAGAAGAATGGAAGTATGCGGTTATGCATTGATTATCGGCAGTTGAATAAGGTAACAATTAAGAATAAGTATCCGCTTCCAATAATCGATGATTTGATGGACCAATTGGTTGGAGCGCGTGTTTTTAGCAAGATTGATTTGAGATCGGGTTATCACCAAATTCGAGTTAAGGAGGAGGATATTCCAAAGACGACTTTTAGGACACGGTATGGTCATTACGAATATTATGTGATGCCGTTCGGAGTTTCTAATGCGTCGGGTGTGTTTATGGAATACATGAATCTGATTTTTCATGAGCAGTTGGATCATTTTGTGGTTGTGTTCATCGACGACATTTTGATTTACTCTAAGTCTCAAGAGGAGCATGAAAAGCATTTAAGGATTGTGTTAAAGATTTTAAAAGAGAAGAAATTGTATGCTAAGTTGGCAAAGTGTGAATTTTGGTTGTCGGAAGTGAGTTTTCTCGGACATATTATTTCTGGTAGTGGTATTAGTGTTGATCCATCCAAGATTGATGCGGTAATACAATGGGAAACTCCTAAATCGGTTACGAAGATTCGAAGCTTTTTGGGCTTGGCAGGCTATTATCGGAGGTTTATTGAGGGATTTTCAAAGTTGGAACTTCCGTTAACGCAATTGACTTGTAAAGGAAAGGCTTTCATTTGGGATGCTGGTTGTGAGGAGAGTTTCATTGAGTTAAAGAGAAGATTGACAACAGCGCCAGTCTTGATTTTGCCGAATCCTACGGAACCTTTTGTGGCTTATTGTGATGCTTTCTTGAGAGGTTTGGGTGGTGTTTTGATGCAAGAGGGAAAAGTTGTGGCTTATGCTTCGAGACAGTTGAGAGTACATGAAAATAATTACCCTACGCATGATTTGGAATTAGCGGCCGTGGTGTTTGTTTTGAAAATTTGGAGGCATTATCTTTATGGTGCAAGATTTGATGTTTTTAGTGATCACAAGAGTTTGAGGTATTTATTTGATCAAAAGGAATTGAATATGAGGAAAAGGAGGTGGTTAGAGCTTTTGAAAGACTATGATTTTGGTTTGAATTACCATTCGGGTAAGGCAAATGTGGTGGCGCCTTAAGTCGGAAGCCGTTGCACATGTCTACATTGATGATGAAAGAATGGGAACTTTTGGAGAGCTTTAGAGATTTGAGTTTGGTTTGTGAAATGACACCGAGAAGTGTAATATTTGGTATGCTTCGTATTACGAATGATTTTCTTGCTACCGTATGTGAAAGGCAAAAGTTGGACTTGAAGTTCGTTGACTTGATGACGAGTGAGAACGGGGATTTCAAGGTTGATGATTTTGGAGTTTTAAGATTTCGTGGTCGTATTTGTATTCCCGATGATGCGGAGTTGAAAAGGATGATATTGGAGGAAGGACACCAAAGTAACTTAAGTATTCATCCGGGAGCGAATAAGATGTATCAAGATTTGAAGAAAATCTTTTGGTGGTCCGGATTAAAGAGAGATGTAGCTCAGTTTGTGTATGCGTGTTTGACTTGTCAAAAGTCTAAAGTAGAACATCAGAAGCCTAGTGGATTTATGCAACCGTTGGATATTCCAGAGTGGAAATGGGATAGTATATCGATGGATTTTACTACGGGATTGCCGAATACGCAAAGAGGTCACAATGCTTTTTGGGTGATTGTTGATAGGCTTACTAAATCTGCTCATTTCATTCTGATTGATATTAGTTATCCTTTGGAGAAGTTTGCCGAGATTTATGTTCGGGTGGTTGTGAATTTGCATGGAGTTCCTAAGAGTATTGTATCGGACAGAGATCCTAGATATACTTCAATATTTTGGGAGAGTTTGCAAAAGGCTTTGGGTTCTAAGCTGAGATTGAGCTCGGCATACCATCCGCAAACAGATGGTCAAACCGAGAGAACAATTCAGTTGTTGGAGGAGTTGTTGCGTGCTTGTGTACTAGAGCAAGGTGGTGCTTGGGATAGTTATTTAGCATTGATTGAGTTCACCTACAATAAAATTTTTCACTCAAGTATTGGTATGGCGCCATTTGAGGCTTTGTATGGTTGGAGATGTCGAACACCTTTGTGTTGGCATGAAACTGGTGAGAAGTCGGTTGTTAGGACGGAGGTGGTACAATAAACGACGGAGAAGGTGAAGTTCATTCGGGAAAAGATGAAAGCTTCTCAGAGTAGGCAGAAGAGTTATCATGACAAGAGAAGGAAAGATCTTGAGTTTCAAGAAGGCGACCATATGTTTTTGAGAGTTACACCGATTACGGGTGTGGGTCGTGCCTTGAAGTCGAAGAAGTTGACTTCTCGTTTTATTGGTCTTTATCATATTATTGCACGAGTGGATGCTGTGGCGTATCGTGTGGCGTTGCCTCCGAATCTTTCGAAATTGCATGATGTGTTCCATGTTTCGCAACTTCAGAAGTATGTTTCGGATCCGTCACATGTGATTCCTATGGACAAAGTTGAAGTAAGAGATAATATTACGGTTGAAGTTTTACCGATTAGGATTTTGGATCGTGAGATTAAGAAGCTGAGGGGCAAGGATATTGCGCTTGTGAAAGTAGCATGGGGAAGAGCTACGGAAGGCAACATGACTTGGGAATTGGAGAGTAAGATGCGGAAGTCGCATCCGGAATTGTTTGGATCAGGTAATATTTTTTAGGACGTAAATTCCTAAAGTGGGGGAGAGTTATAACGCCCCGATTCTGAATTTCCCATTTTTGTTGAGTCTTTTAAATTATTTTGACTGATTATTCTTTTAATTGTGGAATTTGAATATTAATATGTTATGTGTGCTTATTATGTTGTTTTATTATTCGGAGAGTTTTGGGAATTAATTAGAGGGTGTTTTAGATAATCCTTAATTAGTAGATATTTGAGAGAAATAGAATAGAAAGAGTATAAGTGGAAATAGAGAGAAAAGAAAAGAGATAGAAAGAAATAGAAAGGAAAGAAGAAGGAAAGAGAAGAAAAGAGAAGGAAAAGGAGAAAACCTAGAATCATCAAGAATCAAACTTCTAAGCTTCGATTAATCGGGTAAGGGTGTGAAACTTTATCATTCTTTCGATGTGTATGATTATGTATGTTTCTATTGGTTTGCTTTTGGATTGGGGAGAGTTTTGCTCATTTTCCATTTTTAGGTTGAATTTGATTTAATCGATAGAAACCGAGTTTTAACGGTTAAAAATGAGAATAAGTGGTAAAGTTTAGTCGAGGAATGTTGGACTAAGGCTACTAGAACGAGTTGGAATTGAATCGTGTAGATTTTGAAGAGTTTCGGGGTTTTGAATAGTGGGAATTTCTGAGTTCACAGACCCTCGCTAGCAAGTTCTCTAGGCGAGCAGGTCGCGAGCATTCGCTGTGGCGAGCCAGTAGCGAACGGTCCCAGACTTGGGCATAATGGTTTTGGTGTTCTTCGCTGGTAGCGAAGGGGGATCACGAGCATTCGTTGGGCCTTCGCTGAGCGAGTGTGATAGCGAATCGAGTTAGTGGCTTCTGTTTGCCTTCGCAAGCTTGTTTGCTAGGCGAACAGGTAGCGAGAACTCTCTAGGAGCTCGCTAGGCGAGTAGGGTAGCGAGCGTAGCAGTATGTTGTTTTCTTGTGTTTTCACTTCCACGTCGATTCTTCGATTCAAGTATGATTAATCCTTTCTTATTATGCATAGTTGTATGTTGTGATATGAAATGATGTGGGTAGTCGTATGGCGTCAATCCTAGATTGTGAATCGTGAAGTGTGAAATGTGGCCGTTTGGCAATTTTGTGCATTTTTTTGAATTGAATAAAAATGCATGATGAGATTGATGTGAATGTGCATAATTATATGTATTTGTATGATGTGAAGAATGCATAAGTATGTTTGTGAACGTGTATGCATTTCAAGAGTGTATGGAGTCGTTTTGCATGTGAAGCATCATGATTGCATTCTTGTGTGTCTGATCCCGCGTAGGATCTGCAGAAACCTCGTATACCCTTGTGGGGTGTGAGTGATGGTTTATCTTTGATCCCTAGGAGGATCTGTAGAAACGATCATGTTCCTTTTTGGGGTGTGAGTGATGGTTTATATTGATTCCGTGGAGAATCTGCAGAATGATTGTGTGCCCTTGTGGGGTGTGAGCAATTGGATTGTGTGCCCGTGTGCAGTGTGACCAATCCTAAAACATCGTGTGCCCATGTGGGGTGTGAGCGATGGGTGAACATTGTAGGCCCGACGGGGAGTTACTTCGGTAATGAGCAATGGTTCCATTTGGTTCTTCAATTGAACCTGCTGAATGAGTCGGTACCGCATTTGCATCTGCATAGAGTCGTGAGTCGGTCTCTAGGAGTGCATTATTATCTTTATATGAGGTATTGGTGTAATAAACATGAATCTAGATGTTTATGTGAATTGTTGAAGTAAACATGAGTGTAAATGTTTACGTTGAAATGTTGTGAATTGTGAAGCATGATTGGTGAATATGCTTAGTTGTGTAGATATACATTGTGAGATATGTGATGAATTGTGATGAATTGCGGTGAGAAATGTGTTATGTGTATTCTGTGTTGGTGTATATATATATATATATATATATATATATATATATATATATATATATATATATATATATATATATATATATATATATATATATATATATATATATATATATATATATATATATATATATATATATATATATATATATATATATATATATATATATATATATATATATATATATATATTATATGCGTTGTTTGTTATGATAATGTTTCTCACCCTTCTCTCTCTCTCTCTCTCTCTCTATATATATATATATATATATATATATATATATATATATATATATATATATATATATATATATATATATATATATATATATATATATATATATATATATATATATATATATATATATATATATATATATATATATATATATATATATATATATATATATATATATATATATATATATATATATATATATATATATATATATATATATTATATGCGTTGTTTGTTATGATAATGTTTCTCACCCTTCTATATATATATATATATATATATATATATATATATATATATATATATATATATATATATATATATATATATATATATATATATATATATATATATATATATATATATATATATATATATATATATATATATATATATATATATATATATATATATATATATATATTATATGCGTTGTTTGTTATGATAATGTTTCTCACCCTTCTGTTGTTTTATGGTACTCTATAAGGCATTGCAGAGTAGGTTTGCTGGAGGTCTTTTGTGAAGCGTGACTTCGTTCTTTTGGTCGGTTGGCTCTGATATGTAGCACCGGGTAGTTAGGAATTCTTTTGGTTCTTTTGTGATACATCTGTGTACTTATACGTTGGGAATGTTTTGTAAACATGACTTATGACTTGAATTAAACTGTTGATGTATACAATGTTTATATGAATGAAGTGATTCAATGTTTAAACGTTTCCGCTTTTATTCTAAATATTGATGTGTGGGTTTTAAGGACTAAGTTCCTTTATGGTGATTTACCCTTTGTTGCATATCTTTATGAGCAGGTGTTGTATGTCTTTTGAATTTCCTGGATAATGTGACGTGCCTCTTTTATACCATGTGTTAATTTATACTCTGATGAAATTTTTTATTATGTGCCTAAATGATTTAATTGTTTATCTGGGTGTATAGAAAGGGGGTGTTACAGTATGCATATGGCACATGTATGTTGTATGATGCATATGTGAATGATTGTGTTATGTATACATAGGGCACATGTATGTTGTATGATGCATATGTCAATGCAATCAGGTGATTGGTTTTATGAAAGTGCCAACTGTTGTACCCCAAAATTTGCCCAACCTTTTTAACTTGGTTTTATGTTTCATTGCATTTTCATAGCATTAGCATTTGCATTTTGCATACCATTGTCCATGTACAGGGAATTGAGAGAGGTGTGCCTAGCAAGAGGAGACTACCAAAGTTTTTAAGCCTCACCAGGAGATCTTATTCAAGCTTCAAGAGCTTATCACCATCAGAAGAAAGTCAAAGCTTTGTGAAAGAGCAGATGAATGAATATGGTTCAACTCCTATCTAGGAGGCCATGTAAAAGATCATTAGATGATATTAAGTCCATGGTTATGGATGGAGAGCATTGTATAAGCTCATTGGATGTCTTGAGGGTCATTGAGGAGTTTGTGAAAGTCATTATATCAAGTGTAAGAAGCCATAGTCAAAGGTGGTGTAGTTAGGGTTTTCATCTGGTCAACCCTAAGTCAACAGTGAATCTGAAGAAGATTAAGACTCAATTCCAAGTCTTTGTGATCATGGAATCTTGTGTTGAGATGTCTAAGATGATATTCCAAGAGCAAATCAAGAAGAATCAAGAGTGTGAGAAGTTGCTGTGCTAGGTTATTTGATGTGATCTCGGGGGGATGTAGCAGCCCAAGATGTTATTTGATGTGGTCCTGGAGGATAGAGCAGTCCAAGACGTTGTTATGGGTAATCCTGGAGGATAGAGCGGTCCAAGATATTATCCTAGGGGTTTATAGAAGCCCAAGATATTGTTTAAGGTAGCCCTTGGGGGAGTATAGCAGCCCAAGATGGATACAGATGTAATCTCAGGGGATGTAGCAGCCCAAGACATTGATGGATGCAATCTTGAGGGTTGTAGCAGCTCAAGATATTGTTATATGTACTCCTGGAGGATAAAGCAATCCAAGATATTGTTATATATGTTCCTGGAGGATAAAGTAGTCCAAGATATTGTCCTGGGGGTTTATAGCAGTCCGAGAATAAGTTGTTGATGACGTTCGTCTGCTGGGGAATTAACCTGAAAAACAAGGTTAGTTCTATGCAATGTCATGATGTATATATGCTTTGCAAGATGATATTCTTATCATAAATGAGAATGTTGTATGCGTATTGTTAGAACATACATTGGTTCTTAATTATATCTCTACGTTTTGATGATAACTCTTACGAAATTTTGTATTAAAGAATTATATACTCTAAAATTTGTTCAAGTCTGTTTGTTGCAGATATTAAAGTGAAAATTATTCTGAGAGCAAATTAGATCTGAACATGAAATTATGCAAGGCTCTGGAGCGTTAGAAGCATCTCCTAGAAGAATCTGAACGCTGTCTACAGAAGATTCTGAGCGCTGTCTACAGAAGATTCTGAAAGAGAAGCTACAGAAGCATCTGAAGCAGAAGCTACAGAAGCATCTGAAGCATTGAAGACTTTTGTATGAAGAGTTTCAAGCTTAGTTTATTTCAGAAGACTCTGATAGTACTACGCTGCCAGTACTGAGGATCTGATCCTAAAACTCTACTCTAATCAAATTACACGCTGATAGCACACTTGCTGCAATGCTCTGATTCAGCAAACTCTGATGAACATCAAAGGTTGTGATCACTCAAGGCTCTGATGTTATCTGCTGAAGTATTAGAAACTTGTTGAAGAAGAATTCAATGTTATGTCAGTTGGTTTGGCCAAACAACTCTTTCCTCATTTATGCTAGACACAAGAACACAGACAAAAAGGATTTCTCTGTGCATTCTACTTCTAGGAAAGGTCATGTGATGTGAAGACAAAAAGGCTCAGCCCTTTTCAGTACACAGCCTTCAACGTGAAAACTACTTGGACCTCTGTGCCTATAAAGGCAAGACTCCATCTCTCTTCTTAAGTTGACGAAATATTGAAAGAATTCAAAGAAAGCTTTCATACAACTTATTCTCATTGCTGAATTTATTTCATTGTTCTTAAACTTAAGTGTAAAATCACAGTTGTGATATAGCTTACTTAGAAGCATTTAAACACTTGTTATAGTTTTACATTTGATTGTAAAAGTCCTTAAGAAGATCCAGTTGTGATCAGTTGTTCTTAAGAAGACTAAGAACAGTTGTTCTTGGTGCTTGCTATTGTAATCAGTTTGATTAATAGTGGATTAAGTCCTTGTTGAGAAAGGCAAATCACTCTTGATAGGGTGGACTGGAGTAGTTGAGTTCAACGAACCAGGATAAAAATATTTGAGTTTTATTGCCATAAGTGTTTCTATATACTTATTCACCCCCCCCTTCTAAGTATTTTCTCGCCTTCAGTTGGCATTAGAGCTCCGGTTCTGTGTGTGCTACCACTTCACCGTGACAGAAAAGATCCAGTGAGAAAACTTTGATATATATTTGGTTATTATTATGGCTGAAACTTCAACATCTAACAGCAGCAACAGATATGAAGAAAGGGAAAGAATCAACATAAAACCCCTATGTTTGATGGGGAGAAATTTGATTATTGGAAGGACAGGATAGAAAGTTTCTTCCTTGGTTATGATGCTGATTTATGGGACTTGGTCATTGATGGGTATGTTCATCCCACTGATGGGGATGGCAGGAAAATTGATAGAAAATGAATGACTGAAGCCTAAAAGAAGGAGTTCAGAAATCATCACAAAGCCAGAACAATCTTGTTAAATGCAATATCTCATACTGAGTATGAGAAGATCACAAACAGAGAAACTACATTTGACTTGTTTGAATCTTTGAAGATGACACATGAAGGAAACCTTCAAGTTAAAGAGACCAAGGCTCTGGCGCTAATACAGAAGTATGAAGCATTCTAAATGGAAGAATCTGAGTCTATAGAAACTATGTTCTCTAGATTCCAGATCCTCACAGCTGGTCTAAAAGTGCTGGACAAAGGCTACTCAACTGCTGATCATGTGAAGAAGATCATCAGAAGCTTGCCTATCAGATGGAGACCTATTGTCACTACTCTGAAGCTTGCCAATGATCTGAACAAGATCACTTTGGAGGAACTAATCAGCTCACTAAGGAGCCATGAAATTGAACTTGAGGAAGATGAGCCTCAAAAGAAAGGTAAGTCAATTGCCTTAAAATCTAACAAATCTGTGAAAGCTTTGCAGGTGTTAGAAGAGAGTTCTGAAGAGTCTTCTTCTGAAGAAGAAGATGAACTGTCCTTGCTGTCCAGAAGAATCAACAGACTCTGGAAGCACAAACAGAGGAAGTTCAAGAACTTCAAGAAGCTAGATCAGCGCAAGGAGTCTTCTGGACCAAAAAGATCTGGAAAGAAGGAAGTTGTTTGTTTTGAATGCAAACAACCTGGTCATTACAAAAATGAATGTCCAAAGCTTCAGAAAGAAAAGCCTACAAGAAAGCCTGAGCATAAGAAGAAGGTTCTAATGGCAGCATGGGATGATTCAGATGAATCTGGATCCTCATCAGAATCTGAAGATGAATGCGCCAACATGGCTCTGATGGCAGGCGTGGAAGATCAGAATGAAGGATCATCTGGATCTGAGTCTGATTCTGAATCTGACTCAGAAGAGGTACTTTCTGATCTTACTAGAGAAGAGCTTATTAAAGTCTTATCAGAAGTCCTGAAAAACTATAACCAGATTAAGCTCAAATGCAAGAAGCTTAAATGCAATCTTGAATCTGAGAATAATCTGTTAAAGTCAAAAGTTTCTGAGCTAAAAGAAAACAACTTAAAAATGAAAACTAATTTTGAAAAATCTCAACAAGATTCTGAGTCTGAAACTAAGTCTAAATGCAAAAACATTTTAGAAGAATATGACTTCAGCTTTCAGAAGTTTCTGGCTAAAAGCATATATAGAAGCAAGATGGCTTCAATGATCTATGGAGTTAGCAGAAACAACAGGAAAGGAATTGGATATGAATCTTCCTCTGGAAAGGATTTAAATCCAATGCCTATTGATAAACTTATAATTAAGAAAACTCCCATATACTCTCATTTCAAGTTTGGTCATCTCAATGATATCAAACACACACGTTCTGATCAGAACGTTCCTGTGTTTAAGCCAAAAGTCAGTCAGAACAAAACTATTGTAAAAATACAGAAGTTCGGACAAACTTTCAAGGAAACTAACCCAAAAGGACCCAAAAAGATTTGGGTACCAAAGGATAAGATAATCCCTGTTGCATATGTATTTAGCAGAAAAATCAAGACGCCAGTCATGGTACCTGGACTCTGGCTGCTCACGTCACATGACGGGAGAAAGGTTTATGTTCCAAAGCCTGGAGCTTAAATCAGGAGGAGAAGTGAAGTTTGGAGGAAATCAGAAGGGCAAGATTATTGGCTCTGGTACTATTGGCAATGGTAACTTTCCCTCTATATCTAATGTTCTTCTTATAGAAGGATTAAAGCATAATCTATTGTCCATAAGTCAATTAAGTGACAATGGTTATGATATAATCTTTAATCAACAATGTTGTAAAGCTGTTAGTCAGAAGGATGGCTCAATCCTATTTAATGGAAAGAGGAAAAACAACATTTACAGAATCGATCTTTCAGAACTTAAGGTTCAAAATGTTAAATGCCTTTTGTCTGTTAATGATGAGCAATGGGTCTGGCACAGAAGATTGGGGCATATTAATATGAGACGTATATCTCAGATTAATGAACTCAATATGGTCAGAGGACTTCCTAAGTTGAAGTTCAACTCAGATGCTCTTTGTGAAGCATGTCAAAAAGGAAAATTTTCAAAATCTTCTTTTAAATCAAAAAATGTTGTTTCAACTTCAAGACCATTATAATTACTTCACATTGATCTGTTTGGACCAGTGAAAACTGCATCCATCAGAGGCAAGAAGTATGGATTAGTCATTGTTGATGACTATAGCAGATGGACATGGGTAAAGTTCTTTAAAAAACAAGGATGAGTCACATTCTGTGTTTTTTGACTTCTGCAAACAAGTCCAGAATGAAAAAGATTTTAAAATTGTTAAAGTCAGAAGTGATCATGGTGGTGAATTTGAAAACAAATTTTTTGAAAAATATTTTAATGAAAATGGCATTGCTCATGATTTCTCCTGCCCTAGAACTCCACAACAGAATGGAGTTGTAGAGAGGAAAAATATAACTCTGCAAGAAATGGCCAGAACCATGATCAACGAGACTAATCTGGCAAAGCATTTTTGGGCAGAAGCAATAAACACAACTTGTTACATTCAGAACAGAGTGTCTGTAAGACCTCTTCTGGAAAAGACTCCCTATGAATTGTGGAGGAACAGAAAGCCCAACATTTCATATTTTCATCCTTTTGGATGTATTTGTTATATGTTGAACACTAAAGAGAATCTTAACAAGTTTGATTCTAAAGCACAGAAGTGTTTCATGCTTGGGTATTCTGAATGCTCTAAAGGCTACAGAGTATACAATACTGAAACACAGATTGTGGAGGAATCTATACATGTTAGATTTGATGATAAGCTTGGCATTGAAAAGCCAAAGCAGTTTGAAAGTTCTGCAGATAGAGAAGTAATTCTCATAGACTCTGAAGGCTCAGAGGCAGAAAAAGCTCAAGTGAAGGAACCAGAAGCAACGCCAGATGCAATTCCTTTAGCTTCTCAAATGAACAACTTGAACATTTCTGAAGAATCAACTGTTAGAGGATCATCTTCCAGAATCAAGGCCTCTCACCCAGAGGATGTGATCATTGGAAAGAAGGATGACCCCATAAGAACAAGATCCTTCCTCAGATCATCTGAAGCATCATTATTTGGGTTGGTGTCAGTTATTGAACCAACTTCTATGGATGAAGCTCTGCAAGACAATGAGTGGATAATTGCCATGCAAGAAGAGCTCTATCAGTTTACAAGAAATGATGTTTGCGATTTGGTTCCAAGACCAAAAGGATTCAACATAATTAGAACTAAATGGGTCTTCAGAAATAAGTTGAATGAAAAATGAGACGTCTATCCAAACAAAGAAAGGCTTGTTGCTTAAGGTTATAGCCAGCAAGAAGGAATTGATGATACAGAGACTTATGCTCCTATAGCCAGGTTAGAGTCTATTCGTTTACTCATTTCTTTTGCTGTACAAAATAACATCACTCTATATCAGATGGATGTTAAGAGTTCCTTTCTAAATTGAATTATAGAAGAAGAAGTTTATGTTCACCAACCTCCTAGTTTTGAAAGTGAAAAATTTCCAGAACATGTTTTTAAACTAAAGAATTCTCTTTATGGTTTAAAACAAGCTCCCAGAGCTTTGTATGAGAGATTAAGCAATTTTATTCTGGAGAAAATTTTTATCAGAGGCAAAGTGGACACAACACTCTTTTGTAAAACATTTAAGAAAGATTTGTTAATTTGTCAAATCTATGTGGATGATATTATATTTGGATCTACCAATGTTATGCTGGGAAATAAGTTTGCTCAATGTATGCAGGCTGAATTTGAGATGAGCATGATGGGAGAATTGAGATTCTTTCTGGGAATTCAAGTCAACCAAACTCCATATTGCACTTACATTCATTAGACCAAATATGTTAAAGAGCTTCTGAAGAAGTTTAACATGACTGATAGTAAGATGGCAAAGACTCCTATGCATCCAACAAGTACTCTTGGTAAGAAAGACGTAAGTAAGAAAGTAGATCAGAAACTCTACAGAGGTATGATAGGATCTCTTCTCTACATAACTGCTTCTAGACCTGATATTTTATTCAGTGTATGCTTGTGTGCAAGATTCCAATCAGATCCTAGAGAATCACACTTAACAGCTGTTAAGAGGATTCTAAGGTATCTGAAAGGTACTTCTAATGTGGGTTTGTGTTACAGAAAATCTGATGATTTCAAATTAGTTGGATTCTGTGATGCTGATTACGCTGGAGACAGAGTGGAAAGAGAAAGTACTTCTGGAAGTTGTCAATTTCTAGGAAGAAATTTAATCTCATGGTACAGCAAGAAGCAACCTACAATTGCACTATCAACTACAGAGGCAGAATATATTGCTGCTGCTGGATGTAGCACGCAGATGCTCTGGATGAAAAGTCAACTAGAAGACTATCAGATCTTTGAGAGTAATATTTCCATTTTCTGTGATAATACTTCTGCTATATGTTTGTCTAAAAAACCTATTTTACACTCTAAGGCAAAACATATAGAAATTAAACATCACTTCATCAGAGACTATGTTCAGAAGGGTATTATAAACTTAGCCTTTGTTGATACAGATCATCAGTGGGCTGATATTTTCATAAAACCCCTTGCTGAAGATAGGTTCAAGTTTATTCTGAAAAATATTGGTATGGATTTTTGTCCAAAATGATATTTATCAGAAGTAAACTTCTCAGATGCATAATGCTTAAAACTCTAAAGTATTTCATCTGTCTTTATTTGATTTCTTGATTTATTTTTTTATTATTTGTGTGTATCTGAACTAACCAATCTTATAGGATCTGAACATTGGCTAACGTTTCATTTCTCAAGAGAATTCAGAAGCACATGCAAGCAAACACGTGTCACTCTGAATCTGAAAAGATGGCGTGCACATTACTGAAGAGACATTTGAGGTATTGTTTGAATATTTAAAATCTTGGTTTTCCCCCCAAATTGTCAGAATCAATTAATGCTTTGAAATGATTTTTATTCTTTTCATTAAATGCTATTAATTGCTATGTGTGAACGTGCTGAAGTGTCTATTTGTGTGCCCTAGCTTCTCTCTATATATACCACAAGTCACACCATTTCACACTTTTCACTTCACAAACAATATATGCATTTCTGTTTGCTCTTTGCGCTTCATCAAAACTCTAAACCTTTATCCAAATATTCTTCCTCTTCAACAATGGCAACATCATCCTCAACATCAGCTCAGTTTCAATCATCTATGGTTGTAGTTGCATCATCAAACATGGGTGTTACTCCCTTTAAGGAACCTAAGAGAACATTGTGAACCCCTGTGGACAAGCTTGAAGTTCTTTGTGAATCCATGGTGGAATTTGATTCTCTGGCTGACAATGGATTTGATTTGCGTTCTATTGTTGATGCACAAGGCTAGGTTAAGTATTTTGACAGGTTGTTTGGTCTAGTGTATCCATACTTGGTGAAGGAATTTTGGATTCATGCATCTGTTTACCCAAAATTCATCCTCTCTTCTGTTATAGGAAAAGAGATCATAATCACTGAAGATCTCATCAGAAAACTCATAGGGTATGAGGAAACTGATAGAGTTTGTCATATGCCAGCTAGGCGTGTTGACAAGGAAGAAGTGTATGAGGAAGTTATTGCATCTGGACAGACTTCTAACAAATTTAAGGATCTGAAACCTGACTACAAAATCTGGGCAAAGATTATTCTGGGATGCATCAATCATAGAATATCCACAAATTCTCTAGATTATGTGAATAATGAATAACTCTATTTCATGTACTGCTTGAGTCAGAGTACAAAAGTAGATCTTCCATACATTCTCTTCATGCATCTGTGGAATCACATCAATGCATCCAGAGAATCCATAAAGGATAAGGGACAGAAGATCAGGACATGGATTCCTTTTGGAAGATTGATCTCAGATATTCTGACAGAGAATGGTCTGGTAGCTGCTCTTTATGAAGCTGGAGTTAAAGAAGAGCTTGAATCAATTGTTGGAAAACCCTTGAATGGCAAGAGTCTTCAGAGGCTAAAAGTTGTGGATGAACTCACAACTGCTCCTAAGAAGCTGAATGTTTCTGAAGTTAGTCAGAGAAGGATTCTAGTTCAAGACTTTCCAATCTTTGGTGCTGAAGAACCTAGGGATATTATTCTTAGGTATATTGAAGCGTGCAAAGCAGATGGAACACCTATTCCTGCTGATATTCTGATTCGTGCTAGAGAACATATTCCAGATGTCTATGAAGAGAACATGAGGAAAAGAAAACAATTAGAAGTAGACGAATCGGCTGCTCAGAAGAAACAGAAAGTTGCTGACAAACCACAGAAGCAGATCAAGAGAAAAGCTTCTGGAGAAGTTCCCTCTGTTCCCACCAAGCGCATCAAGACTAAAGGTACTAAAACATCTTTACCTTGTCTTTCTAAAATTGCAGTAGATGTATCAACAAATAGTTCTATGCCTGAACCTCCTCCCACTCAAAATCAAACTATTCCTGCTCTATCTCAAACCTCTGAACCACCAAAAATTCCTACTTCACAAATTCCATCTGATCCTGTTTCCACAACACCACTTAAATCATTTGATATTCCACTATCAAAACCAACAAAACAACCTACAACTCAACAACAACCTGAAACTCAACAACCAGCTGCATCTGAACCCATACAATCTGACCCAGTTACATCTGAAACTGTTGCATCTGAACAACTTGCATCTGAACCAGTTGTATCTGATCCTCAACCAGAACCATCCAATCCTATTGAATCAAACATACCTGACTCTGAGATTCTGGATATTCAACCTCTCAAGACTGTATTTGAGGTATCATCTACATCTTGTACCCCAACCACCTCATCTGATTCCTCTGAATCTGATGTCCATCCAGATATCATTTCACCTCCTTCTCTCAGAGAATTTGAATCTAAACAATCAGATCTACCTGTTTCATCTGAAACTCTCATTCCTGAACCCATTCCAAAACCCAGGACATCTGAGTTTGTTTCAGTTGCTTTCTTTAACCCATTTCCCTCTAATCCACTTCCTTCTGGTCTAAAGATTAAAAACTTTTATACTAGAATAGAACCATCTGAATCTACCACTCGATTTAAACCTAAGACTTCCACTATTTTACCATCTGTTCTTCAAACATACTTAAAAGAACTGCCAGATATCAGTTCATCAGAACCTCTGTTTTCTGATAAATCTGCTTTCATTCCATTCACTTCCACTACATTTGATGTCGTTCCCTCTGCATCACGTGTAAAACCATATCTGGTTCATGCTTTATCCAGATCCAAAACTACCACTTCATCTGACCATTCATCTTTTCCTTTCTACCCTCGTCCTCTGATCATCATTCCAAAATTTACCATACCACCTCCACCTCAACCCAAGCCATTCACTTTGGAAACCCTTCTCAAACCAAAACATAGGCTAAATGTTGATATTCTATTTGCAAATTTTCTGAAAGAAATAAAGATGACTTTAGGCTCTGTTCAGAAGAAATACTTGTCAACCATGGATGCAAATGAATCTGATGCTATCTGGAATAGCTTCATTACAAGATTCAATATTGTTGCCTCAAATCTGAAGAATGTCTATTCTGATGATGTGAAGCTAAGATTTGCTGAAACTTCCAGAAACATGATATGGAATGTGAAAACATCTGCACCTTTGCTTCTTGAAGATGTTTCTTCATCTTCTGGAGTATCTGCTACAGAAGTTTTTGCTGAATCTGCTTCTGAAGAAAATCCACTAGCTATGACAATTGTGGAAAATCCCTCTGCATCTGTCGCTCCTGACTCTGCGTCTCCAATGGAAATTGACTCTGTACCAGCATCAGAATCTGCCCCACCTTCTTCATCTGAGATCAAGAAAGAGAATCCAGATCTAGAAGATAAGATTGCAGTATTGGAATTTGGGCAATCTGAGATCAAGTCATGGATGGCCAAGCAAGACCAGAAGACTGAGAACATGGCTCAATGGATGTCTAAGCAAGATCAGAAGAATGAGAACATGACAAAATGGATGACAAAGCAAGAAGAATCCTCATCTGAAATCACTCAACTTCTGAAGATGATTCTATCCAAGCAAACCTAGTTTTATGTTTTCTGTATCTGTTGTTTGTGCACATGTACTTGAATTTATTATCTGATGATTTTTCTGTTTTTTAATATGAATGAATGACTCTGTGTTTTCTCTACATGAATGCATTTTTTCTGTATTTCATTTTAATTGTCTTTAAAAGTTTTACTTTTTGATTATGACAAAAAGGGGGAGAAAATGGATCTGACTGTTCAAATAAACTCTACCTAAATGAAATTCAGACATATCAATTATAACTAACGAGAACTCTTAGTATTTCAGAACATTTGAAAAATCTGACAAATTCTTTAAAAGTAACTCTGAGATCCCCAGATCAAGTTTTAACCTATCAGGCTTTGATTCTGAAACGTGCATCCAAAGTCAAGATCTAATTTTTTGGAACAATCAGGCTCTGATTCTGAAAAGAATACTCATGCAAAAAGGGAAGTTTATATTCCTTCTAAGTATTCAATTCAGGGGGAGATTCTCAATCTCAAGGGGAGTTATAATTATACTTTTATTGAACAAAATTTCTTATGTTTTTGTCATCATCAAAAAGGGGGAGATTGTTAGAACACATATTGGTTCTTAATTATATCTCTATGTTTTGATGATAACTCTTACGAAATTTTGTATTAAAGAATTATACACTCTAAAATTTGTTCAAGTATGTTTGCTGCAGATATTAAAGTGAACATTATTCTGAAAGCAAATTAGATCTGAACATGAAATTATGCAAGGCTCTGAAGCGTTAGAAGCATCTCCTAGAAGAATCTGAACACTGTCTACAGAAGATTCTGAGCGCTGTCTACAAAAGATTTTGAAGCAGAAGCTACAGAAGCATCTGAAGCAGAAGCTACAGAAGCATCTGAAGAATTGAAGACTTTTGTATGAAGAGTTTCAAGCTTAGTTTATTTCAGAAGACTCTGATAGTACTACGCTGCCAGTACTGAGGATCTGATCCTAAAACTCTGCTCTAATGAAATTACACGCTGATAGCACACTTGCTGTAATGCTCTGATTCAGCAAACTCTGATGAACATCAAAGACTCTGATCACTCAAGGCTCTGATGTTATATGCTGAAGTATTAGAAACTTGTTGAAGAAGAATTCAAAGTTATGTCTGTTGGTTTGGCCAAACGACTCTTTCCTCATTTATGCTAGACACAAGAACACAGACAAAAAGGATTTCTCTGTGCATTCTACTTCTAGGAAAGGTCATGTGATGTGAAGACAAAAAGGCTCAGCCCTTTTTAATACACAGCCTTCAACGTGAAAACTACTTTGACCTCTGTGCCTATAAAAGCAAGACTCCATCTCTCTTCTTAAGTTGACGAAATATTGAAAGAATTTAAAGAAAGCTCTCATACAACTTATTCTCATTGCTGAATTTATTTCATTGTTCTTAAACTTAAGTGTAAAATCACAGTTGTGATATAGCTTACTTAGAAGCATTTAAACACTTGTTATAGTTTTACATTTGATTGTAAAAGTCCTTAAGAAGATCCAGTTGTGATCAGCTGTTCTTAAGAAGACTAGGAACAGTTGTTCTTGGTGCTTGCTATTGTAATCAGTTTGATTAATAGTGGATTAAGTCCTTGTTGAGAAAGGAAAATCACTCTTGATATGGTGTACTTGAGTAGTTGAGTTCAAAGAACCAGGATAAAAATCTTTAAGTTTTTATTGCCATAAGTTTTTCTATATACTTATTCAACCCCCCTTCTATGTATTTTCTCAACTTCACGTATGATATGAAATGATGTATGTATGAATTATGTAGTTGAAGCTTGTCAATAGCTTCATGTGACCACTGCCAGCTGGGGAAAATAAATCTCGATTAGTTGTTGAAGAATATGAAGACATCGTTCCCATCTTGTTTCAGCATGTAGTATTTAGGACCCTTTTCGATTTCTGTTCGTTGTACTTTTTATTGGAAGAATAGATTCTTGAATATCCTGACTGGGGATAAAAGAGATGGATATACCTCTGATGTATTATCTGACCATGTATTAACTCTTCCGCGGATACCATATTTAAGAGGAATCTGTCTGAGATTTTGTAGAACTGGAAGTACAAGAGATTATTTGTAATGTTTGTTGAAATAAATCCGTGAAGATTACTCTGTGGGGATGACCCTGCGAAGATCTACTGGATATGGACTTTACTGGGGATTCTTACCTCTGATAGTCCTTCGTAAATGTTCTTATTGTAATTTCATATGTATTTTATTTTTTGGTAAACATCAATCATATTCAAAAGCATATATTCATTCAATATAATCACTGGACATTTAAGCTTAAGTAAAACGGGAAAAGGAAACTGAATTGTATTAATTTTGAAAAATGGCCTATAAACAGGCAAGTTTTTGAACAATGAGACAGAAATCCTAGTAAGAGGAGTTCGTCGTAGAAAATTTGAAAAGAGTACAAGGGAAACAACTATGTGTAAATGATCCTATCAAGTTTCAAATCCGCTATTGCTATTATCTTCAAGCATCTCATCTCTTTGTTGTTGGAGAAGAAACAACTGGACTGATATGCACCGTTTGAACTTGACATTAGTAGTACAACTAGTTAAGGTTACATGAGTGATCCAACGAGACATAGTCGTACGCTTTAATCCCTAACTTTTTCCTGGATCGCCCTTTCGGGTTTTCAATCCACCGGGATACCCTTTTTTGCCCAAGCCGTCTTTTCAGGTTTTCGACTTGCCGGGTGTACAATTTTCTTATATATATCCCTAATTTTTGCCTGAACCTTTTTGGTTCGCCGGGTGTTTCCCTTGAAAATTGGAAAACAAACGTTGACCTTCCAAATCTAACTTTGGTGACTCACAGGATCGATCAGATTGATCCTAGGACATGTGCTAAAGGCTCTTTATTGTGGAAATCTATCTATGTTTCACACTTAGGCTGTATTGGGGTAAAAGAATCTAAAGAAACATCTTGTTCGACTACGGGATAAATTAAAAGCTAAAATAAAGCTTTTAATAAAAGAAAGGAAGAAGTTTGTTTGGAGAGGGAAGATTAGATTAAGGATGAAGAGAAAGGAATTGCATAGAAAGAGAAGAAAGAAAGGAAGTAAGGAAGAAGGGTGCAAAGAAAGTAAAATACTTTGTAAAGTTTAAAGCAAGTAAAATAAATTTCATTAAGATAAAGGATGGTGTGTTTACATCACGTACATTCTCTATAATACTCGCTTTCTCTATGCTCAGATACTTGGAGTAATTCTAAGAGTAATTTGTACAATGGTAAATTACAACACACTTCCGTTTCATGTCTAAAACATCTTATTTATAACAGTAAAAAATAACTTCTAATAACCTCCAACATAACCACCTCTCGCCACTTGTCACAATGCATGGATCTACTGCTCATAAGGTGCCACGTGTCCTCTTAAGTATTTGGCAAACGAAACCATTCCCTCCAAAACTTTCAAATTCCAAACCTTCGATAAACCACCAAACAGCAGAAACGGTCGAAGTCCTTGTTTCTCTTCAATCTTGGTGAGTTCTTCGACTCCTTCCTTTAGCTGCCTCATGCCTTTCGACCACCCTTTGCTTTCAACTTGTTTTTGGTATTTCTCCTTAAATTCCTTTATTTTGCAAGAGGCGTCAAATTTAGGAGCTAACAAATTGCCCCCCAAAAATGTCTTTTCGATTTCTGATGTGGAAAAGCACATTTTTTGACAGCGTCTGATTTCGACGCCGCTTGTCTTCCTCATACGTGTCTGCTGATGCTCTTTCACCCAATACATGTCTGGGAAGGTGAAAGGGAAGAAAGAGAAAAGAGAAAAATAAAGGGGAGTATGAAAGACACTGTTCCGCCACCTTGATGCACGTTCCTGACGTCACGTTTCATCATGGCGATTTTCTCGGGAACCACCAAAATCGTGGGCCACCATCACCTTTTCAGCCTAGGGTACGTGAATTGCAACTACTACATCTGCCATCCTACTCCAGGCGCACACGTGGCCCACTAACTCTAGCCCCTTAATGCTGAAAACTTTTAATCTTCCATACTCTATATAAGTAATTCTCCTCTGCTGTTTTCATTTTTTCAGACTTCTCCAACTCTTAACAATACTCTTGCATTTCTCTTCCTCCAATTTTCTGTTTTCTAAAAAAAACTTTTCACTACTTTCAACAATGGTTGATCATCAAAAGAAGAAGACGCAACCCAAAGGGAAAACTTCTGCATCAACTCTCCCACCCTTTGCTAGCTTAAGCGGTTCTAAGGTAGTGAAGAACCAACAGTTCGTTCGTGAACCTTTGTTAGAAGAGAACCTCCACATCTATGAATCGCAGGTAATTATCCCAGTTACTGTTGCAGGTAAACCCTTAGCCATGTATGGCCTTTTACCTCCTTTAGGTCTTGATTATTCTGCCATTAGAGACTTATTTCCCTCCTACAGAGTCACTAAACCTTTAGGGCAAAAAGATTCTAGTAAAGTCTCCGCTGATGGCCCTGATAACCTAACTCTCTTCGACGTAGATCTTAGGTATTTCCATGATGGAGCCAGATTATTTAGGGCTACCCCTTACTTCAAAGACTCTGAAATTTACCTTAATTGGTTGGAAAAAATAGAAAAAGTGAAAGCCCAAGATTGGAAGGATATTGGGATTTATGACCTTATAATGATGTCGAAGGTAGGCCCTACTTACTGCCCCCTTATGCTGGCCTCTTCCTTGTTTTTCTGGGACAGTACTCACAATACTTTCCACCTTCCTTGTGGGATGATGACACCCACATTGCTTAATGTAGCTGCCATTGTGGGCCTAAACCCCACGGCCTTGTTTACGACCCTGAAATTGATAGCCAAGATACTATAGGATTCGCCAGCACCAAACATACTTATACAGCCTTCGTCCAACATTATCACAACAAAACCACCACTTTTGTCGATAATGAGGAACATATAGCCTTTTTGGCCATGTGGTTATCTCGCTGCGTGTTTTGTACAAAGTCTCTGCAGGTGGCACGAAAATATCTTGTTTTGGCAAACCAACTGCACTTGAAGAGAGGTATCTGCCCGAGTAAGATGATTTTGGCCAGTCTCTATGAGGCCTTGGACGGAGGTGCTGCCAAATTGAAAGACTCTGAAAGCCATGGCAACTTTCTGTTATCGGAACCCTTTTGGCTCCTCCAGTTGTGGCTTAATGCCACTTTTGAACATAACCTCCCCAACAGAGGCGAAGTCGATGAAGGTTCGTCTTCAGTTTCTGAGAGACGAGTCGAATGGCCTCGCTTGGCCCAGCTTACTCCCAACGAAGGACATACTCTTCGAGCCAACTTATCCAACTTCATTCACATGTTCGCCAAATGGTACGAGTTTACGTCGAGGATGGCTCCCTTTGCAGAAAGAAGATACGGCCCTGAGTGGTTCACCAGGTCCTTCCCTGCTCCACTAAAGAAACAAGAAGAGGAATCGAAGCTAATTTGGGAACAATTCCTCATACCTCGACTGCTGGTCCATAAATTAAACCTTGTTAGAGGCCAGACCAGCTTAGTAGCCTACCAACCAAACTTGGTGTCCAGGAAATTTGGGTTAATACAGACTTTGCCCAAGTGCCTATATGACAAGAAATCACATATCATACTTCCTCTCGCGGTGCTTTCTCCCCTTGACTGTTCGACACAATTGGGGCGCCATGCCCATAAATCTTTCCTTACGCCTGTCCATTTTGAACCCTCTTATTTCTGCTCCCCAGATTTCTACGACTGGCGGTCAAAACATTATGCCTCAGAGTTTCTTGACGCTTCGAGTTTTGCTCGCTTGATTGACCAATATTTCGTTGATGTGCAGGAGAAGATCAAGAAAGGCACGTCTACCCATATCAAAGAGATTCAATCCTTCCAGAAGTACTTTAAAACTGCCTATCGGCCAGATGATGTTAGTCGGACCATCCGTGAGGCTGCTATTACTTTGAAGGAAAAGTTTTCTAAAAAATTGGACAATTTAAAGATTCCCTCTTCTGTTCCTCGTGAGAAACGGTACGAGGTTGCCTTTAAACTTTTTCCCCCAAAAGTCCCTCAATTACCAACTTCTGGTTTTGGCGTGGCTCTTGCCCCTCTATTCCCAGATTGGTTCATTTGTGGAGACCCTATAAAAATCCTTCGACAGCAGTCGAAGCCCAAAGCGCAGCGGGTGGTTCCGACTAAACATACACTCGATACTTTTAAAGGGCACCTTCATGTTCATCCCCTTTCGATTTGGACTTTTCTCCCTGAGCTTTATTGTTGCTAACTAGCATTGGTATTATTTATTTTTCAACTGCTCCAAAACGTGTTGCCCCAATAACCAAAACTGAAGGAAAGGTCGAAGACCAGAAGGCAATCTTCCGCAACTCCCTATTATTTCAACTTCCTCAATTACTCTTAACACCTTATGTTGCTTTCAGGCTAGTCAAAAACCACCCACTCCACAAAAGAGGCTAAAAAGGGCTTCTGCTCAGATTATCATTGACTCAGATGACGAAGATGGATCTCCTCGCGAGAATCTTCAAATAAAAAGAAAGCGAAAAATCACCCACGATGTGGATACTTCTGACGCTCCGATCGCTCCTCCTGCAACCAACATACCTCAAACCAGCACTCCCTCTCAGGACCTTACTAAGGCTCCCATGGGGGATGCTTCGATCCAAACTGTTGTTCCTATGGAGAGTGACAACTCCAGCCCTGCTGATGAAAATGCCAAGGTGTGTTGTGCATCTACCTTTCTTTAGGTCTTGCACTGATTTTTGGTCCTACTCTTTTTGATGTCTGTTTTTCCTAGGCTGATGCTGGGGCTCCAAAAACTGACCTAACCAAGCTTCCCTTATCACTCTATTCCTTGAATAGCCAAGGTGAGCCTACATATCATCCCACCTCTGATTTGGGTTCTGGTATGAGTTCTCTTGGTGAGATTAATAAACCTGATTCTTTCACAGTCCCTCCTTCACCTGCGAAGACAACTACTCAACAGTCTCAAACTGATGGATCTGACCACGAAGACAATAATATTTTGGTCGATCCTGTCGTAGCAGATGATGAAGTCATCACTTTGGAGGGGGGCACAAACTTGGTCGACACGAACAGTTCTCCCTTGGGTCGAACGATAGCTGTAGATGAAAGGGATGCCAAAGGTGATCATGCCGTTGAAGATCAAGTCATGCATCAGTCTGAGTTGAACGAGTCCAGCGATGAAGGCACTGGAGACGGAATGGAAGAGGATGATGCAGAGGCAGAGGAGGGTCAAGACAAAGAATCGAAACCTGCGGAAACTTCCGTCGAGAAAACTACCACTGCTGAAGTGATAAAAACTCTTATTGCTTCTATCTCCAAGGACACTCAAACAATCCCCCTCCAAGGCGAAGCTCAGTTTACCATAGCCGAACTTGATGCGTTGAAGGTTTCTAACCCTCGACAATACATCAGGCTTCTCTTGAGCAGGCGAAGTCATTCTTCTGGAAGGACTCCCAGCACTTCGACATCTGAAGGCCAAACCTCGAATCAACTAACTGACGATGCTCTTGAAAAGATTAAGAAAAAGATCTTCAAAGGGGATCTTTTCACCCTTCTGCAGATGGGCCCAGTCAGCCATCTTCCCTTAAAATCTCTTCTCCAACAAGTGGATCTTAAATCGATTACTCCTGAGGTCGCAAGTGTCATTCAAGAAGTTGGCACCTTAATTGAGCAAGTTCACAAAGACTTTTGACTATTGCCCCAGATTAAGGATAACATTCAGACGAAAGCAGGCAGTGAAGCTGCCACTTGGACTGCTGTTGTCGAATCTGAAGAAAAGATCGTTGAATTGGAGGAGACAAAGGAGAAAAATAAGCAAGAGGTCATTACTAATGAGGCGAACATTGCCTGTTGGGAGCGCAAGATCAAAAAACTTCGCAATAAGATAGCGAAAGATAAGAAGAAAAATGTTGAATTATCCTCTTTCGATGATTCCTCCCTAACAACTGAACTCGAACATGCCGTTAACTTTGCCGAGGAAGCCCGTCGCTTGGAAGCTGAGGTTGCCCAACTGAGAACAGACAAAGCCCAATGCTAGAACCGCCTCGAACTCCACAAGTCGAACTACCTCAAGATGAAGGCAAATCTCCCTTTTTAGTTTATTAGATTTTTGTAATAGAGCAATTTTACTGGCCTTTGTAAGCCATTTTAACTTTGTTTGTAAGACACTGGGCCATTTTGGCGTATTTGCTAATCACCATTTATGGTTTTGCCTTATATTGGATCGTTACTTTGTTGATATTTTTACCTCTTGAAGTGCAAGCTTATATTTTTTAAATACTTGCCATTCACTTTTAAAATTCTCTTGTCTTCACTCAACTTTGTCACTTCTTATGCCCCCATTAAAGAAAACCTTTGACACCTGGAATGGTCCTTCCCACTTTGGGGACCATTTGCCTAAAGATCTCACCTTTCGTCCATTGGCAGAATTACTCTCCATACTAAATCTCCAACCAGGAAAGCCTTTGCTTTAACCTTATTGTTATATGACTTCTCCACTCTTTTCTTCTGTCTTCTCAAGAGTTCTAGAGCTTTTAGTCTTTCCTCGTCTAAATCTACTAACTCATCAAGCATCATGTCCCAATAAATTTCTCGAGGGATTTTGTGATGCCTCTGAATTCTGACCGATTGTATGTATATCTCGACTGGAAACACTGCATCATGGCCGAAGGTCAGTCGATAAGGGGAAGTATTGGTTGCTTCCTTCGGGGATGTTCGACACGCCCATAAGACTTGATCCAACGTCTTATGACAGTTTCTAGGCTTACTTCCAATTTGCTTTTTTATCATGCCAATTATCACTTTTTTTGTCGCTTCGACTTGGCCATTGGCTTGGGCGTAATAAGGCGTCGAAGTAAGGAGTTTGAATCCCATCTCTTTGGCGAACTCATGCATCTTCCTTCCTATAAATACTGACCTTTGGTCTGTCGTTATTGTCTCTGGTAGCCCAAATCTGTAGATGATGTATTTCTGAATGAACTCGATGACATCTTCTTGGTCTACTTTAGATAGAGGTATAGCTTTGATCCACTTGGTGAAGTAGTCTATCCCCACCAGAATATACTTCTGGTTTTTGGAAGATGCGGGTTGAATCTCTCTTATCAAGTCTAAAACCCAACCTCTGAATGGCCACGACTTGACTATGGAGTGTAACTCGCTTGCTGGAACATGTTGTATGCCAGCGTGGACTTGGCATTACTGACAACCTTTGGCGAACTAAATGCAATCTTTCAGCATCGTGGGCTAGTACGTCCCTTGGCGAAATAGTAGCCATTTCATCTTATGGCCTACCCGGTGTGCTCCACATGTCCCACCATGGACCGATGATAATGCCAAGTATGCCTCAGATTCGCTGAGGCATTTAAGTAAAACTCCCTCAGAGGTTTTCTTAAATAACTCATTCCCTAAAAGGACATATCTTAGCGCTTGATATCTTATTTTCCGTTCTGTGGTTGCCAAAGGGTTCTGAAGGTATTCGACCAAAGGTTTCCTCCAATCTTTGTCTTTCAGCCCTTCTACCGTAAAAATCTCAAAAGTTTCCTCGTCAGTGTAGCCAAATTTCGTAACTTCAAAGTCTGACAGTCTCATGCCTACAAACACAACCTTACCCCTGGCCTCGATTGCTTCTTGCAAGTTTTCCTTCAATACCCTATATCCTGACGCGACTTGTGCCAAATCATTGGCTATCTGATTGTGTAGTCGTGGTATATGTCGAATAGTGCAGCCTTCGAATTTTTTGAGTAGCCTATTGGCTATCACGAAATACATAATGAGATTTTCTTTAACGCATGTGTACTCCTTTGTTAGCTGTTTTACGACTAACTCCGAATCTCCCATTATTTCGACTTGGGTTTCCCCCAATTCTAACAAAATTTCAAGTCCGACGATCAAAGCTTCATACTCAGCTTCGTTATTGGAACACAGGCCCTCAACTCTATACTTGAATTTTGTTGGAATTTTGTCAGGCGAAATAATCAGCAAACCTATGCATGTCCCGTTCTTGTGGCTAGACCCGTCGAAGTATAGCTTCCAAGGCTCTAGTTCAACAATGTTCAGGGTATTTTCATTTATGGAGTGGTCGACAATGAAGTCTGCCACTATTTGACCTTTGACCGCTTTTAGCGGTCTATACGTCAGTGAGTATTCAGTTAATGCTAATGCTCATTTACCAATTCGACTATGCAAAATAGGCTTGGATAACATATGTTTAATAATATCAAAATGCGACGAGACATAAACATCAACTGGTTTTATATATTGCTTCAACTTTATACATGAGAAATACAAACATAAGCATAATTTCTCTATCTCGCTATACCTAGTTTCTGCGTCATTCAAAACCCTACTAAGGTAGTAAATGGCTCTTTCGACGCCATTCCCGTCCTCTTGAGCAAGCATGCTTCCTAGAGTTTTGTCTGACGCTCCTATGTACAGTCTCATGCTTTTGTTTCGACATGGAGGTGAAAGGACTGGAGGATGAGTCAAGTAGTCTTTAATCTTGTCGAAAGCCTCTTGCTGATCTTTCCCCCATTCGAACCTCTCCTTGGTGACTCGAAGCAATGGTGAGAAGGCCTGCATTTTGCCACTGAGGTTTGATATAAACCTTCTTAGGAATTTATTTTGCCCAGCAAGGATTGTAGTTCCTTTTTGTTGGATGGCGCTTTCGCTTCCATGATGGCCTTTGTCTGGTTTTGGTTGATTTCGATCCCCTTTTTGTGGACTACGAAACCCAAGAAATCTCCCACTTGTACACAAAATGCACACTTCAGGGGATTCATCCTGAGGCCAAACTTCCTCATCCTTATGAAGGACTTGCGCAGATGTTCTACATGAGCTTTTCCTGATACATATTTTATCACAATGTCATCAATATATATATGCATAAAGGACTCAATGTAATCATGAAAAATTGAATTCATCGCCCGCTGGTATGTTGCCACAGCATTCTTCAGGCCAAAAGGCATCACTACCCATTCGTAAGTTCCTAAGGCCCCTGGGCAACGAAACGCCGTTTTGGGAATGTCATCCTCAGTAATGAAAATCTGGTTGTAACCAGAGTATCCATCCAGCATGCTAAGGTACTCGTGGCAAGCGGCTGAATCGACTAGCATTTCTGCCACTGGCATCGAATACTCATTTTTAGGGGTTGCTGAATTTAAATCCCTAAACTCTATGCATACTCTTAAAGACCCGTTTTCTTAATGACTGGTACAATATTTGCCAGCCATACGACATACCTGGTCGAACGGATGAACTTGCATCGGAGGAGTCTTTTGATTTCTTCCTTTATCTTTGAGAGGATTTCAGGAGCGAAACATTTTGGGTTCTGTTTGACTAGCCTTTTTCCAGGATTGATTAGCAGTCTATGCTCGACTAGATCTCTCTTTAGACCGGGAATTTCGTCATAATCCCAAGCAAAACAATCCATGTACTCTCGCAGCAACTGGATGGTCTCGACCCTGAGTTAGGGGTCGAGATTGGCACTGATATACGTCGGCCTTTTGATTACTCCATCTCCCATATCCACTTCCTCCAATGGATCTTGCGCCAGCATTTTAACATCGTTGGCCAAGGGATCTTTCTCAAAACCCAGAGGCTCATCGTCATAAATGGCGTCGAGTCTTTGTCCTTCGTACTGAATCTTGTTAGGAGGCTCAAGATCGAAATGCCCACCTGAGCCTATTTGTTCAGATTCTCCATTGTCTCTCTCAGCCATTTTGTTGTTGGCAGCCTCCAAGACCGTTTGTAGTTTAGTTTCGGCCATGTAGGCTGAAATCCTTTGAAGCGCTATGGCTTCAGTCATCATCACTAAATTCACTTCCCCATCCAGTGGAGTCTATGGGAAGTGTGCCAAGGTATGGGACGCTCTCACCTGGCACTTCCTTATCCCAGCGGAAACCGTCGACGGGGTGCAGATAAAGTGAGCAATATACTTCATAGTTTGATGCAAATTCGAAATCTGCAGGCACGCAGGGGCCTATGCTGCCCAAATATTTGTTAAATTGTCTTATATCAACATAGTTTATAGGTGCCTTGAAATACCGTTGATCTGCTTCAATGTTTTCGACGATGTCATCTGGTCTTCAGATGGCGATCCTTTGATGCATCGAAGATGGCACTGCCCCCACTCCATGAATCCATTCTCTTCCAAGCAACAGATTATAGTTGGCAGTGGTTTCTACCACCATGAAGACAGTTGGGCGGGTAATGGTTCCGACCGTGACATTCACTTGTATGACCCCCATGGTCGAACCCACCTTACCTTCATAGTTTGATAATACCATGTTGTGCGGTTTTGTATCCGTCTCATCTTTTCCAATCTTGCTCAATAGAAAATGCGGCATTAGATTCATTGTAGCGCCGCAATCCACCAAGATTTTTTTAATTGGGACTTTCTCCACTTTTGCCGTAATATAAAGAGGTTTCAGATAATTCTTCATCGCCTCCGTGGGCCGTTCGAAGGATGTGTTTTGCTCCTCGACGCAGCCATTATTCATCACATAGTAACACGCTGGCTTATGAACTTCCATCTCTCAGTCCGTATAGGTGTCCAAGTTTTCAACCACGAAAATTCAGTCAAATTCCTTAGGCATCACTGATACTACATTAACCAAAATATCCAGAGTATCGTCAGAGTCTTCATCAAAATTATTGGTCATTTCGTCATCGACCCCGACCGGTATTCTCTGGTCTTCGACCTGTGTTGGAAACAATTTTCGTCCTACAGGCGTCTTCCCAAATGCTTTCGTTCGTCCTCCTTCATTTTTGACAGGAACATTGGTATTGGATTCTGGCTGGTCCCTTTGTGCACTTTCCCTGAGTGCTTTCCTTTTACGCTGTTCTCGTCTCCATTGCGATCGAGACATGGGATTTTTTCCTTTATAGTTTTCAGATACATGGGCAGCCTTTGAAGACTAAAACTCCTTTCGATAGCTTAATGAAGATCCTCGTTGAACCTCAAAGTTCTTCCACCTCTGTTGCCCCTGCTGTCTAATCTCATTGAGCTTTATCCACTTTCCATTAGTGGACTCAGCGTTGGGCTTAAAACTAGTGGGTTTGTTTGTCGGAGGCCTTGTGCGGGGCTCAGATCTCTTCTGAAGACTTCTTCGAGGGTCGAATATGGGCCTTTCCTTATCTTGTCTTAGCCTCCGTGTTCCCTCTAGCTTCTGTGCGGCCTTTTTGTCAAAAATGGCGCTGCATCGAGGATATAACATCATACTAGATCCTCTCTCTTGGCAACGGTGGAGGAAAGCAACAATCGATTCTTCCTGCTCTGGGTACGCTTCCCTAGTGTGAGTCCCCTGGTAATTTGATTCACTATCCCCTACATCTTCGTGTTGAGTGATCTCTACCATATTAATCTCAACTTCTTCGACCAGATTAAGCTTCCTTAGGCCTAGCTCCACGCCTTTAGTGGCCTGATCAATTGTGACGAAGTTATTAGCAGTTTCTTTGGTCACTATCTCCCAACCTAGATTGCTCTTGTTATTTGAACTTATGGCTTCATCACTTTGGTCGTGGTCATCAATTGCCATTTCCACACAGTCCTTTCGCCCGAAGCTCATGGTGACTTTCGCCATCACAGCCTCATCTATGAGATTATCGGTAATTTTTGTCATGTTGATTGAAAGGTCGCGGCCATCCGTAGCTTCGACCATGTTGGTTGAAAAGTCGCAGCCATCAGTAGCTTCGACCATGTTGGCTTCCACTGGTTCTGTATAATGTGCGTCCGCCATTTGCAAAGGGTCTATGTCGACCTTCATCTGGCCGCTAGCCTTCTCTCCAAACTTCAGACGTCCTTCCTGAATTGCATTTTGAACAAGGTCCCTGAAAAGAAAACATTGAGACGTTTTATGACCCAGAAAATTATGGTATTTACAAAACCCTCTTTTCTTCCTTTGTTCTATGGACGCTATTTTAGCACCTGGTGATACTATCATTTGTCCGTCTTTGACTAATAAATCGAAGATTTCATCACATTTTGTGATGTCGAAAGTATATGTTTTCTTTGGGAACCTATCGTTCTTTTCGAATTCGACATAACTCTTCCCCTGTGGGGGAGCTAGTACTTTACATGAGTAAGGTGGTCCTTGCTTGAGTTTAGCAAAATCCACTTCGCCTTCGTCGAAGCACACAGGATCATCGCACAACCCTTCGACATTCTCATTATATTCGACAAAAGCTACCTTCTTATTCTTATTAAACTTAGCCTTCTCGTCTTTGAGTCTTTCTAGTTGCCAAACTCGATCGGCTAGTTGGGCCATGCCCCTTAGATACTGGGTATCCAACTTCTTCCTAATGGAATAGTCGAGGCCCCCAACAGCCATTTTGACCAACTCATGTTCAGGGACCTGTGTGAAGCATCTGGCCTTAAGCAAACGGAATCTATTAAGGTATTCTTCAATTGGCTCAGAAAACTTACGCTTCACACTAGCGAGTTCTTTTAAGCTAATCTTGGTCTGGCCCATATAGAAATGTTCATGGAATAAACACTCTAACTGGGTCCAATTGCACACTGTATTAGGGGGTAGCGTTGTGAACCAAGTGAAGGCATTTTTAGTAAGAGAACTTGGGAAGTATTTTATTCTAAGGCTTCCATCATTCGCTATCTCTCCAGCCTCGATTAGATAACGAGCCACATGTTCGACAGTAGACTCCGTCGTATCTCCTGAAAACTAAGTAAACTTGGGCACTTTCGTCCTAGGGGGTAACTCCGCCTGAAGGATATAGTCTACTATAGGTGAAGTGTAATTTGGCCTGGTGAACCCAGTGTTCAAACCATTTCTAGCCATAATTCTCTCGACCATGGCTGCTAGATTGTTATTGATGGCCACGTTATTTCGTCGAACCTGTTGGACTACATTGTCCGCGTCCTGGTTTCGATTCGCGATAATCACTCCTGGGTCTCTTTCTCCCAGAACACGGGGCTGATTTTGCAATGGCTCTTCCCTAAGCACTTCGACTGCAGGAGGGGCCATCCTCCCTTGGTTTCCTATATCGGTTTCTGCCGTATTCCCCAAATTTTCTCGTGGGATGTCCGCTATTGGAGCCTGATTTCTGGATAAGGGGGGTACCCCCAGGAATTCAGCCTATCTTGTCAATTGTACTGCCAATTGTTGATTGGTCTGAGTTGTATTTTGGATTAATGGTTGAAAGATTTCAGCCATGGTTTATGACAAGGTCTGAACCATTTATAAGTTCGTTTCATCCATCTGATGTCTCAAACAAGCAATTGAGGTGTTGGTCAAATTGGGGCCTTGCGTCGAATACCCTAAGCTCTGGATTTGGGGATTTTGACCCATGTTCACACCAGACCACGACCCTTGTAATGGCGAAGCCATTGCATGATCTGAGAATATGGGGGGCGCACTCTGGAGCTCTTGCATTACAGTGGTGTAGGCATCCCATATGGGGGATTTCTTGGTGACTGTGAAAACCCAGGGGGGATGAACTGTCTGGAAGTTGAACTTCCCCCTAACAATATCTAAGGATTTGACGTTTGATGGCCAATATATTCCAACACTGGTTGACTATAAGGTCTTATCACCGTCGATCCAGTCCCAAGTACGGGGGATGTCGGTACTGGCCTCACAGGAAGCACCGTTTGTTCTCTGATCAACGGTATCGAAGGGAGAACTCCATCGTCTCTTATTCCCTCACTGGAACCGTCTCCCTGACGGTTGGGGTTATCTGGATGGTTCATATCCGTAGCCATGTTCCTAATAATTCGTCTTGGTCGTCTTTCTTCGTTTACAGCGGTAACTCCACCACTTCTCAGTAACATAAAATGCACGTTTCACGAAAAGGACCAATACGACTGCAAATTTTTTACAAATTTAGTTTTGCACAAAATATTTTTAGCACTGTCCCACTGGGCGTGCCATTTTGTTTCCCTTGAAAATCGGAAAACAACCACTGATCTTCCAAATCTAACTTTGGTGACTCACAGGATCGATCAGATTGATCCTAGGACATGTGCTAAAGGCTCTTTATTTTGGAAATCTATCTAAGTTTCACACTTAGGCAGTATTGGGGTAAAAGAATCTAAAGAAACATCTTGTTTGACTACGGGATAAATTAAAAGATAAAATAAAGCTTTTAATAAAATAAAGAAAGAAGTTTGTTTGGAGAGGGAAGATTAGATTAAGGACGAAGAGAAAGGAATTGCATAGAAAGAGAAGAAAGAAAGGAAGTAAGGAAGAAGGGTGCAAAGAAAGTAAAAGACTTTGTAAAGTTTAAAGCAAGTAAAGTAAATTTCATTAAGATAAAAGATGGTGTGTTTACATCACGTACATTCTCTATAATAATCGCTTTATCTACGCTCGGATACTTGGAGTAATTCTAAGAGTAATTTGTACAATGGTAAATTACAACACACTTTTGTTTCATGTCTATGACATCCTAGTTATAATAGTAAAAAATAACTTCTAATAACCTCCAACATCACCACCTCTTGCCACTTGTCACAATGCATGGATCTACTGCTCATAAGGTGCCACGTGTCCTCTTAAGTATTTGGCAAACGAAACCGTTCCCTCCAAAACTTTCAAATTCCAAACCTTCGATAAACCACCAAACAGCAAAAACGGTCGAAGTCCTTGTTTCTCTTCAATCTTGGTGAGTTCTTTGACTCCTTCCTTTAGCTGCCTCACGCCTTTCGAACACCCTTTGCTTTCAACTTGTTTTTGGCAATTCTCCTTAAATTCTTTTATTTTGCAAGAGGCGTCGAATTTAGGAGCTAACACCGGGATGCCCTTATTTTTTCCTAGGCCAGTCAACCTAGCGGGTCCTTTTTTTTTTATGCGTAGTATTTTTTGACTATGTTCGCTTTCACGGGTTGCAGGAAATCTTCACCATCCATGGTGGCAAGTATCATGGCACCTCCAGAAAACACCCTCTTGACTACAAATGGCCCTTCATAAGTGGGAGTCTATTTTTCCCTAGGATCACCCTGTGGTAATATGATACGCTTGATTACTAAATCTCCAGCCTGGTAGACCTGATGTTTGACTTTTTTATTAAAGGTTTTGATCATACACTTCTGATATATCTGACCATGACAAACTGTTGCAAGCCTCTTCTCATCAATCAAATTTATCTGGTCAAGTCGAGTCTGAATCCATTCGTCTTCCTCTAAGTCTGCATCTCTCATAATTCTCAAAGAAGGAATCTGAACCTCAACAGGTAAAACTGCTTCCATACCATAAACAAGAGAGAACGGGGTTGCCCCAGTTGAAGTGCGTATTGTGGTACGGTAACCATGAAGAGAAAATGGTAACATCTTGTGCCAATCTTTATATGTCACTGTCATCTTTTGCAAAATCTTCTTAATATTCTTGTTGGCGGCTTCCACTGCGCCATTCATCTTTGGTCGATATGGAGAAGAATTGTGATGTTTGATCTTGAACCGCGTGCAAAGTTCAGTAATCATAGTATAGTTCAGATTAGTACCATTGTCTGTGATAATCCTTTCGGGGATTCCATATCTACATATAATGTTATGCTTGATAAACCGAGCCACAACATTCTTGGTAACAGAAGCGAACGAAGTTGCCTCTACCCATTTCGTAAAGTAATCAATAGTAACAAGAATGAAACGATGTCCATTGGAAGCTGTAGGTTTGATCTCACTAATCATATCAATGCCCCACATTGCAAAAGGCCAAGGAGCACTCAGAACATTCAATAGAACTGGAGGTACATGTACTTTATCAGCATATGTCTGGAATTTATGACAAGTCTTGGAATGTAGATGACAATCAACTTCCATCGTAGACCAGTAATAACCTGCTCTCAGAATCTTCTTTTCTATCATATTCCCACTAGAATGAGTACCAAATATCCCATCATGCATGTCTTCCATAATCTTCCTTGCTTCCTTCTTGTCCACACAATGGAGGAAAGTCGAATCGTGATTGCACTTGTACAAAATCCCATTACTCAGGAAGAACTTGGCAGAGAACCTCCTTAGAAATTTCTTATCATTGATAGATGCCCCTTCAGGATATTCCTGAGCTTCGAGATATCTTTTTACTTCGTGGAACCAAGGCTTTTCTTCTACTCCCTCAGTATCAACCTCATAATAATATGCAGGTTCATAAAATCGATCAATAGTAACTCTAGGAGCTTCATCATCCCCCCTGATCTCAAACATAGATGCCATGGTAGCTAATGCATCTGCCAATTGATTCTCGTCTCGTGGAATATGTTCAAATGTAATCTCTTCAAAATATGGAATCAAAGACAACACATGTTTTCTGTAAGGAATGAGATTTTGATGTTTTGTGTCCCATTCTCTTTTAACCTGACTAATTACCAGGGTTGAATCCCCATATTCACTTAAGAACTGGATCTTCATCTCAATGGTAGACTTGATACCTATGATGCACGCTCCATATTCAGCCATATTATTTGTACAGCGAAAACAAAGTCTAGCAGTAAACGGTGTATAACAACCTTCAGGAGAGATAATCACAACACTAACGCCATTACCAAGTGCATTAGAAGCTCCCTCAAAAAGCATAGTCCATCGGGATTCCTGTTCGGGTCCGTCATACTGTCTAGGCATAATATCTTCGTCTGGAAACTCAAAATTCATAGTCTGATAGTCATCCACTGGTTGATGAGCCAAATGATCAGCTACCACACTTCCTTTAATTGCTTTCTGAGTGGTATACTGGATGTCGTATTCTGTCAAAATCATTTGCCATCTTGCTATTCGTTCGGAGAGGGCAGGTTTCTCAAATATGTACTTGATAGGATCCATCTTTGAAATCAATAAAGTGGTATGAGTCAACATATATTGTCTTAGTCGGCGAGCAGCCCATGCCAAAGCACAACAAGTTTTCTCGAGCGATGAGTATCTTGTTTCACAGTCAGTAAACCTTTTACTAAGGTAGTATATTACTTGCTCTTTTCGACCAGACTCGTCATGTTGGCCCAAAACACACCCCATTAAATTGTCTAGCACTGTTAAGTACATAATCAAGGGTCTTCCTTCAACTGGTGGCATCAGAATTGGAGGTTCTTGGAGATACTTCTTAATCTCATCAAAAGCTATCTAACATTCATCGTTCCATTCCATTACTTGATCTTTCTTCAGCAACTTGGAGATTGGTTCACAAGTAGCATTTAATTGGAAAATAAATCTTGTAATGTAGTTCAGGCGTCCCAAGAAACCTCTGACTTCCTTCTCAGTATGGGGAGCAGGCATATCTTGTATAGATTTTACCTTTGCGGGGTCAACTTCAATACCTTTACCACTGACAATGAAACCCAAGAGTTTACCAGATCTAACTCCAAAGGTACATTTGTTTGGATTCAATCTCAACTTGTATTTCTTCAACCTCTCAAATAACTTGTGCAGGTGGTCAAGATGTTCTTCTTCAGTCTGGGACCTGGCTATCATGTCATCAACATATACCTCTATTTCATGATGAATCATATCATGGAAAAAGGCTACCATAGCACGCTGATAAGTTTCCCCAGCATTCTTCAAACCAAATGGCATTACCATGTAACAGAAGGTGCCCCATTGTGTGACGAATGTAGTCTTCTCCATATCTTTGGGTGCAATCTTAATCTGATTGTAACCAGAGAAACCATCCATAAAAGAGAATACCTTATGTTGAGCAGTGTTGTCTACCAGAACATCAATGTGCGGAAGCGGAAAATTATCTTCAGGGCTGGCTTTGTTCAGATCCCCGTAATCCACGCACATACAAACTTTTCCATCCTTCTTCGATACTGGTACCACATTAGCAACCCATTGGGGATAAGAAGTGACAGCTAGGAATCCTGCCTCGAATTGTTTCATTACTTCAGCTTTAATCTTTTCTGACATATCTGGGCGCATACGACGAACTTTCTGCTTTATTGGGCGACAATCTTCCTTCATCGGTAGACGGTGAACCACAATATCTGTATCCAGCCCTGGCATATCTTCATAAGACCAAGTAAAGATCTCCACATAATCGCGTAGCATTTAAACTAACCTGTTCTTAGCACTGTCTTCTAACTCAGCTCTTATCTTGACTTCTTTTCTGTCTTCCTTAGTTCCTACATTCACAACTTCGATTGGTTCTTCATGCGGCTGTATAACTTTCTCTTCTTGCCGTAGCAGCCTAGCAAGTTCAACAGGCACTTCACAATCTTCCTTATTTCCATCCTCGGCATGGTAGATCGGGTTTTCGAATTCATAATTAGCAATAGCATAACTGTTATCAATAGGATCCGAAGTGGATGAGGATCTGCATTTTAGTTACGTGGGTGTGTGTAAGAACACATAGTTTTTTTAAAAAAAGAAAATAAAAAGAAAGACAGGGAGCGCAATATTTAAGAAAGCAAAACGTCCAATGATTTTATTAATGAAGATATGCAAATGAAATGACAACCCTTAACAAGCATGCCATTGTGCCACGGGCAAGTCACAAGACTTAAAAGTTTTTAAATTGTTCAAAGTTACAAGGCCAAAATAAAGAAAGACAAAAAACAGCAATTACTCCTGACTAAAAGAGATAGGAATGAAATCTTCAGCCTTCCAATTGTTGAGTCCATTTCCAACGGTGGGAAATATCCAATCGTCCAGGTTGCAGTCTTTATTAGAGTCTTCCATAACATTGAAATTATCTCTCTGGATTCCTTGATTAGTAATACGAATATCACGAGCACGACGAACAGCCTTCTGAGCCTCTACAGTAAAACCCAAACCAAACTTGTCAGACTTGTAAGGGATGTCTGGAAGCTGACCCCAGATAGTAATACCACCTTCTTCAACTACAGCACTAGCATCCTTCAGAGAGGCCATGGTAGGAGGTTTTCGGGTAACAACAGGAACTTTCTTAACAGCAGGAACATTCTGAAGAACCACTTCAAAGGTCTGGCAAGGAGTTTCAACAAATTCACCCTCCATTTCTACATACCTGAAATTATTCACGTGACTGACCATATACTCGTCTTCACCATAGACAGTGACAATCTTACCCTTCAATGGATACTTCAACTTTTGGTGTAAAGTAGAGGTCACATCACCTGCCTCATGTATCCAGGGGCGCCCAAGCAAGCAAGAATAAGTAGGGAGGATATCCATCACATAGAAAGTGGAATCAAAAACTTGAGATCCTACTTTGATAGGGAGGTCGACTTCTCCATGTACCATTCTTCTTGAACCATCAAAGGCCCTCACCACCACATTGATAGGTCTTAGTACAGCATCTTTAGAGTTGAGCTTATCGAGAACAGCCTTTGGTAACACATTCAACGAGGAACCATTATCCACTAGCACATGAAACAAAGTAGTGCCCCTACACTCAATGGAGATATGCAGAGCTCTGTTATGGTTTCTCTTAGCGGGAGTTAAATCAACATCAGAAAAGCCTAAGCCATTATCAGTCGTCAGATTAGCAACACAATTCTCAAACTGGTCCATAGAGATCTCATGTGGAACATGAGCAGACTTTAGAAACTTCACCAAAGCCTTAGCATGGACTTCAGAGCACAGTAGTAGAGACAACATAGAAATTTTAGAGGGAGTATGCCCCAATTGTTCAACAATATCATAATCACTCTTGCGAATGATGTTTAGAACTTCCTCCATCGGCTTAGAGAGATCTTCAACAACTGGTGTTTCAACTTGGCCAGGCTTAATCACAGGTGCTTTGCCTCGAGCTTCAGTACTTGGCCCAAAGGAGGAGATATGAACTGGAGTTGCAGCATTCTTTGAGATATTCTCAGGAGAGAAAATCCTTCAACTTCTAGTCACCTAACTAGTCCCAACAATATTGTCGATGTCCGGATTAATATCTTCAGTGAGTATATCAGTCAAAGGTTCTTGTTTAACACCATGGATATAAACATCAGCACCATAGTTCCAGGGAATAGCTTTGTCGGAAGAATATGGAATTGGACCAGGAGTAGTAATAATCAAGGGAGCCACCGTTGGCTCAGCAGTAATCTTCACATGACCTTCAACAGTAACCTTTACAAGACCCTTAGCAGTAATCCTCACAGGAAATTTAGTAACCATGGAAACGTCTTCAATCTTTAGATCTTGAGAAAAACCTTCACACAAGCTTTCTACAGAGGAATTCTTCTCAAACAATATTGTACAACTGCCCATCAAATGCTTGTCACACCCTCATTTTCGCCTTTAGCCTTTATACCCTACATTCGCCATACCATACATCATTTTATTGCATATCGAGCATGTGGGTACGGATTGGGTCGATTTGTCATTTTCCATTTCAAATGAGATAACTTGTCTATCTTGGACTACATGGAAGAAAAGGTTCATCACTTAAGGTTTGATCTAAATTGGAAAGTCTACTCTTGTAGATTTCTTCAAAGAGAAGTTACTTGACAAAATATTAGGATATTCAAGATATATTCCTAATGACCATGAAATGCAAGGCATAATTCAAGATTGCTTCATCCAATTTTATTTTAAATTCTTGATCAAGTGGAGTTCAAATTTGAAAAGCATGAGTCAAGATTACAAGTCCATAATTCAAGACTTCATCCATTTCAAGCTTAGTGGTTCTAAGGAAATTCATCATGAATTCAAGATTAAAGGCAAGAATATTACAAAGAGAAGTTTTATGACATTACAAGAATGTAATTTGTTGCAAGATTTCCAACTCTAAGTAATAGAAATTAATTTATTTCTAATACTTCATTCAAGTCTCTAGTCAAATTCATGTTATGGTAATACCACACCAAGTCTACATTATGTTTACAAACATCCAAGAAACATGCAAGGATTAAATCAAGATTGGAATGTTTTAAGACCAAGAATATGCATGTTTAATCAAGGCAATATAGTCCCATGCAAGAGGTGACAAATTTCTTCATGTCACAAGATCACATGTCACAAGACCAACGGAATAACATGTGACAATGCATCTAAATATCAGATTTCAAAATGCTGTCAAGAGGTAGTAGCTTTGACCAAGAGGAGCTGTCCAAACACAAACCAACAAAATGGGTGCAAGGCACAAGGTGCTGCAGAAAAACAGCATAGGCAAAGTGCAACAGCAAAAATGCAGCATAGCTCTTGCATGGAAATGGAAAGAAAGAGAGTGGCATGAGAAAAGGTGGTAAGAGACACCACTCCATGAAAAATCTGATATGTGGGGAGAAGTGAAAACCCTAGAGGAGCTGAGATAAGAGGAGGGGGCTGTAAACAAAAAGGGATCACTCTTCATTCATTCAAGATCCATTCTACACACACTTGCAAAACCAGAAAATAGAGAGAGCAAACAAAAACCCTAAAAACCAGAAAAATAGGAAGCTTTGCAAACCAGAAAAGAGAGTGAGATAGAACCAAGAGGATCATAGAGAAACAAAACCTTCACAACATAGAGTGAAGAGGAGTGAGGTACATTCAACCAAGACCAAGGAGGACTTGCAAGAAGGATAGAAAGCTCTTGGGTATCCATTTCCTCCAACCTTTCTCCCTTTATTTTTTTGCTTACATTCATTTTGTTTACTCTTTTATGTATTGTTGTATTGTATGTTTCATGTAAGGTTCCAAAGGGACCAAAAAACCGTTCCTAAGAAACCACAAAAATGAAAGAAAAACATAGAAAAAGTTAGGTTTTTTACTCTGGTAGCTTGACACGGGCCATGTCCTACAACACGGCCACCCGTGTCGCACAACACGGCCACCCGTGTCGCACAACACGGGCCGTGTCATACAACACGGCCACCCGTGTTGCACCTCTGTTTGAGGTTTCCACATCCAAAAACCCCAGGCCTCACAACACGGGCCGTGTCACACAACACGGCCACCCGTGTTGCAGCTCTGTTTGCCCTAAAAATCATTTTTCACCCAGACTTTACAACACGGGCCGTGTCACACAACACGGCCACCCGTGTTGCACCTCTGTCACACTCCAAAACCCACATTGCATGCACCCTATGACACGGGCCGTGTCACACAACACGGCCACCCGTGTTACACCACTATTTTGCTACTTTTTTCGATATTTTACCTCCAAAAAATTTTTTCCGTTTTTATTGCGTGTCTCGATTTTTTTTTTGCCGACTAATCCCATATGTTTGTATGATTTTAGTATGAATGTTGCTATTGTCCTTGGTGACTTTTGATTCCAAAAACCTTTTTCAAAAAAACAAACTCTCGATTTTATCGAGCCATTTTCAACCCTTGTAAGTCGGCCACCTTGTGCGTCCGCCATCGACCTTGTTCGTATCACCTCAAATACTTTTACAAACAATAAATCTTGATCTAACGTCAAGTGGTTCTCTTTTCTCATAAAAAATCCAAAACACAATAACATAAACGATTAGAATCATGCACCACGAACTTTAAAGTGGTGGGAAAGGAGTGAGAATGGAGTTCTCCTACACTCGTTCCGAATGTTTTGGATACAAGGCGCTCGACTTGGTTATTCGAAACGTTCATTTCTATCCAAAGTATTTTGTGTATAATCCTAATCAAGAACAATTTCTCTTAAGAAACTTAAAAATAACATCAAATCATCAAACCTATTTTCGCCTTAGGGCGTCAATTCAAAAACCCTTTTTCAAGGTATAAAATCAACCAACAAACAACAATTTCACAAGCCTCCGAACTACGGAGCTCTGATTCTTCACTTCTTTTAAGTGAGGATACGTAGGCACAAGGGCCACAATCCTTGGCGAGCATTAAAATAAATAAACCAACCCCTCATTTCCTTAAGCAAGCAAACTCTTAATAAAAACACCCATTCACGCGAAATAACCTAGGAGGTTCCCATCGAGTACGATGGATGCGAGGGGGTGCTAATACCTTCCCCTCGCGTAACCGACTCCCGAACCCTAAGACTTGGTTGCGATGACCACGCTCTTTTTCCCAAAGGTTTTATCGCTATTTCCCTTTCCCTCTGTGGGATAAATAAAATCCGGTGGTGACTCTGTGTCATTTTTTCGCGTAGCGACAACGCTTAATACCTTCTTTCAGCTTCCAGCAACCTTTGGATTGGCAGATACAGTAACAATAGTCTTCATTGCAACCCGAAAATAAACCAGCTTACAACAGCTTCTTCTTAACAATCATCAGAGGAATAATCAGATCAGTCACCATAGAAACATAAGAACTATCATCAACAACATTAACAGTCTTCTCATGCTTAGGCATAGGAGTAGTAATCACATTAGGAGTCTCAGGAGGGTCAAACTCAATTTCTCCAGCATCAATCATATCCTGAATCTTATTCTTCAACACTCAACAGTTATTAGTATCATGCTCGGGGCAGTTCGAGTGATATGCACATCTTACATTGGGATTGTAACGAGGAGAGGAATTATTGAGGTTAGTAGGAGGATCCCTCACAGTAATCAGCTCCCCTTTCAGCATGTGTTGCAATGCCTGAGCCAATGACATGTTGAGCTTTATAAACACTCTCTTGGGTGCACCTTGCTTAGGCTGATTATTTGGTTGTTGATTCTGTTGTGTAGGTGCAGGGTTGGAGATCAGAACTACCCCCACAGATTGATTCCAGTTGTTCTTATTACGACCCTGTTGACCATAAACAGCATTAGATTCTTTTTTCCCACCAGAAGTCTTCTTAACAGTACTTGAAGAGGCATCTATCTGTATCTTACCACTTCGTATACCGTTTTCCACATGTTCTTTAGTCATTATAAACTTGGTGAAACCAGATGACGAGCCTCCAATCAGATGACTATAAAATGGACCAGTCAGCCTACTCATAAACATATCAACTAATTCCCTGTCAGTCAAGGGAGGTTGAACTCTGCTTGCAAGATCTCTCCATTTTTGTGCATACTCCTTGAAACTTTCTTTGGAACTCATGGACATGCTCTGAAGTTGAATGCGATTTGACGCCAAATCAAAATTATATTGATACTGCCTGTAGAAAGCTTCAGCAAGATCACTCCAGGTTCGGACGTTAATGCTCTCAAGTTGGTAATACCACTCCAGTTAGGCTCCTGTTAAGCTTTCCTGGAAGAAATGAATCCATAGCTTCTTATCAGCAGTATGGGGTTAGATTCTTTGGACATAAGACCTCAAATGTAGCTTCGGGCATGAGACACCATCATATATCCCAAAAACAGGAAGTTTGAGCCCAGTAGGAATGACAACTCCAGGAATCAAACTCAAATCTTCAAAGTCAAAACCAGACTTCTTCTGCAGATCCATAGCATTCACTCGGTCTTTCAACAACTTAATCTTCTCACTGTCAGTAGGATCATGATAATAATTTTCCTCCCAATCAGAATCACTAATAGCATCATGCAGACTGTCTTCTTTCTTCGCCAAGTATTCCTCTTCAGAATTCTCACTTTCATCATCAGTCTTGGTTGGACCCTTGAACCTCCTACCCAGGTTGATAAGGCCAACTGATTTCTTGGTCTTCTTCTTTTCCTTCTTGAGAAGAAGTGCCTTCAATTCTTCTTTTCCCTTGGTCAAGTTCAGGATTATCTCTTGAAACTGAGCATGCTGAGCTTGAAGTTCTTGGATAGTTTGATCGGGAGCCATTTCTGCTGAAATAAACAGCGAGAAGATGAGAAACCTGTAACGGAAACCTGTTATGCAATGATATGGTATGGAGATGCATAAAATAGTATTGCCCGTTAGGCTTACAGATGAAGGAACATAGAAATTATAAAGAAAATAAAGCATAGGAGATTCAAGTCTCCCGTAGACGCTTTCTCTTTGGGTTGAGATAGGTATTGAGATTCCGCTCCTCGTGAAGTTGCTTTGTTAGCTCCAACACCTTTTCTTTGTAAGCATGAAACTAAGTCTCAAAGGTATCTCTTTCCTCCTTCAGTTGAATCCAAGACTTATGCAACTCTTCCAGATCTGTAGGCATGTTCGGATGAAGAATAGTATAAGAAACATCTCCTTCAGCAACAGGCTCCACAGTTATTGGTAGGACAATAGGGTAAGGCATCATAAGAGTCTGAGCACGATACCGCACCCATCTGAGATAAGGTTCCATAGGAATGTAGTGCTTTGGTTCCAAAGTATTGTTGTTGATCTTATTCACCATGCTCCAAGCTCGTATAAACCTTTGATGGTAATCTTGAAGATCGTTGTCGTAATCAAACACAATACCCTAAATAAGCATGTCATGAGGACCATTACTCCGAGCGTAACCAAACTGACGTAGTGCTAGAGAAGGATTGTAGGTAATGCCTCCTCTTATGCCAAGGAGTGGCACATTAGGGAACTCTCCGCAACGGCCAATGATAGTGACATTCTCCATAGATCAGAAACACCAATGAATGTCTGAATGAGAAAGTGAAATTATTCTTTTAGACCATCTCTAACCTTGCACATTCTTCATCACAGATTGAGGAAGGTTTGAAATAAACCACCTTGATAGTAGAGGTATGCAACACGTCAGAGTTTCTCTCACCTTCGTAGTACGAGTATGAAGAGAGTGTAAGATATCTCCAAGCAAAGTAGGCACTGGATTATAAGTCATAAATATGTTGATGGCGTGTACATCTATGAACTGGTCTGAATTAGGGAACAACACTAAACCATAAATCAATAAGGCTAAGATCTCCTCAAAGGCATCATAACTCATAGCGTCCAGAAATATCTGGGCTTTCTCCATCAATACCTTAGCAAGAATACCCTTAGTTCCACTTCTCGTTTCCAATACAATGTCTGACTTCCTTAGATGTAGGGCTGCAACAATGACTTCAGGTTTAGGCTCTTTCCCTAAGCCTGTGAAAGGTTTCTTATCAAGGATATGCACACCAAGTAATTTGGAGAATTCTTCCATTATGGACACCAGCTGATAATCGGGAAATGTGAAGCAATGATGTTTAGGATCAAAGAACTGGAACAGAACACTCATCATATCTTCATCAAACCCTGAAGTAACCAAGTCAAGTAGGTGACCATGATTCTTGATGAATTTAGAGCTTTCAGAAACTTTAGAGACCAATTCCTTAAGCTTGAGAGGTATCCTTACAAAGTTGACTCGGATAGTGTTCCTACGAGCGGAAGCCATAACCTGCAATAAAGAATAAAGATAAATCCTTTGGTCCTTGAAATGGTTAGTGAGAATGCTATGCTTATGATGTCATGATGTCATGATGTTATGATGTTATGATGTTATGTCCGAACACGAACATGTGGCACACACAAGCAATTCACACAACAACCCTAGATTTAGAGGCTTGCATGAGATTTAAAGGTAAGTACCCTTCCACTGAAGTTTAGTTGGTTCATCCTGTCCTAGAAATAGTAACCGGGTTCTGTGGGATCTCAATATCATTGATTCTTCTCAAAGGTCATTGTTCAGTAGGCAACTGACTTGCCAACCAAAACTCCCTTAGATTATAATCTCAATGAGTGTAGTATCGAGTATCAACCAACTTCAGTCTTCACCAAAGCCGGTTATCTCACTACTTTCTAAAGGCCAAGATGGGTCAATTAGGGTTCTAAAAGTTAGTTAGTGTTAATGGCAACGTATGACAGCCTCATATTATCCTCAACTGACTTAAGGAACATAAGTACCCACCAAGAAGTCACACTAACTGTAGCCACCAGGTCAACCATATCGGTATACGCCGTACAGTTTCCTTGGTCTATTGCTACTTACCTAAGGTACACTAGATCCGGGTTAGGATCTTTCACACAAAAGCCCAACAAGTAAGTAAAGCAAGCAAGACAAACAAATAAGTGATCTAATTCCTAAGGGAACCCTTCTTTTACCAAGTACTCCCCAGCAGAGTCGCCAGCTCTGTAACACGGTGGAAGAACTGACTTGGTGTTTTTGTTTGACAAAAACATGTGCGGATAGCAAGAGTTGCTACCGAATTTTATTTTATCCAATAGGAAAGGCTATAAAAGAACAGGAAAGACATTTTTGAAAAGATTTTGAGTTCGGGGGGTAGGTTATATAAAGGGAAGGTGTTAGCACCATTTATATCCATGGTTATCCATGGGCTCTTAGTTACTTAGCTCACTTGTTTGTTTGAAAAATAATGTGAAGTGTATGTTTAGAAAAGATTTTCAGAAGTTCTTTATAGTGATCCTCGTATGGATGTATACAAAGCCTTGAGTTTGAAAATATTTTGAAAGTGGGGTGTAAAGAATGTTTTTTGAAAAAAGTGAGCAAGTATTTAAGTGCTACCTACCCTAAATTTGTAAGGTCTTTCTTGTTATTTATTTCCTTTAAGGGTAAGACTGTCCTTACTACTAGTGAGTAAGTAGTCTTTACCTTGGATGTTAAGGGACGGGCGTATGGTCATTGTATGGTTAAAGAAGGCAACATGTAGGGGTGTCTTAGTAATTCGAAGGGACTATCATCATTTTTGTAGGGTCATCGAGGGACAAGATCATTTATTCTGTAGGCAACTTCGAAGGGACTATGATCCTTTTAACTTTAAAGGGACTTGATGATTTATCTGTTTGCAGGGACATCGCTTAAGACACCCCTACGTTCGAGGGACTTGACCATATTAAGGCAACTAAGAGGGGTAACCCTAGGAGGTGTAGATGGCGATCGTAGAACGATCGACTTACGTGTGTGGGATTATTTTCAGATATTTCTTTTATTATTGATTCTCTAAGTCCAATTTATTTAATTAGATCTTTTCACGCCCTAGATTACTAACCAAGCAATTAAATATTTACGAAAATAATTATAAAAAAAAACAAGAAATAAAGTCCTAAACTATTACACGGCTTCGGGGCAATTACAGAATACTCGGTGCGAAAAAATAAATTACATAAGGAAAATCCTATACAATCTTCTAAATAACATAAATAATGCAATGAAAATAAATTAAATTAGGAAATTAATTGTTAAAAAAAAGATCATGTTTAGAAAATGAGGGTCTAATTAGGGTTAGTGAAAAATTAGGGTTTTTAAATTAATCTAAACCTAGTTATATTCATTTACAATTTTAATTAATAAATTAAAAAAAAGTTATGTGAGACAAAAAAAATATAAAATTATATTATAAAATTGATTTTAAGAAAAATAATTAGTGAGCAGTTAGTAAAGATTAATAGTTAATTAAATTAATAATAATGTTTTAATAATAATAACTATAAAACATAAAATAAAATAAAAAGAAAGGAAGAAATACACTAAAGATAAATGGGGGAAGGCCTGAAAATGTCCGTACGAAGAGTTTCGACTCTTGAAAAGCTTATGCCTTAACCATGGCACTTCTTGAAACCTGTATCATATCTTGCAAACAAATGATCAAAACAAACCTAAACATGATTATGAAGATCATTATGAACAGAAAATATGATAAAGTGCAATAAAATCAAAGATTAGAAAGAAAAAAAAGAAGAATGAGAGGCGACATGTTCATGGGATGCACTTCGTGAGGTCTCAACCTTCAAGTCTTTGTGGGATAGGTTCCTAGGATCTTGAGGAATGTGAATGGAGTTGTAGAGCTGATTGAATCTTATTGCAAAGTTGTTTTAAGATTTTTATAAGGTTCTTATGGCTTCCAAAAAAAAATTTTCTCTCCTCCTTTTTCATTATGACTTTGTTGTGTATATAAAGTAGTGTAAATTAGGGTAAACAATTGGGCCTTGGTTGGAGTTTTATGGGTTGCTTGAAGATGAAGGAGCCAATTATCATAATTGTCAAAAAAAATCAAATTAAATCATACCATATTGGTCTTGAACGGATTTGGATGACTTCAATCACTTTGAATACCATATATTTGATCTCAAAGTAAATCTTAAATCAAATCTTTGATTTTTTATAATTTATTTTAATTAAAAATGATTTTAAATGATAAAAATAAAAAATAATATAAAATAAATGATAAAAATCAGAAAATATGGTCATTGGGTCGTGAGTGACTTTATCTTCAAGTTTGGGTTGCAATATTATGGGCCCATTTGGAAAGAATTTGAGTTATGGCCCTTTCTACTTCATACACCCCTTGAAACATTACCAACTTTGACAATGCATAACTTCCTCAATTTTAATGTTATGGAGGTGTTCTAAGACATTTTAGAAATTATAGAGTGTCCTCTAATCAACCCTTTTGGTCCCATGTCCATATTTTATTTACCATTTTCAAATTATGAGCTTTGGAAAAAGTTGACTTTTTGTTGACTTTTAAAAGGACCTATAATGTCTTGGCTCATATCTTTCAAATGAAACTTTTTTAGGCTTGGCTTGTGAGACACAAAGTTGTAGAGAATTAAACTTCCTACAAAATGAGCTTTAGATGGGAAATTTTTTATGAAACATGTGAAAGTTATGGCTGGTCAAAGTTTAGTTGACTTTTCCTACACAATCCTAATTTAGCAACTTCTGATTCTTGATGGTCTAAGGTTTCCCTGTTGAATCATGATCGACCTTGATCAAATGATGAATTTCACCTCGTAATATTGATGTTGACCAGAAAATCTTGAAGTTTAACTTTGAGTTGACCACAATTGTCCTCAGTTGACTTTTTGACCAAGTTAACTGATTTTCAGGTATTTGAGCATCTGACTGGCCAAACTTGTGAGGAAAGCTCTGAAACTTGACATGGGGATTTCTTTGAAGTATGTGATATGTTATGAAGTGAATTTTAAGTTTTAAAATTCCATTTTGCTCGGGGAGACTCAAAACCCTATTTCTAAGATCCACTGTTCAGGATGAAGCTTTGAAGAAACCTTCAATCCCTTTGACCAATTGCGAATCTTGTGACTATTAAGTAACCTCTTGGGACAAATTGTCTTGAATATGGGAGGTTAAATTTTGGGGTACAACAGTTTGGAAAAAAGAGAAGAAAAAAAACTCTGGCTGTGATTTTTCGTTATTTGATGTGATAGCGTATGTCCTTTGGACGATATGCGATGCATTCGCTCCTAGGTCATAGCCTTTTGTGAAACATGAGTTACAAACAATAATCAATGCACTTCTTCTATAATAGACACAAAAACAATTTCAAACTTCATAAACAAGAGTTTCATTAACTCTTAGTTCTACCGCAAACAGGTAACGCCTAAGTCTCCAATGGTCGAGCTGCGTACCCCTAACTGCTAGAACTGTTTGTTAACCCTAACCGAGTAAAAACATTTGAACGAACCAGTGTTCTTATTTTCCCAAACTAAATTTCCTCTGATTTCTCATACCAGATGAGAATACGTAGGCACGAGACGGCGATGTCTCGACGAGCAACCTTCCCCACCCTTTCACCCATAGTTAGCCGAACTACGTTGACTCTGACTTTCCCATTGCACGAGGGAATACGTAGGCACAGAGCGGCGATGCTCTGCCGAGTCTCTTTTCTTTTCTTTCATCCCTGAGACCTTTAGTTAGATAGTAAACACCCTTTAGATAGAAAAACAAGCGTGGATCCCGTCGAGTACGACGGACGTGAAGGGTGTTAATACGTTCCCCTTGTGTAATCGACTCCTGAACCCGAGACATGGTTGTGATGACAGGTCTTTTCCCTTTTCCTTAGGTTTTCTCTGATCGTTTCCTTTCCCTTTTTGGGGAGAAATAACTAACGGTGGCGACTCTTCTGTCATTGTCGGCACCTTTTTTTCGCAGTAGCGACACTATTAAGCAAAAGTTAGGATCAACAAAGAGTAATAACCAAAAGTTGTGAGAAAGATGCTACTAACCAAGAGTTAGAATCACCCAGAAGAGATTACCAACCAAAAGTCGAGATAGCATCCACAAAACAACGGACTACCAACCAAAAGTTGGGATAGCATCCACAAAATGACGGACTACCAACCAAAAGTTGGGATAACATCCAAAAAACGCCAGACTACCAACCATAAGTTGGGATAACATCCATAAAACGACGGACTACCAACCAAAAGTTGGGATAACATCCTTAAAACGACGGACTACTGTTGCACCCCAAAATTTGACCAACTACTTATCGCTATTTGGCTCATGTTTCGACTCATTTCATTTTGCATTTGCATACTGTGTACATTGCATTTTTCAGTCAGATTAACTTTATCGGGATTATAGCCCTCTGATCACGTTTCAGGCAGTTTCATACCATTTCGAATACGAGGATTTATTTTGAGAATTGGTGCTCGTCCCGGTGTTTTCAGCTCTTGCTGTTATTTTGAGGACATCTCGGTGTCCGGTTTTTACCGTTTATTTCGCTATGTTCGTGTATCTGCTTGCTAATCAATTTAATCGGCTTCCTTGCATTTTTAGATTTTCCCCTTTATTTTCTAGAGTTGTAATTCTTTTAAATAGATTTTAATAGTCTTTTAGAGGTTTATTTTCTATTATAGAGTTTAATAGAGTTTTAATAGCAATTTCCTATTTTTAGAATAATTCATTTCTAGAATATCAAATAGTTTTTAAATAGATTTTAATAGAATAATTGTTTTTCTAGATTTAAAATAGATTTTTAATAAGTTTTTAGATTTAATTTATTTTTTAGGAATTACTTTAATCATTTTTAGAGATTAATTGGTTTAATAGAGTTTAAATCATTTCATATTTTAGATTAATTTCTTTTTAGAGTTAACTAGATATTAATTAGCATTTTAGGAGGTTTAATTAGATTGATAGCTTTAATTAGTTATTAGGTTAATCCTTTTTTAATTAGGGATATTAATTAGTTGTGGTTAATTAGGAGTTAATTGAGTCTTAGTAGTATTAATCAGGTCCATTAGATTTAAGTGAATCATTAATCCATTAATTAGTGTAATTGAATCAGAGTTTAACAGTTTTGGTGGGCCAGATGGCATATTTTTGGAGGCCCAGGTCCATTCTGCTCGCCACATGTCGTATAAAGAGAGCACCCACACGTGGCACTCTCTCTCCACCACCTCATTCACATGTGTATCCATCTCACGCCGCCACACACTTCTCTGCATGCACACGCCACCTCACCCCACACGTGGCCTCCATTCACCCCCTCTCTCCCATGCGTGTTGACACGCGTCCACCACCACTTCCTCCTCGCCGCCGGCCATGCAAACGGCCGAAGGCTTCACCTTTAAAATCAAACTCTTCCATCCACGGCCAACAACTCGCCGGAATCAACAAATACTCACCGGTAACTGTAAAAATCCACCGGTAACCGTCACCGGAACTCATCAATTTTCCAGATTTACTCCATCAATCTTCATCGTGTTCTTGATGATCTTCATCAAATCAACCACCGTCCGTTCATCAGTTCTTCATCACCAGAAATCATCCAACTCCCAGAAACACTCACCGATTTCCAGATTTGGTTCAATGATCTTCAAGAGCTTCATCTTCTTCGTGAAGACTCTCAAGAAGATTTTCTAGAAATTCTCAGATCCATCAGACATTCATCATCCAAGAACCTTCAATGAGCTTCATCCGCTTCCATCGTCATCTGTTTCCAGATCACCACCAAATCAACAAAAACTTCATCCATTCAACTGTTTCCAGATCTCGCCATCCTTGTTCGTCTAAGCTTCACAGATGTTCATCAGATTTTCTTCGAAGATCTTCAAACCAACCTTCCGTTGTTCTTTAACGTTTTCAACGAACCTTCATATGCGTTCTTCAGAGTTCTCAAGAACCTTCAACATCCAAACACCATAGATCTCCAGATTCAACCTTCAAGATCTTCATCATCTCCATGAATCTCATCATCAAACTTCCATTACTAGTCTCAATCCACTAGGAACCGCAAGATTCGCCTTGATCCTCAACATGCAAAGAAGCCTCGAGCTCCATCATCGTGAGCAACATGTCTCATCTCCAGATTCGACCTCCATTATTTTGTTGAGTTCAGTAGAAGGTATGAACCTACGACGAACGTGAAGGAATAATGTTGAATGGTGAAGTGTGAGATTGGGAAAGGTTGAGTTTGGGGTTGACAACGGCGGCGCCTCTGAGGCAAGACGGAGAGAAGAGAGGAAGATTAGGGTTCTCTGCTGAGATTGAGAATGAGGAAGACGAGGGCCTGGGTGATTGGGCCTCGTGGCCCAACTAGCCTTTCCTGATCCGTACACCCTCTGTTTCCCATTAGAACCCCCCTCTGGATTGTTTTTTTTATGGTTGGGCCGGGCCCAACGAACTTCTGAATCACACCCCTCACAATTACCATCGCACCCCCCCCCCAGTTTTTGTTTTTTGTTTTATTTTTCGAATGTATTGTGGGCTTAAAGCCCAGAGTGGTTTTTTTTCTCTGCCTTACCCCCAGTTTGCAGATTGTACCCCCCTCCCCTTTGCAATTTAATTTTTCTCTTGTATTGGAGGTGTGATTGTAATAATCATAGTTTTATTTTTCTATTTTTTTAGGGATTATAGTTTCATTTTCCTAGGATATTATTGCATTAATATAGAATTTTATTCTAGTTTTCTTTATAGAATATTATAGATTTTAATATAGAATTTCTGTTCTATTTTCTTTAGGATATTATGGATTTAGATACAATTGTTTTTATGCTATTTTCATATGCAATTTCCTTTTAATATTTCTTTAGAATATTTTCTGTTAGGATTTAATTGCCGTATTTTAGGAGTAGACTTTTATTTCCATTTTGTCGTTGGATTTCTCTCCTATTTTCGTTTCTTATCTGATTTTATCTTCGATTTTATTGTTGGCTGGCCGTGTGACACGATTCAATTGGAGAATGATTTTCGATATCATTTCTCTATCTTATCTTTGACACGGATATCAATACGCTACCTCTGAGAGTTCGATTTCTCGTATGAGTCGAACCATGACGGTCTAAGCGTTACATTGTTACTGATTCGAGTGTCCTCGTCAAGGACCCGGAGAAGAGAAGATTGGAATGGAGCTTGCACACATGTCAGGAGCCAATGGAGCCGCTTCGTTCAACATCATCATCTTATTCAAGTCTTCGTGCAACCGTCGAGTGTTGTGAGCTTTAGCGTTAGATACATAGGAAATGACAGTTGAGGAGTTTCTTCTCAATCATCTAGGATGTCTAGTATGGTACCCTTTGGGTGACATGCGACGCATTCGCTCCTACGTCTTAGGTTCTTGCGTGTGTGTCCCGAGTTCCTTCCCGTTTAGGCGTAAGCCTGCTTCATCTTTGTTCTCGCCCCCGTGCGATCGAAACCCTTTTCTCTCGCGTTCAGGCGATTGAGATCCCTTCTCTTGCACCTGTGCAATCGAGACTCGTTTTCTCGTCGAACTACGTAAGCTTTGATCTCTCATACCTGTTGAGAGTATGTAGGCATATGATGCGATATCCTAGCAAGCTCCCTTATCCCTTTTCCCTGTTTTGCTGTGGTTGGCTGAACTACAGCTGCTCTGATTTCTCGTACCAAACGAGAATATGTAGGCATAGGATGCGATATCCTAGCGAGCACACTAACAACTAACTTCTCTGTTCTCTTGTTGTCGTGCGATCGAGACTTTCCTGCTGACGACTGATGTTCCCTTTCTCTTGCCCGAGTGCAATCGAGACCAGACTGTAGTTCTAGAACCCGTAGGTTCCCATACCTTTGAAACCTGACATACTACGTTCGTTCTACCGCAAACAGGTAACGCCTAAGTCTCCGTCGAGCGAGCAGCATACACCTAACTGCTAGAATGCGTACGCTAGTATCATCAATCCTTTCTCTCACCCCTGTGTGAACGAGAACACCCTGTCTAGCCGTAGTTTCCAGAACTACGTAAGCTCTGATCTCTCAAGCCTGTTGAGAGTACGTAGGCACAATACTGATGTATTAGCGAGCCACTTTCCCCGTAACCCGTAGTTAGCCGAACTACGTTGACTCTGACTTTCCCATTGCACGAGGGAATACGTAGGCATAGAGTGTGATGCTCTATCGAGTCAGTTTCTTTCTGTTTAGCTTTAGAAGCCGTAAATAGATTGTTTTTCACCCGTAGACAAACCAACAAGCGTGGATCCCATCGAGTACGATGGACGTGAGGGGTTCTAATACCTTCCCCTTGCGTAACCGACTCCCGAATCCAGACATTGGTTGCGATGACCTTGTCTTATACCTTTTTCGTCAGGTTTTTCCAATCGTTTCCTTTCCCGTTCTGAGGGATAAATAACGAAAGGTGGCGACTCTTCTGTTTTGCCGGCACCTTATTTTCGCAGTAGCGACAACTGGCGACTCTGCTGTGGATTTTGGATAGTTTCCTGGGGATCCAACGTCCCTTATGCGAGTCAATATGGGGATCCAACGTCCATGTATGAGAGTCAATCCTAGCGCTTGCGTGTTTACCTGTTGGGTTGTGTTTATTTATCTCCTTTTATTTCTCGCATTTTATTTTCAGTATGATATGATTATATGTGTTGTTGTGGGAGGGGCATTCTGATGAGTGAGAAGCCAGACCCAGGCTTGAGTGTACTTAGCATTAGTTGTGGAAATTAGTGGGCGCGTGCTTGCTTTGCAGGCACTAGTGTCTCATGAAATCCACGCTCAGACGAGGTTCTCCCGGTTGACTTCTTTTCCATCCCTTTGGACTTGAGGGGTTGTTGGTTTGGAGGATTGTCGACTCTGGGGACCGATCATTTGGGATTCAGCTAAGTGAGGCCGTTTCAAGAGATGATGATGCCACACCTTCTGGGTATCGTATCATCGTTCTTCAAAGTCTGTGACGCTGATGACCGCATAGGACGCCGAACTTGTGTCAGTTTAGGTCCATACCCGCGAGTGGGAGGGTTTTTGCAGGAAACTTGACTTCCAGCTTACCCGGTATTGTTGGTTTTCTCTCGTCAGAGAAAACTTATCCCGTCAGCAGTGCAGCAGTAATTAGAGCTTTGTGGGGGTTGTGATCCCGTGTTTGCTGCATCTTGCATTACATTTGCATAATCATCTTTGCATCATATTGCATATCACTCTCCAGCTAGCCAGAGCTCTTATCAGTCTTTGTTTTGCTTCAGAGGGTGATTCTCCAGTGTTTGGTCCGAGCAAGGGTTGATTGTTAGAGGACGACCAAGGGGTTGAAGCAGAATTGAGCAGAATCAAGCAGTGAAGTCAGTTGAAAGTTGTTGGTAGTTATGTCAGAGAGCAACTTCCAGTTTGTTGATACCTTGTCAGGTTTCACTATGACGTCCAATCCTCTGTATGGTTCTATGTCTGATGAAGACTTTCCGCAAGTGAACAACCTTACTGCAATTCGACTTGTACAGACTTCTGTTGAAGACCGGGATCTACATGAGCAGTTTGTTGTCCGAAGTGAACGCTCTCCTTCTATTGATACCTCAGACTATCAGGGTGTTGTTTTCCCTGTGCCAAATTCCCGAAGAGAGGTCCCGATAACAAAGACTGAAGACCCATTAGCTCTCGTGTATGCTAAAAGGTTTCGTGCGTTGGATGAAAGATTCAAAGCCTTGGAAGTTAAAGATGTTGTTAACCCCAATGCCGCAGACATGTGTCTGGTTTCTGGCCTAGTGTTACCTCCGAAGTTCAGAGCGCCGAGGTTTGAAAAGTATAAAGGAGATAGTTTCCCGAGGCAACATCTGGTGATGTTCTGCCAAAGAATGACTTTGTTTATGCATAACGACAAGTTGATGATTCACTGCTTTCAAGATAGTCTAATTGGGGCATCTCTGAATTGGTATATGCAGTTAGAGGGTAATCAAATCCGATCATGGGTGGACTTAGCCAATGCTTTTCTAAAACAGTATGACTATAACCTGGACATGGCTCCTAGTCGCATGCAGCTGCAAGAATTGCCTCAAGAGAACAATGAACCTTTAAGGAAGTATGTTCAGAGATGGAGAGGATTTGCTGCCAGAGTGCAACCACCGCTTCTAGACCAAGAGTTAAAAGGAATGTTCGTAAACTCCTTGCAGAGCCCGTACTTCGAAAGAATGCTTGGAGTTACACCAAATTTCTCTGAATTGGTAAGGGCAGGAGAGCGCATCGAGTATGGTGTAAAGACTGGAAGAATTCAGAATGTTTCGAGCAGTCAGGCTGGTGAAACCGAATCTCTCTGTAGCTTTCAAGCTGAAGATGAAATTGTGGTCAATGCAGTCATGACAGATGTTGGGTATTCTCAAGGCGAATCGGTGAAATCTGTTGGTTCTTCGTCTTCTCAGCGGTCGGTATCCTCTGTGTCTCGTTATTCTGGACAGACAATTGTGCCTAGGGCACCACATCGGGAACATTATGTCGCTCCTCTTGCAAATCCACGAGCCTATGGCCGAGGTTATCAGAATCAGCGTCAGAATCAGAACCGACCTCGTAACAACTTGGAACGAAGGAATGCTCTTTCTCATCCGGTGCTTGTGCTGTATAGTCCAATTCTGCCACATTTGATTCAGAATTCTTTGGTGGAACCTAAAGCTCTTAAGCCCGTGCCAGAGCCTTACCCTCCTGGGTACAATCCCCATGCTCAGTGTGGATACCATGGTGGATCCCCGGGGCATTCAACTGAAGATTGCAAAGCTTTCCAGGCAAAAGTGCAACAGTTGATCGACAAAGGGTGCATTTCCTTTCCAGAAGGAGTTTTGGTTGTGCATGACAACCTCTCAGCTGTCTGAGCTTGCAGATTCAGAGGGTTATTTCCAGAAGCCGGTGGTCCAGACAGGCAGACGTCCTCAACATTGGCAGTCCTCAGACTTTTTATCATTTGCATTTATAGTTTCCTTTCTGTTAGTTACTACTTGCTGTTAAACATTATTTGTTTTGAATGGTAATATTGATAAAGTGACTATGCATTTTTCTGAATTAATCATGTCGCTGTCGCTCATTTATTGCATTGCACTGACACTTGCATTTTATTCACTCCACTTTATCACTATGATTAGCAAAGATTGGAGGGAGGATGACGGAACTGAATACTCATAACCGAGGATCGTACGCTTTCGGATAAAACCCTGCCTATGATGTACAGGCATTGTTTTAAATCCCTTAAACACTAGAGATATAAGGAGTTAGTCCCTAGTCAACCACTTCGAGCCGAGAAGTAGGAGTTTCTTTCGGACTTTTAAACCCTCTCATCTTAACCCGGGGCAGGGTAGTCGTCAGTTAGCTTGAACGAGCGTTCAAGCCTTATAGAGGAGTGTCTCCATTCAAGGACCAATCACAGTTTATTCCTCTCAAGAGGTCGTACCTCGTCAACCGCAGTGGTTAAACTTCACCAATCAGGAGTGAGACAGTTATAACCCTTACGGAGCAAGCAAGACAACCAGTGTCACACGACTTGTTCCAAGCAAAAAAAAAAGAAAAAAAAGAGAGTCCGCTAAGTAAAAAGAAAAGAAAAGCTGGAAAGCAAATACTTAGGCAAAAACCAGGGCATCCCGCTGGACTTCAAAAGAAATCGGAAAGAACTCAAAAGAGTCAGTCCAGGCAAAAATTAGGGAATCAAAAGAATAAAATGAAAGGATCTCAACAGAAAAATCCTCAAACAAGGACAAAGTCGTGTGGATACAGACACTGAAAACGAAAGAGGAGTAACTGTCACTCCGAAAACCTTGTGAGTTCCTTAGCCATTGTTCCTAACATTCCTCGAAGAGGTGAGCGCTCGTGCTAGGTTAACTGAACATTAGGATCAGAGATCATCACGTAGAAGGGGTGGGTACGAATCATGACTTGAGACTAATATCCCTTGTTTCACGAACCGTGAACCCGACCACGATACAACCCTTAAAAGACCTAATTGAGGCAGGGTTTACTTTGAAAGCGCATTACGATAAGGTTGAGTAACCTGACTCCTACATGATTTGCTAATTATATCCTTGTTGTATTTTCCACTGATCAAATTAGCACTACGTTTGAACTCTTTGGTTCATTCGTCACTCACTATCATGACACGTAAATGAGTGACAACATTTTTTTTCAAAATCTGCATGAACACTGCATTAAAATTACCATTCGTGAATAGACAATTTTAATTGCAGGTCAGTGATTGACATGGAGGAAATTCCAATAGGGAATAATCAGTCAAGACTGAATCATTCAGCAGGCTGGATCAGAATGGTATACTATGAAGCCCTGTGAGTTTGGGGCATTGACTTCCAGTGAGTTTGGAATCAGTTGGTCTGAGGACAAGTCCCGAAGGATCGGGTGATTTTATGGGACAGTTTGTTCGAGAAGCAGTTGATCAGAGGTGAATCTTCTCGAGACCCAATCAGGGGCAGTTATCCCGAACTCCTGTGATTTGAGGGCAGATCCCTCCAGTGTTCAATCAGGGCAGGTTAAGTCGCTCAATGCTCATTCGGGGGCAAGCTACTTCAGGAGTATATTGAAACCAACCCTGCTGAGAGTTAGTTAGTTGAGGATGAATCCTCCCGTTGTACAGATACTGGGGCAAGCCATCTCGAGGTCGCCTCGTGGCAAGCTGCTTTCTGTTCAGAATGAATTTTTCCCAAGAGTCGGATTGGGGCAAGTTGAATTGCACCGGAGCAAGTGGTTCAAGCGAGTTTGTTCACCCAGCAAGAGTTGAGTGTCGGGAAATCGTGTCATTACCCTACCAAAAAACCTGAACCTTCTGAAGAAGCCTTGCTGCCATTGGATTGTTATCCTACAGCCTAAACTTGTTACTTACCGTATAACCAAAGTCATTTCCAAAGCCCAGTTCTCGCCTGGCAAACCTCCAAAGCCCAGTCCTCGTCTGGCAAACCTGTAACCAGTTCTTGCCTGGTCCGCCTTTCTCAGAATACCAGTTCTCGTTTGGTGCGTGTCAGCTTTTAAACCAGTTCCCGTCTGGTCGCCTTTTCCTTGACCCACTGTTTAACCAATTCTCGTCTGGCTAACGCAGTTTTAAAGCCCAGTTCTCGTCTAGCAAACCAGAAATCAGTTCCCGTCTGATATCCAAAACCTAGAAGTCAGTTCTCGTCTGACAACTTAAACCCTTTTGCCACCAGTTCTCGTCTGGTAGTCTACCCTCGAATGCTAGTTCTCGTCTAGTATGTCCCCTTCAAATCCACTTTTGTTGGTAACCAGAAATAAATCCCTATCACCATAAACCTATCCCTAAACTAGAAAAAGCCTAATTGTACCTGGCCCCGTATTCCCGGTGACATGTGCTAGTACATTCCCTGACACGAGGCTCGAATGATCTCGGTTCTCTATGATTGGTGTTCTGTATTCCCTTAGGGGGTGATGTTGTTAAATCAGGAAATTTTCTTCAGCAGAGATGTACAGTTAAGATTGACTCTCCTCAGCTGTTTGAGATTGCAACAAGTTGAGATGGCATTTGTCCTTTATCAGAGTAGGGTCAAAATTATCCTCAGCAGGGCGAGATTGATGTCCCCGACAGAGTATAGCCATCCCCGGCAGATTGATTGTACATTCCCAACAGTTTAGGATCGAAGTTCTCCCTGACAAGCTGATTTGGGTTTATTTCCCCAGCACTGGGTCAGGTGCAGTTTCTCGTAGGGTTCACAAGTGTTCAGCCCTCGATAACGCAGACTGAAGTCTCCAGCGGAATTGAAATCCCCCACAGAGTTTATCCTCCCCGGCAGGTAGGATTTATTCTAGCGGCTGGTTACCCACCCTCAGCCGAGTTTGCAGTTCTCCAAGAGAGCCGAGTCCTTGGAAGTCGTCGAAGCCATGATTGGTGCTCCCCAGTAGAGTGTTGAATAACTGATGCTGTATTTCCCCATCGGAGTCGTTATCTCCTGGAAAGTTTTGCCGCGAAGGCCGTGCAGTTTATTTCTGCGTCTGATATCGTTTCCTGAGCAGTTTGTAGTTCGTGTTCCTAATCGAGCAAGTATAGGTTCTCGAAGAACCTTACTCCCCTGCAGCAGTCGCCTGGAGTTTGTATCCCCAGGATTAGTCCAATTGAGATTGGCGTGACTTCTTCTCCTCGGCAGGATGATTCCTTCCTCCACCAGAGTGATTCCTTCTCCCTGACAGGAGGATTTTCCCTTCAGCGTTTATTTTGATGATGGGGTCGCAGCATTTTGCATGATTGCATATCATTTACCCTAAAATGCGTAGCATTTCCACCGTGTGGAGCATTGCGCCATTGTCAAAGCATATGCATATGAAACATGAGCTAGGTCGTTACCGTTCTTATTTTGCAGGTGTTCCTACGCAGAATGGTTCGCTCAAGATGATTCTTGAATTCCCCAGGGAAGTTGTTTTGCTTAAGATGATTCTTGAATTCTCCAGTGAAGTCGCCAGAGTTGGTTGCTCAAGTTGATGCTTAGAGTCCCCGACAGGGAGTTTGCTCAAGATGATTCCTGAAATCTCCAGCAGAGTTATTGGTCCAAGATGATTCTTGAAGTCCTCAGCAGAGTTTATTCAGGATGATTCCTGAATCCCCGAAGCAGAGTTACTTGATAGTTCTCCAGAATCCCCAGCGGAAATGTGTCATCCCCAACAGGTTTTTGAACAGAGAAGTTGAGATTTCCTTGAAGACTTAATGATTGAAATCCGACAGTAGTGCCAAACTATCAAGACTTACTGACGAAGTCCAACTGTGATGTCGAAGCAGTTCTCTCAGCTGATGCGGAGTGCCCGACGGCGAAAGAATAGATATCCCTATTGGGTTCATGATTGACCGAGGATTTTATTTCAGACTTACTGACGAAGTCCGGCTGACGCCCGAGATGTTCTTTAAATGCCCGACGGCATGATTAACTTGATTGTTAAAAAGTTCTTAATGACCTGATGAGTCCCGAGGAATTTTTCTGCTGCCGCGCCGCAGAATGCCTGACGGCAATATCAGCTACGTATCACCGGTTGCCGAGTGACCAGTGATCCCTTGATGACTCGAGGACGAATATCTACAGCAAAATCAGATGATCATCCTGACGGAGATTTGAGATTAGACCCTTCACCGACTACCGTGTGACCAATTTCCCCAGCAGAGTTGTCGCGCAACTGTCATGCTCAGTTTCGAAGATGTACCTACCAATCGGAGTACGGTGTACAAATCGCTCGTTGCTGTGTAACCAGTGATCCCTCAATGATTTGAGGACGCAATGATATCAGATGAATCAGAGAATCATCCTGAAGGAGGTTCAGATCAGTATTTCTCCAGCTAGTTGCCGTGCAGCTACCATTTCAGTTTCCGAAGATTTGTTCCCATCAAAGTACCGTGTACTTGTGCAGTTGGCAAATTTCTGGGTTCTTTTTTGTATTCAACCGTCTTCTACCTTTGAATGATTGAAAGCTGCTCGCTTATCAACCCTTCAGGTCCAAGCCGTTTGAATAGGGGCAGCTGTTGCACCCCAAAATTTGACCAACTACTTATCGCAATTTGGCTCATGTTTTGACTCATTTCATTTTGCATTTGCATACTGTGTACATTGCATTTTTTTAGTCAGATTGACTTTATCGGGATTATAGCCCTCTGATCACGTTTCAGGCAGTTTCATACCATTTCGAATACGAGGATTTATTTTTAGAATTGGTGCTCGTCTGGGTGTTTTCAGCTCTCGCTGTTATTTTGAGGACATCTCGGTGTCCGGTTTTTACCGTTTATTTCGCTATGTTCGCGTATCTGCTTACTAATCGATTTAATCGGCTTCCTTCCATTTTTAGATTTTCCCCTTTATTTTCTAGAATTTTAATTCTTTTAAATAGATTTTAATAGTCCTTTAGAGGTTTATTTTCTATTATAGAGTTTAATAGAGTTTTAATAGCAATTTCCTATTTTTAGAATAATTCATTTCTAGAATATTTAATAGTTTTTTAATAGATTTTAATAGAATAATTGTTTTCCTAGATTTAAAATAGACTTTTAATAAGTTTTTAGATTTAATTTCTTTTTTAGGAATTACTTTAATCATTTTTAGAGATTAATTGGTTTAATAGAGTTTAAATCATTTCATTTTTTAGATTAATTTCTTTTTAGAGTTAACTAGATATTAATTAGCATTTTAGGAGGTTTAATTAGATTGATAGCTTTAATTAGTTATTAGGTTAATCCTTTTTTAATTAGGGATATTAATTAGCTGTGGTTAATTAGGAGTTAATTGAGTCTTAGTAGTATTAATCAGGTCCATTAGATTTAAGTGAATCATTAATCCATTAATTAGTGTAATTGAATCAGAGTTTAACAGTTTTGGTGGGCCAGATGGCATATTTTTGGAGGCCCAGGTCCATTCTGCATGCCACATGTCGTATAAAGAGAGCACCCACGTGTGGCACTCTCTCTCCACCACCTCATTCACACGTGTATCCATCTCACGCCGCCACACACTTCTCTGCATGCACACGCCACCTCACCCCACACGTGGCCTCCATTCACCCCCTCTCTCCCATGCGTGTTGACACGCGTCTACCACCACTTCCTCCTCGCCGCCGGCCATGCAAACGGCCGGAGGCTTCACCGGTAAAATCAAACTCTTCCATCCACGGCCAACAACTCGCCGGAATAAACAAATACTCGCCGGTAACTGTAAAAACCCACCGGTAACCGTCACCAGAACTCATCAATTTCCTAGATTTCCTCCATCAATCTTCATCGTGTTCTTGATGATCTTCATGCGACGCATTCGCTCCTACATCTTAGGTTCTTCTGTGTGTGTCCCGAGTTCCTTCCCGTTTAGGCGTAAGCCTGCTTCATCTTTGTTCTCGCCCCCGTGCGATCGATACCCTTTTCTCTCGCGTTCAGGCGATTGAGACCCTTCTCTTGCCCCTGTGCAATCGAGACTCGTTTTCTCGTCGAACTACGTAAGCTCTGATCTCTCATACCTGTTGAGAGTACGTAGGCATAGGATGCAATATCCTAGCGAGCTCCCTTATCCCTTTTCCCTGTTTTGCTGTGGTTGGCTGAACTACAACTGCTCTGATTTCTCGTACCAGACGAGAATATGTAGGCATAGGATGCGATATCCTAGCGAGCACACTAACAACTAACTTCTCTATTCTCTCGCTGCCGTGCGATCGAGACTTTTCTGCTGACGACTGATGTTCCCTTTCTCTTGCCCGAGTGCAATCGAGACCAGACCGTAGTTCTAGAACCCGTAGGTTCCCATACCTTTGAAACTCGACATACTACGTCCGTTCTACCACAAACAAGTAACACCTAAGTCTCCGTTGAGCGAGCAGCATACACCTAACTGTTAGAATGCGTACGCTAGTATCGTCAATCCTTTCTCTCACCCCTGTGTGATCGAGATCACCCTGTCTAACCGTAGTTTCCCGAACTACGTAAGCTCTGATCTCTCAAGCCCGTTGAGAGTACGTAGGCACAATACTGATGTATTGGCGAGCCACCTTCCCTGTAACCCGTAATTAGCCGAACTACGTTGACTCTGACTTTCCCATTGCACGAGGGAATACGTAGGCATAGAGTGCGATGCTCTATCGAGTCAGTTTCTTTCTGTTTAGCTTTAGAAGCCGTAGATAGATTGTTTTTCACCCGTAGACAAACCAGCAAGCGTGGATCCCATCGAGTACGATGGACGTGAGGGGTGCTAATACCTTCCCCTTGCGTAACCGACTCCCGAATCCAGACATTGGTTGCGATGACCTTGTCTTATACCTTTTTCGTCAAGTTTTTCCGATCGTTTCCTTTCCCGTTCTGAGGGATAAATAACGAAAGGTGGCGACTCTTTTGTTTTGCCGGCACCTTATTTTCGCAGTAGCGACAACTACCAACCCACAGTTGGGATAACATCCACAAAATGATGGACTACCAACCAAAAGTTGGGATAACATCCACAAAACAACGGACTACCAACCAAAAGTTAGGATAACATCCACAAAACGACGGACTACCAACCAAAAGCTGGGATAACATCCTCAAAACGATCGACTACCAACCAAAAGTTGGGATAACATCCACAAAACGACAGACTACCAACCAAAAGTTGGGATAACATCCGCAAAACGAAGGACTACCAACCAAAAGTTGGGATAGCATCCACAAAACGACAGACTACGAACCAAAAGTTGGGATAACATCCACAAAACGAGGGACTACCAACCAAAAGTTGGGATAGCATCCACAAAACAACTGACTACCAACCAAAAGTTGCATAACATCCACAAATCGATGGACTACCAACAAAAAGTTGGGATAACATCCACAAAACGATGGACTACCAACCAAAAGTTGGGATAACATCCACAAAACGACGGGATACCAACCAAAAGTTGGGATAGCATCCAAAAAACGACGGACTACCAACCAAAAGTTAGGATAGCATCCACAAAATGATGGACTACCAACCAAAATTTGGGATAACATCCACAAAATAACTGAGCTAGGGATTACAATAACTCCAATTCTATCCATTAAAGAGTTAACAGAAGAAAAACCATCCTCGTTAGAGGGACACATCATGAAAGAGTTGATGGAAAGGAAGCGGACATCGTCAAAGGGTTGACGGGGAGGAAACTCTGAACATCGTCATCAAAGGGTTGGTGGAAGGCTAACATCTGGAATGTCTTCATCAAAGGGTTGATGGAAGGATAACATCTGGAATGTCGTCATCAAAGGGTTGATGAAAAGATAACATCTGGAATGTCGTCATCAAAGGGTTGATGGAAAGATAACATCAGGAATGTCGTCATCAAAGGGTTGATGGACAAGGCTTGATCAAGGGTAAGATCGGCGTATGATCTAGGACCCAAAAGTTTAAAGTACCAGATTTTGATATGTACAAAGGGATGACTTGTCCTAGAGTACACCTCAAGGCTTATTTTTGAAAAATGTCAGCCTACTTGGATGACGAGAAGCTTTTGATGCATTTCTTTCAGGATAGTCTGTCAGGTCCTTCTCTTGAGTGGTATATGGGTCTAGAGAAAACACATATTAGAAGCTGGAGAGAATTGGGAGAAGCATTTGTGTATCACTATCAGTACAACCGTGACTTGGCACCTAATAAGGTTCAATTGCAAAATCTATCACAAAAGAACAACGACGGGTTCAAGGAGTACGCCCAGAGGTGGCGAGAGTTAGCGGCCAGAGTACAACTTCCAATGGTGGAGCGTGACTTGATCGACATGTTCATGGTGACCTTGCCAGAAACATACTATGAAAAATTGATCGGATGTATATCTGGAAGCTTTTTGGATTTTGTGATTGCAGGAGAGAGGGTGGAGAATGGAATAAAGACAGGAAAAATACCAAATTGGGTAGGATCTTCGTCGGGAGGAATGAAGAAAGTATACAATGGAAACGCAAAGAAGAGAGAAGGGAATATGAATGTTGTATCAGCCTATAGAGGAAGAGACTTGGTGCCACGAGAACCTCAACATCAGTATCAACATCAACATCAAAATCAACAGCAAGTTTCCAGTATAGCTATTTCGGCTGTACCGCAGTAACAAACTACTGTACCTCGTCATTACTAGGATAGAGGAAGGATGGCCAACAGGCAGTTTGACACGCCTCCCATTCCTTACTCACAACTCTTGCAATACCTGTTACAATTACAGCTTATTCAGAAGAGAACTTTGGTGCCACTCACTGGCGCACCTCCACCAGGTTATGATGCAAACGCTAGGTGTGAGTTCCACTCTAGAGCTCCAGACCATAATATTGATAAATGCAAAGCATTTAAGCATAAGGTTCAGGATTTACTCGACTAAAAAGCAATAAATTTCACAAATGAAACCCATAATGTAAATCAGAACCCAATGCCAAATCATGGGATGGCCAGGGCCAATGCTGTTATTGAAGGAGAGAAACTAAACTTGATAACTGGTGTTGCAGAATTGAAGACGCCCTTGAGCTTCGTAAAAGACAAACTGCTAAAAGGAGGAGTTTATCTAGGTTGTTTAGAGGGTTGTGCATAATGTGTTGTGCACCCAGGGGGTTGTGTTCTTTGAGAAGTCATATTCATAGTTTGATCGATGACGGCAGTTTACAGTTCAACAGGATTGTGCAAGAATATGTGATTGAGGAGATTAATAATGAACTGGATGAAGTTGCAACGATTTCAATTCCATACTGGATGATTAACATCTCAGCACCGCCAAGGGCAACTCTGGTCATTATCACTACTCCAAGACCAGTACCTTATGAAAGCACCAAGGCCATTCTTTGGAATTATGGGGCAGAGGTGTTTTGCAACAGGTAAAAACAAAAGCTAGTGGGGGCATTGTTTGGAGGCACTTCTGTTGAAAACATTGTCGGAGCAGGGGGGAATAACCAGGAGTGGCACAATTTTCTCTCCACCTGAAACTAATGTTGATAGAGTTGATAAGGGTAAAGGTAAGGCTGTGGTAGAAGAAGAAATGCATCAACAAGTTGAAAAAGATTCTTTTGTGAAGGATACTGAAGAATTCATGAGGCTTATCTGTAAAAGTGATTACAAGATTGTAGATCATTTACACCAGACACCATCAAAGATTTATATTCTCTCGCTGTTATTATGCTCTGAGGCACACTGGAATGCGCTACTGAAAATTTTGAATTCAACATTTGTGTCGCAAGAGACTTCGGTGAATCAACTAGAAGGAGTGGTGGCTCATGTGAATGCTGAAAATGGTTTGGGATTTACAGATTTGGATTTGACTCCTGCCAAAAGGAACCATAATCATGCTCTACATATATATATGGAGTGCAGGGGGGCTCTGCTGTCTCATGTCTTGGTAGACACAGGTTCATCCCTTAATGTACTGCCAAAGAAGGCCTTGATGAAGCTGGATACTCAAGGGTTGATTTGCACACCAAGCGACTTAGTTGTGAGAGCTTTTGATGGTTCTAAGAGGTCAGTGTTTGGTGAGATCACTATGCCCATACAGGTGGGGCCATAAATTTTTGATGCAGTGTTTTATATCATGGATATCCATCCCACTTATAGTTGTTTGCTCGGTCGGCCTTGGATATACTCAGTTGGGGCAATTACTTCGACATTGCACCAGAAATTCCAATATATGATGGAAGGGAAGGTGGTTACTGTTTGCGGAGAGGAGGATATCATGGTCAGTCATTTTTCATCTTTTAAGTATGTGGAAATGGACGATGAAATCCACGAGACGCTTTGCCAAGCTTTTGAAAATGTGCAGATTCGGGAGAAGTCTCTGGTAAAAGCTAAGGGTCCAGAGGTCTCAATGTCGTCATTCAAGGAAGCCTGTGTTATAGTGGAATCTGGCTCTTCCCAGAAATGGGGCCAAGTGCTCGATGTTCCTGCTAAGTATGACAAGTTCGGTCTGGGATACAGTCCCTATTCTCTTTCAAAGGATCCTCCAAAGTACAAAGGACCTGTTCGGTTTACCAGCGGTGGGGTTATATTTGACAGGATAAATGTTGTTGAGGATGACGAAGGAGACAATGATTGTGATATGGATGCTTGGATTCGTCAGTGCGTCCCTGGATAAAAGTTTTGTAACTGGACTGTGGAGGAAATCATCCAAGTTACATTAGAAGAGTAATTTCTGTTTGTTTTTTATTATGTTTGGTACTACGTTCTTCCCAAGACGTAGTGACTTTTCCTTGTAGGGCCCCCTGTTTATTTTCAAACTTTTATCTTGAATGAAAAGACGTCCTTTTTGCATTCAAATGTTTTGATCCTTGTTTTTCTTTTTTTTGTTTTTAATTTAAATAGAAAAAATTGTAATGTGTTTGTGTATGTTCGCATATCATATCAAGCATAAAACATCAATCATGCAGGTTTCCCATCTCAGATACCATCGATCCAGATTCGGCTATGGCTCGATATGACTTTGATAACCTTATTTACCAAGCTGAAGAAGAGACTGATGAAGATTGTGACTTACCTGAAGAACTGGCCATACTTTTTAAATAAGAGGAAAGGGTTATTCTACCTCATCATGAGGATATTGAAGTCGTCAACTTGGGTACTGAAGACGACAAGAAGGAAGTTAGAGTTGGGGTTGCATTGGAAGACAATGTCAAGGGAAGATTAGTATAGATGCTCCATGAGTATAGAGATGTCTTTGCTTGGTCTTATGAGGATATGCCAGGGTCGGATACCGACATAGTGGTGCACTGTCTACCTCTTCGAGAAGAATCCCCGCCTGTGAAACAAAAGTTTAGAAGGATCAGACCTGATATGGCGGTCAAGATCAAAGAGGAAGTCCAAAAGTAGTTGGATGTTGGTTTTCTTGCTGTCACTAATTACCCTCAATGGGTTGCCAATATTGTCCATGTACCTAAGAAAGATGGGAAGGTCAGGATATGCGTCGATTATCGAGACTTGAATAGAGCAAGCCCAAAAGATGATTCCCCGCCCCCCCACATTGATGTTTTGGTTGATAACACTGTTCAATACTCTGTGTTTTCCTTCATGGATGGCTTCTCTGGGTATAACCTGAAGGTGAGAAAACACTTAGAAGGGGGGGTTGAATAAGGGTTTTGAAATAAATATGGCACTAAAAACACAATGATTTTTATCCTGGTTCATTGAACTCAACTAATCCAGTCCACCCTATCAAGAGTGATTTGCCTTTCTCCTCAAGGACTTAATCCACTATATTCAAAGAGATTACATTGTCAAACACTAAGAACAATTGTCTTAGTCTTCTCAAGCACTACTGACCACAACTTGGTCTTCTCAAGGAACCTTTTACAAATTAATGAAACTAAACAAGTGTTTAAGTTGCTTCTAAAAAGCTATATCAGAAACTGTGATTTTTACACTTAGGATTAAGAGCAAATAAAACTATTCAGCTTTGAATAAGAATGAGTGTAAGAGAGTTGTTGAATAAATTTCTCAAGATATGTTATCAGTTTGTTAACCTTAAAGAGATGTTGAAGACGTCCTTTTATATTGCTGAAAGTTCAAAAGCTTGAAGACTGTGCAAGTAGAGTAGCTGTAGCCTTTTATCTTCACATGACTTTTCCTTTCTCACAAGTAGAATGTTCTGACAAATTCCTTTTGCCTGAATCCTTGTGTCTATCTCAAATAAGGAATAGTTCTGTTGGAGAGGACGTTGAGAATAGTACCAAGTCTATTCACGTGACATCTTTTCAAATGTAAACAACATCAGATCCTCTGATGTGCTTCTGGTTCTTCAGATCAGATTCAAATGATATCAGAGTTGTAGCAATAGTGCTTTAAGCGTAAGTGATCTGATCAGAGCATAATAGTTTATTGGAGCCTCCGTACTTGCAGCGTAAAGTACATTCCGAGTCTTCTGAAACAATGCTTGAAACTCTTCATACAAAATCTATCAGCTACACTTCATATGCTTCTGCAGCTTCTGCTTCAGAGTCTTCTGCAGCTTCTTCTTTAGAGTCTTCTGCAGCTTCTGCTTCAGAGTCTTCTGGCAGCGCTCAGAGTCTTCTGATGGCTTGCATCTGATGCTTTAGAGCTTTGCGTAACTTGTTGTTCAGATGCATTTTGCTTCCATAATGATATTTAATTTAATATCTGAAACAAAAATACTTGAACAAAATTAGAGTATATATTTTCTTAATACAAAATTCCATTAGAGTTATCATCAAAACATGGAGATAATATTAAACACCAATCTGTGTTCTAACAATCTCCCCCTTTTTGATGATGACAAAACATAGGAAATTTTGTTCAATAAAAAGGATAAATATATAACTCCCCCTGAGATAAGGAATCTCCCCCTGAAATGAATACCCTAATAGACGAAAATACTTCCCTTTTTGCATGAGTATATTTTTCAGATTAAGAGCCTGGTTGAAAAGCTTCTGGTTGGAATCCTGGTTAGAATATACTTTCCAGAATCAGAGCTTGATTTGCTTTCCAGAAACTGAGCCTGGTGATAGCTTGAATTACTTTCCAGAAACAAAGCCTGGTTTACTCTTACTTATTTTCTTTTTAAGAACAGAGCCTGATTTATATTTCATAATCAGAGCCTGGTTAGCTTTTAGAATCAGAGCCTGGTAATCAGAACCTGGTTAAACTTATCAGTGTCTGGTTAAACCTGGTTTGAGACAAAAATCTTATTTGGGGATTCTCAGGGTAACTTTAATCTGAAAGACTAAAATTCAACGTTAGATATAATTTGTTATGTCTGAATTTCATTTTAGTAGCTGTTTATATTTGAACAATCAGAATTTCTTTTTCTCCCCCTTTTTATCATAATCAAAAACAAAACTTTTTAAGACAGAAAAGATTAACATAAGAAAATAGAATAAAGCTGATAACATCAACAGATGAAAAACACATAATCAAACAGACATATCCATTCATGGATAATTAGAGTACATCAGAACAAAACATGATTCAGATAAAGTGCATAAACACAAGAACTAAGATAAGCGAGATGCAAGAAGCTTAAGGATGTGGGTCATCTCAGAGGTAGATTCCTCTTGCTTAGCCATCCATTTTTGTATGTTGTCTGTCTTCTCATCTTGTTTTGCCATCCAAGATTTAATCTCAGATTGACCAGCTTCCAGCATAGCAATCTTGTCTTCTAAGTCTGGATGCTTTTTCTTAACCTCAGACGAAGTAGCAGGAGCAGATTCAGGTGCAGGAGTAGGAGCAGAGTCAATAACCATTGCAGATGCAAATTCTGGAGGCACAGATTCAGATGGTTGGTCAACAATAATCAGAGCCAATGGATTGGTTTCCAGAGTGACTTCAGGAGCAGAATCTTCAAAAATCTCAGAAGAAGCAGTTGCTCTAGAAGGTTAAGGTGCATCCTCAAGAAGCAACGTTGGAGATTTGTTCACATTCCAAAGCGTGTGTCTGACAACTTCAGCAAATCTGACCTTTGCATCATCAGAGCAAATAGTCTTCAGATTAGAAGCCACGGAGTTGAATCTGGCAATGAACTTATTCCAGCATTCTTCAGAAGCTTCTGGATTAATGCTTGAGAGACATTCTTCCTTAACAGAGTTTAAGCTCATCCTTATTTCTTTCTTGAAACTAACAAATAAGGCATCAACATCTAATATGGTTTTGGGTTTAAGGTAGGTTTCCAGAGGTGATGGTTTGGTTTGTTCTGGTGGAGGTGGTATGGTAAAGGTAGGGATAATGAACAGTGGACGAGGATAAGAAGGAAGTGAAGGGTGTTCAGATGATGAAGTGAAAGCTTTGAATTTGGATGAAGATGGTGTGGGAAACAAGAACTGTTTGAAATTTGATGCAGAGGGAATGACATCAGAAGGTGTAGAGGTGTAGGGGATAAAACCAGAGTTTTGAGATAGCAGAGGTTCTGATGGAATGATGTCTGGTATTTGTTTTAGATAGTCTTGAAGAACAAAAGGAAGGATAGTTGAAGAAATAGGTTTATATGGAATGGTAGGGTCAGATGCTTCTATTCTGGTATAAAAGTTTTTGATTTTTAGACCAGATGGAAGGGGGTCAGAAGGACGAGGTTTGAAAGAAGCAAAGGATACGAACTCAGATGTTCTAGGTTCATAGCCACGAAGAGATGGTGGTGAGTTTATTTCTGGTGGTAAGTCAGATTCAGATGAATCAGATGATTCAGATGAATGACAGGAGGTGGAAGAAATTTCAAAGACAGTTGTTAAGGGTTGGATGTCCAGAATATCTGAATTAGAAATATTGGATTCAGATGGTTGGATAGGTTCTGGTTGAGGAATAAAAGGAATGGATTGTTCTGGTTGTGGTTGTTGTTGTTGTTGTTCTGGTTCTTGTGGTGTTGATTCTGCTAGTGTTGGTTCTGTAGGTTTTGAAGTTTGTGGTTCTGGTGGGGGAATTGCAGAAGAATGTTGTGGTATAGATTCTGTTGGTGTGGATTCTAGGAGTGGAGAAGATATTGGTTCAGTGGGAACATATTCAGATTGAATTTGTGGTTCAGAGACTTTTGGTTGTTCAAGTTGATCAGATGTAATGGGTTCAGATGAAGGAGGTTGTTGTACACATGATCGAGAAGGTGCAGAAGTGGTTTGAGTTTGAGAAGGAGGGGGTTCAGGAATAGAGCTAACTGTTGATGAATTAATTGCAATTTCAGAAATAATAAGTAAGGATGAATCAGTACCTGTTTTCTTAACACGCTTGATCTTCAAAGATGAAGCTTCTCCAGAAGCCTTTCTCTTCTTCTTCTTCTGTGGTTCTTCAGCAGTTTTCTGTTTCTTCCGACTAGCAGCTTCTTCTGCTTCTAACTGTCTTTTCTTCCTCATGTTCTCTTCATAAAAGTCTGGTCCAGGTTCTCTAGCCCTCTTAATCAGATCAGCTGGAACAGGAATTCCTTCTGCCTTGCATAACTAAACGTACTCAAGAATGGCATGTCTTGGTTCGTCAGCAGAAAAAATAGGAAAATCATCCAAAGGGACTCTCCTCTGACTCACTGCTTCTACATTTATCTTAGCAGGTTTGGATGAAAGTTATTCAACTACTTTCATTCTGTGCAGACTTTTCCCATTTAAAGGCTTTCCAACTAGATAAGAAAGATCCTTTGTAAATCCAGCTTCTGTCAAGTGAGCAACCAATTGATTCTCTGTCAGAATGTCTGATATCAATCTTCCCATTGGTATCCAATTTCTGATCTTCTGGTGCTTAGTCTTAACAGTTTCTCTTGACATCTTGATGTGGCTCATCAAATGAGAGAAAAGAAGATGAGGCAGATCCACTTTAGTCTTCTGACTCAGACAATACATGAAGTTTAGCTGATCAGTGTTAACATAGTCTGGAGAATTAGAAGACTTTCTATGATGAATACACCCCATGAAAATCTTGGCCCAGATCATGTAACCTGGCTTCAAATCCTTGACCTTGTTGGAGACTTCACCAGAAGTACAGACTTCAGCATAAACATCTGACATATCAATTCGCCCAGCAGGCAGATTTGTAACTCCATCTGTTTCTTCATACCCAATGAGTTTCCTTATCAGTTCTTCAGTAATGATGATGTCTTTTCCCAGAACAGAAGATACTATGAACTTAGGGTAAGTGATTGCATGGATCCAAAACTCTTTCACCAAGGAAGGATACACTGGACCCAGTAGTCTGTCAAAGAACTTTGTCCAACATTGAGCATCAATAACTGGACGAAGGTCATGCCCATTTTTAGCAATAGATTCAAAATCCACGATAGATTCACATAGCACTTCAAGCTTATCAACAGGAGTAAGAAGAGTTCTTACTGGTTCCTTAAACACAACAGTACCCATATTTGTTGAGGAAATAGCAGCCACAGTAGATTGGAGTTGTTGAGATGTTGATGAAGATGTTGCCATTGTTGAAGAATTTTCCATTGTTGTTCTTGAAGAAATAGGGTTACTAGCAGTTTTGGGTTTTGGAGAGAGATGGAAGCAATGGAACAAGAAGAAATGCATACAAGGTGTTCGTGAGAGTGAAAAGTGTGAAATGTGTAAAGTTGTGGCATTTATAGAAGAAAATAGGGCACACAAAGGTCACACGATCAGCACGCTTACCACTTAGCATTTAATGAAAAGAATATAATCATTTCAAGCAATAAATGATTCTGACAATTAGGGGGAAAACGAGAAACTCAATATTCAAAATCAGTACCTCAAATGTCAATTCAGTATTGTGCACTCCACCTTTTCAGATCTAGAGTGACACGTGTTTGCTTGCATGTGCTTCTGAAACTTCTTTGAGAGATGAAACGTTAGCCAACGTTCAGATCCTTTGAGGTTTGTTAGTTCAGATTTGCACACAAGGAATAAAATAATAAACAGTAAATGAATAGAAGTAATACTTCAGAGTTAAAACATTTTCTTCTGATAAACATTTCATTCTGGACAGAAATCCATACTTATATTTTTCAGAATAAATTTGAATCTGTCTTCAGCAAGGGGTTTTGTAAAAATATCAGCCCACTGATGATCTGTATCAACAAAGTTTAAACTGATAACACCCTTCTGGACATAGTCTCTAATGAAGTGATGTTTTATCTCTATATGTTTTGCCTTAGAGTGTAAAATAGGGTTTTTAGACAAACATATAGCAGAAGTATTATCACAGAATATTGAAATATTACTTCATAGATCTGGTAGTCTTCTAGCTGACTCTTCATCCAGAGCATCTGAGTGCTACAACCAGCAGCAGCAATGTATTCTGCTTCTGTTGTTGAAAGCGCAATAGTGGGTTGCTTCTTGCTGAACCACGAGATCAGATGACTTCCAAGAAACTGGCAGCTTCCAGAAGTACTTTTTCTTTCAACTCCGTCTCCAGCGTAATCATCATCACAGAATCCAACTAATTTATAATCATCAGATCTTCTGTAACACAAACCCACATTAGTAGTACCTTTCAGATACCTTAGAATCCTCTTAACAGCTGTTAAGTGAGATTTTCTAGGATCTGATTGGAATCTTGCACACAGACAAACACTGAATAGAATATCAGGTCTAGAAGCAGTCAGATATAGAAGAGAACCAATCATACCTCTATAGAGTTTCTGATCTACTTTATTGCTTACCTCTTCCTTACCCAGAGTTCTTGTGGGATGCATTGGAGTCTTTGCTGATTTGCTCTCAGTCATGTTAAACTTCTTCAGAAGCTCCTTCACATACTTAGTCTGATGTATGTAGGTGCCTTCTGGAGTTTGATTGACTTGGATGCCCAGAAAGAATCTGAGTTCTCCCATCATGTTTATCTCAATTCAGCCTGCATAGAAAGAGCAAACTCCTTTCCCAGCGTAACATTGGTAGATCCAAATATAATATCATCTACGTAAATTTGAAAAATTAACAAATCTTTCTTAAATGATTTACAAAAGAGAGTTGTGTCCACTTTGCCTTTGATAAAATTCTTTTCCAGAAGAAAATTACTTAATCTCTCATACCAAGCTCTGGGAGCTTGTTTAAGCCATAGAGTTATTTTTTAAGTTTGAAAACATGTTCTGGAAATTTATCATTTTCAAAGCCAGGAGGTTGGTGAACATACACTTCCTCTTCCATAATACCATTTAAGAAGGCACTCTTAACATCCATCTGATAAAGAGTGATGTTATTTTGTGCAGCAAAAGAAATGAGTAGGCGTATAGACTCTAACCTGGCCACAGGAGCATAAGTCTCTGTGTAGTCAATTCCTTCTTGCTGACTATACCCTTGAGCAACTAGCCTTGTTTTGTTCCTTACAACTTCTCCTTGCTCATTCAATTTGTTTCTGAAGACCCATTTGGTTCCAATAATATTGAATCCTTTTGGTCTTGGTACCAGATCCCAAACGTCATTTCTGGTGAATTGATTTAGCTCATCTTGCATAGCAAGTATCCACTCATTATCATTCAGAGCTTCATCAACAGAAGTTGGTTCAATGACAGACACCAACCCAAAAAGTGACGTTGCAGATGATCTGAGGAAAGACCTTGTTCTGATAGGGTCATCCTTCTTCCCAATTATCACATCCTCTGGATGAGAAGCTTTGATTCTGGATGATGATCCCTTAACATTTGGTTCTTCATAAATATTCAAATTGTTCATCTGAGCAGCCAATGGAGTTGCTTTTGGTTCTTTCACTTGAGCCTTTTCTGCCTCTGAGCCTTCAGAGTCTGTGAGAATTACTTCTCTATCTGCAGAATAACAAGCTGCTTTGGTTTTTGATTTCCAAGCTTATCATCAAATCTAACATGTATATATTCCTCCACAATCTGTGTCTCAGTATTGTATACTCTGTAGCCTTTAGAGCGTTCAGAATACCCAAGCATGAAACACTTATGTGCTTTAGAATCAAACTTGTTCAAATTCTCTTTAGTATTCAACATAAAACATACGCATCCAAAAGGATGGAAATAAGAAATGTTGGGCTTTATGTTCCTCCATAATTCATAGGGAGTCTTCTCCAGAAGAGGTCTTACAGACACTCTGTTCTGAATATAACAAGTTGTGTTTATTGCTTCTGCCCAAAAATGCTTTGCCAGATTAGTCTCGTTGATCATGGTTCTGGCCATTTCTTGCAAAGTTCTATTTTTCCTCTCTACAACTCCATTCTGTTGTGGAGTTCTAGGGCAGGAGAAATCACGAGCAATGCCATTTTCAGTAAAATATTTTTCAAAATATTTGTTTTCAAATTCGCCACCATGATCACTTCTGACTTTAATAATTTTAAAATCTTTTTCATTCTGGACTTGTTTGCAGAAGTCAAAGAACACAGAATGTGACTCATCCTTGTGTTTTAGGAATTTCATCCATGTCCATCTACTGTAGTCATCAACAATGACTAATCCATACTTCTTGCCTCTGATGGATGCAGTCTTCACTGGTCCAAACAGATCAATATGAAGTAATCTAATGGTCTTGAGGTTGAAACAACATTTTTAGTTTTAAAAGAAGATTTTGAAAATTTTCCTTTTTGACATGCTTCACAAAGAGCATCTGAGTTGAACTTCAACTGAGGAAGTCCTCTGACCAGATTGAGTTTATTAATCTGAGATATACGTCTCATACTAATATGCCCCAATCTTCTGTGGCAGACCCATTGCTCGCCATTAACAGACAGAAGGCATTTTACGTTCTGAACCTTAAGTTCTGAAAGATTGATTTTATAAATGTTGTTATTCCTCTTTCCATTAAATATGATTGAGCCATCCTTTTGACTGACAGCTTTGCAACATTTTTGATTAAAGATTATGTCATAACCATTGTCACTTAATTGACTTATGGATAATAAGTTATGTGTTAATCCTTCAACAAGTAAGACATGAGAAATGGAAGGAAGATTACCATTGCCAATAGTTCTAGAGCCAACTATCTTGCCTCTCTGGTTCCCTCCAAACTTGACGTCTCCTCCAGATCTAAGTTCCAGGCTTTGGAACATAGACCTTTCTCCCGTCATGTGACGCGAGTAGCCAGAGTCCAGGTACCAAGATTGGTGTTTTGACTTTACTGGTAAAGATGTCTGCAACAGATATTATTTTGTCTTTAGGTACCCAGATCTTTTTGGGTCCTTTAGGGTTAGTTGCCTTAAAGTTTTGTATGAACTTCTGTCTTCTGACAGTAGGTTTGTTCTGACTAGCTTTAGGTTTAAACACAGGAATTTTCTGACTAGAACGTGTGTGTTTAATATCATTAAGATGACCAAACTTAAAAGTAGAATACAAAGGAGTATGCTTAATGATAAGTTTATCAACAGATGTTGGATTTAAATCTTTCTCAGAAGAAGATTCATATCCAATACCCTTCCTGTTATTTCTGCTTACACCGTAGATCATTGAAACCATCTTGCTTCTCTCTAGGCTTCTTTCCAGAAATCTCTGAAAACTATAGTCATATTCTTCTAAAATATTTTTATATTTTCACTTAGTTTCAATTTCGGAACCTTGTTGAGCTTTTTCTAATTCACTTTTAATTTTCAAATTGTTTGCCTTAAGCTCAGCAATTTCTGACTTCAGAAGATCATTCTCAGATACAAGATTGCTTTCAAGCTTCTTGTACTTGAGCTTAATCTTACTATAGTTTTCTAACATTTCTGATAAACTCTCAATAAGCTCTGCTCTAGAAAGTTCAGAAAATACCTCCTCAGAATCTGATTCTGATTCTGATCCAGATGATTCTGCATGGTCTTCTACGTCATCCATGAGTGCCATGTTTGCGCATTCTTCATCTGAGTCTGATGAAGATTCAGATGCATCTGAATCATCCTAGGTTGCCATCAGAACTTTCTTTTTATGATCAGGCTTCCTTCTTGGGTTCTCCTTCTGATGCTTTGGGCATTCATTCTTGTAGTGCCCAAGTTCCTTGCATTCATAGCAGACAACCTCTTTATTTCCAGATCTTCTATGTCCAGAAGACTCTTTACGATGATCTGGTTTCTTGAAGTTCTTGAACTTCCTCTGTTTATGCTTCCAGAGTTTGTTGATCCTTCTGGACATCAGGGACAATTCATCTTCTTCTTCAGAAGAGGATTCTTCAGAACTTTCTTCTAAAACCTGCAAAGCTTTGGCAGATTTGTTAGACTTTAAAGCAATAGACTTACCTTTTTTTGGGGTTCGTCTTCTTCTAGTTCAATCTCATGACTCCTCAGAGAGCTGATTAGTTCCTCCAGCGTGATCTTGTTCAGATCCTTTGCTAACTTCAGAGCAGTGACCATTGGTCTCCATCTGATTGGCAAACTTCTGATGATCTTGTTAACATGATCTGCAGTGGAGTAACCTTTGCCCATAACTTTCAAGCCAGCTGTGAGAATCTAGAATCTGGAGAACATAACTTCTACAGATTCTGATTCCTCCATTTTGAAGGCTTCATATTTCCTGATCAGTGCCAGAGCCTTGGTCTCCTTGACTTGAGAATTCCCTTCATGAGTCATCTTCAAAGATTCAAACATACCAAATGATGTTTCTATGTTAGTAATATTCTCATACTCAGTATGAGATATAGAATTTAGTAGTATGGTTCTTGCTTTATGATGATTCCTGAATTCTTTCTTCTGAGCCTTGGTCATAGATTTTCTATCTAGTTTTTTTGCCATCCTCATCAGTGGGGTGAACATAGCCATCAATGACTAAATCCCAAAGGTCAGCATCATATCCTAGAAAGAAACTTTCAATCCTGTCTTTCTAGTAGTCAAATTTCTCCCCATCAAACATAGGGGGTTTAATGTTAATTCTATCTCTGTCCTCATATCTATTGTTGTTGGATGTTGAAGCTTCAGCCATAATGTATCAACCAAAATATATCAAGAGTTTTCTCAACTGGATCTTTTCTGTTCACTGTAAAGTGATAGCACTAACAGAACCGGAGCTCTGATGCCAACTGAAGGTGAGAAAACACTTAGAAGGGGGGTTGAATAAGGGTTTTGAAATAAATATGGCACTAAAAACACAATGATTTTTATCCTGGTTCGTTGAACTCAACTAATCCAGTCCACCCTATCAAGAGTGATTTGTCTTTCTCCTCAAGGACTTAATCCACTATATTCAAACAGATTACAGTGTTAAACACTAAGAACAACTGTCTTAGTCTTCTCAAGAACTACTGACCACAACTTGGTCTTCTCAAGGAACCTTTTACAAATTAATGTAAACTAAACATGTGTTTAAGTTGCTTCTAAAAAGCTATATCAGAAACTGTGATTTTTACACTTAAGATTAAGAGCAAATAAAACTATTCAGCTTTGAATAAGAAAGAGTGTAAGAGAGTTGTTGAATAATTTTCTCAAGATATGTTATCAGTTCGTTAACCTTAAAGAGATGTTGAAGACGTCCTTTTATATTGCTGAAAGTCCAAAAGCTTGAAGACTATGCAAGTAGAGTAGCTGTAGCATTTTGTCTTCACATGACTTTTCCCTTCTCACAAGTAGAATGTTCAGAGAAATGCCTTTTTCCTGAATCCTTGTGTCTATCACAAATAAGGAATAGTTCTGTTGGAGAGGACATTGAGAATAGTACCAAGTCTATTCACGTGACATCTTTTCAAATGTAAACAACATCGGATCCTCTGATGTGCTTCTTGTTCTTCAGATCAGATTTAAATGATATCAGAGTTGCAACAGTAGTGCTTTAAGCGTGAGTGATCTGATCAGAGTATAACAGTTTATCAGAGCCTCTGTACTTGCAACGTAAAGTACATTCAGAGTCTTCTGAAACAATGCTTGAAACTTGTCGCTACCGCGAAAATAAGGTGCCGGCAAAACAGAAGAGTCGCCACCTTTCGTTATTTATCCCTCAGAACGGGAAAGGAAACGATCGGAAAAACCTGACGAAAAAGTATAAGACAAGGTCATCGCAACCATTGTCTGGATTCGGGAGTCGGTTACGCAAGGGGAAGGTATTAGCACCCCTCACGTCCATCGTACTCGATGGGATCCACGCTTGTTGTGTTTATCTGACGGGTTGGTTTACTATCTACCTATCAAGGCCGGTCTGAAAAGAAAAGAAAATGACTCGGTAAAGCGTCGCGCTTATGCCTACGTATTCGCATCAGAGTCAACGTAGTTCGCCTAACTACGGGTAACGGTATGGGGGGAAGGTGGCTCGCCAATACATCAGTATTATGCCTACGTACTCTCAACAGATATGAGAGATCAAGCATATGTAGTTCGAGATAACACAAATTACGGGAATTCAGATTCGTCCGTTTTTTTGAGTAGGATTAACAAACAGTTCCAGCAGTTTGGCGTGTGCAGCTCGACCCTTGGAGACTTAGGCGTTACCGTTTGCAGTAGAACTGGGAGTTAATGACACTCTTTTCTTCAGAAAAGCTTCCTTTGAATTTTGGGCCCACTGGGCAAAAAGGGTTTGAAGTTTGTTTTTTGTCTTTTACGGAAGAACTTTTTTTATGGTTGTCTATAGTTTGTACAGCACTAGAGACTATGACTTAGGAGCGAATGCATCGTATAGCGTCCAAAGGACATATACTAAACATCCTAGATGATTGAGAGGAGACCGCTCAATCATCAGTTCCCAAGTAGCTTAAGGCCCGTAACGCGCTTGTACTAACTTGCCTTTATTACGTTTTTTCTGTTGTTTTGAGATGAGAAGAGAACGATTTCTATGGGGAGACTATCAAGCCCTAATGTTGTCATGCCAAGGATTCATCCTATGGTTGAGGTTCGAAACGGGGAACTCCTAGAAGTTATCATGCATAGGTTTCAACCTAAAGTTCTAATCATCACTTCCTTATTAAAGGAAGTGAGATTCCTAGGGGATCATGCCAATGGTATACAGAAACAGATAAAGCATCATCTTAAACAGATAAACAGATATACATTAAAGATGCACATGCTATGCAGCAATACAAGCAGAGGGAGACTCACTCAACCTCTTAGCAATCAAGCAAAAGAAAAACAGACAAAACAAACAAGCAGAGGGAGCTCACTCAACCTCTATTATGAAAATACGTCAAGTAGAAAAAGAAAAACAACACACAAGCAAGGGGAGGATCACCTCAACCCTTAATGCAAACAAGCAGAGGGAGACTCACTCGACCTCTAAGCAGTTATGCTCCTAGCTTAAAATAGTCTAAACATGCCCTATCCTAATGCAACACACCACTCAATCAATGAATAAGGAGAAAGACTTATGACAAATAATGGATTCAATCCACAAGTAATCATACAAGGCTTCTATCCTAAGGGAAGAAATTGGGTGTTGGGAGGCAAAGGTAAGGTCCACAGGAACTTATCCCAGGCACTCAACCAACTAAGAGATTTTGGGGAATCCTAGGGGTTTGGCTCCTTCAAGAGATGTGCAACATTCCCCCCACAGGAGGGACTATGCCACCTCAAGAAGGTTCCTAAAAAGAAATGAATGAGAGAAATTTAGGAGAATGGAGATGAGAGGCAAGGTAAGTTCCACAGGAACTTACCACAGATACTCAACCAACTCCACTTCCTTAGAGAGAGAGGGGGCTTTCATGGACTCAACCCCTTTATGATAGTGCAATATATTCCTCCACATGAGAAAACATGCTCACAAGGGGGATTCCAATCAGACAAGGAAAAATTGAAGAGGAAACTACCCCTATAGGAAGAATCATTCACCTATTTAAGCTTCTAAGGAAACCACAAATGATACCTTCTAAGGACATCTATCCTAAAGAAACAAGGGTTCTAAAAGAGGTTTCTATCTAAATACCAATCTATCAAGAGAGTAAATGGGACCTAGAATCATCTAGAGGTTATTTACAAGCCTAATCTATACACTTAACCTAGTTAGGATCACCTATACTAAGGCCAATTTGTAAAATAGGAACTTAATAGAAAATCATTTCTAAAAAATCTAATAAAAATACTACACTATCCTACATGTATCAACATGCTATAGTCCAAAAATCAGGGGTTAAACCTAAGTCAAAAGGTTCAAACTAAATCTAAAACTTCAAGGGTACACTAAAGGGATCCATCCATGAACACTCCTAAACAACTATCCTAAAATCCAATTTAAAAACATCTAAAAATCATAACAAAAATCACACAACATCATCAACATGTATACAGCCAACATATAAAATTTCAAGTCTTAATTCTATACCATGAATGAGAAATAAAATCCACAAGCTCAGCATACAATCATTCCATTATTAAAAACATACTAAAATAGAAAATATGACATTAATTGCAAAAGAAATGGGAAATTAAAATAAAAAACATGGAAATATTCTAGACATTCCAAACTATATCCACAAATTTTTCCAGGATTTATTAACAATATTCATTATTTTTTATGAATTAAAACAAACAAGCGTTAAAACAAAAGAAATAAAGAAAAAAGAAGAAAAAGAAATAATGGAGGGAGGTGTAACCAGCAGGCAATCCACGAGTTTATTCGCCTGGGCCCAACATGAGGGGGTGCGAAAAGCGATGGGGAATGGGCCCAGTCTGAATATCATATCAGCTTAATTCCTAAATGAAACAAACGCCAGGGGGTGCAATAAACAGGGGTTTCACGTGTATCTTGATTGGGCCTAACTAGTGAGGAGTGTGAGTAGCAACCAGGATGCAAGGCCCAGACTTTCAACTTATGAAACTCTGTGTTCCATTAAAGGGAAAGGAAGTCACACGTGGCCACGCTTATGATCGTCAGATGAGCTTACAAATTCAACTATCTAGCAAGATCCAATGGTTACGATATAACCTGAGTTTTAAACCCCAAAACGGAGGGAAAAGAAACACGGTGGCTCTGCAATTCCTCACGATGGTCGGCCTAATGCCGGTCATCCCCTACCTCTCGACGGGAAAACATACCAGACACCCAACCTTGATGAAAATTGCATTTCTTTATATCATTCTACTCGCCTCTCTCCCTAGATCACTAATCCATACTTCAATTTCATTTTTAACCAATATTAAGGGAGATACATGAACAACAACTTGGATCACCATAATGCAAACTCTCACGATTCACCATAAAAACTATACAGAATCCATCTATGTCTCAATTCTAACTTAACCACATGTAACTAAGATCTTAAATGCACATAACTTAAGAGAAAATTTGAGATGAAAAACCTGACACGAAGCTTCGAATCTGGTGACTTCTAGAGCTCCACGTGCTTCCAAAAGGTGCAGATCCCTTCAATGGATGATGATGAACGATTCTTGAAGTCCAATTCTTTCTGAAACTCTCTCAATCTCAAAATTCGAAAACCAATTTTCAAGCTCCTTCACACACTTGCTCCAACTGATTCTTAACAGAATTTGCCACTAGATGCTTTTGGGAATGATCTAACATCAATTTATATTCTGTTTAACACCTTTGGAGGCCCAAACAAAGCCTAATTTGTGATTTCTCATTTTCAATTTTCTTCCAAAAATCCACTTATGGTGTGCACGATTTTGGCTTGCTTTTGCCTTCAACTCACTCCAATTCACTTGCTTGACAATTGTGGAGTATAATTGGATGGTTTTCCTTCCTTGATTTCAACCAAAGGGATGCATTTGAAATGTTACTTCATCATGAAGTAATCCTCCAAATGGCCATGTTATATACCTCAATTCAAAAATATAATGATGCCAAAGTGTTTAGAACTTATTTTCCAATCAAAATGAGCACAAATTTGGCTTGAAAACATTCCATTACCAATTGTTTTGAATTTTTCCATTTTAATTCATTAAAATGGTCTTTTTGTGAAATTTCTTCAACCAATGCTTGTTTCAATCCATATCAATGGACTCTTGATACTTGGCTAAGCTAAGAACATCATTTTGAGAAACTTTCATGTTGAACAAAACTCCATTTGATGCTTGCAAGATAGTGAAATTGACCTATAGTTCAAAATGACCTGTAATGTCCAAATACCCAAAATACCCTTGACTTGTCAAAGCCATAACCTGAGTTCTATAAATCCAATCATGGACTTCTAGTACTCTATGGAAAGCTAAGAGGATAAGAAACAACATTCATGTTGACCAAAAGTTCATAGGAATCATACTTCTAGGGCAAACGTGTCATGCAAGTTGGGTAACTTTCAAGCTCCAAATTCACATGCCTCAGATGACCTGTAACTTGTCTGGCTCATAACTTGAGTTCTATAAACCCTATCAAGGACTTCTAGTACTAACATTAAAGCTAAGATCATGCCCTACAACAATTATGTTGGGGTCAAGATGAGATGAAGATCACATCTTGAGTTAAATGGCCTTGAATTCAGGGGTCAAGCTAGGGGATTTTACACTATCAAGTCTTAGAAACCCTAGCCTGAAACTTCTCAAACTCTTCAATCATGATGAGTTGACCTTGGAATCATCCTTAGAACATATCAATGTATCCATCCATGGTCACATGGCTTTTGAATTAAGTCGCAGCCTTCTTCAAATCCTCGGTTGACTTAGGGTTGACCCAGTCAAACCCTAATTGCACCACTCATGGATGAGTGTTCTTAATCTTGCACAATGACCTGTCTAGGACTCAAAGTGATCCTCAAGTCCAACTTCATGGCCTCAGAATCATCTGATGGCTTCCCACAACTCTCAAGTTAGGAGACACACACCCTTGGTTTCAACCACTCTTTCTGAGGCTCTTTTAACTTCTTTGACAAGGATAACAACCCTTGAACACTTGAATAACCTTCTTAGCTAGCTTCAAAGTCTTGTATAGCCCTTGATTGGTAATCATACCTCTTGATCTCCTGCATACATGTCAATGAAATGCAAATGATAATGCTAATGTGAATGAAATGAAACATAAGCTAGGTAAAGAAAAGTTGGGAAAATTTTGGGGTGCAACAAAACTCTTCATACAAAATCTATCAGCTACGCTTCAGATGCTTCTGCAGCTTCTTCTTTAGAGTCTTCTGCAGCTTCTGCTTCAGAGTCTTCTGGCAGCACTCAGAGTCTTCTGATGGCTTGCATCTGATGCTTCAGAGCTTTGTGTAACTTGTTGTTCAGATGCATTTTGCTTCCATAATGATATTTAATTTAATATCTGAAACAAAAATACTTGAACAAAGTTAGAGTATATATTTTCTTAATACAAAATTCCATTAGAGTTATCATCAAAACATAGAGATAATATTAAACACCAATCTGTGTTCTAACATAACCAAATCAAAATGGCCCCAGAAGACATGGAGAAAACTACTTTTATCACACCATGGGGGACTTTTTGCTACTAAGTTAAAAATGCAGGGGCAACTTACCAGTGGACAATTGTGACTCTCTTTCATGATATGATTCATTATGAGATCGAAGTATATGTTGATGACATGATTGCAAAGTCACAGATGGAGGAACGACATCTGGTCAATCTTCTAAAGTTGTTCAAATGGTTAAGGAAGTTCAAGCTGAGGTTGAATCCTAACAAGTGCACCTTTGGGGTGAGATCGGGGAAGTTACTGGGTTTCATTGTTAGTAAAAGAGGAATTGAGGTGGATCCTGCAAAGATAAAAGTTATTCAAGAAATGCCTGAACCAAGAACAGAGAAAGAGGTCTGTGGTTTTCTTGGAAGATTGAACTATATTACAAGATTCATATCTCACCTCACAGCTACTTGCGAGCCTATTTTTAAATTGTTAAGAAATGATCAAGCGGTTGTTTGGAATGAAAACTGTCAGAAGGCTTTTGAGAAGATAAAGGAGTATATGCAGGAGCCTCCAATATTGGTGCCTCCAGTCGCAAGAAGACCTTTGATTATGTATTTGACGGTTCTTGGGAATTCGATGGATTGTGTGCTCGATCAACACGACGAGATAGGTAGAAAAGAGCATGTTATTTACTACTTAAGTAAGAAGTTCACTGATTGCGAATCAAGATACTCGATGCTAGAAAAGACATGTTGTGCACTTGCTTGGGTAACTAAACAATTAAGGCAATACATGTTAAACCATACAATCATGTTGATTTCAAAGATGGATCCGATCAAATACGTGTTTGAGAAGCAAGCGCTTTCTGGAAGAATTGCTAGATGGCAGATGTTTCTGACAGAGTACGACATTCAGCATGTTTCCCAAAAAGCCATTAAAGGGAGTGTTTTGTCAGAATATCTTGCAGAACAGCCAATTAAGAATTATCAACCAATGAGGTTTGAGTTTCTTGATGAAGATATAATGTTTTTTGAAGATGAAGGACTGTGATGAGCCTCTACCTGACGAGAGTCCTGAGATTGGGTCTCAATGGAGGTTGGTTTTCGACGGTGCTGTTAACTTATACGGCAACAGAATTCGGGAAATTATTACAACTCCTCACGGTTCTCATATACCGTTCACTTCCCGGTTAACATTCGCTTGCACCAATAATGAAGCTGAGTATGAAGCATGCATCATGGGTCTAGAAGAAGCTATTGATTTGAGAATCAAGAATCTAGATGTGTATGGTGATTCGACCTTAGTCGTCAATCAAATCAAGGGAGAGTGGGAAACCCTTCAGACCAACCTGGTACCTTATAAGAACTATGCAAGAAGGCTGCTGCCTTTCTTCGACAGGGTTGAACTTCATCATGTACCGAGAGCTGAAAATCAGATGGCAGACACTTTGGTAACATTATCATCAATGTATAAGGTGAATGTTTGGAATGAAGCTCCAGCAATCACTTTCATGCGCCTTGACAGGCCGGCCTTCGTATTTGCAGTTGAAGAAACATCAGATGGGAAGCTTGGTACTTTGAAATTAGACATTTCCTCAAGACCCAAGAGTATCCGCCTGGGGCATCGAGTAAAGACAAGAAGACTCTAAGGAGGCTGTCGGGTAATTTCTACTTGACCAAGGATGATGTGTTGTATAAGAGAAACTTTGATATGGTGTTGTTGCGTTGTGTGGATGAAAATGGAGCAAGTTTGCTGATGGAAGAGGTCCACGAAGGTTCTTTTGTTACTCATGTCGGTGGGCATGCAATGTCTAGAAAACTATTGAAAGCAGGTTATTACTGGATGACCATGGAGTCCGACTATTTTAAGTATGCTAGGAAATTCCATAAATGCCGATAAAATGCATGTGCCATCAAGCCCTCTAAATGTATTGACATCTCCTTGGCCCTTTGCAATGTGGGGCATCGACATGATTGGAAAGATTGAACCAACTGCCTCCAATGGGCATCACTTTATCTTGGTAGCAATTGATTATTTCACCAAGTGGGTAGAGGAAGCTTCCTTTGCCAATGTCATCAGGGAAGTGGTTGCTCGTTTTATAAAGAAAGACATCATCTGCCGTTACGGAATACCAAAACGAATCATTACTGACAATGGTTCAAATTCGAATAATAAGATGATGAAAGAGCTTTGCCAGAGTTTCAAAATTGAACACCACAACTCTTCTCCGTACCATCCAAAGATGAATGGTGTTGTTGAGGCAGCAAATAAGAATATCAAGAGGATCATGCAGAAAATGGTGGTGACTTATAAAGATTGGCATGAGATGTTGCCCTTTGCTTTACATGGTTATCGTACTTCAGTGCGTACATCTACTAGGGTAACACCTTTCTCGTTGGTATATGGTACAAAAGTTATCCTACCATTAGATGTCGATATCCCTTCTCTAAGAGTGATGTCTGATGTGAAGCTTGATGAAGCATAATGGGTGAAGGCTAGGTTGAATTAGCTTAGTTTGATTGATGAAAAGAGATTGGCAGATATCGCCTATGGCCGGCTATACCAAAGTAGAATGAAGAAGGCATTTGATCAGAAGGTGCGCCCTCGGTATTTCTAGATAGGTGACTTGGTGTTGAAGAGGATCCTCCTTCCATAAACAAATCACAGGGGAAAATGGACTCCCAATTATGAAGGTTCATACATAGTAAGGAAGGTTTTCTCCAGCAGAGCCTCATTACTATCGACCATGGACGGTGAAGATTTTTCGTCCCCTATGAACGCAGACGTAGTCAAAAAATATTTTGCTTAAAAAGACCTGTTGGACATAAAAAGAAAGTCCATGAAAAAATGGGGCATCCCGGCGAACCATAAAAGGAAAAGGTTCGAGCAAAAATTAGGGATAAAAAAAATAATAAACCCGCAAAGTTGAAAACCTGAAAAGGCGACTTTGGCAAAAATGGGTATCCCGATGGATTGAAAACCCGCAAGGGCGATCCATGCAAAAGTTAGGGATTTTTAAAAGCAAATGGCTACGGTATGCGTTTGATATGTGAATGCGTTTTGACACATGGAGATCCCGAAGGATAAAAATCAGTTAAATCAGTCTCTTCAAAAGGCATAACATTGGTGAAGCATCGAAGACATGTGGGTAATAGCCGGATCGACACATGGTGATTGTCTGTTTCCATGTTGCCGACATTTGTATATTTTATTATTGTACTTTTTGCGCAATTACCTGTGGATCCTGTTCAGAGGATCAAAATGCTTGAGGAACAAATGAAGGGTGTAGTGAATCAGAATGCTTCTGGTTTAGATATGACCACGATGGGCTTAGTGCCTGGCCTAAGGGTACCGCTGAAGTTTAAAGCTCTCACCTTTGATAAATATAAGGGAGACACTTGTCCGAAGGTGCATGTTCGCTCTTACTATAGACGGATGTCCGCTTACTCGAATGATGAAAGAATGCTGATGCATTTTTTCCAAGACAGCTTATTTGGGCCGTCACTTGAGTGGTATATGGGGTTGGAGTCCACTCAGATCAAAACATGGAAGCAACTGGCTGAGGCGTTTGTGACTCATTACAAGTATAACAGTGATCTGGCACCGAACAGGGTCCAGCTGCAAGGCTTGTCACAGAAAACTGGGGAGAGTTTCAAAGAATATGCGCAAAGGTGGCACGACATGGCGGCAAGAGTGCATCCTCCTCTAGTGGAGAAGGAAATGAATGATATGTTCATTGGAACATTCACGGCGATATACTACGAGAAGTTGTTTCCTGTTGCGTTGGGCAGTTTCTCTGATCTGATCTTGATGGGTGAAATGATTGAGAATAGTATTAAGGTAGGAAGGTTCCAAGCTGGGGAGTCTACTTCGTCGGGAGGTAATAGACAAGCATTTGGTGGTCGACGTCAAGGTGATTCTAGTGCAGTGTTTGGTGGACAGGGCAGAGGCAGAGGCAGAGGAAGACACCAGTATAATCAGCCGCATCAGATAGCTAGTGTCACGATTCCGATTCCTCAACAGAGACAACAACAACAACAATCACAGCCACAGCAGCAGCAGGGGCAGAATGCTGGCCAAAGAAGATTTCCGAATGCGAAGCCGAAAAGAGTGTTTGAAGCACCTCCTTCCACGTACGCGGAACTCTTTCAGACACTGTTGGGGCTGAATTTAGTTGAAAAGAGGACCTTGGCACCGCCCACGGGACCAACCCTTCCTTATGGGTGTGATGTTAACAAACATTGTGACTTCCACTCCGGGGCACCCGGGCATGACATAGAGGTCTGTCATGCGTTTAAACATAAAGTTCAGGATCTACTGGATAGCAAGGCCATAAATTTTGGACAAGCGGGTCCGAATATAGTACAACAGCCTATGCCCAACCATGGGGCAAATGCTATTTTGACTGAGGAGGGCTTGAACCTGGTCATGAATGTTGATGAACTGAAAACACCGTTGTGTGAAGTAAAGAGCAGGTTATTGAAAGGAGGTGTGTATTCGGGCTGCGATGAGTTTTGTCTAGAATGTTGGACCCAAGCTGGGGGTTGTGATGAATTGAAGAAGGGTATTCAGACCTTGATAGACAAAGGCACGTTGCAATTTGATAGAACGGCAGTTGAGAAACCTGCAGAGGTGCTAGCTGATGAGCAAAGTGATGTTGCTACGGTGACAATTCCACGGAAAATGATAACTATAACAGCGCTAGCCAGGCGGCCTACGATCACTATTACAAAGGCAAGGCCAATCCCTTATGAGAGCACCAAGGCAGTACCATGGACTTATGGGCTGGAAGCATATTGTGATGGGGAGAAAATTGATATCAGTAAACGACCAGTTGGGGTTGTGGACAATGTCGTCGGGACTGGAGGAATGACGAGGAGCGGGAGAATTTTTATATCGCCTGAGGTAGAGGCTGAACGATTGGCAAAAGGTAAAGGAAAAGTGAATGAGAATGTTCCAGTGCAGAGGAACGAAAAAGAAACGTCACTGAAAGATGTAGAAGAGTTTATGCGTCTTATTCGTAAGAGTGACTATAAAATTGTTGAGCACCTTCAACAAACGCCGTCGAAGATCTCCATATTGTCGTTGTTATTGTGTTCTGAAGCCCATAGGAATGCGTTATTGAAAATTCTGGACACGTCGTTTGTACCCCAAGATGTTTCTATGAATCAGTTGGAGGGGGTGATGGCGCACGTAAATGCAGGCCATAGTTTGGGATTTACGGATTTTGATTTGACCCCGAGGGGAAGAGAACATAATATGGCGTTGCACGTCTCAGTTGAATGCAGGGGCACAGTCATGTCCCATGTGCTGGTAGATACCGGGTCTTCCTTGAATGTGCTGTCAAAGAAAGCAATGATGAAATTGGATATCAGGGGGATCATTTGTACGCCTAGTGACTTGGTGGTCAGGGCATTTGATGGTACACGGAGGTCAGTTTTCGGATCCATAACTTTGCCTCTGCAAGTGGGGCCGGAGGTTTTTCAAACCGAATTCTATATTATGGACATCCAACCAGCATATAGCTGTCTTCTCGGACGACCATGGATCCATGGTGCTGGGGCAGTCACATCTACCTTACACCAAAAGCTGAAGTACATGGTGGGGGACAGTATGGTCACCGTTTGTGGAGAGGAGGATATACTGGTCAGCCATTTGTCATCATTCAAGTACGTGGAAGTCGATGGCGAAATCCATGAAACAACCTGTCAAGCCTTTGAGGGGTTGCGCATTAAGGATAAAGTTCCAGGGCCGAGTAAAGCATCAGAGGTGGCAGTGTCGTCGTATAAAGAGGCTCAGGCTCTAGTGAAGACCGACGAGACCAAGGGCTGGGGCAAGGTTTTGGATATTCCCGTGAAAATGGACAGGTTTGGGCTTGGATATCAAACTTCATCATCAACGCCTACTGCAGGGGCACCCCGTTTCAAAGGACCAATAACAATTACGGCCGGTGGGGTATATCACGAGACCATCAATGCTGTTTCAGATTCTGAAGAGGGAGGTAGCGACTGCGACATGGACGCCTGGATTCAGCCGAGCGTGCCAGGACAAGGATTTTGCAATTGGTCTATTTAGGAGATTGTTCCTGTGACAACTAAACAGTAATGCTTTGTTTTCTTAATTGTTGAACAATCCGGTGTCCTACCCGGGGCATCGTGATTTTGCTTAGGGCCATTCTGTTATGTACATTGCACTGTTTAATCGTTAAATAAAAGGCGTTTTTCATGTACAAATATTGTGATCTCTGTTTTTCCTGTTTTTATTTTTACAATAAAATGGCAGCGTGGTTATTTGCTTTGCATGTGTTTTGAAGCATTTAACCATTTCCTTTGCAGGATTACTATTTCAGATGACATCTATGAACCGCCTATGACTCACTTCGACTTTGAGCACCCGGTATTTCAGACCGAAGAAGAGATTGTTGAAGATGGCGATGTTCCAGAAGAGTTGTCTTGGTTGGTAAAACAAGAAGAAAGAATCATTCTGCCTCACGAGGAGGTCATTGAGATCGTCAATCTGGGGTTGGAAGGGGTTGAAAGGAACATCCGTATAGGGGCCGCGCTGCAGAGCGACATCAAGCGAAGATTGGTTGAAATGCTCAAAGAGTACAATGATATTTTTGCTTGGTCGTATGAGGATATGCCTGGGCTGGATACGGATATGGTTGTTCACCGTCTGCCGCTAAAAGAAGAATGCCCGCCGGTTAAGCAGAAGCTCCGAAGAACTAGACCGGACATAGCTGTGAAGATTAAGGAGGAGGTTCAAAAGCAGTGGGATGTTGGTTTCCTAGCTATTACAAAATATCCCTCATGGGTCGCTAATATTGTGCCAGTACCAAAGAAAGACGGTAAAGTGAGAATGTGCATAGATTACCGTGATTTGAACAAAGCGAGCCTGAAAGATGATTTTCCACTTCCTCACATCGATGTGCTGGTCGATAATACCCCTCAATTCTCTGTATTCTCCTTCATGGATGGCTTCTCGGGCTATAATCAGATTAAAATGGCGCCAGAAGACATGGAGAAGACTACCTTCATTATGCCCTGGGGAACATTTTGTTACAAAGTGATGCCCTTCGGACTGAAGAATGCTGGGGCAACGTATCAGCGTGCAATGACGACTCTCTTTCATGACATGATGCATAAAGAGATCGAGGTTTATGTTGATGATATGATTGCCAAATCCCAGACGGAGGAAGAACATTTGGTGAATCTGCTGAAACTGTTCAAGAGGCTTAGGAAGTTCAGGCTGAGACTAAACCCTAACAAGTGCACCTTCAGGGTGAGATCGGGTAAACTACTGGGGTTTATCGTGAGCGAAAAAGGAATAGAGGTCGATCCTGCGAAAATAAAAGCAATACAAGAAATGCCGACGCCTAAAACAGAAAAAGAAGTGTGTGGGTTCTTAGGGAGGTTGAACTACATCGCTCGGTTCATATCTCACCTAACAGCTACGTGTGAGCCATTATTCAAGCTGTTGAAAAAGGACCAGGCTGTGACCTGGAACGAAAATTGTCAAAAGGCGTTCGATAAAATAAAACAGTATTTGCAGGAGCCTCCTATTTTGATAACTCTAGTGGCAGGGAGACCCTTGATTATGTATTTGACGGTTCTTGAGGGGAGTATGGGTTGTGTTCTCGGTCAACATGACGAGACAGGGCGTAAAAAGCATGCGATATACTACCTGAGTAAGAAGTTTAATGACTGTGAGTCTCGATACTCAATGCTCGAAAAAACTTGTTGTGCGCTAGCCTGGGCCACCAAGCGTTTGAGGCAGTACATGCTAAATCATACAACCATGCTCATTTCGAAGATGGATCCTATCAAATACATATTTGAAAAGCAGGCATTATCTGGGAGAATTGCCCGTTGGCAGATGGTTTTGACCGAATATGACATCCAGTATGTTTCACAGAAGGCTATAAAAGGGAGCGTGTTATCGGAGTATCTTGCTGAGCAGCCTATTGAGGACTACCAATCGATGAGGTTTGATTTTCCTGACGAGGATATCATGTACCTGAAGATGAAAGATTGGGAAGAACCGTTGCCGGATGAAGGACCAAAGACAGATTCCAAGTGGCAGTTAATCTTTGACGGAGCTGTAAACTCCTATGGTAGCGGAATAGGGGCAATCATCACTACTCCACAGGGGTCGCACATCCCATTTACTGCCCGATTGACTTTTCCAGTTACCAATAATGAAGCCGAATACGAAGCTTGTATTATGGGGCTTGAAGAAGCCATTGATCTGCGAATCAAAAATCTGGATGTATACGGAGACTCAGCTCTGGTGGTGAATCAAATAAAAGGAGAGTGGGAGACACGTCAGCCCAATTTGATACCATACATGAATTATGCAAGGAGATTGTTGCCTTTCTTTGACAAGGTTGAATTGCATCATGTGCCGCGAGCAGAAAATCAGATGGCTGACGCCCTGGCTACATTGTCTTCCATGTATAAAGTTAACTTCTGGAACGAGGCTCCCAGGATTGTTATCTCTCGGCTTGACAGGCCCGCATTCGTATTTTCCATTGACGAAGCATCCGATGATAAGCCCTGGTACTTTGACATCCAGAATTTCCTGAAGAACAAGGAGTATCCGGCTGGGGCATCCACTCGCGATCAGAAGACTCTCAGGAGATTGGCTGGTAATTTCTATCTAAATCCGGACGGTGTTCTATACAAAAGGAATCACGACTTGGTGTTGCTACGCTGTGTAGACGAGAAAGAGGCAAGGTTGCTCATGGAGGAAATACATGAGGGTACGTTTGGTACACATGCTGGTGGGCATGCTATGACGAGAAAGCTGCTGCGGGCAGGTTATTATTGGCTAACTATGGAAACTGACTGTTTCAAATTTGCGAAGAGGTGTCATAAGTGCCAGATTTATGCGGATAAGATCCATGTGCCTCCAAGTCCTCTGAACGTGATGTCATCACCGTGGCCCTTCTCGATGTGGGGAATTGATATGATTGGAAAGATTGAGCCGACAGCACCTAACGGACACCGGTTCATTTTGGTAGCAATTGATTATTTTACCAAATGGGTGGAAGCGGCATCATATGCTAATGTGACCAAGCAGGTGGTAGCCCGGTTTATCAAACGAGATATCATTTGCAGATATGGAATCCCTGAGCGGATTATTACTGACAACGGTTCGAACTTAAATAACAAGATGATGAAGGAGATGTGTCAGAATTTTAAGATTGAACATCACAACTCTTCTCCTTACCGACCCAAGATGAATGGCGATGTTGAAGCGGCCAATAAGAACATAAATAAGATTGTTCAGAAGATGGTGGTGACCTATAAGGACTGGCACGAGATGCTACCTTTCTCTTTGCACGGTTATCGTACAACGGTACGCACATCAACCGGGGAAACCCTATTCTCGTTGGTATACGGAATGGAAGAGGTGTTACCACTGGAAGTTGAGATTCCTTCCCTGAGGGTATTACGAGATGTCCAACTTGACGAGGCAGAATGGGTGAAAGACAGGTTGAATCAGCTGAGTTTAATGGATGAGAAGAGGCTAGCTTCTCTAGCGTACGGTCGGTTGTACCAGAGCCGGATGAAGAAAGCGTATGATAAGAAGATACATCCTCGGAGCTTTCAGACGGGCGACCTTGTGCTGAAGAGGATCCTCCCGCCACAAACAGATCGCAGGGGCAAGTGGATCCCTAATTACGAAGGGCCATACGTTGTCAGAAAAGTCTTTTCAGGAGGAGCTTTGTTGCTGTCCACCATGGACAGTGAAGACTTTACGTCGCCTGTGAATTTGGACACAGTTAAAAAATACTTTGCTTGAAATTGACCCGCTGGACAGAAAAAAGAGAGTCCAGGCAAAAATGGGGCATCCTGGCGAACCAAAAACAGAATAAAAGGTTCGGGCAAAAGTTAGGGATAAAATTAAAAAGATGTACACCCGCGAAGTCGAAAACCTACACTGGGCGGCTTCGGCAAAAAAGGGTATCCTGGTGAATTGAAAACCCGCAAAGGGCGGTTCACGCAAAAGTTAGGGATTTAAAAAGCAAATGACTGCGGTCCGAATTTGATGCTGCATAGCTTGGTGGTTGGGAGAATACTTTGGGGATTCGTTTATCAGATACAATCTCTTCAGAAGTTTGAATACCGGGAAAGCGCCAGAGTCAGGCGAGTCATAGGAGGATCAGCTCATGATGTTTGTCTACATCACGTTGCCGACATGTGCGCAAATTTGATTTGTCATTGTATTTATGCTTCCTGTGCATACTTGTATGTTTGTTGTGCGTAACTTCCTCTTTTCAGGAGTTACATCCAGTGTACAAAACTCTGCCTATTTAGGGGCCTAATCAATAAAACATGTTATTCAGTATTTGATGCTTGTTCTTTACTGTTTTGTATGTGAAAAACGCCAATGTTTTGATAAAACTAGCAGTTGCATAACGTTGCTGGCCCTTGCCAATAATTGCTAAAACTTCGAATTGACTGAAAATGATGTCACTGACGCTAACTTGAATAGATTTGATTGTATAGACTTGTTTTGTCTCGTTTATGGTGTTGCAGGGTTCTTGCCCATGTGAAGTGGGCGATCAGAACATTGTAGTCCTAACCAGAGGCTCGTGACGAAAGGACTTGAGCATTATGTGAAGTGAATCCCCACGCAGGTCGCGCTTCATTCCCAGAAGCTGAGATGACACTGTTCCTTACTGAAGAAGGATCAATTTCCCCAGCTAGCCGCAGCTTACCCCCCAAAGGATATTCTCCAGCAGGTCAAGATTAATGCTCGCCACAGGATGTCTATCCTCAGTCCCGAGTTTGTAAACTGTGGCCAGATGGTTTATTTTCCCCAGCAGGGTCGTTTACCCTCAGCAGAGTTTGATAACTTTAAAGTTGGTAAGCTGTATTCAGACAGTGGTGTTTCTCCAAAAGGATTCTTCGTCCTCAGCGGAGTCGTTTAGTTTTCAGTGGATTGATAATTCCAGAGTTGTAAACTGTGCCCAGACAGTTCATTATCCCCAGTAGGGTTGTTCATTCTTCCCCCAGTGGAGTCATTCCCTGTTTCCAACGGAGTTGGTTAAGATTCCCCGAGAGAGTCGTTTCTTCCCCAGCGGAGTTTCCTCTCCCCAGCAGGTATTATTCTTTCCTCCCAGTGGGAATCGAAGGTTAAAGCTCTCCCCAGCAGAGTTCGTTGTATGTCCTGGCATTTATTTTGCCGGAATACTTGGTGGTACCCGTTCCTGCCCCAGCAAGGTGGTATTTGTCCTCAGCGGCCGTGTTGAAGCCAGTCTACCAGAGTTCCCCGGCAGCCTGAACCCGCATTTGCATTTGCATGCATTATCATGTTTGCATCCATCCAGAAAACGCGTAGCATTTCCATGCTGTATGGAGCATTACGCCATTGTCAAACATACGCATTTTGAAACATAAGTCAGGTTGGTTAACCTTTTGCTTTCAGGTGTGTTTCTCAACAGGAGTATGGAGTTTTAAAGTCCAGATGTCTTTTCCAGATCATCAAGGTCTTGCCGTGAGACGTATGATGATGGGATTTAGTTTATTATCATCCCCACAGAGTTACTGATTGAGGTTTTCTCGTATCCGATCAGCGGACTGTTTTATCAAGTTTGTTGCTGCAGTAGCATCTTAGGGTTCCATGAATCAAAATTTCAGAAGTGGTCGCTTGTTGTCAGAACGGGTGTCGGTCATTGGTTTTCAGAATATCCCCAGTTAGGTTGATAGAATTTATTCGTGTTGACGAATTATTTCCTCCAGGTTGACGGAATGTGCGTCCTGATGAGGATAATTTATGCCTATGTTGGTAGGATTGTGTCGTGTTGACGAATCGATGTCCCCGTGTTGACGGAATGTGGGGTCCTGTTGAGGACCAAGATTGATCTCTCCGTGGTGACGGAATATGGAGTCCTGTTGAGGATGAAGTTTGCTCTCTCCGTGTTGACGGAATGTGCGTCTTGATGAGGACAATTTATGCTTATGTGGATAGGATTTCTTCGTGTTGACGGAATGTGGAGTCCTGATGAGGACAAGTTTTATTCCTCCGTGTTGACGGAATGTGCGTCCTGATGAGGACAATTTATGCCTATGTTGATAGGATTTATTCGTGTTGACAAATTACTCTCTCCGTGTTGACGGAATGTGCGTCCTGATGAGGACAATTTATGCTTATGTGGATAGGATTTCTTCGTGTTGACGAAATGGGAGTTCAGATATGTACAAGAATGATATTCCTATGATGATAGGATTTATTCATGTTGATGAATCTATTTTTGTTCCTCGTGTTGACGATATGTGAGTCCTGACGTGGGCAATTTATTCCTATGTTGATAGTAGTTCCTCGTGTTGATAAGACGCAACTAAGATGTCCATGCCTATGCTGATAGGATCTCCTTGTGTTGACAAGATCCGGACAGCTCATCCCCAATGAAGTCGCCGAGATTTCTCCGTGTTGACGGAATGCGGAGTCCTGATGAGGACAAGTTTGATCTCTCCGTGTTGACGAAATGAGGAGTCCTGATGATGGCAAGTTTTATTCCTATGATGATAGGATTTCTTCGTGATGACGAATTTATGGCTTTTCGTGTTGACGAAATTTAAAGGCAATTGTGGATAAGTTTTTTCCTGTGATGATGGGATCTTTACTCGTGTTGACGAATCTGTTTCTCTTCTGGTGTTGACAAGGTTAGTCCAGTTGTGGACAGAGGTGTTCTTGCAAAGATAGTTCAGTACCTGTGGTGTTGCATGGGTGGTGGGAGTTAAAATTAGAGTTATTCTCTAACGAATGATCGGTTGTTACCGTAGCAATCAGGTTTGCTCGACGAGTGTCGTTCCCCAAGCAGTGGTGCAGTTTGTTTCTGCGGTTGGAAAATTTCAGGGTTTCTTTAGTATTCAACCGTCTCGTACCTCGAATGTTTGAAGGTCGTTCGCTCTTCACCCAGTCGGGTCCAAGCCGCTTGAATAGGGGCAGCTGTTGCACCCCGAAATTTGACCAACCGGTTCCCATATCTGGTTTATGCTTCAACACATTTTGCATTCGCATTCGCATACTGCATGCATTGCATTTTTCTCAGTCAGGTTGATTTTATCGGAATTGCAGCCCCTGGCGTTTCAGGCAGTTCAGGCCGGTTTGAATAAGCGTATTTTGAGAATTGGTGCTCGTTCCCTGTGTTTTCAGGCCATCTCGGTGCCCAGGTTTCGTTATGGTTGCACAATTGTTTTATAATCGATTTAATCGGCCTCCTGGCATTTTTAGGATTTTTCTTTTTATTTTCTAGATTTTTAATGCATTTAATATATTTTTAATAGGGTTATTTTGTTTTTTTAGACAGTAAATAGGGTAGTATGTTGTTTTCAGAATTTAGTATTTTTTTTAAAATAATTTTTAGAGTTTTTAAATAAATATTCCTTTTAGAGATTTAATAAAATTTAAAAACTTTTAGATATTACTTTTCCTTTAATAGATTTTTTTAATAGATATAACTAGATTTTGATTTTCTTTTATAAAAATAGATTTTAAATAGAATTTAATGTGTTTTAGATTTTATTAAATTTTAAGTTTTTTTATAAAAATAGATTTTAAAATAGATATTAAATGTTTTAGAGTTTATTTGATTTTCAGATTTTATTAGATTTTATTAAATAATAGTTCTTTTAGATTTTAAATAGTTTTTCTGTTTTTTTAATAGATTAATTAGGATTTTATTATTAATTTTCGTTTTAGGCTTTAATTAGAGGTCTTAATTAGGGTTTTTCTTATTAATTTCGTTTTAGGATTAGTTAGATTTTTTTCAGTATTAATTTTGTTTGTTTTGTAGGATTTAATCTTTGAAGTCATTGGGCCAATTAATCAGACTTAGGATTAGTTAGGTTTTTTTTATTAATTTTGTATTAATTTCGTTTCAGTATCAATTGATCAGGATCCAGTGGGCTTTTTATCCATTAATTGAGCCCAAATCAAAAGTCCAGAATTGCGCCAGGTGTCGTATAAATACGCTGCCACGCGTGTATTCCACTTTTCAGCCACATCATTTCTCAGACCCCTCTCTCCTCACACGTGTAACCCTCTAATCCTCTCTCAGTGCCACTTGTCCACCACCGACACCACACACCTTGCATGAGCGCCACCTGGTATCCCACTAACTCCCCCTTGCCGGAGTACATGCAAACATCGTTGGACGGTTTCCCCTCCGCCGTAACAGTCACCGGAGTCTGTTGAGACCGCCGGAAACTGCATTTTTCCCAGATTTTTTCTCCTCTCAACCTCAATCCTCACCGATCATCCTCCCTCAATCATCGCCGAAAAATTACTCCTCGCCAGAATCTTCATCCAGTTCTTTGTTTTTTCCAGAAACGCCAGGAACACCTTCACATCTTCATCATCTCTCTTTCCAGAATAGCCAGAGTTTCATCAAACCCTGTTCATCTTCATCGTTAAATCGCCAGAAACTAATAACTCCGGAGATTCGTACAAGCTCTTCCACGATCCTCAAATCCTTCCGATTTCGCCACCAGATCTTTGAAGCGATCCAAGAACATCATCGCGTATTTCTTCAGCAAGCTTTCTCCAGATTTTCTTCAAGACTCTCGTCAGAAGCTCTTCTTCATCCATAGATCTTCAACGACACCATTATCCAGGTTTCTATTTCTTCTCATCTAATTTCTTGCATGTGCGTAGTAGTTTTGTTGGCTATCTGGAGATTTAGAGCTTTGTAAGTGTTGGATCTTGATTTTGTTAGGGCGAAGTTTTCCGATTAGGTTAGATATTAGGTTTTGTGATAGCAATTTGGTTAGAGGGAGTTTCGGAGAAAAACAGAGTGTTTAGTTTGTGATAAGCGTGGATTGATGAAGGCGTTTGTGGCGAGGGATTTGGATTGAAGTTTGTTGCTGAGATTTTAGGGAAGAGATTGTTTCAGAGTGTTTGTGAGGACGGGGATGGAAAGGGCGTGGAGGCGCCGTTAGGGTTTGGGAGAGAGAGACGGTGAACAGTATTGAGGGAATGGGAGATAGATAGGTTTTGTTCGCTAGTACTGAGAGTGGATTGGGCTCGGGCATTAGGCCCATTTGCCTTTGCTGATCCATCCCCCTTCGTTACCATTAGCACCCCCTCTCCCCTTTGCATTTTGGTCTGGGCCTAGCAGATTTGTTGTTCGCACCCCCCGTTTGGGGCCCAAATATGTTTAACAAGGTGTTTCGTCGCTATCGGCACCCCCCCCCCCCCCGGTTTGTTTTTTTGGTGTTTTTTCTGAAGCAGATTGGGCCCAGCGCAGTGATATCTGCACCCCCCCCCCTCCTGGGCCCAATGTATTCCTGCAGTGTAGAATATTTGCTTTTGCCACCCCTGTCTTAATTGAATTTTCATATTATTTCATATTTGCATATAGTTTACAAAATAAATCATAATAAATCCAAAATTAATCAGAAAAATATTTCAAAAATACCTCCATGATCTTGGATTTATTTGTGATTTTATGAAAATAATAAATTTCATATTAACCCATTTTTCAATTTAATTTGATTTTTCCCATTTTATCAATTTCTTTAATTTGGTACATTTGATACATGTTTTTGTAAATTTGCTTGTGACCAATTGGTGAATAGTTTTGAGTTGATTCTTGCTGAGTCGATTAGATTAGAAGTATAGGTTCCCTTAGAGATTTATCTCACATTTTTTTGATTTAATCTTGTTTAGTTTTGATTAGAGAACATTAGGGTGATAGTAGTAGGGTTCAAACTCAACATAGGTGCATTATAACATTTTATTTTGGGGTTTTTAGCATGAATTAGGTTCTGGGACATATAGGGTATGTAGGGTAGATGTAGAAATCCCCTTAGAATTAATCTTAGAGTTTTAAATACTATATTACTATTTTTAGTATATTTTACAAATGGAGTGTTTGTTTGGTGTTCCCACCTGGGGTTTATATTTGTTTGCTTGGGCTTTTGGGCTTTTCTATAGGGTATGGGGCTTGGCTTGAGCTTATGGAGCATGAAGACATCAAAAGAGAAGATTGAAGATGATAATCAAATGTTGAAGCTTGAAGATTGTTTTAGCTGGGAGTTGATTGAAGACATAGGAAATAATAGGAATAAGCAGAGCCTTAGAATAGACTGATTTTTTTGTACAAACATGGATAGCTTCATGTGCTTCCATTCCTCTCTATGACATAAAGTCCCTCTATGGTATTCACCTCCCTCCTTTGGAGGGATAAGTGGCCTTACCTTAGAGGTAGAACTTTGAGAGAACCACTCTTTTATGATGTTAAATTGTTTGTAGGCTTCCTTTGGTAGTCAATGAACTGTTTAACATTCAACTCATCTTGTTAAGTGACTATCATCTAGGAGAGCTTGCCTTGAAGAAAGAAGCCATTGAAGATATAGATGAAGATCAAAGATTGACAAAGATGAAGATTATTCATGTCAAAACTGTGCAGCTGTTAAAGCTAGGATTTACTGCTGTTTGGAGCTATCTGCTGTCTGATGCTCTCGATTGGTTAAGATTCTGTGCTTGCTTGAGCTTGGTGATTTCTTGGAGATGGAAGCTTGTTGTAGCTTGGGTATCATTGGTGCTTGACTTTAGGGTTCATTTGAAGATGTTACTGTTTGCTGTTAATCAACTGTCAGAGTTGGATTTTTTTTCAGAGCTGCTGCTGTAGGAGCTGGTGTGCTGTCAGAGCTGGTTTTGGGGTTTATTTTTCTTTACTGTATTGTTTGTTAGTTTTCCCCTTAGGTTTGAAGTGAATCTGTTTCACTTTGCCTATTGTTTTCCAGGTTCGAGGTTGAGTGGGACTCCCTTGACTCGCTTGTATTGCTGCATTCATGCATTTTACTGCTTTACTGTATATATGCTGTTTCTTTTCCGTTTATCCCCTAGGATCTCTGTTTCTCTCTGCGCAAGAGAGAAATATGATAGACATTAGGTGTTAATCCATGCATGATAACATTAGGATAGTTTTGATTCCCATTTTAACCCTAGGTTTTAGAGTTCTTTCTCTTCTATCTCAAAACAACCAAAAAATACAATAAGAGGTTAAACATCAATAAAAAACAGTTCTTGCATAAAAGACTGAAAACCAATCAAAGCGTCATTTTTGTCCGCCTGGACCCGTAATCAGGAGAAAACCTTTTTCAGAAGGATAAAAAACAGTCAAACAAATCTGTGTCTTCCGTAGCCCGAACTACGTTTGCTCTGATCTTTCATGCTGTATGAAAGTACGTAGGCATAGGATGATATATCCTAGCGAGAAACCTTCCCCTCCTTTCCAGTAGGTAGGCGAACTACGCTGACTCTGATTTCTCGTTCCAGACGGGAATACGTAGGCATAAAGTGCGATACTTTGCCGAGTCATTTTCTTTTCTTTTAACCCCAGACCTATAGAATAGATAGAATAACAATCCGTACTAGAAAACAAGCGTGGATCCCGTCGAGTACGACGAATGTGAGGGGTGCTAATACCTTCCCCTCGCGTAACCGACTCCCAAATCCAGGATTTGGTTGCGATGACCATTCCTTTCCCGTCTTTGCGGTAGGTTTACTTCGAGCGTTTCCTTTCCCTCCGTTGGGATAAATAACGCGCGGTGGCGACTCTTCTGTTCAGCCGGCGCCGATTTTCGCAGTAGCGACAGGCGGTAGAGCAACACGATAGTCCACTTCTCCTATTCTCTGAAAAATCTGATAAGGACTAATGAAACGCAACGTCAACTTAAGCGACTTCAATGCCCTACCAACACCAGTCATCGGAGTGACCCTAAGAAACACATGATCTCCCTCTTGAAATTCAAGTGCTTTCCTCCTCTTGTCATGATAACTCTTCTGGCGACTTTGAGAAATCCTCATCTTCTCTTGAATCCTCTTAATCTTGTCCGTAGTCTGCTGAACTATCTCGGGTCCAACTACAAGACTCTCTCCCGACTCATACCAACACAATGGCGTCCTACACCGTCTACCATACAAAGCTTTGAACGGTGCCATACCAATACTCAAATGAAAACTATTGTTGTAAGTAAGCTCAATCAAAGGCAAATAGCTATCCCAAGCTCCTCCTTTCTCCAACACACAAGCTCTCAAAAGATCCTCGAGCGATTGAATAGTCCTCTCGGTCTGACCATCTGTCTGAGGATGATAAGCTGAACTTAAACGCAACTTCGTATCCAAAGCACTTTGCAAGCTCTCCCAAAATCTCGAAGTGAATCTCGGATCCCGATCCGACACAATACTAGACGGAATACCATGCAAACTGACAATCCTCTCGATGTATAACCTGGCCAATCTCTCTAACGGATAATCCATTCGCATAGGAATAAAGTGAGCAGATTTAGTCAATCTATCCACGATAACCCAAATAGCTTCAAAATTACCCAGCGTCCTCGGTAATCCAGACACAAAATCCATAGAAATGCTATCCCATTTCCACTCAGGAATAAACAACGGTTGCATCAAACCCGACGGCTTCTGATGCTCAATCTTCGACTTCTGACAAGTCAAGCAAGAATACACAAATTCGGCAATATCCTTTTTCATACGAGGCCACCAAAATACTTTCCTCAAATCTTGATACATCTTAGTAGCACCCGGATGAATACTCAATCCGCTATGATGTCCTTCCTCAAGGATACTCTTCTTTAGCTCATCAATATCTGGAACACAAACTCTATCAAGACATCTCATAATACCATTCTCATCAATCCGAAAATCACCACTTTGGCCTTGATTGATCAAAGTCAACTGATCCACTAAACTCAAATCGGATTTCTGCCCTTCTCGGATTTCATCCAAAATACCGCTAGTAAGCTTCAACATTCCAAGTTTAACTCCATAGGAAGTCTCCTTGCGTACCAAACTTAAATCACGAAATTGCTCAACCAATTCCAACTCTCTTACCATCATCATTGACATGTGTAACGATTTTCCACTCAACGCATCCGCTACCACATTCGCTTTACCCGGATGGTAATTCAACCCAAAATCATAATCCTTCAAAAGTTCTAACCATCTTCTTTGTCTTGCATTCAATTCCTTTTGATCAAAGAGATACCTCAAACTCTTGTGATCACTAAACACTTCAAATCTCGCACCAAACAAATAATGCCTCCAAAGTTTTAGTACAAATACAACGGCGGCCAACTCTAAGTCATGCGTTGGATAATTCTTCTCATGCACTTTGAGTTGCCTCGAAGCATATGTTACCACTTGATTATTCTGCATCAACACACCTCCCAAGCCCATCAAAGAAGCATCACAATACACAACAAACGGCTCTTCCGAAGTTGGCAAAATCAGAACAGAGGTTGTCGTCAATCTTCTCTTAAGTTCCTGAAAACTCTCTTCACACTTGGCATCCCAAACAAAAGCTTGACCCTTCCTAGTCAACTGCGTCAACGGCAATGATAACTTAGCAAATCCTTCAATGAACTTACGATAATAACCCGCTAAACCAAGAAAATTTCTAATCTCAAAAACTGATTTCGGAGTCTCCCATTGCGATACCGCTTCAACTTTCGACGGATCAACCGCAATACCTTCACTTGAAATTACATGACCCAGGAAACTCACATCTTTCAACCAAAATTCACACTTAGAAAGTTTTGCATAAAATTGCTTCTCTTTCAACACAGATAACACAATCTTCAAATGCTCGGCATGCTCCTCTTCATTCTTCGAGTAGACCAAAATGTCATCAATAAACACCACAACGAACTTGTCCAAATAAGGATGGAAAATCCTATTCATATACTCCATAAATACACCTGGTGCATTAGTCACACCAAATGGCATAACAGAATACTCATAGTGTCCATACCTCGTTATAAAAGCAGTCTTCTGAATATCCTCAGCTTTCACATGAATCTGATGATACCCAGACCTCAAATCTATTTTACTAAACACACTTGCACCAACCAACTAATCCATCAAGTCATCAATCCTCGGAAGTGGATGCTTATTCTTGATAGTCATCTTGTTCAATTGACTATAATCCACACAAAGTCTCGTAGAACCTTCTTTCTTCTTAACCAACAACACTGGTGCACCCCACGGCGACACACTCGGATGAATAAATCTCTTCTCAAGCAAATCTTCAAGTTGACTCTTCAACTCTTTCAATTCCGACGCAGACATACGATATGGAGCCATCGATATCGGACTGGTTCCAGGAATCAGGTCAATCGAAAACTCCACTTCTCGTTCTGGCGGTAAATCCTTTATCTCATCAGGGAAAACTTCCGGAAAATCTCGAACAATTGGTAAAGCGTCAATTGCTCCACTTTCACCAATACTCAAAGTTGCCATCAGCATAAATACCTTTGCACCATCTTGTACCGATTCCTTCACTTGCTTCGCCGTCATAAACAAATCCCTTTCAACGTTCGATTCAGGAAAAATAACCGTTTTATCAAAACAGTTAATATAAACCCGATTGAATTTCAACCAATTCATTCCAAGAATGACGTCAAGGGCTTTGTGGCCTGGCTTGCCACACTTAAAACACTTCTTCTCAACACTCTTGCATTCCGGAGCACGGTGTCCCCCTTCACCGCACCTATAACATCTCACCGGAGTAGAAACTCCCCCACTTGACTTCTTACCGAAACCAACCCTTTGTTTCCCTTTATCAGCAGGAGTCACGTAAGGTTTCCCTCTGAATTGACTCTTTCCTTTCTTATCACTTAGGCTCTTGTAGTGGCTAGATCAAGTCCTACTATCCTCATCGTAAATCCTACTCTTGTTTACCAACTCAGAAAATCACCGGATTTCCTAATAACCAATAGCTTGTTTGATCTCAGGTCTCAAGCCATTCACAAATTTGAGACACTTAGATCTCTCGGCATTAACAGTGTTGTAGTGAGGACAAAACTTGATCAACTCCTCAAATTTTGTCGCATACTCAGCTACCGTCGAATTACCTTGCTTCAGCTCAAGGAATTCAATCTCTTTCTTTCCCCGCACATCTTCTGGAAAATACTTCTCCAGAAATGTCTCTCTAAAAAGATCCCAAGTGATCACAATATCATCCTCTTCAAATCTTTGGCGAGTGTTATGATAACGCGAAATCATATATATATATATATATATATATATATATATATATATATATATATATATATATATATATATATATATATATATATATATATATATATATATATATATATATTGACGTATAATTCAACTAATATTCGACTGGTTTCAATCCGATTTTGGGTTTCTTCCATGTTATTTGTCTGATATTTTGCAGGTATTTGAAGATCATGTCCAAACAAAGCAGTATGAAGAAAAGAAGCATTTACAGATGAAATATGGACGAAAACCAGATGAAAACAACATGAAAAACATAGAATGCGCATTTTGCTGTTGTGACGACCGTCACACCTCCATGACGACCGTCACACGGGTGACGACCGTCACACACCATGATGACCGTCATGCAGGCAAAAATGCAAAGCTTCAATTAAACGTGCAAATACCAGTTCCAAGTCCCAAATAATGGACCACTACTCCCTAATTTTTCTGACTCCAAGTCCACCTTCTTCAAATTACAACCGTTAGCATTTTACCTCTATAAAAGGGGAAGGAGGGTACCTGAGAAAGGGAGCCACATTCAGATAACGAAGTGCTGCCCAAATTGTTTTCCAGAGCAAATTGAGTTTCATTCTTGTTGTTTTTGTTTCCTTTCCTTATTCCTGTATTCCATTTCTACAATATTCATTTGTGCGCTCTATTGGTTTGAAGACACAATCCTGCCGACATCGTTGGGATTTGGCCAAAAGCCAATTGGATACGTTACAGGTTTTTATTATTTCGTTAATTGTAACTTTAGTTCTCAGTAATATGAATGTTCTAAGTTTCTGCTTTTATTTATGTTTTACTTATTCCAAATCCATGTCTAGCTAAACCAGAGTAATCGATATGTAATAATAATTCAGACGGGATTTGATAATAACCGGTTAAAAACTTTCTTTTTCAAAAGTTGTTTATGGCCTGAGTGTTTAAACGTATTTCCTGAATAAACACTCGTCGCGACGGCGAGAACTTATTTAAAAGTAGTTTTGCCACGACAGTGGGAAATTAATTAAGGTACGAACCAACAAGCGACAGCTGCAGCTAAGACCAGATAGTAAACACTAGGCATTTGTTTTAATAACAGCGAAAGCACTTTAAAATAGATTAGAACTTAGAGATTTCCAAAAAGCGATTTTAACCCCGAACGGGATAGCGACAGCATACGTTCCGCCTTAGAGTTGCGACTAGCGTCAACAACCATCGTGAGACGAAAGTCTTTAGATCACTATTTTCTTCTTAAATAAATTCTGAAAAATATTTTATATACCGGTGACTTGTCAAATCCCTGAAGAACATAATTATTGCATATCGATTCGCGTAATTATAATTCAAGTAACATTTTTAATTCCCTTTAGTGATAGAAATTATTCCCTTAAACATTATCTACCTAGCTAAACATAGTAACTCCCGAGAACACTAGTTTGATTACGAGTCCTTGTGGGATCAATATCTTTTATTACTACGCGATAGATTGTGCACTTGCAGTTAAGTTGTATTAGACATAGAAAGTCGCGATCAAGTTTTTGGCGCCGTTGCCGGGGACCCGTTTAGTCAATAGTGTAACCTTCTGTTACGCCGTATAGACTAGGTTAACTATTTTTATTTTCCCTTTACTGGTTCTGTCGATTGTATGCCAAGTAATCGCCCACAAGGCGATATCTTAAAACCCTCAGTCGCAGAACTAGAGCTCTTCTTACATTTAAGAAGTCGCATCATTGAGTACCAACAAAAACACAACATTCCCGATCCTCTCACTCACATTCCCAAATCCGAAGAAGAACCAAAGATGGCTGAAGGACCTCAAAACAAACTGCTGAAGGCATACGCTACACCCTCTCAGATGGAGCCTAGAAGTAGCATTGCTGCCCCAGCTATTACTCGAAACGATTTTGAGCTGAAACCCTCATTGCTGTCAGCTGTACAACAAAACCAATTCTCAGGAAATGCAACTGAGGATCCAAACGAACATTTAACGAAGTTTGTACAATACGCAGACACAGTGAAAGCAAATGGAGTAACTCCAGACGCAATAAGACTTCGTCTTTTCCCTTTCTCTCTTAGAGATAGAGCGTGGACATGGTTACAATCCTTACCATCCAACTCCGTTACGACGTGGGAACAGTTGAAGAACGTCTTCTTAGCAAGATATTTTCCGCCAAGCAAAACTGCTATGCTTAGAGCTCAAATCAACGGATTTCGACAAAAAGATACTGAATCTCTTTACGAAGCATGGGAACGATTCAAAGATATGATGAGAACATGTCCTCACCACGGTCTAGAAGACTGGGTGACGATCCATACTTTCTATAATGGGCTTTTATACAACACCAGATTAACAGTAGACACCGCCGCGGGCGGTGCACTTATGGATAAGCCATACGATGAAGCCTATCAACTAATCGAAAACATGTCTCAGAACCACTGCCAATGGGGAGGTGAACGCATTCCAGCAGAGAAACCCACAGCGAAAGGTGGGATGTACGAGATCAGCAGCCTTGAAAAGTTCAATGCTAAAGTAGATGCTCTAGCACAGAAAATTGACAGTCTGACCGTTAACCCCACTGCAACCGTCGCTGCCGTAACTCCAAACTGCGAGTTATGCGGAATCGCCACTCATAATGCGGCCGAATGCCCATTGCTGGCCGGAATCCCACCAGACCAAGTAAATTATGCTCAAGGAAATCCTTACGCAAATACCTACAACCCAGGTTGGCGAAATCATCCAAACTTTTCTTACAAAAGCGATAACGCATTGCAGATGCCTGCTGCTCCGCCAGGATATCAGAAACCAGCTGCTGCTCAGACTGCACCTAGGAAATCGAACCTCGAGTTTATGATGGAAAAATTCATAGCTACTCAAGCTCAAACAAACAAAGAATTCCTGAATCAAAACATACACACTAGCGAGCAAATTAAACAGCTGACCGGAAAAGTAGACGCTTTAGCCACCCACAACAAAATGTTAGAAACACAGATATCACAAGTGGCTCAACAACAAGCCTCTGCTGCTGCACCCACTGGCACATTTCCTGGACAACCCGAACAAAATCCAAAAGGACAAGCAAATGTTGTCATATTAAGAAGCGGAAAAGAATTGGATGAACCGATCGATCCGAGAACCGAAAACTCAGCCATGCAACAAAAACCAACTGAACAAGCAGAAAAGGAATCCAAGTTAGAGAAGAAGGAAGACAACGAGAAGGAGGATACCGCAAGCGAAAAAACGCAAGCACCTCCAGCGCCATATAAACCACCTATCCCTTATCCTCAAAGATTAATAAACTCTAAAACTTCAGGATAATTTAAGAAATTTGTAGAGCTCCTTAAGCAGTTGAATATCACTATTCCTTTTACAGAAGCGATAACTCAAATGCCGTCATACGCTAAATTTCTTAAAGAGATTTTGTCTAATAAAAGGAAAATAGAGGACAACGAAACAATTACACTTACTGCAGAGTGTAGCGCTATTATTCAAAACCGCATGCCTCCTAAATTAAAAGACCCAGGTAGTTTCTCCATACCCTGCGTCATAGGAAAGTTCGTAATAGACAAAGCTCTATGCGATTTAGGAGCCAGTATCAGTGTTATGCCTTTATCTATATGCAAAAAGCTGAATATGGGAGACCTAAGACCAACCAAAATGTCCGTACAATTGGCTGACCGATCAGTAAAATACCCCGTCGAAATACTGGAAAACGTTCCAGTACGCATAGGACAATTCTACATCCCAACCGACTTCATAATCATGGACATCAAAGAGGACTCTGTTACCCCAATTATCCTAGGAAGACCGTTCCTAGCTACAGCCGGAGCTATTATAGACGTGAAGAAAGGAAGGCTAACATTCGAAGTAGGAGAAGAAAAGATAGATTTCATTCTCACCAAGTTCTTACAAGCACCAGCCATAGACGATACATGCTATTTAGTAGACGTAATTGACGAATGCATAAGAGAACTTGAAAATGAAGAGACCACGTATTCAGAAATAATAAAGATTCAAATACCCGATATTTCTGAAGACGATGATTGGCGTAAACCGTATAAAGACGACAGCCTAAGCGAAAGCTTAGCACTAACCCCAAACCATATGCCAGGTCCGAAGAACCCATCTTTAGAACTTAAAACACTACCCAAAAACCTTAGATATGAATTCCTAGACGATGAACTAAAAAGACCAGTGATAGTCAACGCCGACTTAGGACAATTAGAAACCGTAAGGCTATTAGAAGTCCTAAAGAAGTACCCCACCGCGTTAGGCTATAACATAAGCGATCTAAAAGGTATAAGCCCGTCGATCTGTATGCATCGAATCACAATAGAGGAAGACTATAAAACCTCTAGAGAGCATCAGAGGAGACTGAACCCCATCCTAAGCACTGTAGTCAGAGACGAAGTAAAGAAATTGCTAGATGCAGGAATCATCTATCCAATCTCCGATAGTGAATGGGTTAGCCCAGTTCATGTCGTACCTAAGAAAGGAGGAGTCACAGTAGTTAAGAACGAAAAAGGCGAATCAATAACAAAAAGAGTCGTGACTGGAAGCAGAATGTGCATTGATTATAGAAAGCTTAACAAAGCCACACGAAAAGATCACTTCCCCTTACCCTTCATAGATCAAATGTTAGAAAGATTAGCCAAACATTCATATTTCTGCTATCTAGATGGCTATTCAGGATTTTTCCAAATTCCCATTCATCCTGATGACCAAGAAAAGACTACATTCACATGTCCTTATGGTACTTTTGCTTACCGCCGAATGTCGTTCGGACTTTGTAATGCTCCAGCAACCTTCCAAAGATGCATGACGGCAATCTTCGCAGATTTCATAGACGACATCATGGAAGTATTTATGGACGATTTCTCAATATGTGGATAAAGTTTCGAAGGATGCCTACAAAACATAGAAATGGTATTAGAACGTTGTGTAAAAGTGAACCTCGTCCTAAATTGGGAAAAATGTCATTTTATGGTCCGACAAGGAATAGTTCTAGGACATGTCATATCAAATAAAGGAATTGAGGTCGACAAAGCTAAAATAGAGATTATAAAAGACCTCCAACCTCCAAAATCCGTACGAGAAATACAGAGTTTTCTAGGACATGCCGGTTTCTACCGCAGATTTATAAAAGATTTTTCAAAAATCATAAAACCCTTAACCGGCCTGTTGATGAAAGATGTTGAGTTCGTCTTTGACGACGACTGTCTAAAAGCATTCGAAACATTAAAATCAGCCCTTATCACCGCACCAATTATACAACCACCCGATTGGCGACTGCCGTTCGAAATCATGTGCGATGCGAGTGATTATGCTGTAGGCGCAGTTCTAGGACAAAGGAAGGACAAGAAACTCCATGCCATCTACTATACCAGTAGAACCTTAGACCCTGCCCAAATGAACTACGCTACAACAGAAAAGGAACTTCTAGCAGTTATATTTGCGCTTGACAAATTCCGTTCTTACTTAGTAGGAGCAAAAATTATCATATACACAGACCACGCTGCCATTAGGTACCTAATAAGCAAAAAGGATGCCAAACCAAGATTATTGAGATGGATCCTATTATTACAAGAGTTTGACTTAGAAAGCAAAGATAAGAAAGGAACCGAGAACGTTGTTGCAGATCACTTATCCCGAATAGAAGGCATCAAACATGAACCAGTACCGATAAATGACGATTTTCCGTACGAACGTCTGATAGCCAAATTAGAAAGTGACATGCCTAACTTAATCTCGGAAGATCCAGAACTCGAAAAAGCCGTAGAAGTCGTCTATGCCCAAGTCACATTACCTTGGTATGCTGACTGTTGCACCCTAAAATTTGACCAACAATTATTTACCCATCAAGTGTTTGAAGGTTGATACCTTCATCAGAAAGCTCAAGAGATCCTCAGAGGAATTGGTTGAAACCAAGGTTGTGGGCCTCATAACTTGAGAGTCGTGGGAGCCCCTCAGATGATTCTGAGACTTTGAGAATGAACTTGAAGCTTTGAGAAAGCTTGTGAGATGTCTTGAAAGCCATCATGAAGCCTAGAGAGGTCATTGTACAAGAATTCAGAAGATTAAACCATGAGTGGTGGAATTAGGGTTTGACTGGGTCAACCCTAGGTCAACTGATGATTTGGAGAAGGTTGAGACCTAATCCAAGGGCCATGTGATCATGGAATGATGTATTGAGATACTATAAGGATGATTCCTAGACCAACTCATCATGATTGAGGAGTTTGAGAAGTTTCAAGCTAGGGTTTCTAAGGATTGACAGTGTAAAATCCCCTAGTTTGATCCCTAACTTCCAGGAAGTTTTAGCTCAAGATGTGATTGTCATCTCATTTTCCCCACAACATGAATGTTGTAAAGCTTATTCTTAGCTTTAATTTGAGTGGTAGAAGTCCTTGATAGGATTTGCAGAGCTCAAGTTATGGTTTTGACAAACTACAGGTCATCTGAGGTATGTGAATCTGGGTCCTTGAAAGTCACCCAACTTGCAGACAACTTTTGCCCTAGTAGGATGATTCCTATGGTATCTTGGTCAACATGAATGTTGAAGAGCATCTTCTTAGCTTTATAGAGAGTACTAGAAGTCCTTGATAGGATTTTTAGAACTCAACTTATGGCTTTGACAAGCCAAGGGCATTTTGGTTATTTGGAAGTTATAGGTCATTTCAAGCATAAGGCCATATCTCCTACTTCCAAGCTTCAAATGGAAAAATCTTCAACATCAAACTTTCTTAGAATGATGTTTTAAGGCTATTAGGGAGGTCATGAGATGTTGAAAAGGCTCATATCAAAAAGTGATAAAAATGGCCTAAAAATGAGGCATAAGTTAATTCAAGTGAAGTTGAAAATCATAAATCCCAAATTATAAGTCCAAACCATGTCATATAATAGGTCATTTTGACTCCAAATGATATTCTAAGAATAATGGTTCAGCCACAATTTTGATTTGAGGCTTGCATCATGGGGTTGCTTTGTAATTTGGTTACTTGCATAATGGGGTACCAAGCCAAAACAAGGAAAAGCTTAATAAACAAAACTTGAAATTCTCATTGGATTGTTCTAGGAGGTTCTAGACTATTCTAAACCTCTCTATATATCCATTTTGACTTGCATTGAGGCAAGGTTGGTGTTGATTGTGGTAGAGAAGAGAGAGTGAAATCATAAAGCTTCATTTGCAAATCATATTCAAACTTCATATTCTTCTTCATTGCTATCCCAATTTTTTTCCACAAACCTTCTCCATACACATTTATGAGTGTGTTCATATTGATTTGCAACTCCTTTGATGAAGATTTGAAGGTGTTTACATTGAATTCGCCAAGAAGCCATTGCCATTGGATCTTGAAGTACAAGCTTTCTACATCAAATCTTTTGCATACAGAAGAATATTCATCATCTAGGGAGCATTCTTGAAGAGTTGCAAGGTCTGAAAGCAAGAGTTTCATCACCTACCATTCCAAGAAGCCAGGTATGCAAAATCATTTCTACACCCTATTCTAGGCATGGCTAGGGTAAATTATTAGTGTAAATCTGTTAGAGACAATTAGGTGACCAATTTTGATGAGTTTGAGACCAATTGGAGAAGTTTTATTCATGGATGTCAATTCTTGATGGAGCTAGAATGAGTGATATATTGAGTGTTAAGGCAAGATTTATGGCTGATTTTAATGAGTGTAACATGAGGATCATTTTTATGTAAAGATAGCTGAGTTTGGTTGAGGTCGAAAATGGATCACATTTTGAGTTCAAGGTGGTTGCACCATTCGGGTTCTATGATGGAGGTCATTTCAATGCAATCCAAGACCATAGTCGTGTTCATGGTGAAATTCTGAGCAAGTTTGGTTTTTACATTGTGGATTTTGGACGAGAAATGAGAGAGAACGATAGGATGGAAGTTTGGCGCATGGAGTTGTGTTTTAATGGTTTCTGAAAACCCTAGCATCTCAAGGTTGAAGAAGACTTCATTGCCGTTGGATCATACATTGACCGCTTGACCAAGGAGAGATCCTACGCTCCAGATTTAAAACGAAATTGGAGGGAGAGCTGACCCAGTGAAACGCCGCGTTTCACTTAAGCGGTTTCTGGGCTTTGTGTGATTATTGTTATCGCCACCCCCCTAAGCGAGGCCCATCATGTTATAACTATATTTTCTTGCTCTTCACACCGCTAGTTTTTCTTTTTTCTTTTCATTTTAATTGATTTTTCTAAATACATTGGGCCCAGGCGCTTTGTTATTGCCACCCCCCATGCTGGGCCCAAGTTTGATTTGCATTGTATATTCTTACTATCTGCACCCATCTCATCATTTTCATATTATTTTTACTCCAAATTTTTCCAAACTTTAAAAATTCATATTAAAATGAAAATTCAATATTTTTTAATGGGACTTTTTCCTCCCTTTTCATATTTCTGTATAGAAAAATATAAAATAAAAACATTTTGCATATCATGCATTTTAATATTTTTTGCATATTTTCTTCTTTAATTGCTTTTTAATTCTTTTAAGTTGATGCCTTAATTTGTAGATTTTAGTTTAGGTAGCTCCCTTAATATTTTTAGGTCAATCTTTTTAGGGTAGTTAGATATATGTTTTAGGTTCCCCCTGGATTACTTCCATATTTTTGTGATAATTTTTAGAATAGTTTTGATTAGATAATTCTAGGTAGTGTAGAATTAGGTTAAAACTTCACCATAGGTCCATAATAACTTTAGATTTTGGGTTTTGGGACAATTTAGACTATGGGACATATATGGGTATTAAGGGTAATTATGTAGGATCCCTTAGAAATTATATTAGGATTTAATATAATAGTGTGCTATTTTTAGTTGATTTTTGTATTGGTTGATTGTTTGTGTTGCCTTTAGGGCATGTTTGTTTTAGTTGCTTTGCTTTGGAGTTTTCCTTTGGCTTGAGGAGCTTGGTATCTCATTGTGGAGCATAGTAGAAGATTTGAAGATGCATTGAGGAGCTTGAGAGCTTGTTCTTCTTTCTTTTTTGTTGTTTTAGGGTTAGGGATTAGGAAGAGCTTAGATGTAGATAACTTCTTTCTCAAACATGGATGGTATCATTCACCTCCATTCCTCCCTATGATTCAAAGTCCTTCCATGGCATACACCTCTCTCCTTTGGAGGGATAAGTGATGTACCTAGGAGGTAGAACTTTTGAGGGAACCATTCCTTTGATGTTGAACCCTTATAGGTCACCTTTGGTGGTCAAATAAGCAGCTCAATATCCCCCAGCTTATCCAGTAAGTGATTTTCTCTAGTTTTGATTGTCTTGAGAGATGTTGAGCCTGAGCATGCAGATGAAGACTTCATTGAAGAGTATTGAAGAGGATGAATCCTTGAGTATTGCCATTCCAGCTGAAGCTTGAAGAGCAGCAAAAGCAAGTTGATACTTGGAGATCCCTGAAGATAGTGAAGCCTGAAGGTGGAGCTGATCAGGAAGCTGAAGCTTAAGGGAGAAGATGAGTTGAAACTCATGTTGTAGGGTTGAAACCTGGAAAAGCAATTGATGTTTGTCAAGAGTGATTGAAGTCTGAAGACTGAGTTACTGTTGGAGAAGCTGAAGCTTGAAGTTGAGAGAGGAGTTGATCTGTTTTCTTCTTTTTCTTTTCTGTATTGTTGTGTTTTGTCTGACTTGTTTGATGCATTAGATTAAGTTCATATTTAGAATAGGTAGAATCTAGGAGCATGATTGCACTAGAGGTTGAGTTGCTCCCTCTGCTTGTATTGTTACTGTGTGGCTTTGCTTGCGGGTATTCAGTAGAGCTCAGCTCCCTTGCCCATGTGGTTTGTTTTGCCTGATGGCATTTCATTTCATTTCTTTCTGTATGATTGCAGTTTACTATTTATTGCTTGATAACATGTTGTTTATATTTCAGTATGATTACTGTTATTTCATTATGGCTTGAGGTTGAAATGAGCTTGTGGAGGCTGAAGCCCCACACACATTTCCTCCCTCACTTGCATTGCATGCATTTTACTGTTAAGCTGATGCTTTGTCTGTTTTGGTGCATCATTGACATGATCCCTTAGGACTCTCATTTCCTTTGATAAGGACTTGATGATAGACTTTTAGGTTGAAACCTATGCATGACAACTTCTAGGAGTTCCCTGTTCAAACCTCAACCATAGGATGAATCCATGGCATGATAACAGTAGGACTTGATAGTCTCCCTCCTAGTTGGGCTTGTTCTCTTCTCATCTCAAAACGGTTTAAGATATAGTAATCATGAATGATTTCTTCCGTACGTTACGAGCCTTAAGCTATCTGAGAAAGGATTGTGGGAGAGTTTCTTTTCCACAGTCTGGATGTTTAGTATGGTACCCTTTGGGTGACATGCGACGCATTCACTCTCAGGTCATAGTCTCTAGTGCGGTTGAAATCGCAAACACAATAAAAAACACTTCTTTCGTAAAAGACAGGAAATAAACCGTAGTTTCCCGAACTACGTGAGCTCTGATCTCTCATGCCTGTTGAGAGTACGTAGGCACAAGATGGAGATGTCTTGGTGAGCTACCTTTCGTAGGCCGAACTACGTTGACTCTGATTTCTCATTCTCTGATGAGAATACGTAGGCATGAAGTGCGACGCTTTGCCGAGTCATTTTTCTTTTCTTTTTCAGCCAGCCTTGATAGGTAGGTAGAATAAAACCAACCAGTCCAAGTAAACCAACAAGCGAGGATCCCGTCGAGTACGACGGACGTGAGGGGTGCTAATACCTTCCCCTTGCATAACCGACTCCCGAACCCAGACAATGGTTGCGATGACCTTGTCTTACCCTTTTTTTCGTCAGGTTTTTCCGATCGTTTCCTTTCCCGCTCTGAGGGATAAATAACGAAAGGTGGCGACTCTTCTGTCATGCCGGCACCTTATTTTCGCGTAAGCGACAGCTGGCGACTCTGCTGGGGACTCCAACAGTTCCCTAAGAGTCAATCCTAACGCTTGTATGTTTACCTGCTGGGTTGTGTTTATTTATCGCATTTTACTTCTCGCACTTTATTTCCCACATTTTATTTTCAGTATAATATGATTATTTGTGATGTTGTGGGATGGGAGTTCTGATGAGTGAGAAGCCAGACCCAGGCTTGAGTGCACTATAGACTTATAGTGGAAATTAGTGGGCACGTGCTTGCTTTGCAGGCACTAGTGTCTCATGAAATTCTCGCTCAGACGAGGTTCATCCGGTTGGCTTCACTTTCAACCCTTTGGGTTGAGACGGTTGCTGGTTTGGTGGATTGTCGACTCTGGGGACCGATCATTTGTGATTCAGCTAAGTGAGGCCGCTTCATGAGCTGGTGATGCTACACCTTATGGGTATCGTATCACCCCTCTTGAAAGTCTGTGACGCTGATGAACGCATAGGATGCCGTACCTTGAGTCAGTTTAGGTCCATACCTGTGAGTGGGATTGGGTTTATTACAGGAAACCTTGACCTCCAGACTACTTGGTTTTCTCGACAATGAATCAGTTTTGTTGGTACCAGGGTTTCTCAGTTGCAGATTTGTCTGTTCTTGATAGAGCAGGTTTTGATCAGAGGATCTTATCATCAGTTGTATGTTTGTTCTTGATAGAGCAGGTTTGATCAGAGGATCTTATCATCAGGTGTATGTCTGTTCTTGATAGAACAGGTTTTGATCAGAGTATCGTCATCAGTTGTTTGTTCTTGATAGAGCAGATTTTTGGGGTTTGAGGATCTCATCAACAGGTGTTGTTTGTTCTTGATAGAGCAGATTTTGAATGGGGTCTGAAGATCTCATCAGCAGCTGTATGTTTGTTCTTGGTAGAGCAGATTTTTGATTTGGGGTCTGAAGACTTCATCAGCAGATATTTCTTAATCACACGTCCGAGGTCCTTATTATCAGACATTTGTTCTTGACAGAGCAGAATTTTGTTCCTATGTATATGGTCCTATCAGATGGTTGTTCTTGGCAGATCAAATCTGTGGTCTCACACCCGGGTTTTCTTCTCATCAGTGATTATTGATACAGAATCTCCGCAGCACCAGCTACCTGGATATATTATTGCATGACTGCATTTTGCATTAGTTTGCATGTTCATTTGCATTTCATTAACGTGTGTCTGTGTTGCAGGTACCGTTTCCCCGATCCAGGATTTCTTGCCTCCTATTGTATTGTTATGGCCTCTCTCAGGAAGACCGTGGCTTACAAGTTTCCTACCCCTGATGTGGTGAAGTTGACTGGTTTGATAGCTCTAGCAGGTGATTCTGTGAAGGATGAGTTCAAAAAATCTTATGGCAGGTTGCTCAGTTTGGTTTGCAAGACTTCTGTGTTCGAGTTGAATGGGTTGCATGCTCTGTTGCAGTTCTACGACCCTCCGCTGAGATGTTTCACTTTTCAGGACTTTGTTCTCGCACCGACGCTGGAAGAGTATGCTGATTTGCTAGGTGTGCCTATCAAAAGGCAGATGCCTTTTGTTCACATGGATGCTGAGCCTGATCTGGCTGGTTTAGCTCCTTCACTTTATTTGGACGCCTCCAAGTTAGTATTGACTAGTTGGAACAAGGTTCCTGGGTTCTCCTTGCAGTTTCTGGTGGTTAAGGCTCAGCAGTGTGCCAAGGACAGATCTTGGGACGCGTTCAATGCCATCCTCGCTTTATGCATATATGGCATTATCCTGTTCCCCAACATGCCCGATTTTGTAGACTTTGATGCGTTTCACATCTTTGCTTCAGGGAATCCAGTCCCTACCCTGATAGGAGATGTCTATCACTCAGTCCACTACAAGAATGAGAACAGGAGGGAGAAGAATGTCTCATGCTGCGTACCGTTGCTGTACAAATGGCTTGATAGCCATATGCCCAAGAAGGGTCCTTTTGTCTTGTCTGCAGCCACAGCTGAGTGGCCTGAGCGTCTGATGAGTTTATCTGCAGAGGATATTGATTGGTTCGACAGAAACAGGTTGGGTACTGAGGTGATCTTCAGTTGCAGCGGGTTTCCTAATGTACCTCTGATAGGTAGGAAAGGCTGTATAAACTACAATCCGTCGTTGCTGGTTCGACAGTTCGCGTATGCTTTGAGGAGTCCGCCGAAGGATGAAGAGGTACAGGAATCTCTGTACCTCACGGGTATTCTAGAAGGGGATTTGTTGTCCAAGCTTCAGCATGCATGGAATAGTATCAGTAAGCGAGGAAAGCCTTTGTTGGGAAAGAGCAACAGTCAAGCTTACCCTCCGTATTCAGCATGGATCAGAGCCAGGGCCAATGCTATAGGGATGCCATTTCCTCAGGCCAAGCCAGAAAGTTCTCTAATGATCGAAGAGCCTACTACTGTGCCCATCCATCAGCACAACCAGGTATTAGCTGAGCGGGATGAATTGAAGCGGGCGAACGCAGAACTGGAGAAGGAGTTAGCTCAGCTCCGAAGTGAGAGGAACGAAGCTGTTCATTCTTTCAAAAAGCAAACGGAGTTGGTGAACCAACTGGGTACAGACCTGGCAAAGCAGATTGCCGAGCGGGAACGCATGGGTCAAGACTTTAGGGCTGTCAACGACGTATTGGCTACAAAGAAGCAGTTTTTGGACAAGGCGTATCGGAGGATATCTAAGTTCAACCAGCACTGGAAGGCTTCCCTGGCCACCAGGAAAGAGCGGGAGGACAAGCTGATGCTGCAGATCTCTAAGCTGGAAGCCAAGCTGAAGGACAGTGAGCAGAGGTTTGATGAAGAAACCGCCCGTAGATACGCCGCCGAAGGCCAACTCAATAAAGCTCTTGCTAACCTGAAGGAGCGCAAGCTGATGTTTGAGTCCAAAAAGCGGAGATTAGAAGATTGCTTCGGCGAAGGAGCATGGGAAAGTTCAGCTCAGGGACTTCAGTATACCATTGTGTAGAGGGAACTACTCGTCGAGGGGTTGCTCACTTTGCCAGATCATCCGGAGACGAAGGAATTATTAGCAGAGTATCGCGCCCGTGGCCGTACTTGACTAGTTGTATTCCTTTTGTTTTGATCTTTTTGTATGCCGACCATCACCAGGCTTGTTGGCTGAGGTCACGCTGTTGATTTGTCTTGTACTTGCTGATGCTATGTACTGCCTTGATAGGCTTTCCTTTATATATATATGAGATTGATGTTTCCATGATTGGGCTCGGACTTCTTATTATTATTATTATTATCAGCACTGGCACCCAGGCACTAGGATCGGGGGAAATCTCCCAAACACACAGACACACGCATGCATCTGCATGAAGCATTTGCATGGCGTACATTTTGTTGTTTTTCCTAACCTTTAGTGTTTTCAGGTTTTTCAGGTTCACAGGTCTCAAGCTGTTCCCGGTGACTCCAGGATTGATCAGAGGCTAATTCACCGTTATCCAACTCGAGCTAATCAGACAAGGATCATGGATCAAGTGCAGACAGATGTCCAGGAGCTCCGTGAGCGGATGGATCGCTTTATGGAACTGATGCAGGTGGTCGCTAATGGTCAGGACCAGCTCCGAACTTTGGTTCAACCTTTGATCTCTAGGGTTGATAGTAACGACATACTTCATGGCGGGGCAGTGCCTACTCCTCCACCAGTTGATGCTCCGCAGAATGGTGTCCCTGTGGCCGGGGGCAACGGCAGTGCTAATGGCAATGTGATGGCCAACATCAGACTCAATGCGACGGGCGTCGGCAATGGTAGTCTGGGAGCTAATGTCAACATCGGGTCGGTCAACAGCAATGCTGGCGTCGGGAATCTGTTGGTGCCTCAACCGTGGCTTGAGGATCATCAGGATGATGTGTTTTCTCAAAGAGGTGCAGAAGCAGAGTTGAATGCTGAAGCGCGGCTCAGGTTCAAAGCACTGGAAGATAAGATGAGAGATATTGAGAATCAGAATACTTTGGGCGTTGATATGTCCAAGCTGGGGTTAATTGCTGATTTCAAGGTACCTCCTAAGTTCAAGGTGGCTGTCTTTAAGAAATATAAGGGAACTACTTGCCCTCGTGTCCACCTGCGATCGTACTATAGAAAGATGTCTACCTATTCCGAAGATGAGAAGTTGCTGATGCACTTCTTCCAAGATAGTCTTTCTGGGCCATCCCTCGAGTGGTATATGGGCTTGGAGCCCACTAGCGTGCGTACCTGGAAGGATCTCGCTGAAGCGTTTGTCCATCACTATCAGTACAATAGCGACTTGGCCCCGAACCGAGTCCAGCTCCAGAACCTTTCGCAGCGGAATAATGAAGGATTTAAGGAGTACGCCCAGCGGTGGCGTGAGTTGGCTGCTTGGGTTCAACCGCCGATGGTTGAGCGCGAGCTCGTGCAGATGTTTGTGGCTACCCTCCCTGGGATCTACTATGAAAAGTTAGTCAGCGGTATGTCTGGGACGTTCTCAGCTCTCATTACCATGGGCGAGCACGTCGAGAATGGTATTAAGATCGGAAAAATTCAAGGTGAATCATCCTCAGCTGGAGGGGGTGGAAAGAAACCTTATGCTGGTAAACGTCGAGAAGGAGATGCGAGCGCTGTGACCAACGCTCGAAGAAAGGGAAAGGGCCCTCAGCAGCAGATAGCCAGTATAAATATCCCAGCAGCTCCGCAGCAGCAGCAGCAACCGAATCAGCAGGGATATAGAAAGTACCAGAATCGGGCACCTTTGACAAACCGTCACTTCGAGGCACCGCCTATGTCGTATGCGCAACTCTTGCAGACTTTGCTTCAGCTTCAGTTAGTTCAGAAGAGGACGATGGTTCCCTTGACAGGGGCACCCCTCCACCAGGATACGACGCAAATGCCACTTGCGATTTCCATACAGGGGCACCAGGCCATACAATCGAGAACTGCAAAGCCTTTAAGCACAAGGTGCAGGACCTGGTAGATGCCAAGATTATTAATTTCTCCGATAATGTGCCCAATGTCACAAAAAACCCTATGCCGAATCATAGGGGAGGCGGAGTGAACGCCATTATCGAAGAAGAGAGCGCAGATCTGTTGACTGATGTCAAAGACCTAAAGACGCCGCTTAGTTTCGTCAAAGCTAAGTTGTTGAAGAAAGGGTTCTTTCCAGGATGCAGAGAGTTATGCATGGACTGTGCTACACATTCTGATGGGTGTGAGCAGCTGGTAGAAGGTATCCAAAGTCTGATGACTGAGGGGATTCTGCAGTTCAGCCGGAGGGCTGAAAGTGTATCAGGAGAGGTTGTGTTGAAGCAGGCCGATGAAGTCGCCACCATCACCATCCCTCGCCAACCAATAACTATTTCTGTGCCCCGACCGCCTACAATCACTATTACTAAAGCTGGGCCGATTCCATTCGAGAGCACTAACGTCGTTCCGTGGTATTACGGAGCTGAAGTCTATTGCAACGGTCAAAAGTTAGAGTTGGAGCCGTATGGGTCAACTGTAGAGAATCTCGCAGGAGTCAGTGGTATTACTCGAAGCGGAAGAGTATTTGCACCGTCAGAGGTTGTGGCAGATAAAGTGGTCAGAGCTTATGCGACTAATAAGGGTAAAAGCAAAGTCGTCGAAGAAGTCCCGTGCGGGGTAGAGAAAGATTTGCTTATCAAAAATGCCGAGGAGTTTATGCGGTTAATCAAGAAGAGCGACTACAAAATTGTAAACCATCTCCATCAGACGCCTTCGAAGATTTCTATTCTCAACCTATTGCTGTGTTCTGAAGCGCACCGCAACGCGTTACTGAAGGTATTGAACGCTGCCTACGTACCGCAAGAGATATCAGTGAATCAGCTAGAAGAGGTGGTAGCCCACGTCAATGCTGGCAATGGGCTAGGTTTCACAGATTTAGAGCTGACGCCTAAAGGGAGAGATCACAACAGCGCCTTGCACATCTCGATAGAGTGCAGAGGCACAATCATGTCGCATGTCCTGGTGGACACGGGTTCGTCACTTAATGTGCTTCTGAAGAAGGCGTTAATGAAGTTGGACACTCGTGGATTGCTTTGCACGCCCAGTGATCTAGTGGTGAAAGCATTTGACGGAACTAAGCGTCACGTTTTCGGGGAAGTGACCCTGCCGATCCAAGTTGGTCCGGAAACGTTTGACACGGTCTTTTATATCATGGACATCATGCCTGCCTACAGTTGCCTCTTGGGTCGGCCATGGATCCATGCTGCTGGTGCTGTGACCTCCACGTTGCATCAAAAGCTCAAATATGCTGTCGGGGGAAGCATAGTAACCGTGTGCGGTGAGGGGGACATAATGGTGAGCCATTTGTCATCCTTTAAGTATGTTGAAATGGATGGCGAAATCCATGAAACTCTCTGCCAAGCATTTGAAGCCGTCAAAGTGAAAGAGGTAGCTCATGTCGTCACAGAGAAGCAAGAGATGAATCTCTCCTCGTTCAAAGAAGCTCGGGCCGTCGTCGAAGCCAGATCCACCCCAGGCCGGGGGCATGTTTTGGAGATACCGATCAAGCAGGATAAGTTTGGATTGGGGTATTCTCCTGAAGCTGAAGCTTCTTCTTCTTCGTCTAGCAGTTCGTCTCGGGGTAAGGGGCCGATCCTATTTACCAGTGGCGGAGTGATCTTCGAAAGCATCAACGCAGCGTCTGAGGACAGCGGGGATAGCGATTGTGATCTCGACTCTTGGATTCAGCCAAGCAAGCTAGGCGAGCGCCTCAACAATTGGACCATCAAGGAAATCATCCCGATGACGAGTGAAGAGTAATGATTTACTTTTTACAATCATTGTACAACCCTATGTCCTACCCGGGGCATAGCGGTTTTATTGTCAGGGCCTTGTTGGATTATGTACATGCATTTTGTTAATAAATCAAAGGCGTTTTCTTCGTACTCAAATATTGTGTTCTCTGTTATTCCTGTTTTATATTTGTTTTGAAAAAAAGTAAAATGGCAACGGGGTTTGTGCTAACCTGCATATTCTTGTTTTAAACTTAACCCTTGTTATTGCAGGATCCACATAACAGATGACATCGACTCTGGACCTTCTACGGCTCACTTCGACTTCGATTGCCCGATCTATCAAGCCGAAGAAGAGATTGATGAAGACGAAGACCTTCCTGAAGAGTTGGTCCGCTTGTTGAAACAAGAGGAAAAGGTTATTCTGCCTCACGAGGAGGATATTGAGATCGTAAATCTGGGTTCTGAGGAGCTCGTCAGAAATGTCAGGATAGGGGCTGCGCTGCAGAGTAATGTCAAGCAGAGACTGGTCGAGATGCTTCGAGAGTATAGTGACGTCTTTGCCTGGTCATACGAAGATATGCCCGGACTTGACACGGACATCGTGGTCCACCACTTGCCGCTACGAGAAGACTGCCCTCCCGTTAAGCGGAAGCTTAGGAGGACGAGACCAGATATGGCTGTAAAAATCAAAGAAGAAGTCCAGAAGCAGTTGGACGCAGGATTTTTAGCCGTCACCACTTACCCTCCGTGGGTCGCCAACATAGTGCCTGTACCGAAGAAGGACGGTAAGGTACGCATGTGCGTCGATTATCGGGATTTGAATAGGGCGAGCCCTAAAGATGATTTCCCGTTGCCTCATATCGATGTGTTGGTCGACAGCACAGCCCAGTTTTCCGTGTTTTCGTTCATGGATGGCTTCTCCGGTTACAACCAGATCAAGATGGCGCTGGAGGACATGGAGAAAACGACGTTTATCACCCCCTGGGGAACATTTTGCTATAAGGTAATGCCCTTCGGTCTGAAGAACGCAGGGTCCACTTACCAGCGAGCAATGGTAACTTTGTTTCATGATATGATTCATCATGAGATCGAGGTCTATGTTGATGACATGATTGCAAAGTCCCAAACGGAGGAAGAGCATCTGGTCAACTTATTGAAGCTTTTTGAGAGGCTTAGGAAATTCAGGTTGAGGCTGAATCCTAACAAGTGCACTTTCGGAGTGCGGTCCGGAAAGTTGCTGGGGTTTATCGTAAGCGAACGAGGTATCGAGGTTGATCCTGCGAAAATAAAAGCCATTCAAGAAATGCCAGCGCCGAAAACAGAAAAAGAAGTTCGTGGTTTCTTGGGCCGAGTAAACTACATTGTAAGGTTTATCTCTCAGCTCACGGCCACCTGTGAACCGATGTTCAAGCTTTTAAAGAAAGATCAGGCGATTACTTGGAATGAGGATTGCCAGAAGGCATTCGACAAGATAAAGCAGTATCTTCAAGAACCTCCAATCTTGATACCCCCAGTGGTTGGACGGCCATTAATCATGTACTTGACAGTTCTGGAGAATAGTATGGGGTGTGTTCTCGGTCAGCACGACGAGACGGGCAGAAAAGAGCATGCCATCTACTACTTGAGTAAAAAGTTCACTGAGTGTGAATCTCGATACTCGATGCTGGAGAAGACGTGTTGTGCACTAGCTTGGTCTGCCAAACGTCTACGACAGTACATGCTCAATCACACCACTATGCTGATTTCGAAGATGGATCCGATCAAGTACGTCTTCGAGAAGCAGGCTCTTTCAGGCAGGATTGCCAGGTGGCAAATGGTGTTAACAGAATATGATATTCAGTATGTGTCCCAGAAGGCTATTAAGGGAAGCGTATTGTCTGATTACCTTGCCGAGCAGCCGATCGAGGACTACCAGCCGATGAAGTTTGAATTCCCTGACGAGGATATTATGTTTCTCAAAGCGAAGGATTGCGATGAGCCTTTGCTCGACGAGGGGCCAGATAGGAAATCCCAGTGGAAGTTGATATTCGATGGAGCGGTTAATTCCTATGGAAGTGGCATTGGGGCTATCATCACGACTCCCCACGGATCCCATATCCCGTTTACTGTGAGACTGACGTTTCCAGTTACCAACAATGAGGCAGAATACGAAGCATGCATCATGGGTCTAGAAGAGGCAATTGATTTGAGAATCAAGAATCTAGACGTATATGGTGACTCAGCGCTTGTGATCAACCAAATTAAAGGGGAGTGGGAGACGCGTCAATCCAATTTGGTGTCGTACATGAATTATGCCAGGAGGCTGCTTCCATTCTTCGATCGAGTGGAACTTCATCATGTACCCAGGGCTGAAAATCAGATGGCTGATGCCTTAGCCACGTTGGCTTCAATGTATAAAGTCAATTTTTGGAATGAGGCTCCAAGAATTGTCCTTTCGCGTCTTGATAGACCGGCATTTGTCTTTGCAATCGAGGATGCCGCCGACGGCAAGCCATGGTTCCACAACATCCAGACTTTCCTTATGACTAAGGAGTATCCTGCGGGTGCGTCAACCCAGGATAAGAAGACTCTAAGGAGGCTGTCTGGAAACTTTTATCTCAATCCTGATGGAGTGTTGTATAAGAGAAACCATGATCTCGTGCTACTCAGATGTGTAGATGAGAAAGAGGCGAGTATGCTCATGGAAGAAGTCCATGAAGGCACGTTTGGTACGCACGGCGGCGGGCATGCTATGACGAGAAAGATCCTGAGAGCAGGATACTACTGGCTGACTATGGAGTCAGATTGCTTCAGATTCGCGAAGAGATGTCATAAATGCCAGATTTATGCTGATAAAGTTCATGTGCCGCCATGCCTGTTGAATGTCATGTCCTCCCCGTGGCCGTTCTCCATGTGGGGCATCGATATGATAGGCAAGATCGAGCCCACTGCATCCAACGGTCATCGCTTCATTCTGGTTTCTATCGACTACTTCACCAAGTGGGTGGAGGCAACCTCGTACGCTAATGTGACCAAGCAGGTAGTGGCTAAATTCATAAAGAGGGACATCATCTGTCGTTACGGAATTCCCGAGCGGATCATTACTAATAATGGTTCGAATTTGAATAACAAGATGATGAAGGAGTTGTGCCAGAGCTTCAAGATTGAACACCACAACTCATCTCCTTACCGGACGAAGATGAATGGCGTCGTCGAAGCCGCCAACAAGAACATAAATAAGATTGTTCAGAAGATGGTTGTGACATACAAAGATTGGCACGAGATGCTGCCATTTGCATTGTACGGTTATCGTACGACGGTATGTACTTCAACCGGGGCAACTCCTTTCTCCTTGGTGTACGGTATGGAAGCTGTCCTACCGTTAGAAGTGGAGATCCCTTCTTTGCGAGTTTTGGTTGATGTGAAACTCGACGAGGCATAATGGATTACGAATCATTTGAACCAACTCAGCCTGATGGACGAGAAGAGGTTAGCATCGATTGCATTTGGTCGTCTGTACCAAAGCCGAATGAAGAAAGCTTATGATAAGAAGGTGCGTCCTAGAAGCTTTCAGACGGGTGATCTCGTCCTGAAGAAGATTCTTCTGCCACACTCCGATCACCGGGGCAAGTGGACTCCGAATTACGAAGGTCCGTATGTCGTCAGCAAGGTCTTCTCGGGAGGAGCTTTGTTGTTATCCACGATGGATGGTGAAGATTTTGCATCCCCGGTGAACGCGGACGCAGTTAAAAAATACTTTGCTTGAAAGCGACCCGCTGGACAAAAAAGAAAGAGTCCAGGCAAAAAAGGGGCATCCCGGCGAACCAAAAACAGAATAAAAGGTTCGGGAAAAAATCAGGGATATATTGAAAAAATGTACACCCGCGAAGTCGAAAACCTACACTGGGCGGCTTCGGCAAAAAAGGGTATCCCGGTGAACTGAAAACCTGCAAAGGGCGGTTCACGCAAAAGTTAGGGATTTGAATAAGCAAATGACTGCGCTCCGCGTGTGGGCTTTCATTGTTTAGTGGTTTGGAGGACCTGAGGGCCGTTTATCTGAATCAATCTCTTCCGAAGCTGAAGCGTTAGAGAAGTATCGAAGTCGAGTGGGTCTTAGAGGGATCAACTCATGGTGTTCGTCTACGCCTCGTTGCCGACATTTGTATATACTGATGTATATTTATGTTTTATTTTTGCACGACTTCCTCATTCCAGGAGCTTGCCTCTGTTGTAAAACATTTTTACCCATTCAGGGGTTCATTATCAATAAAATGCATACTATTCAGCAATTCTGTTTGCCTGTTTAGCATTTATCTGTTTTGTTTGCGAATGAGAACGCCGATGTTTTTGATAAAATGCGCATACATAAACTTACTGGCCTAGGCCATTGATTGTCGAAACAATTAAATACTTGAATATTGTCACGAGATAATAACCTTGATAGGTCCCTTTGAGAAGGGTATCTTGTCTGTTTGTTTGTGTTGTTACAGGTGTAGCATATTCCAGGTAGTGCGTCGTGCGCATCCCCGAAGCAGGATGATTCCTCCTTCTCCAGCAGAGTTCAGTGGCCTCTCCCCGCAGAGTCTGAACGTAAGACCGCGAGCATTGATATGTCTCCCCAGGCAGAGATGATTCTCTCCCCAAGCAGATGCGTCCTGAAGGAACGTCATCTCCTCAGCTGAGTCGGGCGCCGAAGCTCGTGTTCTCCCCCCGCACTGAGTCACAAGTGCAGGTTTCATAGAAGTGTTCAGGCGCCGAAGCTCGTGTTCTTCCCCCCGCACCGAGTCACAAGTGCAGGTTTTGTAGGAAGCTATTCATACGCCGAAGTATGCAGCTACTGATGGTGCTAGACTGAAGTCTCCAGCGGAATTGAGATTCCCCACCAGAGTCGTACTCTCTCCCGAAGTCGGATGATTCCCTCTTCCCCAGTAGAGTGTTGGAACAGCTGATGCTGTATTCCCCTGCAGAGTTGTACTTTCTCCCGAAGTCGGATGATTCCTTCTTCCCCAGCGAAATTGAAATTCCTCATCAGAGTCGTACTCTCTCCAGTGAAGCAGTTGGAACCATGATTGGTTTTCCCTAGCAGAGCGTTGAACAGCGGATGCTGTATTTCCCAGAGTCGCACTCTCCAGCGAAGTAGAATGATTTCTCCTTCCTCAGCCGAGTTTGCAGATCCACCAAGAGAGCCGAATCCCTGGAAGTTTATCAGACCATGACTGGTCTCCCCCAGTGGAGTGTGGAGCAGCTGAAGTTGTTTCCCCATAGAGTTATCATCCCCAGAAGAGTAGCCATGAAGGCCACGCAGCTTATTCTCGCGATTGACATCGCTTTCCTTCAGCAGGCCCAGGTTCTCGTAGAGCTTCGTCCTCCTGCAACAATCAAATGAAGTTGTTTCCCCCGCAGCAATCAACTGAAGTTGTGTCCCCTGCGGAGTCCAATTGAGATTGGCGCGACCATGTTCTCCTCAGCAGGATGATTCCTCTATCTGAGTAGTTCCTTCTCCTTGACAGGAGGATTTCCCCCTCGGCATTTATTTTACTGACGGGATCGCATCATTGTGCATGATTGCATAGCATCTATCATAAACTCATAGCATTTCCACCGTGTGGAGCATGGCGCCGAAGCATATGCATAATAAACATGATCTAGGTTGTTACCGTTCTTGTTTTGCAGGTGTTCCGCCGAAGGATCAGTTGCTCAGGATGATTCCTGACATTCCCCCCAATGAAGTCGCTTGCTCAAGATGATTCTTGAGATCCCTGGCGAAGTCTTCAGTTCAAGATGATTCTTGAATCCCTCAACAGGGCCGTTTGCTTAAGATGATTCTTAAGACCCCAGTGCAGTCTCCAGAGTCGGTTGCTCAAGTTGATACTTAGAGTCCCCAGCTAAGATCGCCCAGGATGATTCCTAAAGCCCCAAGAGAGCCGAATCCTTGGAAGTTGCTCAAGCCATGATTGGTTTGTCCCCAGCAAGAGTTGCCCAGGATGATTCCTAGAATCCCCACCAGAGTGTTTGCTCAGAATGGTTATCAGTTCAAGATGATTCTTGAAGGTCCCCGGCGGAGTTATTTGTCCAAGATGATTCTTGAAGTCCTCAGCAGAGTTGATTCCTCCAGAATGATTTCTGGACCCCCGGAGCGGAGTTGCTTGATAGTTCTCTAGACTCCCCAGCGGCGAAGCATCCTCCCCAGCAGAGATTATGTTTGTTCGACGGCGATGTCGAGTGTCTCTCAGAGTTATGTTTGTTTCTGGCAGCGATGTCAGGTGGTTCAGTCTTCCAGCGGCGATGTTGGATGTTTGTTTTTGGCGACGATGTCAGGAGATTATGTTTGACGGAGATGTCAGACTCTTTAGCTCCCCAGCAGAGATTATGTTTGTTCGACGGCGATGTCGAGTGTCTCTCAGAAGGATGTTTGTTTCTGGCGGCGATGTCAGATGATTTAGTCCTCCAGCGGCGATGTTGGATGTTGGTACTCCAGCGGCGATGTTGGATATTTGTTTGTTTCTGGCGGCGATGTCAGATGCTTCAGTTTTCCAGCGGCGATGATGGATGTTTTGTTTGGTTCTTGCGGCGATGTCAGGTGTTTTAGTCCTCCAGCGGCGATGTTGGGTGTCTTTGGTCAGATAATTCAGTTTTCCAGCGGCGATGTTGGGTATTTGTTTGTTTCCAACGGCGATGTTGGGTGTTTTAGTGGTCTGACGGTGATGTCAGGTGATTCAGTTTTCCAGTGACGATGTTGGGTATTTTGGTTGTTCTCTGGCGGCGATGTCAGATTCTTCAGTTTTCCAGCGGCGATGTTGGATATTTGTTTGTTTCTGGCGGCGATGTCAGGTGATTTAGTCTTCCAGCGGCGATGTTGGGTGTTTTGGTTGTCTGATGACAATGTCATAGGAATTTAATGTGGATAACTTACGGCGATGTCAGACCAGTATTTCTCCAGCTAGTTGTCGTGCAACTAGTATTTCAGTGTTCGAAGATTTGTTCCCCTCAGAGTACCGTGTGCTCGTGCAGTTGGCAAATTTCCGGGTTTACCGGTATTCAACCGTCTCGCACCTTGATTGGCTGAGAGTCGTTCGCTCCTCACCCAGTCAGGTTCAAGCCGTTTGAATAGGGGCAGCTGTTGCACCCCAAAATTTGACCAACAATTATTTACCCATCAAGTGTTTGAAGGTTGATACCTTCATCAGAAAGCTCAAGAGATCCTCAGAGGAATTGGTTGAAACCAAGGTTGTGGGCCTCATAACTTGAGAGTCGTGGGAGCCCCTCAGATGATTCTGAGACTTTGAGAATGAACTTGAAGCTTTGAGAAAGCTTGTGAGATGTCTTGAAAGCCATCATGAAGCCTAGAGAGGTCATTGTACAAGAATTCAGAAGATTCAACCATGAGTGGTGGAATTAGGGTTTGACTGGGTCAACCCTAGGTCAACTAATGATTTGGAGAAGGTTGAGACCTAATCCAAGGGCCATGTGATCATGGAATGATGTATTGAGATACTATAAGGATGATTCCTAGACCAACTCATCATGATTGAGGATTTTGAGAAGTTTCAAGCTAGGGTTTCTAAGGATTGACAGTGTAAAATCCCCTAGTTTGATCCCTATCTTCCAGGCAGTTTTAGCTCAAGATGTGATTGTCATCTCATCTTCCTCACCAAATGAATGTTGTAGAGCTTGTTCTTAGCTTTAATTTTAGTGGTAGAAGTCCTTGATAGGATTTGCAGAGCTCAAGTTATGGTTTTGACAAATTACAGGTCATCTGAGGTATGTGAATCTGGGTCCTTGAAAGTCACCCAACTTGCAGACAACTTTTGCCCTAGTAGGATGATTCCTATGGTATCTTGGTCAACATGAATGTTAAAGAGCATCTTCTTAGCTTTCTAGCGAGTACTAGAAGTCCTTGATAGGATTTTTAGAACTCAACTTATGGCTTTGACAAGCCAAGGGCATTTTGGTTATTTGGAAGTTATAGGTCATTTCAAGCATAAGGCCATGTCTCCTACTTCCAAGCTTCAAATGGAAAAATATTCAACATTAAACTTGCTTAGAATTATGTTTTAAGTCTAGTAGGGAGGTCATGAGATGTTGAAAAGGCTCATATCAAAAAGTGATAAAAATGGCCTAAAAATGAGGCATAAGTTAATTCAAGTGAAGTTGAAAATCATAAATCCCAAATTATAAGTCCAAACCATGTCATATAATAGGTCATTTTGACTCCAAATGATATTCTAAGAACAATGGTTCAGCCACAATTTTGATTTGAGGCTTGCATCATGGGGTTGCTTTGTAATTTGGTTACTTGCATAATGGGGTACCAAGCCAAAACAAGGAAAAGCTTAATAAACAAAACTTGAAATTCTCATTGGATTGTTCTAGGAGGTTCTAGACTATTCTAAACCTCTCTATATATCCATTTTGACTTGCATTGAGGCAAGGTTGGTGTTGATTGTGGTAGAGAAGAGAGAGTGAAATCATAAAGCTTCATTTGCAAATCATATTCAAACTTCATATTCTTCTTCATTGCTATCCCAATTTTTTTCCACAAACCTTCTCCATACACATTTATGAGTGTGTTCATATTGATTTGCAACTCCTTTGATGAATATTTGAAGGTGTTTACATTGAATTCGCCAAGAAGCCATTGCCATTGGATCTTGAAGTACAAGCTTTCTACATCAAATCTTTTGCATACAGAAGAATATTCATCATCTAGGGAGCATTCTTGAAGAGTTGCAAGGTCTGAAAGCAAGAGTTTCATCACCTACCATTCCAAGAAGCCAGGTATGCAAAATCATTTCTACACCCTATTCTAGGCATGGCTAGGGTAAATTATTAGTGTAAATCTGTTAGAGACAATTAGGTGACCAATTTTGATGAGTTTGAGACCAATTGGAGAAGTTTTATTCATGGATGTCAATTCTTGATGGAGCTAGAATGAGTGATATATTGAGTGTTAAGGCAAGATTTATGGCTGATTTTAATGAGTGTAACATGAGGATCATTTTTATGTAAAGATAGCTGAGTTTGGTTGAGGTCGAAAATGGATCACATTTTGAGTTCAAGGTGGTTGCACCATTCGGGTTCTATGATGGAGGTCATTTCAATGCAATCCAAGACCATAGTCGTGTTCATGGTGAAATTCTGAGCAAGTTTGGTTTTTACATTGTGGATTTTGGACGAGAAATGAGAGAGAACGATAAGATGGAAGTTTGGCGCATGGAGTTGTGTTTTAATGGTTTCTGAAAACCCTAGCATCTCAAGGTTGAAGAAGACTTCATTGCCGTTGGATCATACGTTGACCGCTTGACCAAGGAGAGATCCTACGCTCCAGATTTAAAACGAAATTGGAGGGAGAGCTGACCCAGTGAAACGCCGCGTTTCACTTAAGCGGTTTCTGGGCTTTGTGTGATTATTGTTATCGCCACCCCCCCTAAGCGAGGCCCATCATGTTATAACTATATTTTCTTTCTCTTCACACCGCTAGTTTTTCTTTTTTCTTTTCATTTTAATTGATTTTTCTGAATACATTGAGCCCAGGCGCTTTGTTATTGCCACCCCCCATGCTGGGCCCAAGTTTGATTTGCATTGTATATTCTTACTATCTGCACCCATCTCATCATTTTCATATTATTTTTACTCCAAATTTTTCCAAACTTTAAAAATTCATATTAAAATGAAAATTCAATATTTTTTAATGGGACTTTTTCCTCCCTTTTCATATTTCTATCTAGAAAAATATAAAATAAAAACATTTTTCATATCATGCATTTTAATATTTTTTGCATATTTTCTTCTTTAATTGCTTTTTAATTCTTTTAAGTTGATGCCTTAATTTGTAGATTTTAGTTTAGGTAGCTCCCTTAATATTTTTAGGTCAATCTTTTTAGGGTAGTTAGATATATGTTTTAGGTTCCCCTTGGATTACTTCCATATTTTTGTGATAATTTTTAGGATAGTTTTGATTAGATAATTCTAGGTAGTGTAGAATTAGGTTAAAACTTCACCATAGGTCCATAATAACTTTAGATTTTGGGTTTTTGGGACAATTTAGACTATGGGACATATATGGGTATTAAGGGTAGGTATGTAGGATCCCTTAGAAATTATATTAGGATTTAATATAATAGTATGCTATGTTTAGTTGATTTTTGTATTGGTTGATTGTTTGTGTTGCCTTTAGGGCATGTTTGTTTTAGTTGCTTTGCTTTGGAGTTTTCCTTTGGCTTGAGGAGCTTGGTATCTCATTGTGGAGCATAGTAGAAGATTTGAAGATGAATTGAGGAGCTTGAGAGCTTGTTCTTCTTTCTTTTTTGTTGTTTTAGGGTTAGGGATTAGGAAGAGCTTAGATGTAGATAACTTCTTTCTCAAACATGGATGGTATCATTCACCTCCATTCCTCCCTATGATTCAAAGTCCTTCCATGGCATACACCTCTCTCCTTTGGAGGGATAAGTGATGTACCTAGGAGGTAGAACTTTTGAGGGAACCATTCCTTTGATGTTGAACCCTTATAGGTCACCTTTGGTGGTCAAATAAGCAATTCAATATCCCCTAGCTTATCCAGTAAGTGATTTTCTCTGGTTTTGATTGTCTTGAGAGATGTTGAGCCTGAGCATGAAGATGAAGACTTCATTGGAGAGTATTGAAGAGGATGAATCCTTGAGTTTTGCCATTCCAGCTGAAGCTTGAAGAGCAGCAAAAGCAAGTTGATACTTGGAGATCCCTGAAGATAGTGAAGCCTGAAGGTGGAGCTAATCAGGAAGCTGAAGCTTAAGGGAGAAGATGAGTTGAAACTCATGTTGTAGGGTTGAAACCTGGAAAAGCAATTGATGTTTGTCAAGAGTGATTGAAGTCTGAAGACTGAGTTGCTGTTGGAGAAGCTGAAGCTTGAAGTTGAGAGAGGAGTTGATCTGTTTTCTTCTTTTTCTTTTCTGTATTGATGTGTTTTGTCTGACTTGTTTGATGCATTAGATTAAGTTCATATCTAGAATAGGTAGAATATAGGAGCATGATTGCACTAGAGGTTGAGTTGCTCCCTCTGCTTGTATTATTACTGTGTGGCTTTGCTTGCGGGTATTCGGTAGAGCTCAGCTCCCTTGCCCATGTGGTTTGTTTTGCCTGATGGCATTTCATTTCATTTCTTTCTGTATGATTGTAGTTTACTGTTTATTGCTTGATAGCATGTTGTTTATATTTCAGTATGATTACTGTCATTTCATTCTGGCTTGAGGTTGAGATGAGCTTGTGGAGGCTGAAGCCCCACACACATTTCCTCCCTCACTTGCATTGCATGCATTTTACTGTTAAGTTGATGCTTTGTCTGTTTTGGTGCATCATTGACATGATCCCTTAGGACTCTCATTTCCTTTGATAAGGACTTGATGATAGACTTTTAGGTTGAAACCTATGCATGACAACTTCTTGGAGTTCCTTGTTCAAACCTCAACCATAGGATGAATCCATGGCATGATAACAGTAGGACTTGATAGTCTCCCTCCTAGTTGGGCCTGTTCTCTTCTCATCTCAAAACGGTTTAAGATACAGTAATCATGAATGATTTCTTTCGTACGTTACGATCCTTAAGCTATCTGAGAAAGGATTGTGGGAGAGTTTCTTTTCCACAGTCTGGATGTTTAGTATGGTACCCTTTGGGTGACATACGACGCATTCACTCTCAGGTCATAGTCTCTAGTGCGGTTGAAATCGCAAACACAATAAAAAACACTTCTTTCGTAAAAGACAGGAAATAAACCGTAGTTTCCCGAACTATGTGAGCTCTGATCTCTCATGCCTGTTGAGAGTACGTAGGCACAAGATGGCGATGTCTTGGCGAGCTACCTTTCGTAGGCCGAACTACGTTGACTCTGATTTCTCATTCTCTGATGAGAATACGTAGGCATAAAGTGCGACGCTTTGCCGAGTCATTTTTCTTTTCTTTTTCAGCCAGCCTTGATAGGTAGATAGAATAAAACCAACCCGTCCAAGTAAACCAACAAGCGAGGATCCCGTCGAGTACGACGGATGTGAGGGGTGCTAATACCTTCCCCTTGCGTAACCGACTCCCGAACCCAGACAATGGTTGCGATGACCTTGTCTTACCCTTTTTTTCGTCAGGTTTTTCCGATCGTTTCCTTTCCCGCTCTGAGGGATAAATAACGAAAGGTGGCGACTCTTCTGTCATGCCGACACCTTATTTTCGCGCAAGCGACACTGACATCGTTAATTACCTAGCTACAGGCGTGCTTCCACCGGATCTCACTTATCAGCAAAAGAAGAAATTCTTCCACGATCTGAAACACTATTATTGGGACGAACCTCTACTCTTCAAGAGAGGGGCCGACAACATATACCATCGCTGTGTCCCAGAGGAAGAAATAGAAAATATCATTTCCCAATGCCATTCAGCGCCATATGGTGGTCATGCCAGTACATCCAAGACGTGCGCTAAGATTCTCCAAGCCGGCCTATTCTGGCCTAACCTCTGGAAAGACGTTCACATCGCTGTGCTAAAATGTGATCGATGCCAACGAACGGGCAACATCTCACGACGCGATGAAATGCCTCAGAAAGGAATCTTAGAGGTAGAAATCTTTGACGTATGGGGAATAGATTTCATGGGACCCTTCCCGTCTTCTTTTGGGAATAACTACATACTCGTCGCTGTAGACTATGTGTCTAAATGGATAGAAGCCATTGCTGCTCCAACAAATGACGCACGAGTAGTAATCAAACTCTTCAAAAACACAATCTTTCCTAGATTCGGTGTACCCAGACTCGTCATTAGTGACGGCGGATCACACTTCATATCGCGAATCTTTGATAAACTTCTTTCTAAATATGGAGTCCGACACCGAGTAGCTACACCTTATCATCCGCAAACTAGCGGACAAGTAGAGGTCTCGAACAGGGAAATAAAACAAATATTGGAAAAGACTGTCGCTACCTCAAGGAAAGATTGGTCATCAAAGCTAAATGAAGCTTTATGGGCTTATAGGACCGCTTTTAAGACACCAATAGGTACTACACCCTACAAATTAGTTTACGGTAAATCCTGTCATCTCCCTGTAGAATTAGAGCATAAAGCCTTTTGGGCCATTAAGACACTTAATTTCAACTACACTGAGGCAGGAGAGAAACGAATCTTGAACTTACAAGAATTAGAAGAACTTCGATTGGACGCTTACGAAAATGCCCGTATCTACAAAGAACGAACTAAAAAATGGCATGATAAACGTTCAGTCAGGAAACAATTCAGTGTGGGAGACATCGTACTTCTATTTAATTCAAGATTAAAACTCTTCCCAGGTAAACTAAAATCTAGGTGGTCTGGACCTTTTGAAGTGACTAAAGTACTTCAAAGTGGAGCTGTTGAAATTACCGATAAGACGAATGCACCGTTTATCGTAAACGGGCAACGTCTAAAACATTATAATAAGAACGAAAACAGCCCTTAAGTCAGCAGTATAACATTGCTCGAGCTTCCTGCTCAAACACCCGAATAGCTTGTCACCAAGCTATCGTCAGGCTTTAGACGTTAAAAACAACGCTTAATGGGAGGCAACCCAATTTTCCCGTATTTCCCTCTTTACTGTATTTCACTCTCAGTTTTATTTGAAATCTTACTTTGAAATTTTAACAAAAATTCTAAACTTAAAATTGCTACTATTTTTACTTTATTTTATTTTATTTTATTTTATTTTTCTCTTTTATTTAAACTTTGTTTTATTTCTACAACCTTGTGTTTCTAAAAATTCTGACTTAAAATTTCTGTTTTAAACTTTTCAGGATTTTAAAAGCCTTCAAAACCTTCCTCCTGTTTTTCTCCGACTAACCTGCGAGTATGGCCGCGTACGACTTCACAAAGGTTCATTTTCTAGGATTAGCTCAAAAGGCAAGATTTGAAGCATTAACTGAGAGAGACATAGCCTTAACACTGTATTATGATAAGTCTACCATAGAGAAACTAGGAATTACTGATAGCATTCAATTCCTGTTTAATCAATTAGGCTGGGAGAACACCTCCTTGAAAACCTGTTTTGCTACCTATAAGGACCTCACCTACGAATTCCTTAGTTCCTTCAGGTACTTACCCAACTATGGTTTTGGATCCAGCACAGAGCTGATCACCTTCAGGATGTTTGGAATGGACCAAACCCATAGCCGTATGTCATTAGCTAACCTCCTAGGATTTCCTAGCGGACCACATGTGTTCATCAGTGCCGAAGATGACGATCTTGATTTTGAACTCAACCAGTTCTGGGGTAGAATCACAGGCGACTATTACCCTGACCCAAATGGCATGTATAATGATGAGATTCATAACCCCACTTTCAGATACTTTCATAAGATCCTAGCTCACACCCTTTTCGGAAAAGAAGAAAACATTACTACAGTATCTAAAGAAGAGTTATTTATCATGTTCTGTGCTTCTCAGGGCCGTACAGTGAATGTCGTACCTTTTATGATGAGATCCTTCCTACGCCTCACTCAGAAACCACAATCACCTATTCTAATAGGAGGCCTCGTGACAATGATTGCCCACGAGCTTGGCCTTAGATTCCACCTAAATGCAAGCACTAGTTTTGGCACCATCCGACCCATGAATATCCAGTTTTGCTTTAACAGGTGCATTTTAAGAACCATGGGACCTGGACCTTACGAGTACCTCATCAATGACAAACCTGTCCAGCTATTCACATTGTCAAATCATCAGATGACAAGTATCCATAACAAGGACAATTGGGTTTATGAATTGGATGAGCCTATGGGACCTCCTTCACCTCAATCAACACCACAGAATTACATGTACGACAGTGATCACATCTCTGAAGCACATGATTATATGTACTATGAGGATGTTGTATAAGAAACTGAGGTAGACCGTGCGACCCCTCCGCATTACAACACCTATCCTGAGCCCATTCCTGAGGAAACCACAGACAAAATGGATACCGTTCTGAACCGATTAGACAACGTCGACGCAGCCTTGACCACCGTAAAAGAAGAAATCACAAGCATACACAGCGAACTCGCAGTTTTCATGGACTTAGTTTGCGACCAGCTCGACTACTACGCCTGGAAGTTTGACGAATTGAAGGCACAAAAGGACTGAGATTTTAGCTTTAGTTTAGTTTATTTTTCCTGTTTTCCGTCCGTTTTCAATTATTTTGATTCTCGCATTGTTTCATTTCACTTATGTATTACATTAAAAACAATCATTTTAATTACATGTTATTTCAATTTTATTCTTCATTCCTTTATTCTGTTTTCACGTTATCATATATTTCTTGGCTGATTTAATACATTACCATATCAAATATAAGCCTTAAAACCATGACAAGAGCACCCCTATAGCAAAATTCTGCGTTCTGCAGAATTTGCTGGTGTGACGACCGTCACAGAAGCCTGACGCCCGTCACACGGGTGACGACCGTCACAGATGCGTGACGACTGTCACGAGTCCAAAACCTGTTATCTTCTATAACAGAGGTTACGTTTTCTCCCCCACTCCCATCTATTCAACTTCCAATCATCACACACTCAAACCCCACTTCCAACTTTCGTTTTCCCTTCTTGCTACATATAATCCCAACTCCCATTTCATCTTTCTAATCCACTTCTGTGACATTTTTCATTCCACAGAACCAACTGGCCAGGAAACCATCATTGAGAACTTGGCGAATCTTACCTTGCAGTTCGAAGGACTCCGAGATTATGTCTATCACACCGGAGCACTGAACTTTGAGGCCCGAGTCGACCAAGCCAGAGGTAGAGGACGTGACCGAGGCAGAGGCCGTGATTAGTTCTTTCTTTCCTTATTTGTTTACTATATTTTTCGTTACCTGTATTTTCATTTCCCTTGTATTTCCCTCTCGCATTCTTTCAAATCAGTGGGGACACTGATTGAGATAGTGTGGGAGCGGAGCGTTTATTTCCCATTCCCTTGTACTTTTAATTCAGTAATTTCAATTCAAACATTTTCCCATTTTAGCAAATAAAAGCTCTTTTATATATCTTCTTCCGTTACGCAAATATCCCCACTTTATTCGACATAAACAAAAATTTTCAGTCGTTCCTCAAAAGCAAAAGCATCACGAGAATGCGCTAAAGGTCAAACCAAGTTTTGAAACTCCGAGACGAAAATTCTAACAAAACCAGTACCGTCCTGACACCTTAGACCTCCGGTTTATGCGAGTCGGTTTCACTACCTACGTGTACCAAAGTTTTAAGTTTCTATGCAAACTCAGCCCCAAGTAGTTTATACAAGCAGTCAGCACCATCCTAAACACTTCTAAGCGAGCGACCAATGCAAATAAGTGTATGATCTCCAAAAAGATGAAAAATCATGAAAAGAAAGCCATATAGCCCAAGTATAGAGACATGTTCCCTCTAAGTTAGGTGCTCCTCACCCGAGCATTTAGCCCAACGGTACAAAAACTCATTGAAAAACCAATAGTATAAGCTTATGAGCAATGAAAAGATCAAAACAGCAATGAGATCATATTCACTAACAGGTTGACTTGCCATGAAAGTGTATGGACAACAGGCTTAATGTGATTGCGCTAGAATAAACAGGGTAAACTTGACGCGAGAACCTTGATACCGAGATGCAGTAGCGTGATTGGGACCGATTTGCATAAAAAGGAGACCTCCGAAGACTTATAGTCCAGTGTCGTCACCGTACTCGTCTTGTTCCTATTTAGAATCTCGGTTTTTCCCAACTTTCTGAATGAGGAAGCTGCCTCGTGCTTGCCGACTTTTATTCTTTCTGTTTTACTTGAGGACAAGCAAAGATTCAAGCTTAGGGGAGTTTGATAACGCGAAATCGTATATATATATTGACGTATAATTCAACTAATATTCGAATGGTTTCAATCCGATTTCGGGTTTCTTCCATGTTATTTGTCTGATATTTTGCAAGTATTTGAAGATCATGTCCAAACAAAGCAGTATGAAGAAAAGAAGCATTTACAGATGAAATATGGACGAAAACCAGATAAAAACAACATGAAAAACATAGAATGCGCATTTTGCTGCTGTGACGACCGTCACACCTCCATGACGACCGTCACACACCATGACGACCGTCATGCAGGCAAAAACGCAATGCTTCAATTAAACGTGCAAATACCAGTTCCAAGTCCCAAATAATGGACCATTACTCCCTAATTTTTCTAACTCCAAGTCCACCTTCTTCAAATTACAACCGTTAGCATTTTACCTCTATAAAAGGGGAAGGAGAGGAGCTGAGAAAGGGAGCCGCATTCAGATAACGAAGTGCTGCCCAAATTGTTTTCCAGAGCAAATTTAGTTTCATTCTTGTTGTTTTTGTTTCCTTTCCTTATTCCTGTATTCCATTTCTACAATATTCATTTGTGCGCTCTATTGGTTTGAAGACACAATCTGCCGACATCGTTGGGATTTGGCCAAAAGCCAATTGGATACGTTACAGGTTTTTATTATTTCGTTAACTGTAACTTTAATTCTCAGTAATATGAATGTTCTAAGTTTATGCTTTTATTTATGTTTTACTTATTCCAAATCCATGTCTAGCTAAACCAGAGTAATCGATATGTAATAATAATTCAGACGGGATTTGATAATAACCGGTTAAAAACTTTCTTTTTCAAAAGTTGTTTATGGCCTGAGTGTTTAAACGTATTTCCTGAATAAACGTTCGTCGCGACAGCGAGAACTTATTTAAAAGTAGTTTTGCCACGACATTGGGAAATTAATTAAGGTACGAACCAACAAGCGACAGCTGCGGCTAAGACCAGATAGTAAACACTAGGCATTTGTTTTAATAATAGCGAAAGCACTTTAAAACAGATTAGAACTTAGAGATTTCCAAAAAGCGATTTTAACCCCAAACGGGATAGCGACAGCATACGTTCCGCCTTAGAGTTGCGACTAGCGTCAACAACCATCGTGAGACGAAAGTCTTTAGATCACTATTTTCTTCTTAAATAAATTCTGAAAAATATTTTATATACCGGTGACTTGTCAAATCCCCGAAGAATATAATTATTGCATATCGATTCGCGTAATTATAATTCAAGTAACGTTTTTAATTCCCTTTAGTGATAGAAATTATTCCCTTAAACATTATCTACCTAGCTAAACATAGTAACTCCCGAGAACACTAGTTTGATTACGAGTCCTTGTGGGATCGATATCTTTTATTACTACGTGATAGACTGTGCACTTGCAGTTAAGTTGTATTAGACATAGAAAGTCGCGATCATGTTACCCCACCAGTCTTCGGCTTCCTCTTCGAGCATATGAGTTCCGAACTACACCTTCTGTGCATCCGAACAGTTCATAACCCGAAAAATCTTCTCAATAGCTTTCAACCAAATTTGTGCTTTGTCAGGCTCGTGGGTTCCCTTGAACGTCGGTGGATTATTCCTTTGGAACCTTCCCAAAGCACGGAATTCATCATCAGCATTATTCCCCACATTCACATTGGCCTGAGAATTCTGCCCAATTGCCCCAGCCAATCTCGTTAAAGCCTCCGCAATTGCTTCGTCATTCCTACCTGCAACCATCTTACTGAATTCCAACAACAGAACCACGTAAGAACAACCAATATCGATAGTGTAACACACACATATCAATATACTCAGAGAACAACACACTAACAACTTGGTCGGACGGACCAACCTGCTTTGATACCACTTAATGTAACACCCCCTTCTATACCCCCAAATAAACAATAAATATATATAGGCACATATAAAATTTATCAGAGTATGCTTTAAAGTACGGTATAAAAGAAGTATGTCACATTATCACCAATAAAACATTCAACGCCTGCTCTATACAAATATGCAACCGTGGGATAGTTTTCAAAATAGAGGAACTTGGTCCTTACACCCACGTCTCGATATTTAAAATTAAAGCGGAAGATTAAAACATTTAAATTGCTTCAAAACATTTAATCACATAAATACATGTTATCCAGTTGGTTCATCAATCATTCATGTTATAAAACATTATCAACTGATACATCACAAATGTATCACAAAAGAATGTTATACAAGCCTAACTACCCGTTGTTACATAATCAGAGCAGTCCGACTCAAAAGAATGAAGCTATACTTCACAAAAGAAACCTCTAGCAACCTAATCTGCAATGCCTCATAGAGCATCATAAAACAGCAGAAGGGTGAGAAATATTATCATAATAATCAATGCATAAGATTATATATATATACAAGAAGTCATTATATAAAATCCACATTTCTCACCACAATTCGTTTCATAGTCATATTCATCACGTCATAAATATAAATAAATATGAACAAGCATCAAGCATATCCCTTCATGCATATTTCACAATCATCCAAACACATCACATTCACAAGCATACTTCATATATCAATGATATTTATGCTATGTGACTCAATCACAACTCAATGCAACTCAATGCTATGTGGTACCAACACTTGTTATCATTTTTCGGTTTTTACACTTAAACTGGGTCCACCCTTCTAGACCGATAACAACAAAGCCCGTCCCCTAGGCTTTCAAACCCACCCTTCTAAATTTGGGACAAGCCACTAGTCTCCATGAAACTAGCAGACATTGCCTCTTGACTAAATGATGCATATGCAATCAACAACAAATGCACTTAAGACCGATTACACGTCTTAATCCCATGCATTCACATAATTCCTCCCTTCAAGAATTAAAATAAGATTGCACACACAACAAGTCAAATAATCAAGTATTCATATTTTTCATCAACATGTTCACCAAACAATGCACGCATACCTAACAATATGCTCCCATGCATTATTCACACATAATCGCATACAACATAATATGCATTCACAATCAATATCAGTTCAATTTTAAACAATACACACATATCTAGCAATATGTTCCCATGTATTAGTCCACAATATCGTGCCAACGGCAATGTATTCAATTACAATTATGCATTCTAATCAAATTAACAATGCATATGCAAATGCCAAACGGCCACATAATATCAATTAATCCAACATCTAGGATTCACGCCTTACGGCTACCCACAGCACATACACATACATCATATAACATTTTATTCCATTAAGAATCGAACCCAATCGAACCACAACACAACATGGAATGAAAATCACAGAAAACAAGATGTTGTCATACTCGCCACTACTTCGCTAGGCGAGCACCTAGCGAACACTTGCTACCTGTTCGCCTAGCAAACAAGCTCGCGAACCCCAACAGAAGCCATTGGAAGGCTTCGCTACCAGTTCGCTCAGCGAGGCCCTAGCGAACATGCTCGCTACCAGCGAAACAGACCAAAAGCATTCTGTTTTCATTCGTTGCAGGCTCGCTAGGCGAGGACCCAGTGAACACTCGCGACCAGCTCGCCTAGCGAACAGCTAGCGAAGGTCTGCGATCAGAATTTCCCCACTGTTCAGAAATTCAATCCCTCTCCAAAACCGACCGATTCTCATCCAATCAGTCCCAATAGCATTAGTATCACAAACCTCGACTATTCTACCTCACTTACAACAGATTCTATCCGATTAATTATCCATTCTACCGATAAATCCAACTTCTGCCCTAAAATGGAAATTGTAGAAAAACATCCAAAAACCCAACCCAAGCATACATAATCACACACATTGATCAAATAATAATGTTTCTCACCCTTACCTCGATTAATCGAAACTTGAAGTTGATTCTTGATGATTCTTCCAATTTTCCTCTTCTCTTCTCTTTTCTCCTCTTTCTCTATTTCTTTCTCTTCTATTTCCTTTTTCTTACTATCTTTTCTTTCCTCTTCCACTTTCCTTATATACTTCATTATTTTCTTTCCATTCTATTTCCCTCTTCAATTATCTACCAAATAAATCCAATAATTAAAATAAGTCAATTAATTAAATTAATTAACCTTACTAATTAATTAATGAAAATTGGGCTGTTACAGCAATGATGTGTACTTATCCCCAACAGGGTAAGATTGAGATTATTCCCCAGCAGCAGGGTAAGCTTAGTGTTGTTTTTCGACAGGGTCTATGTCATTGACTTCTCTCCCCAAGTAGAGATTGATGTTGATTCCCTCAATGAGTAAATCAAAAATCCTCAGCAAAGTCCAATGATCATTGTCATTCTTCAAGGTCATATTTTTGGGACGACCTCCCAACAAATGTCTTTCTCAATTCTCAACAAAGAGGAAATTATGTTCAGGAAGGTCGTCCAGGGCATATTCGTATGGAGCATTACACCATATTCAAACATATGCATCTGAAGCATAATCAAGTTTGATACATTTATTGCCAGACATCTCTCCAGCAAATAATGGCGTAATCCAGGAGACTTTATGGTACTTTACCCCCAGCAAAATATCATTGATAGATGTTTCCATCTTACTTTTTCTCCCCGACATAGCTTGCTTGTTTAAGTTTCTCTTTCCCCCAGCGGAGTTTTCTTTTCAGGTCGTGAGTCGGTTGATTCTACTTCCTGCCTATCTTAGGTGTTGTATTCCTACTTTTGGTTGGTAATCCCCAGCTTAGTCGTTTAATGAATGTTATCCCAACTTTTGGTTGGTAGTCTGTCGTTTTGTGGATGTTATCCCAACTTTTGGTTGGCACTCCATCGTTTTGTGGATGTTATCCCAACTTTTGGTTGGTAGTCCATCGTTTCCTAGATGTTATCCCAACTTTTGGTTGGCAGTCCATCGTTTTGTGGATGTTATCCCAACATTTGGTTGGTGGTCCATCATTTTGTGGATGTTATCCCAACTTTTGGTTGGTAGTCCTCTACTGTTTCCCCTGCGGAGCCGTTGTCCCAACTCTTGGTTGGTAGTCTTCGTTGCGGTGAGTTCGCCTTCGTTCGGTATTCCGATGATCCTAACTTTTGGTTAGTAGCCTTCGTTCCAAATTTTGGTTGGTAAGCTTTTGGACGATCCCAACTTTCGGTTGGTAGTCTTTATTGTTCATGTATTCGTCTTTGATCGGCGTCTGGGTGATCCTAACTCTTGGTTAGTAGCCTCTCTCTCACAACTCTTGGTTATTACTCTCTGGTGGTCCTAACTTTTGGTAGTAGCCATTGTTATCTTCTTGAGAAGTTACCGTGTCGGTTATCCCAACTTTTGTTTGGTACCCATTGTCTTCAAGTCCATTTTCGGCTAGCAATCTTTACATGGCGTCCCCGCAGGTTGCAAATTTCTGGATTCTTTTATTATTCAATCACCTTTTACCTTGAACGTTTGAAAGCGATTGCTTTACACCCCTTCAGTTGTAGCACCCCAAAGTTTGCCCATCTTTTTCTTATATCTTGGCTTATGTTTCATATCATCTTGCATTAACATTTATACATAGCATTGATCTTAGACAGGGGATCAAGGTATCTTATCCAACAATCAAGTGCTCAAGATCATCTTTGTGGCAACCTCAAGTCATAAGGTCTCCATCATCATCAAGTCATGTTAATCAACCCCTTGGATCAAGAACACAAGCATTGGTTCTCCTCCTCCTATCTCAAGAATAACTAGCTAGGGTTTTGGTTCAAAGAATGTTTGTGGTTAGTTCTTTGGGAAAGAAATGATTTTAAAGTTCAACACACACCTTGGGGGTTCCCTACATGGATTATGTGCCATCACAAGCCATAACAAGAGCCTCAATCAGTGGAATTGGTCTTAGGATTTCATCTGGTCAACAAAAGTCAATTGTGGTTCAAAGGGGTCTAAATCTTGGATCTCAAGTTCAACTAAGGGAATGATAGTTGTTTTCAAGTGATTTCATGTGTTTGGAATAAAAAAAATCAAGAGGAAACATAAAATCAGGAGACTGGTTGAATTAGGGTTTTGATAGAAATTTTTTTAAGTGTGAAAGTCCCTAATTCTAGCCATTTTGCAACTTCCATAACTTTCTCATTTTTTATTCGATGAAGGCAAACTAGCTATCAAATTAAAGAGAAAATCATGAACTATAAGTTTGTAGAAGAAATCATGTCCAAGAGATTCATGGTTTAGGAGATATGATGAGTCAAAGTTTGAAAAAAAGAGATTATGACATTTCTACACTTAGAATTATTTCTAAGTATAGAAATTCAGTTTTAAAGGCCTACAACATGAAAGTTGTAGAACATCTTCCAAGCTTTCTTTTGAGTACTATATCATGTCCATTGGATGTGTAAAGCTCAAGTTATGATGCTCCCAAATCAAGGTCCCAAAGATGTCAAGTTTGGCAAGTTGTTAGACAGATTTTTCAACCAAGTTTCCCATGCATTTTTCAATAAGTTCTTGATCTTAAATGAATTTTCCCACAACATGAAAGTTGAAGATTGTTCTTCAAGCTTTCTATTCATTACTAGATCATCCTCATTGGATCAAAACTCAGCAAGTTATGTGGCTTCAAAGTCAGGATTCCAAAGTTGCTAAATTCAATAACTTAGAAATATTTCTAAGTTACTTGGGACAGTTTTGTGCACCCAACTTCCACTCCGTTTTTATCATTGATCCAATGTTGGTTTCATTTTCTTTAATACATGAGAGTTGTTATACCATTCCCCTACTTTTCATTGAGCTCAAGAATGCACCATTTGAGCCAACACTCATTAAGTTGTAGTTGCTCAAAGTTGTTGATTTAAAACTTAGGATCCAAGCATGCCTTGTCACAATTTCAAGCAGCAGCTCAACCTTGTCAATTTCATGCGCATGAATCATCAAATGTGTGTCCAAAACCTTGCCAACAAACCTTGTACCAATCATGTTCCTTCCTTCCACACTTTTACCAAAAGAAGCAAGTTGTAAAACTTGCTCACAAATAATAATACCACCCTTCCACTTGTTCATTTTGACCCTCTTTGCTCACTATGCCACGCCAGAAAAGGACAACCAGATTACCCACAAAAAGCTTGCTCGTACCACTCCATTTTCACTCCCTCATTTTTCAGAAATTGCACAACTCACCACAACAAACTTTCCACTCTTTTCTCACGTGCCAAATCACCCTATATAAGCTTACTAAACCCAAGAAAACTGAGGCAACCATTTCATTTTTGCCCTAGAAACAGATTTGCTTTCTCTCTCTCCTTTCAAAGTTTTATTCGAAGCTTCATTTTCTCCTAAAGAAACCTCTTCTGTTTGCTCTTTTCTTCATCACTGGAGGCTGAAGATTAAGCTTGTTGGGTTTCTTGAGCTCTGAAAGTAAAGAAGTAGTGGACTTTTCTTCACTTGGTAAGTTTTTCTCCAACTTTATTTTCCTATCATAGCTGGTTCTATTTGATTTATATACTTTAAATTTATGTGAACCTGTGTGTTTGAGTCCATATTTCTCCATGCTTGAGTATTTGATTCAAGCTCTACTTGGTATGGTTGTATTACTCTTGCTTCATAGATCATTTTTGCTCTTTGCATCTTTTGAATCCGTGGAGAGATGAGAGAGGTCTTGCCTTGAGAAGTTGCTAAAGTGAGCATGGTGTTAGGGCTTGCATAGCTCGTATTCAGTGGTTTTGTGTTTTGACTTGGAGAAGACGATGACTTGTCTTGCTTACGTGTCCGGTTTAACATGCGTGTCCTGGGTTGTACGTGGAAGTGGCTAGTGACTAGGATTAGTGAAACAGTGCGTTGCACTGTGATGGGTTTTTGTTTGAATCTGATGGTTGGTTTGGGTGGCCCCTGCTTGCTTTTATATTAGCACCACCTCTATCCTGGCCCAATACGCGTGTGAGTTTGAATTCAATTCATTCTAAATTCCTACTTCGCCCCCCTTTTGCTTTTCTTTTTCTTTTCTTTTTTATTTTGTTTCTATTTTCTTTTATTTTATTTTTAATAGTAAAACTCTTTTAAAAATTCCAAAAAAATACTTTTCAGATATTTGCATGTCTTATTTAATTTTTCACATTTTTATTTTTTTTTATTTTATTTTAATATTTTATTCTTCAATTATTGGTTTTATGTGTTTTGTTTAACCTAGTTTATGACATGACTCCAATTCTAGCCTTTTCCAATTGACTTTTGGCCCAATCTTTTGCACACACTTAGACACCTATTTGATGAATGCTTACATGCTGGTTGGATGCTTTTATGATCACATTTGGCTTGATTTTAATTTAGTTTTATTTGGCCCTCGATTCTTACTCGATTAGTTGTTTGCTTTGTCTTGTTTGATGCATTTGATGATGCCCTCTTGCCATTTTTGTTTTGATGCTTTTCCATATGATTCATAACACATTTGACTTGAGTTTGAGAATTTATTTATTTTATTTGTTCTTGTTTCTATTTTGGGTTGGTGCATTAAATTGTTGCTATTTTGACCATGCTTTGTGTGTGACTTGACCTAGTCTTTGGAGTTTGTTTCTTGAATGATTCAATGGATGTTGCATGGTTCTTGTATGCTATAGTTGACATGTTTGAGGTTCTGATTTTCATACATGGATGTCTATTTCATGATCATTTATCTCCTTATACTTCTCACGAGTATTTGTTCCTTTTGAAGTTGATGATTGAATGATGCTTACCTAGTTCTTGATGTATTCTTTGAACATGATGCATTATTGGTGTAAGCCCTAGAGGCCAATATTTTTTGGTACTTGTATCGGATTATTCGTTTAATAATAAAAAGGCATTTCTTTATTATGTTTGTCTTTCAGAATAATAAAGTCCCTAGAATAGTTAGTCTGTTTAATGAAATGTTAAGTGTGACTTAATCATGAGATCCCATTAAACATAAAGACATTATTCTTGAAATATCCGTAGTCAAGCTTTATTGCAAAGTGGGATAACATTAAAACCATTGAGACTATTATGAAGATAGACTGATGATCACATCTCATGGATCATGGATAAAGAGTTATCAAGTCTTGACATAGGTATAAATATTATGAGTAATATTTATACCGGATTGACCCGCTATGAGAATACTACATAGTATGTTATGCAAAGTGTCATAAGTTATTCTCATGGTGATAATGGTGTATTACCACCCTTCGACCTGAAACCACTATGGACCCTAGATGTAGAGTCGGGTGCTTTATTGCTGATCAAACATTATCCGTAACTGGATGATCATAAAGACAGTTGATGGGCACTCCACGAAGCATGCTGAGGGACATAGTGTCCTAGATGGAATTTGCCAATCCTGCATAACAGGAGAAATGTCTAAGGGCCCAATATTGAACCGGACAAGGATGACACAGTGTATGCCTTGTGTTCAATATAGACATAGGGGCAAAAGGGTAATTGTACAAACATATATTATCACGAAAAAGGTTTTGTCAGATCACATGACATTTTCGTGACTTGGGTAGCAGTGATGTGTTGCTAGATACCGCTTACTGTTTATTATGTTAAATATATATAATTTAATATAATTACCAACGTTACGAAATCCTACAGGGTCACACACATAAGGACAGTTTGATGAGAGATAGAGAAATCAAAAAGGAACACCGTAATGTACGGTGCACTTAAGTGAAAAATATAAATTCGGATAATATAATAATAATTATTGTTATTTTATAATGGTTATAAAATAATAATAAAATAAATATATTTATTATAATAATAGTTATTATAATAATATATAATATTATTATGGATCATGTGAATTGGGTTTTAGCCCGCATCCCACAAGAGAGTCTATAAAAGGAACCCTTGTGATGAAGCTTTCACATGATGCAATTTCGTTTTGATTCTCTTTTCTCACTCAAATAATTCCGTTCGTAAGCAGCTAGCACTGTGACCGGAAGCTGTTCGTGTGGACTGAGTAGAGGCGTTGCACTTCATCAACGCTTGTGATCGCTGCATCAAAGATCTGAATCGCCACAAAGAGGTAACGATTCTATCACTGACCATGCTCATTCGTAAGGATCACTAAAGGAAATTTTGTTTTCCGCTGCGTTTAGATCGCAATTTTCCTTCAGTGGTATCAGAGCCACTTACGAAACCATGGATCTGATAGCTGTTAAATTTCCGTCTTTTCTGTATTTGATTCGATTAAAACACAGAATGAATTTAACAATAAACGATTAATTAAATTTGGCATCTGTTGTGTACGATTTGGATGATTGATGTTGATTATGCTTCAGAAACCGACATTAGTATGGTGAAGTTGTGCGATACATTGATCATCCATAGGTTACACAATTAGATCGATCACTTTTATATAAGATATAAGAAATTCTGATGCAAAGATGGTATATGGGATATACTGTTTTGATTTCATCCATTCAATCACATAAGGATTGTAATTCTTTTTGAAAGATCATCATTTTCATTCGCTTCGGAATCCGACATTAGTATGGTGAAGCAATGACATATTGATCTATCATATTGAGTTATCAATCGAGTTGTGTTTGACGGCATGAAATTGTTGCATTAGGATTAATGGCAGTACAAGTGTTGTATTGCCGCAGACTTTTCCGGTTGGGGTTGTAAATGCACAAAAGTTGTGCAGGAAACGACGTGAAATACAATGAAGTGTTCATAAAATTTTTCGCTGGGGCACTGCCCCTAACAACCCCGCAAGGAGGCGCTGCCCCCTTGACCCCCGTCCGTTGAACGGTCAGCGGAACCACCGTCCGCTGACCGGGCAGCGGAACCCCCGGCTAAGTCTGCAAAGTGTGATCAATCAGCCGAAATTTAATTTAGTTTATTTAATTATCGGAATTTTAAACTAATAATAAAAGTGTGTTTATTATTATTTATTTGTGGTGATCAGTTATGGCCTTAGTTTTTCCTTTATTATTGTTTTGGGATTTTTGAATACGGCCTGCGTGTCGTGCCTCTCTCTCAATCTCTTTATGTAACTTCTTTTCTCATCTCACTCCCTCGTATGTAAAACGAGTTTTCCTATATGTAATATAATATTATGTTATGAAAAAAAAAAAGAGGAGGAAGTATTCAATATTAAAGGAGGATAACCTTGGAGATCATGCTTGGAGAAGCTTAGATCGTTATTAGGTTAGCTTAGGTTCTCTCATTGGCTTGAGAGAACAATTGCGTTAGGGGCCATAATTGTATCTTTTTATATGTATGTTGATGCATGTAATTGTATGTTGATGCATGTGAGAGATGTTTTGCATGTTAAGCCGGTGAGATCAAACTAATAACAAATTCCCTCAAAATTAAATATTAAGTTTATGCTTTCCAATTTTTAGCACTCATCAAGACTAGTATCGAGCATTGTAGGTTTCGCCTACGCGAGGTGCATGTTCTATATTAGTAAGGTGTGATGGGATAATTGTAATATCCAATTGCTAAAACAATGGGTCAAACTTAACTAAACAAATTATAATAAGATTATATATGTTTAGAAGCAAGAATTGGGAATGATTCATGTGATGGATCAGAATAAGGAGTTATTCACCCAATTGAAAATATTCGAGAGTTGTATGAGATACAATTGGAAGGAGTTCCTACCTAAATAACTTAGTTTTGTGTAATCAGCCTAACGCTGACTTAAAACAAAGTGAAACATGGATCTCGACCCACTAGAAAGTCTTCCAACGGGATTTTCCGAATCAAATGATGAGGGTCATTTGTTTTGAATAAAATAGTGGGAGCATATTTGATTAAAGGCCTAATTAAATATGTTGTTTTAATGATACTTATATTTTCATATTTCTCTTGTAGATTACCATGACAATAAACACATCGAACAATATTTTGCAATCCATCCTAGATAAGGAAAAATTGTCTGGGACAAATTTCCTGGATTGGCACCGTAATCTGAGGATTGTCCTCAAGCACGATAAGAAGCTGTATGTCTTGGAGACACCAGTTCCTGAGGAGGAACCTCCTAGTTCTGCACCAAAGGCAGAAAGAGATGCTTATAAGAAGCATTTCGATGATGCAAATGAAACCGCTTGCCTCATGCTTGCTACCATGAACTCTGAGTTGCAAAAGCAACACGAGAACATGTCTGCGTTCGATATGATCGGACATCTGAAAACGCTTTATCAAGAGCAAGCAAGAAATGAGAGGTTTCAGGTTTCAAAGTCCCTTTTTAACAACAAGTTAGCTGAGGGAGCCCCTGTAAGTCCCCATGTACTCAAGATGATTGGGTATGTGGAGAACCTTGACAGATTAGGGTTTCCCCTTGGAAAGGAACTTGCGATTGATCTGATCTTGCAATCGTTGCCAGAGAGCTTCAGTCAGTTTGTCTTGAATTTCAATATGAATGACTTGGACAAAAGTCTTCCAGAACTGCTAGGCATGTTGAGAACTGCTGAGCAGAATATGAAGACAAAAGGGAAATCCATTCTGATGGTCAGTAATGGAAAGAAACAGAACAAGAGGCCCATCAAACAGGGTGGTAGAGGGAAAGGCAAGGAAGTTTCCAAACCCAAACCCACTCCTCCTGTTTTGAAGCCTAGTGGAGGAATAGCAAAGGAGGGCACTTGCTTCCATTGCGGTAAGACCGGACATTGGAAGAGAAATTGCCCAAAGTACCTGGAAGATAAGAATAATGGAGTAGAGACTTCAAATTCAGGTATTTTTGTTATTGAAATTAATTTATCTACTTCTGCATCATGGGTATTAGATACTGGATGCGGTTCTCACATTTGTACTAATGTGCAGGGGCTAAAAAGGAGTAGAGATTTGGCAAAAGGTGAAGTTGACCTACGAGTTGGCAATGGAGCAAAGGTTGCTGCTTTAGCTGTAGGAACTTATGTTTTAACTTTACCTAGTGGTTTAATAATTCAGTTAGAGAACTGTTATTATGTACCTGCAATTAGCAGGAATATTATTTCCGTTTCTTGTTTGGACAAGTTTGGTTTTTCATTCATAATAAGGAACAATTGTTGCTCCATTTATTTGAATGATATATTCTATGCTACTGCAAAAATGAATAATGGACTATATGTCCTTGATCTTGAAATGCCAATTTATAACATTAATACTAAAAGGTTGAAACCTAATGAGTTGAATCCAACTTACCTTTGGCACTGTCGATTAGGCCACATAAATGAGAAACGCATTTCCAAACTCCATAAAGATGGACTCTTGGACTCTTTTGATTATGAATCATATGAGACATGCAGATCTTGTTTAATTGGAAAGATGACAAAGTCCCCATTCACAAGAAAAGGTGAAAGGGCTAATGATCTTTTGGCACTCATACATACTGATGTATGTGGACCACTGAACATACCAGCCAGAGGAGGTTTTCAGTACTTCATCACTTTTACTGATGACTTCAGTAGATACGGATATGTGTATTTAATGAAACACAAATCTGAGTCCTTTGAAAAGTTCAAGGAATTCAAGAATGAAGTACAAAACCAACTAGGTAAGAATATTAAAGTTCTTCGATCAGATCGAGGCGGTGAATATTTAAGCCTAGAATTTGATGACCATCTAAAAGAGTATGGGATTCTATCCCAACTTACTCCTCCTGGAACACCACAATGGAATGGTGTATCTGAGAGAAGAAATCGAACCTTGTTAGACATGGTCCGATCCATGATGAGTCACGTCGATCTTCCAAACTCCTTTTGGGGACATGCATTATTAACAGCAGCTTACACACTTAACCGTGTTCCATCCAAAAAGGTTGATAAGACACCATATGAGATATGGAGTGGTAAGAAACCACATATGTCTTACATGAAGATTTGGGGTTGCGAAGTTTACGTCAAACGACAAATTTCAACCAAGCTTGAGCCCAAATCTGACAAATGCTTATTTGTGGGGTATCCTAAAGAAACAAGAGGATATTACTTCTACAATCCTTCTGAGGGCAAAGTGTTTGTCGCTCGAACTGGAGTCTTTCTGGAAAGGGATTTTATTTCCAAAGGAAACAGTGGGAGGAAAATAGAGCTTGAAGAAATTCAAGAATCACAAAACATTGAAACACCTATGGAGGAACTAGAGCGGGAAACACAAGTAGTTGTGGAAGAGCAACCTGCTCAAGTAGAACAAGACCAGCGTAGGTCAAGCAGGATACGTCACCAACCTGAGAGATATGGATATCTCATAAGTGATCAGGGTGATGTATTACTCATGGATCAAGATGAGCCTGTGACCTACAAAGAGGCCATAACTGGTCCTGAGTCTGAGAAGTGGCTAGAAGCCATGAAATCTGAAATGGATTCCATGTACACAAACCAGGTTTGGACCTTGGTAGAACCTCCTATAGGAGTTAACCCTATAGGATGCAAGTGGGTCTTCAAGAAGAAGACTGACATGGATGGTAAGGTACATACCTATAAAGCAAGACTGGTTGCAAAAGGCTATAAACAAATTCATGGGGTTGACTATGATGAAACCTTTTCACCAGTTGCAATGCTTAAATCTGTTCGGATTTTACTTGCCATCGCTGCATATCATGATTATGAAATATGGCAGATGGATGTCAAAACTGCTTTCCTTAATGGGAATCTTCTTGAGGATGTGTACATGACACAACCTGAAGGATTTGACATACCAAAAGATGCCCAAAAGATATGCAAGTTACAGCGATCAATCTATGGATTGAAGCAAGCTTCCAGAAGCTGGAATCTTCGTTTTGATGAAACCGTAAAACAATATGGATTCATCAAAAATGAAGATGAACCTTGTGTCTACAAGAAGGTTAGTGGGAGCATGATCGTGTTTCTGGTATTATATGTAGATGACATATTACTCATTGGAAACGATGTCCCTACCTTGCAACAAGTGAAGACTTGGTTAGGGAATTGTTTTTCTATGAAAGACCTAGGTAAAGCAGCCTATATATTAGGAATTAGGATCTATAGAGATAGATCACAAAAACTGCTTGGCCTAAGTCAGAGTACATACATAGATAAAGTGTTGAGACGCTTTAATATGCATGATTCCAAGAAAGGATTCATACCTATGCAACATGGTCTGTGTTTATCAAAAACACAATCCCCTTCAACTAAGGAAGAAAGGGATCGCATGAATAAGATTCCATATGCATCTGCAATAGGATCTATCATGTATGCCATGTTATGTACTCGACCAGATGTCTCGTATGCATTAAGTGCAACGAGTAGGTACCAATCTGATCCCGGTGATGCTCACTGGGTAGCTGTCAAGAATATCCTTAAGTACTTGAGAAGGACTAAGGATTCATTCTTGATATATGGAGGTCAGGAAGAGCTTGATGTAATTGGTTACACTGATGCTAGCTTCCAGACAGATAAAGATGATTTTAGATCACAATCTGGTTATGTGTTCTGTCTCAATGGTGGCGCTGTGAGCTGGAAAAGTTCAAAGCAAGAAACAGTTGCTGATTCTACAACTGAGGCCGAGTATATTGCTGCCTCAAATGCAGCAAAGGAAGCTGTTTGGATCAAGAAGTTCATTAGTGAACTTGGCATAGTCCCTAGCATTATAGATCCCATTGGTTTATATTGTGATAACAATGGTGCTATCGCACAAGCTAAGGAGCCTAGATCTCACCAACGATCCAAACACATACTTAGGCGTTATCACCTCATTCGAGAGATAATCGATCGGGGAGATGTGAAGATATGCAGAGTACCTACACTTGACAATATCGCTGACCCATTAACAAAGCCTCTTGCGCAACAGAAGCATGATGGTCATACTAGATCTATGGGTATTAAGGGTATGCCTAATTGGCTCTAGTGCTAGTGGGAGATTATTGGTGTAAGCCCTAGAGGCCAATATTTTTTGGTACTTGTATCGGATTATTCGTTTAATAATAAAAAGGCATTTCTTTATTATGTTTGTCTTTCAGAATAATAAAGTCCCTAGAATAGTTAGTCTGTTTAATGAAATGTTAAGTGTGACTTAATCATGAGATCCCATTAAACATAAAGACATTATTCTTGAAATATCCGTAGTCAAGCTTTATTGCAAAGTGGGATAACATTAAAACCATTGAGACTATTATGAAGATAGACTGATGATCACATCTCATGGATCATGGATAAAGAGTTATCAAGTCTTGACATAGGTATAAATATTAGGAGTAATATTTATACCGGATTGACCCGCTATGAGAATACTACATAGTATGTTATGCAAAGTGTCATAAGTTATTCTCATGGTGATAATGGTGTATTACCACCCTTCGACCTGAAACCACTATGGACCCTAGATGTAGAGTCGGGTGCTTTATTGCTGATCAAACATTATCCGTAACTGGATGATCATAAAGACAGTTGATGGGCACTCCACGAAGCATGCTGAGGGACATAGTGTCCTAGATGGAATTTGCCAATCCTGCATAACAGGAGAAATGTCTAAGGGCCCAATATTGAACCGGACAAGGATGACACAGTGTATGCCTTGTGTTCAATATAGACATAGGGGCAAAAGGGTAATTGTACAAACATATATTATCACGAAAAAGGTTTTGTCAAATCACATGACATTTTCGTGACTTGGGTAGCAGTGATGTGTTGCTAGATACCGCTTACTGTTTATTATGTTAAATATATATAATTTAATATAATTACCAACGTTACAAAATCCTACAGGGTCACACACATAAGGACAGTTTGATGAGAGATAGAGAAATCAAAAAGGAACACCGTAATGTACGGTGCACTTAAGTGAAAAATATAAATTCGGATAATATAATAATAATTATTGTTATTTTATAATGGTTATAAAATAATAATAAAATAAATATATTTATTATAATAATAGTTATTATAATAATATATAATATTATTATGGATCATGTGAATTGGGTTTTAGCCCGCATCCCACAAGAGAGTCTATAAAAGGAACCCTTGTGATGAAGCTTTCACATGATGCAATTTCGTTTTGATTCTCTTTTCTCACTCAAATAATTTCGTTCGTAAGCAGCTAGCACTGTGACCGGAAGCTGTTCGTGTGGACTGAGTAGAGGCGTTGCACTTCATCAACGCTTGTGATCGCTGCATCAAAGATCTGAATCGCCACAAAGAGGTAACGATTCTATCACTGACCATGCTCATTCGTAAGGATCACTAAAGGAAATTTTGTTTTCCGCTGCGTTTAGATCGCAATTTTCCTTCAGCATAGTATTTCATTCTTGATCTTTTGAATTTGATTTAAAATGTTCATGTATGCTACTGCCCCATCCTAGCTTTACATCCTAATCTTACATGTTTGATCATTTGAAGTGTGTTTTGCATGAGCTATTTGTTGTCAATTGTTTGAATATTGATGGGGTGTATGCTTGACACCCTTATGCTCATTTTCTAATCTTTGAATTAAGTTTAAGATGATATAATGTTGCTATTTCCTTACCTTATTTCTCATCTCATTTGACCTAATTTCCCTTTGCTTGATGATTGATAATACTTTTTGTTGAACTTTAAGTCATTTGTGTGTGTTTAGGCACTTTGTCTTGCCACTTTGATTAAACCTCTAAATATTTGAGTGTGACTTGGCATATATGCATTATTATTTCATTTTGACATGATGTTGATATATAATTTATGTGATTGAGTTTAATGCTTACTTTGGTGTTTGTCTTGTCATTTGAGTTGAACTTCCTTAAGAAGCTACTTGGTGTTGCTTCTTCTCTTTCATCTCATTCTTATTTCTTATTTTTTTTCTTTGTCTTGAGACTTGTTTAAGTCTTGAATTTTGTTTTCATTTGTAATTATTTAGTATGGTGTTTACTTTTGTTTGCTCACATAATCCCTTAGGATTCCTAGTCCCTCTGTTTAAGATGGGAGTAGGAGAGACATTAAACTTTCAATCCTTTGCATGATAACAATTAGGATAGTCTTTTTTACCTCAACTTTAGGACCACTTTGTATGATAACATTAGGATTTTCAGTTTCCCTTTAGTGTTCCTGTGTGTCTTCTCTTCTCATCTTAAATAATCCTAAGACACTTAATAAAGAACAATGAATGTTGTGCGCCACGAGTCTTAAGTATGTGGGAAATGATGAGTGAGGGGGTTTCTCCTTGCTTGTCTATAGTGTTTAGTGTATGCCCTTTGGGCGATATGCAATGCATTCGCTCATATGTCATAGTCTTTAATGCAGCGTGAATCTCAAACCATTTCAATTCACTTCTTTAAAACTCTTAAATCAAATTCAAACTTTTTTATCCTTCGGAATTTGTTTCAAAACTATTTTCAGATAAGAGTGCGCTACTTTTCCGTTCTACCGCAAACAGGCATCAACCCTAACTGCTGGAATATAAAATTAACGTCACTCATAAAAAAAACATACCTAAACCGGAAGCACAATGGGATGATAATGATAATAAATTATAGTCACATGATTGGGAGGCACAAAATATTCTCATATCCGCACTCGGTGTTGATGAGTTTTATCGTGTCTCTCATTGTCAGACCGCCAAAGTTACGTGGGACGCATTAGACGTTGCCTATGAGGGAACTAATGAGGTCAAATAAGATAGGATCAATACATTAAATCAAGAGTTTGAACTATTTCGCATGAAGCATGATGAAACCATTGCTGAAATGCAAAAGAGGTTCATACATCTTATAAATCGCTTGAAAGCTCTAGGTAATCCTATCTCCAATGATATAACTACTAATAAAGTTTTGAGGTTTCTTAATAAGGAATGGCAACCCAAGGTTACCATGATTAAAGAAGCGAATGATCTTAAAACACTTGATATCACAACTCTGTTTAGCAAGCTAGAAGAACATGGACAAGAACTCACTTGCTTGGAAAAACATGAGAAAAAGCTTGAGAAAAAGATGAAGAAGGAGAAAGGTAAGGACAAGGAGGAAGAGGAGGGTGAACCTTCATGTTTCGGTTGTGAAACTTGTCATATTTGAAAAAAATAGGTAAATGATCTTCAAGCTAAATTGGACAAGGCATTACAACCAAAGGTTGCATTTGCGGTTGATCTATCAAAGTTTAAATGGTCTTTGAACCCTTTACGTAAAAAGCATAAATATGTTTAAAAGGATTCAAATAGCAAAAGCATATCTCATCACAATCTATCTTGTCATGATTGTTGCAAAAAGGGTCACACTATTGAAAAATGTAAGTTTGGGGGACTTTGTGTTCCTAAAGGTGTTTTTCAATGGTTTCCCAAATGCAACCTTGATTTCACTCACTATCAAAGACCCAATGAAAATTGGGTACCTATTACCCTCGTTTTATTTTATAGGTTGAATGTCTTGGCTATACAGAGAAGATGTGGTTTCTCGATAGTGGATGCTCAAGACATATATCGGGCGATATATCTCTATCCATTGACTTTGTGGCAAAGGAGAAGGGTTTTGTTACTTATGGAGACAACAAAAAGGGAGAAATACTTGGAAAATTTAGTGTAGGTAATCCCTCATCTACTACTATCTCTGATGTTATGTTAGTTTGAGGTCTTAAACACAGTCTTCTTAACATTAGTCAACTATGTGACAATGGATTCAAAGTAACTTTTACAAAAACTTGTTGCATATTTGAACACAATGAAAAGAATTATTGTATGTTTAAGGTCTTGAGGGTCAACAACACCTATATGCTTAATCTATATGATGTATCCATGACCAGAACTAAGTGTCTTGTCACCACGAGTGAAGACTCTTGGTTATGGCATAGACGCCTAGCTCACATCAACTTTAATTTACTAAACAAGATGACTTCAAAAGATTTAGTAATCGGTCTACCAAAAATAAAGTTACCAAAAGACCATCTATATGATGTGTGCCAAATGGGTAAGCAAATAAGAGTCTAATTTAAATCGAAAAATATTGTTTCAACTTTGAGACCTCTTGAACTTATTCTTATGGACCTCTTTGATCCTTCACGGACCAAAATCATAGGTGGTAACTACTACGATTTTGTGATTGTATACGATTACTCGAGATTTTCTTGGGTCATGTTCTTGCATACAAAAGATGACACCTTTTTAGCTTTCACTCAATTTGCAAGCTTATCCCAAAATAAGATGAATTTAATTTTTTTTATATCCAAAGCGATCACGGAGGAGAATTTGAAAACCACCTCTTTGATAATTACTATGATAAACATGGCATTGAGCATAATTTCTCTGCTTAAAGAACTCCACAACAAAACGGTGTTGTGGAGTGCAAAAATCGTGTTTTAGAGGAGTTGACTAAAACTATGATCAATGAGAGTAATCTACCCAAGTTTTTATGGGCCGATGCCATTAGCACAACATGTTATGTCTTAAATAGGATATTAATACATCCTATTTTATACTAAAATCCCTATGAACTACTAAATGGTAGAAAACCTAATGTGTCACACCTTCATGTTTTCGGATGCAAATGCTTTATTTTGAGCAAGGAGAAGGATAATCTTGGAAATTTTATTGCAAAAATCGATGAAGATGTCTTCCTTGGATACTCTCAATCGAGCAAAGCTTATAGGGTTTATAAACATTATTGCAAAAATCGATGAAGATGTCTTCCTTGGATACTCTCAATCGAGCAAAGCTTATAGGGTTTATAAAAAACGATTACTTATTGTCGAAGAACCGGTACACGTCACTTTTGACGAGTCTTACCCGAGAAATGTCGAGAAAGGTGTTTCTTTTCATGATGTAGGTGTATATTCATAAGATATTCTCAAAGAACCCGAAGAAGGAATTGATCAGCCTAAAACTGTGAAATTTGAGAAAGAAGCAGATAAAGATTGTGAAACGGAGAAGGATGAAAGTCCAGCTGCAGTGGACGGACCTTCCTTTGGCTTGGAGAACCTCCAAGGATTATTCAATCAAAAACATACTTAGAGACATCACCAAATGCGTGACAACACGTTCCAAGATAAGTAATTTTTATTATCATTTTGCATTTGTTTCGTAAGTTGAACCTAAAATTGCTGAAGATGTCCTACTTGATGAGCAATCGCTTATGGCCATGCAAGATGAATTAAACCAGTTTAAAAAGAATGATGTATGGGACCTTGTCCCTCATCCTCGAGATCATCAAGTAATTGGAACTAGATTGGTTTTTAGAAACAAACTCGATGAAAACAGAGTGATAACTATGAACAAACCCTGTCTAGTGGCTCAAGGTTATAACCAAGAGGAGGGCATTGACTATGAGGAAACGTATGCTCTAGTTCCTCGCCTCGAGGCTATACGCATTCTACTAGCTTATGTTTGCGCCAAATATTTTAAGTTATATCAAATGGACGTAAAGAGTATTTTCCTTATGGATATATTAATGAGGAAGTGTATGTTTCACAAAAGAGCTTTATATGGCCTCTAACAAGCCCATAGGGATTGGTATGAGAGACTTAGTAAGTTCCTAATCTATCAAGGATACTCTAGAGGGAAATAGATACTACACTTTTTATTAAGCGTTAAAGGAAACATATTCTTTTAGTTCAGGTTTATGTTGATAATATCATTTTTGGTTCCAATAACATGCAACTTATCAAGGAGTTTTTAAAGCTTATGCAGGGTGAGTTTGAGATGGGTCTCATGGGGAAGTTGAACTACTTTCTCGGTCTTCAAATCAAACAACTCAATGAAGGGACATTTGTGTGTCAAATGAAATATTGCAACGAATTGCTAATGAAATTTGGTATGGAAGATGCAAAATCAATTGACACTCTAATGGTTGCAAATGGAAACTTGGAAAAATATGAGAATGGTAAGGATGTTGATGTGAAGAAATATAGAGGTATGATTGGTTCCCTTTTATATCTTGCGACACCTAGGCTAGACATTATGTTTAGCATGTATGTGCGCTCGTTATCAATCGACTCCTAAGAAATCGCATTTAAAAGTGGTAAAGTGAATTCTTAGATACCTTCATGGTTCATCTAAGTATGGGTTTTGGTATTCCGAGGGAAGAAGTTGTAATTTGGTTGGTTATACCAATTCTGATTTTGTCGGTTGCAAATCAGATAGGAAGTACTGGTGGAACTTGCCACATGCTTTCAAACTCCTTAGTTAGTTAGCATATCAAGAAACAAGTTTTCGTTGCTTTGTTGAATGCTGAGGCGAAATACGTCACAGTCGGTAGTTGTTGTACTCAAATTTTGTGGCTTGAACAATAACTACTTGATTTTAACATTAAACGACAATGTATTCCTATTATGTGTGATAACACTAGTGCTATTAATCTAACCAAAAATTTGGTGCTACATTCTTACACTAAACATATTGAGATATGTGACCACTTCCTATGTGACCATGTTGAGAAAGGGGATGTCATATTTGAGCATGTTGATAACAAAAATCAACTTGCGAATACTTTTACAAAACCTCATGCATCCGAACCAGTTTTCAACATTAGAAGGGAATTGAGGATATTTGATATCTCAAATCTTACCTATATACAATTTGTTTCATGCATTTTATATTCTTTTACTCTAACCTTCCTTGAAAGTTCAATTACATACAAGTGCATCTCTCATCAATACCTAAGCAAGGTAATATTGTTCCATTTTTATTTAATTAATAAATATTAAATAAATATATTTAAAGTAATTAACAATTATAACATTTTTCTGGCATTTTTTTAATATTATACAAATTAAAAATAAAAATGATTAAAAAAATTAATCAAAAATATAGATTTTTTTAGAAACATACTACAATACAAATAATTTACATTATTGCATAACCAAAAAAAGTCCAACAAGCCACAACAAAACCAAAGTCAAAATTAAACTCCCATCTCTTTTTTAAAAGAGTCAAACTCCCCTATCAATACTATTCGTTTTAGAAAAACAGAACATACCAAGAATCAAAGAAGCAAAATCGGAGAAAACAGGAGATATATCGTAAAGAAAAACTCACAGTGACCTCAACATCATAAAAATATTATAAGAAATGAATTGAGGAGAGGAAGATTTTCAAATCAAGATGGTGCCAACGTGAGTTATTGAGGTTGTGAGGAACATGATTGATGGAGTGGTGCTTGTGAGGTCGAGGTAGGAGTGAGAAGGAATGGTGTTTAGTGGTTCATCGTCGCCGCGGAGTGCTGGTTATTGTTGCGGCTCATAGTGGATCAAGAAATATGATACAATGATGATAAGGTTGGTTCACATTAGTCCCGGTCGAGTTTTAAGAGGAAGGAAATTGAAAGTGGGAAAGAGATAAATGGTACGACTGTGGGGTTTTATGTGGTGGTGGTACTGTTACTATTCTTAGACAGAAAGTGATGCAGATGTTGTTGTTATGATGGTGTCGGCGTGAAGGTTGAATGAAAATGGAGAGAGTTTAAGGTGGTAGGCGGAGGTAAGGTCAAGAGTTTCTAATGTGGCTTTGTGAAGGGAGGAGACAAATGAGATTTATTTACATCGTGACTTTATAGTGGTGGTGGGTTGACTGAAGGTAGGAAGAAGATGAATAGAGGATCATGGGAGAGGTGGTCGGCAGCGAAAATGAGTGTGTGGCTGGAATGCTTAGAAAAATGATTGTGATGAATCCTCAAGGTGGAGATGTGGGTTAACAAAGGGAGGAACCTCTTGTTGTGGTTGAAACATGTCCCTATTATGAGTGTTTCTACTTTTTATTTTCTGAAAAGAGAAGGAGTCTCCTTCTCTGTGAGAGAGCATGTTGTCTTTTCTTCAAAGTGAAGAGGATTCTTTGTCAAAAAATTACATGAGCAAGAGAGGTCCCTTGTACACGGGGCGCATGGCTTAATTGCTGAGAGGTCCCCTGGTTTGTGCTTTAATGCAATGACATATACTAGGTTCCCAAATTAAGGAACAAAACAAACTTTCTTTACAAAACTTAATAACTAAGTGTTATTGAAAAGAGATAAAAAATAAAGTTTATTAATTTAAAAAATATATGAGAAATAAAATTAAAATAAAATTAACTATTTAAAATAAATTTAAAGTTTGATTAATTTTAATTTAATTAAATAAAAAATTAACTAAAAATTAAAATAAAACTGGTTAAAAACGAATAAACAGTCTGGTATCGAAGTACTTGAAAAAATAAAATGAATGCATCAAAATGATCAGCGCAAAATAAACGACTCAGAAAAATACAGTGTTTGGTCAAATTTCGAAATAAATTTTCCTCAGTTAAAAGGCTTAGACTGGTCAAAATTCGACAGAAAAGAATTCGAAAAATTAAAACGAGCACGCCTTGTTAAACTACGCGGAACATAGATTATTATAACTGACGTCTGCAAGCTCGATTTTACAACTTTTCGTCCACTGATTTTATGCACAGTTGACATTCAGTTTGACAGATTCGCCTGTAAATCCAACTGTTTATTCTGGCTGATAATTTGAGTATTATGCATGATGAAAGATATGATAGGCTATACAAATGATGTAAAGAGAGGCGGGATCTTAGGGATAAAAATTAGGGTATGATACTTGTTCTGATATTAGAACCAGAATTATGAGTAAACTGATGTGGAGGACTCCAATTGCGGTGGTGCAAGTCTCTAGAGTGGTTGAATGTGAGGATATATCTCCAAAGTTTACACTCTAATGCCTAAGTCAGTAATTTAGTCCAAAGAAAACGTATAGTGAAGTATGAACCTTAAGCCTTTTATGTGTGTGTCAAATAGTCATTGGACTTGCTTTAAAATTAGAAATTATATATATATATATATATATATATATATATATATATATATATATATATATATATATATATATATATATATATATATATATATATATATATATATATATATATATATATATATATATATATATATATATATATATATATATATATATATATATATATATATATATATATATATATATATATATATATATATATATATATATATATATATATATATATATAACAATTTATTATTATTAAATTTTAATTTCACTTGTTTAAAATATCAGTATAACACACATAACTCTAACAAAGTTTACCGTCTCCATTAAAAAATAAGGAAAATGAATTGTCAGTCATATGACATTTAACATGTCATGACAGCATTGTTAACACCGTTAAATCACTTTAACTAACAGATAAAACTAATTGATAATATATTTACCAAAGAGAAATATTAATTTGAAATATGACTTACATAATCTTTTTGTCTTTGTAAGTCAACATGTTTTTATTTTTAATTTTAAAATTTTTTTTAATTATCTTCAAATGTTAAACCTTTTTGGTTTATCCTTTAAAATCAAAATCAACAGAAAAATTTGAAGATTTTCTACATACTTTCCTTCGAATTTTCCTACAAATGTAAAATTGGTAGGTTTTGTGTGCTTTATTTTTCAAATCTTTCTGTGTGTTTTTACTTTAGGAATTAAAAAAAAATGATTTTAATTATTTCTAAAAAATTATTTAAGAACTAAAAACAAAAATAAATAAGCTTAAAGGAACAAAAACATTATTTAAGTTTTTGAAATAATTATAGAATTGTGAACGTGATTGAGAGAGACATAAATTATTTTTTTATTTTTTATTTTTTATTTATTTTAATAGTGATGAATAGAGAAAATATTCACACAAAAATATTCGAGAAAATTTATAAAAACTTAGGTAACGGCGGCCACTTCACACACACAACTTATAGGTCACAAAATGCAGTTTTGTTGCATATATTCTTTTTTAATTTGCAACAAAAAGAAACGTGATTGGATAAGAACAATACTGCCACATGGATATGGAAGGTTCATGGAAAGGGTGTTTTCACACCTCACATATTCCACCTTCCTCCTTTTCTAGATATATACGCTTCCTAAATTAATTGGTTATGGAAATATCCATAGAACGAAGTATCCATGCAATGGAAGTTTTGGTTCTTTCTGTCAAGAAAATTACATTTTTACCCTTTCTATTGACCGAAAATATTTGTTCTTATTCGGAAAATTATTCCTTCTAGATTAACATGAATTGAATATAGACAGATAAGCAAATTTTAGTTTTAATTCATTTAAAAAGTTTGTTTCATAAATATATTTCTAGCTACATAAAGTCCTCTTTTTTTGGCATATACGACGTGAAAAAAAACAAAACAAATCAAATGAGATAAATGCATAAGGATTTGACGCGTAACAGTTGTGTAACAAAAGTGGACCCTACCCCAACACAACACATTCTTATGTGTATATAAAACTAACAAACTTAAACGTGTTCAATTGTGTTTCGTTTTCTACACCTCACAATTTCACAAACAAAAACCTTTTGAGAGTTCTTTTCTTCTACTGTTGGTTCCAATTCCAAATCATGTCTTTCTCTCATGCAGCTTCCAAATCGCAACCACGCAAGAAAACAAGCTTTACAAAACGATGTTTTTCAGTGGCGAAGCAACAAAGAGGGCGATTCTATATCTTCGGAAGATGTGTGGCTATGCTTCTCTGTTGGCACAACCATACTGTTTCGGATTAGGTTTTTGTTTTTGGTTGTGTTTTTGAGGTTAACTTGGAGAGTTATGGAAGAAGAAGATGGAATTGAAGTTAAATCTTTGAACAAGATGGCAATGGCGGCTCTAATTTTTGAAGAGCGTAACAAAATTTTGTATATATATATATGATATATGATATATAATATTATATATTAGTTTTTTTATTGTTAGGTTTTCTGGTTTTCAATAGTTAGTGGAGATAGTTTTATTTTAGAAATTTAGGGTACTAAATGTGAATTATGTTTTTATTTGATACTGGCTATTTTTGCTCTGTTTTGTTTCTTTTTGTTGTCATAGAATCAATGCTTATTTGTGTGTATGGAACACTTAAAGACACACAGTTGATTCAATTGAAAATGAGGTTCTGAGTTCAATTGCATTTTGCAGCCGAAAATGCAGCTGCAATATAAAGATTTTAGAGATATTTGCAATTTTTATCAACAACTTTTTCTGTAGTTTTAAAGTTCACAAAATAACTAAAACCGTGATTTTCTACATTCATGATTGATGAGGTAAATTAGAAGCTCTTCATAATCAGGAAGTAGAAACTAAACCTAACCAAACAATACTCTACCTGACAGATTTTTAATTACCAGATACTACAAACTGAGAAGCAGAAAACCTTAAACATACCAACCAAATATGTTTCTGTCTAATTCAAACTCAGCTTGTGGGTGCTATTACCAACTATTATGGGTTGGGATGGCCTAGTAAACAACGAGTCTTACGTTTACTTGGAGGATTAAATTCGAAAATTCTAAATTACCCTTTGAATAAAATATTTAAGAAAATATAATATTTAAGAAAATGTAATTGTGCTAAAAAGATTTCTAACATAAATAATAAAAGAAACATAAAAAAAGTACTTAAATTATCAAAAGAAATTAAAATGCGTGAATTAAAAATGAAACGCAATTTCAAAAGTTCTAAAGAAAATAAAATAAAATGCGACGCCTCAGTTGAAATTTGCTTATATACTAAGTGCACTATTAACTATCAACAACGGCTCCAACACACTAATAGAATTATTTTGTAATGATTTTGTAATTAATATGTAATAATGAATTAACTGTAGTTACGTTCCTATTAAGAAAATTAGGTCGACATTAAAAACTTACAAATACACAAAAAAAAAAATTCAACAATCTTACATGGTATCAACCTTAAAATGATCCTATCCTACCTCTCCTCTCCTCCAAAGCTGCTGTCGTCGGGCTTCCCCTCTACATCGCCGCCTTTGTTTTGCCCTCATCCTCTCATTCGCACCCCTCTCCTTCCTCCCTCCATCTGCACCATTGTTGAACTCTTTTCCGCATCCTGTCGCCCATGCGTAGTCATCGCCCCTGCCTTGGTTTTCAATCAGCGACAACCTTCCAGCACCGCCAGACTCTCGTGCGACCATTGTTCCCTTTCATCCTTTGTACCTGCAACATGTCTTCCTCCCCCAATAACGAAAGCAACACGATGACTCCTTCTTCTAATGTGGAAACCTCGACACCACCTCCTTCATCCTCTGTCAAGCCGGAATTTTATCCTGCTCTTATTGTTTCTAACATTAGAAATAATATTCCTATTGTGTTTGACATGGAACTGATCACCACGGCACATGGGCTGAGCTATTTCATGTTCATATCTGCTCTTGTCGGGTTCTGCATATGTTTATAGTAAATTTTGGTAAACAAAGCTAGTCTTAAAGATTGTTATTTGCAAGATCGACTATTGAATCCTAGTACATATGGTGCACAAATTCTATAAGTGGTTTTTGAATGTTCATAAGTTCAACAAATAAACTATGAATGAAGTAAAGATACCGACTGGGTCGGAAACAAGAATTGTAGTAAAATAAATGTAAAGACAATGAAAGAAAAGTAAATGCTCAAGAAATTATGTAAAATGGTTTCAATTTAAATGAATAAAATATGGTGTACAAGATCATACATTGCCTCACAAATTTGTTTCTCTCTGCGACGCAGGTACTACGTTCTAGAATTCTTGTATATGATTTATCACCCTTAACCCATATGCAGAGACTATCTATATATATTAATAAAGATATAATTATCTTCGAAAATTGTGACTTGCATGCTTAACATGTATCCTTCTCGTGGTCTTGAGGTTGTTGGCTGACTCCCACATGTCTTTAACATTAAGATATACTAAACTAGAAGTTACTTGATTTTATCCTTTCGTAATTGGTCGTAGTCGAAGTCAGCCACCCTTCACCATTTGCCAAAATATTCTAAGTCCCATAAATGTGAAAGCAAACATGTTGAAGTTGACCAAACATTGGTCGAACCAAATATCACTAGATAACTTCAAACCTAGCCATATCTCTTTTCGACATTAAATTTCTCCATCGAACTAGCTATGTAAAAAATATTGGCTTACAAATTTCCACCTGAAAATGCCATTTTCGAGTCCTCAGAAAGGTGGCATTTTTTGAAATGACTTTTACACTATTCATAATAGTGCGCTGACATCACTACAATCATGATAACTTTGAAGGTGAGAAAAATACACAAGAATGAGGTTGAGTTGTGTTTGCAAAGTTCTTTTTACTTCTAAACCAAAGTTCAGATTCTAAACCAGAATTCAGAAACTAATAATGAATGCAGCGGAAAATGTAACAAAAGTAAATAAAAATATTAAAGAACACACAACAGTTATCATGGTTCCTTTCCAACTCAGAGTACTCCAGTCCCCTTGCCACGTAAGAGATTTCCACTATAATCAACTTGATTACAACTACTTATACTCACCAGTATAAGACTTTTCCTGCTCCGACCTATTGTCTATGACTTCTCTGCTTAATCAGCACCTAATTAAGACTTATTTGCTTAGATCCTCAGATCCTAAAAGTTTCCTTGCTTAAACCTTCCTGGTTTAAGACTTTACTGCTTAGACACTCTTCCTAAGACTTATCTGCTCAGACACATTTTCTAAGACTTCCCTTGCTCAGATTCTCAATCCAAGACTTCACTACTCAGACACACTGTCTAAGACTTTTATCTAAACATACTTGTTTAGAGAAGCAATAAATTACAACAACACTTGATTAACAATTAGAGGTGTTTAAATACAATACAACACACTTTTACACAAAGGATTCTTAAGCTATACAAGAATAAGAATACTTTAACAAATTAGCCTCTCTTGAGCTAATATGAATGTAGTGTGTGTATATCTCAGTTGTAGTTACAACATTATTTCTTTAGTTGATATTCCAATCTTCTGATCCTTTTATAGTTGAAGAAATATAGTCGTTGAAGTATCCACAACAGTTATAATCAGATCAAATCTTCTAGTACATCTTCTTTTCTAAGAAAGTAGATGTTGGAACTCGTAGTCAAGGAATTATTCACAGAATAAGGCTTTGTCCCGAGAACACTTCTATGAAACAAGTACAATACAATCTTTTGAAGATAATGTCAACATATATCAAGTCTCGTGTTAACAGAGCTTGAGTTGACACTACTCAGTTTTAGAGACATCTATAGCACGCTTCTGATTCTGAACTGTACTAGCAGTAACTTTCTGATCAGACTCTCTCACGAGTGTATAATCAGAATTGCACCAAAGCTACTTCCATGTCAGAACCAGTTACATCAAATAAATATAATTCTAGACACACAAACCAGCTAGTTAGAAATCCTAATTATTTTTAAATACTTTGTTATCATCAAAAATTTAGAGGATACATGGTATGAAGCAAATTTGTCTTAACAATCTCCTCCTTTTTTATGATGACAACCTTAAGTATTTAAAATAATCGGTAGTGTATTAATTACTCAACAACTTTCAGGATTTGAGGTTTGTAAGCTCCCTCTGTGTCAAACAATCTTAGATTTGAGGTTTGTAAGCTCCCCCTGAGTCTTATCTGTAAAGTCTAAGAAGTGAGGTTTGTAAGCTTCCCCTATATAGAATAATTGAATCCACTCCACGGGTGAGGTTTGTAAGCTCCCCCTATATAGGATCACCAACTTCATCCAAATCCATAATTAATCTAGAAAAATACTTAATTCATTCCCCCATCCCTTGTCATCAACAAAAAGACAAAAAAAAAGAAAACTTCAATGATTAATAATGGTTTTTGAACAATTCATGGTTGAACACCGGTCAGGAACAAGTTTGTCAATTAGCCCAACTTTTTGCGTATGAGAAACAACCCCCTGTTGAACAAGAATTACGGAAAGAACCATACCAAAAGTAATGAGAAAAGATATTTCCTCACGAGACCCAAGGATCTCTTCTTTTAGATAATTGAACATAGAAAGAGACATATTGATTTTAGTTTTGGAGACTAGGAACATAATAAAGTGTTTATCATCAAAAGAAAGTCATCATGTCCCCTTTTCTCTAGGCCTTAGATTGGTCTCAATAATTTGGTACCAGACTTTTTCCATAGGAGTAAGAGTAGAAGAAATTTCAGTAGGGCCTCTACTACTATAAATATTGTGCATAAGGTTCATAAATATGTTGTTATGTCTGTAGTTTTCAACAGTAACTCTATCTTCCTCATAATTTATTGCTTTAGAGATGACTTTAGAAATGATCACAATAGGAAAACCATAGACAACAGATAGAATATGAAAATCATCAAGCTCATTCTGATGAACATGAGCATTTGCCCAAAAATATTTCACTAGATCTGGATAGATAGATCCATTAAGGATTGCAAAATATCCATCCCATTTCTGAAAATGAATATTTGCAACTATCTGTGAAAGATTACTCGCCGTGAATTCATTTAAAGTAACCATAAATTCCTTCAGAATTTCTAAATCATAAGTCTCTCCTTTAATGGTTTTTGAAGACATTTAAGAAGAAATGCTAGTAATTTCACAATATTATTTTATATAGAAGATAATTCATGAAATTAGGAAAACACCCAGAAAGCAGTATAACACATAAAATGCCAATTTATAAGCAAGTGTGTATTAAATGTTTAGAAAGTGATGAGTCTGAATAAAAATGAATTGGAATCTTTGTAATATACTCCTCTTAAGAACCAAATTCCAGAGCAAATTTTGAAATAAAAGTGATAGGCAGATCCCTGAGCAGGGAATCTATCAAATCAATATTTCAAAAAAGATTTTAGGTATTAGAATGTAAGACAAAGTTCCTTATTTTATCAAAGCTATAAATTAGTCCAATTGTTAATTTAATGCACATAACAAGGAATTAAACTAACTACTTTCTGCTTAGACAAATCAATTAAGGATGAGAGAGATCTTATACACCCTAATCAAGGCTTATAGACCATTCTTAAAGAAATTTCATATTTTTAAGAATTTCAACTGGGTGCTATCAAAATCCAACGGTTCCTCTAATACTCCATTCAGAAGATGAGAATTATTCATCGACAAAGACCATGTTCAGTTTTTTCTTAATAAAATCAAATTTGGGAATAGCTAAGGGTTTTGTAAATATATTAGCCCATTCATGTTCAGAGTCAATAAACTGAATATTTATTACGCCCTTCTGAAAATAGTCTCTTATAAAATAGTATTTGATTTCAATATTCTTAGTTCTAGAATGTTGAATCGGATTCTTTGTTAGACACATAGTAGTAGTGTTGTCACAGAGGATAGGAATATTATTTCCAAAAATCTGATAATCTTCAAGTTGATATTTTATCCAGAGAAGTTGAGTGCAATAGTTAGCAACTGAAATGTATTCTTCTTCTGCTGTAGACAGAGCAATAATTGCTTGTCTTTTACTACCCCAAGAGATAAGGTTTTCACCTAAGAATTAACAAGTTCCACTAGTGGATTTCCTTTCAATTCTATCTTCGGCATAATCATCATCACAAAATCCAAATAGCTTATACTCTAAGGATTTTTTTTATAAAGAAGTCCAAGATTTGTTGTTCCTTTTAGATACCTAAAGATCCTCTTAACAACAATTGAATGAGACTCTCTAGGATCTGATTGGAATCTTGCACACAAACATACATTGAATAAAATATCTGGTCTGGAAGCAGTGAGATAGAGTAAGGAAGATATCATACCTTGATATTTAGTTAGATCCACTTTAGTACTGCGTTCTTCATCATTCAGGTTGCAGGTTGGATGAATAGGAGTTGACATGACTTTGCATTCATCAAGATTGAATTTTTTTCAAGAGCTCTCTTGTATACTTAGACTGATGGATGTATATACTTTCTTCCTTTTTATTAATTTGAATTCCAAGGAAGTATTTCAATTCTCCCATCATGCTTATCTCAAATACAGCCTGCATAACTTTTGAAATTTTTTGACAAATAACTGTATTAGTAGATCAAAAAATTATGTCATCAACATAAATTTGAACAATCATGATTTCTTCTTCTAGAGTTTTCCTAAATAGTGTAGTATCAACCTTGCCTTTAGAAAAACCATTCTCAAGCAGGAAATTACTCAGTCTCTCATACCATGCTATAGGAGCTTGTTTAAGACCATAGAGTGATATCTTGAGCTTGTAAACAAAGTCTGGATGGTTTGGATCTTCAAATCTAGGAGGTTTCTTGACATACACTTCTTCACTAATAACTATTCAGAAAAACACTTTTTATGTCCATCTGATAGAGTACAATGTCATGGTTGATGGCATAAGAGAGAAGAAGTCTTATAGATTCTAACCTTGCCATAGGAGCAAAGGTTTTAAAGAAGTCAACTACCTCTTGTTGATTGTATCCTTGAGGTAAAAGTCTAGCTTTGTTTGTAACAACTTCTCTAAGTTCATTTAGCTTGTTTCTGAAGACCCATTTGGTTCCAATGATGTTTCCCTCATGTGGTCTTGGAACAAGATCCCACACATCATTTCTCTAAACCTGATTTAGTTCATCTTGCATAGCCACGATCTACCCATTATTTGATAATGCATCATCAATACAAGTAGGCTCTGTCAATGAAATAAGTCCAAGCATTGATTGATCATTTCTGAAAGCAAATTTGGTTCTTAATTACTCGTGTTTATTTCCAATGATTTGCCCTTCTGGATGAAATACTTTGTATTTAAACGGTCTCTTTGGTGGAGCAAATGCTTCAATACTATTTTAAGCAATCACTGGATCAGTAGCAGTGAAATCAATTGGAGTAACTTCAGTTTCTGTAGCCTTTGGTAATCCTTCAATAATAGTAATAGATTCTGAAGTATCATCCCCTATACTCTTTTCCTTAGGAACACATACAATAAGTTTTTCTTCAGAGTTCTGTATACCTGTAATGTTATCATTTTGGGCCAAAGACTCTGACTTGCCATAATAAGATATTTTATCATCAAATTTAATGTGCATAGACTCTTCAACCATTTTGGTTTCTAAGTTATACACTATGTATGCTTTTGAGCGTTCAGAGTATCCTAAGAAGATACCCTTTTGAGCTTTAACATCAAATTTCTTTGGGTAGACCTTGTTGTTCAAAATGAAACAAGTACATCCAAATTGATGAAAGTAAGAAACACTTGGTCTTCTACCTTTAAATAACTCATACGATGTTTTATTTAGAATTGGTCTAATATAGATTATGTTTTGAATATAAAATGTAGTATTAACAGCTTCTGCCCATAAGTACTTGGGGAGTTTATTTTCATGAATCATTGTTCTTTCCATTTCTTGCAAAGATCGGTTCTTTCTCTCAACAACCCCATTTCTTTTATGGAGATCTAGGAGAGGAGAACTCATGGATAATTCCATATCTTTCACAAAAGGATTCAAATGGTTCATTTTTAAATTCTCCCTCATGGTCACTTTTGACCTTTAGAATCTTTACTTCCATCTCAGATTGTAGTTGAATGCAGAAGATGCTAAATACTTCGTATGTTTCATCTTTAGATCTTAGAAATTTTACCAAGTCCATTTGTTGAAGTCATCAACAATGACCAAACTATATTTCTTCCCACTCATTAAGGTAGTCCCAATAGGACCAAACAGATTAATGTGAAGCAATTCCAAGGCTAAAGAGGTAGAGACAATGTTCTTGGTTTTAAAAGAGGTTTTTACAACCTTTCCAACTTGACATGCTCCACAAAGAGCATCTGATTGATAGTCAAGATCTGGTAGCCCTTTAACAAGTTTCTACTTGTTGATTTTAGAGATTAATCTCCAGTTAGCATGACCTAACCTTTTGTGCCAAATCCATTTCTCATCACTCATTGTCATTAGGAAAATGACCTTATGATCATCCAATTTAGAAAGATTGATTTTATAAACATTTCCCTTTCTTTTCCCTTTTAATATAATATTTTTGTCAAAATTAACAACAGACCAACAATTCTTATTGAATAATACTTCACAACCACTATCACATGACTCGCTTATACTAAGTAGATTATGCTTCAAGCCATCTAACAACCATACTTTATTTATAAGAGTTTGAGAATTACCAATGGTACCTGTACCAATGATTTTTCCCTTCTGGCCACCTCCAAAACCTACATTTCCTTCCTCTCTCAGATCTAGGGTTTAAAACATATGTTTTTCTCCTGTCATATGTCTTGAGCAGCCACTGTCCAGGTACCATGATTGGCTTTCCATAATTTTCTTTGGGAAAATTTACAGTAAAGACAATTTGAGATTTAGGTACCCATACACGTATGAGTCCTCTTGGGTTAGTCCTAACAGGTTCTCTCCTATCATGTTCTGTTGCCATGTCAAAAGGTTTGGCTTCACTCCAAGTTTTTTGTTTCCAAAAACCTTGACTAAAGTTAACCTTAGTTATAAAATCAGTCTTAGTCTGTGATTCAGATGTTGTGGATACTGATGATACCCAAGCTTCTGAACTATCAGGTTCTGATATCATAATACCCTTCAACTTCTGATCAATAGATATAGTCAAATTCATAACCTTCACATTATTAGCATGAGAAAAAAATAGTAATGTAACACTGTTTGAGCAATGCTGGATGAGTGTCGTACCTCGAAAAATACAATCCTTCGCGATGGACGTGGAAAATATTAGTTCGAACAGAGTCGCCACTGAACTTTATTTATTCCAAAAAAGGAATATGAAAATTTCGATAAAACCTTTAAAAAGAAAATGGTCATCGCAACCAAATTCGGGTTCGAGAGTCGATTACACAAAGGGAAGGTATTCACACCCCTCACGTCTGTTGTACTCAACGGGAACCTTTTAGTTAGATTTGCAATTGAATGTTAAAACATGTTTATTTACTTTCTTCGAATGATACAAGAAGATTAAAGAAGGGGAACCTCAAAAGAAAAAATGGGAGGTTTTTTATTAGGGTGCTCGCCAAGGATTAAGGCCTTTGTGCCTACGTATTCTCATTGAGAAATGAGAAATCAGAGCATCTGTAGTTCAGAAGACTATGAGAAAAAGGTTTGGGGTAAAAAGAAAAAAGGTAGCTCGCCAAGATCTCACGATCATGTGCCTACGTACCCTCATAGTGCAATGAGGAAGTTAGAGCTCCTTAGTTTGGGGACTACGGTTGATTGGTTTGTGTTTTTTAATGAATAAGTGTTTAGATCACACTCTAACTACTAAACATCAGCTTGTATGGTCATAGGGGAGGTTGAAGCACTAATTTATATACACGTTAGAAGGGACTAAACAATGTTCTTTGAGAAAAAGTTCTTGATCGCACAGGGGCGAGGAATTAGTGCCTTAAGAAGTTCCAATCGCACGGGGGCGAGAAAAGACAAGTTTGACATGTTGATGTTTATTTTAGGGTTTTGAGAAAAGATTGATTTTGATTTGGATTATGCTAAAGACTATGGGTAGAGGTGAATCTTTCGAGCTACCAAGCCAAACATCTTATGTCAAAATAGTTAGAGTGAGTGTAGGAAAGCTCCATTCTCACTCGTTCTTCACCATTTAAGGCTTGTGGCACGCAATTCTAATCACCTTTTACTGTGTTTTTGAATTTACTCAAGAAAATGCCGCTTGACATTGAGTCAAGGGTTTATCGTGGGATGAGTATGAAAATGATTTGAGATAGAAATGGAAAAGGTTGATGGTGATGCATGATGTGATCGACTTACAAGTTAGGTATGGCTTCATGTATGGATCAAGAATGCGGGGGTGAATTAGATTTATTTATCATGTAATAACGAAATATAAACAAGCAAGTAAAATAAAGGAAAGCGATAAAGCAATTGAATCGAATTTATATTACAAGTGCACTAGCAAAGGGGCTAGTCTTTTAGACGACTAATAGAATTAATTAATCAAATAAGTCTCATTGTAAGAAAGCCCGAGAGTAAGTTATGAATGTGTGCAAGTGTGAGCATTAGGTTGATGGCGATGCTTAAAAAACAATCGACTTACAAGGTATAAAATGACTCGACGTTAAATCGAGAATTAGTTCTTTTTGAAAAAGGGTTTAATGTGATACATGAAGTTATTAACAATTGAATAAAGCACACAATCAAGATGAAAGCGATAAAATTATTACACTTCATAAAAATGGGGGTACATTTTGTCAAATGGGGACATGATAAAGCAATTAAAGGCAAAACCATCAAATAAGTACAAGTAAATAAAAGGAACTCGTAAGAAGGCCCAAAAGTAAGCCACGGGAAAGGAAACCAACCGAAATCGAAAGCAAACCAATTTTAAAACTATGTTAACCTTATTTAGAGTGGATTTGTGTGGGAATCACTCCATAAATAGCCGGTTAACAAAATCTATGCATCCATACGGGTTTCGAAAGCTAATATTAAATTAAACTTCCAAAATCGCAACGCAATAAAAGACAACAACAACCAAGATGAATAGTCTTTAACAATTAAAACTAAAAAAAGCACTTAACTTCTAATCAACTAATCGAATAATTAATTAGAAATCAAATTGATCATAATATGCCAGAACATGTGAGGGGTATAAAAATGGTTAATGGGCCTAAAAATAAAAACATAACCTAGACCAAAAGCAAACAAACAAAAATACACGAATTAAATAAATAAATAACCAAATTTAAATACTAACAATAAATCTTTATAATAAAAGAAAGGAAAAAGAATCCTACCCATGTTACAATAAAGAATGAGAAATAAATCTAAGTCTAACCAAGATCAATATTGTAACATGCTCATGCTACAACAAGCATTGCGGAAACACGGCTCCCTCCATGCATACGCAGCAATAATAAAATTAACATGGCATTGGATTTAAGCTCGCACCAAAACAAAGGAAGCATGTTTGAGAAAATGAAAACAATGTATTCAAATTCTAGTATGTGTGACCTTATATTAAACAAACAAACTCTTCCAACTTATATCAGTTAAAAACCAATGACAAACTATACACATAAAATAGCAACAAAGTCATGCCAGGTAAAATGAACCGCACCACAACAGTAAAACAATGCTTCAACACCAAAATTCAATACAAACTAAACATAGCCAAATCGTGAATTCTACACAACTAACAACACAAAATGTACCTTGCATTTTTTACGTCTTTTACAAACCAAAAACTCAATGCAAACGACATTTACGCACACGGAAAAACATATTATATATAGCAAACATAAAACACCGCATAACAGAAACAAAAATAGCCAATAAAAATCACATTATTTCAGCACCTAAAATGCAAGCAGAACATTGAAGACAAATTAAACTTATAAAATGGCGGAGAGGATGTTAATTTTAGAACTTCTCTTTATATTTCAAATGTCTTAATTTGATGTATTTACATTCTGTTCTTATATAGAGATTACAAGATAGAGAATATTAAATGCTATGACAATTAATGCTAGTGGGTCCCTATGAAATATTTGGCTGCCCAAGAGCATCTGGATTTTGCGCTCCCCCATACTGATTTGAATTTAACCAACAAAACTCCCCCTTAAATTCAAATGTTCCTTTGATCCATCATACCAAACATCTCCTTTCCTCTGTCGAACAGCTCTTTCGATAGTGGTTTTGTGAGGATATCTGCTGCTTAATCTTTGCTTGCAACATGCTTCAGTTCGACGCTTCCTTCCTTCACATGTTCTCAGATGAAATGAAATCTGACATCAATATGTTTGCTTCTTTCGTGGTTCATTGGGTTCTTTGCTAGTTCGATCGCTGATTTGTTGTCCACTCGAATTATTGTTGCATCTTCTTGTTTCGACTCCATTTTTCCCAACAGTCTTCTTAGCCAAATTGCATGACACACACACCATGATGCTGCAACATATTCTGCTTCACACGTCGAAAGAGTCACAATTGGTTACTTCCTCGAAAGCCAAGTGAAAGCAGTATTTCCCATAAAGAAAACATAGCCTGAGGTGCTCTTTCGACCATCGACGTCTCCACACCAATCATTGTCAGAATATCCAGTTAGCTTGTAGTCTTCTCCTTTCAAATAAAACATTCCAAGTGACACGGTTCCTTGGACGTATCGAAGTATTTTCTTCAAAGCTTTCCAGTGCGTATAAAATGGCTTTTCCATAAATCGACTCACTATTCCCACACTTAGCGAAAGATCAGGTCTTGTGCATGTGAGGTAACGAAGGCTTCCAACCAGGCTTCGAAATTTGTTTGCTTCGACACGCTCTCCCCCATCAAATTTCGAGAGCTTTGCTTCAGGTTCCATTGGTGTCAAAATTGGATTGCAGCTATCCATGTTGAATCTCTTTAGGATGTCTTTGGCATACTTCTCCTGAGAGACAAAGATACCATCATCTTCTTGTCGAACCTCCAGACCAAGAAAGTACTTCATCAGACCTAAGTCTGTCATCTCGAATTCCCGTGTCATTGCACCTTTAAACTCTTCTATCAATCGATCATTGTTGTCCAAGAAAATCAGATCATCAACATAGAGGGCAACTAACAACATTTTCTCTTTATCTTTCTTCACATACACAGCATGTTCATAGGGACACTGCTGAAATCCATTCTCCTTGAAGTATGTATCAATTCTGGTGTTCCACGCTCTCGGCGCTTGCTTCAGCCCATAAAGTGCTTTCTTCAATTTTAGCACTTTTCCTTCGCTTTCGACCTTCATGTACCCAGGTGGTTGTTTGACATATACTTCCTCTTCGAGCACACCATTCAGAAATGCTGACTTGACATCCATTTGATATATTGGACATTCAAATTGAGCTGCATGAGATATGAGTAATCGAATCGTTTCCATCCTCGCAACAGGCGCAAATACTTCATCATAATTGATCCCTGCTTTCTGCTTATAGCCTTTCGCTACCAGTCTTGCTTTGTATCTTTAGATTTCACCTTCAGCATTCATCTTCTTCTTAAACACCCATTTTACTCCAATGGTTTGACTCCCTTTGGGTAACTCTGCCAGTTCCCAAGTATTGTTCTTTTCGATGGCTTTGATTTCTTCATTCATGGCTTTCTTCCAGTTCCGATCTCTCACTGCTTCTTCAAAACTGACATCTTCAGTGTCTCCCAGCAAGCATACAAGATGTACTTCCTCTGTGTTTTCATACAGGCCTTGTAAGCTTCGCAATCTGGGTTGAGAGGGCTCACTTTCATCATCAGAGTTTTCAGGTTCTGTCGAAGTGCTTAATGGTACAGCAGTTGGTGATTCTTCGGTTTCGATAACAACCTCTTTCGAATTGTTCCAGTCCCATCTGCTTGCTTCGTTCACACGAACATCTCTGCTTACTATTACCTTCTTGTTTATTGGGTCGAAGAGTCTATAGCCTTTCGTTTTTTCATCATACCCGATGAGTATGTACTTCTGACTTTTGTCTTCCAGCTTCGTTCTCTTCTGATCTGGCACATGTGCATAAGCCACACTTCCAAATACTTTAAAATGAGATATTGTTGGCTTCTGTCCATTCCAAGCTTCTTGAGGTGTTAAGTCTCCTAGCTTCGAATGTGGACATCTGTTTTGAACATAAATTGCACATTGCACAGCTTCTGCCCAAAATTCCTTCGACATGTTCTTACTCTTAAGCATTGATCGAACCATGTCAAGGACCGTTCGATTCTTCCTTTCAGCTACTCCATTTTGTTGAGGTGAGTACGCTGCAGTCAGAAATCTCCTTATGCCTTGCTCTTTGCAGTACTTCATGAAGGCTGTCGAAGTATACTCTCCACCCCTGTCTGATCGAAGGGCTTTGATGCTTCTGTCAGTTGCTTTCTCCACCTTCACCTTAAATTTCTTAAACGTTTCGAATGCCTCTGATTTTTCTTTCAGAAAGTACACCCAAGTCTTCCTTGAATAGTCATCAATGAAAGAAATGAAGTACTTCTTGCCACTGAAAGATTCCGGAGTGATTGGACCACATATGTCAGTGTGAATCAGTTCCAAAATGTGTTTAGCCTGATACTCTACCTTCTTTTGAAATGATATTCTTGTTTGTTTGCCAAACACACAGTCTTCACAGAATTTTCCATCGAACTCCACATCTGGCAGTCCATGCACCATATTCTTCTTCGCCAATCTTCTTAGCCCATCTTGATGCAAATGACCAAAACGCAAGTGCCACAGAGATGCTTGGTCTTCGACATTAACATGCAAGCATTTTCCTCGAATATTTTTTAGATTCAGCTTGTACATTCGATTCTTTCCCATATCGACTAGAGAAACTAGACGTCATGTCTTATCTTTCAACTGTAGGTTTCGATCTTCCATGAGTATCGAATACCCCTTCTCTGTAAGTTGTCCCAAACTCAGAATGTTTGCTTTGAGAGTTGGTACATAGTACACCCCTTCGATTGATCCTACTACGTTATTCTTCTGCAAGAAACATATTGTACCTTTTCCTTCGACATTTACCTTCGAGGCATTTCCAAATGAAACATGTCCATCTTCCATACTCTTCATTTCTTTGAATAAGTGTTTGTGACCAAACATGTGATTGCTTGCACCTGAGTCAAGGTACCACAGTGTGTCACTCTCTGCATCTTCCTCCTTCTGAGCCATCAACAAGACTCCTTCATTCGATTCTGATTCTAAGGCAAAATTTGTTGTTTCTTCAACTCTTCTTCTCGATCGACAGTCTCTTGCAAGATGTCCCATCTTTCCACAGTTGTGGCAACTGTAGGAGTTACAGTCCTTCGCGTAATGTCCCTGTTTGTTACACTTGTAGCATTCGACATTATTGTAATTCGACCTGCCACCTCTTTGACCTCGTCCTCTACTGCGCCAGTTTTGTTAACTTGATTGTCCTCTGTCGAAGTTATTGTTTTGATAGCTTCGACTACCATCCCGTCCTCCATGGCCACGTCCTCTCCCACGCCAATTTTGAGAGAAGAGTGCCTCAACTGCCTTCTCCTTCTTCTTTATTTTTCGTTGCTCATGGGCTTCAAGTGACCCAGCAACTTCTTCGACATTGATTGTTAAAAGGTCCTTCGCTTCTTCTATGGCACACACAATATTTTCGAATTTGTCTGTTAAAGATCTCAGTATCTTTTCTACAATTCGAGCATCTGTCATTCCTTCTCCATTTCGATTTAGCTGGTTTGCAACAATCTGCACACGCGTAATATAGTCCGACACGGACTCTGTCTCCTTCATTTTCATCCTCTCCATTTCTCCTCGAAGAGTTTGCAAACGAACTTGCTTAACTCTGTCAGCTCCTTTGAACGCTTTCTCTAGCGTATCCCATGCTTCTTTTGATGTCGTCGAACCAACAATCTTTTCGAAGGTTGATTCGTCCACTACTCTAAACAACATGTATAATGTTGTTTTGTCTTTCGACCGCGTCTCTTTCAACGCCTTGTTCTGGGCAGCTGTAAACCCAGTTGTGTTTGCTGGTTCTTCAAGCCCATCGCTTGTCACTTCCCATACATCCAATGAGCCCAGAAGCGTCTTCATCTGGATGCTCCAATTCTCATAATTGGATTTTGACAGCCGCGACAGTGGCATTTGACTCGTCAGGCTCGCCATGAGCTCTAATACCAAATTGAAGACAAATGAAATTTATAAAATGGCAGAGAGGATGTTAATTTCAGAGCTTCTCTTTATATTTCAAATGTCTTAATTTGATGTGTTTACATTCTGTTCTTATATAGAGATTACAAGATAGAGAATATTAAATGCTATGACAATTAATGCTAGTGGGTCCCTAGGAAATATTTGGCTGCCCAAGAGCATCTGGCTTTTGCGCTCCCCCATACTGATTTGAATTTAACCAACAAACATAAACATTAACAACGAAACGAAACTAAATCAACGCACAACGCTAGTGGTTTCAATCGAAAATCAGTTTGAATGTTATTAAACACAATAGTATAGTTACCAGAATTGTCAACTCGAAGTGAACTAGAGGTGATGCCATTGTTACTGCAGAACAACCACTTTTATCGCGTTCTAGAATGCAGTAGTGAGAAGAGAGTCAACTTGCCTGCAAATTGGTGATTTGTTACGGATGGAGCCTTTGGTGGGTGCATAAGAGGTTATTGAAAATAGTATAAGGGATTAACAGTTGCAGTTTTAGATTTCAAGAAGAGGTAAGAGATGGAGGAATGAAGAGAAATGGTTTTATCCGTGGAAAATGGAGTTGCAGTGGGAAGAAAAGGTAGCTGCGTTTAAATGTTGGTATATGTTGTGTTGTGTTTAGTGGCTGAGGTGGTGAGTTGTTGGCGGCGTAGTCTATGGTTATAGAGGGAGATCATGAAATGTGAGAGTAAGTTGAAGAAGAATAATGAAGTGGAAGGTGGTCTGATGGATGTATTTGAAGGACAATGAGAGTGTGTGTGTGTGTAGTTCGAGTGAACAATGAGAGGCTTTGAGTGAAGAAGAAGGATATTGGTGGTGGTTAAAGTTGAAGATAAGTTCTTGGTGGTAGAGCCACGAATATATGTGGTCACAGTCATAGATTCATGGAGGTTGTGAGTTGTTTTGAATGGAGAAGAGGAGGTGTTTAGTGAAGACACCAAAACACACCACGTATTTGGCTCGACTTGCACATGTTTTATCGTTGTTTTATCATCATTTCTAGTGTTATATTGGTATTTTTCTGGTTGTCAAGTGCATAGCCAAGAGAAAGCCATACTTGAAAAAACAAAGCAAAACAGAGGAAAATGGTGAAAAATGAGCAATTTGCACACACGACGTCCAAGATGGTGTTTGCCATGGAGGTAGTCATGTGGCAAATGACACGTCCCACGTGCCAACGATCACAAAGACCAATTCTTGGGGAAATTTGTGAGGATGGTATTCGCCACACCTAGATGGCAGTTGCCATCTTTGTTTTGGACGCCCCAGTCAATGGGCAGTTAGAGAATCATCCCAGTTTCTCCTTTTTTTTTCCCTCACACGAATCCAAAAGTGGTTACTTGATATCCGAGGCTTAGTACTAGTATAAATAGGACTTAGTTTTCACTTTTTCAAACCATCTAAGCTTAGCTACAACCTTAGGCATAAGTTCACTGATAAAAGCAACAATTCTTCATACTGGAGGATTATTAAATCATCGTTGTATTTGAGTTTGGAGCACTCTTTATTTTATCATTTAATCTTACCGTCATTTACATTCTGTCAAAGCTATTTATTATGTTGAAATTCAAGTCTCTGATTGGAGCAAGTTCTTATTTATTTTAGCATTATTTACCTTTTAACCGCCTTGTTCATTTACTTGCTTTATTTTACTTCCTCGGACGTTTAATTCCCGCTTTACTTTATTTACTTTGTTAATTAATAGGAGAGTTTGATATTATTAGAAGGTGATTTTAAAACTATTTACGGGCGCGTTTATAGGTTTAGAATCCGGTTGGCCGAGCATATGCTGGAAACCCTTTAAGTTAAAGTTTCCAATCAAGATTACTTTTCAACTGAGCTAAAGAGGTGATTACTTAAAAATGATTTTCTACTTTAACTAAATACGCAACCAGTTACACGTGAGTGAACAATATAGATTTAAAGATTAAATTTGGTTCCAAAAAATCGAAAGTGACAGTTCCTTTTTAATGAAGTTCTTTTTCTTGGGAGAAAATATTGCCCCTAAGTATTTCTATTTAGAATTAATAGGAGCGTTGTTGATTGACGAAAGCCACATTTCAATATTGCACCCTTGAATTTATTAAATCCTTGCTATTTTATTTTGTTTCCATTCAAAAGTCTTTTTACGGTCGCCTTAGATAAACACTGTAGCAATAGAATATGATAGATTGACCATTAGGTCTCTATGGGATTCAACAAACTTTTATATTACTCTGATACACTCCGTATACTTGCGGATAATACGCATCGAGTTTTTGGTGCCATTGTCGGGGACCAATTGCGTCAGATATCGTAACCTGATTGTTACACCGTCTAGACTAAGGAACCCTTTGTCGGTCAATGTGAAGAACTCACAGTACCAGAACTTTAGAAGATCCAATAGATGAACTGGAAAGATATGCACGCGCCCAACTTTTGCTCTAAGAATTAGGAGACCAATGGCAGAAGAACAAGACCAAAAACCACTTAAGGAATTCGAAATACTTTCTAACGAAGAACCCCATTCTAGTATTGTTAACCCTAAAATCTTGGCTAATAACTTTTAATTAAAACCGTATTTATTGTAAATCGTACAACAAAACCAGTTTGCTGGTCTCCCAACAGAGAACCTGAACCAACACTTACAAGTGTTCATTCAACTAACTGATACATTGAAAAGAAATGGTGCTTTTCATGAGGCAATACAACTATTCCTTTTTGCCCTCAAAGATAGAGCAAGATCATGGCTAGATTCTCTCTCAGCAAACTCAATCACCACTTGGAATGACCTGAAGAAAGTATTCCTTACTAGATAGTTTCCACCAAGCAAGACTGCTCTCCTACAAAACCAAATAACCACATTTACCCAACTAGATGGAGAATCTCTTTTTGATGCTTGGGAAAGATATAAAGAACTATTAAGAGCATGTCCACACCACGGTCTAGAAAAATGGATGATTACTCATACCTTTTATAATGGACTTCTCTATAACACAAAGATGACCATGGACGCTGCCGCCACTGGTGGTGCATTGATGAACAAACCCTACCCCGAAGCATGTGCATTCATTGAAGATTTGGTTCAAAACAATTATCAACGGGGGGATATAACGAGCTTTGGTAGAGAAGAAGGAAATTAAAGGAGGTATATATGAAGTAAGTTGCCTAGATCGTATGAATGCTAAGATGAACGCCCTAGCCCAAAAGGTCGAAAGTTTAGTCGCTAATCCTACAACTATTGTAGCTATAGTCCAACCCAAATGCAAAATCTGTGGAACCCAAGGACATATAACTGCTAAATGCACTCTCCTAGCCAAACCAAGATTAGATCAGGTCAATTATGCCCAAGGAAACCCATATTCAAATACTTATAACCCTGGATGGAGGAATCATCTGAATTTCTCCTATAAGAATATTAACTCTACCCAAAACACTGCACCTTAGAGACCACCAGGTTTCCAAGCTCAAAGGCCAATCCAGCCTACATAAGCTACTCCCCATAAATCCAACCTCGAGAAGATCATGGAGAGTTTCATTTCAGCTCAAACCCAACAAAACAAAGAATTCATGAACCAGAACATTCATATGAATGAACTAATTACCTAATTAGGCACCAAGGTTGATTATGTGGTAACACACAATAAGATGTTGGAAACCCAAATCTTGCAAGTAGCATAACAACAAGCTGCTCAGGCTACGCCAGGAGGATCATTCCCTGGACAACCTCAACCTAATCTAAAAGGGCATGCTAATGCTATTGCCCTATGAAGCGGAACTACATATGATGGACCCGCAGATCTTAGGTTGGATAACAACTTTCCAAAAAACCCTGAACCCCCTGTCGCTACTGCGAAAATCGGCGCCGGCTAAACAAAAGAGTCGCCACCGTGCGTTATTTATCCCAACGGAGGGAAAGGAAACGCTCGAAGTAAACCTACCGCAAAGACGGGAAAGGAATGGTCATCGCAACCAAATCCTAGATTCGGGAGTCGGTTACGCAAGGGGAAGGTATTAGCACCCCTCGCGTCCATCGTACTCGACGGGATCCACGCTTGTTTGGTTTGTCTAAAGGATGCAAAACAATCTATCTACGACTGCTAAATCTAAACGGGAAAGAAACTGACTTGCTAGAGCATCGCACTCTATGCCTACGTATTCTCAAGAGAGAAAGTCAGAGTCATCGTAGTTCGGGAAACTACAGGGAATTGGCTCGCCAAGACTTCGCGTCTTGTGCCTACGTACTTCCATACAGAATGGAAGATCAAAACTTACGTAGTTCAGGCTAACTACGGCTAGACAGGGTGTTCTCACACAGGAGTAAGATTAAGTTGGTTTTAAAGGTACGGGAACCTACGGGAACTAGAAACTGCGGTCTGGTCTCAAATGCGCAAGGGCAAGAGAAAAGGATAACAATCAGTCGTCAGCGGGAAAGTCTCGATCGAACAGCAACGAGAGAACAAATAGGTTAGTTGTTAGTGTGCTCGCTAGGATATCGCATCCTATGCCTACATATTCTCATTAGATATGAGAAATCAGAGCAGTTGTAGTTCAGCCTACTACAGCTAAAACCTGGAAAAAGGGAAAAGGGAAAAAGGGAAAACGGGAGAAAAGGGAAAAGGGAGCTCGCTAGGATACAGCATCCTATGCCTACGTACTCTCGTCGGGCACGAGAGATCAGAGCTAACGTAGTTCGACAGGAAAACGAATCTCAGTTGCATGGGAGCAAGAGAGAGAAACAGGGATTCACTCGCGCGGGGCGAGAACAAAGAGGAAGCAGGTCTACGCCTAAACGGGAAGGAACTCGGGACACGCACGCAAGAAGCTAAGAAGAAACTCCTCAGCTGGCAACTCCTTTGTATCTGATGATGCAGCCCACAACACTCGCTGGTTGCCTGAAGATTTGAATACGACAATGATAATGAACGAAGCAGCTCCGGGGCTCCTGACGTACGCACAAGCTCCATTCCAATCTTCTCCTCTCTGGATCTCTGATAATGACGCTCGAACCAGGAATATTGTAACGCTTAGACCGTCATGGTTCGACTTATACGAGAAATCGAACTCTAAGAGGTAGCGTATTGATATCCGTGTCAAAGACAAGATGGAGAAATGATATCGAAAATCATTCTCCAATTGAATCGTGTCACACGGCCAGCCAGAAATAAAATCGAGAATAAAGTCAGATGAAAACAAAAATAGGAGACAAAATCCAATAGCAAAACGGAAATAATACGCTACTCCTAAAATACGGCAATTAAATTCCAACTAGAAAATATTCTAAGAAATATAAAGAAATTTGCATACTAAAATAGCATAGAAAATACTATAATATTCTATATGAAAAAAAATGAAAAACTATATTAATCTATATTATTCTAAAAGAAAATGGAATTAAAACTCATAATATTGCATTTAATATTGCCAAGAAAAATATGAAAGAAAATAAAATGCAGCAGGGGGGTGCATTAGTGACTAGGGGTAAATGCAGAAAGAAAAACAACCAGGCCTAGCCCAATACACAGAAAAAAAAATATACACACAGGGAGGGGGTGAAAATAGAAAGGGGAGGTTTATTGCCAAAACGCATTGGGCTTAGCCCAATCAAGCACCAAACGGGGAGGGGGAAGAAAGAAAAATGGAGGATGTTACAGTAAAATGCAAATGGGCTTAGAGGCCCAACGCCCAAACACTCAGCCTCTTCTCTCTTTCACATTCTGAAAAAAAAAACAAACCCTAATCCCTCTCTCAATCCACTGTTCACCTTCCTCCGCCGTAAACTTCTTTCTCCCTTCGTTCAATTATCCTCCTAATCTCACCGTCATCTACCTCCGTTCTCCTCTCAGATCAACACTCCTATTCTATCATCTTCAAACTCAACTTTCGTTTCACAACCTGCAAAAACAAATGAATAAACAACAAAAACCAATCGCAATCTGGAAACAACCATCCTTGACATTCCTGAAGACAAGACGTGAAGCAAGTTTCTGGAAGAAATTAGTTCGTTGAAGATCCTGAAGGTGTGATGAAGTTGCATGTTGGAGATTCATGACTTTTGAAGGAAGCTGGATGAAGTTCGTTGAATTTCTGAAGAAACTTGAAGAAGATTGTTGTTGGATCTGAACGGCTCTTGAAGGATCTGGAGATTTGGATGAACGATGATGCAGATCCTTACGAAGGAGATGAAGATGCGAAGAAGCCTTCTGATGAACGAAGAACAGTACGATGAATCTGGAAAATCTGGGTCTATGAACACAGATGGAAATCTGATGAATCTTGATGAACATCACGTTGAAGACGATGAAGAACTTGGAGGAACTTCTGAAGAAAACGCGTAGGGATCTTGAAGATCTTGATGAAGGTTCACGAATATTGATGAAGATCTTGAAGATTCTGGAAAACCCTATGAAGTTCAAAATGAAGATGGACGAATGTTCTTGTTGAATGTTACAAACCTTGAACAGATCTCTGGAGAGTTTTGGATCTGGATGTTCTTGATGAATCATGAGCAGATCCGGAGATGATGATGAATCTATGAACGTCTTTGATGATTCTTTGAATTTCTAGAGGAATGTTGGTAGATCTTGGACGAATCTGTGAAGATGATGATGAACATGATGAGGATCGAAGGGATTTTGGATGAAGATTCCGGCGGCGGTTGAATTTTCCGGTGAAGCTTGGTGAAGGTTGGATGAACAAGATGGATGAGGAAGACGGAGGTTGTGGATGAAAGATGAGTTTTCTGGGCAAGAATGTATTTCCGGCGAGTTTGTTGCGGTGGTCGGAGGAAGTTAGGGTGGCCGGAGGTGAACGGTTGGGGTGGTTGCATGGGCGACGACCATGCATCCGGTGAGGGATGTGGGTGGATGAGAAAGCGCCACGTAGCTCACATGCATGAAGGAGAGAATGTGGCGAAGCCACGTGTGGGGAGGTGTGGAAGTCTCAGAGATTGAAACGTGGCATGGAGAAGTGAGATGGGTTCTGTGAGTATGAAACGTGGCGTGAAGAGGAAGTTCTGAGAATGCACACGCGTGGGGCTTTATAGACAGACACGTGGACTAGACCTGGGGTTTGTGGGCCTCAGAAAACGGACAAAAGGCCCATCGAAAATGGACTTGATTAATATCTAATTAACACAATTAACTCCCATTAATGCTAAAACGAAAATCATCAAGGCTAATACTGATGAACTATTAAACCTAATTAATACAAACCAATTAAATCTAATTAACATCTAAAAGAGAGATTAAAATCTAATTAAACTCTAATAACTTCTAAAATCTATTAAATCTATTAAGAAAGTCTATTAAACCTATATTAAAAATATATCTAAAAACTATTTAATAAAAGAAAACCTATAAAATTCTATAAAGAAATCCATTTATTCATTCTATTAAAAATGAGATCTATTAAATTCTAAAAACAATATCTATAAAAAGAAAAAAAACTATTAAATTTCTATTAAAATTCTAGACCATTCTATTTAATAAACCTATATTCTAATACTAAAATCTATTATCAAAAAAAACTATACTATTTATTCTAATATCCATTATTAAAATTTCTAAAAAATATTATAATATTCTAAACCTATTTAAAATTTATAAAAGGCTATTAAATTCTAAAAAATGCAAACAAAGGCAAACAACCAAAATAAAAAAGAGCGCGAGACCAGATCGAAGCAAGCAGTAAACCCAGACACCAAGAACCTCCAAAATCACTGCGTAGGCTGAAAACGCCCAGGAAGTGCATGACTTCTCAAAATAACCTCCGATTATCCGAACCGGTTTGAAATACCCGAAATGTGAAAACAGGGCTGTAATCCCGATAAAATCAATATGAATGAGAAAATGCACTGTATGCGGTATGCGAATGCAAAAATGCGTCGAAACATAAACCAAATATGGGACCCGGTTGGTCAAATTTTAGGGTGCAACAGCTGCCCCTATTCAAACGACTTGGACCTGAATGGTTGAAGAGCGAACGACTTTCAAACATTCAAAGGTAGAAGACGGTTGAATACAAAAGAACCTTGAAATTTGCCAACCGCAGAAATAAACTGCAGAACTGCTCGAGGAATAGCTTCCAATGAACTGAGGTCTGGTTGTTACGGCAACAACTGGTCAATCATCTGATAAATTTTATTTTTCGTCAATCACCCGTGTGACGCCACGGGTACTGAATCTTCAAAATAATGCTTCAAAAAGCAAACACCTTCCCATCTGCTATGGGATCTTTTCTTGTCACCTCACAGTTCACGGCGAACCTGAGGAAAACTCTCCTGGGGAAATTCTGAATCGACTGCCAGGCACCCATTTTCGACACAGGCGGCAGGTTCAGAAGTTTTATATGTCAATCTTTCTTTTTTTTCAGTGCCGACGTAACAACCAAATATGAAGAAATCACTCCGCTGTGGGTGAAGAGAAGCTTAACCAAACAACTCTGCAGGGGAACATACTCGAAAACCAAGAGGTCACCAACCTGGTCTATGTTTCGAAATGCGTATGTTTGAAAATGATGCAATGTCCATATACGGCATGGAAATGCGTTTGTTGGAAAATGCGATGCCTCATACGGCATGGAGATGCTATGTGTTTGTATAAATGCAAGTATGACGACATATGCAAATGTAAATGCAGGCTCAAGCTGCCAGAGAACACCAGGTCTAAAACCACTTGGCAAAATAAATGCCGGAAGTAAAGTCAACTCCACTGAAGGTAACCTGATATCACAGAATCATCTCAGCAAAATAAATGCTGGACAAAGGAAGGACGGCCCTGCACGGCAATATTCTTTCTAAACCAATGGTAACCTGTACTCTGTAGGGATTAACCAACTGGGGTTGATTGTGCGCAGCACACTGCTGGGAATGTCCCTTCTATCAAGGATATCAATCTTAATCTGCTGAGGATACTCCTGATCTTACTCCGATACGGGGTAAAATGCAATCTCAACTCTCCCCGGGATAATACGTGACTTCCATCTGCTGAAGAAGAGTAATCCTGATTTAACAACATCCATAAGGAATGCAGAACCTTAATCCGAGAACTGGTATCAATTGAGCTTCATATCGGGGAATGTGACAATATGCGAGTCACTGGGAATTACCGTGTCAGATATTTTTTTGCTTTTTCTGGTTTAGGGATGAAAATTAGTTATTTACAAACCGGAAAATATGGAAAATACTAGACGAGAACTAGCATTCAAGGATGGACTACCAGACGAGAACTGATAGCAAAATAGATTAGGTTATCGGACAAAAATTGATTTATGGTTTGAACATCAGACGGGGATGACTGGATAATAGGTTAAGAAACAAATGACCAGACGAGAACTGGTTGAAAGCTGACATGCACCAGACGAGACCTGATACAACCAATAGGTTAAAGACGTGATGACCAACCGAGAACTGGTAACAATAACGTACACCAGACGAGAACTGATGTAACAAACAGGTTAGAGAATTGATGACCAGACGAGAACTGGTTAAAAGGTAACATGCACCAGACGAGAACTGATGCAACAATAAACCACACCAGACGAGAAATGATATTTATGGAAAGATTGGCCAGACGATAACTGGTTGCAAAAATAACAAGTACCAGACGAGAACTGGTATTTACAGAAATGTGGGCCAGGCGAGAACTGGTTACCGGTTTGCCAGGCGAGAACTGGACTTTGGAAACGACTTGGTTACAAAGTTCTGACACGTAACAAGTTTAAACTGTAGGATAACGATCCAACGACGATAAGGCCTTTTTCGGAAGGTCAAGATTTTTGATAAGAGTAACGACACGATTCCCCGATACTCAACTCTGGCTGGGGATAAACAGACTTGCTTGAATAACTTGCCCCAGTACAACTCAATTTTCCCCAATCCCACTCTTGGGAATATCACTTTGAACAACTTGCTACAAGACGACCTCGAGATTACTTGCCCTGGTATCTGTACACAAAAGGCATTCAACTTAAATTAACCAATTATCAACCCAGTTGGTCTCACTATCTCTGAAGTGACTTGCCCCTGAATGAGCGTATAAGCGACTTAACCTGATCTGATTACCCACCGGGAGGATCTACCTTCAAATCACAACATTCTGTATAATTGCCCCTGATTGGCTCTCGAGAGGATTCATTTCTGATCAACTGCTTATCAAACAAACTGCCCCTGATCAACTGAGGCTTCGGGATTTGTCCTCAGACTAACTGATTCTGAACTTACTGGAAGTCAGTGCCCCTGATTCACAGGGTTTCACAACATACACCATTCTGATCCAGACTGCTGAATTATTCAGTCCTATTCGATTATTCCCTGTTGGAATTTCCTTCTATGTCAACTACTAACCTGCAAGTAAAATTGTTTATTCCCGAATGGTGATTTTAATGCAGTGTTCATACAAATTTTGAAAAATTTTGTGCTGTCACTCATTTACGTGTCATGATTGTGAGTGACGAATGAACCAGAGTTCAAACGTAGTGCTGATGTGATCAGTGAAAAATACAACAAGGATATGATTAGCAAATCAAGAAGGAGTCAGGTTACTCAACCTTATCGTAATGCGCTTTCAGAATAAACCCTACCTCAATTAGGTCTTTTAAGGGTTGTATCATGGTCGGGTTCACGGTTTGTGAAACAAAGGATATTTGGCCCAAATTATGATTTGTACCCACCCCTTCTACGTGATGATCTCCGATCCTAAAGTTCAATTAACTTGGCTCGAGCGCTCGCCTCTTCGAGAGGTATGTTGAATGGTATGAACCATAGTTAGGGAACTCCACAAGGTTTTCGGAGTAACAGTTACTCCTTTTCGTTTTCGGTGTCTGTATACACGACTTTGTGACTTCACTGGGGATTTTTCTATTGATATCCTTTCTTTTTCATTCTTTTGATTCCCTAATTTTTGCCTGGACTGACTCCTTTTGAGTTCTTTTCGTTTTTTTTTCGTTTTCTTTTGAAGTCTAGCGCGATGCCCTAATTTTTGCCTAAGTATTAACTTTCCATCTTTTCTTTTCTTTTTACTTAGCGGACTTTCTTATTCTTTCTTTTTCTTTTGGAACAAAGTCGTGTAACACTGGTTGTCTTGATTGCTCCGAAAGGATTGTAACTGTCTCACTCCTGGTTGGTGAGGTTTAACCATTGTGGTTGGCTATACGCAACCTCTTGAGAGGCATGATTGGTTCTCAGAAGACAACACTCCTCTATAAGACTTGAACGCTCGGTCAAGCTAACTGACAACTACCCTGCCCCAGGTTAAGATGTGAGGGTAAAAAAGTCCGAAAAAACTTCTACTTCCTGGCTCGAAGTGGTTGACAAGGGACTAACTCCTTATATCTACAGTGTTTAGGGGATTTAAAACAATGCCTTGTACGTCATCGACAAGGTTTTATCTGAACGCATACGATCATCGGTTATGAGTATTCAGTTTCGTCATCCTCCCTCCAATCTTTGCTAATCACAGTGATAAGGCGGAGTAAATAAAATGCAAGTGTCAGTGCAATGCAATAAATGAGCGACAACGACATGATTAATTCAGAAAAATGCATAGTCACTTTATCGATATTACCATTCGAAAACAAACAAGGTTTAACAGCAAGTAGTAATTAACAGAAAAGAAACTACAAATGCAAATGATATAAAAGTCTGAGGACTGCCAATGCTGAGGGCGTGTGCCTGTCTGGACCACTGGCTTCTTGAACTAACCCTCTGAATCTACGAGCTCAGACAGCTGAGAAGTTGGTATGAACAAACAGAAATCCTTCTCAAAAGGAGATGCAATCTTGGTCGATCAACTATTGTACTTTTGCCTAAAAAGCTTTACAATCTTCAGTTGAATTCCCTGGAGATCCGCCATGGTAACCACACTGGGCGTGGGGATTGTACCCAGGAGGGTAAGGCTCTGGAACAGGCTTAAGAGCTTTCGGTTCCACTAAAGAACTTTGGACCAAAGATGGCAGCAACTGGCTATACGGCATAGGCGCTGGGTGGGAAGGAGCATTCCTTCGTTCCAAGTTGTTACGAGGCCTGTTCTGATTCTGGCGCTGATTCTGATAACCTCGACCACGAGTTCGCTGATTTGCAAGAGAAGTGACACGACGTTCCTGATAGGGTGCCCCAGGCACAACTGTCTGTCCAGCATAACAAGACACAGGAGGTACTGATCTCTGAGAAGATGAAGAACCAACAGGTTTCAACAACTCATCTCGAGGATACTCAACATCTGGCATGATTGCATTGATCACAATTCCTTCTTCAATTTGGTAATCATAAAGAGATTCAGCTTCACTAGCCTGACCGTTTGAAATAATCTGAATTTTCCCGATTTTGATGGCATGCTCAAGGCGTTCTCCAAGTACTACCAAGTCAGAGAAACTTAGCGGAAGTCCAAGCAGTCTTTCGCAGTACGGATCCTGAAGTGAGTCTACAAACATGTTTGTTAGCTCTCGATCTAAAAGCGGCGGTTGTACTCTGGCAGCAAATTCTCTCCATCTCTGCGCATACTTCCTGATGGGTTCATTGTCCTCTTGAGACAATTCTTGCCACTGCATGCGATGAGGAGCTACGTCTAGGTTATAATCATACTGCTTCAGAAAAGCTCTGGCTAAATCCACCCATGATCGAATCTGATTACTCTCTAACTACATATACCAACTCAGAGATGCCCCAGCCAGACTGTCTTGGAAGCAATAAATCATCAATTTGTCATTTTGCACAAACGACGTCATTCTCCGGCAGAACATCACCAAGTGTTGCTTCAGACAGCTATCTCCTCTGTATTTCTCAAATCTCGGCGCTTTAAACTTGTAAGGCAACACTAGGCCAGGAACCAAACACATGCCTGCAGCATTCAGGTTAACAGCATCTTTGTCTTTCACGGCTTTAATTTGTTCTTCCAACACTTGGAGCCTTCTATCACACTCAAGAGCTCTTGGGTCTACCGTCCTGGCTACTGGGATATTTCTTCGGATACTCGGCACAGGGAAAACAACACCTTGACTGTTGATAAGAGGAGGTCGCTCATTGCGGACAACAAACTGCTCATGTCGATCTCGGTCCATAACAGGAGGTTGCACATGCTGGTCTGCAGTAAGGTTGTTCACTTGCGGAAAGTCTGCCTCAGAAGTAGAACCATACAGAGGGTTGGTCGTCATAGTGAACCCTGCCAAGGTGTTAGGAGACTGGAAGTTGCTTTCAGACATAGCTACTGATAACCTTCAATTGACTTCACTGCTCGATTCTGCTCAAATCTACTCAACCCCTTGGTCGTCTTCTAACAATCAACAGTTGCTTCGGCCAAACACCGGTTAATCACCTTCTGAAATCAAACAACGGCCGGATAAGAGCTCTGGCTAGCTGGGGTATGACATGCAATATGATGCAACACATTTATGAAAATGCAATACAATTATGCAGCAAACACGGGATCACAGCCCCCACACAATCTCTGAATACTGCTGCGCTGCTGACGGAGTACGTTCGCTCTGAAGAGAAGACCAAAATAACGGGTAGGCTGGAAGTCAAGTTTCCTGCAAAACCCTCCCACTCACGGGTATGGACCTAAACTGACACAAGTTCGGCATCCTATGCGGGTATCAATGTCACAGACTTTCAAGAGCGGTGATACGATACCCAGAAGGTGTGGCATCATCATCCCTTGAAGCGGCCTCACTTAGTCGAATTCCCAATTGATCGGTTCCCAGAGTCGACAATCCTCGGGTCAGACAACTTGTCGAGCCCTAAGGGCCAGGCAAGAAGCATCAAAGAGAATCTCGTCCGAGTGAGATTTCACGGCTAGCTAGTGCGAGCTAAGCAAGCAGGCTAACCACTACTCTCTCTCTAAATCTATGTGTGTACTTAAGCCTGGGTTTTGGCTTTTTTCTCAAAGGAACAACCACCCAACCGCACAACAGCAATAGATAATAAGGAAAGTGCGGAAATTGTAAATACAGTAAAATACAACACGCAAAAGGTAAACATCCAAAGACGAGCAAACAAGCGCTAGGATTGACTCTCTTACGGGACGTTGGATCCCAAAGGCATAGGGAACCATCGCAGTCCCCAGCAGAGTCGCCAGCTGTCGCTACTGCAAAAATCGGCGCCGGCTAAACAGAAGAGTCGCCACTGTGCGTTATTTATCCCAACGGAGGGAAAGGAAACGCTCGAAGTAAACCTACCGCAAAGACGGGAAAGGAATGGTCATCGCAACCAAATCCTGGATTCGGGAGTCGGTTACACAAGGGGAAGGTATTAGCACCCCTCGCGTCCGTCGTACTCGACGGGATCCACGCTTGTTTGGTTTGTCTAAAGGATGCAAAACAATCTATCTACGGCTGCTAAATCTAAACGGGAAAGAAACTGACTCGCTAGAGCATCGCACTCTATGCCTACGTATTCTCAAGAGAGAAAGTCAGAGTCATCGTAGTTCGGGAAACTACAGGGAATTGGCTCGCCAAGACTTCGCGTCTTGTGCCTACGTACTTCCACACATAATGGAAGATCAGAGCTTACGTAGTTCAGGCTAACTACGGCTAGACAGGGTGTTCTCACACAGGAGTGAGATTAAGTTGGTTTTAAAGGTACGGGAACCTACGGGAACTAGAAACTGCGGTCTGGTCTCAAATGCGCAAGGGCAAGAGAAAAGGATAACAATCAGTCGTCAGCGGGAAAGTCTCGATCGCACAGCAGCGAGAGAACAAATAGGTTAGTTGTTAGTGTGCTCGCTAGGATATCGCATCCTATGCCTACATATTCTCATTAGATATGAGAAATCAGAGCAGCTGTAGTTCAACCTACTACAGCTAAAACCTGGAAAAAGGGAAAAGGGAAAAAGGGAAAATGGGAGAAAAGGGAAAAGGGATCTCGCTAGGATACGGCATCCTATGCCTACGTACTCTCGTCGGGCACGAGAGATCAGAGCTAACGTAGTTCGACGGAAAAACGAATCTCAGTTGCACAGGAGCAAGAGAGAGAAACAGGGATTCACTCGCGCGGGGCGAGAACAAAGAGGAAGCAGGTCTACGCCTAAACGGGAAGGAACTCGGGACACGCACGCAAGAACCTAAGAAGAAACTCCTCAGCTGGCAACTCCTCTGTATCTGATGATGCAGCCCACAACACTCGATGGTTGCCTGAAGATTTGAATACGACAATGATAATGAACAAAGCAGCTCCGGGGCTCCTGACGTACGCACAAGCTCCATTCCAATCTTCTCCTCTCTGGATCTCTTATAATGACGCTCGAACCAGGAACACTGTAACGCTTAGACCGTCATGGTTCGACTTATACGAGAAATCGAACTCTAAGAGGTAGCGTATTGATATCCGTGTCAAAGACAAGATGGAGAAATGATATCGAAAATCATTCTCCAATTGAATCGTGTCACACGGCCAGCCAGAAATAAAATCGAGAATAAAGTCAGATGAAAATGAAAATAGGAGACAAAATCCAATAGCAAAACGGAAATAATACGCTACTCCTAAAATACGGCAATTAAATTCCAACTAGAAAATATTCTAAGAAATATAAAGAAATTTGCATACTAAAATAGCATAGAAAATACTATAATATTCTATATGAAAAAAAATGAAAAACTATATTAATCTATATTATTCTAAAAGAAAATGGAATTAAAACTCATAATATTGCATTTAATATTGCCAAGAAAAATGAAGAAAAATATGAAAGAAAATAAAATGCAGCAGGGGGGTGCATTAGTGACTAGGGGTAAATGCAGAAAGAAAAACAACCAGGCCCAACCCAATACACAGAAAAAAAATATATACACACAGGGAGGGGGTGAAAATAGAAAGGGGAGGTTTATTGCCAAAACGCATTGGGCTTAGCCCAATCAAGCACCAAACGGGGAGGGGGAAGAAAGAAAAACGGAGGGTGTTACAGTAAAATGCAAATGGGCTTACAGGCCCAACGCCCAAACACTCAGCCTCTTCTCTCTTTCACATTCTGAAGAAAAAAAAACCCTAATCCCTCTCTCAATCCACTGTTCACCTTCCTCCGCCGTAAACTTATTTCTCCATTCGTTCAATTATCCTCCTAATCTCACCGTCATCTACCTCCGTTCTCCTCTCAGATCAACACTCCTATTCTATCATCTTCAAACTCAACTTTCGTTTCACAACCTGCAAAAACAAATGAATAAACAACAAAAACCAATCGCAATCTGGAAACAACCATCCTTGACATTCCTGAAGACAAGACGTGAAGCAAGTTTCTGGAAGAAATTAGTTCGTTGAAGATCCTGAAGGTGTGATGAAGTTGCATGTTGGAGATTCATGACTTTTGAAGGAAGCTGGATGAAGTTCGTTGAATTTCTGAAGAAACTTGAAGAAGATTGTTGCTGGATCTGAACGGCTCTTGAAGGATCTGGAGATTTGGATGAACGATGATGCAGATCCTTACGAAGGAGATGAAGATGCGAAGAAGCCTTCTGATGAACGAAGAACAGTACGATGAATCTGGAAAATCTGGGTCTATGAACACAGATGGAAATCTGATGAATCTTGATGAACATCACGTTGAAGACGATGAAGAACTTGGAGGAACTTCTGAAGAATACGCGTAGGGATCTTGAAGATCTTGATGAAGGTTCACGAATATTGATGAAGATCTTGAAGATTCTGGAAAACCCTATGAAGATCAAAATGAAGATGGACGAATGTTCTTGTTGAATGTTACAAACCTTGAACAGATCTCTGGAGAGTTTTGGATCTGGATGTTCTTGATGAATCATGAGCAGATCCGGAGATGATGATGAATCTATGAACGTCTTTGATGATTCTTTGAATTTCTAGAGGAATGTTGGTAGATCTTGGACGAATCTGTGAAGATGATGATGAACATGATGAGGATCGAAGGGATTTTGGATGAAGATTCCGGCGGCGGTTGAATTTTCCGGTGAAGCTTGGTGAAGGTTGGATGAACAGGATGGATGAGGAAGACGGAGGTTGTGGATGAAAGATGAGTTTTCTGGGCAAGAATGTATTTCCGGCGAGTTTGTTGCGGTGGTCGGAGGAAGTTAGGGTGGCCGGAGGTGAGCGGTTGGGGTGGTTGCATGGGCGGCGGCCATGCATCCGGTGAGGGATGTGGGTGGATGAGAAAGCGCCACGTAGCTCACATGCATGAAGGAGAGAATGTGGCGAAGCCACGTGTGGGGAGGTGTGGAAGTCTCAGAGATTGAAACGTGGCATGGAGAAGTGAGGTGGGTTCTGTGAGTATGAAACGTGGCGTGAAGAGGAAGTTCTGAGAATGCACACGCGTGGGGCTTTATAGACAGACACGTGGACTAGACCTGGGGTTTGTGGGCCTCAGAAAACGGACAAAAGGCCCATCGAAAATGGACTTGATTAATATCTAATTAACACAATTAACTCCCATTAATGCTAAAACGAAAATCATTAAGGCTAATACTGATGAACTATTAAACCTAATTAATACAAACCAATTAAATCTAATTAACATCTAAAAGAGAGATTAAAATCTAATTAAACTCTAATAACTTCTAAAATCTATTAAATCTATTAAGAAAGTCTATTAAACCTATATTAAAAATATATCTAAAAACTATTTAATAAAATAAAACCTATAAAATTCTATAAAGAAATCCATTTATTCATTCTATTAAAAATGAGACCTATTAAATTCTAAAAACAATATCTATAAAAAGAAAAAAAACTATTAAATTTCTATTAAAATTCTAGACCATTCTATTTAATAAACCTATATTCTAATACTAAAATCTATTATTAAAAAAAAACTATACTATTTATTCTAATATCCATTATTAAAATTTCTAAAAAACATTATAATATTCTAAACCTATTTAAAATTTATAAAAGGCTATTAAATCCTAAAAAATGCAAACAAAGGCAAACAACCAAAATAAAAAAGAGCGCGAGACCAGATCGAAGCAAGCAGTAAACCCAGACACCAAGAACCTCCAAAATCACTGCGTAGGCTGAAAACGCCCAGGAAGTGCATGACTTCTTAAAATAACCTCTGATTATCCGAACCGGTCTGAAATACCCGAAATGTGAAAACAGGGCTGTAATCCCGATAAAATCAATATGAATGAGAAAATGCACTGTATGCGGTATGCGAATGCAAAAATGCGTCGAAACATAAACCAAATATGGGACCCGGTTGGTCAAATTTTAGGGTGCAACACCCCATAGAAAAAAGGTTGTGAGTACATCCGAAAACCGAGCAGTGGAACCAGAGAAGAAGAGTTAGGGAGAAGTTAAGAATAATGAGGTAGAGAATGATAACTAAGTTTATATACCACCGCTGCCATATAAACCACCAATACCATACTCGTAAAGACTTAAGCAAACCAAACTAGATAACCAATACAAAAAGTTTGTTAAGGTGATTGAGAAACTTCATGTCGAGATTCCCTTCACTGAATTTATCACCCAAATACCTTCGTATGCTAAATTCTTGAAGGATATCTTAACCAACAAACATAAACTTGACGATCCTAAACCATTAGAATGCCATTCGATCATTGAGAAAGAATTTTCTAAAAAAGAGAAAGACCCTGGAAGTTTTTCTATACCATGTGTTTTAGGAAGTCATATTATCAATAAAACACTACTGGACTTAAGAGCCAATGTTAGTTTAATGCCTTTAGCTGTCTGTGATAGGTTGAACCTAGGAGATATACAACCAACGAGGATGTCCCTTAAGTTAGCTAATCGATCAGTTAAGTATCCGATCAATATACTGGAAGACATTCCAGTTAAAATTGGCCAACTTTACATTCCAATAGACTTTGTTGTTATGGACATTAAAGAAGACGAAGAAATCCCTATCCTTCTAGAAAGACCATTCCTACCAACAGCCAGAGCCTTAATAAAAGTACAAAAAGGAAAAATGACCTTTGATGTAGGTAAAGTAAAAGTAGAATTCATCTTATCCAAATTACTATGAGCACCTGGTGTAGATGAATCATGTTGCACCATCGATATCATCGATGAGTGCATAAGAGAATTATATGTAGAAGCACCCACATCAACGGTAAAACTTCCCTCAACTCCCATAATGGAAGATGATGGATTCATATCAACGACACTTGATCGGTCACTAATTCTATGAGTTTTCATCCATTTATTCGGCATAAAGTCACAACAATCGTTAATACTTTCTTTCGTAATGTTGATGTTTATTATAGTTTATGCATTTTCATTATCGCATTGTTTCTATAAGTAGTTTATGTTATAGTTGGTGCATTTTATGCGTTTGGTGGTATTCTTGATGATTTCAGGTTCATACGAAGTAAGGCTAAGGACTCAGGCAAAGAATTCGAGGATTGCGGGAAGTCAGAGAAGGTTTTCAAGCAAATTCAGTGGCCTGACATGAGTCGTGTTAAGAGAAAGACAACTTGGGCGTGTTGAAAAGAAATACAGGGAGCTGACATGGGTGCTCGTGTCAGCTGACACGGCCCGTGTCAGCAAGGCTGGATGATGAAGTTGTATTTGGCATCTGGAACAGGGGGCCAAGACGGCCCGTGTTGGCTTGGTCGTGTCATTTTTCAATCTTTGTCTATTTTGACTGGTTTTGACCCCGGAGGGCATTTTTGGAATTTCCTAGCATGTCTATTGGATCTGTTAGTATTTGAAATGCATTTTGGAAAAGAAAGAGGGAATTTTTTGATCGTGAAAGAAAGAACTAGAAGATACGATTGAGAGCTCAGAAGAAAAGGGAGAACGGGAGATTTTCAAAGGCAAAAGCAATTGAAGATCAAAAGTAATCCCCATTTCTACTGTAATGTTGTATCTAATTGTTCGATTTACTTTATTGAATATGAGTAGCTAAACCCCCTAATGCTAAGGGGGTACCCGTTGTCGCTACTGCGAAAATCGGCACCGGCTATGACAGAAGAGTCGCCACCGTGCGTTATTTATCCCACAAGAGGGAAAGGAAACGCTCAGAGTAAACCTGACGAAAGGGTATAAGACAAGGTCATCGCAACCATTGTCTAGATTCGGGAGTCGGTTACACAAGGGGAAGGTATTAGCACCCCTCATGTTCGTCGTACTCGACGGGACCCACGCTTGTTGGTTTGTCTAAAGGATGCAAAAACAATCTATCTACGGCTGCTAAAGCTAAACAGAAAGAAACTGACTCGATAGAGCGTCACACTCTATGCCTACGTATTCCCTTGTGCAATGGGAAAATCAGAGTCATCGTAGTTCGAGAAACTACAGGGAATTGGCTCGCCGAGATATCGCATCTCGTGCCTACGTACTTCCACACAACGTGAAAGATCAGAGCTTACGTAGTTCAGGCTAACTACGGCTAGACAGGGTGTTCTCGATCACACAGGAGTGAGAGATTAAGTTGGCTTTAGAGGTATGGGAACCTACGGAAACTAGAACTACGGTATGGTCTCAAATGCGCAAGGGCAAGAGAAAGGGAAACAGACGTTAGCGGGAAAGTCTCGATCGCACGACAGCGAGAGAACAGAGAAGTTAATTGTTAGTGTGCTCGCTAGGATATCACATCCTATGCCTACATATTCTCGTCTGATACGAGAAATCAGAGCAGTTGTAGTTCAGCCTACTACAGCTAACGGGGAAACAGGAAGAAGGTATAAGGGAGCTCGCTAGGATATCGCATCCTATGCCTATGTACTCTCGTCTGGTACGAGAGATCAGAGCAAACGTAGTTCGACGGGAAAACGAATCTCGATTGCATGGGGGCAAGAGAAGGGTCTCGATCGCCTGTACGCGAGAGAAGAGGGTTTCGATCGCACGGGGGCGAGAACAAAGAGGAAGCAGGCTTACGCCTAAACGGGAAGAAACTCGGGACACACACGCAAGAACCTAAGACGTAGGAGCGAATGCATCGCATGTCACCCTAAGGGTACCATACTAGACATCCTAGGCGATTGAGAAGTAACTCCTCAACTGTCATTTCCTACGTATCTAACGATACAGCTCACAACACTCGACGGTTGCCTGAAGACTTGAATAAGATGATGTTGAACGAAGCGGCTCCGTTGGCTCTCGACATGCGTGCAAGCTCCATTCCAATCTTCTCCTCTTCGGCTCTTTGATAATGACGCTCGAATCAAGACCAATGTAACGCTTAGACCGTCATGGTTCGACTTATACGAGAAATCGAACTCTCAAAGGTAGCGTATTGATATCCGTGTCAAAGACAAGATAGAGAAATGATATCGAAAATCATTCTCCAATTGAATCGTGTCACACGGCCAGCCAGAAATAAAATCGAGAATAAAATCGGATAGAAAAGAAAATAGGAGAGAAATCCAACACAAAATGGAGATAATATGCTACTCCTAAAATACGACAATTAAATTCTACTACAAAATATTCTGAAGAAATTAAAAGGAATGCATAATGGAAAATAGCATAGAAAATTCCTATCTAAAATACTATAATATTCTATAAAGAAAAATAGGAAAAAACTATATTAAATCTATAATATTCTATAATATGCTAAAAATAATAGAATATAAATTCTATATTATTCTAAAACAATAGAACATAAATCCTATATTAAAATCTATGCACTAATATCTAACCATGAAAATAGTCTCCTAACAGAAAATAGGAAAAATAAAATCTACACTATTACAATCAATCATCCAATACAAGGGGAAATTGAAAATAAAAGGGGAGGGGAGTACAACCTGCAAACTGGGGTATGCAGGAAAAAAACACCATTCTGGGCCTAGCCCACCATACACTAAGAAAAATAAAAAATAAAAAAAAGGGAGGCGCTGGTAACTGGGGTTGTAAGCAGAAAGAAAAGAATTGGGCCCGACCCATCACAAAGCTTCCTCAGCCAAAAAAAGAGAAACAGGGATGGGGGGTGTAACGAGCGATTGGGCGGTGCGAACGAAAAAAAGCCAATGGGCTTTGAGGCCCAAAACCAGTCCAAGGCTCTCAACCTCCTTTCTCACTCTGAAACAAACCCTAATCCCTCTTCTTCCTTCTCTCTTCGCCGCCGCCAACACTGTTCACCTCTCCTTCTCCAACTCCTCTTACACTCCCTCCGTCTCAAACCTCTCATCTTCCATGGCTCAAATCAAACTTCCACTTCAAACAAAGACTCGCCCCTCCCTACACTTCTTCTGTCAACCAAACCTACAAAACTAAACAGACTCCACATCCCTTTCCCTGACGTTAAAATCCAACAATGAACGAGATGAAGGTAGATGCCGATTCTTGAGAAGGCGCATTGCCGGTGAGAAGATCTTGGAATTGGACGACGATTCTGGAATGGCGATGAAGATCCACAAAGGTCCTTGAACACTTAGAGGTGACGAGTTCTTGAATAAAGTTTCTGGGAAAACAGATGACGGAGGGCGAAGATTCTGGAAATAATTTGATGAACGAGGTTGAATGTTCAATGAACGGATCTTGAAGACCTTTGAGTTTCTGGAGTTTCTGAGGAAAGACTGAACGATGATGAACTTGAAGATGACGGAAACAGTTGCGCGATCTTGAATCTTGAAGGTTGAATCTGGAGACGATGATGAATGCATGAAGATCTGACGGAGATCTGGAAAACTAATGATGAGAGTTCTTCGTTGATGATTTGAACGTTTGAAGATCTGATGATGTTTACTGGAAAAATCTGGATGAACAATGGATGAGTGGATGAAGATTCCGGCGAAAACGCAGTTTCCGGCAAAAACTAACGGTTACCGGCGACCGTTGCGGTGGTACCGGCGGCGGCTGCATGGCCGGCCGGTGAGGGTGAACGTGGTGGGACACGTGTGGCTTCGCATGGAATGGGAGGAGGAGGTGAGGATATGTGGCCTGAGGGAGAGTGAGAGAGAGAAGGGTGGGAGGGTGAGGTGGCGGTGAGTGCTGAGTGAGGTGGAGAGTGTGAGTTGCCACGCGTGAACCAGGTGGAAGGGAGAGAGAATGGAGACGTGGTGGCTTTATACTGATGCAAAGTGGCAGTGAGTTGGGCCCCCAAAAACGTGCCATCTGGCCCATTAAGGACAAAACCTGATTAAAAATCTGATTAACAACTAAGACTCAATTAAAATCACAATTAAGAGCTAATGATCATTAAAACTCCATTAAAACTCAGTTAACTCTAAAACAAAAATTAAATGCTTAGTAATTAAAAGACACTAATCAATTCTCCTAATTAATCCTATTAAAAAATGATTAAACTCTAATTAATCTCTATTAATTCTAAAAGAAAATAAACTCTAATCAACTCTATTAATTCCTAACTCTATTAAAAATAGAAAAAGATCTATTAAACTTATTAAAAACCATTTAATCTACTTAATATCTAGAAAAAGAAATATCTATTAAAACTATTTAAAAAAGAAATATCTATTTAAATTTCTAAAAAAACTATTAAATTCTATAAGAAAATATAAAAAAACTATTTAATATCTAGCAAAATTCAATTAAATCTATTAAAAACTATTAAAATCTATTAAAAATCTAGAAAATTAAAGGGAAAATTCTAAAAATGCCAGGAAGCCAATTAAATCGATTAGAGAACAACTGCACAACTATAGCGAAATAAGCGGTAAAAACCGGACACCGAAATGTCCTAAAAAACAACAGCGAAAGCTGAAAACACCGAGACGGGCACAAAATTCTCAAAATATACTTATTCGAACTGGCCTGAACTGCCTGAAACGCCAGGGGAGGCTGTAATCCCGATAAAATCAGTCTGACTGCAAAAATGCAATGCCTGCGGTATGCGAATGCGAATGCAAAATACGTCGAAATATAAACCAGATGTGGGAACCGGTTGGTCAAATTTTGGGGTGCAACAGCTGCCCCTATTCAAACGGCTTGGACCCGACTGGGTGAAGAGCGAACGACCTTCAAACAATCGAGGTACGAGACGGTTGAATACCAAAGAAACCCTGAAATTTTCCAACCGTGGAGATAAACTGCAAAACTGATTGAGAAGCAACATCCAATGAACTGAGTCTGGTTGTTACGGCAACAACTGGTCAATTATCTAATAAAATTTTGATTTCAACATCAATCACCTGCGTGACGCCACAGGTATTGAACTATCTTTGCAAAATCACCTCCGTCCACAACTGGATTGACCTTGTTAACACAAGAAGAGAAACAAATTCGTCAACACGAATAGAGATTCTGTCGTCACAGGTGTAACCTTGTCCACATCTGGACCCAAATTTCGTCAAAATGCAAATCTGTCCACGTCAGGACTCACATTTCGTCAACCCGAAGAAATCTCAACAACACATGAATAGAACTTTGTCCACGTTAGGACGCTTGTTTCGTCAACACGAAGAAATCCCCTCAACAAGAGAAAAACTTTGTCCACGTTAGGACGCACACTTCGTCAACACGAACAAATCCCATCATAAACTTGTCCACGTTAGGACTCAAATTTCGTCAACACGGAGAAATCCTAAAACTTGTCCTCATCAGGACTCCACATTCCGTCAACACGGAGAAATCCCGGCGACTTCGCTAGGGAAATACTTCTGTCAACCAGTAGGAAAATACATCCGTTTATCCATACGGGAAGATACTCTAAATACAGTTTCTCTGCTTATCTCTGCAGTAGCTAACTCCATTGGTCCCAACCCATAAACCTTTTAGCGTTGACGTGACAACGAATTTGAGGAGGACTCTACTGGGGATATTTGGAAACCAAACTGTCGAACGCCTGTTTCGATAACCGGCGACAGCTTCTGAAATTCTGATTCATGAAACCCTTTTGACGCTGACGTAACAGCAAATTTGAAGAAAATAACCCGCTGGCCGGATAAGAGAAACTTCAACAATCAACTATGTGGGGAAAATAGTAAGATGAACCGTATCATCACACGTCTCACGGCGAGACCTCGAACACCTGGTAATAGACCTGAGCTAGAACTTCATACTCCTGCTGAGAAACCCACCTGAAAGCAAAAGGTTAACCAACCTGATCTATGTTTCGAAATGCATATGTTTGAAAATGATGCAATGCCCCATACAGCATGGAGATGCTATGCGTTTGATGGATGCAAATATGACGATATATGCAAGTGCAAATGCAAGCTCGAGCTGCCAGAGAACACCGGGTCGAAAACCGCTTGGCAAAATAAATGCCAAAGGCAACGTCAACTCCACTGAGGGGTACCGGGTATCATAGAATCATCTCAGCAAAATAAATACTGGAAAAGTGAGACCAACTTCCATGGGGAAGAAACAATCCTGCTGAGGGATGGCTCACAAATTCATCGTTACGAACTCTGTAGAGGATGATCAACCTGACGGAGGAATGACAACCTGCTGGAGGAGGGAAGGACGACCCTACACGAGGATGCTCTTTATAAACCCTTGACAACCTGATTGTACTCTGTGGGGCTTAACCAAACTGGGGTTAATTGTGCACACTCACTGCTGAGAATGCCCCTGCTGTCAGGGATATCCATTCTGACCTACTGAGGATACTCCTGATCCTATTCTGAGGAGGAATAACTGCGATCTCAACTATTTTGGGGACAATACGTGACTTCTATCTGCTGAGGAGAGTAATCCTGATTTAACATTGATCGGGAAACCGATATCAATCGAGCTTTGTATCGGGGAACGTGACACCATGTGAGTCACTAGGAATTATCGTGTCGGGTATTTTTAGGCTTTTTCTAGTTTACGGATGAAAATAGGTTATTAACAAAATGGTTTTAAAGGGAAAATACTAGACGGGGCTAGCATTCAAAGATGGACTACCAGGCGAGAACTGATAGCAAAAATAGGTTAGGTTATCGGACGAGAATGGATTTACGGTTGGAACATTAGACGAGGCTGACCGAATGATATGTTAAGGAAAGGATGACCAGACGGGGCTGGTTTGGAAGCTGACATGCACCAGACGAGAACTGATGCAACAAATAGGTTAAAGAGACTGTGACCAGACGGGGCTGGTTGAAAGCTAACATACACCAGACGAGAACTGATGTTTACGGAAAGGTTGGCCAGACAATAACTGGTTGAAAAATAACAGGTACCAGACGAGAATTGGTATTTACGGAAAGGTGGACCAGACGAGAACTGGTTACCGGTTTGCCAGGCGAGAACTGGGCTTTGGAAACGACAAGGTTACAAGGTTCTGTCAAGTAACAGGTTTAAACTATAGGATAATGATCCAATGATGACAAGGTCTTTTTCGAAGGTTCAGGTTTTTTGATGAGGGTAATGACACGATTCCCCGATACTCAACTCTTTTTAGGGTGAACAAACTTGCTTGAACAACTTGCCCCAGTGCAACTCAACTTGCTCCAATCCAACTCTTGGGGAACTCACTCTGAACAGAAAGCAGCTTGCTACAATATGACCTTGAGACGGCTTGCCCCGGTATCTGCACGACAAAAGGATTCAACCTCAATTAAACAACTATCAACATAGTTGGTTTTACTATCTCTGAAGTGACTTGCCCCTTGAATGAGCGTAGAAGCGACTTAACCTGATCTGATCACACACTGGCAGGATCTATCCTCAAATCACAACATTCTGGATAATTGCCCCTGATTGGCTCTCGAGAAGATTCACTTCTGATCAACTGCTTCTCAAGTAAACTGTCCCATAATTAATCGATGCTTCGGGACTTGTCCTTAGACCAACTGATTCTGAACTCACTGAAAGTCAATGCCCCAGATTCACAGGGTTCACAACATGCACCATTCTGATCCAGACTGCTGAATTATTCAGTCCTGTTCGATTATTCCCTGTTGGAATTTCCTTCCTGTCAACTACTGACCTGCAAATAAAATTGTTTATTCCCGAATGGTAATTTTAATGCAGTGTTCATGCAGATTTTGAAAAAATTGTGTTGTCACTCATTTACGTGTCATGATTGTGAGTGACGAATGAACCAGAGTTCAAACGTAGTGCTGATTTGATCAGTGAAAAAAATACAACAAGGATATGACTAGAAAATCAAGAAGGAGTCAGGTTACTCAACCTTATCGTAATGCACTTTCAGAATAAACCCTACCTCAATTAGGTCTTTTAAGGGTTGTATCGTGGTCGGGTTCACGGTTCGTGAAACAAAGGATATTAGGCTCAAATTATGATTTGTACCCACCCCTTCTACGTGATGATCTCCGATCCTAAAGTTCAGTTAACTTGGCACAAGCGCTCGCCTCTTCGAGAGATATGTTGAATATTGGGAACAGTGGTTAAAGAATTCACAAGGTTTTCGGAGTGACGGTTACTCCTTTTTCGTTTTCGGTGTCTGTACCTACACGACTTTGTCCCTGTTCCAGGATTTTTCTTTTGATATCCTTTCTTTTTCATTCTTTTGATTCCCTAATTTTTGCCTGGACTGACTCCTTTTGAGTTCTTTTCGATTTTTCTTTCTTGAAGTCCAGCAGGATGCCTTGTTTTTGCCTAAGTATTAGCTTTCCAGCTTTTCTTTTTCTTTTTACTTAGCGGGCTTTCTTATTTCTTTCTTGGAACAAGTCGTGCGACACTGGTTGTCTTGATTGCTCCGAAAGGATTGTAACTGTCTCACTCCTGATTGGTGAGGTTTAACCATTGTGGTAGACGAGGTGCGGCCTCTGGGGAAAAATAAGATGTGATTGGTCCTCGAAAGGCAACACTCCTCTATAAGACTTGAACGCTCGATCAAGCTAACTGACAACTACCCTGCCCCGGGTTAAGATGTGAGGGTTCAAAAGCCCGAAAAAACTTCTACTTCTTGGCTCGAAGTGGTTAACAAGGGACTAACTCCTTATATCTCCGGTGTTTGGGGATTTGAAACAATGCCTTGTACGTCATCGGCAAGGTTTTATCTAAAAGCATACGATCATCGGTTATGAGTATTCAGTTTCGTCATCGTCCCTCCAATCTTTGCTAATCAAGTGACAAAGTGGAGTGAATAAAATGCAAGTGTCGGTGCAATGCAATAAATGAGTGACAACGACATGATTAATTCAGAAAAATGCATAGTCACTGTATCAATATTACCATTCGAAACAAACAATGTTTAACAGCAAGTAGTAACTAACAGAAAAGAAACTACAAATGCAAATGATAGAAAGCCTGAGGACTGCCAATGCTGAGGACGTCTTCCTGTCTGGACCACTGGCTTCTTGCAAATAAACCTCTGCATCTACGAGCTTAGGCAGCTGAGAAATTGTCATGAACCACCAGAATTCCTTCTCTAAAGGAAATGCACTCTTGGTCGATCAACTGTTGTACTTTTGCCTAAAAAGCTTTACAATCTTCAGTTGAATGCCCTGGAGATCCACCATGGTAACCACACTGAGCATGGGGATTGTACCCGGGAGGGTAAGGTTCTGGCACAGGCTTAAGAGCTTTAGGTTCCACCAAAGAATTCTGGATCAAAGATGGTAGAATATGGCTATACGGCACATGCACTATATGAGAAGGAGCATTCCTTCATTCCAAGTTGTTACGAGGTCGGTTCTGATTTGGGCGCTGACTCTGATAACCTCGGCCACGAGTTCGCTGATTTGCCAAAGGAGCGACATAAAGTTCTGGATATGGTGCCCTATGCGCAATGGGTTGTCCCGCATAACAAGACACAGAAGATGAAGAACCAACAGATTTCACCGATTCATCTCGAGGATACTCAACATCTGGCATGATTGCATTCATCACAACTCCTTCTTCAGTTTGGTAGCTACAGATAGATTCAGTTTCACTAGCCTGACCGCCCGAAACAATCTGAATTTTCCCAATTTTTACGGCATGCTCGATGCGTTCTCCTAATCTTACCAATTCAGAGAAATTTGGCACATTTCCAAGCATTCTTTCGAAGTACGGGCTCTCCAGGGAGTCTACAAACATGCCCATTAACTTTCGGTCTAGAAGCGGTGGGTGCACTCTGGCAGAAAATTCTCTCCATCTCTGAACATACTTCCTGAAGGGTTCAGTGTTCTCTTGAGACAATTCCTGCAACTGCATGCGACTAGGAGCCATGTCTAGGTTATAATCATACTATTTCAGAAAAGATCTGGCTAAATCCACCCATGATCAGATCTGATTACTCTCTAACTGCATATACCAACTCAGAGATGCCCCAGTCAGACTATCTTGAAAGCAGTGAATCATCAACTTGTCGTTTTGCACAAACAAAGTCATTCTTCGGTAAAACATCACCAAATGTTGCTTCGGACAGCTGTCTCCTCTGTACTTCTCAAATCTTGGCGCTCTGAACTTAGGAGGCAATACCAGGCCAGGAACCAAACACATGTCTGCAGCATTGAGGTTGACAGCATCTTTAACTTTCAAGGCTTTGACTCCTTCTTCCAACACTCGGAGCCTTCTAGCATACTCAAGAGCTATTGGGTCTTCAGTCCTGGCTACCGGGATCTCTCTTCGGATATTCGCCATAGGGAAAACAACACCTTGACTGTTAATAAGAGGAGGGCGTTCATTTCGGACAACAAACTGCTCACGTCGATCTCGGTCCCTAACCAGAGGTTGCACAAATTGGTCTGCAGTAACGTTGTTCACTTGCGGAAGGTCTTCCACAGACATAGAGCCATACAGAGGATTGGTCGTCATAGTGAAACCTGTCAAGGTGTTAAGAGACTGGAAGTGGCTCTCAGACATAGCTACCAATAACCTTCAACTGACTTCACTGCTCGATTCTGCTCAAATTTGCTTCAACCCCTTGGTCGTCTTCTAACAATAAACAGTTGCTCAGGCCACACCAGATAATCACCTTCAGAATCAAAACAACGGCTGGATCAGACTCTGGCTAGATGGAGAATGATATGCAATATGATGCAACAATGTTTATGCAAATGTAATGCAAGATGCAGCAAACACGGGATCACAGCCCCCCTAAATCTCTGAATACTGCTGCGCTGCTGACTGAGTATGTTCGCTCTGAAGAGAAGACCAAAACAACGGGTAGGCTGGAAGTTAAGTTTCCTGCAAAAACCCTCCCACTCACGGGTATGGACCCAATCTGACAAGGTACGACATCTTATGCGGGTACCAACGTCACAGACTTTCAAGAGCAATGATACGATACCCAGAAGGTGTGGCATCATCATCCCTTGAAGCGGACTCACTTAGTCGAATCCCAATTGATAGGTCCCCAGAGTCGACAATCCTCGGGTCAGACAACTTGTCGAGCCCTAAGGGCCAGGCAAGAAGCATCAAAGAGAATCTCGTTCGAGCGCAGATTTCGCGGCTAGCTGGTGCGAGCTAAGCAAGCAGTCTAACTACTACTCTCTACTTCTAAGTCTATGTGTGTACACAGCGTGAAAGATCAGAGCTTACGTAGTTCAGGCTAACTACGGCTAGATAGGGTGTTCTCGATCACACAGGAGTGAGAGATTAAGTTGGCTTTAGAGGTACGGGAACCTACGGGAACTAGAACTACGGTCTGGTCTCAAATGCGCAAGGGCAAGAGAAAGGGAAACAGGCGTTAGCGGGAAAGTCTCAATCGCACGGCAACGAGAGAACAGAAAAGTTAGTTGTTAGTGTGCTCGCTAGGATATCGCATCCTATGCCTACATATTCTCGTCTGATACGAGAAATCAGAGCAGCTGTAGTTCAGCCTACTACAGCTAACGGGGAAACGGGAAGAAGGTAGAAGGGAGCTCGCTAGGATATCGCATCCTATGCCTAAGTACTCTCGTCTGGTACGAGAGATCAGAGCAAACGTAGTTCGATGGGAAAACGAATCTCGATTGCACGGGGGCAAGAGAAGGGTCTCGATCGCCTGAACGGGAGAGAAGAGGGTTTCGATCGCACGGGGGCGAGAACAAAAAGGAAGCAGGCTTACGCCTAAACGGGAAGGAACTCGGGACACACACGCAAGAACCTAAGACGTAGGAGCGAATGCGTCGCATGTCACCCTAAGGGTACCATACTAGACATCCTAGGCGATTGAGAAGTAACTCCTTAACTGTCATTTCCTACGTATCTAACGATACAGCTCACAACACTCGACGGTTGCCTGAAGACTTGAATAAGATGATGTTGAACGAAGCGGCTCCGTTGGCTCTCGACATGCGCACAAGCTCCATTCCAATCTTCTCCTCTCTGGATCTTTGATGATGACGCTCGAATCAAGACCAATGTAACACTTAGACCGTCATGGTTCGACTTATACGAGAAATCGAACTCTCAGAGGTAGCGTATTGATATCCGTGTCAAAGACAAGATAGAGAAATGATATCGAAAATCATTCTCCAATTGAATCGTGTCACACGGCCAGCCAGAAATAAAATCGAGAATAAAATTGGATAGAAAAGAAAATAGGAGAGAAATCCAACACAAAATGGAGATAATATGCTACTCCTAAAATACGACAATTAAATTCTACTAGAAAATATTCTGAAGAAATTAAAAGGAATGCATAATGGAAAATAGCATAGAAATTTCCTATCTAAAATACTATAATATTCTATAAAGAAAAATAGGAAAAAAAACTATATTAAATCTATAATATTCTATAATATGCTAAAAATAATAGAATAAAAATTCTATATTATTATAAAACAATAGAACATAAATCCTATATTAAAATCTATGCACTAATATTCTAACCATGAAAATAATCTCCTAACAGAAAATAGGAAAAATAAAATCTACACTGTTACAATCAATCATCCAATACAAGGGGAAATTGAAAATAAAAGGGGAGGGGGGTACAACCTGCAAACTGGGGTATGCAGAAAAAAACACCATTCTGGGCCCAGCCCACCATACACTAAGAAAAAAAAAAGGAGGCGCTGGTAACTGGGGGTGTAAGCAGAAAGAAAAGAATTGGGCCCGGCCCATCACAAAGCTTCCTCAGCCAAAAAAAGAGAAACAGGGACGGGGGGTGTAACGAGCGATTGGGCGGTGCGAACGAAAAAAATCCAATGGGTTTTGAGGCCCAAAACCGGTCCAAGGCTCTCAACCTCCTTTCTCACTCTGAAACAAACCCTAATCCCTCTTCTTCCTTCTCTCTTCGCCGCCGCCAACACTGTTCACCTCTCCTTCTCCGACTCCTCTTACACTCCCTCCGTCTCAAACCTCTCATCTTCCATGGCTCAAATCAAACTTCCACTTCAAACAAAGACTCGCCCCTCCCTACACTTCTTCTGTCAACCAAACCTACAAAACTAAACAGACTCCACATCCCTTTCCCTGACGTTAAAATCCAACAATGAACGAGATGAAGGTAGATGCCGATTCTTGAGAAGGCGCGTTGCCGGTGAGAAGATCTTGGAGTTGGACGACGATTCTGGAATGGCGATGAAGATCCACAAAGGTCCTTGAACACTTAGAGGTGACGAGTTCTTGAATGAAGTTTCTGGGAAAACAGATGACGGAGGGCGAAGATTCTGGAAATGATTTGAGGAACGAGGTTGAATGTTCAATGAACGGATCTTGAAGACCTTTGAGTTTCTGGAGTTTCTGAGGAAAGACTGAACGATGATGAACTTGAAGATGACGGAAACAGTTGCGCGATCTTGAATCTTGAAGGTTGAATCTGGACACGATGATGAATGCATGAAGATCTGACGGAGATCTGGAAAACTAATGATGAGAGTTCTTCGTTGATGATTTGAACGTTTGAAGATCTGATGATGTTTACTGGAAAAATCTGGATGAACAATGGATGAGTGGATGAAGATTCCGGCGAAAACACAGTTTCTGGCGAAAACAAACGGTTACCGGCGACCGTTGCGGTGGTACCGGCGGCGGCTGCATGGTCGGCCGGTGAGGGTGAACATGGTGGGACACGTGTGGCTTCGCATGGAATGGGAGGAGGAGGTGAGGACACGTGGCATGAGGGAGAGTGAGAGAGATACAAGTGGGAGGGTGAGGTGGCGGTGAGTGCTGAGTGAGGTGGAGAGTGTGAGTTGCCACGCGTGAACCAGGTGGAAGGGAGAGAGAATGGAGACGTGGTGGCTTTATACTGATGCCAAGTGGCAGTAAGTTGGGCCCCCAAAAACGTGCCATCTGGCCCATTAAGGACAAAACCTGATTAAAAATCTGATTAACAACTAAGACTCAATTAAAATCACAATTAAGAGCTAATGATCATTAAAACTCCATTAAAACTCAGTTAACTCTAAAACGAAAATTAAATACTAAGTAATTAAAAGACACTAATCAATTCTCCTAATTAATCCTATTAAAAAATGATTAAACTCTAATTAATCTATATTAATTCTAAAAGAAATAACTATAATCAACTCTATTAATTCCTAACTCTATTAAAAATAGAAAAAGATCTATTAAACATATTAAAAAACATTTAATCTACTTAATATCTAGAAAAAGAAATATCTATTAAAATTATTTAAAAAAGAAATATCTATTTAAATTTCTAAAAAAACTATTAAATTCTATAAGAAAATATAAAAAAAACTATTTAATATCTAGCAAAATTCAATTAAATATATTAAAAATTATTAAAATCTATTAAAAATCTAGAAAATAAAAGGGAAAATTCTAAAAATGCCAGGAAGCCAATTAAATCGATTAGAGAACAACTGCGCAACTATAGAGAAATAAGCGGTAAAAACCGGACACCGAAATGTCCTCAAAAACAACAGCGGGAGCTGAAAACACCGAGACGGGCACAAAATTCTCAAAATACACTTATTCGAACTGGCCTGAACTGCCTGAAACGCCAGGGGAGGCTGTAATCCCGATAAAATCAGTCTGACTGCAAAAATGCAATGCATGCGGTATGCGAATGCGAATGCAAAATACGTCGAAACATAAACCAGATGTGGGAACCGGTTGGTCAAATTTTGGGGTGCAACACCCGTCTCTGAATTTTTATTGTAATGACATTATCTTCTTTATTTTTATAGAATAAGCACTTCTTTTATTAATTAAGTTTTATTGATCAATGATTTTATAACTTTTTCAACCGGATAAATTAATTTAGTTTTACGGTTAACTTTAGGTCGGACAAACCATTGTTAATACAATTTAATTGATAATGCCTCAGTAGATAATACCTAGGACTAGGATCACCCTGTTATGCACTTGAATACTGCTGAAACTATTTTCAATGCTTGATTTCAAATTAGTTTGCCTATGGACGTAGTAAATTGATTATGATTTCAAAGGTTTTCTCACTAAGGCCTTAGGAGTTAACACTAATAGCAGTCAAAAACTTGATAAAAACTGTGTTTATGTTATAAAATAATGGTTGATATTCTTGCAAAGCAATTCATACACTGAGCATATCATACTCTCATATCTTGTTGAACTTTGTCCATTATTTTGCTTTATTCTAAATATTTTGTTTTATAATTAGTGAAATCAATTTTACAAACCCCCAATTGACTTTTGTTTAATTAAATTTAAATTAAGCTTATATTGTCTAACGTAGTCCTCAAGATCGATACTGGGGATAATCCCCCTATTTTAACTACAATCGGTAGAATAGTACACTTGTTATTATACCAATCAAGTTTTTGGCGCTGTTGTCGGGGAATGCCAAATATAAGCTGAATTTTTATTTAATTGAAATTTTGTTGCTCTGTGACTAAAATTTTATTTTTGTTTATTTTTAGATTAATTTGTATTATCACTAATAATTGTCTAATTTGTGTATGCGGGGAAAGCCCTCAGCTGAGTTTCTTTTTGACACAGAACCTAAAAGATTCCTGCACGCAAGACGTCGTTAAGCGAAATAAGCAAGACTGGCAACGTCAGAGGAAGAAATTTTGGTTCATTCTGAGCATTCTGATTCAGAGACAAACACAGACGCAGAGACACAACCAGAAAGAGTGATAATGGTTGGACTTCCACCAGCAGAAAGACTTCTGGGTGACTATGGAGGAGCAAATGCTCCAGCAGGTCGGTTGACCATTGTGAATCAACCGGTTAATGTCACAAACTTCCAACTGCACCCGGCAACAATCCGTCAGCTCGAAAAGAGACCTTTTACGGGAAAAATCAACGAAGATGCAAATAAGCATTTACAGAGGTTTCATACGATGAGTACAACACTGAAAATTGAGGGGCATTCGGAAGAAACTAAAAAATTGCGGATGTTTCCGTTCACTCTTGCTGAAGATGCAGAAGAGTGGTTTTATTCTTTACCTGCAGGTAGTATTACTACTTGGGAGGAGATGGAGACAACTTTCCTAAATGAGTATTTTCCAGCTTTTGTTTATATTCGCAAAAGATACGACATTGTGAATTTTAAACAGAAGGACGGAGAGTCACTCGGTGATGCATACAAAAGGTTTAAGAGGTTATTGGTTGCTTGTCCCACACATAACATGGATCAAACTGAACAAATGCAGATGTTTGTAAATGGCCTCAGAATGAAGACAAAATAACTTATTGATACAACTGCTGGTGGCTCTTCCAACTTTACAACGACCAGTGGTATCAAAAAGATCATTGAAACCATTGCTACAAATGAACACCTGGAATTGTATGATTGAAGTGTGAGCAAGCCTGAAGGAGTGATTTATTTGAAACTTGTAATCAAGTGGTAAAGATGGAGGATCAAATCATTGCTGAAGTTGAGAGGAGGCTAAAAGCTATGAATATACGTACCCAAACTGTAGCACAAGTTCAACCGGTATAAGCTATTAGTTGTGAGATTTGTGGAAGTCCTCATATTGCTATGCATTATGTAGCAAAAGCTCAACAAATTGAAGTAATTAATATTTTGAAGCAGAACAACCCTTATTCTAATGCTTATAATCCGGGCTGGAAGACTCATCCAAATTTTTCCTAGAAATACCAACAAGGGAATGCACAGAAACAAGGGTCTACTAAGTACCAAAACCAACCTCAACAACCACAACAACAACAATACTGACCTCAACAACAGCAACAACCACCGTATCAGCAACAATACCAACAACCTCAGCAACAATACCAACAACTTCTGCAATAATACCAATAAGTTCCAAAGAAAGCAGATTGGGAAATAACCATTGAGAAGATGGCCGCTCAAAGCATCCAGCTTCAAGAAGAGACCATAAACTAATGCGTCTATTAAGAATGTGGAAGTTCAAATGGGTCAGATAGCACAACAGATAACAAAATCTCAACCACAAGGCGAATTACCGAGTGCAACTGTGACAAATCCAAGAGATCGTAATAATGTGAATATTGTAACAACCAGAAGTGGGAAGAAGGTTGAAGTATCTAATGAGAAATTTGAGAAACAAGACCAATTGATTAAGGTGGGTCTAGAAATCTTAGAAACTAAAACCCCCACCGAGGAAGAACAAATTGAAAAGCCAGTTGTAAAGGAAAAAACCACTGAACCAAAACCCATGATTAAGCTTCCTTTCCCTACAAGGAACAAGAAAAAAGATCAACATGAGAAAAACTTTAAGAAGTTTCTAGAGATGTTCATAAAATTAGAGATCAACATCCCATTTGCTGAGGCGCTTGAACAGATGCATATATATATGCCAAATTCATGAAGGACATCATTTCCAAAAATCGCACCATCGACTTTGAACCTGCTATTCTAACTGAAACTTGTAGTGCTATTTTGCAGGGTATGAAGATTCTAGTGAAGAAGCCAGATAGAGGGTCAGTTACCATTCTGTGCACAATTGGAGATAGGTCGTTTAAAAAGGCACTTATTGATTTAGGAGCTAGTGTGAGTCTTATGCCATTGTCTATATACAGGAAGCTGGGAATAGGAAGTGTTCAAGATACGAGAATGACACTTCAATTTGCAGATCGTTCAGTTAAGAGACGTTATGGGATTGTAGAAGATGTGCTAGTAAAAATTGATAAATTTGTGTTTCCTGTCGATTTTATGATTTTGGAGATGCCGGAAGACGAGGATATCCCTCTGATTTTGGGGAGACCATTCTTAGAAACAAGAAGATGTATGATAGACATTAAGGGAGGCACCATAACCCTCAAAGTTTATGATGAAGAGATGAAAATTGATGTGAGGAATACCATGAAGCACAAAGAGGATATAGGGATAAGCCGCACTATGGAGGTTATAGATAGAAGGGTAGTGAAAGCTATTCACAGTCAAATCCCTAAGTCCCCTTTGGAAAGAGTTCTTAGCTTATCAGCCCAAAAGATAGAGGATAACGAGGATGAAAGAGAAAAAGAATTTCTTGCGATGTTGAATGCTCAACCACCTTGGTTGAAGTCCAAACCACACCGGTGGGAGGATTTGAGGGTTTCACCAGAAGCTGAGACCGAAAAGGAAAACAAAGCAGGTACAAATTATGAACTCAAACAGTTACCTGAAAATTTAAAATATGTATTTTTGGATTCTGGGTCCAAATGTCCTTCTATAATTAATTCTGGGCTGAAAGAAAAAGAAGAGGAAAAATTCGTACAGGTACTTAAGAAATACAAGAGCGCTATGGGATGGACCATTGGGGATTTGAAAGGAATTAGCCCCACAGTGTGCATGCATAAGATACTGATGGAAGATAATCATAAACCAGTGGTCCAACCTCAAAGAAGATTAAATCCATCAATGAAGGAAGTTGTGAGGAAAGAGGTAGTTAAACTATTGGATGCTGGGTTAATTTACCCTATTTCCGATAGTTCTTGAGTAAGTCTAGTGCATGTGGTACCAAAGAAGGAAGGAACAACGGTGATTCTGAATGAGAAGAATGAATTAATCCCCGCTCGAACTGTAACAGGTTAGAGAGTGTGTATTGATTACAGGAGGCTTAACACCGCAACAAGGAAAAATCATTTTCCTTTCCCTTTAGTTGACCAGATATTGGAAATACTTGCAAGTCATTAGTACTACTGTTTTTTGGATGGTTACTCGGGGTATAATCAAATTTCTATAGCCCCGGAAGATCAGGAGAAGACCATGTTTACATCCCCTTACGAAATCTTTGCCTATAGAAGGATGCCATTTGGGCTATGTAACGCTTCGACACATTTCAGAGATGTATGACATATATATTCGTCGACATGCTTCAAAAGCATATGGAGGTGTTTATGGATGATTTTTCTGTTTTTAGTTCCTCTTTAGATACTTTTTTAACTAACTTGTCTCTTGTTTTAAAAAGGTGCCAGGAAACTAACCTCATTCTCAATTGGGAGAAATGTCATTTTATGGTGCAAGAAGGTATAATGCTTGGACATAAGATCTCTCACAAGGGGATTGAAGTGGACAAAGCAAAAGTGGAAGTGATAGCTAACCTCCCACCCCCAGTGAATGAAAAGGGGATTTGGAGTTTCTTAGGACATGCAGATTTCTATCGCAGGTTCATAAGAGATTTCTCAAAAGTTGCCAAACATTTGACTGACTTGCTTGTCAAAGATAAACTCTTTAATTTTGATGATAAGTGTAAGGTGGCTTTTGAAACTCTAAAGAGTAAGTTGATTTCTGCACCTATAGTGATAGCTTCTAATTGGTCACTACCCTTTGAAATTATGTGTGACGCAAGTGATATTGTGTCGGGGCTGTTCTAGGACAGAGAAAAGATAAGTTGTTGCATCTAATTTATTAAGCGAGTCATGTTCTTAATCCGACCTAAATGAATTATGTAATTATCGAAAAGGAGTTGTTGGCCGTCGTGTATGCTTTTGACAAAGTTAGGTTATATATGTTAGGGTTTAAAAATATGGTTATACTAACCATGCTGCACTAAAGTATTTATTTGCCAAGCAGGAATCAAAGCCTCGACTTTTGAGGTGGATCCTCCTTCTTCAGGAATTTGATCTTGAAATTAGGGTTAAAAAGGGATATGAAAATACTGTTGCAGATCACTTGTCCTGCATGTCCCCAATAGAGGAAACTGAAAAGGAGCATCCAATCCAAGACACATTTGCAGATGAGCATATCCCGGCTATTACTGTTGTCCCATGGTTTGCCGACTATGCAAACTATTTAGTAGATGGAGTGATACTTGATGATTTTAACTCTAACCAAAAGAAAAAGTTTTTATACGATTGCAGGTTGTATTTATGGGATGATCTATTCTTATATAAGAGGGGAGTGGATGGTTTAATTAGAAAATGTGTTCCAGAAGAGGAGCAAAGAGAGATACTAAAAGCCTGTCATGATTCTGAGTACGGGGGACATTTTAGTGGATATAGGACAACTGCAAAATTCTTTCAATCAGGGTTGTATTGGACGACCTTATTCAAGGACGCTCATCACATTGTTCGAGAATGTGATAAGTGCCAAAGAACCGGTAACATTTCCCGAAGGAATCAGATGCCTCAAAACTCTATGTTAGAGGTAGAATTATTTGACGTATGGAGTATAGACTTCATGGGGCCTTTTCCTCCATCCTTCGGTAAGAACTATATCTTGGCCGCTGTAGACTATGTGTCCAAGTGGGTGGAGGCTATAACATTACCCACAAATGATGCAAAAGTGGCGGTGCACTTCCTTAAGCACAACATCTTCTCTAGGTTTGGGGTACCGAGAGCTTTAATTAGCGATGAAGTTACACATTTTTTGAATAAGTTGATGGAAAACCTGTTGAGAAAATATAATGTGAAGCATAATATTGCCACCCCGTATCATCCACAGACGAGTGGGCAAGTTGAAGTGTCTAACAGACAAATAAAACAAATTCTGGAAAAAAAACTGTTAGTGCTTCTCGAAAGGATTGTCAGTGAAGCTGGATGATGCATTGTGGGCATATAGAACAACATTTAAAACACCTATAGGTATGTCCCCTTATCAATTAGTTTATGGTAAGTCATGTCATTTGTCGCTCGAACTCGAGCACAAGGCCTGTTGGGCTTCCAAATTCCTGAACTACGATCTTTTGAAAGCTAGACAATCTCGAATGCTTCAACTCCATGAGTTGGAAGAGTTTAGGAACCAAGCGTATGAGAATCCCAAAGTTTATAAAGAAAAAACAAAAAAATGACATGATCAGAAGATCCAGAAAAAGGAATTTTGGGAGGGACAATTGGTTTTTCTGTTTAATTCCAGGTTGAAGTTGTTCCCTAGAAAGCTACAATCAAGATGGCCAGGACCGTTTGTGCTGCATAAGGTGTTTCCGCATGGAGCAATTGAACTAAAAAATCAAGCTAATGGAGGCACCTTCAAGGTCAATGGACAGAGGCTTAAGCCTTACTACCAGGGCCAAGAAGCTGGTCAAATCGATGAGGTTCATCTTACTGGATGAGATGAACGACCGTCGAGCCATGCGACGTTAAACGAAGCGCTTCGTGGGAGGAAACCCATGCGTTTATTTCTAACCTTTTGTATTTTTCTTGTTTTTGCTAGGAAAATTAGGCTTGCAATGCACTCACAAAAATCGTGAAGTCTCCCTAAGGAGCAGTGTTTTTGAGGTTACAGATGTATAATCAAGTGTACCCGAGAAAAAAATTGGAAAACATCGAAAAAAGGGAAAATGTGATAAAAAAAACAGGGGCCTGACACAGCCACCCGTGTCAGCTGACACGACCCGTGTCAGTTCATGAAGGATGATGAAAAAATAGTGGGAGTTGGAGCATTCCAATGGGCTGACACGACCCGTGTCAGGCCTACTAGAGGAATTAATTGAATTACACAATTTGAAGTGGGAATGTAGCATGCTGACACGGCCGCACGTGTCAGCTGACACGGCCCGTGTCAGGCATGCTGTATGTTGTTTCAAATTTTTTTTCCCTTCTCACATGGTGGGGCTCACACGACCTAAACCTCTTAACTACCCAATAAATCCCCATTAATCCCTCATCAACTCAGATTTTTAACCTCTTTTTCTCTCACCTTTCATCTTCTTCTTCCTTTCTTCACAAAAATACCACAAAACTCCATAACCAACCTTCCATAAAGCTTTAAAATTTCCACAACCCCTACATCAAAATCACATACTACCTTCACAAAAAGTGTTCACCTCTTCATCCTCTACATCATCCCACTATATTTTTCACTAACCCTAACATTTATTTTCGTGATTTTTCTTTGTGTTACAGGTACAACAATAAAAATGCCTCCCGGATGAGTGGTTAGAGGAAAACAATTGGATACCGAAACCTCAAGGTCGAGGGAAAGAGCAAGTCGGACGCCTAACGCGACCGACATTATTTTCGACGCACACGAACATGAGAAGCATTATGCATGCTACGTGAAGCGTAAAATTACGCCAACAAGGTACATATGTAGCAAAACTCTTTCTGAATTAGGGTTGAATATTGAGATAGATAGGATGTTTCATAGTCTAGGTATGTTGGAATTCATGCATTTAGAAACTCCAACGTATGAGCGCATAACGTTGGAGTTTTTAAGCACCGTTGAATTTCATTTAGAAAAAAGATGGACTGGTACTATGAAATATTTCTATGGCACAATGCGGTTTAGGAAGTTTAATACTAACCATGAGCTCATTGTGGAAGAGCTGAGAGGTATCCTCCGACTTCCACTGTATGGCCCCGGAGTTGTCCTGGAGACTTTTGATGCAAAAACATTTTGGATAGCTATTACAAGTAACATTGAGTATGTCTCAAAGGGTGCCAAGGCATCGGGGATTCAAAATGCATGTTTCAGGGGTGCACATAAAGGTTTATCTTACACTCTATTCGGGAGGGGAGATAGTACCGGAGTGGCCACTCAGAGGAAGTTATTCTTCTTGTATGTTATGGCAAACTCTGAAATGATAAGTGTAGTCGCGTTTACAGTGGACTATCTGGATAGAGTAAGAAGAGCAGCTCAAGGGGGAATTTATGTGGGAGGCATGATAATACAGATAGCTGAACACTTTGGCTATGACCCTGCTGCATTGGGTGACACACCTGTATCATGTAAAAGCAGACTAGATATGGCGGCCCTGGTCCAACAGGGTATGATTTCTATTACACCAAATCATTATGCTATAATGAGCCATAACAGGTTTGCAATTGCCCTTCCAACTCTTAATAAAGTTAATATTACTGATATGAATAACTGGATTTATGATAGTACCGTCCAAGATGAGGACGAGCACCTTGCTGACCCTTTGTCTACAGGAGAACATGAAGAGGAGGATGCTCCTGAGTTTGAGCATTTTGTCTCTGAGCAGTTTGTGCCATCACAGGAGGGACATATGTATCAAGGTGCGGGAAGATCATCCACTGTTGACGATAACTGGTCGTGGGTGCATGGTGAGATCGGGTATCTCCGGGCGAAGAAAACCTGACAGGCGGAAGAGAAAGCTCACCAAGGGGTGATCATGGATGACATGCACGCCATGATGCAACAGTTGATTGTTGCGCTTCCCTCCTCCTCAGTGAGGCTTTGTGAGTCCCCTCTCATGCTTGTTCTAAAACATTGAGGTCAATGTTTAGTTCAAGTGTGGGGGGTTTAATTTACTTTTTATTTGTTTATTTTTCAAAAAATTTATGATATTTCCCTTGTGTGCTGTTTTTATTTACTTGGTGTATTTTGCATTTATGTGTTACACATTGGTGTCATACCCCAAATTTGTCCTACCCGTATAACTTGCATTTGTATATCCATCCATCAACTGTTATCCAGAAAATTAAAAAATATATAAATCGTGAGGTTTGATTGAACTGAATCAAATTTCATTTGGGGTGCGATGAGTTAAGAATGAATGCAGTATGTGTTGGGGACTTTTTGTGTTAACCCAAACCTGGTGAGGCATGTTTTTTGTTCAAAGATCAATTCAGGATTCGATTTATTAGATTCATGGATTCAGGATTCAAGTTCAAGGTCAATGCAAGGGTGCTTTGGTTCAATAGCCTAATTCGTTCAAGATTCGAGAAGGGCTTATGATGGATTTTATTGTTGGGATTTGATTCAAAATTTTGGTCACTTGGCGTGAAAGTTCAATAAAGGTGTGTTCTAAATGAGAGAGTTTTCTTTTACCATACGTGGAAGTCAAAGTTCAAGAATATATGGAGGGTGTATTGATGATATTGAAGTCTATTCTTTTTTTTTTTTTCTATATCCTACTGAAAGAAGAATTCATGAATTAAATCAAAGGCCCATGGGGAAGCCCACCCTTATTATTAATTTCCATACAAATTTAATACAATTGGAAATTATGATAACAAATTGCAACAGAGCCTATCCAACTGAAACTAGGCCATGAGATAACTATTTCAACTGACTATAGCTTAAAGGGTGATGAGAATACAATCTGTATAAGCTACAAAAAGTTGGCTCATGATGTGAAGCCCGGGAGTGTCATACTCTGTGCAGATGGAACCATATCATTTATAGTTTTATCATGTGACAAAGAACAGGGTTTGGTTCGATGCCGCTGTGAGAATTCTGCTGTTCTAGGAGAGAGAAAGAATGTTAATCTGCCTGGAGTTGTAGTGGATCTCCCAACTTTAACTGAGAAAGACAAGGAAGATATAATGGTCTGGGGAGTTCCCAATAAAATTGACATGATTGCGCTTTCTTTTGTTCGAAAAGGTTCTGATTTGGTGCAAGTTCGGAAATTGCTAGGAAAACATGCTAAGAACATTCTTCTAATGTCAAAGGTTGAAAACCAAGAAGGGGTTGCAAACTTTGATGATATACTTGCAAATTCAGATGCATTTATGGTGGCACGTGGTGACCTTGGAATGGAAATTCCAATAGAGAAGATCTTTCTCGCACAGAAAGTGATGATTTATAAGTGCAATATCCAAGGAAAGCCGGTTGTTACTGCAACCCAGATGTTGGAATCAATGATCAAATCTCCCAGGCCAACCAGAGCTGAAGCTACTGATGTTGCCAATGCAGTTCTGGATGGAACAGACTGTGTGATGCTTAGTGGCGAGACAGCGGTTGGAGCTTATCCAGAACTTGCTGTTCGAACTATGGCTAAAATATGTGTTGAAGCTGAGAGCACCCTTGACTATGGAGACGTATTTAAAAGGATAATGCAGCACTCACCAGTGCCTATGAGTCCATTAGAGAGTCTAGCTTCTTCTGCTGTTAGAACAGCCAACTCAGCTAGAGCAGCTCTCATATTGGTTTTAACTCGAGGAGGGACTACTGCAAAGTTGGTGGCTAAATACAGGCCAGGCACACCAATTCTTTCTGTTGTCGTTCCTGAGCTTACGACTGATACCTTTGATTGGTCATGCAGTGATGAGTCCCCTGCAAGACATAGCTTGATATTCCGAGGATTGATTCCAATACTAAGTGCAGCCTCTGCTAGAGCTTCTCATGCTGAAACAACAGAAGATGCAATTGAATTTGCCCTTCAATGTGCCAAGACAAAAGGACTGTGCGTTAACGGGGATTCTGTTGTGGTTCTGCATCGCGTGGGCACTGCATCAATCATCAAAATCTTGACCGTGAAATGATCTCACAAAATTAAGTATTTATCTGTTTTTTGGGCAACATATTTTTATGATGGGAAATAATGAACTCATATATTATACCATCTCCAATCTACTTTGGATGCAAAACATCGATTATATGCTGATATTGGGGTTTCCCCAATATTACACGTCCCTGCATATCCCTGAATCTGAGCATGGCAAGCCACCAAGTATCATAACAGACGGCAATATTCAGTTGCTTTTCGAAATACAGGAAAAAATCTAGAGTTGGAAACGCAGCTGAATGCCTTCAGGGCTGCCTGTACTTGTTGCAGAGGAGGAAATGATAAAACCAATATTAAAGATTGTTCATTAGTTGATCTTGATCACCAGCATAATTTGGACCAAGAGGAATTTAACGCAGAGTCATCATTTGAGCAGAGACTTGATCAGTCAGATGCTGAGCATATGCCTTGTTCTACATGTTCAGAGCTAGATTATGAAAAATCAGACAGGAAACTCTCCGTCTCATTGTCAAAGTCAGGGCATCATAATGCTTTGGAGGTTGATGCTATGGACAAAATGCCTTGTGAAATATTTCATTCAGAGTCATCACTTGAGCCATCTAAGGAAGAGCATATGTTTGGTTCTACCTACAGGGCGTTAGAACCTGAAAAATCAGATGGGCAAGTCTCAGGATCACTATCAAACTCAGGAATTCCTAAGGCTTTTGAAGTTAATGCTGTGAGGCCCATTTAGGTTTTTATTAAGTCCATCACAAAGGCACCACAAACAAAAAAAAAAACAACCTGCAGCACTACACCAAATTTTCCCTACACAAGCAAAAACAGAAGGTACAGTCAGCCTAGACAGACAAAATTCAAAGGTAAGAAAATAGGCCAGAGACATATTCACAAAAATGGCAAAAACACCAATGACAGCAGTTTCACAGCAGGTTTTAACATCAAAAAGGAATAAAAGTAAACTATGGTAAAAAATACAACCATAATAGAGCAGAAATTTCAGAAGGTGTGGTAGAGATTGTTTGCTAAACCTAATTGATTGGATATATATAACAGCATTATTCACTCAGAAAAGGAACCCTAACAGCAAGAGGCAGCAGCTGCCTTTTTCTCACAACTCACCTTCATCATAACACAAGATATACATAAAGAATCAAGAAGAGAGGTTGGAGAGGGAACTTATCTGTTTACAGCATCTACAACTCGGTGGTGTCACTCTAGCTCTGTAAGTATTCTGTCGTCTTGTTCTTGTCTTTATAATCTTAAGCTTGTCTTTTGAATATTGTAAAAAGGGGAGATAACTGATACAACTCAGTGACTACCCTCATGATACCTACATATTTTCTTGACTTTTCTTCACAACACCACCACATCTTTTGAGGCAAAACCCACTGAACAACAAACCCAGTAAAACCACACAGCCAACGAGCATGAACCGAAAATAGCTACTCATTGTTATTTCAACTTCAAATCTCCATTAAACTAAACAAAGCCATCACAAATTTCATCAACAATAACCAACCCAGAACTCGCCATAAAAAAACCTATACAAACCTTCATAAAGCTTCAACTAGAGCACAAAATAAACCCAGATTTATCAACTTCCAAACCAAGACTCGCGATTCCTCATAATCAATATCTTCCCCCATCTTCTTTACAACCCAGTTTCAACAATCTCACCTCAAACCAGCTTCAAACCCAAATCTCCAAAGCTCACCTTCAACCTTCTTCACAAACTCCAAACAAACTTCAAACAACCCAAAAATACGTTCTTGAGCTCACAGATCTTCATCACCTCACGAATCTCCCATAAGCAACAATTACCCACAACCTATTTCTCATTGGTAACGGACACCGCTTCACCATCTTCCTCGTCTCACCCTTTCGGCTCCAAAACTTCACCTTCCACCGTTAAAACCCACACTCCTCAACAAACGAACAACATAAACCCCCAAAACAATCTAACCAAAACCAGAAGAGAGATTTGTGATGGAGGGAGTGACGGTAATCGAAACAGGGACAGAGAGAGAGAGACTTTGGAGATGAAGAGATTCAAACAGAAACGAAAGCGAGATTGAGAGAGAGCGACGAGCAAATCCCAGACCGAGTGAAGTAAGATTGAGTTGTTTTCCTCCGCAATTTGTGATATCTTCGCTGTTTCGTGGCTAGATGTTCATTGGGGTTTCATTCAGAGGGAGGATGAAGACCGCATTGTTGTCTTTTTGTTTCTAGAGAATTGTTTTATTCATTTATTTTTAATCTAAATTTGACAAATTTGTTTGGATTTGTGAATAAGAGGATCACCGTCCTTTTGTTTTTTTCTTAATTTTATTTGCTGCTTTTATTTTATTATTGTTATTCTTTTTCCTTTTTTTTTATTTTATGAATATTAATTCTGGTTTTATTATTATTATTATTATTATTATTATTATTATTAATATTATTATAACAGGAATATATGTTACTTTCTAAGTTTCATTTTATTTTTTTTAAAGCTTTAAAATTATTTTATATTGGAGTTTCGAGATTATTTTCTCTTAGAAGTTATTTTTATTTCTTTTTTTCATTAGGGCTTCTTATCTCATTTTGTACCGGTCGATGACGACACTTCCGTAAACCGTCATTAAGTCAAGCTACTGATAAATGACGTTGGATCTGAGACCACCTATTTTCTCTCTTCGTCACTTGTCCCGACTTGATCCAAAAACTTTGTCAAACAATTTTCACAATCAAATTATCTTTGTATTGAATTAAAAGAGGGGATTAAGTGTAGACTTTCTTCCTCTCCGAGTGTTGGGATGCCCACTGTAGTGAGGGTGGTTCTGACACTCGTTTTTCAATACGAAGACGCTTCCCGTCCATGTTCGAATCTCATCTCCTTAAAATCGATTCTTTGTGTTGAGCTAAAGAGAGGATTGGGTGTAGACCTCTTCTTCTTCGAGCATAGGGATGCCCACTGTAGTGAGGGTGATCTCGATGTTCGTCCGTCAATACAAAGACGCTTCCGACATTTCCTCATAAAAACCTCGGTCTCGTACCGAGTCCTCTTTCAAACCATATTAAGTTGATTTCTCTTTGTATCGAATCAAAAAGAGAGGGTTAGGTGTAGACCTCTTCCTCTCCGAATGTTGGGATGCCCACTGTAGTGAGGGTGGTCTGGATATTCGTCTTTCAATACGAAGACGCGACTTTATTCACCATCTCGTTTTCACAACTTTATCCCGCAACCCTTTTCACACCTAAAACCTCGGTCCTGTACCGAGTGCATTTTCAAATTCCTTTCATACAAAAACTTGAATGGTCGTGGAGTGGTTAGGCGTAGGCCTTCTCCTATCCCGAGTACTGACGTTTACCGTAGGGTTCCCCGTCACAAAAGTACTTACCATTCAAAACCAAAAATATCTTTAATAAGAGAACGGAGTTCTCTTTGCATTGAATTAAAGAGAGAGGATTAAGTGTAGTCTTTCTTCCTCTCCGAGTATTGGGATGCCCACTGTAGTGAGGGTGGTTTCGACACTCGTCTTTCAATACGAAGACGCTATGTTCGCCACACATTTTTACAACAAAAACTTTGAGATAAAGAATCGGGTACTACCTGTAGGGGTTACTATCCGAGGACCTATCTCGCCCCCTAAAAAACGATCCAATCAATCAAACGTGACTTCTTGCCCCGCGTGGCGAAAACTAATCAGTCTTTCAAAAAGGATATGTTACGTCCGTTCTACCGCAAACAGGTAACGCCTAAGTCTCCAACGAGCGAGCAGCAAAACACCTAACTGCTAGAATGCGCACGATAGCATCATCCATAAAAAAAAACATCAACACACCGTAGGCCGAACTACGGCTGCTCTGATTCTTTACTTTTTCAAGTAAAGATACGTAGGCACAAGGGCCACAATCCTTGCCGAGCACAATCCCCCTTATATCTGTAGTTCCCCGAACTACGTCGACTCTGACTTTCTCACATCTATTGAGAATACGTAGGCATAGGACTGCGAAGTCCTACCGAGTCTGTTCTTTCTCTTTTCCCCCGTTCTCTCTTTCCTCCTAACTTTCCTGTTTCTCACCCTTCTTTTACCCTGTGGAGCACTTCTTATAGCATAATGTTTAAGCAAATAAATTCACACATCGACAAACAAAAGGTTCCCATCGAGTACGATGGATGCGAGGGGTGCTAATACCTTCCCCTCGCATAACCGGCTTCCGAACCCGTTCTTGGTCGCGAGACCATCTTATCCATTTCTTTCTTAAGGTTTTCTCGATATTTTCCTTTCCCCTCATGGGATAAATAAAGTTCGGTGGCGACTCTTCTGTCCTTCCTTTTCGCCTCCCCGTCGTTGCGCGATGCATTTTTCGAGTAGCGACAGCTGGCGACTCTGCTGGGGACACCTAGCAAGCCAAGCCTATTTTGTTTATCGTATTTGTGTTTTATTTGCTTTATTTGTTTATGCTTTGATTCTCTAACCTGTTGGGTTTATTGGTTGGTTTGTGAGATAAAGTTTTCTACCCGAACTTTCGAGTATACACTAAGATTAGGAGGTGGTTTCTTTCTGATTTGCGAGACTTAGGACTCGTTGAGTTGGATCGAATCCCACCGCTCAGATGAGACCCCGTTGGAATGATTATGTCTTATGTGTAGTCGTAATGACGTCTTTATTTCCGACGTGGGAGTCCGCGACTCTGAGGACCTTTTGTAGAACCTTATTCCAAAGGTTGCTAGGACATGACTCTGTGTTCATCCTTTGAAGGGATTACCGTCTTACGAGTAGTCGTTATGATGGAAAACTTTCGAGGGCTAGTGCACGGGACTTTGTCTAAAGGCCTTTGGAATACCCTCTTATAAACCATTAGACAACCCACCCGATGGGAGAAATGTTTTGTGTTGTTTTGCAGGACCAGTGATCTTGATCTTGAGTTGTGCTCTTTATCATGTGCATTCATAAAACATTGCATTGCATATCATTTCTCGCATATCAAGGGACTTAAGAGACTGTGATTATCTCAGGTATTGGTGAATACAATGACTGACCAAAGAAAGCGAAGCACAAATTCCATCAAGTTTAGAGAACCAAAGCTGGAACTAATTCAAGACATTCTGACCGATGTGCCAAAAGCTATCAAGATCAACTTTCAGGGAAAGTATGGGAAACTGCTTGATCTCCTCCATTTTAGGGTCGACACTTGGGCTTTGTTCGCTATGGCTCAGTTCTATGATGCACCTCTCAGATGTTTCACTTTTCAAAACTATCAGTTGGCCCCTACTCTTGAGGAATATTCTCACATTTTGAACATCAAGATTAAGGATCAACCTATATACACAGGCTTGGAAGAAGAACCTAAACCTCCTGCCATTGCTCTTGCCCTACGTATGACCAAAGAGGAAGTCAAAGAGGGTCTAACCAGTAAAGGGGGCGTTCAGGGTTTTCCGTTGAAATTTCTGCTAGAAAAGGCTGCTCAATACAAGGTGGATGAAGATTGGGAAAAGTTCGGAATAAGCGTTGCTCTAATGATTTATGGGATTATCCTCTTTCCAAATGTGGACAATTTCATAGACATCACTGCCATCGTTCTCTTCATGCAGAAGAATCCTATCCCTACACTTCTTGCCGATGTTTATCACTCCATTCATTGGAGGAGTGAAAAGAAGGCGGGAATGATTCAATGCTGCTCTCACCTGCTGTACAAGTGGTATGTTTCTCATTTACCCAAGAAAGGGCCGTTCATGGAAAACAAGAAGAAATTAAAATGGTCTCAACGCATCATGTCTCTGGAAGCTAGTGATATTGCTTGGTACTCTCCTGAGTACTATGATGTGGAAATCATTTTCAGTTGTGGAGAATTCGGTAATGTACCTTTGATCGGTAGGGCCGGTTGTATTAATTATAACCCAATCATGGCATTACGTCAGTTGGGCTATGCTATGGAGGGCGAGCCCGAGGCAGAGAAGATTCAGAGTTTCTTTTTGCTAGCCACATCAGAGGACCCTGCGTTTGTCAGGAAGGTTGCTAAGGCTTGGGGTAAGATCCATACAAAGGGGCGAAAGGAGTTAAAAGCGAAGAATTGCGTGGCAAAGGAGCCATACAACCGGTGGTTACTAGCTAGAGTAGCTGAAAGGTCGTTACCATTTCCCTTAGAGCCCTCTATGCAAGAAGCACCTCCTGCTCCCACTCATGTGTCTATAGAAGAATATGAAAAATTGAAGCTAATAGTGGAGAGATTGACTAAGGAGAACCAGGACCTTCAGAATGAAGTCCACCAAGCAAAGGTGGAAAGTGGTCAGTACAAAAGAAAGGTGGAGTTTGAACAGGATCAAGCAGCTGAAAATAGCAAGAAGCTAAAATTAGAAACGGATCTGAGAGTCAGGTACCAACAGGGTTACGAAGGGGCTGATGCGTCATTAGCAACTCTCCGACAACGCTTAAAGGACACCAAAGCTTCTTGTGATAGGGCATGGCACTTCTTTGAGATAGCATCTGCCGAAAAGAAGGAAATCCGAGAGAATCTTGAGGCTGATATTGGGGATCTTGAAGAACGACTGAGAAATGCCTTGACCCTAGTGGAAAATGAACGAAGACTCAAAGAGGAGGCATTGAAAGACTCATATGTCACGTCTGACCTGTGGAATAACAAATGTCAAGAATTGGAAACTGCCCAAGAAACAGCCCTTTTGTGGAGGAATCGTTTCGAGGCTTTGCAACGAGATAGTGCGCAGTGGCTCGAGAAGGAGGCCCAGCTCAATGAGTTGCTAGACACCCATGTGGATTCCATTTGTTATTACCAGTCGACTCTAGATATGTGTCGTGCTAGATACAACAATCTGGTGGAGCATTGCAACCTCATGATCCGTGATATCCCATGGAGGTTGGAAAGCGCCATTCAAGACCTGGAAGGAAATGATATCCCCCCTTCTGTTCACCACTTTATCCAGCTCTGCGACCAAATGGTTAGGAGGTTCATGTTTGAGACGAAGAAACTTGAAGAACGTCTCCAAAAGAGAGAATTTTAGTCATTCAGTTATCTTTTGTAGCACGACTTGTAGTTACAGCTTATTCAGCTTTTGTCTGTATGAATTTTTCTAAAAAATTAATGAAAGATTGCTTTTGGTCCAAATTGTGCACTTCTTTATTATTCAGTCATGATTCTATGATACCAATGATAATCACAAGCCTCGAAAGTCTCTCGAGCATTTTGCATACGTTTGCGCATTTTGTTTCTGCATTTCCTACAGCCCGATCTTACACACCACCTACCCCTTTCAGAAAGAGTAAAGCAAGCTGACTTCACGGCATCGGTATAACACAAGGAATAGCCAGAAGAGAATCATGGATCAGATAGAGCAGGACCAGGCTGCTATGAGGAGCGAGATGCTAGGCATGAAAACGCAAATGAATCAGCTCATGGAGGTGATCCAGAATATGGCCAGAAGTCAAGAGGAGATGAGACAAGCAGCGGAGAGGAGCGCTAATCAGACTTTGGCTGGTGCAGTTCCCAATGCAAGTGGTGCAATTCCAATTCCTGTTGATGCCACCCCAACCCCTGTTGGGGCAATTCCTACTTCTGCGGGCGCCGTACCTATCAACACCGTCCCTCCGCCAGTCGGTACGACCCATCCTCATGGTACTACGATCCCAACACAAGTCCAGTACGATGATCATGAAGGTTTCTATGAGAATTCAGGTGAAGCATATGGACCACAGACCGCCGAATTAGAGAAGAAGTTTATTGCTTTACAGGAGATGGTGAAGACATTGCAAGGCCCCGATGTTTTGGGACTGGATGCCGCTGAAATATGTCTTGTACCCGGAGTTAAGATACCTCCAAAGTTTGTAATTCCAACCTTTGAGAAGTACAAGGGTAACAGTTGTCCCAAGACCCACATAAGGTCTTACTGTAGGAAGATGGCCGCCTATTCTGATGACGAGAAGCTACTAATCCATTTCTTTCAAGATAGCTTAACAGAGGCATCCCTAGAATGGTATATGCACCTTGAACGATCCAACGTAAGAAGCTGGAAAGAGTTGGCAGACGCTTTCGTGAAGCATTATCAGTATAATACCGACATGGCTCCGAATCGTATGCAGCTTCAGAATCTGACTCAGAAGCCGAATGAGTGTTTTAAGGACTTCGCGCAGAGATGGAGGGGAGTAGCTGCAAGGGTACAACCTCCACTGATGGAGAAAGAATTGACAGACCTATTCATGGGCACGCTACAAGGACCGATCTTTGAGCGGTTAGCATCCTCAACTTCCACGGTGTTTTCTGAACTTGTTATGGCTGGAGAGAGATTAGAGAGTTTCATGAAGGCGGGAAAAATTCAGAATGCAGGCGGATCTGCAAGCGGGGTCAAGAAGCCTTATCAGGGTTTCGTTAAGAAAAGGGAAGGCGAAACTAGTGCAGTGTTCACCAATGGAAGGAGAACTCACCAAGGTTATCACCACATTGCTACCATCGCTCCACAACAACCACTTTCTATTCCGGCAAGTCAGCCTGCGCCTCAGCAAAATCGACAACAACAACCCTATCAACCAAGACAAAATCAGTACCAAGGGCAGAGAAAGCCAGAAAGGAGGCTTGATCCAATTCCGTCCACTTACGCCAAATTGCTTCCGTTCTTGTTGAAAGCAGGTCTCGTTCAACTTAGGGAAATGAAAGATCCTCCAGCTGTTCTCCCCTACGGCTACGATGTGAATGCGAGATGCGAGTTCCACTCTGGCGCCCCGGGCCATAGCATCGAGAATTGTAAAGCTTTAAAATACATTGTGCAAAATCTTATCGACTCCAAAGCGATAAACTTTACCCGAAATACCCCGAACATCAAATCTAACCCAATGCCACCTCACCATTCAACAAACATGATTGAAGGCTCTAAGGGGATCCGATTAATTTCGGATATTGAGAAATTGAGGACCCCACTTTCCACTATTAAGGAGCAACTCTTGTTGAAAAACATTTACCCAGGATGTCCAATTGATTGCCATGTTTGCAGGGATGGATCTCAAGGATGCGCTGAGCTGAAGAGGGGCATACAAGGCCTGATTGAGCAGGGTGTATTAGTGGCAGAACAACTATCAAAGATTGAGGAAGTTGCTACTCTTGAAATTCCGTTCGAAACATTGGAGATACCATATGATGATGGATATGAGCTCTGGATCCCAGTTAACAATTCGAACCGCACACCATTGACCATACCGTGCGATGAGGAAGAATGGGACAACGTGTATGGACGTACTCCGATCCCACTACAAATCCCGTATGATTCAGTTCAGATACCTATGTCTCCACCGTCAATGAACCAGCTTGTCATTTCGACCCCATCTCCTTTTCCGTACGAAAGTACCAAAGCTGTACCTTGGTTATATGATGAAACTGTTTTTCTCAACGGACAGAAAGTGGCAGAGGAAGATGTGATGGAAGAAAAGAAGACTGTAGGGAACATCGTGGGAACCGGAGGCGTCACTAGAAGTGGTCGAATATTCGCTCCGATTGCACCTCCTGTCAACAGCAGTGACAATACAAGGAAAGGTACTGCCGTACCAAGCACCAGTGAACAGGGGCAGTCATCTAAACAGAAGGGCATCCCAAATGATGAAGCGGAGGAGTTTCTAAGGATCATTCAGAAAAGCGACTACAAAGTGATTGATCAGCTCAATCAAACGCCCTCAAAGATATCCATGCTGTCATTGTTAATGTGTTCAAAGGCCCATCAAGAAGCACTGCTGAAATTCTTGAAGGCAGCTCATGTGCCAGAGGAAATATCAGTAGTACAGTTTGAAGAAGTGGTGGGAAATATTGCATCAGGTCATATTTTGAGCTTTAATGATAGTGAATTACCTCCCGAAGGTAAAAATCATAACAAGGCCCTGCACATTACCATCGAATGTGTGGATGTTGTATTCTCTAGGGTGCTTGTTGACACTGGATCATCGCTGAATGTACTACCCAAAAGCTCGTTGTGCAAGCTGTCAATTGAAGGACTTGTGATGAAGCCAAGTCAAACCATTGTAAAAGCATTTGATGGAGCTAAGAGAACTGTGGTAGGCGAGGTCGACCTCCCGATCAAGATCGGACCTCATACTTTCATCATTACATTCTACGTAATGGATATATACCCCGCTTACAGTTGCCTTCTTGGTCGTCCGTGGATTCATTCCGCAGGCGCTGTAACTTCAACCTTGCATCAAAAGATCAAGTTTATGATTAACAATCAGATGGTCATCATTGAGGGTGAGGAAGATGTTCTTGTGAGCCATCTTGCCTCTTTCCGCTATGTGGAAGTAGGAAATGAGGTGCATGAGACACCGTTTCAAGCTTTTGAAGTGATCAATGTTGAAATGATTTACGAAAAGCCAGCATCTTCAATAGTGACTTGGAAGGACGCGAGGACGGTGATAGAGGAAGGACATCCGCGAGGATGGGGCAGGGTGTTGGAATTGCCCGTCAACAAAAATGGAGCTGGTCTAGGCTACAAGCAGAAGAATGCAACTGATAAGGGCAAAGAGCTTGCAACTCCGTTGGTTTTTACTAGTGGAGGCCACCTTGTCGATGGTCAAGTCATGTTTTTGGAAACTGAAGCCGAAGATCATGAAGAGCTGTGTATGGTGTATCCTAGGGCGCCTAATCAAACTTTGAACAATTGGAGAGTCATTGAAATCCCCGAAGTTACTCTAGTAGACGAGTAATTCCCTTTTATTTTACCTAAAAAAAAAAATCATATGCTCTGCCCAAGGCATATGGATCATGTTGTAGGGCCTTTTGCTTTTTAAAGCACAACTTATCATCAATAAATAAACTTTCGCATCCAATTACGCTCTCTTTCTTTCATTTTTACTTTTTTGCACATAAAATTATCTTTGAAAGACAATGTTTTGTTTTATTTTCCTTTTTCTGTTAACCTTTTCTAAAAATATAAAAAAAATAATAATAAAGCATGAAGTCATTCATCGTGCAGATCTTCCCTTGCTCCTGCCAATAACGACCCCGCTATGGTCCAATATGACTTTGATAACCCGATCTACCAAGCCGACGAAGACTGCGAGGAAGATTGTGATCTCCCAGAAGAGCTAGCTAGACTATTGAAGCAGGAGTCAAAGGTCATTCAGCCCTACCAAGAAGAGATCGAAGTCATCAACATGGGAACCGAAGAAGATGCCAAAGAAATCAAGATAGGCGCAGCTTTGGAGTCAGAGATTAAGTCAAAACTGATAATATTGCTTCGAGAGTATGTTGACGTTTTTGCTTGGTCTTACAAAGATATGCCCGGTCTAGATGAAGAGATTGTGATGCACAAACTACCTCTCAAGGAAGGCTGCCCGCCGGTGAAGCAAAAGTTGAGGAGAACAAAGCCAGAGATGTCTTTCAAGATCAAAGAAGAGGTACAAAAACAATTGGACGCTGGTTTCCTGGCAGTATCCAACTATCCGCAATGGATAGCGAATATTGTCCCAGTACCTAAAAAGGATGGGAAGGTGCGAATGTGTGTAGATTATAGAGACCTTAATAGGGCGAGTCCGAAAGATGACTTCCCTTTGCCACACATTGATGTGCTAGTAGACAACACAGCCCAATTTTCTGTATTCTCATTTATGGATGGCTTTTCGGGATATAACCAAATTAAGATGGCGCCCGAAGATATGGAAAAGACGACTTTCATCACTCCATGGGGAACTTTCTGTTACAAGGTTATGCCATTTGGACTCAAGAACGCAGGCGCAACATATCAGCGAGCAATGGTCACTCTTTTCCATGACATGATACATAAAGAGATTGAGTGTTATGTAGACGATATGATTGCGAAATCCCGGACTGAGGAAGAGCACCTTATCCACTTGGGAAAGCTATTCGCCCGGTTAAGGAAATTCCAGCTGAGACTAAATCCCAACAAATGCACTTTTGGTGTAAGATCTGGTAAATTGCTAGGTTTTATTGTGAGCCAGAAAGGGATTGAAGTCGATCCAGATAAGGTCAAAGCTATCCAGGAGATGCCGGCTCCCAAAACTGAAAAAGAGGTCCGAGGATTCCTTGGGAGGTTGAACTATATCGCCAGGTTCATATCCCATCTAACGGCCACTTGTGAGCCCATCTTCAAATTACTTCGGAAGGATCAAGCCGTGGTATGGAACGATAACTGTCAGAAAGCCTTCGAGAAGATAAAGGAATACCTACAAGAACCGCCGATCTTGATGCCTCCGGTGCCCGGACGACCCCTGATCATGTACCTGACTGTGTTAGAAGGATCCATGGGATGCGTATTGGGACAGCATGATGAAACCGGCAGGAAGGAGCATGCAATCTATTACCTCAGCAAGAAGTTTAATGATTGTGAAACGAGGTATTCGATGCTCGAGAAGACATGTTGCGCATTGGCTTGGGCAGCAAAACGTTTGAGACAATATATGCTCACCCATACGACTTTGTTGATCTCCAAAATGGATCCCGTCAAATACATATTCGAGAAGCCCGCTCTCACCGGGCGGGTAGCTCGTTGGCAAATGGTGTTAACAGAGTATGACATCCAGTATGTCACACAGAAAGCTATCAAAGGGAGTGTGCTCTCTGAATACCTTGCCCACCAACCTATGGACAACTACCAGTCTATGCGTTTCGATTTCCCCGACGAAGACGTCATGTTTGCCAGAGATTATGCCACACCAGATCCAAATGAGGGACCCGAACCAGGATCGCGATGGACGCTCGTGTTCGATGGTGCCGCGAATGCCAAAGGTTGTGGAATTGGGGCAATCATCACTTCTCCAACTGGCTTTCATCTGCCATTCACCGCCAGATTATGCTTTAAGTGTACTAACAACATGGCCGAATATGAAGCTTGTATTTTTGGAATTGAAGCTGCCATTGATAACAGAATCAAGATTCTAGAAGTCTATGGAGATTCCGCGCTTGTCATATGCCAGATTAAGGGGGAGTATGAAACACTGGACCTCAAGTTAATTCCCTACAGAGATCATGTTTTGAAGTTAGTCCCGTACTTTGATGAGATCACTTTCCATCACATTCCCAGAGGAGAAAATCAGTTGGCTGACGCTCTAGCAACACTAGCATCTATGTTTCAAGTCAAGTGGGAGAATGAGGCGCCATCCATCCGTTTAGAATATTTGGACGAACCCGCCTATTGCCTAGCGGCCGAGGAGGAGGAAGCTAAAACTGATAATCATCCTTGGTTCTATGATATCAAACGATACCTAGAGACACAAGAATATCCAGAAGGTGTAGCTATCACTGACAAGAAGTATCTCAGAAAGCTCTCCTCAAAGTTCTTCCTCAGTGGTGACGTGCTATACAAGCGAAATTACGATTCAGTTCTACTCAGATGCGTGGATAAACGCGAGGCAGAACGTATCATAAATGAGATGCATGAAGGATCTTTTGGGACACATGCTAGTGGTCACACTATGGTTAAAAAGATTTTGAGGGCGGGATACTATTGGATGACGATGGAAACGGATTGTTGTCTCCATGTCCAGTCATGCCACAAGTGCCAAATTTACGCAGACAAGGTCCATACTTCACCACTCCCTCTGAATGTTTTGACTTCGCCTTGGCCTTTCGCTATGTGGGGTATAGATGTAATCGGACGCATCGAGCCAACCGCTTCAAATGGGCACCGTTTTATCTTAGTGGCCATCGATTACTTTACCAAATGGGTAGAAGCGGCGTCCTATGCCAACGTCACTAAGCAAGTGGTGACTCGCTTCATCAAAAAAGAGATTATTTGTCGATATGGAATCCCGAACAAGATCATTACAGACAATGGATCAAACCTCAACAATAAGATGATGAAAGAGTTGTGTGAAAATTTCAAAATTGAACACCACAATTCAACACCTTATCGCCCTAAAATGAACGGAGCTGTTGAGGCGGCAAATAAGAACATTAAGAAAATCGTCCAGAAGATGGTGAAGACTTACAAAGATTGGCACGAGATGTTGCCGTTCGCGTTGCATGGCTACCGCACCTCAGTGCGCACTTCCACAGGGGCAACCCCGTTTTCTCTCGTATATGGCATGGAAGCAGTATTGCCCATTGAAGTAGAGATTCCCTCCTTAAGGATTTTAGCAGACGTCAAGCTAGATGAGGCCGAATGGATACAAGCCAGACTCGACCAACTCAATCTCATCGACGAGAAACGCATGACGGCCATCTGTCATGGACAATTATACCAAAAACGATTGAAAAGGGCCTTTGATAAGAAGGTTCGCCCACGACACATCCAAGCAGGAGATTTGGTGCTAAGGAAAATTCAGCCAACTCACGTCGATCCAAGGGGAAAATGGGCACCAAACTATGAGGGTCCGTATGTAGTAAAGAAGGTTTTCTCCGGAGGGGCCTTGATCCTGTCAACCATGGATGGAGACGATCTCTCATCCCCTGTGAATGCAGATGCAGTTAAAAAATATTATGCCTAAAAGATAGACCCGGTGGACCCAAAAAGAAAATCCACGCAAAAAATGGGCGTCCTGGTGGACCATAAAAATGGTTCAGGCAAAATTAGGGACTAAAAAAAAAAAAAAAAAAGAGAGAGTATCCTGATAGGCTGAAAACCTGAAAAGGCGGCCTAGGCAAAAGTTAGGGATTCAAAAAAGGGCAGAACTGCATCTTGAAAAGACGTGTGAATTATTCCTTGTAACCATCAAGCTCTTGACTGAGAAAGATCAATTTGATTCTGGCGCTCAAAAGCAAGGCGTGAAGGGTCTTCGGAGACATATGGGCTATAGCGGGTTTGAAACTTGGCAGGGACCATTTTCAACATTGTCTTAGTTTTTATTTTCTCGTTTAAAAGCAGTTACCTCTTTTAGGAATTGCCTCCTTTTGTAATTTTCCCATTTATGGGTTTTCATCAATAAAATTACTTTCATCAAAGCTTTTTTCTGTTTTTATTTACCGTTTGGTTGCAAGTTTCGTTTATTTGATGATAGGTTTTGCATATAATGACATTATGGTAAATTAGACTAAGGGATAACTTACCCTCTTGAGGTAACTAGAGGGTGACCATGACTCTAAGGAGTACGCAGGAACATCATTCTAAATCTTGTAACAACTTGACTAACAAAGGTCGTCAAACCCGGCAGAGCAGGCCATGAGCTGAAAATCTCAGCACATCCAAGTTCTTTATACATCATAAATAAGTGATGTCGGGAAGTCAGGCTTATCTCTCACTTTCCCACCACCAAAGTCCCATGTCAGCACCTATATTTCCATTGCCCGTCCGCAATCATGTGTATCATACGCATCGCATTCGACATCATAAGCATCTTGCTTCATAAGCATCCTGCATCATACACATACCTATGATTACATCATACTTTCCTCAGCCCTTGCATCTTCGCGCTCTAGCATTCGCATTTGCATTTCCATTTATGGAACATCATTATCATCAAGCATCCGCATATGCGAGCTCAGATCCAAGATCAAATTCTGAAGATTTTCTATATCATCATCAGCCCAGTCAGGGGCATCTTCCGCAAGACCGTGGGCATTCCCCGCAAACTTGTTCAACATCTATTGGGCAAATTCAAGAGCTTCAAAGCAATCATCAGCCCGGTCAGGGGCACTACCTGCAAAAATGTGGGTCCTCCACAAAAGTCAAGAGCTTCAAAGCAAAATTCAGCCCAAACCAGGGACATCTTTTCAAGGCCATGGGTGTATTGCGTGATGTTTTGCAACCTCGTGGTTAATCTGATCTTCAAATCAACAATCAGCCCAGGCAGGGAGGTCTTCAGTAAAGCCACGGGCGATCCCCAGTGCTTTGTCTCCAGCAGACTTGACTATCCATCTTCAGCGATAAGTGGCAATCTCTTCAGAGAAGCTTATCCATCTTCAGTGATAAGTGGCAATCTCTTCAGAGAAGCTTATCCATCTTCAGCGATAAGTGGCAATCTCTTCAGAGAAGCTTATCCATCTTCAGTGATAAGTGGCAATCTCTTCAGAGAAGCTTATCCATCTTCAGTGATAAGTGGCAATCTCTTCAGAGAAGCTTATCCATCTTCAGTGATAAGTGGCAATCTCTTCAGAGAAGCTTATCCATCTTCAGTGATAAGTGGCAATCTCTTCAGAGAAGCTTATCCATCTTCAGTGATAAGTGGCAATCTCTTCAGAGAAGCTTATCCATTTTCAGCGATAAGTGGCAATCTCTTCAGAGAAGCTTATCCATCTTCAGTGATAAGTGGCAATCTCTTCAGAGAAGCTTATCCATTTTCAGCGATAAGTGGCAATCTCTTCAGAGAAGCTTATCCATTTTCAGCGATAAGTGGCAATCTCTTCAGAGAAGCTTATCCATCTTCAGCGATAAGTGGCAATCTCTTCAGAGAAGCTTATCCATCTTCAGTGATAAGTGGCAATCTCTTCAGAGAAGCTTATCCATTTTCAGCGATAAGTGGCAATCTCTTCAGAGAAGCTTATCCATCTTCAGTGATAAGTGGCAATCTCTTCAGAGAAGCTTATCCATTTTCAGCGATAAGTGGCAATCTCTTCAGAGAAGCTTATCCATTTTCAGCGATAAGTGGCAATCTCTTCAGAGAAGCTTATCCATCTTCAGCGATAAGTGGCAATCTCTTCAGAGAAGCTTATCCATCTTCAGTGATAAGTGGCAATCTCTTCAGAGAAGCTTATCCATTTTCAGCGATAAGTGGCAATCTCTTCAGAGAAGCTTATCCATCTTCAGCGATAAGTGGCAATCTCTTCAGAGAAGCTTATACTCCTTACATCCTTTTGGTGTTAGGGTTGATTATGTTTTGCTCTATCATCATTTTGGAGGTAGTAGTTGTGTGTGTTTTATCCCACCATTCTTTTTGGTGATGATAACTTTTGCCGATTATTTACAGCTCACTCATGGGTTTACATTTTCCGGTATTTCAATTCCCAAGTACACCTTTTGTTTTCGGACAAATTCAGGGTCTTTCTTTATATCCAATTGACTTCTACCACGGGAGAATGAACGTTGCAGTAATTCGTTTCCCTAGCTTTAAGCCAATTAGATAGGGGCATCTGTCATACCCCAAATTTGTCCTACCCGTATAACTTGCATTTGTATATCCATCCATCAACTGTTATCCAGAAAATTAAAAAATATATAAATCGTGAGGTTTGATTGAACTGAATCAAATTTCATTTGGGGTGCGATGAGTTAAGAATGAATGCAGTATGTGTTGGGGACTTTTTGTGTTAACCCAAACCTGGTGAGGCATGTTTTTTGTTCAAAGATCAATTCAGGATTCGATTTATTAGATTCATGGATTCAGGATTCAAGTTCAAGGTCAATGCAAGGGTGCTTTGGTTCAATAGCCTAATTCGTTCAAGATTCGAGAAGGGCTTATGATGGATTTTATTGTTGGGATTTGATTCAAAATTTTGGTCACTTGGCGTGAAAGTTCAATAAAGGTGTGTTCTAAATGAGAGAGTTTTCTTTTACCATACGTGGAAGTCAAAGTTCAAGAATATATGGAGGGTGTATTGATGATATTGAAGTCTATTCTTTTTTTTTTTTTCTATATCCTACTGAAAGAAGAATTCATGAATTAAATCAAAGGCCCATGGGGAAGCCCACCCTTATTATTAATTTCCATACAAATTTAATACAATTGGAAATTATGATAACAAATTGCAACAGAGCCTATCCAACTGAAACTAGGCCATGAGATAACTATTTCAACTGACTATAGCTTAAAGGGTGATGAGAATACAATCTGTATAAGCTACAAAAAGTTGGCTCATGATGTGAAGCCCGGGAGTGTCATACTCTGTGCAGATGGAACCATATCATTTATAGTTTTATCATGTGACAAAGAACAGGGTTTGGTTCGATGCCGCTGTGAGAATTCTGCTGTTCTAGGAGAGAGAAAGAATGTTAATCTGCCTGGAGTTGTAGTGGATCTCCCAACTTTAACTGAGAAAGACAAGGAAGATATAATGGTCTGGGGAGTTCCCAATAAAATTGACATGATTGCGCTTTCTTTTGTTCGAAAAGGTTCTGATTTGGTGCAAGTTCGGAAATTGCTAGGAAAACATGCTAAGAACATTCTTCTAATGTCAAAGGTTGAAAACCAAGAAGGGGTTGCAAACTTTGATGATATACTTGCAAATTCAGATGCATTTATGGTGGCACGTGGTGACCTTGGAATGGAAATTCCAATAGAGAAGATCTTTCTCGCACAGAAAGTGATGATTTATAAGTGCAATATCCAAGGAAAGCCGGTTGTTACTGCAACCCAGATGTTGGAATCAATGATCAAATCTCCCAGGCCAACCAGAGCTGAAGCTACTGATGTTGCCAATGCAGTTCTGGATGGAACAGACTGTGTGATGCTTAGTGGCGAGACAGCGGTTGGAGCTTATCCAGAACTTGCTGTTCGAACTATGGCTAAAATATGTGTTGAAGCTGAGAGCACCCTTGACTATGGAGACGTATTTAAAAGGATAATGCAGCACTCACCAGTGCCTATGAGTCCATTAGAGAGTCTAGCTTCTTCTGCTGTTAGAACAGCCAACTCAGCTAGAGCAGCTCTCATATTGGTTTTAACTCGAGGAGGGACTACTGCAAAGTTGGTGGCTAAATACAGGCCAGGCACACCAATTCTTTCTGTTGTCGTTCCTGAGCTTACGACTGATACCTTTGATTGGTCATGCAGTGATGAGTCCCCTGCAAGACATAGCTTGATATTCCGAGGATTGATTCCAATACTAAGTGCAGCCTCTGCTAGAGCTTCTCATGCTGAAACAACAGAAGATGCAATTGAATTTGCCCTTCAATGTGCCAAGACAAAAGGACTGTGCGTTAACGGGGATTCTGTTGTGGTTCTGCATCGCGTGGGCACTGCATCAATCATCAAAATCTTGACCGTGAAATGATCTCACAAAATTAAGTATTTATCTGTTTTTTGGGCAACATATTTTTATGATGGGAAATAATGAACTCATATATTATACCATCTCCAATCTACTTTGGATGCAAAACATCGATTATATGCTGATATTGGGGTTTCCCCAATATTACACGTCCCTGCATATCCCTGAATCTGAGCATGGCAAGCCACCAAGTATCATAACAGACGGCAATATTCAGTTGCTTTTCGAAATACAGGAAAAAATCTAGAGTTGGAAACGCAGCTGAATGCCTTCAGGGCTGCCTGTACTTGTTGCAGAGGAGGAAATGATAAAACCAATATTAAAGATTGTTCATTAGTTGATCTTGATCACCAGCATAATTTGGACCAAGAGGAATTTAACGCAGAGTCATCATTTGAGCAGAGACTTGATCAGTCAGATGCTGAGCATATGCCTTGTTCTACATGTTCAGAGCTAGATTATGAAAAATCAGACAGGAAACTCTCCGTCTCATTGTCAAAGTCAGGGCATCATAATGCTTTGGAGGTTGATGCTATGGACAAAATGCCTTGTGAAATATTTCATTCAGAGTCATCACTTGAGCCATCTAAGGAAGAGCATATGTTTGGTTCTACCTACAGGGCGTTAGAACCTGAAAAATCAGATGGGCAAGTCTCAGGATCACTATCAAACTCAGGAATTCCTAAGGCTTTTGAAGTTAATGCTGTGAGGCCCATTTAGGTTTTTATTAAGTCCATCACAAAGGCACCACAAACAAAAAAAAAAACAACCTGCAGCACTACACCAAATTTTCCCTACACAAGCAAAAACAGAAGGTACAGTCAGCCTAGACAGACAAAATTCAAAGGTAAGAAAATAGGCCAGAGACATATTCACAAAAATGGCAAAAACACCAATGACAGCAGTTTCACAGCAGGTTTTAACATCAAAAAGGAATAAAAGTAAACTATGGTAAAAAATACAACCATAATAGAGCAGAAATTTCAGAAGGTGTGGTAGAGATTGTTTGCTAAACCTAATTGATTGGATATATATAACAGCATTATTCACTCAGAAAAGGAACCCTAACAGCAAGAGGCAGCAGCTGCCTTTTTCTCACAACTCACCTTCATCATAACACAAGATATACATAAAGAATCAAGAAGAGAGGTTGGAGAGGGAACTTATCTGTTTACAGCATCTACAACTCGGTGGTGTCACTCTAGCTCTGTAAGTATTCTGTCGTCTTGTTCTTGTCTTTATAATCTTAAGCTTGTCTTTTGAATATTGTAAAAAGGGGAGATAACTGATACAACTCAGTGACTACCCTCATGATACCTACATATTTTCTTGACTTTTCTTCACAACACCACCACATCTTTTGAGGCAAAACCCACTGAACAACAAACCCAGTAAAACCACACAGCCAACGAGCATGAACCGAAAATAGCTACTCATTGTTATTTCAACTTCAAATCTCCATTAAACTAAACAAAGCCATCACAAATTTCATCAACAATAACCAACCCAGAACTCGCCATAAAAAAACCTATACAAACCTTCATAAAGCTTCAACTAGAGCACAAAATAAACCCAGATTTATCAACTTCCAAACCAAGACTCGCGATTCCTCATAATCAATATCTTCCCCCATCTTCTTTACAACCCAGTTTCAACAATCTCACCTCAAACCAGCTTCAAACCCAAATCTCCAAAGCTCACCTTCAACCTTCTTCACAAACTCCAAACAAACTTCAAACAACCCAAAAATACGTTCTTGAGCTCACAGATCTTCATCACCTCACGAATCTCCCATAAGCAACAATTACCCACAACCTATTTCTCATTGGTAACGGACACCGCTTCACCATCTTCCTCGTCTCACCCTTTCGGCTCCAAAACTTCACCTTCCACCGTTAAAACCCACACTCCTCAACAAACGAACAACATAAACCCCCAAAACAATCTAACCAAAACCAGAAGAGAGATTTGTGATGGAGGGAGTGACGGTAATCGAAACAGGGACAGAGAGAGAGAGACTTTGGAGATGAAGAGATTCAAACAGAAACGAAAGCGAGATTGAGAGAGAGCGACGAGCAAATCCCAGACCGAGTGAAGTAAGATTGAGTTGTTTTCCTCCGCAATTTGTGATATCTTCGCTGTTTCGTGGCTAGATGTTCATTGGGGTTTCATTCAGAGGGAGGATGAAGACCGCATTGTTGTCTTTTTGTTTCTAGAGAATTGTTTTATTCATTTATTTTTAATCTAAATTTGACAAATTTGTTTGGATTTGTGAATAAGAGGATCACCGTCCTTTTGTTTTTTTCTTAATTTTATTTGCTGCTTTTATTTTATTATTGTTATTCTTTTTCCTTTTTTTTTATTTTATGAATATTAATTCTGGTTTTATTATTATTATTATTATTATTATTATTATTATTAATATTATTATAACAGGAATATATGTTACTTTCTAAGTTTCATTTTATTTTTTTTAAAGCTTTAAAATTATTTTATATTGGAGTTTCGAGATTATTTTCTCTTAGAAGTTATTTTTATTTCTTTTTTTCATTAGGGCTTCTTATCTCATTTTGTACCGGTCGATGACGACACTTCCGTAAACCGTCATTAAGTCAAGCTACTGATAAATGACGTTGGATCTGAGACCACCTATTTTCTCTCTTCGTCACTTGTCCCGACTTGATCCAAAAACTTTGTCAAACAATTTTCACAATCAAATTATCTTTGTATTGAATTAAAAGAGGGGATTAAGTGTAGACTTTCTTCCTCTCCGAGTGTTGGGATGCCCACTGTAGTGAGGGTGGTTCTGACACTCGTTTTTCAATACGAAGACGCTTCCCGTCCATGTTCGAATCTCATCTCCTTAAAATCGATTCTTTGTGTTGAGCTAAAGAGAGGATTGGGTGTAGACCTCTTCTTCTTCGAGCATAGGGATGCCCACTGTAGTGAGGGTGATCTCGATGTTCGTCCGTCAATACAAAGACGCTTCCGACATTTCCTCATAAAAACCTCGGTCTCGTACCGAGTCCTCTTTCAAACCATATTAAGTTGATTTCTCTTTGTATCGAATCAAAAAGAGAGGGTTAGGTGTAGACCTCTTCCTCTCCGAATGTTGGGATGCCCACTGTAGTGAGGGTGGTCTGGATATTCGTCTTTCAATACGAAGACGCGACTTTATTCACCATCTCGTTTTCACAACTTTATCCCGCAACCCTTTTCACACCTAAAACCTCGGTCCTGTACCGAGTGCATTTTCAAATTCCTTTCATACAAAAACTTGAATGGTCGTGGAGTGGTTAGGCGTAGGCCTTCTCCTATCCCGAGTACTGACGTTTACCGTAGGGTTCCCCGTCACAAAAGTACTTACCATTCAAAACCAAAAATATCTTTAATAAGAGAACGGAGTTCTCTTTGCATTGAATTAAAGAGAGAGGATTAAGTGTAGTCTTTCTTCCTCTCCGAGTATTGGGATGCCCACTGTAGTGAGGGTGGTTTCGACACTCGTCTTTCAATACGAAGACGCTATGTTCGCCACACATTTTTACAACAAAAACTTTGAGATAAAGAATCGGGTACTACCTGTAGGGGTTACTATCCGAGGACCTATCTCGCCCCCTAAAAAACGATCCAATCAATCAAACGTGACTTCTTGCCCCGCGTGGCGAAAACTAATCAGTCTTTCAAAAAGGATATGTTACGTCCGTTCTACCGCAAACAGGTAACGCCTAAGTCTCCAACGAGCGAGCAGCAAAACACCTAACTGCTAGAATGCGCACGATAGCATCATCCATAAAAAAAAACATCAACACACCGTAGGCCGAACTACGGCTGCTCTGATTCTTTACTTTTTCAAGTAAAGATACGTAGGCACAAGGGCCACAATCCTTGCCGAGCACAATCCCCCTTATATCTGTAGTTCCCCGAACTACGTCGACTCTGACTTTCTCACATCTATTGAGAATACGTAGGCATAGGACTGCGAAGTCCTACCGAGTCTGTTCTTTCTCTTTTCCCCCGTTCTCTCTTTCCTCCTAACTTTCCTGTTTCTCACCCTTCTTTTACCCTGTGGAGCACTTCTTATAGCATAATGTTTAAGCAAATAAATTCACACATCGACAAACAAAAGGTTCCCATCGAGTACGATGGATGCGAGGGGTGCTAATACCTTCCCCTCGCATAACCGGCTTCCGAACCCGTTCTTGGTCGCGAGACCATCTTATCCATTTCTTTCTTAAGGTTTTCTCGATATTTTCCTTTCCCCTCATGGGATAAATAAAGTTCGGTGGCGACTCTTCTGTCCTTCCTTTTCGCCTCCCCGTCGTTGCGCGATGCATTTTTCGAGTAGCGACAATTGGACACTTGTGTGCCGGATGAATAAAGATGCTTATAGTAAAGTGGATGAGAAGACACAACCTAGGCTTGATCTCCAAGAAAACCTCGGAAGTTGATACTGTTAAAATGGATGATTGGACGCGATTTCCCAATACAGGACTGATACAGGAGTACTTTAACCCGAGACAAAAATGATGCCACACCACACGAGAGGTACCTTGGAAACTGTCAGTATGCGAAACATGGTGAGGATTCTATAAAGCCAGACACTTTATCATTACGAGAGTATCAGGTTTGTCTTTGTCAGTCTTAGCTTACGTATTTGTCTGTTGGATTGTTTATATGCACACATCTACGCACTGAGGCACTTATTTTTGTTTAGCCCTGAGCCTTTCAAGCCAACCTTTATATGTTACCCCTTGTTAGCCCCTTCGAGCCATATTCCCATTTATTTGTTATCAACCACATCATATAACCTTAAGTCCAAACACTTCCTCACCATGCTCGGATAAGTGTTATCAATTTCTGATCTGTGTAAAATTATAAGTTTGGGGTTGGGACACTCGCATAAAAAGTAGGTAAGTGCTTTAGAAAAAAAAAGAGAATAATGGAAAAGCCATGAAAAAAATGAAAAAAATGTATATATGAAAGAAGGCACTTACCTAGAGAAGGATCCAATTCGAAAATAAATTGTAGAAAATACTCTCAAGGTTTCACTTGAGGAGAGGAACAAAAAGGAGAGAGAAAACTGGAAAATCCAAAAGTAAGTGTGTCAAACACCCTTGATTGTGAAAATCGAAAAGTACACGGTAATGAGAAAGATGACATTGCATCCGAGCCTATAAACCCTTTTGTTTTCCCTTTTCGTTTGTCTATTCCATCATGTCCCTAGCCCAGTTACAACCTGTAAAGCCCTCACAAAGTGTGTATTGTGTGCTTATGATAAGAAAATAGATGATATTCAAGCTTATGAGTCGACTTTGCATACTTTGATTTTTGAGTGTAAGTACTTTAACCCGAGAGATTTGGTGAGAGTGTAAAAAGTTGACAGGTGAGAAGGTACTTCGATATGGAAATGTGGTGGAACGTCAAAAATCGAGTGAGAAGGAAACTATTGAAAGGAACATTAAAGGTGAATCGTGAAAGATCTTGGCAGTATTGTGGTGAAATTATTGCAAATAATTCGGAGGTGACCTTGTTGTCTCGAGCATCACTTGAGGACAAGTAATGAGATAAGTTTGGGGGTTGTGATCGGTGACCAATTCTATGAGTTTTCGTCCATTTATTCAACATAAAGTCACAACAATTGGTAACACTTTCTTTCGCAATGTTGATGTTTATTATACTTTTCACATTTTCATTATCGCATTGTTTCTATAAGTAGTTTATGTTATATTTTGTGCATTTTATGCGTTTAGTGGTAGTATTGATGATTTCAGTGGCCTGACACGGGCCGTGTCAGGAGAAAGACAACTTGGGCGTATTGGAGAGAAATATAGGGAGCTGACACGGGTGCCCGTGTCAACAAGGCTGGTTGATAAAGTTGTGTTTGACATAGTCTTTACGAATCCTTAACACCCACGCCGATCATATGCCTGGTCCTAAGAAACCATCAATAGAGCTTAAGGAATTACCCAGGAATCTATGATATGAATTCTTAGATGTATAACTTAATCGTCTTGTTATAATTAGTGCAAATATAAGTAGTAACGAAACCAGTCAACTTTTAGAAGTCCTACAAAATATCCCGCAGCTCTAAGCTATACCATTTTTGACCTAAAGGGTATAAGTCCGTCTGTGTGTATGCATTAGATAATGCTAAAGGAATATTCTAAACCCTATAGAGAACACCAGAGAAGGATAAATCCTATAATGAGTTATGTGGTCAAGAGAGAAGTGATAAAATTACTTGAAGTTGGAAAAAACTACCAAATCTCTGATAGTAAGTGGGTGAGCCGTGTACATGTGGTACCTAAGAAAGGTGGTGTCACAGTTGTGCAGAATGGAAAAGGAGAATTAGTAGCGAAACATGTAATGGTTGGCGTATGTGCGTTGACTATAGAAAGCTAAACAAGGTAACCTGGAAGGACCATTTTCCCCTTCTATTCATAGATCAAATGCTTGAACGTTTAGCTAGACACTCTTACTTTTGCTACCTGGATGGATACTCAAACTTTTTCCAAATCCCTATTCACCCAGATGACCAAGAGAAAATAACCTTCACATGCCCCTATGGAACATTTGCCTACCGGCGAATGTTATTTAGGTTATGAAATACCCCTGCAACTTTCCAATGATGTATGATGTTGATATTCGTCGATTTCCTTGACGAGATCATGGAAGTTTTCATGGATAATTTCTCAGTGTGCGGATCCAGTTTTAAAAAATGCCTTTCCAACCTTGAGAGAATCCTAGAAAGATGTGTAGAAGTTAACCTAGTTTTAAACTGGGAGAAATGCTATTCTATGGTAAAAGAAGGTATAGTACTACAACACATAGTATTGAAGAGAGGCATTGAGGTTGACAAAGCTAAGATATAGATTATAGAAAACCTCCAACCACTATAAAAGATTAGGGAACTCCGAAGTTTTCTTGAACATGTCGGTTTCTATTGACGATTTATCAATGATTTCTCTAAGATTACTAAACCTTTAATTAGTCTCCTAATGAAAGACGTTGAATTCCTCTTCAACGAAAAATTTCTCGAATCATTCAATCACCTAAAACAAGCATTAATCTTTGATCCCATTATGCAACCACCAGATTGGAACCAACCGTTTGAGATCATGTGCGATGCAAGTGATTTTGCCGTTGGTGCTGTCTTGGGGCAGCATAAGGACAAGAGATTACACGTAATATATTATGCTAGCAGAACTTTAGATGCCGCCCATCTAAATTACACCACTACTGAAAAAGAACTTCTCACAATAATGTTTGCAATAGACAAATTCCTCTCCTATTTAGTCAGAGCCAAAATTGTAGTTTACACCGATCACGCTTCCATTCGATATCTTTTTAGCAAAAAGGATGTGAAACCTAGGTTGCTCCACTGGATCTTGTTGCTACGAGAATTCGACTTGGAAATCTGTGACAAAAAGGGCACTAAAAATATGGTGGCTGACCACCTGTCAAGGCTCGAATATCTAAAGCTCAATCTTTTACCTATAAATGATGATTTCACCTATGATTAATTAATAACATCTGTTAAGGAAAACCATGATGATGACCTAGACGAATTGGAAATGCATACTAAAAAGGCACTAGTTATGACAAACCTACCCTGGTACGCAGATTTTGTTAACTATCTAGCAGCCGATATCATACCTCTTGACTTAACATACCAACAGAAGAAGAAGTTCTTCCACAATTCCAAACAATTTTATTGTGACAAACCCATCCTCTTCAAAAGAGGCACCAACTATATATTTCGCTATTGTGTGCCTGAGGAGGAAGTAGAAAGTATTATAGCTCATTGCCACTCTGCACCCATTGGCGGACATGCAAGCACATCAAAAACGTGCGCCAAGATTCTTCAGGCAGGCCTTTAGTAGCTAACATTATGGTGCGACGTTCATGCTTACATAGTCAGATGTGACCGGTGTCAGTGCACTGGAAACATCTCGAGATGCAATGAGATGCCCTTAAGTAATCTCCAAGAAGTGGAAGTCTTTGATGTCTGGGGAATCGACTTTATGGGTCCTTTTCATCACCCATGGGAAACAACTATATTCTCGTAATTGTCGATTACATATCCAAATGGATCGAGGCTATTGCCTCACCTACTAATGACGCACGAGTAGTCATTAGGATGTTTAAGCACTACATATTCCCTAGATTTTGAGTTCCTCGGCTCGTCATAAGCGACGGAGGATCTCATTTCATCTCAAGAATTTTTGAAGACCTTTTAAATAAGTATGGTGTGAAACATAGAATAGCTACGCCCTATCATCCACAAACTAGTGGACAAGTAGAGGTGTCAAATAAGGAAATTAAATAGATCCTAGAGAAAACAATTTCTATCTCTAGGAATGATTGGTTCTCTAAGCTACAAGATGCATTGTTGGCTTATCAGACTGCTTATAAAACCCCTATAGGAACAACCCCATTTAAATTAGTCTATGGAAAATCATGTCACTTACCCTTCGAATTAGAACATAAGGCATATTGGGCGATAAAAGCCTTTAACATGGATTATCTCATGGCTGGTAACTGAAGGTGTGAGAAATACACAAGAGGGGGGGGGGGGGGGTTGAATTGGATATTTACTCTATTAAAATTTTTTCTCTTTTCTTCACTTGTTTCTTTCTATAAAGTTCTTTAAGATGCATTGTGGAAGCATATATAATAAAGCATAACACAAGTAAAGAACACAAGATATATCCTGGTTCACTTGAGCAACTCTCAAGCTAATCCAGTCCACCCGTCCAAGGTAATTTCGCCTCACTCAAGCAAGGACTTAATCCACTATAACCAAACTGATTACAGTTACACAAGCTAACTGCAGGTGACTAACAAATAGACAATGACACGTTCAGGGATCCCTTAGGATATAACGTTCATTGACACCTAATAGAACCCGATCAATTAAGATCTCCTATTAGTTACCACAAATGACAACTGTAACTTGTCATCTCAAGTATTCTGATCTTCACGAGATCACTTGAGGAGCCACTAATTCTAAAATGAATTTGTGTTGCCGAAGATTATATGAGTGCTTCTTGTCAAGCATACTACTCCTAATTAAGTACAAGGCAAGTATTGAGCAACAACTCCTTGCTTCCTAATACATAAACTAATCTAAGGATAAATCTCTATGAGATTATTAGAACAGTAGTTTCCATATTGCTTAAAAGCTTTCTTATGTGAGCACCGCGGCTTCTTAGCATAAAGCTTTTCTTGTTAATCAACTATGTTGCTAACTTCACTCGTCAGCATCATTGCTTTGTAACAAGTTGGCTTGCTTTGTAATGAGCTCACTCGCTAGCTAACTTGCTTTCCAACAAGCTAACATTTTAATGAATCAAATGTTCTTCTTTTATAGTGCATTCAAATGAGACGTTGTGAGAGTAGAGATGTCCATTCAAATATTCCAACGGTCATTTCCCAACGGATAGGATAAGCACGTGTTGGGTAGTACATCACTTCCTCTGTTCTTCTCTTGTAACGTTAATATATCATTTATCAGCTAGGACATATTAGCTTCTAGCTTTGGTTCTTCTGATGATGTATCAAATGAGTAGTTCAGAAACTACTTTGGTATGAAAGCTTCAGCATCGGTGTTGTTTAAGCACATGTTTATCAGATTTAATAGGAGCAGCTTATCTGATGAGTAATACGCCTTTGTCTAGGTGAATCTTCTTCTGACACAATCTTCAACTTCAGAATCTAGTCTTCAGCATTCCAAGATCTAAGTTTCCTCTGAAACAGTCTTGAGAATCTTCATGACTGATTCTTCAGAAATCATGTCTTTAGAATCTCCAGAGTCTTGATATTTAGAACAAGTCTTCAGAGTCTTTCTGCACTTGCTCTCCAGAGCCTTCAGCCTTCAGAACTTCAAGTCATCAGAGTCTTCAGAGTAGTTCTTCAGAGGACTATATCTTCAGAGTCTTGATCTTCAGAACCCTTAAGTCTTCAGAGTCTTTCTGCACTTGGTCTTCAGAGCCTTCAACCTTAAGAACTTCAAGTCATCAGAGTCTTCAACACTTAGTTTTTCAGAGGACTCACTCTTTGGAGACACTTGTTAGGTTCCAGATCAGATGCACTTCTCAGAATAGAATCCATAGGAGCATTGCAACTGCAATACCCAAAATCCTTGGATCTTTCTGATCGTGACCAGATACAGATGCATAATTGCTTCTTCAATATGCTTTGTTTTCTTTCAGATCAGATGCACTACTCAAAGCAGAATCCCCAGGAGCATTGCAACTGCAATATCCAGCATCCTTGGAACTTTCTGATCGTGAACAGATACAGATACAAACTTTCTTCTTTAATAAGCGCTCTATGTCACGTCACACATAGTAACTTTCGTATTGTATTAGCTGCACACGTTGATGTTGTTTGTTTGATCTTATATATTTAATTATCATGATCTGCACACAACAAACATTAGAACATAAAATGGTTCTTTCACAAATACTTAATTGTTATCATCAAAACATAGAGATAATCCTGTAGAGACAAATCTTGCTCTTACAATCTCCCCCTTTTTTATGATGACAAAAACATGTATTTTGATAGAACATTTTATACAGGGTAATCACCAAGCATAACATATTTAGAGTTTCGAGCAACAACTCCCCCTGAATGTGTTAACCTCAAAATTTCATTTTTGCTTGTTCAGAGACTTACTTTGATCCCAAGACTCACAAAATAGAAATTTTGATATAATATAATAGAATAGAAGGAATGCTTCCCTATGGCCTATTAGAGCGTAAGTCTTTAGCATCTGGACTTGTTCAGCAGAACTCCATCTTCAGATCTTTAGGACTTGTTTTCTTTAGACACTGTATTAGATCCATATGACTTCAGAGCCTTCTGAAGCATTTACTACTGTTTATTAGACCATCTATGGCATCAGAAGCAGAACTAGTTTTTCAGATGAGAAACTCCCTCTGAGTTTCAGACTGGGTGAAAATCAAATATCCTGACTTATGAACCTTTCTGGGTGAACTCCCCTGGCTACAATAGGTCAGATATTTGGATCTTCTGAGCTTGATACAGTCTTGATTCTTGGTCTCTTGAATCTAATTGATTTTGAGTCTGAAACCAATTCTTGTTTCTATTCTGATTTCTGATTCTTTTGACCTGTTCAGAGAATGCCTAGTGAACTTGTTCATAGTTCCTCGGTGAAACATCAAGCACACAGTTAATAATAAACGCAGTTTATATCAGAATTGATGTTTGCATTCTCTTCACTTTAGGTTATATCAAAATATTATCTTTCTCCCCCTTTTTGACATCATCAAAAAGGTGTGAGTTTTCATTATAAAAAAACACTCATTAAAAACATATTATGTTTCTCCCCTTTAGGATTTAAATCATATTCTATTTATATGAATTAAATAAAAATTAAGTACCTCATTCTTAGAGGATGACATCTTTTCCATATTTCATCTTCTATTTCTCCCCAGATTCTTGGAGGGTGACATCTTTCCCAGAGTTTGTTGAAGCAAGCTCTGACGAGAGTTGTTGACAAGTTTATGTTCATCAAAGCTTTCTGAGAAAACTTGTTGTTCTTCCTTCATAGCTTGTTGATCTCCTCTAATCTTACTAATGACATGTTCTAAACGTACAAAACTAGTTTCATAAGAATAACCAACTCCAGCAACTTGCTTAGCCTTCTTTGCATCTTCAGCTTCTTGTGCCAATTCTGGCAATTTCTCTTCTGGAATCTTCTTCTGAATGATTCTTTATCTGAGTGCTTTCCATTCTGTGTTTTATCTTTCTTTCTTTTTTTTGCTGTAATCTCCATCTGAGTCATATTGACTTCTTCAGCTTCCTTTCTAATGGATAATAGACGCACATCTTCTCTGATGTTGTTTCAACTTGATCAATAGTTATGAATTCCAAATTCTTCCTTTGGTCTTCATGTTTTGATCTCCCATCTTCTGTCTTCACAACTGATCATGCCTTTTTATTTTCCAGATGACTTGTTTCCAAATGAACACTAGTTTATGAGCTGAGGAAACTTGCTGACATCTTGCATTATAGAACTTATCCTTTGAATAGACGTAGTTGATTATCACAAACTATCATCAAACCAAGATGTATTTCTAGCATCTATTTGAATGACAATCTTGCTCTTTATCAACCAGCATCAGATCATCTGATGGTGACTTCTTCTGCTAGAATTCTATTACCAATTGAAGGTGTGAGAAATTCTCCTAATCCACCTTTGGTTTCTGATTCCAAGCTTGTTATCAAATCAATCATGACTTGAATCTTAGCAACAATGCTTTAATTTAGAATACTTGATACCAATTAGGACTTCCAGAAACAATATGCATCATGATAGATACTAATTGCATTCAGTTCTGAGTAATCATTCTGACTACTGTATAGAATGCTTTCATTCTTCATGGTTACATTCATTTCTTTTTGAAGTTTGTTTTATCTTCAATATATGTACTAGATTTTGAAGAACTAGAACGTTAGATACTTCTTTCCACCAGATAATTTCTTTGTGATTTTCCTTCAGAAAGCTTCAAAGCTTCTGCTTTATCTTCTAGAAAGATTCTCTACTTTGATGTTCAGTCTTTGCCCAGAAGCGCTTCATCAACAGATGTAAGCTCAATTAATGACATCAAGCCCATAGGTGTTTCTTCAGAGGGTTTGATATGGTTCAGATACTAGATTTCATTGATTTCCACAATAGATTCTTCAGACTGTGAAGTTACAACTTTACACAGCTTGATCAGCATCTATTGAGTGAACAAGTATGGAAATTATTCCTTGCATCAGATCCTCTAATGAATTTCTATTTCTCCCCTTATCAGAGTAATCTTCAGATCTTCTGATGAAGTTCCAGAGTAAGCTTCAGATCTATGCAGCTTAACCCTAGCGAATGTTTCAGTAAACTGTTCATCCAGAGGAACACTTCAGATCAGAGCAGATCTTCGTTCTTCAGATGTCCTTGTTATCCAGATGTAAGCTTTGTTGCTGATGCTTCATCGCCATGCAAAATCTGATTCTTAGAGTGTAGCTGCAACCTTTGAGATAAGTGTGCTCAGAGTCTTCTATAGAGTTGCATCTCATTAAACATTCAGAATCTTCTGCAGCTTCGCTTCCTAAGAGTCCTTTGTAGCTTCTGTAGCTTGCCTCTGTAGCTTCGCTTCTGAGGCTTGACTTCTGTAGCCTTGCTTCTGAGTCTTCTGAAGCTTCTGAATCTTTACACTCTTCGCTCAGAGTCATCAACTAAAAATCAAGTTCAGCAGAGGAGGTTTCTTTGACAAGGTTTTCTTTTCTTTTCCCAGAGTGCTTATTTCAGCTTTTTCCTGCAAACACTTAGCAAACTCCTTTCCAAGTGAAGTATTTGGTTCCAAAGAAAAATATCATCAACATAACTCTGACAGATTAAAATATCTTTCTTAATTGATTTATGAAAAAGAGTAGTATCAATCTTTCCTCTGACAAAATTATTTTCCAGAAGAAAATTACTCAGCCTTTCATACCAAGCTCTGGGAGCTTGTTTTAGGCTATAGAATGATTTCTTTAATTTATAGAACGTGTTCTGGAAATCTTTCATTTTTAAAACCAAGAGGTTGATGAACACATACTTCTTCTTCAATAAAACCATTTAAGAAAGTATTTTTAATATTCATCTGAATTAGATTGATGTTATTCTGAGCAACAGAGGAATTTAACAAGAGTATGAATTCTAACCTTGCCACAGAAGCATATGTCTCTGTGTAGTCAAAAACCTTCTTGCTGACTAGCCTTGAGAATTGAGAAAGAATCCTGTTCTTCTGGGATCATCCTCCTTACCAATAAGCATCTCCTCTGGAAGAGAAGATTTGATTCTGGAGGATCCTTTCAGAGTTGTTTCTTCAGAAGCAGCTAATGGAGATGCATCTGGGGTAGCTTCTGAATCTATAGCTGGAACAGTGTTTGCCTCTGATTCTTCAGAATTTGTGAGACGAACCAGTAACAACATCTGAAGTAAGATCTTCTGAATAACTCTTCTGAGCTGATCTCATATCCTTTGGTTGCGTTCTGCAATATCTTCATCAACACATCATCCATCTGATTTCTGAGAGACATCTTCAGAGCACAAATATTCTGATATTCATGATTTAGAGCATCTAACTTCCATCAGGCTTCATCTTCTGATTTTGTTAGCATGACTCAAATGCAGATCCAGTCTTGATACAATTATCATCAAACTTAGATGCATCATATGACACATTCTAAATGAAAATTTTGTTCTTACAATGCTGAGCTAACTCGTACAAAGTTATTTCAACCAGAGTTGATAGAACATTTGCTTCTGAAAAGAATGTCAACTGACTTATTCATTATGAACAACACCAGTGACTTAAATTCTTTTAAGAACAGATTGAATGACTTCTGTCATTGTATCTTTCTGAACAGCTTGACTTCAGGATCCAATCATTATGAACTTCTGAGAAAGAATGGCTGATAACATCTGACCAATTTCAGTTTGTTCAACTAAGATAACATCTCAAGTTAACAGAAATTAATGGTCCATGCTACTTCAAATAAGATCTTCAGAATTTATCTGTCATCATAATCCAGATGAGTTAATGAATTGCCTTTCTTGAAACCTCTGCAGAATTCTTTAAAACTCTTCAGAGAAAGCATCTTTCAAATGCCTTGAATTAGAAAATTCATTTCTTCAAGATTTGAACATTTCTCTGAACTTGCCCTTTTTCCGCAGACTTCAATCTGACGTTCTGATGAATAAACTTCATTAGCCAGCGATATATCTTTTCTTACTCAAGATAAATCCCAATGAGCTTTTCATGAGAAAGTCAAAAGTGGATTAACCCGTTACTTGAAAACATATCATACTTACAGGAATTAATCTTTAGCAATCAAGATTTCTTGCTTTCTGATGATTTGATCTTTTTGAGCGAATACGTTGTATATCCAAACGTATTACAAGATAAGCATTCAATAGAAAACTTCTTATCTGATGAATCTTTCTTGTCAGCTGATTCTTCAATCTTCTTCCAAGCTCTAGTGGAAAAGATTTATTGTAGAAAATATTCAAACTTCAAACTGAATCAGTGACTTGCTCAAAATAACCCATTTGATTACAATTTAAGTACTCATCTTCATCAAAAACTGATATTTGACTGAAATTGTAAGAGAAGTGAAAAATCCCCAAGAGTATTTCTTCACACAACTTATAGATCTTTATCTGACACTGTTAGGTGTTTGATATCCATCAATAACAGAACCAGGCTTTGATACCAACTGAAGATGTGAGAAATACACAAGAAAGGGGGGGTTTGAATTGGGTATTTACTCTATTAAAACTTTTTCTCTTTTCTTCACTTGTTGCTTTCTATAGATTTCTTTAAGATGCATTGCAGAAGCATATATAATAAAGCATAACACAAGTAAAGAACACAAGATATATCCTGGTTCACATGAGCAACTCTCAAGCTAATTCAGTCCACCCTTCCAAGGTGATTTCGCCTCACTCAAGCAAGGACTTAATCCACTATAACCAAACTGATTACAGTTGCACAAGCTAACTGCAGGTGACTAACAAATAGACAATGACACGTTCAGGGATCCCTTAGGATATAACGTTCATTGACACCTAATAGATTCCGATCAATTAAGATCTCCTATTAGTTACCACAAATGACAACCGTCACTTGTCATCTTAAGTATTCTGATCTTCACGAGATCACTTGAGGAGCCACTTATTCTAAAATGAATTTGTGTTGCCGGAGATTACATGAGTGCTTCTTGTCAAGCATATTACTCCTAATTAAGTACAAGGCAAGTATTGAGCAACAACTCCTTGCTTCCTAATACATAAATAATCTAAGGATAAATCTCTATGAGATTATTAGAACAATAGTTTCCATATTGCTTAAAAGCTTTCTTATGTGAGCACTGCGGCTTCTTAGCATAAAGCTTTTCTTGTTAATCAACTATGTTGCTAACTTCACTCGTCAGCATCATTGCTTTGTAACAAGTTGGCTTGCTTTGTAATGAGCTCACTCGCTAGCTAACTTGCTTTCCAACAAGCTAACATTTTAATGAATCAAATGTTCTTCTTTTATAGTGCATTCAAATGAGACGTTGTGAGGGTAGAGATGTCCATTCAAATATTCCAATGGTCATTTCCCAACGGATAGGATAAACACGTGTTGGGTAGTACATCACTTCCTCTGTTCTTCTCTTGTAACGTTAATATATCATTTATCAGCTAGGACATATTAGCTTCTGGCTTTGGTTCTTCTGATGATGTATCAAATGAGTAGTTCAGAAACTACTTTGGTATGAAAGCTTCAGCATCGGTGTTGTTTAAGCACATGTTTATCAGATTTAATAGGAGCAGCTTATCTGATGAGTAATACGCCTTTGTCTAGGTGAATCTTCTTCTGACACAATCTTCAACTTCAGAATCTAGTCTTCAGCATTCTAAGATCTAAGTTTCCTCTGAAACAGTCTTGAGAATCTTCATGACTGATTCTTCAGAAATCATGTCTTTAGAATCTCCAGAGTCTTGATATTTAGAACAAGTCTTCAGAGTCTTTCTGCACTTGCTCTCCAGAGCCTTCAGCCTTCAGAACTTCAAGTCATCAGAGTCTTCAGAGTAGTTCTTCAGAGGACTATATCTTCAGAGTCTTGATCTTCAGAACCCTTAAGTCTTCAGAGTCTTTCTGCACTTGGTCTTCAGAGCCTTCAGCCTTCAGAACTTCAAGTCATCAGAGTCTTCAGCACTTATTTCTTTAGAGGACTCACTCTTTGGAGATGCTTGTTAGCTTCCAGATCAGATGCACTTCTCAGAACAGAATCCACATGAGCATTGCAACTGCAATATCCAGCATCCTTGGATCTTTCTGATCGTGACCAGATACAGATGCATACTTGCTTCTTCAATATGCTTTGTTTGCTTTCAGATCAAATGCACTACTCAAAGCAGAATCCACAGGAGCATTGCAACTGCAATATCCATCATCCTTGGAACTTTCTGATTGTGAACAGATACAGAGGCAAACATACTTCTTTAATAAGCGCTCTATGTCACGTCACACATAGTAACTTTCGTATTGTATTGGCTGCACACATTGATGTTGTTTGTTTGATCTTATATATTTAATTATCATGATCTGCACATAATAAACATTAGAACATAAAATGGTTCTTTCACAAATACTTAATTGTTATCATCAAAACATAGAGATAATCCTGTAGAGATAAATCTTGCTCTTACAGTAACAAGCGCATACTTGATATCCACAAGCTAGAGGAACTCCGTCGCGATGCTTATGAGAATACTATATAATATATAAAGAACAAACTAAGGCATGTCATGATAAAAGGATAGCTAGAAAAGAATTCAAATTAGGTGATCCCGTACTTTTATTCAACTCCAAATTACGACTTTTTTTTAGGTAAATTACGTTCCATATGGTCTGGTCTGTATGAAGTCACCAAAGTCATAAAATTGGATGCAATTGAATTTAGAAACCAGTTATCTAGTCCTTTCATTGTGAACGGGAAACAAATAAAACATTATAATGGTGGAGATGTTCCTTCATACTATTCTGGCCAAACTTTGATAGAACTGCCCCTTGTTACGTCAACAACGTGAATTAAAACAATCGTCGAGCTTCTGACATTAAACAAAATGTTGCGTGGGAAGCAACCCACGGTCTATTTTATGTTATTGCATGTTTTCCATTTAACAAATGGTGAATTACTTAATTATTTATATTCTTACAGGACTGACTTGTTTAATGTTTACATTTCAGGTTTCAGATCTCTTGGCTCTCCATTCACACTAACTATATTTTTAGGATGCAGAGTTTCGATGATATGCACGTACAGTTCAGGAATGAAGCCCAGAGGAAGCGCTATGTGGTCCTATCTGAGCGACCTATGTTACCCACGAGATACCCTGACCCCACTTACATGGAAGCCCTCAGGCTTGAAGCCAGTGTCAGATACCTATGTCATCAACTCCAATAGGATGAATACTCTGAAGCCATGAATGTCACTTGCCATAACTTGACCCTAGAATTATTGAGTTCACTTAACTATAAGCTTTACCATTTTCATGGTTTCAATGGAGGATTAATTACTTTCAGATTATTTAGTCATGAATACAGGTTTACCCACAAAGAGTTTTCTAACCTTCTGGGATTTCAGATCGGCGTAGATGTTGGGTTTGAAGTACCTAATTGTAATTTTATGTAAGACGAGATTGACACTTTCTGGAGTGATATTACAAGTGGAGGCATCCCTGACCCATCCACCCAACTTTCCAATCGTATCCATAACCCTACTTTTAGATACTTTCAGATGATATTGTCTCAAACAATTATTGGAAGGAGTGAACATTGTGAGCCTGTTAGTGTGGATGAGATTTTCATTCTCTTTTGCACCACCTAGTCCTGTTCTATCGATTTTGGAACTTTCCTTATAGAGAACTTACATTGTATTTTCAAATCAACTGAAGGACCTATACATGTAGGAGGAACAGTGACCCACATCACATATGCATTAGGCCTCCCGAACTGAATCTCTAACATCACTCATTATTGTGGCTACACCCTTATTAACTTGAACCATTTTTTAGACTACGGCCTGGTGCGAAGAGTCTTCTTTAGCACTGGACATTACAAATTACTAATCAATGATGAAATGGTCTACCACTTTGCTTTACCACACCTGGGAAGAACCAATATCTATAAGAAAGAAAACTGGACCTATGCCTTAGAAGACCAAGGAGAAACCCCACCAAGACCCACCACACCTCCAGTTCTAGAATACCATCCTCAACCCCCTCAAAAAGGTTCACAATGTTTTCCTCGAATGTTAATTTACAGAGGCATAACTTTGACCATGAGCTCATTGCCATGCGTCAGGAGATGATTTCTCTTTGTGAAAGACTTACTGATCTTACTTTACAGATGGACGTGGCTGATGCCACTCATGCCTCAAAGACAAACTTACTTTACCAGAAGATCTACAGTCTTCATCATCAGCTTGTAGAAGTCTGAGCATCCTGCCCTCATCAGGACTAGGGTGGTCGATGCCATCCTCTTTAGAAGATGCTCTGTCAGTCTCTTTCACCTTAGACGCATTGGAAAAATTGAGGACATTGCTTACTTTATGTGTGAGGGAGGATTTATTGCTTTAAATTATTTATCTGATTCACCGTCATTAGACTCAGTTTTTCTCGTCATTAGATTCATTTTAATTTCACATTAAATTTATTCCTTCCGTCAATTTTTTTCCTGTCAGTTAAATTTATTTTCATTATCAACGACATTAATTTTTTTCTCTCAAACATTATTTCATTCATTCATTATTTCTATTCATTATTTATATTTATATTTATTATTTATTTTTTCGACCAAATCATTTTCCCGACTCTATGCTAGTGTTATTACTAACCCACATGTATTCGTCAATCTATTTATTCAATGTTGAAATTGTAGCATGCAAAATCCCCCAAAATGAGGCATATACACCTCCAGAAGTGCACCAAATACCCCCAAGGCCCAGGACCCGTGACTAAGGCCCATCAGCCAACCCACCAAAGATGGCGTTCGCCATCGAGGGGTGGCGCCCGCCACGAGTACTGAAGGTAGAATTACGAGACAGGAGATAAAATCTTCAATTTTTCCCCATTTTTAACCTACCTTCTTCATCTCCAACTCACTATTTTCCCCCATTGATCCGCATAAAATCCCACTTGCATACAATCACACTCAGTAACTCAAAAACCCATTATATCCACCATTAATCCATCCTTCCTCCACTTAAAAAACCCCATTTCCAACTCTAAATCCCCAAAACCCCATCTCTTAGAATTTCACATAATACCCCACTTTTCTTCACACAATTAACAACAATGGTAGGAATGGGAGATAGTAGAGTTGTTTTCCACGAAGGAAGGAATGGTACGACCCAAAAGAGGAAGTTCGAAGAGTTGCTGACTCGCGAAGTTTTCATCACATGGTATGTTGACGACTCTTGCTTGTATAGTCTAGGAATTTACAACTGTGTTTATTACTTGCTAGGGAACTTAGGTCTGCAAGACCTGTTCAGCCGTAAAGAACCGACATATGCGAGTTTGACTCGAAAACTTTTAAGTTCACTTATTTACTCTATTAGTCCTAATAGTGCAAGAACTGGAGGCACAGTTGACTTCCGCATGTTTAATGTGAATACCATTACACCACTGACAAGCTTATAGGAATGTTGGGATTTCCCTACGGGCAAGGTGTTTTATGTGAGGCCCTGATAGATACTAACTGGGAAGTTGAGGCAAGTCAGTTTTGGAGAGAACTAACATGCCACACCACTAATTCTTTTGAAGGAAATGTGGCCTCTGATATTCACAAGCCGACCATCCGTGTTTTTCGCCAAATATTAGCAGATACTATTTTCAGCCGAGAAAATTATGATAAATTAAATGCCAAGAAGTTTCTTTATTTACAGGCAGCACTTACACAAAGGCCACTGAATTCAGCCTCTTTCATGATTGCTCACATGTGTGTCGTTGTGAAAAAATAAAGGGGCCATGTCCTTTGGAGGGTTGATTACCTCTATTGCCCGCGCTCTTAGGCTCGACACTGAGCTCGTGACTTTGAAACTGTTAGCACCCCGCACCTTTGACATGAAATTCTTAAGAAATATGTGGTTGTGCAAAGTTAGAAGATAAGGAGGTCACCACCTCATGGTTCGCAATGTTGCAATACAAAGTGTTGTTTTACCTTGTCCTAATCGTACTAATGTACGAAATCAAAGAAATTGGGCTTTTGATTTAAATGTATCATGTAACACCCCAATTTTTAGTAATTACTTATTTAATTAAATTATTTGATTAATTATGTGATTTTGTGACTATTTGAATTAATTAATTTATGTGATTTATTTGAATTAATTGAATTAATTGATTTATTTAAATTAATTAATTTATGTGATTTATTTGAATTAATTGATTTAGTTGATATATTTGAATTAGTTGATTTATTAAATTTATATGAAATATTTGATTTATATGAATTAATTGATTTATATAAATTATTTGATTTATTCGAGTTGTTTGGATTAATTGATTTATTGGACATATTTGAAATAATTGATTTATTGGAAATATTTGAAATAATTGATTTAATTTGATTATTTAATTTATTTGATATATTCTATTTGGTAGAATAATATAGAATTGCTAGATTATTTAATTGGGCTTAATTGGGGGTGTGAATAGAAATGGGTTATTAAGTTCATTAAGAATTATTAGGTTTTGAGAAAATTGTGAAAGTTTATGAAAAGGAGAAAGAGATAGAATAGAAAGATAGAAGTTGGAAAAGGAGGCAAGAAGAGAGGAGTGAAGAAGAAGAGGAGAAGAGAAGAGGAACTCAAGAAATTCAAGAAAATCAAGGTAAGGGTGAATTTTCACTTATATATTGGGATTATTTGATAAAGATTAGTGGGTAAAAATATGTTTAGGATTAAACCCCTAAATTTTATATGAGATTGAAAATTGTTAGGTTCAATATTAAACTTTAAAATGGATTAATTTTATTGTGTTTTGGAATTGATATTTGGTATAGTATAAAGACCCATTTAATATTTAGAGTCCCCATTGGAGTTAAAATATATAAATATATTTGTTGAGCCAGTAGAAAAATAATTATGAACCTTCCTTAAATTCTCATACTGTAGCGAGTTAGACCACCTCCAACAGTGATTTTTCAAATTGGTTTGCCAGCTTGGCATTGAAATTGTCAACAAAAAGTTGTTCCAATTGGTAAACGTTACAAACATAAACAATAGTTCTTCATTTTTTTATATTATTAAAATAATCATTTAGCCGTTGTGCAAAGACTTTATTTTTTTTTAAAACTTTTTTTATTTATTATAAATATAGGTTTGTTGAAAAAATTGTATATCAATCCTATTTTCTCTCACTTTTATTTACTCTTTAAATGGCGAATTATGTGATGTTATTTATTTTTATTGTTTTTAATTATGTGATGTTATTTATTTTTATTGTTTTTAATTATGTGACATGTGTTTAACTTTAATTTTAATTATTATTTTCAATTTTTATGTTTAATTTTAATTTTATGTTTAATTTGTATTTATATTAATTAAAATTTAAATATTTAAATTTTAATTTTAAATAAAATAAATTTAATATAAATAATATATTTTAAGTAAAGTGGTGGGACCCAATATGAATTCTTTGGAGTTACACAGCACCTCCAATGATGCAATCCATTTTTAGGTTCTTTGTGGGACCCACTCTTTTAAAGCAACTCATTCAATTTTTACTCTACTGGTGAAACTCCAAAGAACCCATATTGGGTCCCACCACTTTACTTAAAATATATTATTTATATTAAATTTATTTTATTTAAAATTATAATTTAAATATTTAAATTTTAATTAATATAAATACAAATTAAACACAAAATCAAAATTAAACATAAAATTAAAATTAATAATTAAAATTAAATTTAATTATAAAATTAATATTTTAATATAAGAACCATTGAAGAACCGTTGCTTAATTAAGAACCGTTGAACAACATGACAATCTTGGAAACAACAAATATGAGTGTCATGTTGACAAACTCATTTTAAGAACTCCCATTGAAGTTGGTCGTGAAAATTGAATGAGTTGCTTTAAAAGAGTGGGTTCCACAAAGAACTTAAAAATGAGTTGTATCATTGAAGGTGCTCTTAGTAATAAGCTAATTGAAAATAATTTCTTAATTCTCATGTCTAGCCACGGTAGCGCAGCATAATAAATTATTGGCTATGAATGTGCCTTTCTCCCATGTTGTAGCGAATCAATTAGTTTAAGTGAGGGCTGGTGTATTAATTATTGTAGTGATTAGGAAACTACAATATATATATATATATATATATATATATATATATATATATATATATATATATATATATATATATATATATATATATATATATATATATATATATATATATATATATATATATATATATATATATATATATATATATATATATATATATATATATATATATATATATATATATATATATATATATAAAAGCAATGTAAAACTTTTAAATTTATCATGAGCTGTATCACTTTCTATTATATCTATTATTATAATTAAAGATAAAACCATAAACATGTAGTCATGGAATGCCCTGTAGCGACACACCATAAGAACGTTAATTATGGTTTCTTTTCACTGCATTGAAAAGTGATTCAAGTGCTGTAGCAAAATGAAATGAAGTAATATCTTATTTTATATAATGTAGAGAAACACTTAGGTAATGAAAAGTGATCCTCTAAATATCACGAAGGTTTTCGAATGAATATTGAGACTTATTAAATATATGAAAAGTGATCCTCTAAATATCCTTAAGTACTGTCACGAAGGTTTTCGAATGAATATTGAGACTTATTAAAATATTGATTATTGATGTTTATTAAATAAATGAAACTATATTAATTAGTAAATGTTTATTTAATATTTGAACTATTTAGAATATTGAATTATTTATTGAATATTAAATTATTTATTAGAATATTGAATTATTTATTAAAATATTGAACTGTTGATTGAATATTGAATTATTTATTGAATATTGAATTGTTTATTGATTATTGAATAATTTATTGAATATTGACTATTTATGAATATTGAATTTAATTATTGATGATGAATTAATTATTTTATATTTAATCGGAAATATGTGTTTGGTGATTTGAGGTTGAATTGTGTTGATACTTGTGTATGTGCAAATGTGTGGTAATTCAAGTGTGATGAATTATTGAAGATATGCATGAATGTTAAGATTAGGGAATGATCTTAATTGCATATGGTTGTTGAAATTGCACACGCATCATTTGTGTCAAGAGGCAATACTTGTTAGTTCCGTGGGAGTTAGTGACTTGTCTCAAACTTAGAGCAGGGTTTGAAAGGTTAGGGAATAAGCTTTTGTGTGTTATTGGTCTAGGGAACGAACCCGATTTAAATGTAAAAACCAAAAAACAATAACAAGTGGTGGTACCACATGGCATGAGTTGCATTGAGTCTTGCATTGAGTTTTGCATTGAGTCTCATTGTGTATATTTTTGTGATATGAGATTATGTGTATCTATGTGAATTGTTGAATTTGTGAAATTGTTGATTGTGTGTATAAACTTATTGAAGGTGAGAAAACACTTAGAAGGGGGGTTGAATAAGGGTTTTGAAATAAATATGGCAATAAAAACACAATGATTTTTATCCTGGTTCGTTGAACTCAACTAATCCAGTCCACCCTATCAAGAGTGATTTGCCTTTCTCCACGAGGACTTAATCCACTATAATCAAACAGATTACAATGTCAACCACTAAGAACAACTGTCTTAGTCTTCTCAAGAACTAATGACCACGACTTGGTCTTCTTAAGGAACTTTTACAATCAAATGTAAACTAAACAAGTGTTTAAAATGCTTCAATGAAAGCTATATCACAACTGTGATTTATACACTTTAGATTAAGAACGAATGAAACTATTCAACAAAGAAGTATAATTTGTATGAGAGCTTTGAGAGAGTTTTCAATAGATTAGTCAATATTCGTCAATTTCCGTCAACTGTAGAAAGTTGTTGAAGGCTTACTTTTATAGACAAAGACTTCCAAGACGTTGCAAGCTTGAAGACCGTGTACTGCAAAGTAGTTGTAGCCTTTTGTCTTCACATGACTTGACCTTTCCTAGAAGTAGAACGTTCAGAGAAATCCTTTTTGCCTGAGTTCTTGTGTCTAGCATAAAAAAGGAAAGAGTCGTTTTGGAATATGCCAATGGATATATCTTTGAATAATCTTCTTCAACAAGCTTCTATCTCATAACAATCAACATTAGAGCCTTGAGTGATCAGAGTCTTGATGTTATCATAGTTTGTTGTATCAGAGTGTTGCAGCAAGTATGCTTCAACGTGAATAACAGTCAGAGCAGAGTTTGGAGATCAGATCCTCAGTACTTGCAGCGAACAGTACTATCAGAGTCTTCTGATAAACAATGCTTGAAACTCTTCATACAAAGTCTTCAGCTACGCTTCAGATGCTTCCGTAGCTTCTGCTTCAGATTCTTCTGTAGGCAGCGCTCAGAGTCTTCTAACTAGATGCTTCTGACACTCAGAGCCTTGAGTAGTTTAATGTTCAAATTCATTTTTGCTTTCAGAAGAATATTAAATTTAATATCTGCAACAAAAATACTTGAACAAATTTAGAGTATATAATTTCTTAATACAAAATTTCATTTGTGTTATCATCAAAACATAGAGATATAACTAAGAACCAATTTGTGTTCTAACACTTGTGAATGGTATGGTTACTTGAGTGATACTTTGTTGATGAAACTTTGAAGTGTGAGAATGATTGTGATTATACTTGTATGCCTTAAAATTAATTATCATCTTATGATCAATAATTATGTGAATTCTCACCCTTCTGTTGGAATAATGTTTTATATGACATCACTCAGGTACTGAAGAGTAGAGTTGCTTCTAGCGTGAGGTAGCCGTTGAAGTAGCTTGATTTGTATCTTTATTTATGTTGGGTCGAGTCGTGCTCTGATCATGTAACATCAGGGTCGTTTCGATTTATGTTTGAGAGATACATTATATACTCTACTTTATGTTTTTAAGTTTATTTGAATTATGTGGAGTATTGGCTTTTATGCCTAAGTATTGGTTATGAATAAGATGAGTATGTGACTTTTATTATGTCAATTATGATTAAATTAAATCTGCTGCTACATGCTAAGGTGAAAGTTTATGAAAAGTATGAATTTATTTTAAGTGTTAATGAGCATGACATGTATTTGTGTGATGTTTTGAAATTTTATGTGACACCCTTTCATGAAATGCATGATAATTACTCTGATTTATTTATATTTATTTCGTGGGATTTAGAAGGGTGTTATATTAGTGGTATCAGAGCCTGGTTAGTCTATTCAGCCAGGTTGTCTAATGTTGTTTGTTCCCTAGTATGTGACATGTGTGTGAAAACACTGTCGGTACACGTTTGTTTTTCTAACCTTTGTCTACAGGAGTGGGATTAAAACAAGTGGGGGAGAAGCTTGTGCTTCTCCAAGATGCTTCAAGTATGGAGTGGTGGCTCAGTGTATCGTTAAACGCTATTATAGTTTGGTAAAGATGGTTTATGCCCCATCATGATTGTCGGTTGTCTATTGACAAATTGAGGAACTGGTCACCCTTAATTTCTTGTTGATAGTAGACGGGATCATGTTGGATGGAATAGACGTGTCTTGCGAGCTTAGATGGTGTGTGCAGTGAATTCTTTAGAGTTAAGCCAAGTGCTTACAAATTGTTTTGATGAGTCGGTGCACAATGGTGCTGAGATGTTTATGTTGAAGGAAACTTTGAGGGTTAGTGAAAGTGGGGCAGTTGGTGTTTTTCCAATTGTTTGTGATTTTCCGAAAGTTTTTCCTGATGAGATAAGTGATTTACCGCCGGAACGTGAAGTGGAGTTTACGATCGACTTAGTTCCTGGAATTAGTCTGGTATCGATGGCTCCATATCGTATGTTCGCATCAAAATTGATACTGCAAGGGTATGCTTCAGAAGGAAAATAATATTTGTGAGTTGCTTTTCATGTGATTTTTGTTTTGATTTATTGTTTGAGCGTGTTTTCAGTGTTTGTGAAGATTGAATCGTGTGAACAATTAGAAAGCAAGCCATTTCATTTTTCTTGTGTCCACTAGGGTTCGGTACTGATTCAAGTCAAACAAGGCCAGACCCAATCCATCTGCCTCTTTTATGGGTTGATCCGCCCTTTGTCAGCCCTGTAGTAATGATGGCTTAGCTCCCCAGCCTTTTCCCATTTTAGTTTCTTTTTTTATTTCATATAATTGTTGTTTAATATATATAATTAATTAGGTTTAGTGTTTTGTTTAGAATTTTTATTATTTAGTTAAGTTTGAATTATTTTTCATATTTTTAATTAATTTCTTATATTTGTTAGAATTGATAATTGCTATTTTTTAGGATTGTGAAGTTTAGATGTTTTCAATTAAATATAACAAATCTCAAAATATTTTACATAGTTTTTTGTAAAGATAAATCCTTAAATTTTAAATCATGATTAGAATGTAAATATTTATGATTTAACCTTTTTAGGGTTTCTAACTAAATTAATAGATTTAGGTGTTTTTCAATTAAGTAAAAAACAATAAAAAAAATCTCAATTAATTTGGTAGATTAATCTTTTCCATTTTATTCGTATTTAGGTTTTTAATCTTTGATTTATATTTTATTAACTTTCTTGACTTCCACTTTTATGACCTGTAACTTAGATTCTATTTGTTGATTTGTTGATCTCGATTCTTATGTTGACTATGCCATTGTTCATATCTTGTGCTCCTCAGTCATGCATCCTTTGGTTGTTATATTATTTCTCTTTGCCTGATTTTATTTTGTGTCTGATTTCATGTTCCCTTAGGATCTCCTAGTTCGGCTTAATTTTTGATTAAGATATAGGTAAGATAGATTTAGGCTCTTAATCTTTGTATGATAACATTAGGATAAAATTTCATCCTCTACTCCTTGTTGTCTCTTATATCCCTATTTCCAAATGAAAAGATCACACTTGTTAATTGCCATGTCATAGTTAGGACATCCCTGTCCTCCTTTCCCTGAGACTTTGTTTGACTATTATCCTTTATCCTAGTCTTAGGATTGGAGTCGTCGCACTCCATGTAAGTGTCATGGTTATGAATACTTACTCCCCTTCGGAACCTTGACCACAGTCATGAGTTCCTCACCCCTAGTTAGGTGAATTACAAATGCTCTAATTCCATCCTAGTCAGGATACGTAGGCACGAGATGTGATATCTTGTCGAGCTCACTAACCCACTAACAACTAACTCCCTTATCTCTCACCGCCATGCGATCGAGACTAGTTTACCTTACCTTTTATCCTAGCCTTAGGATTAGAGTCTCCGTACTCTATGTGAGTGTCATGGTTATGAACACTCACTTTCCTTATTTAACCTAGTCTTAGGATTGGAGTCACCGCACTACATGTAAGTGTCATGGTTATGAATAGGGATGTAAATGGATATCCATGGGGGCAGATAGTATGACATTCGTGTCTGCCCCGTTGGATAAATATGATATCCGTATCTGCCCCATATCCATGTGGATATCAGTTAAGCGGGTAATCCACGGGTTTTAAGGTATCTGCGAATATTTACAGATATCCATGAATAACTTTTTTTGTCTAAAATTATTTTTTAAAAATATATTTTTTCGCTCTTAATTTAACAACTAAACTTCATCATATTATTTTTATTCTTTTTTCACTAAAAATTAATAACATTCAAACATAATATCCATACATTTCATTTTTAACAAAATAAAATTCATCATACCATATAATAATTGTTTAAATAAAAAAAGAAGTAATAATGCAAATAGTTTTCATCAATCATTACAAAATTCCATATTATGCATTCTTTGCTTAACATTCATACTTTGGTTTCCTAGCTCCTAAATTAAAAGCTTAAAAGATTCCAAATAAAATATCCAAAATAACAGTGATATTTGTAACCAAATCTTATAAGTTATAAGATACACTAACAATTTCATTCACTAATAATGTCAGCATCCATATCTTCCAATACTGAATTAATTTCAATAACCTCAACTTTTGATTTGGTATAACCTGAAAAGAAATAAGAATATGTCAAATAATAATTTATTATAATTAATCACTGTAATAAAAATATGTCAAATAATAATTTATTATAATTAATCACTGTAATAAAAACATGTTATAAAATTGATTATCTTTCACATCAGTCCATAGCCAATCTTGGACACACATCAATGCCTCTAAAGTATCCGAACGCAATCTACTACGATGAGGAGTAAGAATCCGACCACTTGTGCTAAAAGAAGACTCGGAAGCAACCGTTGAAATAGGAATTGCTAAGAAGTCCCTTGCAATCATTTGCAAGATTGGATATTTTAATCCACTAACCTTCCACCAATCTAAGATGTCAAAATTTTCATCATCCGATAACACTTTCTCCTCTATATATCTGTCAAATTCTGACCTACTAGACGTGACACTTTTTTTTGCACTGACATGTTTTGCAAAATTAGACCTCCAAGCTTCTTTTTTGCCAACAACAATTGCATAAGACACAATTTGAGTTTGATTTGAGGATGAAGAAACATTCTCTTTCTCCTTTATTTTCAAATTATACTCAATTACCATATTTTGAAACAAAGATTTTACCTTCTCAATTTCATTATCAGCTTCATCTCCATAAATTAGAGGAAAAAAGTAATCTAACAAATCAACTTTGTACCTTGGACCTAACACAATGCCTATTGCCATCACTCCATTGACCACCTTCCAATATTTGTCAAACTTAGAAAGCATACTTGAAGCCATGTCTTTAATGACACAATCAGTAGAACCAAGCCATTCAACTAAAGCCAATTTCATTTCACATACTTTGGGAAAATAAACATTTGCAGTGGGATACTTGGTACCAGAAAATAGTTGTGTAACATCATAAAAAACTTCCAACCTTTCACAAATTTTTTTTGCTTTCATCCATTCATTTTCACTAGGCAAGGTTTTATATTGAGTATCTCATTTTGCAAATCGACCAAACACATCTTTATATTGTATGGCAACATTAAGCATTAAGAATGTAGAATTCCACCTAGTTCTGCAATTTTGAAACAAATTTTTATCATAAGAGATGTTCACTTGACCATATGTCTCTATGAATTTCTCCTCTCTTTTAGGGGTTGTTGTCCAAAAGACAACACTTTCTCTAATATTCTCAATGGCACTAGAGATTATGGATAAACCCTCTTTCACAATTAAATTCAATATATGTGCAGAACATCGCATGTGAAACAATTTGCCACCCAATATCAATGACCTAGGTGTAATCTTATTTAAAATGCGTTCAATCATAGCATCATTCATAGAACAATTATCAACAGTCATTGTGGACAACTTTGTATCTAGGTTCCAATCCATCAAAGATTGAATCAAGGTATCAGCTAGAGTTTTGCTAGTATGAGGAGCAGGCACATAAATGAACCTAACATAAATTAAATTTTCAAGAACAATATTACTAATATTATACACACAAAAAATCAAAATAATTTACTGTTATTACCTTACAAGTCGATTTTGAAGGGTCCATGAATCATCAATAAAGTGAGTTGTAACTGTCATATAGCCTTTATTCTGGTTACTTGAAGTCCACATATCACTGGTGATTGCAATACGACTTTGATTCTTTGACAACAACTTCATGGTATTCTCTTTCTCATCGTTATAAATTTTCATGATGTCATTCTTGATAGTGTTACGAGAAACCACCTTAAATAGAGGTTGCATAGAAGCACAAAATTCTCTAAAACCAATGTGTTCAACCATTGCTAGAGGATACTCATGAAGAATTATCATCTTAGCAACACCATACCTTGCTATGTCTTGGTTAAACGCATAAGAACCTACCATTACAGTTTGACCATCAACTTGTTCAGTTTTTATCAAAGCTTGCTTTATATCTCGATTTGTTCGACGTGGACAAGACTTAATGTGTGATTTTAAGTGTGACGTTCCTTGTTTTGGAACACCCAAGAGTTTTGCACCACAATAGTTACAAATGGCCTTCAACTTTCCATCTATTTTTTGCCTTTTGAAATGGTTCCAAACTTCAGAAGTTAGCTTTCTTTTAAGACCTTCAGTGTCAACTTCACATGAAATAGGACTTTCAATTTCATTAGGAGTTGAATTAATTTCTACATTCGGACCATTTGAAGCAACAACGTTAGACTCATCTGCGTTTGAGACTGCCAAATTCTCTTGCATAACTTCTATAGGAGTAAAGGTTTGTTCAAAAGACATTCTATAAAAAAAAAAGATAAATTTGTCAATACTGTATTAATGTGATAGTTTTAATATCAATATCAATATTCAATACTCTATAACAATTGTGGTCCAAATTATCAACGGTAAACTTGAACCGGAAAAAAAACTAAGAGATAATGAATAATTAGCAATTAAAAATATAAATTAATAATTAAAAAGCATTAACTATAACAATATTAATATTATAATAATGGTGAAACATTTACATTAAAATAAAAAAACAAAGAAACCTATAAAGATGCATAACGTAGATATGAGAAAACCTATAATGAGAAAAATTATCATTTACTTGATATAGTATGATTATATTTCATTGCATATATTAATAACACATGAATATAACAATAAATAAAAGAGCCTATAGATGGAAAGAATAGGCACACATGAATATCATTTTTATATTAATGAAACGAAAAAGAATGTATATAGTGCTTCTTCTTTTTACTAGTTTAGGGTTTAGTATTTTGCATTATAATTGCCTTAAAATAAGAAACTATTTTGCAGCCCCACCTATTACTACTTCAGTGTTGCAACAACCAAAATTAAAATTAAAATAGCAAGAACAAGAACAAAATGTAACAAGGTAGATAGATTACCTTAATCATTTAGGAAATTAGGACTCTGAGTTGCAGTGTTGGATAGAGAAAAGGCGGTACTAGTTCTTTGGGTTGGAGTTGGACAGTGGAATTGTGAAAGTGAAAGAGATGTTAGGTCTAAAATATAGAAGAAGCCTAAATAAATATAAAATGACTAAATATGATTTTTCTTGGAATGCGAAAGGTTTTCTTTTTCTTCCAAGAAAACGTTTAAAAAAAGAAATATGAAAAGACTAAATTTCTTGGAAGATGTAATGACGTCTATAATAAATTAAAAATATTTAAATATTTTTTATAATTTATTAACGGGTATGGATATCCGCGGGTACGGGTATCATTAAACCCACATCCACATCCATTAAATAACGGATATTTAAATATCCATTTATTTTATCCATGGATATCCATTAAGCTATCCACATTGTATCCGTGACAGATTATATCTGCGGATACCCGCGGGCACGGGCTTTTTTGCCATCCCTAGTTATGAACACTTACCTCCCCTTTGGAACCTCGACCACAGTTAAGAGTTCCTCACCCCTAGTTAGGTGAACTACGAATGCTCTGATTCCATCATAGTCAGGATACGTAGGCACGAGATGTGATTTTCTTGTCGAGCATACCTCGTATATACCCAGGTCTTTACCTTAGCACCTTTTTCTTAGCAAGCAAACTTTAGCATAACACAAATACTAACAAGAGGTTCCTGTAAAGTACTACAGATACTTAGGATGCTAACACCTTCCCTAGGTATTAAAGGTGTGAAAAAACACAAGAAAGGGGGGTTTGAATTGGGTTTTCAAACATGAAAGCTTTTTGTGAAACTCAAACAAAGATCACAAATAGACTAACAAGAGAGAAAGACACACGATATATCCTGGTTCACTTGAAAATTATTAAGCTAATCCAGTCCACCCGCCAAGGTGATTTTGCCTTATACACAAGGACTTAACCCACTATAATCAACTGATTAAACTGCACTAGCAACCGCTAGTGACTAACAACACAGACTGACTGTCTCTTCTTAAGAATTCTGACCCAACTGGTCCCTTAAAGAAATATAAACAACAGTTTGATTACAACTGCACTAGCAATCGTTGGTGACTAACAACACATACTAACTGTCTCTTCTTAAGGATTCTGACCCAATTGGTCCCTTAAGGAAATACAAACAACAGTTTGATAAAAAAATGTTTACAATGAATTGCTTCTACACAAGCAGATATAAACACTATTAATAGCTCAAATGACTTAAAAAAACTTTTACAGTATGAATAATGTTCTTTCTTTATATTGTGGTGCTTCATTATTGTTGCTTCAGTTCTTCATAGATCGTTTAATTCTTGCCATTCATTCTTCTTCCAATTGTTCTATTTTCTTCAAGTAATCAAGTCCTTATATAGACAGAAAAAGATCTGTTGGAGGGAATATCATAACTATCCTTTAGATAGTTGGCGACTTGAAATAATATCGTTACGCGGGGATGAAAATCCTACACAAAAGTTGTCCTTTGTACCACCAAATCAGGGTAGTGGAATGGTAGTGGAACAGAACATGTTTGATATGTATTATATACTATTTCCCTCGTAAATGTTTGATCTTATCTTCTATACATCAAAGGCTTCTAAATAGAGATGATTGAAGCATGAATAGAAGAGTTGATCACAGGGTCTTCAGAGTCTTGAGTTTTCAGAACTTGTTCACCAGAACCTTGTCTTCAGTACTTTAAGCACTCAATCTTCAGAACCCTTGGTCTTTAGTAACTTAAGTCTTCAGAGTCTTCATAACATTGTTAAGCAAAACTTTGTCTTCAGAGTCTTCAGCACTTAATCTTCAGAAACTCAACCCTTCAGAGTCTTCAGAACTTTGTTCAGCAGAACCTTGTCTTTAGAGTCTTCAACACTTAGTCTTTAAAATATAATGACTTCAGAAGCTAGATAGCCTTCGAAGTAAAACATCAGAGTCACGCTCAGAACCAGAATCCAAGAGAGCATTGCAGCAACAACATATTGTCTTCAAAGAATCTTTCTAAATGTGAGTAGATCAGAAGCAGACTTGCTTTTATGGTGCAGAAGCGACTTTGGTCAGATCAGAGTGTCGTTGCACATGGTCTCTATCAGAGTTAGAACCTGTTTGTTAATTCATCATAAAAAAAACGTTAGAGTACCAAAATTGTTCTCACACATATACTACTTTGTTATTATCAAAACTTAGAGATACTTGTAAGAACCAAATCTTGTTCTAACAATCTCCCCCTTTCTGATAATGACAAAACAATGTATTTTGATGACACAATTTTGTACGAAGATAATCAAAAGGAAGTGATATAGATAAGTTTAGAAATAACTTCCCTTTATCAAGCTCCCTCCTGAATCTAAGACTTATAAGTCTTATCACATTTGGGATACCAGAGCCTGATTATAAAGATCTTATCAGATTCAGAACAATAGAGCCTAATTATATACCAGAGCCTAATTGGTCTTATAAGATCTTGTTAGATCCAGAAATAAAATTGCTTGATTATAGTGGTAATGATTGGTTAAATTAGAGATTGATTGCCAATATATCAATTTGTTCCTGAAAAACATTCTAAGAGAATTGTGTGCAATTAAAAGATTAGAATATCAGAGCTATGATTCAAAGACAAGGTATTCTTATCAAAATAATTTTCCATTAATACACTCCCCCTTTTTGGCATAATCAAAAAGGTAAAAGATAAGATAAACACAAAAAGACAAGGAAACTAAGGGGTGGCCTAAGGAGTGCCTAAGGTTGAGGAGGAGGAGGGAGCCTCTGAAGGATCAGAGTAAGTGCATTCTGAATGCTGGAAGTGACTACATCTTGCTTGTTCATTCTTGTTCTGAAAAACTCTTGCTCCTTTTGAATACTTGCTAGAGTTTTTAACACTGGATCAGAGGTGGAGTTTTCAGCAGCTTTCAGAGCTTCTTCTTGATTTTTCAATCCAGCTTCTCTCTCAGCTTGATCTTGAGCTTCCTTGGCTAACCTTTCAGCTTCTTTGTCAAGAGCTTCATTGGCTAATGTCTCAGCTAGTTCCCTTTTAGCAGCTAGCTTTGCCTCAGTTTCCCTCTTAGCTTTCAATCTCTTTTCAGCTTGCTGGACAAAATAATCTTTTATCTGAACAGAGAGATTTTGCATCTTCTAAAATTATTCGGACATCCACTGATTGAATTGATCCCAGGGAGCACCTAAAGCAAAAGGGTCTTTGCTAGAACTTGATTAATCAGAGAGTGTCTTGAATTTCATAACGAAACTATCCTTAAAAGAAAAAATAACTTCATCTAGGTTAGGAGGGGGAAGGTTATAACGTTGACTCTCAGGTAATGATTGGGTTTCTTCAGCATAATCACCCATATTGGTGATATCATTATTTTCAGGATTTGATTTTGGTGAAGAAGGTTCAGGATTGTCTGGTATGGTTTCTAGGATTATTTGTGGAGAGGTTAATAGTGTGGGTGATGGAGAGTTGGTTGTTGAAGAAGTTCAGTATGAGGTCCTTCAGAAATGGATTGAGTGGTTAATGGTAGGGAGATGGTGGAAATTTGTTGTTCAGATATGATTGAAGTTATTGGTAAGGAAATGGTGGGAGTTGGTTGATTTGAAATGGTTTGGAATAATGGTGGTGGAAGTTGTGTAGATGGTGGTGTTGGAAGATATGAAGATACATTTCTACCAGAAAGAGTAGATGTAGTTACAGAAGAATCAGAGGATGCCAGTGAAGTATTCTTTGTGCTGGCTTCGCCCAAACCTTTCTTCTGCTTCTTTGCAATCTTATCTTGGGGAGTCTTGTTGTGGGGTCTTTTCTTCTTCATTAGATCAGTGGGATTTTCTGGTAGATCTTTAATCTTGAATCCAAATAGATCATATCCTTCAGCTTCTCGCATCTTTATGTATTCCTCTATAGCCTCTAGATCATCATGCTTCGTGAACAGAGGAAACTCATTAATAATCAATCTTTTGGACTTCAAACTTTCCCAATTTGTAGCCATGCTTGGTCCAACTCTAATTTCATTGATAATATGCATCCTCTTCAGATTTTTTTGCATTTAGAGGTGTTCTAAATATAATGTCCAACTCTTATTTGAAATTCAAGTTAGCTAGATGATCAACCATTCTACTTTCAATCCGAATATCTGATATTAGTCTTCTAAGAGGAATGTAGTTTCTAGGCTTCTTTGAATCATTTCTGGTTTCCCTTATAGAATCTCTGAGATATCTTAATAGAATGTAAGGAAGGCATATCTTTTCACCTTACATTAGATAATACATCATGTATTTCTTATCAGGATTTACGAAGTCAGATGAACTAGAAGCAAGTCTATGGTAAATGCAACCCGAAATGGTTTTGAGCCAAACGTGAACCTCCCTAGATAAATCCTGATTCTTGAAGGGAGGTTTACCATCAGTAAATTGAGTGAAGATTGTTGGGTTGATCACTTCAGATAAAAATTTGATTTAGGAAACATCTTGTAGATACGTTTTCTACCAGAGTTCTCCATTCCAAGTAAAATGGCTATGGGTTTCTCAGTGATGACGAACTTGTTTCCCAAAACATGTGATATGATGAAGTGTTCATTAGCATCAGAGAATCTCCAGAATTCTTTGATAAGATTGGGAAAAATAGGACCGTAGAGACGATCAAAGTAGGTTCTCCAACCTTGAGCATTTAGTTCCTTAAACAAGTTTATTCCATTTTCAAGCAAGTTATCAAAATCAACTAACCATTTACACCGAACTTCCAGTTCTGAAAAAGAAGTAACAAGATGAATGTGTGGTGGATGATCCACAATGTGAACTTCAACAAGTTTCTGAAATGTAGATAGCGATGTTGAAGCAGTTTAAGCAGTTGTTGTTGAAACCATTGAAGACGATTCTGTAAGTTGATGTTGTTGAGAAAATTCGAAAACACTTTGTTGTTGGGAATCTATTTAAGAAGATGATGGAGTTCTTTCGGACCACAAAGGATTTTAAGGTTTCAAAGAAAAACTGTGGAAGTGAAAGAGTAACGTAGTGTGTAATAGTGAGAATGTGAGTATTTTAAAAAGTTGAGATTATGAAAAGGTGGGAGTAATAGGAAATAATTACTTGAAACCTAGTCTCACGAAATCAAAACGCTCAAGGTGTCTCTTCATCAATAAGATATGATTTGATTTTGGACAAGTGTCATAAGAAAATCACAGTCGTCTGCTCAAAAGAACACGTTTGATGTTCTCAGAGTAAAAAATACCAATAGGTATCTGACTAGACAAGTTTTTGATTAAGACATTTTCTAACATGGTAGAAGTATCATCAATCAGAAGACATTAAATAAATGAGAAACAATTTTCTTAACGTCAGAATCTTATCTCAAAAATTCTGGTGACTTGACACATCAAAAATTTCATCTACTCATTATGGACACAGTTTTATAAATAAATTTTCCAGAATGAATACAAATTTATCCTCAACAAGGGGTTTTGTGACAATATCAGCCCATTGGTGATCTGTATCCATGAATTTTAATTGAAAAACACCCTTTTAAACATAGTCACGTAAAAAGTGATATTTTATTTCAATATGTTTAGAATGCAAAATAAGATTTTTGGATAATCAAATAGTTGATTGTCTTTTACTAGCCCAAGAGACGAGGTTGTTACCCTGAAACTAACAGTTTCCAGAAGTACTTTTCCTTTCTAATCTATCTCTAGCATAATCTGCATCACAATAACCAGAAAGCTTGTACTCTCATGCTTTCTTATAGATCAAGCCAAGGTTAGTTGTTCCTTTTAGATACCTTAGGATTCTTTTAACAAGTGTTAAGTGAGTTTCCCTTGGATCTGATTGGAAATGAGCAAAAAGACATACACTGAACAAAACATCTGGACGAGAAGCAGTCAAATACATAAGAGAGCCTATCATACCATGATAGAGCTTTTGACAAATCTTTTTACTTAGCTTTTCTTTCTCCATAATACATGTAGGATTCATAGGAGTCTTTGTAGGTTTACTATCTGACATATTAAACTTTTTCAGAAGTTCTCTTGCATACTTGCTTTGATGAATGTACGTTCCTTCTAGACGTTGATCAATTTGAATTCCTAGAAAGAATCTGAGTTCTCCCATCAGACTCATTTCAAACTTTGTCTGCATTAACTTAGAAAATTCCTTTCACAAGGAAGTATTAGCAGAACCAAATATAATATCATCAATCTAAATTTTCACAACCAGAATGTCATTTTTAAAGGTTTTGCAAAAGAGTGTTCTATCCACTCTTCCTCTGAAAAAGTCATTTTCCAAAATAAAGTTACTTAGCCATTCATACCAAGCTTTGGAAGCTTGTTTCAGACCATATAACAATTTTTTAATTTTGAAAACAAAATCTGGGTTTTCAGAACTTTCAAAACTAGGAGGTTGGTGCACATACACTTCTTCTAAAATATACCCGTTTAAAAATGCACTTTTTACATCCATTTGAGATAAAACGATGTTGTGATTAACAACAAATGAAATTAAGAGACAAATAGATTCTAACCTGGAAACTGGTGCAAAGGTTTCAGTATAGTCTATCCCCTCTTGCTGACTATAGCCTTGTGCAACCAGTCGTGCTTTGTTTCTTACGATCTCACCTTTCTCATCAAGCTTGTTTCTGAATACCCATTTTGTTCCAATGACGTGGACACCTTTTGGTTTCTGAACAAGACCCCAAACATCGTTTCTAGTGAATTGATTTATTCCTTCTTGCATGGCCAGAATCCACTCATTCTCTATAAGAGCCCCATCAACTGATGTTGGCTCTATCAGTGACATCAAACCTAGAAGAGTCTCTTCGGAAGGTTTGAATGATGAAAGAGTTCTGGCTGGATCAACTTTGTCTCCCAGAATCAATTCTTCAGTATGAGAAGTCCTTAGTCTAATCTTCTTCTGATGAGATGGACTATTTGTTGTTTCTGGTGAATTTGTATCTGATTCTGTAGTTTCTGCATCTTTGTCTCTTTCGTTAGAATATTCCTCCTTGGGTTCTGATAAAGTAATCTTCAAATCTACAAAGTTTTCAACTAGCTTTGACTTTTCAAGGTCAAGCTTATCATCGAATCTAACATGAATTGATTCCTCAACAATCCGTGTTTCAGTGTTATAGATTCTGTAGCCTTTAGAGCATTCAGAGTATCCTAACAACAAACACTTTTGAGCTTTGGAATCAAACTTGCTAAGATTCTCTTTAGTGTTCGACATAATAAAAATACAAGCAAAAGGATGAAAATAATAAATGTTGGGTTTTCTATTCTTCCACAGTTCATAAGGAGTCTTACCCAGAATAGGTCTGATTGAAATCAAGTTCTGAAAAACCTAAACTCGGATCTCGATGGAAGCTTGTATTCAATGATGCCTCAAACACAGAAGGACATGGGATCGGGGTTGTTATAAGTTCTCCAACAGGGTTCCATATTCCCTTCATAGTGAGGTTATGCTTCACCTGCACCAATAACATGGCGGAGTATGAGGCGTGCATCCTAGGAATTGATGAAGCCATTGACCTAAGAATCAAGATCTTAGAAGTATATGGAAACTCGAATCTCGTCATCAATCAAATCAAAGGGTAATGGGGAACACATGATCCCAAGATAATTCAGTATCGAGACCAAGTCCGAAAAATGATCACTTACTTTGATGAAATCATATTCAACTACATCCCTCGGGAAGAGAATCAACTAGCAGATGACTTGGCTACCTTAGCATCCATGTTCAAAGTCAAGTGGTACAACTAAAGACTAGCTATAACAATTCAACGTCTAGATGAGCTAGCTTATTGTGTAGCAGTAGAGGCAGAAGCGAATAGTAAACCTTAGTTCCGTGACATCAAACGATTTCTTTAGAAACAAGAGTATCCGGCAAATGCCTCAAGTGGGGACAAGAAAACACTCAGAAGATTAGCCGTCCAATTCTTCCTCAATTGGGATGTACTTTATAAAAGGAATCACGACATAGTCTTACTCAAACGCCTAAATGGATACGAGGCGAACATGCTTATCAAAGAAATTCATGAAGGATCCCTTGGAACTCACACCAATGGACATACAATGGCTAAAAAGATTCTCAGAGTGGGATATTACTGGTTGAATATGGAGTCAGATTGCTTTAAATATGTCAAGAAGTGCCACAAGTGTCAGATCTATGCAGATAAAGTTCAAAAGTTACGAATGGACACCGTTTCATTCTAGTTGCCATCGATTACTTCACCAAGTGGGTGGAAGTATCTTTCTACGCCAATGTGACAAGATAAGAGATCACACGGTTCATCAAGAAAGAGATAATTTGTCGCTACAGGGTTCCTAATAAGATTATCACGAATAATGGATTGAATATGAACAACAAAGTGATGGATGAGTGTCGCATCACTGCGAAAGAGGGGCCGACAAGGACAGAAGAGTCGCCACCTCTCGTTATTTATCATAAAGAGAGGGAAAGGAAGCAATTAGAGAAAATCTAACGAAAAGGGAGAAGACAGGTCATCGCAACCAAATCTTGGGTTCGGGAGTCAGTTACGCAAGAGGAAGGTATGAGCACCCCTCACGTCCGTTGTACTCAACGAGATCCACGCTTGTTGTCTATCTAAAAAAGTGTTAAACTATCTAAGCTACAGGCTCACGGGGATAAAAGAAAAGAAAAGAGACTCGATAGAGCATCACCACTCTATGCCTACGTATTCCCTCGTGCAATGGGAAAGTCAGAGTCAACGTAGTTTGGAAAACTACGGGTGATGGGGGGAAGGTTGCTCGCCAAGACATTATCGTCTTGTGCCTATGTATCCTCATCTGGTATGAGAAATCAGAGCAAATGTAGTTCGGGACGACATGACCACAAGTTGGTTCAAGTGTTTTAAACTGAGTAGGGTTAAACCTTCGTTCTAGCAGTTAGGTGTATTGTTGCTCGACCATTGGAGACTTAGGCGTTATCTGCTTGCGGTAGAACCAAGAGTTAACACACTCTTTCTAAAAATGGTTTTCAATTAATCCCGAAGGATGAAAAGGTATGATGTTTTTGTTTTTGTGTTTTCTAAACAAAGAAGTGGATTGAGTTTGGTTTGTAACTCATGTTGCACTAAAGACTATGACTTGAGAGCGAGTGCGTTGCATATCGCCCAAAGGGCATACGCTAAACACTCTAGACAGTTGAGAGGAGGCCCTGTAACACCCTTATTCTACCCCACAGATATTACGGCAAAATAACACGGATTTCAGAGTAAAATATTAACTTTCGTTAAAAAGCCACAAAAGGGCGTACATTTCTAAAAGTCAACAAAATTGGTCAATACTCCGTAACACACGAGTTTCCTCAAAATACATCAAAACATCATATACAGCGGAACTCAAAACATAACTCAATGTTTTCTTCATAAGGGAACATCAGTAAAATAACCCAATGATATACAATCAACTCAAAGAACCCAACCCGATGTTACATATCAGAGCAAGACCCTCTAAATTAACCGTAAAGGCTAACGACTCTAAAACTTCAAAATACTCCTCGACGGCGTCCACGGCTAAAATTGCTCATCTGCACGTTATCCAAATGGAGGTAACATTCAAACAGGCAGGGTGAGTAAGACAATTCATAATAATCAATGTATACCAATTAATGCATAAACGGCATATTACTCATAATTACATTCAACACAGTGATATCCTTCAAATATGCCTCAAAGGCCATAACGTCATAATTCTTACACAAAGACTCATAAATGCAATGCGACACAAATCAATGCATGTGGTTGAAGGTGAGATAATACTTATAAGGGGGGGGGGGGGGGGGTTGAATAAGTATGGAAAATTAATACTTGAAAATAATCACACAATTATTTTTATCCTGGTTCGTTGAACAACTACTCCAGTCCACCCTTCCAGAGTGATTTGCCTTTCTCAACAAGGACTTAATCCACTATTAAATCAAACTGATTACAATAGTATCACCTAAGAACTACAGTTCTTAGTCTTCTCAAGAGCTACTGATTCACACTGAATCCTCTTAAGGAAAATCCTTTACAAATAATGTAAATTAAATACAAGAGTTTTTAATGCTTCTATAAAGCTATAATCACAACAGTGATCTTTCTCTTAAGTTTTAAGTACAATGAGATTCTATGAAGAATAAGAATGAGAGCTTATAGAATATTGTGATTTCTTTTCAGCAAGTGTGTAACTGAAGAACGAAGTAAGGAACTCCTTTTATAGGCAACTGAATCATGCACGTTGAAAAGAGAGTCCAAAAGGTCTGAGCCTTTTTGTCTTCACATGTACTGACCTTTCCTTGAAATAGATGGCACAGATAAATCCTTTTTGTCTGTGTAAGTGTGTCTAGCACAAATAAGGAAAGAGACATTGAATAGTTCCAACGGATATATTCTTGAAAACACTTCTTCAGTTTCAGCAAGTTCTTCAGAGTCTGAATAAATCAGAGTCTTCTGATGAGATTCAGAACTATGCTGTATCAGAGTCTTCTGCAGCGTGTGTGCTTCTAGCGTGTTGATCATCAGAGCATCTTGACACAGAACTTCAGTACTTGGCAGCGTAAGTACATTCAGAAACTTCTGTAGACTAATGCTTTGAAAAACTCTTCAATCAATATTCTTCTATACTTTTGCTGCTTCAGCTTCAGATGCTTCTGATTATCTTCAGATGCTTCTGACTATCTTCAGATGCTTCTGACTCAGAATGTTCTGGAGCTTCTTGCTTCAGATCCTTCTGGAGACTACGCTCAGGATCTTTTGTAAGGAGCAAACAGATTCTTCTGTAAGGTGCATCTGGCGCTTCAGAGTCAGAATAGCTTCTTGTATTCAAGGCAGATTTGCTTCTAGAGAGTTAATGTAATTTTAATCTGCAGTAAAACTCTCAAACAAATTTTAGAGTATATAATTCTTAAATATAAATTTCCCAACAGTTATCATCAAAACAAAGAGTAATTATTAAGAACCAATCTGTGTTCTAACAATCTCCCCCTTTTTGATGATGACAAAAAGTATTAGAAACTTTATTTAATTGAACATAAAGAATTATAACTCCCCCTGAGATGATGAATCTCCCCCTGAGTTAAATAAGAAAAAGGAATAGAAACTTCCCTTTTTATCTTGAGTAATCTTCAGAGTCAGATCTTGTTTGTCTTGTAATAATCAATGGTCAGACTATCTTGCAGATATAAGATTCAGAGTTTGATAAAAGATAAATGATCTGAGAAACTCAGAGGTTCTTTTATAGAGTATTTTTATCAAAAGTTCCGAAAGAGTCAATTTAGATATTAGAAAGAATAGATATGTCTGAAGATTCATTCTAGTGAAATTATATTAAATAGTTCAGATCTTTATTTTCTCCCCCTTTTTTGTCATAAGCAAAAAGTAAAACTATTAATAAAGACAATTAAAAAGAATAATAGCAGACAATTCAATGGAGAATAACAAATTGTTTCATTTAATCATAACAGAGCAAAGAGTACATCAGAAGATATAACAAAAACATTCAGATGCAAAAACAACAGATGCACAAACATGAGGGAAAAAAAATCTAAGTGTGTTTAGACAAAAGCATCTTCAATAGGTCTGTGATCTCAGATTGTGATTGCTCTTGCTTTGACATGAACTTAGTTATTGTCTCATTCTTCTCATCTTGTTTGGACATCCACTCTGACATGTCCTCAGATTTCTTGTCTTGCTTCGCCATCCAAGATCTAATTTCAGATTGACCAGCTTCCAGAGCAGCAATCTTGTTTGCCAAATCTAGATTTTCTGTCTTAATCTCTGATGATGGAGGTTCTGTATCCTGAACAGAGTCAATTGCCATATGTTCTGGAGATCCTGAAGAGGGTTCTACCAGAGTCATAGTTAATGCAGTGGCAGTTGGTTCTGGTGGAGGAGGAGGTGGAGGAGCATCCAAACACAGCAGAGGTTCAGTCTTGTTGACAATCCAGAATTGAGTTCTTTCAGCTCTGAGCTTTGCATCATCAGAACAGATGTTCTTCAGATTAGAAGCCACAGTGTTGAATCTATTGAGAAATCCTTTCCAGATGATGTCAGTCTCATTTGCATCCATAGATTCAGAACATCTTTTCTGAACAGTACCTAAAGACATCTGTATTTCTTGCAAAAACGTTTGAAATAAATGTTCAATATTAAGTCTGGGTGGTGGTTTAAGCAAGGTTTCCAGAGTCATCTGTTTAGGCTTTGGAGTTGGTGGTATCAATGATTTTGGAATGGAAATAAGAGGAGGGGGAACATATGGAAAGAATGGAATTTCTGGTTTCTGAGGTAATGATCTGTTTAAAGCATTAAGCAGATTTGGTTGAGGTCTTGTGCGTGGGTAAACAATGTCAAAAGATGCATTGGAGTATGGTACGAATGCAGAGTGTGATGGTTTGTCAGATGCAACTGTGTTATCAGATGCAGGATGCAGAGCTGAAACAGCAGCTTTACCAGATGTAGCAGATATGGGGGCTAAGGATCCTTCATTTTCCATAGATTTAATATATGAAAGGATTACAGATGGAAGGGTTGGTTTGAGTTTAGGTCTCAGAGGTTTCAAGGGTTCAGAGGGCTCAACTCTATCATAAAAATCTTTAAGTTTGAAACCATAAGATAAATTATGATACAGAGAGGACACTTGGGCACAAGATATTCCAGATGATGATGGATTAGAAGTAGGAACAATCATCTCAGATGAAGGTGTAGGTGGAGGCATAGGTTCTGGAATGGTAGTTTTGGTAGGTAAGGTTGATTCAGGTTCAGGGTCATGAACAGGGTATTTGTCAGATGGATTAATCAGAAAATCAGGATGAATTTCTGATTCAGATGAATTTGAAGATGTTTCAGGTGTACAAGAGGTAGAAGAAACTTGAAACACTGTTTTTAATGGAGTGATATCAAGAACTTCTGTCTCAGGGATATGAGATGGTTCTGAAGGAATATCATGTTGTTGAGATGGTGGTTCAGATGAAACAGGAGCAGAAGTTACTTTAGAGGGTTCAGAAGTAACAGTTGCTACAGGTTCAGAAGATTGAATAGGTGATGGTGGAATGACAGATTCTTTTTCTGGTTGATCTTCTGTGGTTTGTTTTTCTGGATGATCAGGAGTTATTGGTTGAGTTTCTATTGTTGGTTGAGCAGATTTTTGTTTATCAGAATTTTGTGGTAGTTCTGATGGTTGTGGTTCTGTTGGTTGTGGAACAGTTGGTTGTGGTTCTGTAGGTTGTGGAACAGTTGGTTGTGGTTCTGTAGGTTGTGGAACAGTTGGTTGTGGTTCTGTAGGTTGTGGACGTGGAGTGAAGTGTTTGATGTGTAATTTATGTTGAGGTGGTTTTGATACAGAAGCAGTAGGTTGTTTCTGAGGTGAGACAGAACTGGGGGCAGCAACAGATGTTGTTTGAGTGACAGGGGGTTTAGGAACAGACTTAATAGATGAATCATTTATAACAACAGTTTTAGAAGTAACAGAAGCTTTAGTACCTTTGAGTTTAATCCTCTTAGCAGAGACAGCTTCTCCAGAATCTTTTCTCTTCAGAAGATCCTTGGGTTTCTCAGCAATCTTAGCCTTCTTCTGGACAGGTTCAGATTCTGCTACAGGTTGAGGTCTTTTCCTCTGAAGTGGAACTTCTGCTTCTTCTTCTTCTTCTCCTACATCTGGCAGGGGTTGCTTGACAAGTTGAAACACATTTGCTGGAACATGCACTCCTTCCCTTTTACATTCCTCTATATACATCAGAACAATGTGTCTAGGTTCTTCAGCAAAGAATAGAGGGAAATCTGATACTGGAATCCTTTTATTCAGATCAGACATGTTTAACTTCTTTGGAGAAGTGGTAAGTTCATCTACAATCTTGAGTCTCAGAAGGCTCTTAGCGTTCAGAGGCTTTCCCATAATGAACTCTAGTTCCTCTGTTACACCAGCATCATACAGAGCAGCCACTAAACCATTTTCAGTGAGAAGATCTGAGAGCAACCTTCCAAAAGGTATCCAATTCCTGATCTTCTGGTTCTTTTCTTTCACAGATTCTCTGGATGCATTTATGTGATTCCACAGATGCATGAACAATAAGTAAGGAAGATCTACCTTATTACTCTGACTAAGGCAGTACATAAAATAGATCTGTTCATTGTTGACATAATCTGGGGAATTTGTTGACTTTCTGTGATGAATGCATCCCATGAATATCTTGGCCCAGATCTTGTAATCTGGCTTCAGATCTTTGAATCTGTTAGAGGCTTGTCCAGCAGTCATAACCTCTTCATAGACTTCATCCATATCAACACGCCCAACTGGCAGATGTGAAACACCATCTGTTTCTTCATAACCAATCAGTTTTCTAATTAGATCCTCTGTGATGATGATCTCCTTTCCCAGCACAGATGATAGAATAAACTTTGGATACACAGATGCATGAATCCAGAATTCCTTAACAAGCAGAGGGTAAACTGGTCCAAATAGTCTATCAAAGTATTTCACCCAACCTTGAGCTCTAACAATGGAGCGAAAATCAAACCCATTGTCAGCCAGTGAATCAAATTCAACCATGGATTCACACAACACTTCTAACTTTTCAACAGGTGTGAGAAGAGTTCTCTGTGGAGGAATGTATGGATTAGCACCTAGATTATCTGAAGTCACAGCAGCCATTGTTGATTGAAACTGAGCAGTTGTTGATGAAGAAGACGCCATTGAAGAATGCTTTTTAGAACACTTAGGTTTTGAGTTTTTGTGAAGAGAGAACAAAAGATGAAAACGCATGAAAATTCTGAGAGTGAAAAGTGTGAAAGTGAATACACAACAGGTATTTATACTAATCACATAGGCACACCAAAAGACAGAAATAACACACGTTTGAGCAGCATTAAATGAAGAGAATAAAATCATTTCAAATAATAAATGCTTCTGACAGATTTGGGGGGAAAATCAAGATATTTACTATTCAAATTTCACCTCAAATGTCTTTTCAGTTGTCCACACGCCACCTCATCAGATTTTGTGGGACACGTGTTTGCTTGCATGCTGTTCTGAATTCTCTCAAGAAATGAAACGTTAGCCACGTTCAGATCTTCTAAAGATGGTTAGTTCAGATTTTCACATCAGAAATGATAATCAGAATAGAATAAATGAACAGAAGAAATACTTCAGATCATTAAACATTTTGCATCTGAGAGGTTGCCTCTGATAAATATTACTCTGGACAAAAATCCATACAAATATTTTTCAGAATGAACTTAAATCTATCTTCAGCAAGGGGTTTTGTGAAAATATTAGCCCATTGATGATCTGTATCAACAAAAGCTAAATTAATTACACCCTTCTGAACATAGTCTCTGATGAAGTGATGTTTAATTTCTATATGTTTTGCCTTAGAATGCAAGATTGGATTTTTTGACAAACATATAGCAGAAGTATTATCACAAAAGATAGAAAGATTACTCTCATAGATTTGATAATCTTCTAATTGACTCTTCATCCAGAGCATCTGAGTACAACATCCAGCAGCAGCAATGTATTCTGCCTCTGTAGTTGATAGTGCTATGGTAGGTTGCTTCTTGCTGTACCATGAGATCAGATGACTTCCAAGAAACTGACAGCTTCCAGAAGTGCTTTTACGTTCAACTCTGTCTCCAGCATAATCAGCATCACAGAATCCAACTAATGAAAATTCATCAGATCTTCTGTAACACAAACCCATGTTAGCAGTACCTTTCAGATACCTTAGAATCCTCTTAACAGCTGTTAAGTGTGATTCTCTAGGATCTGATTGGAATCTAGCACATAAGCAGACACTAAACAGAATATCTGGTCTAGAAGCAGTCAAGTATAGAAGAGATCCTATCATACCTCTGTAGAGTTTTTGATCTACCTTCTTACTTACCTCTTCCTTACCTAGAGTGCTTGTAGGATGCATTGGAGTCTTTGCCATTTTGCTATCAACCATGTTGAACTTCTTCAGAAGCTCTTTAACATATTTGGTTTGATGTATGTAGGTGCACTCTGGAGTCTGATTGACTTGGATTCCCAAGAAGAATCTCAATTCTCCCATCATGCTCATTTCAAATTCTTCCTGCATACATTTAGCAAACTCCTTTCCAAGCGTAATATTTGTTGATCCAAAAATAATGTCATCTACATAAATTTGACAAATCAACAGATCTTTCTTAACAGTTTTACAGAATAAAGTTGTATCCACTTTTCCTCTGATAAAATTTTTCTTCAGAAGGAAATTGCTCAACCTCTCATACCAAGCTCTGGGAGCTTGTTTTAATCCATAAAGGGATTTCCTTAATTTGAAAACATGATCTGGAAAGTTTTCACTTTCAAATCCAGGAGGTTGGTGGACATATACTTCTTCTTCTATAATACCATTAAGAAAAGCACTTTTAACATCCATCTGATACAGAGTGATGTTATTCTGTGCAGCAAAAGAAATCAGAAGGCATATAGATTCTAACCTTGCCACTGGAGCATATGTCTCAGTGTAATCAATACCTTCTTGCTGACTGTATCCTTGAGCAACCAGCCTTGCCTTATTCCTTTCTACTTCTCCCTTTTCATTCAGCTTATTTCTGAAGACCCATTTTGTTCCAATAATATTGAATCCTTTAGGTCTAGGAACCAGATCCCAAACTTCATTTCTGGTGAATTGATTCAGCTCTTCTTGCATAGCTATAATCCATTCATTATCTTCCAGAGCCTCATCTACAGATGTTGGTTCTATTATTGACACTAAGCCAAATAAAGAAGATTCAGAAGTTCTGAGAAATGATCTTGTCCTTATTGGATCATCTTTCTTTCCAATTATCACTTCTTCTGGATGAGATGATTTGATTCTGGAAGAAGATCCTCTGACAGTTGGTCTTTCAGAAATATGCAAGTTGTTTAGTTGGGAAGTCAAAGGTGTAGCATTTGGGGTTGCTTCAGATTCTTTGATTTTTTCCTTTTCTGCCTCTGAGCCTTCAGAGTCTGTGAGAATCACTTCTCTATCTGCAGAACTTTCAAACTGCTTTGGCTTTTCAGAGCCAAGCTTATCATCAAATCTAACATGAATAGATTCTTAAACAATCTGTGTTTCAGTATTAAATACTCTGTAGCCTTTAGAGCGTTCAGAATAACCAAGCATGAAACACTTCTGTGCTTTGGAATCAAACTTGTTCAGATTATCTTTAGTGTTAAGCATATAACAAATACATCCAAAAGGATGAAAATAAGAAATGTTAGGCTTTCTGTTTCTCCACAATTCATAGGGAGTCTTTTCCAGAAGAGGTCTTACAGACACTCTGTTTTGAATATAACAGGTTGTGTTAATTGCTTCTGCCCAAAAATGTTTTGCCAGATTTGTCTCATTGATCATGGTTCTGGCCATCTCTTGCAATGTTCTATTTTTCCTCTCTACAACTCCATTTTGTTGTGGAGTTCTAGGGCAGGAGAAATCATGTGCAATGCCTTTTTCAGAAAAATATTTTTCAAAATGTTTATTTTCAAATTCTCCACCATGATCACTTCTGACTTTAATAATTTTGGAATCTTTTTCAGTCTGGACTTGATTGCAGAAGTCAAAGAACACAGAATGAGACTCATCCTTGTGTTTTAGAAACTTTACCCATGTCTATCTGCTGTAGTCATCTACAATGACTAACCCATACTTCTTGCCTCTGATGGATGCAGTTTTCACTGGTCCAAACAGATCAATGTGAAGTAATTCCAATGGTCTGGAGGTAGACACAACATTTTTTGATTTAAAATGAGATTTTGAAAATTTACCTCTTTGACATGCTTCACACAGAGCATCTGAGTTGAACTTCATCTTAGGAAGTCCTCTGACCAGATTGAGTTTATTAATCTGAGATATACGTCTCATATTAATATGCCCCAATCTTCTATGCCAGACCCATTGCTCATCATTCACAGATAAGAGGCATTTCACATTTTGAACTTTAAGTTCTGAAAGGTTAATTTTATAAATGTTGTGTTTCCTCTTTCCACTGAATAGGATAGAGCCATCCTTTTGACATACAGCTTTGAAACATTTTTGATTAAAGATTATATCATAACCATTGTCACTTAATTGACTTATGGACAATAGATTATGTTTCAATCCTTCAACTAACAGAACATTAGTAATAGAGGGAAGCTTACCATTTCCAATAGTGCCAGATCCAATGATCTTGCCCTTCTGGTTCCCTCCAAACTTCACGTCCCCTCCAGATCTAAGTTCCAGGCTTTGGAACATAGACCTTTCTCCTGTCATGTGTCGTGAGCATCCAGAGTCCAGGTACCATGATTGGTGTCCTGACTTTGCTGCTAAGAACATCTGCAACATGAATTATTTTGTCTTTAGGTACCCAGATCTTCTTGGGTCCTTTGGGGTTAGTTGGTTTACAGGTTTGTCTAAACTTCTGTTTTGCAACATAATGTTTATTCTGACTTGCCTTTGGTTTAAACACATAAGTACTCTTCTCAGAGCTTGTGTGTTTAATGTCATTCAGATGACCAAATTTGAATTGAGAGTACAAAGGTGTCTTCCTGATGAAAAGTTTGTCAACAGGTTTTGGATTGCTTCCAGATGAAGACTCATATCCAATGCCTCTTCTGTTGTTTCCACTAACACCATAGATCATGGAAGCCATCTTGCTTCTGTCTATGCTCTTAGTGAGAAACCTCTGAAAACTAGAGTCATATTTTTCTAAAATATTTTCACAAGACTTAGTTTCAGAATCAGATTCTTGTTGAGTTCTATCAAAGTCATTTTTGATTTTTAAATTTATTTCTTTCTGCTCAACAAGTTCTGCTTTCAGAAGGTCAATCTCAGATTCAAGATTGCTTTTCAGCTTCTTGTATTTGAGTTTGATGTTGTTGTAACTTTTAAGAACTTCTGTTAAAACTTTAATGAGTTCTTCTTTGGTAAGTTTAGCCATTACCTCCTCTGCATCATCATCAGATTCAGATTCTGATTCATATCCAGAGGTACCTTCCTCTTGATCCTCTGTCCTGGCCATCAGTGCAACGTTTGCACATTCTTCTTCTGATTCAGAAGATGACTCACACTCATCTGAGTCATCCCATGTTGCCATCAGAACCTTCTTCTTCTTGTTGAACTTCTTCTTAGGTTTTTCTTTCAGAAGTTTAGGGCAGTCATTCTTGTAGTGCCCAGGTTCTTTGCACTCATAGCACACCACTTCTTTCTTGGCAGATCTTCTGTGACTAGAAGATTCCTTTCTGTTGTCAGATCTTCTGAAGTTGTTAAACTTCTTTCCCTTGTGCTTCCAGAGTTTGTTAATCCTTCTGGACAGCATGGACAACTCATCTTCTTCTTCAGAAGAAGATTCTTCAGAGCTTTCTTGAATAACCTGCAAAGCTTTAGCAGTTTTGTTAGATTTTAAAGCTATGGATTTACCTTTATCTTTCTTCTGGGGTTCATCTTCCTCCAGCTCAATTTCATGGCTTCTCAAAGAACTGATAAGTTCTTCTAAGGAGATCTTGTTCAGATCTTTTGCCATCTTCAATGCAGTCACCATTGGTCTCCACCTGGTGGGAAGACTTCTGATGATTTTCTTGACATGATCTGACGTTGAGTAACCCTTGTCCAGAACTTTCAGACCAGCTGTAAGAATCTAAAATCTAGAAAACATAGTTTCTACATTTTCAGAATCTTCCATTTTAAATGCCTCATACTTCTGTATGAGCGCCAGAGCCTTTGTCTCTTTAACCTGAGAGTTTCCCTCATGAGTCATTTTGAGTGATTCAAACATGTCATGAGCAGTATCTCTGTTAGTAATCTTCTCATACTCAGTATGAGAGATTGCATTAAGCAATATAGTTCTGGCTTTGTGGTGATTCTTGAAATCTCTTTTCTGCACTTCAGTCATTGATTTTCTATCAATCTTTTTGCCATCCTCACCAGTAGGATGTTCATATCCATCAATGACCAAATCTCAAAGATCAGCATCATACCCAAGAAAGAAACTTTCTATTCTATCTTTCCAATAGTCAAATTTTTCTCCATCAAACATTGGAGGTTTGGTACTGATCCTATCCCTCTCTTCATATTTATTGTTGATATTTGACATTGAATTATCAGCCATGATAACAAATAAATATATTGATCAAAGTATATCTCCTCTGGATCTTTACTGACACTGTTAAGTGATAGCACACTCAGAACCGGAGCTCTGATGCCAACTGAAGGTGAGATAATACTTAGAAGGGGGGGGGGGGGGGGTTGAATAAGTATGGAAAATTAATACTTGAAAATAATCACACAATTATTTTTATCCTGGTTCGTTGAACAACTACTCCAGTCCACCCTTCCAGAGTGATTTGCCTTTCTCAACAAGGACTTAATCCACTATTAAATCAAACTGATTACAATAGTATCACCTAAGAACTACAGTTCTTAGTCTTCTCAAGAGCTACTGATTCACACTGAATCCTCTTAAGGAAAATCCTTTACAAATAATGTAAATTAAATACAAGAGTTTTTAATGCTTCTATAAAGCTATAATCACAACAGTGATCTTTCTCTTAAGTTTTAAGTACAATGAGATTCTATGAAGAATAAGAATGAGAGCTTATAGAATATTGTGATTTCTTTTCAGCAAGTGTGTAACTGAAGAACGAAGTAAGGAACTCCTTTTATAGGCAACTGAATCATGCACGTTGAAAAGAGAGTCCAAAAGGTCTGAGCCTTTTTGTCTTCACATGTACTGACCTTTCCTTGAAATAGATGGCACAGATAAATCCTTTTTGTCTGTGTAAGTGTGTCTAGCACAAATAAGGAAAGAGACGTTGAATAGTTCCAACAGATATATTCTTGAAAACACTTCTTCAGTTTCAGCAAGTTCTTCAGAGTCTGAATAAATCAGAGTCTTCTGATGAGATTCAGAACTATGCTGTATCAGAGTCTTCTGCAGCGTGTGTGCTTCTAGCGTGTTGATCATCAGAGCATCTTGACACAAAACTTCAGTACTTGGCAGCGTAAGTACATTCAGAAACTTCTGTAGACTAATGCTTTGAAAAACTCTTCAATCAATATTCTTCTATACTTCTGATGCTTCAGCTTCAGATGCTTCTGATTATCTTCAGATGCTTCTGACTATCTTCATATGCTTCTGACTCAGAATGTTCTGGAGCTTCTTGCTTCAGATCCTTCTGGAGACTACGCTCAGGATCTTTTGTAAGGAGCAAACAGATTCTTCTGTAAGGTGCATCTGGCACTTCAGAGTCAGAATAGCTTCTTGTATTCAAGGCAGATTTGCTTCTAGAGAGTTAATGTAATTTTAATCTGCAGTAAAACTCTCAAACAAATTTTAGAGTATATAATTCTTAAATATAAATTTCCCAACAGTTATCATCAAAACAAAGAGTAATTATTAAGAACCAATCTGTGTTCTAACAGTGGTACCAATCATCACAGCGCAATGGACACTGGGCCATCAATAGGATCAGAGCACATCAAAATACTTCACATCCACACAGTGGGATTGAAGCCAAAGTAATCGAGGTCCTGAACCGAAGTCCGGATGCACATGAATGCATGATGCACACGTGACAATAATCCTCATAATAACAACATATGGTACATCATCATTCATCATATTCATCATATTCGTCATATTCGTCATACGTCATATCTCATCATATTAATCATCAATACATCATATCATCATAATTCATCATATTACTCATCATGCAACATATCATCATAATTCATCATATTAATCATCACACAACATATCATCATAATTCATCATATTACTCATCATACAACATATCATCATAATTCATCATATTAATCATCATACAACATATCATCATAATCCATCATATTAATCATTCTCACACATCATGTCATCATATAATCACGTATAAATCACATATTAGCTCATAGTCATATTATCCCATATTAATTAATAATACTACCCCCATACCATCTCATATTAATTTATCAAATTATACTCACGGTAATCCTCACACTATCGCATATCAATCACATAAACTTCACAGTTCTACTCATGTTAACTCGTCATATCATCACATAGTATTCACATATTAATCCCTTTTATCATCTCACATTGCCTCATATTAATTCATCGTAATTACACTTGCGGTAATTCTCATACTATCCCTTATTACTCACGCAACCTCGCTGTCATACTCATAGTAACTCATCACAGGAATCCCAGAATCACACATCAAGGCATCGCTGCAGAACAATCAATTTCGCGAACTCTGCTATGTTCGCTGGCTCGCTCGCTAGGCGAGTCGATAGTGAGCCTTCGCTGGCTTGCTCGCTAGGCGAGCCTGTAGCGAACCTTCGCTGGCTTGCTCGCTAGGAGAATAGAGCGATGATAGCAAAACCTGCTATGCACCAGAACTGATTCCTGTCCAAATACTCATATGATTCACACATCTCATGCCCCCAAAACATCATTAAAACATCCCCAATGTCATACGACGATAACGACACCAAATCTATGGTTTATTAGGCCAATCTAGCAACATTTGCACTGCCTAAAACACTATTTTCCTGCAATTGCTCTGAGTGCATCAAAGTTACTCACATTTAAATATTTCTATTCCTACAGGGTCAAACATATCACAATCCAAGGTTTTGGTCATGAAGGCCTAAGGTCTCCTTTCTCATGTTACACATCAAACAGTCAGGAATACTAACCACTAACCACAATCCTCAAGGTTTCATTATTAGTTTCCCTTAATTTCCCACGCTCAACCCAAAATACCCTAAATCATAAACTTCACCATAAACACACCGAAAGGCATACATAGAAAATCATGAAATGCGATACTCCCCATACCTTAGTCGATTCAAAGCTTTCACGATTAACTCTGGCAACCTTCCGAAGCTTTTGCCTCCACTGATCCCTCCTCAGAGCTCTGACCTCATTCTTTTCACGGTTAATAAAATGAATCCTCCACCTTCAGAATTCTATTTTGTCAAACTTAGACTTGGGCCACACAATTGGGCTTTTCCCATAACACCCTTACTAACTCTTCATAATGCCCAATTTACCCTTATTTCACTTATATTTATTTTAATCAATAATAATACTAATATTCTCATATAGTATACTATTAATTAAATAAATAGTCCAAAAATGCACGTTTTCTCAATAATCCACAAACCACCGAAAACCACCCAAAATACGAATATTCTCAATTAAATAATTAATTAAAATATTCCGCTTAACTTTGGGGTGTTACAGGCCCCACAACCATCATTCCTCAAGTACTTAAGGCTCGTAGCGTACAACACATGTTGTCCTTTATTAGATGTTTTGAAGTGTTTAGAAGATGAGGAGAGAAAGATACAAACTAAGGGGAAACTTGACCCTAATGTTGTCATGCACAATGCTCCTAAAGTTGGGATAAAGGGGAGAATTATCCTACTGTTATCAAGCATAGGATTGAACACCTAATGTCTCTCCTACTCCCATCTTAAACAGAGGGACTAGGAATCCTAGGGGGATCATGGCAAAAGGCCAAGTAAACACAAGATAATTCACTCACAGATGAAATGAAGAATGAAAAGAAATTGACTTAAACAAGTCAAAGAACAATGCAAACAAGATATGCAAGGATGCAAAGAAGAAATGAAAATACAAATGATGCATACACAAAGAAAAGAGGGAGGAAAAAGTGTGGGGCAGCCACCACCACAAGCACATCTCAACCATACCATTCTTTGAAACAAATAAAACAAATGCAAACAAAATAATGCAAAACCAACACCAATGTTCATGACAAACTCAAAATGCAAGCATAAGCATCAAATTATCATGAACAAGTGTCTAAACCCCATGGAGAAGAAGTGAATCATAATGGAAATGATCCCAATTCAAACACAAAACAAGAGGCAAACCACAAGCAAGAACATATGAAGTGAAAGAACCAAAGTCCTAACACAATCTCAACACTTAAGACGAGTGGAGAAGCATGATTCCAAGGTGACTTGTGATGCAAGCTAAAAAAATGTATGACCTAACAAATGGAAAACCAGCACCTTGATCAAGTTACAAACATGTGGAAACACTCACAAGATGCACATGGGATCATTAAGAATCATTTCCCATAGAAACTAGGTCAAACTATCTTATATGAACACCTTCAAAAGTGACTTGACTTGCAAGCTTCACTAAAAATGGAAGGATTGTTCAATAAATGACAAATAAATTACACGAAGTATCCAAGTTCAATGGAAAACAGGAGCCAAAGTTTCAAGAGGAAACTCACCTCAAGGCATCACCAAACAATTCCATTGTTAGAGGTACTCCACCTTATCGAGGGTTTATCGAGAGACATGCAAAACCAACTCAAAACTAATTGAAAAATGATCAAACATAGACCAAAATCCTCCTCAAGAGTGCCTCAATCCCTTACCTAGGTGAGGGAGAGACCATGGTCATTGGAGGCAAAATTTGGAGTCCAAATGAATAAGATATCACAAGGTGCACACAAAAATACACATGACTTTGTAAAATCAAAATAAAATAATAAAATAAAGTGAAAAATAAAATAAAAATGTGGAAAATAAACTCAAAACATTGAAAAGTCAGAAACTATTTTTTGGTATTTTTTAAAGTCTGAAACTATTTTAAAAATAAATAAAAAGAAAATGCAATAAAATGAAATAAAAAGGAAATAAAGAAATGGGAAGGGGTGTATAAGCAAAACAGATTGAATTGGAACTAGTGCAATGCGCCTTGGGCCCAGGAAATGGAGGATGCGGATAGCAAGAACGTGCTGGGCCCAATCACTTAAACAAATCAGCAAAACAAAATGAAAAAGACCAAGACGAAATGCTGCGTTTCATTAAACACGTCAGCATGCCAACTCAAAACCCTAGCCACGCAAGCAAAAAACCGACCACGTCATCGTCTTCTTCATGCTAAAACACTGAAAAACCAGACCATGCAAGATGAAACCCGTGCGTGGTACCCTCACTTCCCAACCTCATATCTCCTCACTTCCTCAATGATTTTCAAAAATGTAAAGACCAAAAATGGTCTCCAAAAAACAAGGATCAACCTTATGCCAACTATATCCAGTATAGAGTGCTTTAGAGCATAGAAAAGTGGCCTTAAAGTTCACGAGTTCAAGTGAACTCTCATCATGCAACTCCAACCAAAGTCAAACAAAAACAAGATATTACCCTCAGGACCTCAAACACCAAGCATGAACATGATTTCACATCTTAAATCAAATGCAAACAGATAGGAGAAATGGAGAAATTTTAGAGATCCTTACCTAGTGGAGAATGGTCCACTGCCTCTTCAAAACTTGCTGAAAGCTCTCCAAAAGATGCAGAACAACCCCTTGTGACTTGTAGAAGCTTGAGTTATGCTTAAGTGGCCTTGAAAGTTCCTTAATCTTTGCAAACGATTCTGATCAGCTGAGGAGCAATGTGCACACAATTGCTTCTTTTTGCAAGAAGTTGGAAGAGGAGTTTATGGTGATGAAGGATTGGAAGAAATCTTGTTAAATGGCTCAATAGTTTGTGAGTTTCGAAGAGATTTTCAGAGAGAATCAAAATTTCAACTTCTGGTTTCTTGCTCAAATGGTGGCTGCCTCTCATCTAGGGTTTCTCTCAAGTTTATATATGAAGTAAAAAACAAGAAATGGAGGGTTTAACAGTGGTAAAATCTTAAGGGATCAGATGCTACAAATCACATGATATTTGGATCAATGGTGGATTATGGCTCACACACGAGCAGTTGACACATGTGGTTGCTTTTCTTGAGTGGGAAGGAACAAATCAGAGGAGGCTGCATGAATTCAGAATAAAGGCAGCTTGTCTTTTCCTCATTTGGGAAAGGATTTCAAAATGGCTCCATGAGTGGTACAAGCTTGGTTGGTCTTGTTTTGGCAATGTTTGGAGTGCTCAATTCACCAATTCATGCACATGATACGAGCAAAGCAAGTATGCTGCATGACTGATTGAGTAACATGCCAAAATGAACTAAAGATCATGCCTTGAAACAATGTTCAAACCACCATCTTTGAACCGTGGTATCTTGATGCACAAAGCTCATCTTGCTTAGAACTTGGGCTCTAATCAAAGATTGCATGGCAAGGAACAACTTTGAAGTTGAATCCATCTTGGTTTGCAACTTGGAAAGTCATGAAAATTGAGGTTGAAAATCATGTCATGCAAGCTGCCTTGGAATAACTTAGAAAAATTTTCTAAGTTAAGAATTTGAACCACTTGAAACCCTAACTTTGGACATTCATATCTTGAGCTTCAAAAATCCTATGAGAGACTTCTACTAATGGATGGAAATCTTGGAACACGATCTACAACTCTCATGTGGGACAAAATTCCATTAGACAACAAGAGCTTGATGAAAATTGGCTTGGAAGATGGGCCCAAAAATCTGCCTAAACTTGCTAATTTTGAGGTCATTGAAAATCCTAACTTTGAACCATCATAACTTGAGCTTCAAGCATCATATGATGATGAATTGGTACTCAAAAGAAAGCTTGGAACATGAGGAACAAGTTTGATATTGGACAAAAGTTCATTTGAAACATTGATCATGAGGAAAAATGGCTTGGAAAGTGTCTGATTCACACATGAAACTTTCCATAAATGGAAAGGCTCTAAAACCCTAATATTCCCAAAATGGCAAATTTCAACACTTCTTGATTTTTATGATTCCCTTGAAATTTCTTGGTCAAATCTCACCCATTGGTCACATTGAACTTGAGGAACATGGTTTTGACCTTAAAAAGTCAGGAGTTGACTTTTTCACTGCAAAGTTGACTTTTCTCCAAATCTCCTGATTTGCAATTGACTGATCAATTGGAGCTCTTCTGATTGAAATTAATGATCAATATTCTACCTCCAAACACCTTGGGACATATGAATGACCATGGAAAAAAGTTTTTCTACAATAACAAGTTTATCCTAATTATATGTGGAACCCTAATTTCATGCTCTTCTGCCTAAGCCCTTTGCAGATGAATTGAATGACCATTCTCATTCCACAATAGCCTCTGAGATATTCAAAAAACCTCTACACCATGCTTAAACCAATAATAGGGCCTTATGAACTCTTGACAAATTCCCTAGTGGTTCTCTAACAATGAGCTATAGCACACCTTTCCTCTCAAGGAGCTTGGACAACTTCATGATGATAACACACACTTGATGACCTCTACCAATGTCTTTGCTTGAGCTAGAAGCCAATAAGATTCTCCTCTTGGATGAAACACAAACAATCACTTGATCCCCTGTAAGAACTATGCTATACAAATGCAAGATGCTAAAATGCAATCAAACATAAGCCAAAAAGCAAGAAAAGGGGTTGGTCATATTTGGGGTACAACAATAAGTTATGTGAGAGTTTCAAAATTGAACACCATAACTCGCCACCCTATCGGCCAAAGATGAATGGCATCGTAGAAACATCCAACAAGAATATCAAAAAAATCATCCAGAAGATGGTAAAAACCTACAAGGATTGGCACGAGATGCTCCATTTCCCACTACATGAACCTTAGTTCGTACATCGACAGGAGCAACTTCTTTCTCTTTGTTATATGGTACAAAAACGGTACTCCCTATTGAATTAGAGATTATTTCACTCGGGTCATAATGGAAACCAAGTTGGACGAGGCAGAATGGGTGCAAACAAGATTTGATCAATTGATCCTCATAGAAGAGAACACATGGTTGCAATATGTCACAGACAATTATATCAATGGAGACTCAAGAAAGTATCCGACAAGAAATTTTGTCCTTGCCTATTCAAATAAGGAGACTTATTACTAAGAAAGATAATGCACGTCCATAAAGATCACCGCGGAAAATGGACCCCAAACTACGTCATAAAGAGGGCCTTCTCTAGTGGAGCCCTAATTCTCACAACTATGGATGAAGCGAAGTTACCACAACTAGTGAACTCCGACGCAGTCAAAAAACACTATGCTTAGAAAAAGAGGATAAAAATCCCGCTAAGTCGAAAACCCGAAAGGGCGACTTAGGAAAAAATTAGGGTGTCCCAGTGGATTGAAAACTCGAAAGAGCAATCCAGGCAAGAATTAGGGGCTTACGATAAAAAATAAAACTCGATACGCCGAAAACACTAAAGGCGGCGTAGTAAAAAAAGGGTATATCATCCCGGTGGACTAAGAATCGACAAGAGCGGTCCAAGAAAAAATTAGGGATATCCAAAAGGCATATGACTGTAAGCACTTAAGCCATACTACAACAGGAACTCAGATTGGAGCAATCAATCCATGCATTATCTTCAGAAAAGAAGTATCGTGACTTCAAAGGCGTAGGGATAATAACTTGTGTTGAATTCAATAGGAACATGAATAAATCTATTTTCATTAACATTTTTACATCTTTCTAGCTTTTCGATAATCTCCCCTTATGGGAATTACTTTTTTATGTACTATTGCCCATAAATAATTTTTTTTCTCTAATTCTTGACTTTTCAATCATTCCATTTGATTATGAAGTGTCAATTAATTGTGAATAATGCATTGAAACATTGGGTATAATAAAAATATTTTAAGGGAAAACGTATTTTACTTCGATTTTGAAACAATAAAAGGGTCATATTCTTCCAACATTGCGTCACAAGGAAGACACAGGGTCCACAAGTCAATAGTCACAATCTAACTAACACGAGAGCTTCTTCCTTCTCCAAAAGCATATTACACATTCATAGATATCCAGAGCATCATGGCATGTTCCATGAACATACCAAAGTCTCAAGGGTTGGAGAGTCGGGGTGTTACAAAAACATTGATTTTCGCAAAATCATACACATATCATAAAAGAGGCGTTAGTCCAAATAACGCATCATGCATAAAAACATACATTCAAAACATGCATACACATGAACATGCATACATGACATAAGATTTATTACCACTCTTAGAGGTCAAATCCCTAACTATATCACTATAATTCCCAAATAGGAATGCTTATTGGCCTTCCCCAGTAAGTCATTTTCCCACAAACTCCTTTTCAATAAAGGACATCCCCAGCACACTCACTCATCGTGAATCTTCCAAGGAATCTATCCAATAGTCGGTCATCCTAAAATAATCGTTATCAACCTGTGAGCATGTCTTCACCTCTCACATATCTAACTTATTAACATATCCCGTGCGAGGGATACACTCCACTAAATATGCCAGGGTCTTATCAAAAGGGTTTTCATCAAAAGGGTTTTACCAAGAGATTTATTGAAGGGTTTTACTAAAGGGGTTCTATCAAGGATTATGTCAAAGGGTACCACTAAAGGATTCATTAGAGTTTCACCAAACGAGGTTTCACCAGGGTTTATTAAGAGTTTACTCAGGGCTTCCATCAGGGATTTGTCAGACGGTTTCGTCAAAGGGTTTTATCACCAAGGGTTCCATCAAAAGTTGTCACAAGGGTTTTATCAAGATTTTACCAAGGATTTTTAACAGGGGTTCTACCAGGGTTTATCAAAACGGAATCGAAGGATCGTCAGAATCCTGCCCGACTTTTATGATTAGAGAAATTGTATGCGGACCAACAAGATATTATCAAGAAAGCATCAGAATGGGATATTAACGGAGCACTAAGGATTGGTCCACCCTGACTTTGGATCCAAAATTTACCAGCTCTGCGATCAAAATCAGGGTTCCTCTTTTATTTAATCGTCTCCTATCCAAAAAGAGGAAGGCTCACCGACATCATCATTCTAATTCAAAGCCGATTAAATAGGGGCAACTGTTGTACCCCGAAATTTTCCCAAGCTTCATATGTTTTCTAGTGCCACTTTATTTCGAATAAATGGAATGACACAATTGGTAAGAGAACATGTGTAATTAGTTGTGAGTGTGAGAGGTTGTGAGTTTGAATCCCACCTTCCTCACTTTTAGTGTTTTTTTCTTCCATTTTATTTGTTTTCTTTACTTCTAACTTTTCTATTTTATTTTTAAATCATACAAAATTACAAAAATAACATTCTTTTACCATTTATTTATTAATTTTCGTATTTTATGTAATGCATATTTTAAAATAGTTTTTTCATTAAAATCATGATTTTATGAGAAAAATCTCAAAATATCCAAAAAATAATAAAATAAAAAATAATCAAAATTTTTATTTATCATATTATTTTTATTATTTTAAAACAATTTTTTTTCTTTTTCTTTTCTAAATTCACTAAGCCATGAATCAATCCAGATTTATTGGCTTGAGCTTTAAGAAATAGATAGAATCAGGTCAAATGAAAACATTCCTAAATTGACAAATCTCATTCAATTTTTGACCTAATTTTTTATCTATAAATAGAACATATTTTTCACACTTTTTATTCATCCACAATTCACAAATTACCTATCCAAAGTCGTTGTTCTTCACATTTAAGAACAACAACACTAAACTCTAAAAGAAACTCCTACCAACGTCTACTCTATCAAGGGTAAAAAAAAAGGGAGAGAGTTTAAAAGTTCAGTAATTTTTCTCACAGAGATAGACCTAAATCATGTAGGTTTGTATCTCTTAATACCTTATTCATAGAAATTTGCTTAAATTATTTATGTTTAGTGGTTTGTATCTCTTAATACCTTATTCATAGAAATTTGCTTAAATTATTTATGTTTAGTGAATGTTTTATTTCGGTCTGATGTCTAACATTTTACTATGGTTTGAATTTGTTGCTTGTTTATCTAGATATCATTTTATTAATTCACTCAATAAAAATGCCTTTTAATAGCTAGTTTTAATTTTCATATAGGAAAACCTTTTTTAAAACCAATTGTTTGAATCAATTTTCTTAATCAATCCCTTTTAACTAATACTATAAATCTTTTTTTAAATTTTTTTATAAATAAACCCTTTGATAACTTCTTTTTTGAATCAATTTTTTAAAATAACTCTTAAAAACACTAAGCATTACAAAATCAAAACACTACACAAGATAATTGAATTTTCTAACAATACCAAAATAATCTCACTCTCATTCTTCACATCATACTCACACGCACAAACCGTAGAGACATCAAAAAAACCACACCCCCATTGAATTAACCATCCAAACATAAGACAATCACTATGAATAGCCGCTTCAAATAACCATATAAGTCATTTAAACAATATCAAACTAAAAGATGACTTATATGGATACTTCACTATGAATAGCCGCTTCAAATAACCATATAAGTCCAAAAAAGAAACAAAAAAATAAACTCTTTACTCAAAGTCAAAAAACATAAAAAAATACTTTATTCTAAAAATATAAAAAACATCATACTTTATTTGGCCTAAATTAATTATTTTTTCATAAAAATATAATTTACAAAAAAAATAATTAAAGGATTAATACTTGTTAATTAGAGTTCGATTAGAATAATACTGAGATAATGTTAGGATTAATTTTGTTTAATAAAAAATAATTTAAATCAATTAGAATAATTAACATATCTAAGGTTTAATATAAAAATAATTTGATAATTATATAAATAATTATAGTCAATAGAATTAAAATACCGAAACTGAGGATTTAAAATATTGTTAGGGATAAATTCTAAAGTAATTAGGCATATCGAGATTAGTAATTAATTTTTAACTTGTTAGTATTTCCTCTTTAAAATAAATATTAAAAAAAGAAATAGGATTAATTAGGGGATATTAAGAAGATTCCAGTTAATCTATGTGATAATTTAAGAATAACATATGATAAAATTTAGAAATTCTTTTAGGATTTTTGGGATATAAAATCAGAGATAAAAATTAGGAATAAAGAATATAATATTTGGTTTTATATAATTAAACATTTTTAATATTTAATAAATATACATAATAATATTATTAATTTATTTTCTTAAATAAATTAGTCATTATATTTTGGCATCAATCAAAAAGGATAAAATCAACTCAACATACTTAAACTCTTAAGTCCTCAGTCTTTGTCTTTGTGTATTAAATTATTTTTAAAAATCAAATACTTCTCCGTCCCAATGTGTTAAGGGATAAAAACATCAAATGAACAAATATTTTTTATACGAACTATGGTGTGGTGTTTTGATTATTCATCAAATATGGAGATACGTAGACATAGAGTTGTAAGACTTTAGTAAGGAAAATAATCAAAAATATTTTTAAATTTTTTCTTATTAATCATTTTCTTATTTAAACATTTTTTTAAATAAATAAATAACTAATCAATGATAGATTATAAAAGTAAACTTTCCTAGACAAACATACTAATTCTCAAATTAGAGAATGATCCAATTGAATACAATGAAAGTGAGGGGTATCTAGTATCTTTCTCTAACTTAACCGATTCATGAATCTAGTCTCTCACTCTTAACCATTAGATTTTATCATTCTTAAAAACAAATAAAGAATGATAACGACTCTATTATTTTATCGGTTACGACAAAAAATATCTAAAAAATTACATGTTACCCTTTTATATAGTAGGGTGGTTATAACCGCATGATGCTCTGTTGGCTAGACTACGGAGAGCCATCTAATCTATTATGGATTCATTATCTTCGGTATTTCCTCTATTTTCTCTATCACATGCTATCACATGAGTATTCATTATCTTCGGTACTAGCTTTACAATGCAGACAGTGTCTCAAGTTAATTAGCCTTAAACTATCTGAATCTTTCTTATAATATAAATATTCATAGCACTTGCATTAAATGCTAACGCTGTTTTGCTAAGTCTCCAGGCCTCATCACATACATGTAAGTCTTAATTATTAAGAGTATCGATGTATTATTGTCGTAACCAAATATCATTATAAAAGTTTGAGATGAACATATTCAAATTGGCCTCACGTATATAGGAAAACAAATTTGGTCACAAGACTTAAGATGAAGAAAAAAATTCATCTTCACACATTATATAAAGCAAACGTTAAAATTGCAAGGAATGACATAAGGATAGTTTAGGCAACAGGGGATACTATAACTTGATCAAGAACAGGTCCACAAAGAGATCCAAAATCATCAATCCTTGTATGATAGAAAGCGCTATAGAATGTGATTCTAGTTCTGCCTGAAACTGCTTTGAAGTTGAAACTTGCTGTCTTGAATGCTCCCTTTCCTGCAGATTTGAAAGGAACTTTAAGAGTATCTTTTGCAGCAAAAGCTTCAACCATCATAGATCCATGGCAACCATTTCTTCCATCACCAATTGTGAATTTCATGTTGTAGACTTTGTTTGGAACGGTTCTTATAATTTGTGCAATGGCACTTTCCTTTCCAGCAACAAGCTCAACTGCTCCGTGTCCAAATGGTACTTGGAAATAGTTTGAATCAATGAACTTAATTGCTTTGAGAGATTCAATAATCCAACCTGGGAGTGGTGACACAAGATCTTGTTGTTTTGGAGGAAGAAGAACACCGTTGGTTGAATTGAAAATCGGAAATGGACCCTCCTCAAAGCCGGGGTTTTTTACCAAATTATCTGCAACAGATCAAGTAATAGTATTAATGTATGTTTGAAAATTAAAATGACACTTTAACGAAAACCACGTCAAAAAGTCACGTTGACGTGGAAGCTTAGCTATGTAGCTTCTATATTTTCATGTCAAAAATGCCTTGGGACGCAAGAAATGGCTTATTGATGCAGTTCCAAACACTTGCTTAGTGTCTAGGGTAGAAATGTCACTTAGATTTTCTACAGCCCCGCACATTAGTCCAATCAAATCTCAACAAAAAAAATTTAATTTGTTGAGATTTGATCGGAACAATTGCGGGGCGATAGAAAATCTAGATTCATGGATATAAATAACTCATTACCTTTTGTAGACATAGGAGGGTAGAACTCTCTAATAGCAACAGCATCCAAAAGCGGACCACAAGTAGGATCTTCTTGAACACCAGGGTTATGGAATGTAACTTTTGCAACAGAAGAACTAGCCATGAATCCCCAAGCAATAACATCACCGTTGAGGCTATAGAGTGTTTGCAAAGGAACATCACCGGATTGCGAGGGCACTGAGATTCTCAAAACCTCATCTTGAGCACATGTCCTTGTGGCTCCTAATATTAGAGCATACCATTGACCAGGGTTGACTTTAATGGTTTGGGATATGGAGGCTTCATTTCCAAGCCTAACTGCATGAACTCCATGTGTCACTGGGAAGTACATTCCTCCTGGTTGTGGTCCTCCAGAGATGTACTCAACTAGACCATTGATTTCCCATTTGGGAAGTGCATGTTTCCCTATGAGTCTTGTTTTCTTTAGATATCTTGGGTTTGGTTTCTCCTCAAAATTCCCATTTTGAAAATAAACTTTAAGGGAAAAAACCCAAACAAAAACAAAAAATGAGAACAACATATCAGAAATTAAGAATATAAAGTTATCCACCATAAAATATAAAGCACGAACTCCAACAAGAACACTAGAACATCATATAATATGCACACTCTGACACTCATAACGTAAAAATACTACGAAATATCTGGATTAGAGTTGAACATTACCTTCTGGTGACCTGGGATGATGAAAATTAGCAAATGCTGAAGCAACAAATAGCAAAATCATGAAAAGCATACATATGAATGTCCCTTCCATTTTCTGCTTGAAAAGAAACAAATGTGTAACACTAATGAAATTGGGTTGCTAAGGAAGAAAAAGCTCTTGTGTGTAAGAGAAATAGACAAAGCTATGCTCCTTTTTATAGGGCAGTTAGAGAGAAACAGTTTGCAATTGGTTTTATCAAGGTTTTGACTTTTGAAAACCGAGTTTTTCTCCTTAATTCATGCCATGAGCTTGTGAGTGAGGGAATCTAAGATTTAAGATTATTTTAATGATAATTAGGACATAGGATAAGTACGGTCTAAAAACAAGTAATAGGAGTTATATTGGATTTAACTTATGATGGAGTAATAATAACATAGGCAAGGAATCCGTTTCCTACATTTAATAGTGAAGATTTATACACTTCATGTGGTTGAAATAATAGAGAAACTAAGGTGGTGATCTTTCTAAATTAATATGAAAACAAGGTGTGCAAGGGTGGCACATTACAAGTTGCATATCATAAACCCACCGTTTGGCTAGAATATTAATACCATTACCGAAGACAAGACAGTGTCTCGCCCATCACACCTACAAGGCCGCCCTTATACTATAGACCGGCTAAATGGATTTACTTAATTTATTCGTTACTTTCATCATGAACACCACAAACTTCAAACTAGTTTGCTTGGTTCAAATTATTTGTGGAAAAACTATATGAATTATTTTTATTTTATTTTACATTTTCACTAATTTTTAAAAAATAAACGAAATTTGTGTACTTGAAAAGTAGTATAAGGTACTCTACTTGTGGGAAACAAGTAAAGCCTCGGTAGCAAATTAGGAATTGTTTTAATCTGAAATTAGAATTTTTGAAATAGTAACATGGATCGTAAAAGATACACTGAAATTCAGGCACGACAATGCAAAGGTGTACATGTAAGATTAACACTTTAACGCTTAAATATGTGAGAGAAACAAAGTAATGTTAAAATGAGAATGAATTTGAATATCTAAGAATGACATGGTTTTCTCTTTATATATTTAAGGTAGTTAAAATTGGCCACGAGGGATGCAGATAGTCTTCTAATTGATCAGGATGATGGGTGATCCATCAGAGTGTGGAGTTATCTCCCTCTAGTAAAAACGAGGCAATGTCTTTTTCTCGCATTCACTCCCTTCATTCTTGCCTCTGGGCCTTTCAGTTTGGACATTGCGGACGACCTATAACAACTTCCCCTAACCCTTGTCTCTCTTATGGAATTTAAGGGTTTCGTCGTGTACACTCCTAGAACAAATGTCAAATGAGTTAAGTGAAGAGTTTTGATGGGACGTCGCTACTGGCGTCGGGAACAAATGTATTAAATGTTTTCCATACAATAGATGATGTTTCCTAAAGAGATCCTAACACGTGTTCCTAACTTGTCAATAATGATTTCCTTTTTGTCTTAGGATACTCAAGTGTTCTTGACCGATTTTCAAGGGAATATAAACCGATGATGCGTATTTCTCGCTTCCCAAGATAAGAGATCGTGTGGCTCATCATAGTGGAATTCAAGAAACTCTTCTTCGCATGTAGTTTTTTCCCTTGTTCTCAAACTTTTTACGTAGTTCTTCGTATTATGTCTATTCGCATAACATCTTCAACACATAAATATTTATTTTCTCTTTTTTCTAAGTTAATACTTGAGCTTTCGCTTTCCATTTTTGTCATTTTCTTTCACTAGGGATGGAAACATTCTTGCATAGTCTTTGATTAATTTTCTCACCATTGGCGTACTTTGACAGGAATTGTTGGATCTAAGTTTGAACTTAATTTAAGTTACTTATTTGACCTTGTTCTTCCTTCTAACGAACTCCACCGCTATGGAAGTAGCACCGACCATGAGAAGGAAGGCAAAAGGAGATATTTCAGCAGATAGGGTAGATAAAAAGGCGTTAAATATCGCTTGTAACTTTGCTAGTGTGGACCATGTTTATACTAAAGTGGGGTCCTCATCGGACTGAAGGTGTTCCCTCTATATGAAAATAAGAGGATGTGCAATAAATGTGACAAATGCATCATTCCCTTTCATGAGTACTTATTCTCTTTAATATGTGTTCGCCTTCCTTTCAATGATAGTGAGATAGACGTCCTGAATCACTTGGTAGTTGCTCCTTCATAACTGTACCCAATGAGCGGGGTATACGTCATGGTCTCCCAATATAGGTGTGAGTACATGAAAAGTGTGCCAACATAGGGTTTTTACTTCCATCTTGTCGTGGTGAAGAATCAGAGACCATAGCTATTGGTTTGCTAGACTCACAAAAATTAGATGTCACCACCGATCTTTTATTTTTTCAAGGAAAGGGACAAAGAACGAATAAACCCAAAGTAAACATGCAAAGCATAGAATAAAACTAAAAGCTAAGCAATAGAAGAGATCTAAGGTATGTGGATTGGTTATACTAAGGGAAGGTACTAGCACTCTAAGTATAGTATCCTATAGGAACCTCTTACAATATTTGTATTAGGTTAAAAGTGTTTGCTAAAAAAAGATTAGGGAGATGACAAAAGTTTTTTGTATTGTTTGTGTGTTTGGCAAGACATGAAGTCTTGTGCCTATGTACCAATAAAAGATCAAAACCTCGTAGTTCCGGGTACAAATACAAAAGGGTTTTGATGTGGTTGATTTTATTGAAGAAGAGACAAATTGTCATCTTAAGGAGAATACTCAACTAATCCACCACAAACATGTGGAAGATGAATCTTTGCATCACAATGAGGAAAGGGCTCCAACTTGGATATAGAATCAACAAGCATGCCTCATACCTCCCTCAAGTGGAAAAGAATCAACATCCTTCTCAACAATATTAAGGGGTAGGAGAATTATATCTCAACTAGGGATGACTCATGTCTAATATCTTTTGAGAAAAGGTTTTAAAGTGAAAAGCTAAATGGAAAAAGGTTTTGAATTTGGTTTGTGTCTTTTAGTCTTATGAAAAAGGTTTGGATATGCTTAAGATGTCTTGAAGAATTTATTAAAAAAAATATGAAAATAAGTCAATGACCTAATGTCATGGTTTCTTATGAAAAGATTCAAGTTAGAAAAAGGGGAATCTAATAGTGAATTATCTAAGGGTAAAAAACCTAAGGGTAAACTAACTAAAGACAAATAAACAAAGGGTATGCAATGATTATATGATGAGTGAAAAATGAAAAGGAAACAACAATGCATATGCACATGACAACAAAGTCAACTATAATCCCTTCCCTTGGATTCAAACATAAGCAATCATAAAGATTCAAGAGCCACACGTAAATGTCAAACAAGGTATGCATCATGAAGATAATATCCAAGAAACACAAGAAAAAGTCTCAAGTGTCAAAGCTAAGCTCATAAAAAATAACAACACATGTGTAAAGCAAGCATATGTTCAACACTAACTCACAAGGAAAAGCATCTCAAGTGACCATAAATGAAAACCATAATCAAGAAATCATCAAGTATTAGTGCAAAGATATCAATACATGTCCAAGATTATCAACAAACAAGTCAAATCTTTAGTTTTCCAAATAATTATTCATGAATCTCAAATATAGCAAGATTCAAGTCAAAGTACAAACATCTCATGGATACATCATCATCAAGTATCAAGCTTAAGGCATTGACAAAAGTTAAGTAACCATCTCATGAAAAACATACAAGTATTCATACCTCATAAAATCAATCAAAATAAAGGTAACAATAAAAAATGTAGCATAAATATTGTACTTGTCACAAAAACATAGTCAAGTATAGGTCAAACATCAACACATCAAGAATACCTAGCAAGCTAAAAATAGTTAAAAACACATGATCATAATAACCAAAGGCAAGAAAAATTGAAACATTTTTTTTAGAGTTTTTAACATAAAATACAAAATGATAAAAATAAATATTTAAAAGGTAAAATACAATATTTTTGGTTTTTTTTTAATATGTGGATATAGTAAATAAGTAAAAAGAAAAGGAAAGAAAGAAAGAAATAAGAAGAAAAAAGAAAAGGAAAAGTAAATATGAAGGAAAAAGTAAAAAGGAAGAAAAAGGAAGAAAAATCAAGTAATAAAAAGAAGTAGGGGTGTTGTACCCCAAAATTTGACCAACCCATTTTCTTAATCTTTGGCTTATGTTTCATTGCATTTTAGCATCTTGCATTGCATGGCATTATTCTTACAGGGGATCAAGTGATCGTGTGCGTGTGCCATCCAAGAGGAGAGGTTTTATTGGCTTCAAGCTCAAACAAGGGTATGGGTACAAGTCATCAAGTGGGTGCTATTGTCATGAAGTCATCAGAGCTCATAGAGAGGAGATGTGTGCCACAACTCATTATCAAAGAACCATCAGAGGATTGTCTGGGGATCTATGAGGTTTCATCATTGTTAGAGGCATGAGGTAGAAGCTTGTTGAGTACCTCTGAGGTTATTGTGGAATTGGAATGGTCACTCAGTTCATCTGCACAATGCCTAGGCAAAAAGGGTGAAATTAGGGTTTCATTTTTAATCAGGCTAAACTTTTTTTGTGAAGTAAAACTTGTTTCCATAGTCTTCTATATGTCCTAAGGTGTTTGGGGATGAGATATTGATCATCAATTTTAATCAGAAGAGCTTCAATTGATCAGTTAATTGAAAATTAGGAGATTTGGGGAAAAAATCAATTGTGCACTGAAAAGTCAACTCCTTACTTTTTGAGGTCAAGATCATATTCCTCAAGTCCAATATGACTATTGGATTGGAATTTAATCAAGAAAAGTCAAGGGAATCATGAAAAATCAAGAATTGTTGAAAGTTGCCATTTTGAGAAATAGGGTTTTAGAAACTTTCTATTTTTGGAAAGTTCTATGGTTGAACAAGCCATCTTCAAGGCCATTTTTCTCCATGATCAAGGTTTCAAATGAACCTTTGGCCAACATCAAACTTTTTCCTTGCATTTCAAGCTTTCTTTTAAGTACCAATTTACAATCATATGATACTTGGAGCTCAAGTTATGATCATTCAAAGTTGGAGATTTCAATGACTTCAAAATTGGCAAGTTTAGGTAGATTTTTGGACCCACATTGCAAGCCAAATTCCATCAAGTTCTTGATGTCAAATGGAAATTTGTCCCAAATGAAAGTTGTAAACCTTGCTCCAAGCTTTCCAAAAAGTCCTAGAAGTCCTCCATATGATTTGAGAAGCTCATGTTATGGAAGTTCAAAGTTGAGGAAAAATAAGCCAAACTCCATAACTTAGAATTTTTTCTAAGTTATTTATGGGCAGTTTGCATGGCATGATTTTCAACATCATTTTTCATGGTCTTCCAATTCTCAAATCAAGATGAGTTCAACATGAAAATTGTTCCTTGCCATGCCCTCTTCACTTAGAGCTCAAGTTTTAGGCAAATTGATCTTTGTACATCAAGTTATCATTGCTCAAAGTTGATGGTTTGAACATATTTTCAAGGAATGTGTTACAAAGACATTTTGACATTTTGGAATTTCAGCATGCAGCCTGTTACACTTCTCAAATCATGAGCAGGGATTTGCATTGGGAGCATGCCAAACTTTGCCAAAACAAGCCAAACCAAGGCACATACTACCTTGAGGCATTTTTGAATCTTTTGCCCAAACAATAAAGGGACAAGCTGCCCTTGTATTCTGATTTTGGCAGCCACAACCAACATGCTTTTTTCACTCACAAGAAACCAACAAGAAGACAAGGATGCAAGCTGGCTGGTGTACTATCTCTCCCATCCACCATTGATTCAGAAAATTCATGAAAATGCAAAATCTGTCCATTCAATCTTTACCACAGTAAAACTCCCCAAAACCTCTTTCGCACTTCATATTTAAGCAGAAGAATAGTCAAGAAAAACCCTAGCCACCACTGTTGCAAGAAAATCAGAACTTGAGCTTTGAAATCCTCCAAAAACCACAAAAACTGCCTTGTGCAAATTTCATACCAGCATCCTCTCCAATCATCCAACCACCCTAAAAATCACCCACACAATCTCAAAACCATTATTAGCAGGTGTTCCAACCATTAGTTTGGCCAAAAATACCATAACACCAAAAGTCAACTTCTCACAGCCTAAAGTTTGACTTTTCTGCATAAGATAATGAAACTCACTGCCTAGAACAGTTTGGACCTCTTTGACACCTTGAACACCATCCATTTATGTTGTACCAACTGTCCAAGTCCTTAAAGAACAGCTGGAACATCATTTGTTTGAACAGTCATCAAGGATCACTCATTACCTCAAAAAGAAGGAAACTCAAAGCTTGCTCAAGGAAGACTACAAGAGGTATGTGGTCTTGAACCTTCTCATCTTTATCCATCATGTGTGTTTGATTTCTGTTGAATATGTTTACACATGTGTCATGTTTGATTTGGTTTGTTAACCATTCCATTAAACTTTGTATACCATGTGTTTTGCTATTAGAATGACTTTATGGTAGTATGTGTGTTTGTTTACTTTTGTGAAATTATACTATTGGACATTTGATTGAATTTATGCTTTTGACATTGTTATGTTAAAAACCATCAAAACTGTTTTTTTAGAATTTGTTAACATGAAGGGTCTAGTTTAGTTGCTTCAACCATAAAACATTGTCATGTTGTTGTCTAGGATTTAGGTTTTGTTCATGTTAGATCTGTTTAGCTCAGGTAGTGTATATTGGGGTCTGGTTTTGTTATGGCATTATGGACTGTCTTTGAGCTTTGTTTAAGACTGCTGTTAGAACTTAGGTGTGAACCTGTCTAGCGCATATTGGTAGGTTTTGAGTTGTTGACTTTCTATTTGGGATACTTTACCCCTGGTTTGGTTCTGTTAGGAATCATCATGAGTTTGTCAAACTCATGTGCTAATGGATGTATGTTTGTCACTAGGGCAATGTGGTTAGGTTGTTACCTTTTAAGAGGACTGGACTATTGGAATGTGTGACATTAAGGTTTGATTTTGTTGTGTTGAAATGATGATCTTTGCTGTCAAAACTACTTTGAAATGGAGTTTGTCAGCTCTTGATGTATTGCTACTTTAGAACTGGTTTTTCATGCTAGAGGTTGGTTTGTATTTGTTGTGGAAAATTGATGACTGTCTTTGAGTGCCATTTGTGATTCAGTATTTGAGATTGGCATTATGAGAACCAAAACTGTTGTTGTCATTGAGATGGGGATTTTGCTATTTAGTACAGTCGGTCCTCTACATTTTATAAGACTGTAGTGGCCTCAATTCTGATGTGATCCTTAAAGGCAATTCTATTTAGAATAGCTTTTAGTTGGTTTTAGTGTGATTTAGGTGGGGCTCATTTGTTGCTATTAGAACATCAGAGGACTGTCTCTGATTTAAGTTAGAGTTGAGGCTAATGAGTTTTCCTTGCTAGTGTGTTTTATTGTGCAGAGGCTATCATCATGAGCCTGTTGGAGTTCTTGACAGAATAGGATTTCAATTTTGTGGATGCTATGCCTGCTGTCTAAGCTTGTTGGAGAGTTTGACCAGTTTAGATCCCATCAGATATTTGGTTGATGCTGCAGCTTTTGATGAACATCACTATTTTGCCTACTTTGAGGATATTGTTGCCTTTGTTTGTTTGCTATCATTGAGATTTGGCAATATGGGGTTTGATATTGGATTGACAAGTATTGCTATCATTGAGGATATTGTTGCCTTTGTTTGTTTGCTATCATTGAGCTTTTCTTTCCATAATTATTCACACATGTATGAGTGGTTGGGTTGGCCTTGTTTTGTGCCTACAACCCCAAGGTCATGGGTTCTACCCTTGGTGTAGACCTTTCCTTCTTTTTAGCAACTTGTTTATTCTATTTCTTTTTATTTTATTTTAATTATTTCTAGTTTTGTTTTATTTATTTATAAATAGTTTTAAATATTATAAATCCCAAAAAAATCATTTTCTAATATTTTAATGTGTTAATTTATTTTTCTTCATTTTTATTTTATTTTTCATTTATTTTTATTATTTTTAATTGAACTTACAAATTAATGTGTTAAATTCTGGTATGCAGATTACATGTGTTCCAAGAACATTGATCTCTGCTCAACAAGGGTGAGGACAGACCATGGCCAATTTAAATTTCTTTAAATTGTCCCAATGTCATGACCAATGTCACGACCTCTGTTGTGACATCTGCAGTCTGTCATACTATTTATCTAACCATTTAAAGTACAGAACTGTAAATGCAGAAAGATAAATAACACAGTAATTGTTCACCCGGTTCGGTGTCAACAACACCTACATCTGGGGGCTACCAAGCCAGGAAGGAAATCCACTATTAGCAGAATTAATTTAGAGTTAAACCTCCAGTTTACACTCCTCACTTAATCTCTACCCAATGCAATTTCAGCCTAGAGACACTCTAGTACCTGAGTATACCCACTCACTCCCTACAATCACACAACAGTGATTTCAAACAATTAAAAAAACAGTATGAAGAGACACTTCATACACACCTTGATCTTGCTTCACAGCTTTGATCAAGGAACTCACACACTCTTGCTTCACAGCTTCGAGTGAGATACAACCTAGAATCTACCTAACCAAAACAATCATCCACCAGACAATTGCTTGGATTACAAGTATTCCTAAACAGACTTTACAAGTGAAGACTAGCCTTCTTCACTTACAAATATGTCTACCTCAATGTATCAAAAGATATAAAGGGTGACTTACACACAAGGGACTCTCAACCCTAGACCTCTATTTTACACTCTGATTTTTCTTGATGTGAGTACTTTCTTTTCTTCTGCTTCTGCTCCTCCTTTTATAGTCGTGCAGACTGGGCTTGGGCTGTGCAGAAGTAACAAATATTAGTTTTAACAAAATAAAACTAATTTCCACTATTCAAGATGCTGTCCAATTAGGTCATGGCATGGTCAGCATTGCCTTGAATCTCTCCTGATATAACTCAGAAGTCATAACATGTTTCCTGATATTTAGCCTGATATATATCATGTATCATAACAGAAAAACAAACTCATCCCATCTGATGTCATACGATCAATGTCATAACATTGGTCATGACATTCAACTTCACTTCCTCTTAGCTGACCAGCTTTCCCTGCTGCACACTTCTGCAGAATCTTCATCATGACAGTCATGGTTTCTCCAATCTTCTGCAGAATAATATTAGAAACAAGTATATTCAAGTTTCCTAAAAGGTCTCCAAGATCCTTTTATGAATACCAATACAATCTGTTCTTGTTCCTAATCCATCTCCTTGACATATTTACTGATGAGGTATTTTCAACACGGTCTCATCAATCAAAACCAATTATGTCAAGAGATATACACTGGAAGCTCCTTCTGTTGTCATGCAACTATGTCTTGCAACTATGTCTTGCTTAAAACACATGACAACACACCTCACTCACCACAACTCACATTATTGTGGTTGCACACCTCACACTGCCTGTGAGGAGCTTCATCACCACTCCAACAGTTGTGGCTGCACACCTTACTCACTACCTGTGAGAAACTTCACCACAACTCAACCTGTTGTGGCTGCACACCTCACACTGCCTGTGAGGAACTAGGCTACTGCTAACCCATAGCAGTGCTTGTTGTGTCAGACAGCTATGTCATTACTTTGGTAATGACATCCATGACATCAGTCCTTTCTTCAGCCTCTGCTAGCTCCTACAGTCCTTTCTTCAGCCTCTGCTAGCTCCTGCTTGCTCTTGCTGCACTCGACCTTGATGTCAGCCTCTGCTAGCTCCTGTTGCACATAGCTCTTGCTGCATCACTACTTCTGCAGTTTCTCACACATGACAGTAGATCTGTCATGACAGCAGATGGATGTCTTGATGGATGTCATGACATTCACATTAACACACTCCTCAACAGTTCCTTCACCAGCTCTTGCTTGCTTCTTTAGCAATGTCATAACTATGCTAATGACATCCTGCTTATCATTAGTGCAGAGTCATGTTTTACCACAATTTAGCCAATCATAAAACCATGGACAATTCTATATCATAGATCTATGGAACTATCAATGTGCTTTGTGGCTTGTCACTTGTTCATTTCATGTTTTCCTCCCTCTATTTCTTGTTTGTTGCATCTTTTTTTTGCATCCTTTGTTTGCATTGCATGTTAACTAGTCCATGTCCACTTCCTTTCTTTCTTATTTCATTTGTGAGTGAATTATTTAGTGTTTACTTGGCCTTGTGTCATGATCCCCCTAGGATTCCTAGTCCCTCCGTTTAGGATGGGAGTAGGAGAGACATTAGGTGTTCAATCCTTTGCATGATAGCATTATGATAGTTTCATTCCCTTTCATCCTAACTTTAGGAGTATTGTGTATGACAACTTTAGGGTCCAGTTTCCCCTTAGTCTGTGTCTTTCTCTTCTCATCTCCTAAACAATTCAAAACACTTAATAAAGAATAACTTGTGTCGTACGCTACGAGCCTTAAGTATTTGAGAAATGATGGTTGAGGGGCCTCCTCTCAACTGTCTAGAGTGTTAGCGTATACCCTTTGGGCGATATACGACGCATTTGCTCTCGAGACATAGTCTTTAGTGCGACATGAGTTTCAAACCATAACTCAATTCACTTATTGTCTTAAAAAAAATACAAAACAAAAACATCAAATCTTTTTATCCTTTGGGATCTTAACTGGAAAATCATTTTCAAAAAGAGAGTGTTGTTAACTCTTGGTTCTATCGCAAACAGGTAACGCCTAAGTCTCCAATGGTCGAGCTGCATACACCTAACTGTTAGAACTAAGGTTTAACCCTACTCGGTTTAAAACACTAGAACCAACTTGTGGTCGTGTCAGCCCGAACTACGTTTGCTCTGGTTTCTTATACCAGATGAGGATGCGTAGGCACAAGACGACGATGTCTTGGCGAGCAACCTTTCCCACTTTCACCCGTAGTTTTCTGAACGACGTTGACTCTGACTTTCCCATTGCACAAGGGAATACGTAGGCATAGAGCGGCGATGCTCTATCGAGTCAGTTCTTTCCATTAACCTCCATTTAGTAGCAGTCGTAGATAGTTTATTTTTACACCCTTTTAGATAGACAACAAGCGTGGATCCCGTTGAGTACAACGGACGTGAGGGGTGCTCATACCTTCCCCTTGCGTAACCGACTCCCGAACCCATAATTTTTGGTTGCGATGACCTGTCTTATTCCTTTTTCGTTAGGTTTTCTTTGATCTTTTCCTTTCCCTCTCTTTGGGATAAATAACAAACAATGGCGACTCTTCTGTCTTCCGCCGGCCCCTCTTCCCAGCGATGCGACAGGGGGGCACTGGGTGTTGAACCCGTGCCCATGAGGTTCTCAAACAAATCTAATGGCCACAAGGTCAGGCTCCATGGCCTTGTAAAGCATCTTTCTCGAAAAGTATATATTTTAAAAGAAAAATTGAAAAAGAAGTGGCACAAAGAAGACTTCGTCTTCTTCCTCTGGCCAGCTTGAAACAACTTCAAAAATTCAAAAATGCAAAATCCACAAATGAAGACCAAATCAATCATGTAAATACATGTTCTCACTCAAAATTCAATGAGGAATCCAAACATAACCTTAGTCTTCATTTATTCTTGCTCTACTTCATGAATTTAACATAAAACCAGACAAACCCTAATTCTAAAAAATGAAATTAAATCGTGTATAAAAGAAACCAATGGCCATAAACATAGGGTTTTCACTTATCATATCATCATGAACATAGTAGTAACAAGAAAAAGTTAAAAAGGTACTTGCAAACATGAGAATGAAAGGATGGAGATTTACCTAATAATGTGAACCCGTACTCCTTTGTAATGCCTTGCAGAGGTGAGATGAATGCTTCCTTAGCTTCCTTGGGCTCCCAGCATTGTGAGGATGTGTTCAGAATTCCTTGGAACTCTCTAGAATGTCCTCCACAAATCGGTTTGCAGAGAAAAAAATGAAGTTTTGGATGGAGTGTTTGAATGATTTCAGTTATGGTTTTATGCACACAGAAAGTTGAAAATGGTGTTTGGAGGGTGATTGTGCAAGAAAAATGGAAGAAAGCTCAAAGAAATTTCAGATTCGAAGTTTTGGCGCTAATGGAGTTTTTGAGGTTTTGATGCAATGCTATCTTGCTATGATTGCTTGTCTCTTGGTTCTTTCTTATTCCAATTGTTTATGAAAGGATTTTGGAATAGGTTTGGTGCTAGCTTCCTCTCTGATCTTTAGTTTGGAGTTAGCTTTGTGTGAATCAAGTCATGAAAATGAAAAAATGGAGTACACAAAGCTATCATGGTTCAGGCTTATATGGCCAAATTAAGCTTCCTTTCTTGGATTGTGCAACTTGCTTTGGTGTATCAGAAATCAGTTGTAGAAGCAAGACGACTTACCTAGCAAGTTTTGACCAAAGATGCCTTTTCACAACATGCCAAAAGTACAATTCAGGATGCTCAGTTTGGACATATATTTGTCCTATGTGTAAGGGTCAAGTTTGCACAAATATGCGACCTTTGTAAAGCTGGTGCATAAAGGACCAACTTTCATTTTCATGATAAGTTGAGGCAATGCTTGGAAAGGTGAGAAAAATGGCTTCAAAATCGTGTGCAACAAGCTGAAGGAAACATAGAAAATTCTGGCTCAAACTTGCCCTTGATCATCAATAGGAATTCTCAACTTTGGCCTTCAATATCTTCCATCTCAAGAAAGCTTTTGATCTCAAATTTTCCACCATGGTGAAGTAGGAAGTATAATCTTTAAATGAATCCCTCAAGCGTTTCAATTAGAATCTTAGATTTTTTGTAAATTGGCCATAAATTCATGCACTTAAAAATGTCAATCACTTAGAAAAATTTCTAAGTATTTTGAATCTTGCAATAACTTAAAACTCCAACTTTAGCTACCAATTTCTTCCACTTAAAGAAAGCTTTTGACTTCCAATTTTCATTAACTTGTAGTATCAAATGACATCTTTTAAGGCAGCCCTTAATTGTTTCAATTGGATGCTTGAGGAAGAAGTTATAACCTTGGAAAGTTGGTTATTTGATCATGGATTTTTATACTTAGGGAAATTTCAAAAACCCAAACTTTGATAATTCTTGATCTATTCTTGATTTCTTTGATTTAACTTGATGAAACTCAATTATTTTCTATATTTTCATGATATTTGACTTGAAAAGTCCATAATTGACCAAAAATCCCAAAAGTCAAACTTTGACTTTGAGCATTAGTTGACCTTTCATCAGTTGAATCAAAACCTTTCAATTGTCAACAAATCATACTTCTTGAGCTACTTTAAATAGACAACCGGACCACAAAGATGTAATTTAATCCTTTGGAGGTATCCATACCCTGCTGCAATTTTATGATCCTCAGTTGTGTTGCTTCACCTTGTTGCACCCCAAAATTTGCCCAACATTTCTTTACCTAGCTTATGTTTCATTTCATTCACATCAGGATTATCATTTGCATTTCATTGACATGTATGCAGGAGATCAAGAGGTATGATTACCAATCAAGAGCTATACAAGACTGTGAGGCTAGCTAGAGAAAGTTATTCAAGTGTTCAAGGGTTGATATCCTTGTCAGAGAAGTTAAAAGATCCTCAGAGAGAGTGATTAATGCCAAGAGGGTGTGTCTCCTAACTTGAGAGTTGTGGGAAGTCATCAGATGATTCTGAAGCCATGAAGTTAGACTTGAGGTCTTGAGAGAGCTCATGAGAAGTGTTGAAGATAACTTTGAGGCCTAGCCAGGTCATTGTGCAAGAATAAGAAGCCTCAGCCATGATTGATGCAGCTAGGGTTTGACTGGGTCAACCCTAAGTCAACTGAGGATTTGAAGGAGGTTGAGACCTAATTCAAGAGCCATGTGATCATGGATTGATACATTGAGATGTTCTAAGAATGATTTTAAGGTTAAATCATCATGATTGAAGAGTTTGAGAAGTTTCAAGCTAGGGTTTCTAAGACTTGACAGTGTAAAATCCCCTAGTTTGACCCCTGTCTTCAAGGCAATGTAGCTCAAGATATGATTGTCATCTCATCTTGACCCCAACATGATTGTTGTAGGGCATGATCTTAGCTTTAATTTGAGTACTAGAAGTCCTTGATAGGGTTTATAGAACTCAAGTTATGAGCCAGACAAGTTACAAGTCATCTGAGGTATGTGAATGTGGAGCTTGAAAGTTACCCAACTTGCATGAAACTTTTGCCCAAGAAGGATGATTCTTATGAACTTTTGGTCAACATGAATGTTGTTCCTTATTCTCTTAGATTTCTATAGAGTACTATAAGTCCTTGATAGGATTTGTAGAACTCAAGTTATGGCTTTGACAAGTCAAGGGTATTTTGGGAAATTGTGATTATGGGTCATTTTTGGTTATGGGTTATTTTCACCAACTTAGACATCTCAAATGAAATTTTGTGAAACTTGAAAGTTGCTCAAAATGGGGTTTTAACCTTGACCATGTATCAAGGAGGCATTGAAATGGCTCAAGGAGAGACTTGGTTCAAGAAGTTGTGAAAAAGGAAGGATTAAAATGAATTAAATGACCAAAAATTCAAATAAATCATTTTGTGTGCAAATGAAGCAAAATAGTAGCATTTTTTGAATGGAAAATACATTCTAGAAACTTTGGCAATAGCAGAATTTTGATTTGAGTCCAATATCATGCCCTTTTTCTTTGTTTCTTCATGATGAAGTAACATATCAAACATGAGCCATGGGATGAAAACAAGGAGTGAATCATTACCATTCAGATTCAATATCTCATGAGGAGTGCAAAGAAAGCATTTTGAAGCCAAAACAGAGTGCATATCATGACTGGTGTGGAGGAGATTTTGGTGAGAATTTGAAAATCCAATTTCTCATTCTAAAGCTTTGAGAAGGTTCTAGATGATCCCAATGAATTCTATATAAGGTGTTGAGTGGGTTCAGCCATTTTTTTGGAAGAGATTGAAGCCGGAAGCAGAAAGTGGATTTGAAATTTCAGAGTTTCAAGAGGAAATCGATTTCTGAGTTCAAGGAGAAATCAAGGCAAATTGAAAGTGGCATTAGCTTCAGAAGGTGATTTAGAGTGAGTCTGCATCATTTTGCAGGTTGAAGTGATCAAGAACTGCGTCTGTTACACGCCTGAACTCAGGTTGGTATATTTCACTCTTGTGCTTAATCTAGGAGGAGATAGATAGAAATCTATAGGTGGTTAGGATCCTGATGATGTATAGATGGATTTGAGATGATTAATTGCATGAATAGAGACAAGTTAGGATGATGACCAATTTCTGTTGAGGCTGAATTCTAGAGGTTCTTGGACTGATAATCAAGATTAGATAGGAGAAATTGATCACCATGAGATGAGGATTGGATTGATGCCTTTAATTTGGAGAATGGTGAGATTCAAGATTTGGACACATTCTAAAGATGCTATCATGTTTTGAGTTAGAGAAGGAACTAGATGATTCTAGTGGTAGATTCGTGATCAGCATTGAAATCTGAGTTGATTGATGTATAGTTATGTGATTTTTGATGACCTGTGGAAGATGACTCACCGGAGAAGACGGTGGCGCCACTGCTCAGGCCACCGTCTGGTTTTCCTCCCGTCTGAACGTTTAAATAGGGAAGATGAATTGTGAGCGTTGGATCTCATCTCAGGCTTGACCAAGTAACCCCAACGCACGGCCACGATTGAGTTTGAAAACTCTGACTTTGACCCCTTTGATACACACCGTTTCATTAATTGGAAGCAATGGGCTTAGTGACTGATTGATACTTGCACCCCCACTTTGGCCCAACCCAAGGATTTGAACTAATCAGAATTGCTATTTGCAACGCAAGTTTTGTTATTTTCAATTGTTTTTCTTTATTTTCTTCATTTCATATTAGTTTGAAAACAATTCATAAAAAATAGAAAAATAGGGAAATTAATTCCAAGTTTTTTCCCCCTGATTCATGATTGAATCTAGAATTTTATTGAATAAAAATATTAGGAAAATCATTTATTTTCAATTTTTGTACATTTTTTACATTTTATTTGATAATAAAATTGCCATGGTTGATACCTCTGTTTGATGATTTTAGTGTGAGCAAATGGTGATGATTATTGGCTTGACTTTTTATGTGTGATTAGCTTAGACAAGTATGCTCCCATAGTATTTTTCTCACATTTTTTTGATGAAATTAGGTGTTTGTTGCACCCCAAAAGTTGACCAACATTTCTTTACCTAGCTTATGTTGCATTTCATTCACATTAGCATTATCATTTGCATTTCATTGACATGTATGCAGGAGATCAAGAGGTATGACTGCCAATCAAGAGCTATACAAGACTATGAAGCTAGCCAAGAAGGTTATTTAAGTGTTCAAGGGTAGATATCCTTGTCAGAGAAGTTAAAAGATCCTCAGAAGGAGTGGTTGAAGCCAAGTGTGTAGGCCTCCAAACTTGAGAGTTGTGGGAAGTCCTCAAATGATTCTGAAGCCATGAAGTTAGACTTGATGTCTTGAGAGAGCTCATTAGAAGTGTTGAAGATCACTTTGAGGCCTAGACAGGTCATTGTGCAGGATTAAGAAGCCTCAACCATGAGTGGTGCAATTAGGGTTTAACTGGGTCAACCCTAGGTCAACTGATGATTTGGAGAGGGTTGAGACCTAATCCAAGAGCCATGTGATCATGGATTGATGCATTGAGATGTTATAAGGATGATTACAAGGTCAACTCATCATGATTGAAGAGTTTGAGAAGTCTCAAGCTAGGGTTTCTAAGGCTTGACAGTGTAAAATCCCCTAGTTTGACCCCTAACTTCAAGGTAGTTTAGCTCAAGATGTGATTGTCATCTCATCTTACCCCCAACATGAATGTTGTAGAGCTTGTTCTTAGATTTAATTTGAGTACTAGAAGTACTTGATAGGATTTTTAGAGCTCAAGTTATGACTTTGACAAGTTACAGGTCACCTGAGGTATGTGAATCTGGGGCCTTGAAAGTCACCCAACTTGCATCCAACTTTTGCCCAAGAAGGATGATTCCTATTAACTTTTGGTAAACATGAATATTGTTCCTTATCTTCTTAGCTTTATAGAGAGTACTAGAAGTCCTTTATAGGAGTTGTAGAACTCAAGTTATGGCTTTGACAAGTCAAGGGCATTTTGGTCATTTGGAGATTACAGGTCATTTCAACCATAAGGCCATAACTCCTATTTCCAAGCTTCAAATGGAAAAATCTTCAACATAAAACTTCTTCAAAATGATGTTTTGAGGCTATTAAGGAGGTCATGAGATGATGGAAATGCTTGTAGCTCAAAGTTACAAAAATGACCTAAAATAAAGGCATAAGTTAAATAAACCAAAGTTGGAAATTGATATTTTCAACCTACACATCCAAACCATGGCATGTAATATATCATTTTGACTCTAGAAAACATTTTAAAAACAATGGTTTAGCCACATTTTTGAGTTGAGACTCAATTCATGGAATTGCTTTGAAAAGCACTTGCTTGCATATTAAGTAACATGTGCATAACTCAAAATCAAGGCATGAGCAAGGCTTTTTGCAAGCTAAACACCTCTAATATCTCACTTGGGGAGATTTTGGGATGAGAACAAGTGGCTGTACCAAGGGAAACAGAATTAACCATGGCATGATAAGTGATTGGAAAATCTCATGACATGAGAAGTGGAAAATCTCATTGGAAGGATCTAGAGGGTTCTAGATCATCCAAACTTCATCTATATAAGGAGTAGAGTGGATCCATTGAAGGGGTTGGTGATCATTGAAGGATTGAGCAAAGCTTGAGATTCAGTTTTCTTGGATTGCAATTGAAATCGGTTTCACCAAATTCCTCAATTTCCATTCATTTTCTTGATTGATACTTCTTCCATGAATGTCAAGGAGTGATTTCAGATCATTTTCAAGAAGAATTGGTGGCTAGATCGTGTATGAGCAAGTGATTTTCAGCACCTGCAACTCATCATCGTGTTTCAAGATTGAAGCACTTTCCATTGATTCTTTTGCATACAGAAGCAAGGAGGAGGTCCATTGATCGTGTCCAGAAGATTTGAGAGCTTGAAGTGAAGATTTGGTGCATCTGTTATTCAAGAATTTCCAGGTTGGTAACCTTCTTCCTATAGCATGATTTAGGTAGAATTAGGTTGAATTAGGGTGCTAGATTGATTGTAGAATGGGGTAGGATGGATTCCAGATAATTAATTGATGAATTAGAGACAAATTAGGAGAATTGCCATTTTCGGTTGAGATTGGGAGATGATGATTCTTGAGGTTTCAGAAGAAACTATGGGTATGGTTGAATTTGTGGCAAGATTTGGAATGAGTTTCATGTTTTGACCTCTTGGATTGGAGGCCTCTAGGGAGAACTAGGGTTGAAGGGGATGGCCGGAGTTCCACCGGTGGTGGCCGGAGCTGGGCGCGAAGCTCAGAGGTTTGAAAGGTAGGAGATGAAGTTTACACCATTGGATCTTGTTTTGACCTTTGACGGGAAGCTGATCCAAGGGATGTGTTTTAAAATTGAATTGTGAAGGATTTCTGATGATGAAACGATGCATTTCATTTATTCAGTGTTTTGGGCTTAGTGGTCTAAATGTTATCCACACCCCCCAGCAAGCCCAACCCAGATTTTTAACTGAAAATGATTGCTAGTTGCACCGTGTTCTTATTCATTTTAATTGGATTTTCTTATTATTTTCATTTTATCCATGGTTTTTTGTAAAAATCATAATTAATTGAAAATTAATCCAATTCAACCCATTCTTTTTGCATAATACTCATGATTGAGTCTATTATTTTTTAGAGAAAAAATATCTTCATTTCATGTAATTTCTGATTTAATAGGAATTTTGTATTTTAATTGATATTAAAATGATTATGTTTGATGCATATTTTTGTGGAATTTTGTTTGATCTCATGGTGATGATTTTGAGCCTAATTTTTTGTGTGTGATTAGGTTATACATGTATGATCCCAGAGAATGTTTCTCACATTTTTGTGATGAAAATAGGTGTGCTTTCTAGATTGATACTTAGATGCCTCCTTTTTAGGGTTTTAGGTTTGATACCTTAGGATGTAGAATTTAGTTCTAGGTCTAATTTGATGATTTGATCTTTAAAATTAATGTGGTAGAGTCATGATTGACCTAGGTTCCCATAGTAATTTTTGTAGGATTTTACAATTGATTTTAGTATTTTAGTTAGGACTAACTTTAGTGCTAGGTTTTAGGTGATCCTAATTTACTAATTCAACTAGTTTAACTTCCCTAGTTCCCTTTATATTAGGGTTTGTGCTTTGTTTGCCTTTGGTTGAGATTGAAGACAAGTTGAAGACAAGTTGAAGACAAGGTGATAATGCTTGAAGTTGCTTGAAGTTGCTTGGAGCTTTGGATTTGTATGAGCCTAAAGGTATCTGATGAAGATTAGGAGATAGGACATAGGGAGAGCCTTGTAGTTAGAATGACTTCTTTCACAAACATGGAAAGCATCTTGTGCTTCCATTCCTCCTAATGATTAAAAGCCCTTCTCAGATATTCACATCCCTCCTTTGGAAGGATGAGTGGCTTTATCTGGAAAGTAGAACTTTGAGGGAACCAGTCTCTCATAATGATAACTCCTTACAGGCTTCCTTTGGTTGTCAGTAAGTTGTTCATCATTTCCCTGTGAAGGCAAAGTATCTACCAACACAAGCGTGCCTCTGGTTTTTGATGATGACAACTTGCTAAGAGATATCCTTCTTTCGTTTAAATCATTCACGCTACTTATGATTCAATTTTTACAATGACGTAATGCACAAAAAGCTGTAGAAATTTATGTTTTTGCAGATTTTTGAACCATGAGCCGACCATACCGTCAGCACACAGTTTCATTCAGTTCACACGGGTCAGCGCATGGAACCATGCGTCGACCGCTGACTTGGCGCATGCAGGTTTAAGAATCACACGGCTCAGCGCACGCCGACCCTATGGTCGACCGTTCGCGCGCAGAAACAGAAATTCTGCTATGTTTCTTTGATCTGTCAACTGTCTGTTTTGTATATTACTATAAATAGCTGTCTTTTCAATTTTAACATAGAACATTTTTGAAAGCATTGTGAGAAAGTGTTCAGGTCAAGAAACGTGAAAGAGGTGCATCAGTGTTCTTCATCTTCATCGTTCAATCAACTCACAAATCCTCAAATTACAGATAATCAATTTTTTTGCTGCGGTTTGTGGTTTGCTCGACGGTGATAAGGTTCGAACGCGTGATTGAAGATCCGGTTCGAGTGGAAGCTGGTGCAGGTGTTTCTTGGGAGAAAACCTTTGAGGTTTTACCTATCAAGACTACAGGTTTTGAAGGCTTTTGTTACGGAATCGTCGGTTCAACAATCAAGCGAGTGCGAAGGTGATTGATTAGCGGAAGGTTGATCAATCTAGTAGCTAGGGCGTTGAAAGGTTGAAGACGTTCCGGGTTCAATTTGGGTGTGTCTAAGATCAGCCGTGCCGAAGGTTTGATCAACGGAAGAGTTGTCAATAAGGTGGCTGCAATCGGAGGTCATTCACATCAAATTGGAGGACTTGATTCATCTTGAATCAAGGGGCAAGAAGTGGTAGAAATTATCAGCAACATTGAGATTGTTTGTATCAATTGTCTATCGATTCTTGTGTATAACTGTTCTACCAAACAGGTGATATCTATTCAATACATATCTCAATTCTCATTGTAGAATTGAGGGCAGACGTACCCCAACGCGAGGACGACTGGGGGAACTGCCTCATCAAATCTTGTGTTCCTTTATTTTCTGCATTTTCAATTACAGCTTAAAAATTAAGTGATTCTAGAATAAGTGATTTTGTCAAATTGTAGTATTGATTGAGTGAGTTGGTGAAACACTGTTTTTTAACTACTAAGTACAATAGAAATACTGTACTAAGGCTTTTTCAATCACTCATTCAACACAAATATCATTTAAGGTATTTGTGCACACCAACTGTTCGACAAAAGTGCTGAACTAAAATTGCCTTAATTTTGCTGCTAGTTTTGGTGTAATTTTTGATCATTGGAATAAGGAAATAGTACGAGTGAATCACATCTGAGTTTTGCATAAAAGTGTGTAGTGATTTACTATCCGTTATCGTCTTAAATTCATCTGCTTGACGCATATCCGGCTCTCCAATAGTTGTTCGTTTTAGACTATATTTTCCAAGGCCGCTTCCGCATTTGAAAACCATTTTGAAAACCAATTTTATTGGTAGCGCCACTCAAATTTTTAAAAGGGATCTATTCAACCCCCCCTTCTAGATCCGTGCCTTAGTCTAACAAGTGGTATCAGAGCCTGGTTCTCCGGTGCTTCAAATACAACATTGATAGAATAATGGCTAACGAACCAAAAGGGGCGTACAATAGAGCTCCCGTTTTTAACGGTGAAAATTATAGCTATTGGAAAGACTGTATGCGGGTGCACATTAATTCCATAGATAGAAAGATATGGAACGTTATTCTCAATGGTCCGATTGAAATAACCATGACAAATGAGAATAACGAAGTTGTGCCAAAGCCCGAAGCACAATGGACCGACGACGATGAGCGAAAGTATAATTACGATTGGAAAGCTAAGAACATTCTAATCTCCTCATTAGGTGTAGATGAATACTACCGTGTATCCCATTGCCCTACGGCTAAGACTATGTGGGATGCACTACAAATTGCCCATGAGGGGACAAACGATGTTAAGTTGGCTCGAATCAACACTCTTATACAAGAGTTTGATCTCTTTTTCATGGAGCAAGGGGAAACCATTGCTGACATGCAAAAGAGATTTACTCATCTCATAAACAGATTACATTCACTAGGAAGACCTATTTCCAATGATCTTGCTACTAATAAAGTTTTGAGATGTCTTAGCAGGGAATGGCAGCCGAAAGTGACCGCCATCAAAGAGGCAAATGATCTTACGGTATTAGACCTGACTACATTGTTTGGCAAACTACAAGAGCATGAACAGGTACTCTTGAGTCTTGACCAACATGAAAGGAAAGAAAAGAAGGACAAAGTAAAGATGAGTGAAAAGAAGTCCATAGCTCTTAAGGCTTCTTCCTCGAAGTCTAAAGCAAAAGAGCAAAGTGATTATTCTTCAAGCGACGACGAAGAAGAAGACATAAATGAGGACATGGGGCTGTTCGTTAAACGGTATAACCGGTACGTGAGAAAGAACGGCATCCAACATTCGGAGAAGAACCTGGTAAATTTCCGAAGGCAATCAAGGTTCTCCAAAGATGACAATCAAAAAGGCAAAAAGACTAGAGGAACGTGCTATAAATGTGGAAAGCCCGGTCACTACAAACCGGACTGTCCAATGAACAACAAGGGAAAAGAAAAGGAACAATCGAAGTCACATAAGAGAGCATCAAAGCCTAGGAGGGCGTACATCGCGTGGGAAAGCGACAGTGATTCTTCCTCCTCTAATGAAAGCTCTAGTGATAAAGAAGAGTCCGTGAATCTATGTCTCTCCGCAAATCAGAAAAAGAAAAAGAAACAGGTGAAATGTGTCGAGTCCACCGAGAGAAGATGGGTTCTTGATAGTGGGTGCTCAAGGCACATGTCTGGAGACATATCCTTATTCATAGACTTCGTGGCTAAGAAGAAAGGGTATGTAACATACGGTGATAACAACCGCGGAGCGATACTAGGTAAAGGTAGTATAGGTAATCCCTCCTCTACTACAATTTCCGATGTGTTGCTTGTCGAAAACCTTAAACATAATCTCCTTAGCATTAGCCAATTATGCGACAAAGGTTACAATGTTTCCTTTTCAAAAGATTGCTGCAAAATTGTGCATGAAAGTGATAAGAAGAATGTGTTTATTGGTTTTAGAGTAAACAATGTGTATATGCTTGACTTGAATGTGGTATCCCCAACAAGCGATCAATGTCTCATATCTATGAGTGAAGACTCATGGCTATGGCATAGGCGCTTAGCGCATGTCAACTTTGACTTACTCAATAAGATTGTCTCAAAAGATCTAGTACTAGGACTTCCCAAAATTAAGTTCACCAAGGATCACCTTTGTGATGCTTGTCAAAAAGGAAAACAAACGAGGATCTCCTTTAAATCCAAAAAGATTATTTCAACAACGAGACCTCTTGAACTACTTCATATGGACTTGTTTGGGCCGTCTAGGATCAAAAGTCTAGGAGGAAACTATTACGGATTCGTAATAGTGGACGACTTTTCTAGGTTCTGTTGGACCATCTTCTTAGTGAGTAAAAGTGACACGTTTGCCGCTTTTGAGAGATTTGCCAAGCTCTCCCAAAATAAGTTAAATACAAACATTGTGTCAATAAGAAGTGACCACGGAGGTGAATTTGAAAATCATTTATTTGAAGAATATTGCGGTAACCATGGCATCGATCATAACTTCTCGGCTCCACGAACTCCTCAACAAAATGGGGTTGTGGAGCGTAAAAACAGAATTTTAGAAGAATTGGGAAGAACAATGATTAATGATAGTGGTTTACCAAAATACTTTTGGGCCGACGCCATTAGTACGGCATGTTATGTTTTGAATAGGGTACTCATCCGCCCCATTCTAAACAAAACTCCGTATGAACTTTTAAAAGGGCGAAAGCCTAATGTTTCTCACCTTCATGTTTTTGGATGCAAGTGCTTTGTATTAAACAATGGAAAGGAAAACTTGGGCAAGTTTGATTCAAAAGCCGATGAAGGCATTTTTCTAGGGTACTCGCAATCAAGTAAAGCATATAGGATTTATAATAAAAGATTACTAGCTGTTGAAGAGTCTGTGCACGTTACGTTTGATGAGTCCTATCCGAGAAATGTCGGAAAGGATAGTGTTGTTCATGGTGCAGGTACATCCACAGAAGACATACTCAAAGGTGGCGAAACGGGGATTGATCAACCCGATAGAGTCAAAATTGAGGAGGATAAGGATGCACACCATGAGGTAACTGAGGAAGCTCATCCGCCTACAAACGATGATCTCCCTCAAGCTTGGAAGTCGTGTAAAGATCATCCAATTGACAATATTCTCGGAGACATCACAAAGGGAGTCACCACTCGATCTAAGCTAAGTAACTTTTGTTATCACTTCGCTTTCGTTTCACAAATAGAGCCTAAAAACCCCAAAGAGGCCCTACTCGATGAGCACTGGTTTTTATCGATGCAAGAGGAACTAAATCAGTTTAAAAGAAACGAGGTATGGGACCTTGTCCCTCCTCCGCGAGGCCATCGAGTAATCGGCACCCGATGGGTGTTTAGGAACAAGTTGGACGAAAACGGGGTAATAACCCGTAATAAAGCAAGATTGGTCGCTCAAGGGTATAACCAAGAGGAAGGCATCGACTATGAGGAAACTTATGCGCCGGTTGCCCGACTCGAGGCTATACGCCTTTTACTCGCCTTTGCATGTGCAAAGGATTTTAAGTTATTTCAAATGGATGTTAAAAGTGCGTTCCTTAACGGTCACATAAATGAAGAAGTATATGTGTCTCAACCTCCCGGTTTTGAATCTCATGAATACCCTGAACATGTTTACAAGTTAAAAAGAGCTTTATATGGTCTCAAACAAGCTCCTAGAGCTTGGTATGAGCGACTAAGTAAGTTTTTACTTAATCAGGGGTACTCACGAGGAAAGGTTGACACTACACTCTTCATTAAACGTCAAGGAAAGCACTTGATTTTGGTGCAAATCTATGTTGACGATATTATATTTGGATCCACTAACATGAATCTCGTGAGAGAGTTTTCTGACCTCATGCAGGGCGAATTCGAGATGAGTATGATGGGGGAGCTCACATACTTCCTCGGCCTGCAAATTAAACAACTCCAAGAAGGGACATTCGTGAGCCAAACAAAATATTGTTTGGACTTGATCAAGAGATTTGACATGGCAAAATCCAAGGCCATAGACACCCCAATGCCTACATGCGTAAATTTGGATAAAGATGAAAATGGCAAGGACGTAGAGGTAAAACGATATAGAGGTATGATTGGTTCACTTCTCTATCTTACTGCGTCACGTCCTGATATTATGTTTAGTGTGTGCATGTGTGCACGATACCAATCATGTCCCAAAGAATCCCACCTAAAAGCTGTTAAACGAATTCTTCGATACTTGTCAGGTACCCCGAAGTATGGATTGTGGTATTCTAAGGGTAGTGATTGCTCGTTGGTAGGTTACTCCGATTCCGACTTTGCCGGGTGCAAATCGGATAGGAAAAGCACTAGTGGTACATGTCATTTGTTTTCAAACTCCTTGGTTAGTTGGCATAGCAAGAAACAAGTTTCAGTTGCTTTATCAACGGCCGAGGCGGAATACGTTGCCGCTGGTAGTTGTTGTGCTCAAATTCTGTGGATTAAGCAACAACTACTAGATTTCAATCTTAAACTTGAACGTATTCCTATCCTATGTGACAACACTAGCGCTATTAACCTTACCAAAAATCCCGTATTACACTCTCGCACTAAACATATAGAAATTCGACACCATTTTCTTAGGGACCATGTTGAGAAAGGTGATGTTGTATTTGAACACGTTGACACTAAAAACCAACTAGCGGACATTTTCACAAAGCCGCTAGCAACGGAACCTTTCTTTCATATCCGCCGAGAACTTGGCATCCTCGACATTTCGGAACGGGAATAATATTTGCTGATGTTATCTTATTTCATTCAAATAATCATGCTGTTGTACTTCTAACAATTTGATATTCGTGTAAGTATAAGTATGTTGTGTATCAAGCAAATCAGGCATCAAGGTGATATTGTTCTTTCTCTCTCTCTTTGTTTGATAATCCTGTTGATCTCAAATCATATCGCTTATACTACGCTAAATTTGTATGACATCTACTGCATATGTATATAGATATTTTTTTTCTTATATGTCATGACATCATTTTTGCATAGCATGTACCTCTGAATATGGTAAAATACAAAAATCTGCTGTTTGTTGCATATTGAGTCGACCATAACAGGGCAGCGGTCGGCGCACCCTGTTAACTTTTGTATCTGGTGAAAAATCTGAAGCATGCGTCGACGCATGCAGAAGCTACCGTCGACGGCTCGCGCAAAAACCCAGTTTTCCTGATTACTTGACGGTTCAGTTTTTTTTTGGGCAGTTACACTTGCATTTATCTTCATTACTAAAAACCCACACCTACTACCCCTACTAACTCTCTTCATCTCCTCACATTTTCCAATCAAACCCTAATCCTTACATTAAACAAGGGTTATCTCTCTCCTTCTTCTCAAAATTCAAAATCCTTCATCTCAAAACTCTTCATTCTCCATCACATTGGTAAAGAGTTCCTTGTACCCACAAAACTATACCCATGGCTTCTTCCTCTAGACCTACAAGAAAGAGATCAAGAGGGTCAACCTCCGGAACAGTGCCAATCACTGCAGAATCCCTGGTTCATCCGTCTCGTCGGGAAAACTTTAACAAAGACATTGGTAAGAGGAAAGTGGTTCGACAACACGCCTTCTATGAACTGGTTGCTGAACGCATGCATCTGGGTGAGTTCATGAACTTTCTTACTTATCATGGTGTTGAACGATTTGTTGAATGCAATGTACAATATAGCGAAGATCTGGTGCGTGTCTTTTACTCTGAATTGAATGATAAATTTCACGGAGAAAACTTTCATTCCCATATTGGAACAACTCAAGTGACTGTAAATACTGAATTCTGGAGTAAGTATTTTGATATGTCTGTAGAGGATGGTGAACCTCCCCTAGCCGAAGTGACCGATTCTAAAACTCTTGAAGGTTATGAGTATAACAAAGCACTGAATAATATGCTCAAGAGGCCTTATCCGGAGCACATTGTAAACAGTGCGGCTTTTCCGAGGTCCGTCACATCCGGAAAACTCAGATCATCTCCAAGGATCCTTCAATGGATTGTGGCGCGCATTCTGCGGCCTAAACAAGGTGGTTTGTCAAGAGTCGAACAAGCTGAAGTGCATCTCATCCATATACTAGGTCACGGCATTAAAATTAACTGGCCGTACTATATTACAAGCCGGATGTATGAACTAAGAGACTCCAAGCGAGGCACCGCGCTCGCCTATGGCTCATTCATTCAGGAAGCTTTAAACTCTGCAGGTATCAATTACCCGTCTTTTCCGTATACTCCAATTTCTTCCGATAAAGAGTTCAGTTCAAAGGTCTTTGCTATGATGGGATATGTGTGGGATCAGTCGCTCAAAAAGTACAGATTTTATCGGCGCTCAACCATGGCTGCAGCTGCCTCCTCGAGTGAAGAAAGTGCTGATGAGTCAGAGGGTGGAGAAGATGAAGAAGCAGAAGGAAGCTCAAGTGAAGATGAAGACAATCAAGGTGACAATGCAGGAGAGGCACAAGAAACCGCTGATGAGACTCAGCTGGACCACGATATTAATGAAGGTCATCAACCATACGTGCCTTCTGAAAACTATCAACAAACATATCAAGATGACAATCAACACAATAACTGGTCTGCCTACTCAAACCAACAGGAAAATGAGGATGAGGAGAATAACCAAGGCTGGGGTGAATGGCAATACACCGGGTGGACCACCCTTGGCAAATTCTATCAGCCGTATCAACCAAGCACTGCAGACCCACCTTCTCCTCAACAACCGTCAAACAATTCGGAGATTTTAGAAATGATGCAGTCGATGCAGTTGGAACAGCGAAATTTTATGACCAATATGCAGGAACTACAGCAAAAATTCATGAGGGATCAAAATGAAAGAATGGCACAAATTCGTTCTGAACTGCATAACCAAAATGAACGGATCAGTGGAATGTCGACTCAGCTGGACGCTCGATTCTAGACTCTAACTCACTGTCATCAAGCTGAAGAGCGCGCCATTGTCGACAGTCTTGACTTTTTGAATAACATCACAGAAGAATTTACTGATCTAGCTCATCCCCAACGCCATCCTCATTACTATGACAGGCGTGGTCGTGGTCGCGGACGTGGACGGGGCTATTAGCATGCGCTCATATGTCATTTGTTGTTTCCTGTTTTGGCTTGCATTCATTTTGTTTGTTGTGTTTTGCTTTTCTGCCCAAACTCACTATGATTGTTGCTTACTTCTATGTTGCTATCATGACATTTTTGTGGTTCTGTAATCTATTAACTGTTATCTCCATCGTATGTATAACTGTTGTTTACTTCTCATCTGTTGGTATCTCATTTATGCATGATTCAATGTGTTGTTATTGTGTCACGAGTTTACCTCTTTTTGATGTTGTCAAAGGGGGAGAACCGAGCAGTAGATAGACGATGATTACGACCGCTATAATTGTAAAAGAAAGGGGGAGCATACCTATACCTATCACGTGTTGCGTAACAGTAGGTTGCCATCATCAAAAAGGGGGAGAATGTGAAGGCAAAGTATCTACCAACACAAGCGTGCCTCTGGTTTTTGATGATGACAACTTGCTAAGAGATATCCTTCTTTCGTTTAAATCATTCACGCTACTTATGATTCAATTTTTACAATGACGTAATGCACAAAAAGCTGTAGAAATTTATGTTTTTGCAGATTTTTGAACCATGAGCCGACCATACCGTCAGCACACAGTTTCATTCAGTTCACACGGGTCAGCGCATGGAACCATGCGTCGACCGCTGACTTGGCGCATGCAGGTTTAAGAATCACACGGCTCAGCGCACGCCGACCCTATGGTCGACCGTTCGCGCGCAGAAACAGAAATTCTGCTATGTTTCTTTGATCTGTCAACTGTCTGTTTTGTATATTACTATAAATAGCTGTCTTTTCAATTTTAACATAGAACATTTTTGAAAGCATTGTGAGAAAGTGTTCAGGTCAAGAAACGTGAAAGAGGTGCATCAGTGTTCTTCATCTTCATCGTTCAATCAACTCACAAATCCTCAAATTACAGATAATCAATTTTTTTGCTGCGGTTTGTGGTTTGCTCGACGGTGATAAGGTTCGAACGCGTGATTGAAGATCCGGTTCGAGTGGAAGCTGGTGCAGGTGTTTCTTGGGAGAAAACCTTTGAGGTTTTACCTATCAAGACTACAGGTTTTGAAGGCTTTTGTTACGGAATCGTCGGTTCAACAATCAAGCGAGTGCGAAGGTGATTGATTAGCGGAAGGTTGATCAATCTAGTAGCTAGGGCGTTGAAAGGTTGAAGACGTTCCGGGTTCAATTTGGGTGTGTCTAAGATCAGCCGTGCCGAAGGTTTGATCAACGGAAGAGTTGTCAATAAGGTGGCTGCAATCGGAGGTCATTCACATCAAATTGGAGGACTTGATTCATCTTGAATCAAGGGGCAAGAAGTGGTAGAAATTATCAGCAACATTGAGATTGTTTGTATCAATTGTCTATCGATTCTTGTGTATAACTGTTCTACCAAACAGGTGATATCTATTCAATACATATCTCAATTCTCATTGTAGAATTGAGGGCAGACGTACCCCAACGCGAGGACGACTGGGGGAACTGCCTCATCAAATCTTGTGTTCCTTTATTTTCTGCATTTTTAATTACAGCTTAAAAATTAAGTGATTCTAGAATAAGTGATTTTGTCAAATTGTAGTATTGATTGAGTGAGTTGGTGAAACACTGTTTTTTAACTACTAAGTACAATAGAAATACTGTACTAAGGCTTTTTCAATCACTCATTCAACACAAATATCATTTAAGGTATTTGTGCACACCAACTGTTCGACAAAAGTGCTGAACTAAAATTGCCTTAATTTTGCTGCTAGTTTTGGTGTAATTTTTGATCATTGGAATAAGGAAATAGTACGAGTGAATCACATCTGAGTTTTGCATAAAAGTGTGTAGTGATTTACTATCCGTTATCGTCTTAAATTCATCTGCTTGACGCATATCCGGCTCTCCAATAGTTGTTCGTTTTAGACTATATTTTCCAAGGCCGCTTCCGCATTTGAAAACAATTTTGAAAACCAATTTTATTGGTAGCGCCACTCAAATTTTTAAAAGGGATCTATTCAACCCCCCCTTCTAGATCCGTGCCTTAGTCTAACATTCCCCTCATCCTGTTAAATCAATTATCTTCTTGGTTTGAGTATCTTGAAAGATGTTAGACTTGAGTTTGAAGAGGAAGACTTCACTGAAGAGTGTGGAAGAGGATGATCCCTTGAGCATTGCCATTACAGCTGAAGCTTGAAGAGCAAGAAGAGCAAGTTGATACTTGAAGACCCAATGATGATTGAATGAAGAGTGAGGAGTTCCTTGCTTGAAAAAGAATTGAAGGATGAAGTTGACACTTCCATAAGTGAAGGCTACTCTGAGAAGTTGAGGCTTGTAGATGAAGAAGACCAAGTTGAAACTGATAAAGCAAAGAGAGCTGAAGCTTGAAGACTAAGTTGATACTTATGAAGAGGATTCAATTGAGATTAAGTGTAGAGCTGAGACTTGAGGAATAAAAGATAAGTTGACACTTACATTGATGCTTGGAGATCCTGAAGGAATCAAGTTGATACCTGTAATTAAGAATGAAGCCTGAAGGTGGAATTAACTGAAGAGCTGAGGCTTGGAGAAGGAAGATTAAGTTGAAACTTATGTTGATGGGTTGAAACCTTGGAGAAGAAAGTTGATGCTTGCCAGTAAAGGGTGATTGAAGTCTGAAGATTGGATTGTTGTCAGAAGAGCTGAAGCTTGGAATTGAAAGAGAGAGTTGTTGATCTGCTTTCTTGTCTGTTTTCTTTTCTGTATTGCTGATGTGTCTTGTTTGACTTGCTTGATGCATTAGAATAAGTCCATGACTAGACTGACTTTAATCTAGGAGCATGATTGCACTAGAGGTTGAGTTGTTCCCTCTGCTTGTATTGTTACTATGTGGCTTTGCTTGCGGGTATTCGGTAGAGCCCTGCTCCCTTGCCCATGTGGTTTATTTTGCTTGATAGCATGTTATTTTCTTCTGTAGGACTGCAGTTTATTGTATCTTGCTTGATAGCATGTTATTTCTTCGGTATGATTACTGTTATTCATTCTGGCTTGAGGTTGAGATGAGCTTGTGGAGGCTGTTACCCCACACACATTTCCTCCCTCACTTGCATTGCATGCATTTTACAGTCGTTTATCTGTTTACTGTTTAAGCTGATGCTTTATCTGTTTCTGTGTATCATTGACATGATCCCTTAGGAATTTCACTTCCTTTGATAAGGAAGTGATGATTAGAACTTTAGGTTGAAACCTATGCATGATAACTTCTAGGAGTTCCCTGTTTCAAACCTCAGCTATAGGATGAATCATTGGCATGACAACAGTAGGACTTGATAGTTCCCCGTAGTTGAGCCTGTTCTCTTCTCATCTCAAACAGCTTAAGATATAGTAATCATGAATGATTTCTTTCGTACGTTACGAGCCTTAAGCTATCTGAGAAAGGATTGTTGGAGAGCTTCTTTTCAACAGTCTGGATGTTTAGTATGGTACCCTTTAGGTGACATGCGACGCATTCACTCTCAGGTCATAGTCTTTAGTACGATTGAAATTGCAAACACAATAAAAAACACTTCTTTCGTAAAAGACAGAAAACAAACTTCAAACCTTTTTGCCCCGTGGACCCATAATTCAAAGGAGGCTTTTCTGAAGAAAAGAGTGTCGTTAAACTTCAGCGCCAACGCAAACAGGCTTTGTCCCTAACTACTGGAACTGCTGTTTAACCCTACTCGATAAAACAGATGAATCTGAATTCCCGTAAACCGTATTATCCCGAACTACGTAAGCTCTGATCTCTCATACCTGATGAGAGTACGTAGGCACAATACTGATGTATTGGCGAGCCACCTTCCCCGTAACCCGTCGTAGGTCGAACTACATTGACTCTGATTTCTCATTCTCTGATGGGAATACGTAGGCATGAAGTGCGACGCTTTGCCGAGTCATTTTTCTTTTCTGTTTAAGCCAGCCTTGATAGGTAGATAGATAAACCAACTCGTCCAGTAAACACAACAAGCGTGGATCCCGTCGAGTACGACGGACGTGAGGGGTGCTAATACCTTCCCCTTGCGTAACCGACTCCCGAACCCAGACAACGGTTGCGACGACCTTGTCTTATACCTTTTTCGTCAGGTTTTTCCGATCGTTTCCTTTCCTGCTCTGAGGGATAAATAACGAAAGTTGGCGACTCTTCTGTTTGCTGGCACCTTATTTTCGCGGAAGCGACAACTGGCGACTCTGCTGGGGACTTTATAGTTTCCTAGGGATCCAACGTCCCGCATGCGAGTCAGTTTGGGGATCCGACGTCCCCGGCGAGAGTCAATCCTAGCGCTTGTATGATTACTTGTTAGGTTGTGTTTATTTATCGCATTTTATTTCCCGCACTTTATTTCCAGTATGATATGATTATCTGTGCTGTTGTGGGAGGGGCATTCTGATGAGTGAGAGGCCAGACCCAGGCTTGAGTGAACATAGCATTAGTTGTGGAAATTAGTGGGCGCGTGCTTGCTTGGCAGGAACTAGTGTCTCATGAAATCCACGCTCAGACGAGGTTCTCCCGGTTGGCTTCTTTTTCAACCCTTTGGGTTGAGGGGGTTGTTGGTTTGGAGGATTGTCGACTCTGGGGACCGATCATTTGTGATTCAGCCGAGTGAGGCCGCTTCATGAGCTGGTGATGCCACACCTTCTGGGTATCGTATCACCCCTCTTGAATGTCTGTGACGCTGATGAACGCATAGGATGCCGAACTTGAGTCAGTTTAGGTCCATACCTATGAGCAGGGTTGGGTTTATTGCAGGAAACTTTGACCTTCAGACTACCTGGTTTTCTTGATAGTGAATCAGTTTTGTTGGTACCAGAGGTTCTCATCATCAGATATGATTGTTCTTGACAGAGCAGAGCTTTGGTCCTGTATCAGAGGACCTTATATTCAGAGATGTGTATTTGTTCTTGACAGAGCAGGTTTTTGATCAGAGGATCTTGTCATCAGATATATATGTGTGTTCTTGACAGAGCAGGTTTATGATTAGGGTCTGAGGATCTCATCAGCATATGTATGGTTGTTCTTGACAGAGCAGAGTTTTATCGGATGTTTGTTCTTGATAGAGCAGAGTTTTGGTCCTGTATCAGAGGTCCTTATCATCAGATGTGTGTTCTTGACAGAGCAGATTTTTTGGTCCTGTATCAGAGGTCCTTATTATCAGATGGTTGTTCTTGACAGAGCAGACTTATGGTCCTATATGTGTGTGTTCTTGACAGAGCAGATTGGTGGTCCGATACCAGGGTTTTCTTATTATCAGATATAGTGGTTGTTCTTGACAGAGCATCATCATGGTTTTGTTGATACATAATCTCCATAGCACAGTTGCCTTGATCTCCTGTTGCATGATTGCATTTTACATTGCTTTGCATACTTATTTGCATTTAATTAACGTGTGTATGTGTTGCAGGTACCGTTTTCCCCGATCCAGGATTTCTTGCCTCCTACTGTATTGTTATGGGTTCTCTGAGGAAGACCGTGGCTTACAAGCTCCCTGCCCCTGATGTGGTTCAGCTGACTGGTTTGATTTCTTTAGCAGGTGATTCTGTGAGAGATGAGTTCAGAAAATCTTACGGCAAATTGCTCAGTTTGGTTCGTAAACCTTCTGCGTTCGAGTTGAATGGGTTGCACGCTCTACTGCAGTTCTACGATCCTCCGTTGAGATGCTTTACTTTCCAGGATTTTGTTCTCGCACCCATGCTAGAAGAATATGCTGATTTGTTAGGTGTGCCTATCAAGAGGCAGATGCCTTTTGTTCATATGGATGTTGAGCCTGATCTGGCTAGTCTAGCTCCGTCACTTCATCTGGATGCCTCCGAGTTGGTATTGTCTAGTTGGAACAAGGTTCCCGGTTTCTCCTTGCAGTTCTTAGTGGGTAAGGTTCAGCAGTGCGCCAAAGATGGATGTTGGGTCGTGTTCAACGCCATCCTCGCTCTGTGCATATATGGCATCATTCTGTTCCCCAATATGCTCGACTTTGTGGACTTCGACGCCTTCCACATATTTGCGTCAGGGAATCCAGTCCCTACCTTGATAGGAGATGTCTACCATTCCATCCACTACAAAAACGAGAACAGAAGGGGCAAGAATGTCTCGTGCTGTGTGCCCTTGCTTTATAAATGGCTTGATAGTCATCTGCCCAAGAAGGGTTCCTTTGTTTCGTCTGCAGCCACAGCTGAGTGGTCCGAGCGTTTGATGAGTCTATCGACAGAGGATATTGACTGGTTTGACAGAGATAGGTTGGGTACCGAGATTATCTTCAGCTGCAGCAGGTTTCCGAACGTGCCTTTGATAGGCAGGAAAGGCTGTATAAACTACAATCCGTCTTTGCTGGTCCGACAGTTCGCGTATGCTTTGAGAGCTCCGCCGAAGGATGAAGAGGTGCAGGAATCTCTGTACCTCACTGGTCTTCTAGAAGGAGATTTGTTATCTAAGCTGCAGCGCGCTTGGAATGGCATCAGTAAGAGGGGAAAACCATTGCTGGGGAGAAGCAATAATCAAGCCTACCCTCCGTATGTGACGTGGATCAGAGCCAGAGCAGATGCTATAGGGATACTGTTTCTTCCTGCCAAGCCAGAAAGCCCTCCAATGATTGAAGAGCCTACTACTGTGCCTATTCAGCAACATAATCAGGTGTTAGCTGAGCGAGATGAATTGAAGAGGGCAAATAAAGAACTGGAGAAAGAATTGGCTCAGCTTAGAAGCGAGAGAAACGAAGCCGTTCATTCCTTCAAGAGACAGACGGAGCTGGTGAACCAGCTGGGGACAGATTTGACTAAGCAGATAGCCGAGCGTGAACGCATGGGTCGAGACTTCAAAGCCGTCAACGACGTACTGGCCACTAAGAAGCAGCACTTGGACGAAGCGTATCGGAGGATATCCAAGTTCAACCAGCACTGGAAGGCCTCCCTAGCCACCAGGAAAGAGCGGGAGGATAAGCTGATGCAACAGATCTCCAAGCTGGAAGCCCAGGTGAAGGCCAGTGAGAAGAGGTTTGATGAAGAAACCGCTCGCAGATATGCCGCCGAAGGCCAGCTCAACAGAGCTCTCGCTAACCTGAAGGAGCGCAAACTGACGTTTGAGTCCAAGAAACGGAAGTTAGAAGATTTCTTCGGCGAAGGAGCATGGGAAGATTCGGTCGAAGGTCTTCAGTACACCATTGTGCAAAGGGAGTTACTCGTCGACGGGTTACTCACTCTGCCTGATCATCCGGAAACGAAGGAGTTGTTAGAAGAGTTTCGCGCCCGTGGCCGTACTTGACTATATTTGTAATCCTTTTGTTTTGATCGTTGTTGTATGATGACCATCACCAGGCTTGTTGGCTGAGGTCACGCTATTGATTCATCTTGTACTCGCTGATGTCGTGTACCGCCTTGATGGGCTTTCTTTATATATGAGATTGTTATTTCCATGACTGGACTCAGACTTCTTATTATCAGCACTGGCACTCAGGCACTAGGATCGGGGGAGATCTCCCTAACGCACAGACACATGTTTGCATTTGCATGAAGCATTTGCATAACGAGCACTTTGTCGTTTTTCCTAACCCTTTTGTATTTTCAGGTTGTTTCAGGTTGTTCCAAGATTGATCAGAGACCTATTCACCGCTATCCAACCAGAGCTAATCAAACCAGAATTATGGAGCAAGTGCAAACTGATGTTCAGGAACTCCGCGAAAGAATGGATCGCTTCATGGAGCTCATGCAAGCGGTCGCCAATGGCCAGGATCAGCTCAGAACCTTGGTCCAGCCTCTGATTTCAAGGGTTGATAGCAATGGCGTACTCCATGGTGGGACTGTGCCTACTCCTCCACCTGTTGAAACTCCTCAGAATGGCGTCCCCGTGACCGGGGGGAATGGCAGTGCCAACGGCAATGTGATAGCTAGCATGGGACTCAATGGCTATACGACGGGCGTCGGTAATGGGAGTCTGGAAGCTAACGTCAATGTTGGGCTGGGCAACGGAACTGCGGGTATTGGAAATCTGCTTGGGCCTCAGCCGTGGTTAGAAGATCGTCAGGACGATGTGTTCTCTCAGAGAGGTGCTGAAGGGGAGCTGACTGCTGAAGCACGTCTAAGGTTCAAGGCACTCGAGGATAAGATGAGGAACATCGAGAACCAGAACACCCTGGGCGTTGATATGTCCAAGTTGGGATTGATTGCTAATTTTAAGGTGCCTCCCAAGTTCAAGGTACCCGACTTTGAAAAGTATAAGGGCACCACTTGCCCTCGCGTCCACCTGAGATCGTATTACAGGAAAATGTCCGCTCATTCTGAGGACGAGAAGTTGCTGATGCACTTCTTTCAAGACAGTTTGTCCGAACCCTCCCTCGAATGGTACATGAGTCTGAAACCTACCAGTGTGCGCACGTGGAAGGACCTTGCTGAAGCATTCGTGCACCACTACCAATACAATAGTGACTTGGCCCCGAACCGAGTCCAACTGCAGAATCTGTCGCAAAGGAACAATGAAGGGTTCAAGGAATACGCCCAGCGGTAGCGTGAATTGGCAGCCAAGGTTCAGCCGCCGATGGTTGAACGTGAGCTTGTGCAGATGTTCGTAGCCACCCTCCCAGGGGTTTATTATGAGAAGTTGGTCAGCGGTATGTCTGGAACCTTCTCAGATCTCATTATCACGGGTGAGCACATTGAAAATGGGATCAAACTCGGGAAAATTCAAGGTGAGTCATCCTCAGCTGGAGGAGGCGGAAAGAAACCTTATAGTGGCAAAAGACGAGAAGGAGAAACGAGCGTTGTGTCCAACGCTCGAAGGAAGGGTAAAGGCCCTCACCAACAGGTGGCTAGTATAACTATCCCGGCTGTTCAACAGCCACAGCAGCAGCAACCAAATCAACAAGGGTACAGAAAGTATCAGAATCGGGCACCTCTGTCGAGCCGTCACCTCGAGACACCGCCCATGTCGTACGCGCAACTATTGCAGACTTTGCTTCAGCTATAGTTGATCCAAAAGAGAACTTTGGCTCCCTTGACAGGGGCACCTCCGCCAGGTTATGACGCGAATGCAACTTGTGAGTTTCACTCAGGGGCACCAGGCCACACAGTAGAAAACTGCAAAGCCTTCAAGCATAAGGTGCAGGACATGGTGGACGCTAAGATCATCAACTTCTTGGATAATGTGCCAAACGTCACGAAGAACCCTATGCCGAATCATAGGGGAGGTGGAGTAAACGCCATTATCGAAGACGAGAGTTTGGATTTGTTGACTGACGTCATAGATCTGAAGACACCGCTTAGCTTCGTTAAAGCTAAGCTGATGAAAAGAGATTTCTTTCTAGGTTCCGGAGAGTTGTGTATGGGCTGTGTGACACGTTCTGATGGATGTGAACAACTGGTAGAGGGAATTCAAAGTCTGATGACTGAAGGGATTTTACAGTTTAGCCGGAGGGCTGAAAGTGGATCAGGAGAGGTAGTGCTGAAGCAAGATGATGAGGTTGCCACCATCACCATCCCTCTTCAGACGATAACTATTTCCGCACCCAGGCCGCCTACGATTACCATCACCAAAGCTGGGCCGATACCGTTCGAAAGCATTAATGTTGTCCCATGGCATTACGGGGCTGAAGTCTACTGCAACGGACAGAAGTTGGAGCTAGAACCATTTGGGTCGTCTGTGGAAAACCTTGCGGGAATCAGTGGTATTACTCGCAGCGGAAGAGTGTTTGCACCGCCAGAGGTCGTGGCGGACAAAACAGACAGAGCTGATGCAACTGATAAAGGTAAAAGTAAAGTCGTTGAAGAGATCCCGCGTGGGGCAGAAAAAGACTTACTTGTTAAAGACGCCGAGGAGTTTATGCGGTTGATTAAAAAGACTGACTACAAGATTGTGGATCATCTCCATCAGACACCCTCGAAAGTTTCCATCTTGAATTTGTTGCTGTGTTCTAAAGCACACCGCAACGCGCTGCTGAAAGTGTTGAACACCGCATATGTACCGCAGGAAATATCGGTAAATCATCTAGAAGAGGTCGTAGCCCATGTGAATGCTGGAAATGGGTTAGGGTTCACTGACCTAGAGCTAACGCCGAAAGGGAGGAACCACAATAGCGCTCTGCACATCTCGATAGAGTGTAGAGGAACGATTATGTCGCACGTGTTGGTAGACACGGGGTCGTCGCTCAATGTGCTTCCGAAGAAGGCATTGATGAAGTTGGATACTCGTGGAGTGATTTGCACACCCAGTGATCTGGTTGTGAAGGCGTTCGATGGAACCAAACGCCATGTTTTCGGGGAGGTGACCCTGCCAATCCAAGTCGGGTCGGAAACGTTCGACGCGATCTTTTACATTATGGACATCATGCCTGCCTACAACTGTCTCTTGGGCCGGCCGTGGATCCATGCTGCTGGGGCCGTGACCTCCACGTTGCACCAGAAACTCAAGTATGATGTCGGAGGTAGCATCGTGACCGTTTGTGGAGAGGAAGACATAATGGTGAGCCATTTGTCATCCTTCAAGTATGTTGAGATGGATGGGGAAATCCACGAAACTCTATGTCAAGCGTTCGAAGCCGTTAAAGTGAAGGACGTAGCTCCTGTAGTCACTGAAAAGCCAGAGATGACTCTCTCCTCATTTAAGGAAGCTCGGGCCGTTGTCCAAGCCGGATCTACCCTAGGCTGGGGGCGAATTTTGGAGATACCTAAGAAGCAAGACAAGTTTGGGTTGGGATATTCTCCTGGAGCTGAAGCTTCTTCTTCTAGCAGCGCATCTTGAGGTAAAGGGTCGATCCAGTTTACCAGCGGCGGGGTGATATTTGAAAGCGTCAGCGCGGTGTCTGAAGACAGCGGGGATAGTGACTGCGACCTCGACTCTTGGATCCAGCCAAGCAAGCCAGGCGAGGGCCTTACCAACTGGTTCGTCAAGGATATCATCCAGATGACAAGCGAAGAGTAATGATTTACTTTTTCCAATCATTGTACAACCCTATGTCCTACCCGGGGCATAGTGGTTTTATTGTCAGGGCCTTGTTGGATTATGTACATGCATTTTATCAATAAATCAAAAGGCGTTTTTCTTCGTATTCAAATATTGTGATCTCTGTTATTCCTGTTTTATATTTGTTTTGAAAAACAATAAATGGCAATGGGGTTTGTGCTAACCTGCATATCCTTGTCTTAAGCTTAACCCTTGTTATTGCAGGATCCACATAGCAGATGACATCGACTCTGGACCTTCTACGGCTCATTTCGACTTCAATTGCCCGATCTATCAAGCCGAAGAAGAGATTGATGAAGACGAAGACCTTCCCGAAGAGTTGGCCCGCTTGTTGAAACAAGAAGAGAAAGTTATTCTGCCTCATGAGGAGGAGATTGAGATCGTGAATCTGGGTTCTGAAGAACTTGTCAGGAATGTCAGGATAGGGGCTGCATTGCAGAGTGATGTCAAGCAGAGGTTGGTCGAGATGCTAAGAGAGTATAGTGACGTCTTTGCTTGGTCATACGAAGATATGCCCGGACTTGATACGGACATCGTGGTCCACCACTTGCCGCTGCGAGAAGATTGTCCTCCCGTTAAGCAGAAGCTTAGGAGGACGAGACCAGATATGGCCGTTAAGATCAAAGAAGAAGTACAGAAACAACTTGATGCTGGCTTCTTAGCGATCACTACTTACCCTCCGTGGGTCGCCAACATAGTGCCTGTACCGAAGAAGGACGGTAAGGTACGAAAAATCGTCGATTATCGGGATTTGAATAGGGCGAGCCCTAAAGGTGATTTCCCGCTGCCTCATATTGATGTGTTGGTCGACAATACAGCTCAGTTCTCCGTGTCTTCGTTCATGGATGGCTTCTCCGGTTACAACCAGATCAAGATGGCGCTGGAGAACATGGAGAAAACTACGTTTATCACACCCTGGGGAACATTCTGCTACAAGGTAATGCCTTTCGGTCTGAAGAACGCAGGGGCCACTTACCAGCGAGCAATGGTAACTTTGTTTCATGATATGATTCATCATGAGATTGAAGTCTATGTTGATGACATGATTGCGAAGTCCCAAACGGAGGAGGGACATCTGGTCAATTTGCTGAAGCTTTTTGAGAGACTTAGGAAGTTCAGGTTGAGGCTGAATCCTAACAAGTGTACTTTTGGAGTACGGTCCGGAATGTTACTGGGGTTTATCGTGAGTGAAAGAGGCATCGAGGTTGATCCTGCGAAGATTAAAGCGATACAAGAAATGCCAGTGCCAAAAACAGAAAAAGAAGTTCGTGGTTTCTTGGGCAGAATAAACTACATTGCAAGGTTTATTTCTCAGCTCACGGCCACGTGTGAACCGATGTTCAAGCTTTTAAAGAAAGATCAGGCGATTACCTGGAATGAGGATTTCCAGAAGGCATTCGATAAGATAAAATAGTATCTGCAGGAACCTCCAATCTTGATACCCCCAGTGGCCGAACGACCATTAATCATGTACTTGACAGTTCTTGAGAATAGTATGGGGTGTGTTCTCGGTCAGCACGACGAGACGGGCAGAAAGGAGCATGCCATTTACTGACTGTGAATCTCGTTACTCGATGCTGGAGAAGACGTGTTGTGCACTAGCCTGGGATGCCAAACGTTTACGACAGTACATGCTCAATCACACCACTATGCTAATTTCGAAGATGGATCCGATCAAGTACGTCTTCGAGAAGCAAGCGCTTTCGGGCAGGATTGCCAGATGGAAAATGGCGTTGATGGAATATGATATTCAGTACGTTTCCCAGAAGGCCATTAAGGGCAGCGTATTGTCTGATTACCTTGCCGAACAGCCGATCGAAGATTACCAGCCGATGAAATTTGAATTCCCTGATGAGGATATCATGTTTCTCAAAGCAAAAGATTGCGATGAGCCGTTGCCCGACGAGGGGCCAGATAGGAAATCCCAGTGGAAATTGATATTTGACGGGGCCGTTAATTCTTATGGAAGTGGCATTGGAGCGATCATCACGACTCCCCATGGATCCCACATCCCGTTCACTGCGAGACTGACGTTTCCGGTCACCAATAACGAAGCGGAGTACGAAGCATGCATCATGGGTCTAGAAGAGGCAATTGATTTGAGAATCAAGAACCTAGATGTATACGGTGACTCGACGCTTGTGATTAACCAGATTAAAGGGGAGTGGGAGACTCGTCAATCGAATTTGGTGCCGTACATGAACTATGCCAGAAGGCTGCTTCCGTTCTTTGATCGAGTGGAACTCCATCATGTGCCAAGAGCAGAAAATCAGATGGCTGATGCCTTAGCCACGTTGGCTTCGATGTATAAAGTCAATTTTTGGAATGAAGCTCCAAGAATTGTCCTTTCTCGTCTTGATAGACCTGCATTCGTCTTTGCGATCGAGGAAGCCTCCGACGGCAAGCCATGGTTCCATGATATCCAGACTTTCCTTATGACTAAGGAGTATCCTGCGGGTGCGTCAACCCTGAATAAGAAGACTCTGAGGAGGCTGTCTGGAATTTTTTATCTCAATCCTGATGGAGTTTTGTATAAAAGAAACCATGATCTCGTGCTACTCAGACGTGTAGATGAGAAAGAAGCGAGTATGCTCATGGAAGAAGTCCATGAAGGCACATTTGGTACGCACGCCGGCGGGTATGCTATGACAAGAAAGATCCTGAGAGCAGGATACTACTGGCTGACGATGGAATCAGATTGCTTTAAATTCGCGAAGAGATGTCATAAATGCCAGATTTATGCTGATAAAGTTCATCTGCCGCCGTGCCCGTTGAATGTCATGTCCTCCCCGTGGCCGTTCTCCATGTGGGGCATCGACATGATAGGCAAGATCGAGCCCACTGCATCTAATGGTCATCGCTTCATTCTAGTAGCTATCGACTACTTCACCAAGTGGGTGGAGGCAGCCTCGTATGCTAATGTGACCAAGCAGGTGGTGGCTAAATTCATAAAGAGGGACATCATCTGTCGTTACGGAATTCCCGAGCGGATCATTACGGATAATGGTTAGAATCTGAATAACAAGATGATGAAGGAGCTGTGCCAGAGTTTCAAGATTGAACACCACAACTCATCTCCTTACCGGCCGAAGATGAATGGCGCCGTTGAAGCGGCCAATAAGAACATCAAGAAGAATGGTGGTGACCTACAAAGATTGGCACGAGATGCTGCCGTTTGCACTGCACGGTTATCGTACAACGGTGCGTACGTCAACCGGGGCAACTCCTTTCTCCTTAGTGTACGGTATGGAAGCTGTCCTGCCGTTAGAAGTGGAGATCCCTTCTTTGCGAGTTTTGGTTGATGTGAAACTCGACGAGGCAGAATGGATCAAGAACCGACTAAACCAACTCAGCCTGATGGACGAGAAGAGGTTGGCATCGATTGCATATGGTCGTCTGTACCAAAGCCGAATGAAGAAAGCTTATGATAAGAAGGTGCGTCCTAGAAGCTTTCAGACGGGTGATCTCGTCCTGAAGAAGATTCTTCCTCCACACTCCGATCACCGGGGCAAGTGGACTCCCAATTACGAAGGTCCGTATGTCGTCAGCAAGGTCTTCTCAGGAGGAGCTTTGTTGTTATCCACGATGGATGGTGAAGATTTTGCATCCCCGGTGAACGTGGACGCAGTTAAAAAATAATTTGCTTAAAAAATGACCCGCTGGAAAGAAAAAGAGTATCCGGGCAAAAATGGGGCATCCCGGCGAACCATAAAAAAGGGAAAAAGGTCCGGGAAAAATTAGGGATATAAATCGAAAAATGTACACCCGCAAAGTCGAAAACCCGGATGGGCGACTTTGGCAAAAAAGGGTATCCCGGTGAACTGAAAACCCGCAAAGGGCGGTTCACGCAAAAGTTAGGGATTTGAAAAAGCAAATGACTGCGTTCCGCGTGTGGAATTTCATTGTTTAGTGGTTTGGAAGACCTGAGGGCCGTTTATCTGAATCAATCTCTTCTGAAGCTGAAGCGTCGGAGAAGTATCGAAGTCGAGTGGGTCATAGAGGGATCAACTCATGGTGTACGTCTACGCCTCGTTGCCGACATTTGTATATACTGATGTATATTTATGTTTTATTTTTTGCGCGGCTTCCTCATTCCAGGAGCTTGCATCTGTTGTAAAACATTTTTACCCATTCAGGGGTTCGTTATCAATAAAATGTATACTATTCAGCAATTCTGTTTGTCTGTTTAGCATTTATCTGTTTTGTTTGCGAAAAAGAACGCTGATGTTTTTGACAAAATGCGCATACATAAACTTACTGGCCTAGGCCACTGATTGTTGAAACAATGAATTACTTGAACATTGTCACGAGATAATAACCTTGATAGGTACCTTTGAGAAGGGTATCTTGTCTGTTTATTAGTGTTGTTACAGGTGTAGCATGTACCAGACAGTACGCCGTGCGCGTTCCCCAAGCAGGATGATTCCTCTTTCTCCAGCAAAGTTCAGCAGCCTCTCCCCGCAGAGTCTGAATACGGGACCGGGAGCATTGATATGTATCCCCAAGTAGAGAAGATTCTCTCCCCCAATCAGAGGTATCCTGAAGGAGCGGCATCTCCCCAGCTGAGCCAGGCGCCGAAGCGTGTGTTCATCCCCCAGCACCGGATCACAAGTGCAGGTCTCTTAGGAGACTATTCACTATAGTGTGCAGCAATTGATAGTTCCAGACTGAAGTCTCCAGCGGAATTGAGACTCCCCATAGAGTCGTACTCTTCCCCGAAGCAGGATGACTTCTTCTTCCCCAGCCGAGTTTGCAGATCACCAAGAGAGCCGAGTCCTTGGAAGCCGTTCGGGCCATGATTGGTTTTCCCCTAGTAGAGTGTTGAATAGCTGATGCTGTATTTCCCCACCGGAGTCGTTGTCTCCAGGAGGGTTAGCCAGGAAGGCCGTGCAGTTTATTTCCGCGATTGACATCGCTTTCCTCAGCAGGTCCAGGTTCTCGTAGAGCTTCGTTCCCCTGCAGCAGTCAACTGAAGATCATTTCCCCATGCAGAGTCCGATTGAGATTGACATGACCTTTTCTCCATGGCAGGATGATTCCTTCCTCTACCAGAGTGGTTCTTTCTCCTTGACAGGAAGATTCTCTCGTCGACATTTATTTTGCTGACGGGGACGTATCATTTTGCATGATTGCATAACATTTTGCATGAGTGCATAGCATTTCCACCGTGTGGAGCATTGCGCCATAGTCAAGCATATGCATACTAAACATGAGCTAGGTTGTTACCGTTCTTGTTTTGCAGGTGCTTCCCCACAGAGCCGCTTGCTCAAGATGATTCTTGAATCCCCAGCAAGGTCGTTTGCTTAAGATGATTCTTAAAATCCCAAGTACAGTCGCCAGAGTTGGTTGCTCAAGTTGACGCTTGGAGTCCCCGGCAGAGCGTTCGCTCAGGATGATTCCTGAAATCTCCAGCAGATGTTATGGGTTCAGGACGATTCTTGAAGTCCCCACGGAGTTAGTTGTTCAAGATGATTCTTGATTTCCTCAGCAGAGTTGATTCACCCAGAACGATTTCTGGATCCCCGAAGCAGAGTTACTTGATAGTTCTCCAGAATCCCCAGCGGAGATGTGTCATCCCCAGCAGGTTTCTGAACAGCGAAGTTGAAACTTCCCTCGAAGACTTGATGATTGAAGTCCGACCATATTGACGAAGCAGTTCTCTCAGTTGATGCGGAGTGCCTGATGGCAGATGTTGGGTATCCCCAACTGGTTCATGGTTGACCGAGAATTCTATTCCCAACTTACTGATGAAGTCCGGCTGATGCCCGAAAGTTTCTTTGAATGCCCGACGGCATGATCAACGTGATCGATGACCTGATGAGTCCCGAGGAATCCTGATGCCTGACGGCATGATCGACCATGTATCACCGGTTACCGTGTGACCAATCCCCCAGCTAGTTGCCGTGAAGCTAATGTTTCAGTTTCCGAAGATTTGTCCCATCAGAGTACCGTGTACTTGTGCAGTTGGAAAATTTCCGGGTTTGTCGGTATTCAACCGTCTCGCACCTTGATTGGATGAGAGCCGTTCGCTTCTCACCCAGTCAGGTCCAAGCCGCTTGAATAGGGGCAGCTGTTGCACCCCAAAATTTGACCAATATTTCTTTACCTAGCTTATGTTGCATTTCATTCACATTAGCATTATCATTTGCATTTCATTGACATGTATGCAGGAGATCAAGAGGTATGACTGCCAATCAAGAGCTATACAAGACTATGAAGCTAGCCAAGAAGGTTATTCAAGTGTTCAAGGGTAGATATCCTTGTCATAGAAGTTAAAAGATCCTCAGAAGAAGTGGTTGAAGCCAAGTGTGTAGGCCTCCTAACTTGAGAGTTGTGGGAAGTCCTCAAATGATTCTGAAGCCATGAAGTTATACTTGAGGTCTTTAGAGAGCTCATGAGAAGTGTTGAAGATCACTTTGAGGCCTAGACAGGTCATTGTGCAAGATTAAGAAGCCTCAGCCATGAGTGGTGCAATTAGGGTTTGATTGGGTCAACCCTAGGTCAACTGATGATTTGGAGAGGGTTGAGACCTAATCCAAGAGCCATGTGATCATGGATTGATGCATTGAGATGTTATAAGGATGATTCCAAGGTCAAATCATCATGATTGAAGAGTTTGAGAAGTCTCAAGCTAGGGTTTCTAAGGCTTGACAGTGTAAAATCCCCTAGTTTGACCCCTATCTTCAAGGTAGTTTAGCTCAAGATGTGATTGTCATCTCATCTTACCCCCAACATGAATGTTGTAGAGCTTGTTATTAGCTTTAATTTGAGTACTAGAAGTCCTTGATAGGATTTTTAGAGCTCAAGTTATGACTTTGACAAGTTACAGGTCACCTGAGGTATGTGAATCTGGGGCCTTGAAAGTCACCCAACTTGCATCCAACTTTTGCCCAAGAAGGATGATTCCTATGAACTTTTGGTAAACATGAATGTTGTTCCTTATCTTCTTAGCTTTATATAGAGTACTAGAAGTCCTTGATAGGAGTTGTAGAACTCAAGTTATGGCTTTGACAAGTCAAGGGCATTTTGGTCATTTGGAGATTACAGGTCATTTCAACCATAAGGCCATAACTCCTATTTACAAGCTTCAAATGGAAAAATCTTCAACATCAAACTTGTTCAAAATGATGTTTTAAGGCTAGTAAGGAGGTCATGAGATGATGGAAATGCTTGTATCTCAAATTTGCAAAAATGACCTAAAATAAAGGCATAAGTTAAATAAACCAAAGTTGGAAATTGATATTTTCAACCTACACTTCCAAACCATGGCATGTAATATATCATTTTGACTCTAGAAAACATTTTAAAAACAATGGTTTAGCCACATTTTTAAGTTGAGACTCAATTCATGGACTTGCTTTGAAAAGCACTTGCTTGCATATTAAGTAACATGTGCATAACTCAAAATCAAGGCATGAGCAAGGCTTTTGCAAGCTAAACACCTCTAATATCTCACTTGGGGAGATTTTGGGATGAGAACAAGTGGTTGTACCAAGGGAAACAGAATTAACCATGGCATGATAAGTGATTGGAAAATCTCATGACATGAGAAGTGGAAAATCTCATTGGAAGGATCTAGAGGGTTCTAGATCATCCAAACTTCATCTATATAAGGAGTAGAGTGGATCCATTGAAGGGGTTGGTGATCATTGAAGGATTGAGCATAGCTTGAGATTGAGTTTTCTTAGATTGCAATTGAAATCGGTTTCACCAAATTCCTCAATTTCCATTCATTTTCTTGATTGATACTTCTTCCATGAATGTCAAGGAGTGATTTCAGATCATTTTCAAGAAGAATTGGTGGCTAGATCGTGTATGAGCAAGTGATTTTCAGCACCTGCAACTCATCATCGTGTTTCAAGATTGAAGCACTTTCCATTGATTCTTTTGCATACAGAAGCAAGGAGGAGGTTCAGTGATCGTGTCCAGAAGATTTGAGAGCTTGAAGTGAAGATTTGGTGCATCTGTTATTCAAGAATTTCCAGGTTGGTAACCTTCTTCCTATAGCATGATTTAGGTAGAATTAGGTTGAATTAGGGTGCTAGATTGATTGTAGAATGGGGTAGGATGGATTCCAGATAATTAATTGATGAATTAGAGACAAATTAGGAGAATTGCCATTTTCGGTTGAGATTGGGAGATGATTATTCTTGATGTTTCAGAAGAAACTATGGGTATGGTTGAATTCGTGGCAAGATTTGGAATGAGTTTCATGTTTTGACCTCTTGGATTGGAGGCCTCTAGGGAGAACTAGGGTTGAAGGGGATGGCCGGAGTTCCACCAGTGGTGGCCGGAGCTGGGCGCGAAGCTCAGAGGTTTGAAAGGTAGGAGATGAAGTTTACACCATTGGATCTTGTTTTGACCTTTGACGGGAAGCTGATCCAAGGGCTGTGTTTTAAAATTGAATTGTGAAGGATTTCTGATGATGAAACGATGCGTTTCATTTATTCAGTATTTTGGGCTTAGTGGTCTAAGTGTTATCCACACCCCCCAGCGAGCCCAACCCAGATTTTTAACTGAAAATGATTGCTAGTTGCACCGTGTTCTTATTCATTTTAATTGGATTTTCTTATTATTTTCATTTTATCCATGGTTTTTTGTAAAAATCATAATTAATTGAAAATTAATCCAATTCAACCCATTCTTTTTGCATAATACTCATGATTGAGTCTATTATTTTTTAGAGAAAAAATATTTTCATTTGATGTAATTTCTGATTTAATAGGAATTTTGTATTTTAATTGATATTAAAATGATTATGTTTGATGCATATTTTTGTGGAATTTTGTTTGATCTCATGGTGATGATTTTGAGCCTAATTTTTTTGTGTGTGATTAGGTTAGACATGTATGATCCCATAGAAGTTTTCTCACATTTTTGTGATGAAAATAGGTGTGCTTTCTAGATTGATATTTAGATGCCTCCTTTTTAGGGTTTTAGGTTTGATACCTTAGGGTGTAGAATTTAGTTCTAAATCTAATTTGATGATTTGATCTTTAAAATCAATGTGGTAGAGTCATGATTGACCTAGGTTCCCATAGTAATTTTTGTAGGATTTTACAATTTATTTTAGTATTTTAGTTAGGACTAACTTTAGTGCTAGGTTTTAGGTGATCCTAATTTACTAATTCAACTAGTTTAACTTCCCTAGTTCCCTTTAGATTAGGGTTTGTGCTTTGTTTGCCTTTGGTTGAGATTGAAGACAAGTTTAAGACAAGGTGAGAATGCTTGAAGTTGCTTGGAGCTTTGGATTTGTATGAGCCTGAAGGTATCTGATGAAGATTAGGAGATAGGACATAGGGAGAGCCTTGTAGTTAGAATGACTTCTTTCAAAAACATGGAAAGCATCTTGTGCTTCCATTCCTCCCAATGATTAAAAGCCCTTCTCAGATATTCACATCCCTCCTTTGGAAGGATGAGTGGCTTTATTTGGAAAGTAGAACTTTGAGGGAACCAGTCTCTCATAATGATAACTCCTTACAGGCTTCCTTTGGTTGTCAGTAAGCTGTTCATCATTTCCCCTCATCCTGTTAAATCAATTATCTTCTTGGTTTGAGTATCTTGAAAGATGTTGGACTTGAGTTTGAAGAGGAAGACTTCACTGAAGAGTGTGGAAGAGGATGATCCCTTGAGCATTGCCATTATAGCTGAAGCTTGAAGAGCAAGAAGAGCAAGTTGATACTTGAAGACCCAATGAAGATTGAATGAAGAGTGAGGAGTTCCTTGCTTGAAAAAGAATTGAAGGATGAAGTTGACACTTCCATAAGTGAAGGCTACTCTGAGAAGCTGAGGCTTGTAGATGAAGAAGACCAAGTTGAAACTGATAAAGCAAAGAGAGCTGAAGCTTGAAGACTAAGTTGATACTTATGAAGAGGATTCAATTGAGATTGAGTGTAGAGCTGAGGCTTGAGGAATAAAAGATAAGTTGACACTTACATTGATGCTTGGAGATCTTGAAGGAATCAAGTTGATACCTGTAATTAAGAGTGAAGCCTGAAGGTGGAATTAACTGAAGAGCTGAAGCTTGGAGAAGGAAGATTAAGTTGAAACTTATGTTGATGGGTTGAAACCTTGGAGAAGCAAGTTGATGCTTGGCAGTAAAGGGTGATTGAAGTCTGAAGATTGGATTGCTGTCAGAAGAGCTGAAGCTTGGAATTGAAAGAGAGAGTTGTTGATCTGCTTTCTTGTCTGTTTTCTTTTCTGTATTGCGGATGTGCCTTGTTTGACTTGCTTGATGCATTAGAATAAGTCCATGACTAGACTGACTTTAATCTAGGAGCATGATTGCACTAGAGGTTGAGTTGTTCCCTCTGCTTGTATTGTTACTGTGTGGCTTTGCTTGCGGGTATTCGGTAGAGCCCTGCTCCCTTGCCCATGTGGTTTATTTTGCTTGATAGCATGTTATTTTCTTCTGTAGGACTGCAGTTTATTGTATCTTGCTTGATAGCATGTTATTTCTTCGGTATGATTACTGTTATTCATTCTGGCTTGAGGTTGAGATGAGCTTGTGGAGGCTGCTGCCCCACACACATTTCCTCCCTCACTTGCATTGCATGCATTTTACAGTCGTTTATCTGTTTACTGATTAAGTTGATGCTTTATCTATTTCTGTGTATCATTGACATGATCCCTTAGGACTTTCACTTCCTTTGATAAGGAAGTGATGATTAGAACTTTAGGTTGAAACCTATGCATGATAACTTCTAGGAGTTCCCTGTTTCAAACCTCAACTATAGGATGAATCCTTGGCATGACAACAGTAGGACTTGATAGTTCCCCGTAGTTGAGCCTGTTCTCTTCTCATATCAAACAACTTAAGATACAGTAATCATGAATGATTTCTTTCGTACGTTACGAGCCTTAAGCTATATGAGAAAGGATTGTTTGAGAGCTTCTTTTCAACAGTCTGGATGTTTAGTATGGTACCCTTTGGGTGACATGCGACGCATTCACTCTCAGGTCATAGTCTTTAGTACGATTGAAATTGCAAACACAATAAAAAACACTTCTTTCGTAAAAGACAGAAAACAAACTTCAAACCTTTTTGCCCCGTGGGCCCATAATTCAAAGGAGGCTTTTCTGAAGAAAAGAGTGTCGTTAAACTTCAGCGCCAACGCAAACAGGCTTTGTCCCTAACTACTGGAACTGCTGTTTAACCCTACTCGATAAAACAGATGAATCTGAATTCCCGTAAACCGTATTATCCCGAACTACGTAAGCTCTGATCTCTCATACCTGATGAGAGTACGTAGGCACAATACTGATGTATTGGCGAGCCACCTTCCCCGTAACCCGTCGTAGGTCGAACTACATTGACTCTGATTTCTCATTCTCTGATGGGAATACGTAGGCATGAAGTGCGACGCTTTGCCGAGTCATTTTTCTTTTCTGTTTAAGCCAGCCTTGATAGGTAGATAGATAAACCAACTCGTCCAGTAAACACAACAAGCGTGGATCCCGTCGAGTACGACGGACGTGAGGGGTGCTAATACCTTCCCCTTGCGTAACCGACTCCCGAACCCAGACAACGGTTGCGACGACCTTGTCTTATACCTTTTTCGTCAGGTTTTTCCGATCGTTTCCTTTCCCGCTCTGAGGGATAAATAACGAAAGGTGGCGACTCTTCTATTTGCCGGCACCTTATTTTCGCGGAAGCGACAGTGTTGTTTTTAGGTTGAAACCTTAGGTGCTTCCTTTTAGGGTTTAAGTTTAGTACCTTGTAGTTTAGAATTTATTTCTAGGTCTTATTTGAGGATTTGATCTCTGGAATTAACATGGTAGAGTCATGATTGACTTAGGTTCCCATAGTTATTTTTGTAGGATTTTATAATTGGTTTTAGTATTTTAGTTAGGATTAACTTTAGTACTAGGTTTTAGGTGATCCTAACTTGCTAACTCAACTAGAATGATTTCTTTAGTTCCCTTAGATTAGGGTGTTGATTCTCTTGTTCTTGGATGATGATGAAGACTTGTGTGGGCTGCTGTGGAATGCATGGTGGAGCTTGGACTTGAAGATTTCTCCCCCTTTGGTGTAGTTTGTTTAGGGTTAAGGATTAGGGTTTTTAGGGAGATCTCTTAGAATAGATTTTCTTCCTTCATGAAACATGGAAGGTGTTGATCACCTCCATTCCTCCCTATGATGAATGGTCCCATTGTGAAGACCCCATCCCTCATTTGGTAGGATGTGTGGCTCCTCACAAACTGGTAGAACCTTTGAGGGTTCCTTTCCTTGATGGTGGAGTGCTTAGAGGTGACCTTTGGTCTTCACTTAGCTGCGCCCTATCCCCACCTTGCTCTTGTTAGATGAATCTTTCTCCCTTGATAGAGGATGGAGTTCATTGCTAGAAGATTGAAGATGCTAGAGGTTGCACTTCCCATTTGTTTGAAGACTGCCCTTGGAGCTGAAGCTTGAAGATCAGGAAGAACAAGTTGACACTTGTGAAGAAGAGCAAATTGAGATTGAAGAAAGAGCTGAAGCTTGAAGAAGATGGAGAACAAGTTGATAATTGTGTTTGATGCTTTGAAAGCTTGAAGAAGCAAGTTGATTGAAGATGAGAGCCTTGAAGAACAGTTACAGACTGAGGACTGAACTGCTGTCAGAGGATTGCTTTGCTGTGAAGCTGTGGAAGCTGTTGATCTGCTTTCTTTCCTGTCTGTTTGCTTTCTGTGCAACTGTATTGATGTGACTTATTTGATTTGCTTGATGCATTAGAGTAAGTTCATGTTTATATTGTGTTAAGCTAGGAGCATGAGTGCAATAGAGGTTGAGTTGCTCCCTCTGCTTGTATTTTTACTGTATGGCTTTGCTTGTTGGTATTCGGTAGAGCCCTGCTCCCTTGCCTATGTCGTTTGTGATTTGCTTGATGGCATTTTATTTTTCTGTATGATTGCAGTTATTCATATCTGGCTTGAGGTCGAGACGAGCTTGTGGAGGCTGATGCCCCACAAACATTTCCTCCCTCACTTGCATTGCATGCATTTTACAGTCGTTTACTATTTACTGTTTAAGCTGATGCTTTATCTGTTTCTGTTTATCATTGACATGATTCCCTAGGAATCTCACTTCCTTTGATAAGGAAGTGATGATTAGAACTTTAGGTTGAAACCTATGCATGATAATTTCTAGGAGTTCCCTGTTTCAAACCTCAACCATAGGATGAATCCTTGGCATGACAACAGTAGGACATGATAGTCTCCCCTTAGTTGAGCCCTCTCTCCTCTCATCTTGAAACAACAGTAAAAAATGTAATAAAGGCAAGTTAGTATAAGCGCGTTACGAGCCTTAATTTATTTGGGTAATGATGATTGAGCGGTCTCCTCTCAATCGTCTAGAATGTTTAGTATACGTCCTTTGGACGATATGCGCCGCATTCATTCCCAGGTCATAGTCTCTAGTGCTGTACAAACTACAAACGGCCATAAAAAATAGTTCTTCCGTAAAAGACAAAAAACAAACTTCAAACCTTTTGCCTCGTGGGCCCATAATTCAAAGGAAGCTTTTCTGAAGAAAAGAGTGTCGCTAACTCCCAGTTCTACCGCAAACGGTAACGCCTAAGTCTCCAAGGGTTGAGCTGCGTACACCAAACTGCTGGAACTGTTTGTTAACCCTACTCGAAAAACAAATGAATTTGAATTCCCGTAATCTGTATTATCCCGAACTACGTAAGCTCTGATCTCTCATGCCTGTTGAGAGTATGTAGGCACAATACTGACATATTGGCGAGCCACCTTCTCCCGTTACCCGTAGTTAGCCGAACTACGTTGACTCTGATTTCTCATTCTCTGATGAGAATACGTCGGCATAAAGTGCGACGCTTTTCCGAGTCATTTTCTTTTCTTTTTAGACCAGCCTTGATAGGTAGATAGTAAAACCAACCTGTCAGATAAACACCACAAGCGTGGATCCCATCGAGTACGATGGACATGAGGGGTGCTAATACCTTCCCCTTGCGTAACCGACTCCCGAACCCAGACAATGGTTGCGATGACCTTGTCTTATACCTTTTCGTCAGGTTTTTCCGATCGTTTCCTTTCCCGTTCTGAGGGATAAATAACGAAAGGTGGAGAGTCTTCTGCTTTGGCGGCACCTTATTTTCGTGGTAGCGACAGCTGGAGACTCTGCTGGGGACTTGATAGTTTCCTGGGATCCAACGTCCCTTATGCAAGTCAATTTGGGGATCCAACGTCCCCTGCGAGAGTCAATCCTAGTGCTTGTATGATTACTTGTTGGGTTGTGTTTATTTATCGCATTTTATTTCCCGCATTTTATTTTCAGTATGATATGATTATTTGTACTATTGTGGGAGGGGCATTCTGGTGAGTGAGAAGCCAGACCCAGGCTTGAGAGCTACATAGTATTAGAGTGGGTTAGTGGAGAACGTGCTTGCTTTGCTTGCAGCTGTTCCCATGTAATCCACACTCAGACGAGGTTCTCTCTGATGGCTTCCTATCGGTCCTTTGGACTCGAGGGGTTGTCGGATCTAAGGATTGTCGACTCTGGGAACCGATCATTTGGAATTCAGCTAAGTGAGGCCACTTCAAGAGATGATGATGCCACACCTTCTGGGTATCGTATCATCATTTCTTAAAAGTCTGTGACGCTGATGACCGCATATGACGCCGAACCTTTTCCGTGATTAGGTTCATACCTGTGAGCAGGGTCGGGTTATTGCAGGAAACCCTAACCTTCAGATTACCTGGATTTCTTGACAGTGAATCAGTTTTGTTGGTATCAGAGGTTCTCATCATCAGATATGTGTGTTCTTGACAAAGCAGATTGATGGTCTGATGTCAGAGGTTCTCATCATCAGATATATGGTTGTTCTTGACAGAGCAGATTTATGGTTTGGTATAAGGGGTTTCTTCTCATCAGAGATATGTTTGTTCTTGACAGAGCAGTATTGCGGTTTTGTTGATACAAAACCTTCATCTCCTCAACAACACAATCATCTTGATCTCCTGCTGCATGATTGCATTTTGCATTGCTTGCATCCTCATTTGCATGTCATTAACATGTGTCTGTGTTGCAGGTGCATATTTCTCCCCTGGTTCTAGTGATCTTGATCCTTATGGCAGATATGGCATCTCCGAAGAAGACTGTGGCTTACAAGCTACCAACACCTGACATCCGAGAATTACGAGCTTTGATTTCCTTGGCTGATAAGACAGTGATGGAGAGTTTTAGACAGAGTTGTGGGAGACTGCTGAGTATTGTGTATAAGCTTCCTACGTACGAGTTGAATGGCCTCTATGCCCTACTGCAGTTTTACGACCCACAGCTCAGATGCTTTGGGTTTACAGACTATGTCCTAGCCCCGACCTTGGAAGAGTACTCTGACCTGTTAGGGGTGCCTTTGAAGAATCAAATGCCTTATTACCGTGTTGAGGGTGAGCCCAAACTGAGTAAGCTGACTGACGCTCTTCATGTAGATGAGTCTGAATTAGAAGGGATGGTATCCAGGAAGATTGGAGTTCATGGTTTCCTTTTGCATTTCCTGATGGAAAAAGCCCGAAAGTTTGCCGAGAAGGATCGCTGGGATGTATTCAATGCCTTCTTAGCCCTCTGTATCTATGGAATCGTGCTATTCCCAAGTCATCCGGACTTCATAAGCATGGATGCTTTCCACATATTTGCCTCCGGGAATCCAATGCCCACTCTCCTCGGAGACGTCTATCATTCGGTTCACAGCGAGAATGAAAACAGAAAGGGGAAGAACGTGGCATGTTGTTCTCCTTTACTGTATAAATGGTTTGCTAGCCATCTTCCTAAGTCGGGGCCATTTGTTGATTTTGCTGAGTCTTCGCCTTGGTCTGCGTGTTAGATGGGTTTGACTGCTCACGATATTATCTGGTTTGATAGAGATCTGCTGGGCAAAGATATCATGCATAGCTGTTGTGGCTTTCCTAACGTCCCCTTGGTCGGAACGAATGGATGTATCAACTACAATCCATCTCTGATGGTACGACAATTTGGGTATGCACTTCGAGGTCCTCCTGAAGAGGAAGAGATACGGGAATCTCTGTATCTCACAGGGTTGCTTGAAGGCGACACTTTGATCAAGGTGCAGAATGCTTGAAGCAAAATTCACGGGAAGGGGAAAGTCTTGCTAGGAAAGAGCAACAACAAGGCCTTTGATCCGTACGTGACTTGGGTTCGAGAAAGAGCCGCCAAGTTTCTAATGTCGTTTCCTGCTGTGGAACCATTGTATCCTCTTATGCACAAAGAGCCTACTACAGTTGATATTCAGAAATTCAACCAGGTACTCCAAGAAAAGGAAGAGCTACGAAAAGCCAACGAAGAGTTGGAGAAAGAGATCGCTCAACTTCGGAAAGAGAAAAGTGAAGCCGTTTATACCTACAAGAAGCAGACTGAGATGATCAACCATCTAGGCTCCAACCTGACCAAAGAAACTGATGCTAGGGAACGTCTGGGTTTGAATCTAAAATCAGTGCATGGCGTGTTGATAACCAAGAAACAAGATATGGATAGAGTATACCGGAAGTTAACCCAATACGAGAGGGTCTGGAGCAGCACCCTGGCCAAGTACAAAGAGCGGGAAGAAAAGATGAAGCAGCGAGTAGCTGAGCTAGAAGCTCACATTATGGTGAAAGACGAAAAGACAGAGGCTGAAGCCTCACTACGACGGGACGTCCAATATAGATTGGCTGAGGCCGAGGCGGATTTGCAAGATTCTCAACTCCGGGCTGATGCTAAAAGGAGAAGAGTCGAGAACCATTCTGAAGAAGGTGTGTTTAGGAGCGTTGCCGATAACCTCCCAGAGTCCATCAGGCAGAGGGACTTGCTGGCCCTTAGTTTGCCTACTCAGTCAGATTATCCCACTATAAAGAAGTTGATAGAAGATTTTCGTGCCCGTGGTCGCGCCTGATCTTTTGTATCTCTTTTTGTACATTTTATGCATTGATATGCTGATCACCGCCATGTCTGTTGGTTGGGGTCGTGCCTTATTGCTTCAGTTGTATGTGATTACAGTTGTACGCTATCCGAGCGAGCTTTTCAAATGAATATATGAGGATTTCTTTTCCATGATTGGATCATAGACTTTATTTGTCTCGGAAACTAGGATCGGGGGGGGGGGGGGGGGGATCTCCCCAAGGCACAGACACACGTTTGCATTTGCATGAAGCATTTGCATGACGAACACCTTGTCGTTTTTTCTAACCCTTTGTGTATGCAGGTTGTTCCAGGATTGATCGAAGACCGATCCACCGCCATCCGACCAGAGCGAATCAAGCTAGAGCAATGGAACAAGTGAAAACTAACGTTCAGGAACTCCGAGAGAGGATGGACCGCCTCATGGGGCTCAAGCAAGTGGTTGCCAACGGCCAAGACCAGCTCAGAACATTGGTCCAACCTCTGATCTCAAGGGTTGACAGCAACGGTGTACTCTATGGTGGGAGTATTCCAACCCCTCCTCCTGTTGAAACTCCTCAGGGTGGCATCCCCGTGACCGGGGGGAATGGAAGTGGTAACGGCAATGTGATCGCTAACATCGGGCTCAATGGTAATATGACTGGCGGCGGTAATGGAAATTTTGAAGCTAATGGCAACGCCGGACTAGGCAATGGCAACACAGGTGCTGGAAATCTGTATGGGCCTCAGCCATGGCTAGAAGATCATCAAGAAGATTTGTTCTCACAGAGGAGTGCTGAAGGGGAACTGACTGCTGAAGCACGTCTGAGGTTTAAGGCACTCGAGGACAAAATGAGGAATTTCGAGAACCTGAACACTATGGGTGTCGACATGACTAAATTAGGATTGATTTCTGATTTCAAGGTGCCTCCTAAATTCAAGGTACCATACTTTGAGAAATACAAGGGCACCACCTGCCCTCGCGTCCACTTAAGGTCATACTACCGAAAGATGTCCGCTCACTCTGAAGACGAGAAGCTGCTGATGCACTTCTTTCAGGACAGCTTGTCCGGGTCATCCTTAGAATGGTACATGAGTTTGGAACCCACCAGTGTGCGCACATGGAAGGAACTGGCTGAGGCCTTTGTACACCATTATCAGTATAACAGTGACTTGGCTCCGAACCAGGTTCAACTGCAGAACTTGTCACAGAGGAACAACGAGGGATTCAAAGAATACACCCAGCGATGGTGTGAATTAGCAGCTAGAGTTCAGCCGCCAATGGTTGAACGAGAGCTTGTTGAAATGTTTGTAGCCACTCTCCCGGGGGTCTATTACGAGAAATTGGTCAGCGGTATGTCAGGGAGTTTCTTAGATCTCATCATCACTGGCGAGCACGTTGAAAATGGGATCAAGTTGGGGAAAATTCAAGGTGGTGATCTGTCCTCAGCTGGAGGAGGAAAGAAACCATATGGTAGCAAAAGGCGTGAAGGAGAGACGAGCTCCGTGTCTAACGCTCGAAGGAAGGGTAAAAGCCAGCGCCCGCAGGTGGCTAGCATAACCATCCCTGCTGTCCAACAACCCCAGCCACAGCAGCAGCCACAGCAGCAGCCAAATCAGCAAGGGTACAGAAAGTATCAGAACAGGGCACCTCTATCAAGTCGTCACCTCGAGACACCGCCCATGTCTTATGCACAGCTATTACAAACTCTGCTTCAGTTACAGCTAGTCCAGAAGAGAACCCTGGCTCCCTTGACAGGGGCACCTCCGCAGGGTTACAATGTGAATGCAACATGTGATTTTCACTCAGGGGCACTCGGCCACACAATAGAAAACTGCAAAGCCTTCAAGCACAAGGTGAAAGATATGGTGGATGCTAAGATCATCAATTTCTCAGATAATGTGCCGAATGTCACAAAGAACCCTATGCCGAATCATAGGGGAGGTGGGGTGAATGCCATTATTGAAGAAGAGGGTTTAGATATGTTGACTGATGTCAAGGATCTAAAGACACCGCTTTGCTTCATTAAAGCCAAGCTGATGAAGAGAGGTTTCTTTCCGGGCTGTGGAGAATTGTGTATGGGCTGTGCGACTCGTCCTGATGGATGTGAACAGTTGATAGAGGGAATTCTGAGTCTGATGATCGAAGGAATCTTGCAGTTTAGCCGAAGGGCCGAATTTGGATTCGGAGAGGTAATGCTAAAGCAAGATGATGAGGTTGCCACCACCACCATCCCTCGCCAGACGATAACCATTTCTGCACTCAGGCCGCCCACAATTACCATCACCAGAGCTGGGCCGATACCTTTTTAAAGCACCAATGCTGTCCCATGGCACGATGGGGCAGACGTCTACTGTAACAGACAAAAGTTAGAACTGGAACCATCTGGGCAGTCTGTGGATAACCTAGTGGGAATTGGCGGAATCACGCGCAGCGGAAGAGTGTTTGCTCCACCTGAGATTGTGGGGAACAAAGCAGATAAAGCTGAGGAAACTGATAAGGGAAAGAGTAAAGTCGTTGAGGAAACCCCTCGTGGGGTAGAAAAGGACTTACTTGTAAAGGAAGCTGAAGAGTTCATGAGGTTGATCAAGAAGAGTGATTACAAGATCGTGGATCACCTCCATCAAACACCCTGAAAAATTTCCATCCTGAATTTGTTGATGTGTTCGGAGTCACGTCGCAATGCGCTGTTAAAGGTTTTAAATGCCACATATGTACCGCAGGAAATCTCAGTCAACTAGTTGGAAGGGGTAGTAGCCCACGTAAATGCTGGAAACGGGTTAGGGTTCACTGACCTGGAGCTGACGCTGAAGGGAAGAAACCACAACAGCGCCCTGCACATCTCGATAGAGTGTAGGGGAATAGTTCTGGCTCATGTGTTGGTGGACACTGGGTCGTCGCTCAATGTTCTTCCGAAGAAAGCATTGATGAAGTTAGACACTCAAGGATTGATTTGCACACCCATTGATCTGGTTATGAAGGCTTTCGATGGAACCAAACGTCATGTCTTTGGAGAGGTAACCTTGCCAATCCAAGTTGGGCCGGAAACGTTTGACGCAGTCTTCTACATTATGGACATCATGCCAGCCTACAACTGTCTCTTAGGCCGGCCATGGATCCATTCTGCTGGTGCCGTGACCTCCACGTTGCACCAGAAGCTCAAGTATGCTGTAGGGGGCAGCATTGTAACTGTATGTGGCGAAGAAGACATAATGGTGAGCCATTTGTCATCCTTCAAGTACGTTGAGATGGATGGAGAAATCCATGAAACCCTATGTCAAGCATTCGAAGCTGTTAAGGTCAAGGACGTGACTCCTGTAATGATTGAGAAACCAGAGATGACTCTCTCTTCCTTCAAGGAAGCCCGGGCCGTCGTTCAAGCTGGAGCTACCCCAGGTTGGGGGCAAGTTCTAGAAATACCTAACAAACAGGACAAGTTTGGGTTAGGATACTCTCCTATGGCTGAAGCCTCCTCTTCTCACAGTGCGTCGTGAGGTAAAGGGCCGATCCAGTTTACCAGTGGCGGGGTGATATTTGAAAGTGTCAACGCAGTGTCTGAAGACGGCGAAGACAGCGACTGCGACCTAGACTCTTGGTTCCAGCCAAGCAAACTAGGCTAGAGCCTCAACAACTGGTCCATCAAGGATACCATCCAAGTGACAGGCAAAAAGTAATGATTTACTTTCTCCAATTATTGTACAACCCTATGACCTACCCGGGGCATAGTGGTTTATTTTTCAGGGCCTTGTTTGATTATGTACATGCATTTTACCAATAAATCAAAAGGCGTTTTTCTTTGCATTCAAATATTGAGATCTCTGTTATTCCTGTTTTATATTTGTTTTGAAAAACAATAAAATGGCAATAGGGTTTGTGCTAACCTGCATATCCTTGTCTTAAGCTTAACCCTTGTTATTGCAGGATCCACATAGCAGATGACATCGACTCTGGACCTTCTACGACTCACTTCGACTTCGATTGCCCGATCTATCAAGCCGAAGAAGATATTGATGAAGACGAAGACCTTCCCGAAGAGTTAGCCCGCTTGTTGAAACAAGAAGAGAAAGTTATTCTGCCTCACGAGGAAGAGATTGAGATTGTGAATTTGGGTTCTGAAGAACTAGTCAGGAACGTCAGGATAGGGGCTGCATTGCAGAGCAATGTCAAGCAGAGTTTGGTCGAGATACTGAGAGAGTATAGTGGCATCTTTGCTTGGTCATACGAAGATATGCCCGGACTTGATACGGACATCGTGGTCCATCACTTGCCGCTGCGAGAAGATTGTCCTCCCGTTAAGCAGAAGCTTAGGAGGACACGACCAGATATGGCCGTTAAGATCAAAGAAGAAGTGCAGAAACAACTTGATGCTGGCTTCTTAGCGGTCACTACTTACCCTCCGTGGGTTGCCAACATAGTGCCTGTACCGAAGAAGGACGGTAAGGTGCGAATGTGCGTCGACTATCGGGATTTGAATAGGGCGAGCCCTAAAGATGATTTCCCGCTCCCTCATATTGATGTGTTGGTCGACAATACAGCTCAGTTCTCCGTATTTTCGTTCATGGATGGCTTCTCCGGCTACAATCAGATCAAGATGGCGCCGGAGGACATGGAGAAAACTACGTTTATTACACATTGGGGAACGTTTTGCTACAAGGTAATGCCTTTCGGTCTGAAGAACGCAGGGGCCACTTACCAGCGAGCAATGGTTACTTTGTTTCATGACATGATTCATCATGATATTGAAGTCTATGTTGATGACATGATTGCGAAGTCCCAAACGGAGGAGGGACACCTGGTCAATTTGCTGAAGCTTTTTGAGAGGCTTAGGAAATTCAGGTTGAGGCTGAATCCTAACAAGTGTACTTTCAGAGTACGATCTATAAAACCACTGGGGTTTATCGTGAGTGAAAGAGGCATTGAGGTTGATTCTGCAAAGATAAAAGCAATACAAGAAATGCCAGCGCCAAAAACCGAAAAAGAAGTTCGTGGCTTCCTGGGCAGAATAAACTACATTGCAAGGTTTATCTCTCAGCTCACGGCCACGTGTGAACCGATGTTCAAACTACTGAAAAAAGATCAGGCGATTATCTGGAACGAGGATTTCCAGAAGGCATTTGACAAGATAAAACAATATCTACAGGAACCTCCGATCTTGATACCCCTAGTGGCCGGAAGACCCTTAATCATGTACTTGACAGTTCTTGAGAATAGTATGGGGTGTGTTCTCGGTCAGCACGACGAGACGGGCAGAAAGGAGCATGCCATTTACTATTTGAGTAAAAAGTTCACAGATTGTGAATCTCGTTACTCGATGCTGGAGAAGACGTGTTGTGCACTAGCCTAGGCTGCCAAACATTTACGACAGTACATGCTCAATCACACAACCATGCTAACTTCGAAGATGGATCCGATCAAGTATGTCTTCGAGAAGCAAGCGCTTTCGGGCAGGATTGCCAGATGGCAAATGGTGTTGACGGAATACGATATTCAGTACGTTTCCCAGAAGGCCATCAAGGGAAGCATATTATCTGAATACCTTGCCGAACAGCCAATCGAAGATTATCAGCCGATGAAATTTGAATTCCCTGATGAGGATATCATGTTTCTCAAGGTGAAATATTGAAATGAACCGTTGCCCGACGAGGGGCCAGATAGGAAATCCCAATGGAAATTGATATTTGACGGGGCGGTTAATTCTTACGGAAGTGGCATTGGGGCGATCATCACGACTCCCCATGGATCCCACATCCCGTTCACTACTAGACTGACGTTTCCGGTCACCAATAACAAAGCGGAGTACGAAGCATGCATCATGGGTCTAGAAGAAGCGATTGATTTGAGAATCAAGAACCTAGATGTCTATGGTGACTCAGCACTTGTGATCAACCAGATTAAAGGGGAATGGGAGACTCGTCAATCAAACTTGGTGCCGTACATGAATTATGCCAGAAGGCTGCTTCCGTTCTTTGATCGAGTGGAACTCCATCACGTGCCCAGAGCTGAAAATCAGATGGCTGATGCCTTAGCCACATTGGCTTCAATGTACAAAGTCAATTTTTGGAATGAAGCTCCAAGAATTGTCCTTTCTCGTCTTGATAGACCTATATTTGTCTTTGCGATCGAGGAAGCCTCCGATGGCAAGCCATGGTTCCATGACATGCAGACCTTCCTTATGACTAAGGAGTATCCGGCGGGAGCGTCAACCCAGGATAAGAAGACTCTGAGGAGGCTGTCTGGAATTTTTTATCTCAATCCTGATGGAGTTTTGTATAAAAAAAACCATGATCTCGTGCTACTCAGATGTGTAGATGAGAAAGAAGCGAGTATGCTCATGGAAGAAGTCCATGAAGGCACATTTGGTACGCATGTCGGCGGGCATCCTATGACAAGAAAGATCCTGAGAGCAGGATATTACTGGCTGACAATGGAGTCGGATTGCTTTAAATTCGTGAAGAGATGTCATAAGTGCCAGATTTATGCTGATAAGATTCATGTGTCACCGTGCCCGTTGAATGTCATGTCCTCTTCGTGGCCGTTCTCCATGTGGGGCATCGACATGATAGGCAAGATCGAGCCCACTGCATTTAACGGTCATCGCTTCATTCTAGTAGCCATCGACTACTTCGCCAAGTGGGTGGAGGCAGCCTCGTATGCTAATATGACCAAGCAGGTGGTGGCTAAATTCATAAAGAGGGACATCATCTGTCGATACGGAATTCCCGAATGGATCATTACGGATAATGGTTCGAATCTGAATAACAAGATGATGAAGGAGTTATGCCAAAGTTTCAAGATTGAACACCACAACTCATCTCCTTACCGGCCGAAGATGAACGACGCCGTTGAAGTGGCCAATAAGAACATCAAGAAGATTGTGCAGAAAATGGTTGTGACCTATAAGGATTGGCACGAGATGTTGTCATTTGCACTGCACGGTTATCGTACAACAGTACGTACATCAACCGGGGCAACTCCTTTCTCACTGGTGTACGGTATGGAAGCTGTCCTACCGTTAGAAGTTGAGATTCCTTCTTTACGAGTTTTGGTTGATGTGAAACTCGACGAGGCAGAATGGATTAAGAACCGACTAAACCAACTCAGCCTGATGGACGAGAAGAGGTTAGCATCGATTGCATATGGTCGTCTATACCAAAGCCGAATGAAGAAAGCCTATGACAAGAAGGTGCGTCCTAGAAGCTTTCAGACGGGTGATCTCGTCCTGAAGAAGATTCTTCCTCCACACTCCGATCACCGGGGCAAGTGGACTCCCAATTACAAAGGTCCGTACATTGTCAGCAAGGTCTTCTCGGGAGGAGCCTTGTTGTTATCCACGATGGATGGCGATGATTTTGCATCCCCGGTGAACGCGGACGCAGTTAAAAAATACTTTGCTTAAAAACGACCCGCTGGAAAGAAAAAAGAATATCTAGGCAAAAATGGGGCATCCCTGCCAACCATAAAAAAAGAAAAAAGGTTTGGGAAAAAATTAGGGATATAAATGAAAAATGTACACCCGCAAAGTCGAAAACCTAGAAGGGCGACTTTGGCAAAAAGGGGTATCCCGATGAATCGAAAACCCGGAAGGGCGATTCAGGAAAAAGTTAGGGATTTGAAAAAGCAAATGACTGCGTTCCGCGTGTGGACTTTCATTGTTTAGTGGTTTGGAAGACCTGAGGACCGTTTATCTGAATCAATCTCTTCTGAAGCTGAAGCGTAGGAGAAGTATCGAAGTCGAGTGGGTCATAGAGGGATCAACTCATGGTGTTCGTCTACGCCGCATTACTGACATTTGTGCATATACTGATGTATATTTATGTTTTATATTTGCGCAGCTTCCTCATCTCAGGAGCTTGCATCTGTTGTAAAACTTTTTTACCCATTCAGGGGTTCGTCATCAATAAAATATATACTATTTAGCAATTCTGTTTGTTTGTTTAGCATCTATCTGTTTTGTTTGCGAAAAAGAACGCCGATGTTTTTGATAAAATGCGCATACATAAACTTACTGGCCTAGGCCACTGATTGTTGAAATAATGAATTACTTGAACGTTGTCACAAGATGATAACCTTGATAGGTCCCTTTGAGAAGGGTATCTTGTCTGTTTTTTTGTGTTGTTGCAGGTGTAGCGTATTCCATGCCGTACGCCGTATGCGTCCCCAAGCAGGATGATTCCTTCTACCCCAGCGAGTGCAGCAGCATCTCCCCACAGAGTTGGAACATAGGACCAAGAGCATTGATATGTATCCCCCAGGCAGAAAAGATTCTCCCCAATCAGATGTATCTTGAAGGATCATCATTTCCCCAGCTGAGTCTTACACTGAAGTGTACGTTCATTCCCCAGCACTGGGTCAAAGTGCAGTTTTCGTAGAAGACTATTCGCAAGTATGCAGCTTTCGGTAGTTCAAGACTGAAGTCTCCAAGCGGAATTGAAATTCCCCACAGAGTTGTACTCTCCCCAGCAAGCAGGATGATTCCTTCTTCCCCAGCCAAGATGGCAAATCCCCAAAAGAGTCTAGTCCCTGGAAGTCATTTGGGCCATGATTGGTTTTACCCCAATAGAGAGTACTAATTAGCTGATGTTGTATTACCCCACCGGAGACGTTATCTCCAGGAAAGTTTTAGCCGCGAAGGCCGTGCAGTTTATTTCTACGATTGACATCGTTTTCCTCAGCAGTTGTGGTTCGTACACCTAGATGAGCAGGGCCAGGTTCTCGTAGAACTTTGTTCCCCTACAACAGTCGACTGAAGTTCGTTTCCCCAGGCGGAGTCCAATTGAGATTGGTGTGACTTCTTCCCCTTGGCGGGATGATTCCTTCCTCCACCAGAGTGGTTCTTTCTCCTTGACAGAAGGCTTTTCCCTTCAGCATTTATTTTACTGATGGGGTCATAGCATTTTGCATGATTGCATAACATTTACCCCAAACGCGTAGCATTTCCACCGTGTGGAGCATTGCGCCATTGTCAAAGCATATGCATACGAAACATGAGCTAGGTCGTTACCATTCTTGTTTTGCAGATGTTCCTCCGTAAAATGGTTTGCCCAAGATGATTCTTGAATTCCCTAGCAAAGTTGTTTGCTCAAGATGATTGTTGAATTCCCCAGCGAAGTTGATTGTTTAAGATGATTCTTTAAATCCCTAGTGAAGTCGCCAGAGAGGGTTGCTCAAGCTGATGCTTAGAGTCCCCGGCAGAGTATTCGCTCAGGATGATTCCTGAAATCTCCAGCAGAGTTATTGGTTCAGGGCGATTCTTGAAGTCCCCGACAGAGTTATTTGTCCAAGATGATTCTTGAAGTCCTCAGCAGAGTTGATTCACCCAGAATGATTTCTGGATCCCCGAAGCAGAGTTACTTGATAGTTCTCCAGAATCCCTGGCGGAGATGTGTCATCCCCAGCAGGTTTTCAACAGAGAAGTTGAAATTTCCTTGAAGACTTGATGATTGAAGTCCGGCAGCGGTGCCAAAACCCCAGACTTACTGATGAAGTCTAATTGCAAAGTCAAAGCAGTTTACCTAGCTGACGCAGGGTGCCTGATGGCAAAAGAATGACTATCCTTATTGACCTGTGAATGACTAAAGATCCCATTTTAGGACTTACTGATGAAGTCCAACTGTGAAGTCGACGCAGTTCTCTCAGCTGATGCGGAGTGCCGGATGGCAGAAGTTTGGATATCCCCAATTGGTTCATGATTGACCGAAGATTCTGTTTCTGACTTTCTGATGAAGTCCGGCTGACGCCCGAGAATCTCTTCGAATGCCCGACGACATAATTAACTTGATGGTTAAAAAGTTCCTAATGACCTGATGGATCCCGAGGAATTCTTCTGCTATGACGCAGAATGCCTGACGGCAGGATCAACCATTCATTACTAGTTACCGCGTAACTGGTGACCCCTTGATGACTTGAGGACAAAGATCTACAGCAAAATCAGATGATCATCCTGACGGAGATTTGAGCTTAGACCCTTCACCAATTACCATGTGACCAAGTCCCCAGTAGAGTTGCCGTGCAACTGTCATGCTCAGTTTTGAAGATGTTCCTAACAATCAGAGTATCGTTTACCTGTGCGTGGTTGGAAAATCACCCGTTATTGTGTAACCAGTGATCCCTCGATGATTTGAGGAGGCAATGATATCAGATCATTATTTCTCCAGCTAGTTGTTGTGCAGCTATTATTCCAGTTTCCGAAGATTTGTCCCCATCAGAGTACCGTGTACTTGTGCAGTTGGCAAATTTCCGGGTTTGTTGGTATTCAACCGTCTTCTACCTTGATTGTTTGAGAGCCATTCGCTTCTCACCCAATCAGTTCCAAGCCGTTTGAATAGGGGCAGCTGTTGCACCCCAAAATTTGCCCAACATTTCTTTACCTAGCTTATGTTTCATTTCATTCACATCAGCATTATCATTTGCATTTCATTGACATGTATGCAGGAGATCAAGAGGTATGATTACCAATCAAGAGCTATACAAGACTATGAGGATAGCTAGAGCAAGTTATATAAGTGTTCAAGGGTTGATATCCTTGTCAGAGAAGTTAAAAGATCCTCAGAGAGAGAGTGATTAATGCCAAGAGGGTGTGTCTCCTAACTTGAGAGTTGTGGGAAGTCATCAGATGATTCTGAAGCCATGAAGTTAGACTTGAGGTCTTGAGAGAGCTCATGAGAAGTGTTGAAGATCACTTTGAGGCCTAGCCAAGTCATTGTGCAAGAATAAAAAGCCTCAGCCATGATTGATGCAGCTAGGGTTTGACTGGGTCAACCCTAAGTCAACTGAGGATTTGAAGGAGGTTGAGACCTAACTCAAGAGCCATGTGATCATGGATTGATACATTGAGATGTTCTAAGAATTATTTTAAGGTTAACTCATCATGATTGAAGAGTTTGAGAAGTTTCAAGCTAGGGTTTCTAAGACTTGACAGTGTAAAATCCCCTAGTTTGACCCCTGTCTTCAAGGCAATGTAGCTCAAGATATGATTGTCATCTCATCTTGACCCTAAAATGATTGTTGTAGGGAATGAGCTTAGATTTAATTTGAGTACTAGAAGTCCTTGATAGGGTTTATAGAACTCAAGTTATGAGCCAGACAAGTTACAAGTCTTCTGAGGTATGTGAATGTGGAGCTTGAAAGTTACCCAACTTGCATGAAACTTTTGCCCAAGAAGGATGATTCCTATGAACTTTTGGTCAACATGAATGTTGTTCCTTATTCTCTTAGCTTTCTAGAGAGTACTAGAAGTCCTTGATAGGATTTGTAGAACTCAAGTTATGGCTTTGACAAGTCAAGGGTATTTTGGGAAATTGTGATTATGGGTCATTTTTGGTTATGGGTCATTTTCACAAACTTAGACATCTCAAATGAAATTTTGTGCAACTTGAAAGTTTCTCAAAATGGGGTTTTAACCTTGACCATGTATCAAGGAGGAATTGAAATGGCTCAAGGAGAGACTTGGTTCAAGAAGTTGTGAAAAAGGAAGGATTAAAATGAATTAAATGACCAAAAATTCAAATAAATCATTTTGTGTGCAAATGAAGCAAAATAGTAGCATTTTTTGAATGGAAAATACATTCTAGAAACTTTGGCAATAGCAGAATTTTGATTTGAGTCCAATATCATGCCCTTTTTCTTTGTTTCTTCATGATGAAGTAACATATCAAACATGAGCCATGAGATGAAAACAAGGAGTGAATCATCACCATTCAGATTCAATATCTCATGAGGAGTGCAAAGCAAGCATTTTGAAGCCAAAACAGAGTGCATAGCGTGACTGGTGTGGAGGAGATTTTGGTGAGAATTTGAAAATCCAATTTCTCATTCTGAAGCTTTGAGAAGGTTCTAGATGATCCCAATGAATTCTATATAAGGTGTTGAGTGGGTTCAGCCATTTTTTTGGAAGAGATTGGACCCGGAAGCAGAAGGTGGATGTGAAATTTCAGAGTTGCAAGAGGAAATCGATTTCTGAGTTCAAGGAGAAATCAAGGCAAATTGAAAGTGGCATTAGCTTCAGAAGGTGATTTAGAGTGAGTCTGCATCATCTTGGAGGTTGAAGTGATCAAGAACTGCGTCTGTTACACGCCTGAACTCAGGTTGGTATCTTTCACTCTTGTGCTTAATCTAGGAGGAGATAGATAGAAATCTATAGGTGGTTAGGATCCTGATGATGTATAGATGGATTTGAGATGATTAATTGCATGAATAGAGACAAGTTAGGATGATGACCAATTTCTGTTGAGGCTGAATTTTAGAGGTTCTTCGACTGATAATCAAGATTAGATAGGGGAAATTGATCACCATGAGATGAGGATTGGATTGATGCCTTTAATTTATAGAATGGTGAGATTCAAGATTTGGACACATTCTGAAGATGCTATCGTGTTTTGAGTTAGAGGAGGAACTAGATGATTCTAGTGGTAGATTCGTGATCAGCATTGAAATCTGAGTTGATTGATGTATAGTTATGTGATTTTTGATGACCTGTGGAAGATGACTCACCAAAGAAGACGGTGGCGCCACTGCTCAGGCCACCGTCTGGTTTCCCTCCAGTCTGAACGTTTAAATGGGGAAGATGAACTGTGAGCGTTGGATCTCATCTCAGGCTTGACCAAGTAACCCCAACGCACGGCCACGATTGAGTTTGAAAACTCTGACTTTGACCCCTTTGATACACACCATTTCATTAATTGGAAGCAATGGGCTTAGTGACTGATTGATACTTGCACCCCCACTTTGGCCCAACCCAAGGATTTGAACTGGTCAGAATTGCTATTTGCAACGCAAGTTTTGTTATTTTCAATTGTTTTTCTTTATTTCTTCATTTCATATTAGTTTGAAAACAATTCACAAAAAATAGAAAAATAGGGCAATTAATTCCAAGTTTTTTTCCCTTATTCATGATTGAATCTAGAATTTTATTGAATAAAAATATTAGGAAAATCATGCATTTTCAATTTTTGTGCATTTTTTACATTTTATTTGATAATAAAATTGCCATGGTTGATACCTCTGTTTGATGATTTTAGTGTGAGCACTTGGTGATGATTCTTGGCTTGATTTTTTTGTGTGATTAGCTTGGACAAGTATGCTCCCATAGTATTTTTCTCACATTTTTGTGATGAAATTAGGTGTTATTTTTAGGTTGAAACCTTAGGTGCTTCCTTTTAGGGTTTAAGTTTAGTACCTTGTAGTTTAGAATTTATTTCTAGGTCTTATTTGAGGATTTGATCTCTGGAATTAACATGGTAGAGTCATGATTGACTTAGGTTCCCATATTTATTTTTGTAGGATTTTATAATTGGTTTTAGTATTTTAGTTAGGATTAACTTTAGTACTAGGTTTTAGGTGATCCTAACTTGCTAACTCAACTAGAATGATTTCTTTAGTTCCCTTAGATTAGGGTGTTGCTTCTCTTGCTCTTGGATGATGATGAAGACTTGTGTGGGCTTCTGTGGAATGTATGGTGGAGCTTGGACTTGAAGATTTCTCCCCCTTTGGTGTAGTTTGTTTAGGGTTAAGGATTAAGGTTTTTAGGGAGATCTCTTAGAATAGATTTTCTTCCTTCATGAAACATGGAAGGTGTTGATCACCTCCATTCCTCCCTATGATGAAAGGTCCCATTGTGAAGACCCCATACCTCCTTTGGTAGGATGTGTGGCTCCTCACAAACTGGTAGAACCTTTGAGGGTTCCTTTCCTTGATGGTGGAGTGCTTAGAGGTGACCTTTGGTCTTCACTTAGCTGCTCCCTATCCCCACCTTGCTCTTGTTAGATGAATATTTCTCCCTTGCTAGAGGATGGAGTTCCTTGCTAGAAGATTGAATATGCTAGAGGTTGCACTTCCCCTTTGTTTGAAGACTTCCCTTGGAGCTGAAGCTTGAAGATCAAGAAGAACAAGTTGACACTTGTGAAGAAGAGCAAATTGAGATTGAAGAAAGAGCTGAAGCTTGAAGAAGATGGAGAACAAGTTGATACTTGTGTTTGATGCTTTGAAAGCTTGAAGAAGCAAGTTGATTGAAGATGAAAGCCTTGAAGAACAGTTACAGACTGAGGACTGAACTGCTGTCAGAGGATTGCTTTGCTGTGAAGCTGTGGAAGCTGTTGATCTGCTTTCTTTCCTGTCTGTTTGCTTTCTGTGCAACTGTATTGATGTGACTTGTTTGATTTTCTTGATGCATTAGAGTAAGTTCATGTTTAGATTGTGTTAAGCTAGGAGCATGAGTGCACTAGAGGTTGAGTTGCTCCCTCTGCTTGTATTTTTACTGTATGGCTTTGCTTGCTGGTTTTCGATAGAGCCCTGCTCCCTTGCCTGTGTGGTTTGTGATTTGCTTGATGGCATTTTATTTTTCTATATGATTGCAGTTATTCATATCTGGCTTGAGGTCGAGACGAGCTTGTGGAGGCTGATGCCCCACACACATTTCCTCCCTCACTTGCATTGCATGCATTTTACAGTCGTTTACTGTTTACTGTTTAAGCTGATGCTTTATCTGTTTCTGTTTATCATTAACATGATCCCCTAGGAATCTCACTTCCTTTGATAAGGAAGTGATGATTAGAACTTTAGGTTGAAACCTATGCATGATAACTTCTAGGAGTTCCCTGTTTCAAACCTCAACCATAGGATGAATCCTTGGCATGACAACAGTAGGACTTGATAGTCTCCCCTTAGTTGAGCCCTCTCTCCTCTCATCTTGAAACAACAGTAAAAAACGTAATAAAGGCAAGTTAGTATAAGCGCGTTACGAGCCTTAAGTTACTTGGGTAATGATGATTGAGCGGCCTCCTCTCAATCGTCTAGAATGTTTAGTATACGTCCTTTGGACGATATGCGACGCATTCGTTCCCAGGTCATAGTCTCTAGTGTTGTACAAACTACAAACGACCATAAAAAATAGTTCTTCCGTAAAAGACAGAAAACAAACTTCAAACTTTTTTGCCCCGTGGGCCCATAATTCAAAGGAAGCTTTTCTGAAGAAAAGAGTGTCGCTAACTCCCAGTTCTACCGCAAACGGTAACGCCTAAGTCTCCAAGGGTTGAGTTGCGTACACCAAACAGCTGGAACTGTTTGTTAACCTTACTCGAAAAACAGATGAATCTGAATTCCCGTAATTCGTATTATCTCGAACTACGTAAGCTCTGATATCTCATGCCTGTTGAGAGTACATAGGCACAATACTGACGTATTGGCGAGCCACCTTCTCCCGTTACCCGTAGTTAGCCGAACTACGTTGACTCTGATTTCTCATTCTCTGATGAGAATACGTAGGCATAAAGAGCGACGCTTTGCCGAGTCATTTTCTTTTCTTTTTAGACCAGCCTTGATAGGTAGATAGTAAAACCAACCCGTCAGATAAACACCACAAGCATGGATCCCATCGAGTACGATGGACGTGAGGGGTGCTAATACCGTCCCCTTGCGTAACCGACTCCCGAACCCAGACAATGGTTGCGATGACCTTGTCTTATACCTTTTCTTCAGGTTTTTCCGATTATTTCCTTTCCCGTTCTGGGGATAAATAACTAAAGGTGGCGACTCTTCTGTTTTTTCGGCACCTTATTTTCGCGGTAGCGACACACCATCCCTGGCTATGTCTTGATGCCAACTTTGGAAGAGTTCCGATCCAGGAGCAGATGCATTTCTTCCACTTTGAAGCAAAACCTGACTTGATAAAGATGTCTAACGCTCTTCATCTGGGTATCTATGAGTTAGATGGTAAGATGGTGTGGAGGAATGGAGTCCCTGGTTTTCCACTGTCGTTCTTGGTGAGTATAGCTCAACACTTTGCTAAAGAGGGTTGTTGGGTGGTTTTCAATGCAATTTTGGCGCTCTACATTTATGGCATAGTGTTGTTCCCTAATATCCCAGACTTCGTGATTTGGACGCCTTCCATATTTTCGCTTCCCGAAATCCTGTGCCTACTCTCTTGGGGGATGTATACCATTATGTGCAATACAAGAATGATAACAGAAGAGAGAAGAATGTCTCTTGCTGTGCGCCACTTCTCTACAGATGGTTTGTGGATCATCTTCCTAAGGTTGGACCTTTTGTTGACACCTCAGACACAGTTGATTGGTAGGAGAGAATCATGGGTTTGACGTCAGAGAATATTGTTTGGTTCAACAGAGACCTGCTTGGCAAGGAGATTATCTACAGCTGTGGGAAATTTCCCAATCTTCCTCTGATAGGAAGGAAGGGTGGCATCAACTACAACCCTGCTCTTACAATCAGGCAATTTGGCTACGCTTTAAAAGGACCCCCGAGGGAGGAGGAAATACAGGAATCTCTGTATTTCACAGGATCAGTTGACTATGAGACTTTGGCCAGATTGGAAAAAGCTTGGGGAAGAATCCACTGAAGAGGAAAATCTTCTTTGGGTAAAGGTGACTGTAGAGCCTATGGACCATATGTTGAGTGGATCCAAAAGAGGATTGAAAGGGTATTGTTACCATTCCCGGTCAGAGAGCCTTTATATCCTTTGGTAGTTGAAGAACCAACAACAGTTGACATTCAAAAGTATAACCAGCTGTGGGCTGAGAAAGAAGAGCTATGCAAAGCGAATGAAGAGCCAGAAAAGGAGGTTATTCAGCTGAGAAGTGAAAAGAATGAAGCAACCTATTTGTCCAAGATGAAGACTGAAACCTTGAACAAGATAGGGAGAGAATTGAATGAAGAGATTCATGCCCGAGAACGAGTAGGTCAAGATCTGAAGAGTGTTAGCAATATCCTCAAGGACAAGAAGAAAGAGTTGGAAAGAGCGCGTTTGGAGATATCCAAATTCAATAATCAGTGGAATGCTGCTCTAACTGCCAATAGGAGAAGAGAGGATGAGCTTCATCAGCAGGTTGATAGGTTGAAGACTCAGCTCCGAATTAAAGATGAAAAAGCTTCAAGGAAATCATCTCGTCATCATGAAAATGACCGTAAGTTATGAGAAGTTCTAGCAATGTTGGAAGAATGCAAGATAAGAGCAGAATTGAAGAAACCAAGACTCAAAGACGCTTTCAGAGAGGGTGCTTGGGAGGAGTATGCTCGGGATTTGAAGGATGTTGTTAGCAGAAGGGAGTTGCTCATTCAGGCATTGGTCACAAGGCCTGAACATCCAGATACAAAGGAGTTGTTAGAGGAGTTTCAGACTCACTACCGTGGCTGAAGGGAGAGTTACTTGATGCAGTTCTTCTACTCTGTTGTTGTAGTTATCTTGTATTCATACCATCACCAGGCTTGTTGGATGAGGTCATATTGATCATTCTATTGTATTCCTAGATGCTATGTACACTGACTTTTGCTCTCATTTTATTTATGAGAAGGGATTTATTGGCTCTATCTGTTGCTTCTTCTGACTCCCGTTTATTTGTGGAACTAGAATCAAGGGGAGAATTTCCCTGAATCATATTTGCATGCTTTCATTTTGAATTATTTTATAATGTTGCATCACAGGTGTTCTTGGGCCCGTTAACCTTATCTCTATGTGGTTTTTCTTCCACCAGTTTTCAGGATAGCAGACCAGACGCTTCACAGATACTCGACCAGAGGGAATCAACAAAGAGCTATGGATCAGATACAGCTAGAGTTGCAAGAGTTCAGGGATCGGATGGCTCAGTTCATGGATCTCATGCAAGGGTTTGCCAATGGTCAAGAGCAGCTCAGAACACTAGTCCAACCTCTAATTGCTAGGGTGGATGGTAGTGGAGTTTTGCATGGTGGGACCATTGCCATTCCTCCCCGGGCTGATGGTAACACTCTTCAGGCTAATGTTATGCCTACTGTTGTTATTCCTCCGGGCGGAGGTCACCAACCAAGAGTTCACGTACCAGGTGCAGCGGGCGTTGCACATGGGGCAACAGGTCCTCAGTGGGAGAAGGATGAGCAAGATGATGTTTTCTCGATGGGAGATTTGGGTGTAGGCCTTCAGACTTATGCAGATAAAAGGTTTAAAATGATTGAGGAAAAGATGAAGAATTTAGAGAATCAGCACTCTCTAGGGCTTGGCATGTCCAACTTGGGGGTGATTCCAGGGGTGAAGATTCCACCCAAGTTCAAGGTTTCAGACTTCGATAAGTACAAAGGGACAACTTATCCTAGAGTACATCTCAGATCTTATTATCGGAAGATGTCTGCCTACTCAGACGATGAGAAGTTGCTGATGCACTTTTTCCAAGATAGCTTATCAGGGCCTTCACTAGAATGGTACATGGGTCTAGAGGGGACTCATATTAGAAGTTGAAGGGATCTTGGAGAAGCTTTCGTCCGTCATTATCAGTATAATAGTGATCTGGCACCGAACCGAGTTCAGTTGCATAATATGTCTCAGTAGAACAATGATGGGTTTAAAGAGTATGCCCAAAGGTGGCGTGAACTAGCGGCCAGAGTTCAGCCTCCGATGGTGGAGAGGGAGTTGATTGATATGTTTGTGGCAACATTGCTAGGAATTTATTATGAGAAGATAATTGGAAATATGTCTGGTAGTTTCTCTGATTTGATCATAACCGGTGAGAGGGTAGAGAACGGAATCAAGTTGGGTAAAATTCAGAGCGGGGAAGGATCCACATCAGGTGGAGGAAGGAATACGTTCGATAATTCTAAGAAAAGAGAAGGTGATACAAATGCAGTTATAGGCTATAGAAACATGATCAGGAACAGAGCTCAACGTCAACAACAATTTCAGCCTCATCAATAGCCACAGGTTGCTAGCATAACTATTCCAGCGGTACCTCAACAACAAAATATTGCACCACGCAGATTTCAAGACTGTGGAAGGACTGTTAATAGGCAGTTTGATACTCCACCTATGCCATATTCTCAACTTCTACAACATCTTCTTCAGTTACAACTTATCCAAAAGAGAACATTGGTACTTCCTACAGGCGCGCCACCTCCAGGCTATGATGCCAATGCCAGGTGCGACTTTCATTCGGGCGCTCCGGGTCATAACATAGACAATTGTAATGCTTTTAAGCACAAGGTGCAAGATCTTCTTGAGACTAAGGTATTTAATTTACCAACGAGACTCCGAATGTGGTTCAGAACCCAATGCCAAACCATGGGGCAGCTGGAGTTAATGCCATTGTTGAGGGCGAGAAGTTGAATCCGATAACTGATGTGGCAGAGCTGAAGACGCCGCTAAGTTTTGTGAAAAGCAGATTGTTGAAAGGAGGGGTGTTCCCCGCTTGTGCGGAAGGTTGTGAAGGTTGTATTTCTCACCCTGAAGGTTGTGTGGATCTGAGGAATCATATTCAAGGTCTGATGAATGAAGGTGTTTTGCAGTTTCAAGGAGTTTCAAACATGTATTCACATATGAACATAAGTTTGAAAAACTACAACAACCAAGTAACAAAAAGGATGTACAAGTTCACCACATCATGTAAGGTTCATACAAGATGCACAAGGTTCATGCAAGTCAAAATATGCAAGGAGCAACAAAGGATCATTCAAAAGGATCAAAAGAAATCCTAAAGAAACCTAAAAATGTCACATACTTTGAATCATGATTAATTACAATACAAACAAAATGTTTTGGAAATTTCTTGACATAAACAAAAAATAGACATCCTCATGAGCATGGTGCAAAGAAATGGGATCAAAATGATAAAAATCAAGAAAGTTATGATTAAATCAATTTATGAAGGAAACATGAAGAATAAAGTATTAAAAAGAAAGGAATGCACCTAATGGGGTTTGACCCCACACCCTGACCACTCATGCACAAAACTAACACTAATTGGACTACACACGCAGTGTGACAAAGAAATACCACCAAATTTTCATTGGAGATATGGGATTGTATGTCCAACATATCAAGGTGTGCACAAAGTTAAAGATCCATCATTTTGGAGATACCTGTTGTACCCCAAAATTTGACCAACCGTTTCTTGCACTTGGCTTGTGTTTTCTTTGAATTTTTGCATTTCTGCATTGCATATCATTTGTTCTTGGGACAGGGGATCAAGTTCTTCCTGTGACTCAGGGCTCATTTTTAGGGCAAGGGAAGAAACAACGAGCATCAGGACCTTTCGCATTTATTTTGCCCGGCGATCGAGCGGTCGATTTTATTTTGTTTTGCAGGACGTTTACAGCCGAGAAGGTAGCATTCATGCTTTATTAAGCATTCTCATGGTTATAACATTCAAGAGCAAGTCTCAGGAGTTTAACAGAGTCCAAAATGTTTGAAAACGGGTAAATGGGCAGATTTCCCACCAAAAGGCACCAAAATTCAAAATTTGAAGGTGTTAATCGATTAACACATATGGTTAATCGATTAAACAAGTCAAAATCAGGTCAAATTGGAAGTTTTGAGTGTGTTAACCGATTAAACTATATGGTTAATCGATTAACCAATGTAGATTTTGCCTCTGCACGTGAATTTTCAATGCAAGCCACTTTGGGGTCCAATTTTGATCACTTGGAAATTCAATTTTACACTTGGGAAGGATCTAGAACCTATTTGGAATTTGGTTAATTTCATTTTCCCTCCAAATTCCCATTCCTAATTCCAATCCACAATTTCACAAACCATATTCCAAACCTTGCATTTGGATCCAAGCCTAAGTGATATTTAAGTGATCCACTCCAAACCAAAGCAATCTAATCTTCATTTTTCACTCTAATTTTCAGAATTCATCTCAATTCTCTCTACATTTTTCCAACTCCAAAACCCTCACCAAAACTTTTCTCATTGAGATCATTGATTCTTCATTGGAATCCTTGATTTCTAAGAGCTAAACCTTTATCAATTCTCTCCATTGAATCAATTTCTTCATCTAATTTTTGTGCAAAATTGGATCTGAACATGGAAGTGATTATTTGGCTTATTTTGGCTTGATCTTGGTGAATCCTCACTCCTACAACAAGAACACATTTGGATCTTGAAGAATCTACGATTTTCTTGCTTCGATCTGCTTATTTCCGCCGAATCAACACTAATCGAAGCAAATCTTTGCTTCGTAGGTTGGAAATTCTTGATCCAAATCTGTTTTTAGCTTATTATGCATAATCATGTGGATTTTTATCTTTGATTGACTTTTGGTTAATTTGATTCTTTTGATTCATGATTTAATTGTGTTAATCTGTTTACATGCTGTTTGAATCATGATTTGCTGGTTTAATTTTGTGATTAAGTGATTATGCGATCATCCGGTTGATCAGATAAGTGCTTATTTGCTGAACATACTGCTCTGTTGCTGTTTTTCTGTTGTTGGCACAGTGTTAATCGGTTAGCACATTTGGTTAACCGATTAACCATTTCAGATATTCAAAATTTTCAAAGTTCTCAAGGTGTTAATCGGTTAACGCCCGGTGTTAATCGATTAACATTTACAAATTTCCAGAATTTCAAACATTTTTAAGTGGTTAATCGGTTAACCTTTGGTGTTAACCAATTAACACTGTGTCAACAGGTCTATTTTGCTATTTTTCTTGCTTGTTTGAGTACCGTTTCACATTGGATCATCGTAGATTAATATGATGCATCAGGGGTGAAATGTTTTGGACATTTTGTCACTGTTTTGATTGTTTAATCGGGACGTCGTCGACACGCATTCGTTTTCCGCTTGGATACACATGTTTGCATGTGTTGTTCAAAGTGATGATGTGCTTGCATGTTCATGTTTCGCTTGCTCTTATTGCATGTTCTTACTTTTCATACGCATGCTTGAGGTCGAGACACGCTTGTGGCGGCTGCTGCTCCACACTATTTTCCTCCCTCACTTCATTCTACTTGTGCATTACGTGTTTGCATACATGCATTTCCGTTTGCTCTTCTCTTCTTTTTCTTTGCCATGCTCCCCATAGGATCTCTAATCTCTTTTGAGGTTATGATAGACTTTAGGTTGGAAGCCATGCATGCTAACATTAGGTATTATCCCCTAAACTCAATCATAGGACCATTTTGCATGACAATTACTAGGTTTAAGTTAGTCTCCATTTAGTATGTCCTTTCTCTTCTCATCTTCAAACAATTTCAAAATATTTAATAAAGGTTAATGAATGTTGTACGCTACGAGCCTTAAGCTACTTGGGAAATGGTGATTGGGGGGCTTCCTCTCAATGGCCTAGAGTGTTTAGTGTACACCCTTTGGGTGACATGCGACGCATTCGCTCCTAGGTCATAGCCTTTAGTGCAACATGAGTTACAAATCAAACTCAAAACACTTCTTCTCTAAAAAACAAAAAATCAACCTCAAACTTTTTTATCCTTCGGGATTAATCGGAAAACCTTTTTCATAAAAAAGAGTGTTGTTAAGCTTTGGTTCTACCGCAAACAGGCGTTGTCCCTAACTGCTAGAACGAAGTTTTAACCCTACTTGGTTAAAACATTTTGAACCAATCGATGTTCTTGTTAGCCCGAACTACGTTTTCTCTTATTTCTCATACCAGATGAGAATACGTAGGCACGAGACGACGATGTCTCCGCGATCAACCTTCCCCCACCTTTCATCCGTAGTTAGCCGAACTACGTTGACTCTGACTTTCCCATTGCACGAGGGAGTATGTAGGCACAGAGCGGCGATGCTCTGCCGAGTCTCTTTTCTTTTCTTTTTGTCCTGTGAGCCCGTAGCTTAGATAGATAAACACACCCCCTTAGATAGACAACAAGCGTGGATCCCGTCGAGTACGACGGACGTGAGGGGTGCTCATACCTTTCCCTTGCGTAACCGACTCTCGAATCCAGGACTTGGTTGCGATAACCTTGTCTTTTCCTTCTTCGTTAGTTTTTCCGATCGTTTCCTTTCCCTCTCTTTGGGATAAATAATGAAAGGTGACGACTCTTCTGTTTTCCGCCGGGTGTTTTTCGCAGTTACGACAATACCTTTCAAGGAAAATCATAAGAACATTTGATCCTATATTTCAAGGTTTAATCGTTCTTGGAGCAACTGTTGATGTTCCTTCTTATGTTCACAAATAAAAGGAAAGTAAACACAAGCATTTTTAAAGCAAAAAAAAAGTAAAATTTTAACTTTTTGTTTCAAGAATTTTTGCAAGATGTAAATAAAACAAGAGTTGTAAGCAGATGGGCAAAAGCTCAAATTTTATAAATAGAATGGTAACCCGCAAATAACGTGATTCCATGGATCATTACAAAGTGGAAAAATGGTAATTAAAGGGAAAGGGCTACATTAAAATATAATGACTCAATCCTCCATAACAACTTCGAATTCCCAATATTCTTGAGGTTCGGCGAAATTGACTTGATTTGAGAGCTCTTTGATAGACGTGGCTGCTTCAGATAATCCAATCTGGTTTGATGCAGTTATTTGCCATATTTAGGTTTTCAATCTACCAGGATGATATTTTTTATGTCTCTAATTTTTGCTTGCACCTCCCTTTTAGGTTTTCAATCCATCAAGACGCTCTTGTCATACCCTAATTTTTGACCCTAAGATCCCACATCATTTGCATTTCATTAGGATCATATGTGTGTATACGTTTATGCGTCACTAACCCATTTGGAGATGCAAATACTTTAGTTTGTTTCATTTTGATTACCAATTTGGGTTTTAAGCCTCAAAAGAAACTCAAGCAAAGGATCAATAAAGTATGGGCGTGATTTTCAATTTACCAAGTCCCTTATTCATCAATGAAGATCAATAATTCCCCTTCATCCATAATCAATTACAATATTACATCATGACAAGCTCATCAATCATCAAGATTATCAGTGCCCCAAAATTAGAGTTTTGACCTAATTCAGTCCCTGAGTTGACTTTTGGAGCAAGGAATGATCAAAAATATCAAGATATGTTTCAAGGACCTCAAATGCCTCACATTAGTCCATTAATATGATTGGATTGAACCAAAGAACTTGATTCATAAGCAATTTAAGGATTCAAATTCATATGGACCACAAACTAGGGTTTCTGATGAAAAGTCAACTATACCTTTGACTTTTGACCAAGATATGATGTCAAACATTAGGAAATGATTCAAGACACTCAAAAACACCCTTGGAGTCCATCCATGGTGTCTAAATAGGCCAAGGGTTTGATTTCAATAAGAGATCACAAAATTAAAGTTCATCTGATACAAAAGTCAATTATGCCCAAAATCAAAGTTTGACTTTTGGAGTTTTTTGATCAACCATGATTTTTTCAAGACAATAATGATGATAATATGTGATTTGAATCATGATTGATCAATAAAGATCAAGAAAAGTGAGGTTACTTGCCAAAAGGGCAACCATGAAGAAATGAAAATTTTCTAAGTTATGAAGAAAACTCTAATTTGGTGCAAACATTGAAAAGGCATAACTTTCAAACCAAGCAACCATTTTCTTTGATCCAAAGATCAAATTGAAGAGCTTGTTACATGAACGGTCACAATTTTTGCTATGTTTCTATCACTTATTCGACATTAATCCATGAAATTGGTAATACTGCGTTTCGTGTTTTTATCGCTTTTTGAGTTAATTTTGATTTCCGCAAGTAACATTCGCATTTTAGTATTTTAAGTTTTATTTCGAGTATTCAACATTTTATGCTTTGGTTTGTTGGTTTTATTTGTTTTCAGGTTTAAGAGAAGGACCCAAAGGATTAGGAGCAAAGAAAATGGAGAATTCAGGGTGTCGGGAACGATTTTGGCAAGTGGCAGAGGGCCTGACATGGCCACCCATGTTACCTGACACGGGTCGTGTCAGGCTGGAAGTGAAAAGATGAAAATAATTGAAGAAACAGTGGGCTGACACAAGTCATGTCTGCATGCCTCAAAGAAAGAAAAAGAAGTTGAAGAGGCAGGGAGCCAACACGGGCACTCGTGTTGCTTGACACAGGCCGTGTTGGCCTGGACGCTGATTTTCCCGTTTTTTTCTGGATTTCAACTTGTTATTGACCCAGAGGGTATTTTTGGCATTTCCACCTACTATTATTTTTTTTTCCAATTTAGAAGAGTTTGTGGAAAGAGAAGAGGGACTTTTGACTGGAGAGAATTTTACAATCAAGAGATTGGAGAGCTCAGGTTATTCGGAAGACGAAGGGTTTTCAAGAGAAGAAGCGATTGACAATCCAATTTTATCCAATTTCTTTTAATGTCTCTATTTTACATTGTATTTTCTCTGAACCATATGAGTAGCTAAACCCCCCAATGCTAAGGGGTGCCCCTTACTTGACTTTGTAATGACGTTGATTTCTTAATTTCAGTGATACTTTTGTTTCTTGATAATCATTTTAATCGTGCAATGTTTTTAATGTTTTCTCTGTTGGAGCAATAGAGAATAATTTATAATTAACAATTAGACTGGACCACCATTGTTAAGGTTTTTGTGCAACTATGCTTCAGTAGATATTACCTAGTACTAGGAATACCCTGTTGCACTTGGAACACTGTTGACATTATAATGCATGATTTCAAACTGATTACCTATGGACATAGTAATTAGGTTAAAAATCATAGGTTTTCTCACTAAGTACTTATGAGTAAACAACTTAAGATCGGGAAATTGATTATTTTGAACTTTCCACAAAAATAAGGATTAATTGTCATTACATTGCAAATCATACACCTTACTATGACATGTTTCTCATCTCTGTTAAAAACTTCTTTTATTATTCTGTTATATTTTTCTTGTTAATTCATAATTTTGCAAATAAATCCCAAACCCCCAAGTTATTTTGTTTGATTGAATAATAATTAGAAAGAATTATTTATACGCAGTCCTCAAGATCAATACTTGGGAATTGCCCCTATTTTAACTACATCGGCGAAAATAGTACACTTGCTATTTTTTTGATCAAGTTTTTGGCGCCGTTGCCGGAGACTGCCACAATATAAGTTTTAATTTCAGTTCAATTGAAATTTTGTGGCTTCGCGACTACAATTTTATTTCCTATTATTTTTTATAATTTTTTATTATTACTGAATAATCATTCGTTAGGTTTATGACTTGAGATTAACTAAAATAATTCGGAGTTAATTAATATTATAAAAGGATTAACATGGAAAAAATTAGCTTACTTTTAGCTATCAAATGATAATGAAATAAAGGAAATTATAATTGTGAGATTAAGAGTTAATTTTTGGGATAATTAAGGATACAATTAGGGAGAAATAAATGAGGAATGTGAAATAAATTATTAGGATAAGGGATAAATAATTGGGTTATAATATGCTATATTATGAGATAATTTTATGGGGTGATTTTAAGGGATAAAAATCGGGAGTAAAATCAGCGATAAGGGTTTGACTATAATCTTAATTAATTTTCTTAAATAAGTTAAGAATTATTACTTTTAAAAATAAAAGGGGATAATTTAGGATAACTAAATATTGGATATTAGGGATAATCGGGATAAAAATTTTGGGATAGAACTCTTGAGTCCAAGAGTATAAATATATGACTAAGGATAAGGGATAATAAAGCAAATAGTTTCCTTATATAATTAATTCAGATATAATTATATAATCAACTTATTTTCGTAAATAAATTTAAAAAGGATATTATTTTCATAAATGAAAATGGGATAGAATCAACACCACACACCTAAATTGTAAGTCCTTTACCCTTGTGTCTTGGGTCATTTTTTAAAACTAAACCGTCAACCACCCCTATTGTGTGAGAATCATTTTCAAGGGATAAAATCAACCACGCAAAAAAAAATTTGAGAAGAACTACGGTGCTCTGATCCCGCATCTAAGGTGAGGGTCCGTAGGCATAGGGTTGTAAACCCTAACAAGTACAATTATAAAAAATATTTTTAGGTTTTTTTTGTTTGTAAAATTATAAAATAATTCAATAAATAAATAATTGGCTAAATATTCATGTAACAAGCAAACATGCCCTAGAATTTAAGGAGGATCCCATTGAGTACAATAGAGGCGAGGGTTCTTAACACCTTCCACTCATCTAACCGACTTCCGAATTTAGTGTCTCACCCTTTAACCATAGGTTTTATCATTATTTTCCCGTCTCTTAAGAAGGATAAAGGATGATGGCGACTCTGTTATTTTGCCGACCGTGACATCCGGGTAGGGGACTTATCTCACCATACAGATATCATCAATAACCCAAAAATAAAAACAAACAAACAAAAGCAATAATAAACACAGGTAAATAAGCTAGCTCTAAACCTCTTAGGGAGAATAACTCCCCAACAGAGTCACCAACTATCGCAGCAGGAAAAATTATTGAGATTAAGTTATTGATTAAGTTAAATCGAAAAGGGAAAGTCGCCTCCAAATTTACTATTTTTAATGGAAAAAAGGAAAAGGTCGAACAAAATCCATAAAAATAAAAACAAAAGAGAGACCTGGATACGGGGGTTGGTTATGTAATAGGAAGGTATTAGCACCCCTCACATCCGTTGTACTCAATGGGAACCACTTGAAAATTCGTGTTCATAAAAAGTTGGGTTGTTTATTTATTGATTTTAAGTGAAAAGACATTTTATCATATTCGAGTGGAAAACTCAACTTACTACCCACAAGTATGAGGCAATGAGCATTTGCATTATCTTGATATGGAGAACTTTTACTTGGACTTTCTCGTAAGCACGTCTCAACATTCAAGTTAAAAATGGTAATCATTTCCCAACATATTATAGAAGTATAGTGGCTTGCATCACTGCAAGAATAGGTTAATAAGTTTGATGAGGTTTGTCCGTTTTAGAAGTCTAAAAAGTGTTTGAATATGCTTAAATGTTTTAGCATTTATTGAGAGAAAAGTTTTCTAAATCACGTGACAAAGTCAAGGTTTAGTAAGCAAAATGTGTGTAGTTTGGAAATAAGAAGTTTTTGAAATAGGGAGAAGTTTTGAAATTTAAGAAGTAGGAAGGACATGAAAATACTATCCTAAAGCATAAAGCAAATGGTCTCATTGTCAGGTATCTCAAGAGAAAACCTTTGCCTGTGTACAAGTGTACTAACCATAAGAGGAAACAATCATTTGTTAGCACAATTAATATGTCAATGTTAATGCTAATGTAAATTTAACCGAGTCAAGACAATTTAGCGCTATGTTAAGCAATCGTAAGTGGCTTATGTAAAAGCCACACCTATCTGAGACCAGTCAATGACAATTTCTCTGTTAAACATGTTAGAGAAATAACACAAAGTTATTCTCCTAAAACAATGTAACACAATAGCTAAACAAAAGAAAAAAGATGGATGGGGAAAGAGAGAGATTGAGGCACTCATGTATGAGATCATTTATTAACAAGCCAAAGGCTAAAATTATGATTCAACTAGGGATAACCTATCATTGATGCAATGTACCATAAATGATCAGATGATCATTTATAAGCAAGTTTATACCATAGAAGGTTGAATCAACCAATGGACCATCAAACAAGGATTTGAAATGCTGAGCACATGATCAACTTAGCAATCACAAAAAGCTAAATCAGAAATATTAAAAAGTATGAATGAAAATAAAAAGAAAATCATATAAAATTATTTTAAAAAAGAATAAAATGGAAATTAAAAGGAAAACTCCAAAAGAAACATCAAAAGGTATAATAAATGGTGGAGAAAATTATGAGAAGTCCAAAATATTACAAATAAAAGGATCTCAAAAGTTGGATGCAAAAATGTCTAAAAATGATCAAAAATAAATTTTAAAATGGAAATTAAATGAAAAATAGAAGAAAATATGAATTAAATGCAAAATGATTTTTTAAAATTATGAAAAAAAATGTATGTTGTAGAAAATTATCAAATTATGAACAAAAATTGGAGTCAAAAAGCATTAAAAATCATCTAAAATTTAATAAGAAAAGAAAAAGAAAAGAAAATTTAAAAATGAAAAAGAGCAACGACTAGCTACGTGACAGGTTCATATGGGCCAGAATTTGAATTTGGCACCAAAGCGCAGGGAGCAACTTTGTCTTCAACCTTCAGCTTGGTTTTTCAAACCCATGGACTTGTGTTTTTAGCCAAAATCAAGCATGGATTTAAGTGCGAAACACTTCATTGTTCATGTCTCTCTACATCAGAGCAATTGATTTGCTATGAGTAGAGAGTATTTTCTCAAACATGTAAAGAACCCTAGTTCTTCAAAGTAAAATTAAATTATGGATACGTAATGTAAATTCAAAGGGATACAGGGCTTTAGATCAGTGGAACAAGTCAAAGAGACTGGTAACTTGTTTGCTCAAAAAGGTTGCTCGTAGCTACCTTTTTAATTGGAGCTTTAGATGTCAACAATCGTGGAAATGTAAAGCTTGACTCAGGAAGCTTCAAAACATGAAAATGGTCCAGTTAGCTTCAGAAGGCACCGATGAGTGATTATGGGCCAAGAAACAAAGCAAAACAAGCTTGGATTGAGAAAATGTATTTCTAGTTTTTAGAGGTATCGAGCTTAAATGGTTTCAGAGTTTATTTGGCTTTCAAAGCTTGGAAATGAAGGAAAATTCTTCCTCTATTTATAGGAAATGAAACGGTCAGCTCACACATGTGGTTTAGATCTGAAATTTGTGTGAGCTAGGGTTGAAATTTTGATTTTGCAAACCGTTTGAGATGAGTGATGAAAAGCATGACTTGGGCATGAAACCTAGTCCTTTTGTGTTTGTTTGCACACTTTTTTGATTCACAAAGAAGTTGCACATGTGCTTGTGGTCCTATAATGATATTGGAGTGAAAATCATAACCTGAAACTTGTGTGGAGAACAGAGTTCATGGCACCATGTTTGAACCTATACCAAATGGAATCCACTCGTGCATTCTTGAATTTTCTTTGTGCCAAAATATATTCTCATGGAAAAGAAGAAAATGAAAAAAGAACCATATCAAAAGAATGCTTGGATTGAAAATGGCTTAGAATCAAAGTTGAGGTCATGACTTGAAATTCTAGGCTAGGCTATAGGTCGACCAGCTCTTGGGCCTACTTTTATGCACACGTGGGCAGTTGAGTAAATCTCAAAAATTGATTAACATAGAGGTTTAATTGATGTTTTTAGAGGAGTTCAAATGTGACTTTTGGCTCAAAGAAGATTCCAAAAATGTTAATAAATGAAGAAGTTATGGTGTTTGGACCAAGTGGCATGCCATACTTGATTTTAGGCCAACCAAACATGTGCCAACTTGAGGTTTCTTGCAATTCCTTACATTCAAAGGTCCATTGATGAACACTTGGACACCAAATGAGAGAAAATCGATTGTCCTTTGGATATTTTTTGATGATTACTTGGGAATTGGATGGAGATGGCATGAAAATAAACACACGAACCATACTTGAATCAACTTTGAAACCATGCACCAAACTTGAACTTCTCTTGATCCCATGATGTTCAATGAAGCTTGACATGAATATGACCTAAAACTATAGGCCATGCCTTGAGATAAGAGCTCTTGTGAACTACTTGTTGACCAAAACCTTGCTTTTGGGAATCAAAGCCCTAATTTAGAAACCAAGCTTGATCCATTGATTGCAAGTCCCTACCTTGTACAATAAGAAAGAGAAAACAACACATAGTTTTTGTATTTTGAATAAGGTTAGTGATATTAGAATGTAAACAAGTAAAAAGATAACAATAGAACACTAAGGATGCTTGGTGATCTCCCACAAAGGCAAACCCCAAAGAGGTGGAAATTAGGAGGATACCATGCTTGTGATCTTGATGAGATGCAAATGATATGATAAGCGGAATCTTAGGGGTAAAAATTATGGTATGATAGATTCCCCTACTTAAGTTTCTTCTATCCGGATATATGAAGATTTGGAAATCTTCATATCGACAGGATTTAAGATACTTAAATATAGAAGACCCGACTTTTAGCCCTAAGATGTTGCATGATGCTTATGATATAAATGCAAAAGATATAGACTCTATGGGGGAAGATCCTACAAGAGACACGTTCCATGAACTACAACTCCAATACTACTGGAGAAAAACTTGAAGGGATCCCAACTGGGAGACATAACTCAATATGGAGCAATACAGCATCACGAGGGCCCATACTAGGGAATGACCCAAAGTATATCCAGAAGTGAGAGAGCTATCAATCGACATCAAAAGATTCCACTGGGAAACATGCAGCAAGGAAAAAATATTGAGCTTACTGGGGAGTCAACCTTGAGTAGTCATTCGAAAGGGAACTACTACCGGCTCATAGTTGAAGGTAGTAAACAGGATAATACCAACTCATAGATGAAAGCACAGAAATATGTAATACCGACTCATAGATGACGATATACTACCAACTTATAGACGAAGGTAGCGACGAGATTTGAATTGATACCAAGCTTCCTATAACTTCTGGCTTTCCACCTGGAATGGGGCTTAACTTCTGCTTTAACCAAGTCTTCCACTTGGAAAGGGTAATAAACCTCACATGAATTCTAATATTCAGCCTAGAACGGGTCTCAATTTCTTCTTTAACTAAGTCTTCCACTTGGAAAGGGTAATAAACCTCACATAACTTCTAGTATTCAACCTAGAACGGGTCTTAGTTTATTCTTTAACAAAGTCTTCCACCTAGAAAGGGTACCAAACAAGCTTTCCTCGACTTCTGGCAATTAACCTAAAGCGGTATTCACTTGCTGGAGATTGATATCTTGACTTTGATTGGGGATAACAACAAGTTTCCCAAATAAAGAGAAAACAACGTGTTAGAAAACAAACCAGTATCGACTTTTATTTGTTTGATAACAACAAGCTTCTCAATCATGAATTTACTGAAGAGATTGCCACTTGTTGTCAGAATAGGGATTGATATTGCTGGGAACAAACAAGCTTCTTAAACAAAGAGACTGCCACTTGCTATTGAACTAAATATCAGAGATTACCAGGGCAATAACTGGTGAGAAATTGGATTATCTATCCACTGAATGAGTCTTCTCTGGTGAGGAAAACAGGATCCAAAAGGTGCAAACCGTGCCTTCTTCGTCATCTATGTTCTTAGTCTGGAGAAGTCAAAAAATTGTTGTAGGGGACCAAAGTTCAATCCAGGAATGAACCGGAGAGAAACGGTCAAACAAGACTCCACCCGCCAGGGAACGAACTCGATTGGGAATTTGTTCCAACCAGACAAATGAGTTTGGAAGGAAAACTGAAACATAGTTCTTTCACGAGGCATAATCTCAGTGGGGAACAAAAGATGAAGAAAGCGGGTTTGTAAATACCAAGGACATGCGAACGAACACAAATCTACGTTTGGCTATTCATAAATTCTTTATTAATGAATGTGTACAATGTTATGCTTATGTTGACAAAACAACACACTGAACAAACTAGGAAGACGAAACTAATGAGTTGGATACTCATCCAAATCTCAACTAGATGGAGACTCTGCTATAAAGATTATCTTATATCCCACCTTCTAGGACACAAGATCCTCCGCTGGGGATATAAGATCCATTAGGGAAACAAAAATGTTCAAAAATCAAACAAATCTCCAAGGACATAGAAACTTTTTACTGGTTTTGCTATGATAGAAACCCAATAACTTTGCAATACCAAAAATGATTGGAATAAAACCACCATCCGACAACGACCCCTTTTGGGAAACCAAAATTATCGAGCTATAAACTGTAGTATCGGGGAATCTGAATTCCACACTTCGAGATTTTACCAATCATGAACAAAAGTCGACGTTCCTTTTACTTTTTCCAAAAGTCAAAGGAAAACGATTTGTTATTTTCAAAAAGCATGTTTATTATTAAACCTTTGTTTCAAAAGTTATTATAAAAAATAAATGACATTTTGCAAGAGAAACAAATAGAAGAATTGAAATCAATTGGCAAGAAATCAAGATTTTATTGAAAGAATGGTAGTCCACAAAAGAAGTGACTCCATGGATCACTACAAAGTTTGGAAAATGGTAAAGGGAAAGGCTACAGTGAAATACAATGACCATCATTATCCCTAATATCTTTGAATTCTTGTAATTTACCTTTCGTTGAGAGAGATTGAATTGAGAATTCCCGATTGATATTGCTGCTTCAAGTGATCAGGCCTCGCCTGATGCAGTTACTTGCCATGAAATTCCTAACTTTTTCCTAGATTTCCCTTTTAGGTTTTTAATATACCGGGATGAATTATTTTTGTTTATGTCTCTGAATATTTCCTAGAGTACCCTTTCGGGTTTTCAATCTACCAAGATGCTCATTTTTGCATAAGTCTCCCTTTTGGGTTTTCAACTTAGCGAGATGTTCTTTTGATTATTTAGGCGAAGTATTTATTTCCTACATTAGTGTTCATCGGACGTGGGAGCTCCTTACCATCCATAGTTGTAAGAATCAATATACCAGTAAAGAAGGCTCTCTTGACAAGATACGAGCCTTCGTAATTGGGAGCTTAACTGCCACGAGAATCATTATGGATATGCAAGATCTTTTTGAGCACAAGGTCGCCTTCTTTGAATTCTCATGGACGGACCTTCTTATCAAATGCTTTCTTCATCTTCTTTTAATACAACTGATTGTTGTAACCCAATATTTGACCAACCTTTTCTTGTACTCAGCTTGTGTTTCATTTCATTTTTGCATTTCTTCATATCTAACATTTTTTCTTGAGGCAGGGGATCAAGGTATTTCTGTGGCTCAGGGTTCTTTTTTTAGTGCAAGAGTCTAAACAGCAAGCATCAGAGGCTCCGACATTTATTTTGCCCAGCGATCGAGCGGTCAATTTTATTTTATTCAATAGGATAATTTTCAGCTCAGAAGATAACACACAGGCTATCTCAGGCGTCCTTACAGTTATAATATGCAAAGGCAAGTTTCATAGGCTTAACGGGGCTCAAAACAGGAGAAAACGGGCAAATGTGCAATATTCCCTCCAAAAGGCGCCAAAATTCAAATTTTCAAGGCGTTAACCGATTAACCAAAATGGTTAACCGGTTAACCATAGCAAATTTGTCCCTGTACGTGAATTTTCATTGTGGCCACCTTTGGGGTCCATTTTGATCACTTGTGAATTTGATTTTACACCAAAAGAAGGATCTAGAATCACTCTAATTTGGATAAATTTTCAAAATTAATTCAAATTCCCTCTGACTTTCCATTCCTAATCTCATTCCAATTTTCATAACCTCACCCCAAACCACATTCTACTCCAAACCTAGAGCATATTTAAATGAATTTTCTCCAAACCAAGAAAAAAAATCCTCACAATTACATTTTCATTTTCAGATTTCACTCTCACTCTTGAAATTTTCTCTCTAAAACCTCCATTAAAGCTCTCATTTGAGTTCTTTGATTCTTCATTGGAATCATAGAATTCTAGAGCTAAACCTCCGTCGTTCATCTCTATTATCTCCAATTCACCATTCAATTTTCGTTTGGTTTTGGATCTGAATTTAGAAGCTAATTTGGAAGTGCTTATTTGGATCATTTTAGCTTGATCTTGCTTGATTTTCACTTCTACAACAAGAAAGCTCTTGGATCTTGAAGAATCTTCGGGTTTCTTGCTTGGATCTACTCATTTCAAGTGAATCAAAACTCACCAAAGCAAATCTCCCTTTGTAGGTTGGCAATTCTAGATCTAATTCTGTTTTGAGCGTATTTGCATAAAGACAATGTAGATCTATGGCTTTTGATGCTTTTTGATCCATTTTGTTGATTTTGATCTTTAATCTTTGTGAGCTCATTGCTTGTTTGAGTTGGATTGATGTTGGATCACTATTTTTTGGTGTTAAATTCGTACATAATTGATTACATGATCATTTAGATGATTGAACTTTGGATTAATTGCTGAAAGTGCTTTTCGATTGCTGTTTTTCTGCTTCTAGTGCAGTGTTAACCGATTAACCAGATACAGTGCAAACTAGTTAAACGGTTAACTAGTGCATTTTCCAAACATTTTTAAGTGGTTAACCGGTTAACCAATAGTGTTAACTGATTAAGACTGAACTAGAATGCAACTTTTGTTTGTTTTGAAGCATGTTTGGTTTTCTTTCCACATGTAACCTTCATGGATTGATGTGATGCATTTGTGTGGATTGTTTTGACATGTTTCCCCATTCTTGGATGTATATCCTTGTGCCACAAGTTTTCTTTGAATCATGTCTCTCCACTTGTTTAAAGTGTGAGATAATTGTTTGGACTTTGGTTCTTCAATGTGACATGACCATTCTTGTGCTTGCTTGATATTTTGGCTCTGAATTTAGATCATTCCATTTGTGATTCACTTCTGCCCCATGTGATTTGACACTCATTCATGATGATTTGGTGCTTGTGCTTGCACTTTGAGTTTGTCATGAACATTGGTGTTTGTTTTGCATTGATCATTTGCGTTGCTTTGTTTGATTTCAAGAATTTTATGGTTGAGATGTGCCTGTGGTGGTTGCTGCCCCACACTTTTTTCCTCCCTCTTTTCTTTGTGTGTGCATCTTAGGATAGCACCCTTTTGCTTTGATGATTGTTGGTAATGGTTGTAGGAGTTTGCTTCTCCCATTTCATCTCATCCTTCTTGTTGCATCTTTTGTCTTTGCATTTCATGTTTGCATCTCTCCTTTTCATCTTTCATTTCTTTTCATTTTGTGATTGAATTGCTAAGTGTTTACTTGGTCTTTTGCCATGATCCCTTAGGATTCCTAGTTCCTCTGTTTAATATGGGAGTAGGAGAGACATTAGGATTTCAATCCAAGCATGCTAACATTAGGATAGGTTTCCCTTTCAATCCCAACTTTAGGATCACTTTGCATGATAACATTAGGGTTGATTAGTTTCCCCTTAGAGTTTGTGTCTTCTCTTCTCATCTCCTAAACATCTTAAGACACTTAATAAAGGATAATAAAGGTTGTACGCTACGAGCCTTAAGTACTTAAGGAATGATAGTTGGGGGGCCTCCTCTCAATCTATCTAGAGTGTTTAGCGTATGCCCTTTGGGCGATATGCGATGCATTCACTCTCAAGTCATAGTCTTTACTGCAACATGAGTTACAAACTTAACTCAATTCACTTCTTCTTTAAAAAAACACAAAATAAAACATCAAACCTTTTTACCTTCGGGATTGTTTGAAAATCATTTTTAGAAAGAGTGTGTTAAGTCTTGGTTCTACCGCAAACAGGCGTTGTCCCTAGCTGCTGGAACCACTATTTAACCCTATTCAATTAAAAAACTTGAACCAATCTATGGTCGTGTCAGCCCGAACTACATTTGCTCTGATATCTTATGCCATACGAGGATACGTAGGCACAAGACGGCGATCTCTTGGCGAGCAACCTTCCCCCACCTTCACCCGTAGTTTTCCGAACTACGTTGACTCTGACTTTCCCATTGTACGAGGGAGTACATAGGCATAGAGCGGCGATGCTCTATCGAGTCTCTTTTCTTTTCTTTTGTCCCTGTGAGCCAGCCTTTTTGATAGATTAACACCCTTTTAGATAGACAACAAGCATGGATCCCATTGAGTACAACGGACGTGAGGGGTGCTCATACCTTCCCCTTACGTAACCGACTCCCGAACCTAAGATTTGGTTGCGGTGACCTGTCTTTTCCCTTTTTTGTAGGTTTTCTCTGATCGTTTCCTTTCCCTCTCTTTGGGATAAATAACAAGTGGTGGCGACTCTTCTGTCTTTGTTGGCCCTTTTCCGCAGCGATGCGACTGCTGGCGACTCTGCTGGGGACTATTCCCATCCCCTATACGAGTCAATCCTAGCGCTTGTGTGTTTTATCTTTAGGTGTGTATATATGTGCATTTGTGGTGTATCTGTATTTTATCGGATTTGCATTTTACTTTCCCGCATTGTATCATGTTATTAATGTGCTGTTGGGTTGGATGGTTCCACTGAGAGATAAGCCAAAACCCATGCTTGAGGATACACATAGCATTAGAGCGGAAAGTAGTGATGGACCTGTGTGTTTCAGCATGCATTAGTCCCCACGAAATTTGCATTCAGACGAGGTTTTCTTTGAAGACATCCTATCTTGTACATTAGTCAGGAGGGGGTGTTAGATCTGGAAATTGTCGACTCTGGAGACCGATCATTTGGGAGTCAGCTAAGTGAGGCCGCTTCGTTAGACTATGATGCCAAACCAGAAATGGTGAATGTATCATCGTTTCTCGAAAGTCTGTGACACTGACGATCGCATAGGATGCCGAACATTATCAGAGATAGGTTCATACCTGTGAGTGGGGGGGGGGGGGGGGTTATGCAGGAAACCTTGGGCTTCAACCTACCCGGTTTTCTCGTCGGTGTGAACTTTTGGTCCTTGATACAATGGGGTTTCTTATGTTAGTGCTATGTTATTTTCTCGCCAAAGCGAAGCGCTGGTTCATCTCTATCAGCAGCACAACAATCTTGATCCCCTGTTGCATTTGCATTTTAACATTTGCATGTATTTGTGTTTCAGGTGTATATTTTTTCGTTGATTCTAGTATTCTAATCCACTGTCACTATGGAGCCTGATTTGAAGAAGAATGTGTTGTACAAGTTCCCGACACCAGAGATAGGACCTCTGCTTAAGCTAATTTTTGTGGCTGATCGTAGTGTGATGGAAGATTTCAGAAGAGAGTATGGGAGGGTTCTGAGTTTTGTCTGTAAGGCCTCCAAGTTTGAGTTAGATGGCATTTACGCACTGTTGCAATTTTATGATCCTCAGTTGCGCTGCTTCATGTTCCCAGGATTTTTTGTATTGCCTACTTTGGAAGAGTTTGCTCAGCTAATAGGAATTCATTAAATATTTGTGAAGATCTCAAATAGCAATGAATCTTAAATCCTTATAACCAATCCTTCTCTGAACTTCAGAAATCTTGAACTTCATGGATAACCAATTAAATATGTGTGTAGTTCACAAATAGCAATTGATCTTAAATCCACACAACTTCAGGAATACCAAGGCTTAAACATCAAGGCTGACACCCTTGACTCAACCGGCCTGTGACTTCCTCTTGATAACAGAGCCCTTGCACACCATGAATGGTGAAAATAAATCACATCCCACTATCTTCTCTAAAACAGCCTTCAGCACAACAGAGCAGCCCAAGCACACAAGTAACAACTTAGGCACTCAACCAACCTAGCCATGCATCGAACTGAATCTAGGGCAATCTTCTCCCAGGCCTACCAGAGTTCTTTCATTAGAAAAATATGCAGCTGAACCACCAAAAGAACATCTTCAACATGCCCTAAATAAGATGTCAGAACATCTTATAGGACATACAACAGAAGTAGCCACTCCTCTTTTGGAAAAAAAAAACCCAGTAGGTCATAGAGGATACTATATCAGAGGGCACAATAGCAGTTACATAAACTCCTCATTTGGCAAACTCAGCAGATCAGCTGCCGCTTCTCCTTGTTCAAACCACCAGAAAGTATCTCCCAAGATCTCATCCAGAACAGACATGATTTCTGCTCTGATACCAATTGAAATTCTGGTATGCAGATTTCAGATGCCCTAAGAACATTGATCTCTGCTGAAACTGAACAAGGACAGACCATGACAAACGTCATGACGTCTGTTGTAACATCAGCAGATAGACAGACTATTTATCTAACTATTTAAATTGTGCAGAATTGTAAATGCTGAAAGATAAATAACACAATGAATTTTTTACCCAGTTCAGTGCAACCTCACCTACATCTGGCGGGCTACCAAGCCAGGAAGGAAATCCACTATTAGCATAATCAATTCAGAGCTAAACTCCCCCGTTTACAACTCCTCACTTAATCTCTACCCAATGCAATTTCTGCCTAGAGAGCACTAGACAAGAGTATACCCACTCACTCCCCCTCAATCACCACAGTGATAATTAATTCAATACAAAAGACAGACTTTAGAAGACACTCTTCAAAGTTACAATACTTGATTTTGCTTAACAGCTTCAATCAAGGAAAATGAACACAACAGTTCATATACACTAAACCAATGCAATTATCCAACAGACAATTGCTTGGCACACAAGTATCCTAAGACACCTAAACACACGTGAAGAGTAACACTCTTCACTCACAAAATACACGTGAAGAGCAACACTCTTCACTCAAAAATATGTCTACCACAATGTATCAAAAGATACAAGGGTGACTTACAAAGACACACACAAGGGACTCTCAAAACCATAGACCTTTATTTTACACTCAAGTTGTTCTTGATGTGAGTGCTTGATTTCCTCTGCTTCTGCTCCTTAAATAGTAGTGCAGATTGGGCTTGGGCTGTTTAAAAGTAACAAACATTAGGTTTAACCAAGTTAAAACCACTTGCATAATTCAAGGTGCTATCAAATAGGTCATAGACGTTTAATGATAAGCTCAACACTGCCTAAAATCTCGCCTGAGATAACTAGGGAACCCTAATAAGTCTTCTGAAATCTAGCCTGAGATAACTCATGCAATATAATAGAAAACCAACATGCTTGCTTGCTGCCAGCTACCTGATGTCATACGCTTGATGTCATAGCATCCAGCATGACATCAAATTCTCTTTGTGCTAGCTCACTAAACTTAACCTGTAGAGCACTATTGCAGAATCTTCTTCATAACAGTAGAAACAAATATATTATAGTTTCCCAAAAAGTCTCAGAGATCCTTTTTTTGAACACCAATTAAATCTTCACTTTCATGTTATGGATATCTTTGACCGGCACACACTTGATGAGATATATCCAAAAGGATCTCATAAAACCAAACCACTTCTATCAAGTGATAGCAGCTCCTACTGTATCAGACAGCGATGTCATGACGTTCAATATGACATCCATGACAGCAGTTCTGTCTTTAGCTCCTACTGCACCAGACAACAATGTCTTGACATTGGTAATGACATCCTGTTCAAAACACATGACCGCAGTTCTATCTTCAGCTCCTGCTGCACCAGACAACAATGTCATGACATTGGCAATGACATCCTATTCAAAACACATGACAACAATACTGTCATAACAGTAGATGTGGATGTTATGGCATCTTGCTTAACATTAGTCCAGAATCATGTTTTACCAAAATTTAGCCAATTATAGAACCATGGACAATCATAGAATCATGGAACTAACAATCTCCCCTTTTGGCAAATTTTGGCTAAAACAATAAAATAACCTATCAGGGCAGCAACATTAGTTTACACAAACTATCATGCTCCCCCTTAATAGTTGCATCCAGCAAGGAATAGCATATCAACAACACTTTACTCCCCCTTGGTTTAGTCAAAACTTGAAAAAAAATTGGAGTAAATGTACATTCATATGCTCATAACACAAACTGTACAAGCTGCTTGACCTCTAATAAAGATTGCACCACTTCAGCACCAATCCATTGGCAAGTATTTAAACCCCTGTGCTGAACTCAACATAAATTAGAGCACTAAGTTTTAATTATCCAACTTATGCATATGAACAGCACACTGACTACTTTACACCATGATCCATCATGATGAGAAACATCCTCCTCTGCAAATACTCCACACAGATTTACCCTATGAGCATAGTCATTGAATCTTGAGTTCTTGTCTTGTCCGCAGCTGCACCTGAGAATCAGCAAACTTTATACAGTGCTCCACATCAGACATGTACACATCTTCCCCTGTTATGCATAAACATTTCTCCCCCTATCTGTAAGATTACTCAGATTCATCTTAAAAAAGTTGGAGCAATCTCCAAGATGTCAGGATGAAAGTCCTTCCATATGCACAAGATCAAGGCTGATGATATCTTGATCTTTATGTTCAATAGTCATACAAGATAAAACACTTGGATAGAGACCCAAATACCTAACTTGATCCATTGACACCCAATGATAGAACCAAGAGCAGAAACACTGTTAAGTTCATCATGAACAGTAACACAATGTCACAACACCTGGTATGACATTCCACCCTCCTAGAGGCATACAGTCACAAACTGCTTGAAGCCACAAGCAATCTTGAGACAGAACTGTACCATTGCAGCAACATATCCTAGATAGAAGTATACCTCCCCATACTAAGGATAATTAATGCTCTATTTCCAGAAGCACGTGAATGGAAAACATAAGACTCATCTCCATGTCTTCAAGAGCTCACTCCTTGTTCAACACACATGCTAAATGCATTCACTTACTGCTTGAACCATAGGTAACTAGTACACCCATCAGACATAAGCTCTCCCCCTATCTTCTATAAAAGCTGCTCCAAGATCACCACATTATATCTCAAGTCCAACTACATGCTCATACAGTGAGAAGGTACCAAACAACTCCACTTCTTTCTAGAGTTACCACTTCTCCACAAGACTTCTGGCTTGAGTTAGATAACAAGATAGACACCCCATAATCCAAGACATTCTTTCCTTATCATTCTCCCATATGATAAGTAAGAACACTTCTGGTTTAACTGGTGAATATTCACTTCCATATAACTCGTCATAGTCCAGATTTTCATGCAATGAGTCACTCCAGTCTTGTACAATACTTTCACATCATACTCCAAGACAGTTCCTTTACCTCATCATTCTCCCGTATGACAAGATAGAGTACTTCTTAGTCAGAATGTGAATCACACATTCCACAACAGATCTTCAAGTCCTTCTCCAAGGAAGGCCAAACCAGATGATACCTACAACATCCAATGGTTCTTTATATGCCCTCAACTGAACTTACTACTGCCTAGTAATCTACTTGAATATCTTCACAGCACCACCAGCTTGATCAACTACATCTCCAAAAGAGGGTAATCTTCCATACACAACATAGGGCTTCTACCACAATCTCCAATATATGAATAGAATTAGATCCTCCTTTGGTCTTCAACTAACTACCCTTCTGCACAAGAGTAGTTTTCTAAAGGCTCACTGCTTAAATAACCAAATTCCACTGTTTGGTTACTCAGCATCTGTCTAGAAAATCTTCCACCAAGTAAATTTGATATTCTACTTGCTCCAAGGCAACTTAGATACACCAAGACTTGGACCTGTAACATCTACTCCTTCAAACAGTTCCTACACCCTGCATGAGATAGTATCAATTCCATTCATACCCGAGAAGATCAATGTAGCTTATAATGATGTGCCACAACATCAATTAAGGCCCTGAAGTTTGCTTGATGTCACAACATCTGATAAGACATCCTGCTGGTGAATTTAGTCCTTCATTATGCCATTTAGAAGAACCTCATCAAGAGTACCATATTCACATAGACTTGATTGCTGATATCAGGTTTGAGTAGACACTCTCTATTTTGCAATAGCTACCTTTGAAATGCATTTGCTCTAGAAGGCTCCTCTTTAGAGAAACCAAACATGCCAAGTCTTGATTCTTCAGGGAAGATTAGTCACAAGAGATCTTTACAGAAGGAATCCCGCTTTTCATAAGTAGAGACTTCTTCAGAAGGTCGGAGATAACTGCCACTTATCCTTGTCCTACAAGATGAGCATGGTCACATTATCCTATGCACTTAGATCAGAAATAAACTGACCCAAGCAATGCTATTACCAGCACCAAATTCTAGACAAGTTTCTTGCCAAGAAACTTTTTAGATAAAGATCAGATGCTTCCACTAGAACACACCTGCTGCACTCCAATGCTCCTGGATTAGAAATAAGCTGATCAAAAACAGTCTTCATCTTCCAATAGCACTACATTCTAGTCTTAGTTTCTTGCCAGGAAACTTACTAGATTAATGACAGATCCTACCACACATGAGTATGGTAACACGATCATCAGCTATATCTCCTTCAACAGACTTCTGTACAATCTCTGCTGATGGAATGTCTCAACATCTAGTTGAACATCAGATCCTTGAAGTAGACAAAGCAGATTAGGGACCTTATGATTGTGCTGCAACTAATGAGACATCTTGATCATTGACTAAGGATAATTCATTAAATATTTGTGAAGATCTCAAATAGCAATGAATCTTAAATCCTTATAACCAATCCTTCTCTAAACTTCAGCAATCTTGAACTTCATGGATAACCAATTAAATATGTGTGCAATCTTGAACTTCATGGATAACCAATTAAATATGTGTGTAGTCCACAAATAACAATTGATCTTAAATCCACACAACTTCAGGAATACCAAGGCTTAAACATCAAGGCTGGCACCCTTGACTCAACCGGCCTGTGACTTCCTCTTGATAACAGAGCCCTTGCACACCATGTATGGTGAAAATACATCACCTCCCACTATCTTCTCTAAAACAGCCTTCAGCACAATAGAGCAGCCCAACCACACAAGTAACACCTCAGGCACTCAACCAACCCAGCCATGCATTGAACTGAATATAGGGCAATCTTCTCCCAGTGCTACCGGAGTTCTTTCATCAGAAAAATATGCAGCGGAACCACCAAAAGAACATCTTCAACATGCCTTAAACAAGATGTCAGAACATCTTATAGGACATATAACAAAAGTAGCCACTCCTCATTTGGAAAAACAACCAGCAGGTCATAGAGGCTATATCAGAGGGCACAATAGCAGTTACATAAACTCCTCATTTGGCAAACTCAGCAGATCAGCTGCCGCTTCTCCTTGTTCAAACCACCAGAAAGTATCTCCCAAGATCTCATCCAGAACAGACAGGATGTCTGCTCTGATACCAATTGAAATTCTGGTATGCAGATTTCAGATGTCCTAAGAACATTGGTCTCTGCTGAAACTGAACAAGGACATACCATGACCAATTTAAATTTCTTTAAATTGTGCCAATGTCATGACCAATGTCATGACGTCTATTGTAACATCAACAGATAGACAAACTATTTATCTAACCATTTAAATTGTGCATAATAGTAAATGCTGAAAGATAAATAACACAATGAATTATTTACCCTGTTTGGTGTAACCTCACCTACATCTGGGGGATACCAAGAAAAGAAAGAAATCCACTATTAGCATAATCAATTCAGAGCTAAACTCCCCTGTTTACAACTCCTCACTTAATCTCTACCCAATGCAATTTCTGCCTAGAGACCACTTGACAAGAGTATACCCACTCACTCCCCCTCAATCACCGCAGTGATAATCAATTCAATACAAAAGAAAGACTTTAGAAGACACTCTTCAAAGTCACAATACTTGATTTTGCTTAACAACTTCAATCAAGGACAATGAACACAACAGTTTATACACATTAAACTAATGCAATTATCCAACAGACAATTGCTTGGCACATAAGTATCCTAAGATGTAACAGCTAATTTTTTTTAATAATTAATTATTCATATTAAATAATTGATTTATTTGGATTGTTTTAATTATTGGAATTATTGGTAGATATTTCAGAGGAGAAATATAATGGAAGGAAATAGAATGGAAAGAATATAAGGAAAAGTGGAAAGAAAAGGAAAAGATAAAAAAAAAACATAAGAGAAATAGAAGAGAAAGAAAGGAGAAGAGGAGAATAGACAAGGAAGAAAGGAGAAGAGGAGAATAGACAAGGAAGAAAGGGAAAAAGCTTGGAATCATCAAGAACAACTCCTAGCTTTCGATTTAATCAAGGTAAGGGTGTGAAATGTTGTTATTCTATCAATGTATATGATTGTGTATGATTGGTTTGGATTGTTGGATGTTTTTCTCCATTTTCCATTCTAGGGCATAGATGAGTTAAATCGGTAGAATCAAGGTTTTAACGGTTGGAATCCGAAATAAGTGGTGTAGATTAGTCAAAGATTGTTAGACTAAGAGTACTGAAACTCGTTGGAATTGAATCGGGTGATTTTGGGAGTTTTGGAGAGTTTTGGACAGTGAGGGTTTTGAACATCGCAAACGTTCGCTAGCACCTTCGCTAGGTGAGCAGGTCGCAAGTGTTCGCTAGCAACTCGCTAAGCGAGCAAGCTAGCGAGTGGTCCCAGACTTGGACAAAATGTATTTGATCTTGTTCGCTGGTAGCGAGTGAGGTAGCGAAGGATTCGCTAGGACCTCGCTGCAGCGAGTAGGTTGCGAAGCCTTACAGTAGCTTCTGTTTGCCTTCGCGAGCTTGTTCGCTAGGCGAACAGGTAGCGAGTGTTCGCTAGGAGCTCGCTAGGCGAGCAAGCTAGCGAGCGTGACAACATTTTCATTTCTTTGTGTTTTTCCATTTAATGTTGATTGTTTGGTTCGATTGTGTTCAATCTTTATCAAAAATGAATAGTTTGTGTACTGTTGTGATGTGATATACTGTGGGTAGCCGTATGGTGTGAATCCTAGATTGTGGAATCGATTGTGGAATGTGGTTTCTTTGATAAATATGTGCATTGTTTGAATTTATTAAAAATGCATGATGATTTGTGATGAAGTTTGTTGCCGTTTGGCATGATGATGTGAATGCATATTGAGTGTATGCAATATTGTGAATAATGCATGAGAACATATTGTGAATATGTATGCGTTGCTTGATAAATATGATGATGTTGAAAGTATGAATGCTTTGATATGATGTGTAAGTGTGCAATCATGTTATAATTCTTGTGTGATGAATTATTTGACTATGCATGCAATTAAGATGCGAGAACGGTCTTAAGTGCATATGGTTGTTGATTGCATACGCATCATTTGGTCAAGAGGCAATGCTTGCTAGTCTCGTGGAGGCTAGTGACTTGTCCCAAACCTAGAGCGGGGTTTGAAAGCTTAGGGAATGGGCTTTTGTTGTTATCGGTCTAGGGAACGGACCTGGTTTAAATGTAAAAAGCGAAAAATGATAACAAGTGTTGGTACCACATGGCATGAGTTGCATTGAGTTGCATTGAGTCACATGGCATAGAGATAAATGTTGTGTGAATGTATACATATGTGTATGTTATATGGATTGATGAGAATTATGGATGTGTGTATGATGAATGTGCTTGGTGATTATCTATATTTGTTTATACATATGTTGTGATGTATATGATGATGATAATGAATTGTGATGAGAAATGCATAATATTTGTATTCTATGCTTGTATATATATATATATATATATATATATATATATATATATATATATATATATATATATATATATATATATATATATATATATATATATATATATATATATATATATATATATATATATATATATAATTATATGCATTGATTATTATGATAATATTTCTCACCCTTCTGCTGTTTTATAATGCTCTATGAGGCATTGTAGATTAGGTTTGCTGGAAGCCTTTTGTGAAGTATAGCTTCATTCTTTTGGTCGGTTAAGCTCTGATATGTAGCACCGGGTAGTTTGGATTGTGTAGCATTCTTTTGAGATACATTTGTATATGTATCTGATGACAAATGTTTATGTAAACATGAATGATGTGATGAATCAAATTGAATGATATGTATTTACATGATTAGCATGTTTAAAGTGATTCAATGTTTATATTTTATGCTTTTAATTCTAAATATTGAGATGTGGGTGTAAGGACTAAGTTCCTCTGTTGAAGCTACCCCACTGTTGCATATCTCTATTGAGCAGGTGTTGTATGTTTTATTTCACGTATTGTGTGACATGCTCCTTTTATACCATGTTTTCAGTTATACTCTGATGAAATTTTATTATGTGCTTAAGTGATTTATTGTTTATTTGGGGGTATAGAAGGGGGTGTTACATAAGATATCTAAAAACACGTGAAGAGAAACACTTTTCACTCACAAAACACACGTGAAGAGCAACACTCTTCACTCAAAAAACACACGTGAAGAGCAACACTCTTCACTCACAAATATGTCTACCGCAATGTATCAAAAGATACAAGGGTGACTTACAAAGACACACACAAGGGACTCTCAAAACCATAGACCTTTATTTTACACTCAAGTTGTTCTTGATGTGAGTTCTTGATTTCCTCTGCTTTTACTCCTCCTTAAATAGTAGTGCAGACTGGGCTTGGGCCGTTTAAAAGTAACAAACATTAGGTTTAACCAAGTTAAACCACTTTGCATAATTCAAGGTGCTATCAAATAGGTCATAGACGTTTAATGATAAGCTCAGCACTACCTAGAATCTTGCCTGAGATAAATAGGGAACCCTAATAAGTCTCCTGAAATCTAGCCTGAGATAACTCATGCAATATAACAAAAAACCAACATGTCTGCTTGTTGCCAGCTACCTGATGTCATACGCTTGATGTCATAGCATCCAACATGACATCCAATTCTCTTTGTGCTAGCTCACTAAACTTACCCTGTAGAGCACTTCTGCAGAATCTTCTTCATAACAGTAGAAAGAAATATATTATAGTTTCCCAAAAAGTCTAAGAGATCCTTTTTATGAACACCAATTAAATCTGCACTTTCATGTTATGGATATCTTTGACCGACACACACTTGATGAGATATGTCCAACAGGATCTCATCAAACCAAACCACTTCTGTCAAGTGATAGCGGCTCCTGCTGTACCAGACAGTGATGTCATGACGTTCAGTATGACATCCGTGACAACAGTTCTGTCCTCAGCTCCTGCTAGCTCCTGCTGCACCAGACAACGATGTCATGACATTAGTAATGACATCCTGTTCAAAACACATGACCGCAATTCTGTTTTCAGCTCCTGCTGCACCAAACAACGATGTCATGACATTGGTAATGACATCCTATTCAAAACACATGACAGCAGTACTGTCATAACAGTAGATGTGGATGTTATGGCATCTTGCTTAACATTAATGCAGAATCATGTTTTATCAAAATTTAGCCAATTATAGAACCATGGACAATCATAGAATCATGGAACTAACAAATTGGAACTCCTGGCTTCCCGCTTCCATTTTTGATGGGTAAAGCTCAACATCTCACTAAGGAGGGATGTTGGTTGGTTTTCAATGCTATCTTGGCTTTGTGCATCTAAGGGATAGTCCTGTTCCCCAACCTGCCTGACTTTGTGGATTTGTATGCCTTCTATATCTTTGCTTCTAAGAATCCTGTGCCAACCTTTCTAGGTGATGTTTATCATTCAATCCACTACAAGAATGAGAACAGACGAGGAAAGAATGTGTCTTGTTGCACCCCGCTGCTATACAGATGGTTTATTTCGCATCTGCCTAAGTCTAGAACTTTTGTTGATATGGCAGACATTGTTGATTGGTCGGAAAGACTTATGGGTTTAAGGTCGGAGAATATTATATGGTTTAACAGAGACCTTTTGGGCATGGAGATTTTTCACAACTGTGGAGATTTCCCCAATGTTCCTTTGATTGGGAGGAAATTTGGCATTAACTGTACCCTTGTTCTCGCAGTCAGACAGTTTGGTTATGCTCTAAGAGAATCTCCGAAGGAAGAAGAAATACAGGAATCTCTGTATTTCACCGGTGTGGTTGATAATGAGACCTTAATCCGATTGGAAAAAGCTTGGGGTAAGATTCACCATAAGGAAAATCTTCATCGGGCATGAGTGATTGCAGAGCCTATGGGCCATATGTGGAATGGATCCAGGAAAGAGTTGAGAGACTGTTGCTACCCTTTCCGGCCAAGGAGCCTTCGTTTCCTCAGATAGTTGAAGAACCAACGATAGTTGACATCTTGAAGTACAATCAATGTGGGCTGAAAAGGAAGAACTACGCAGAGTGAACGAAGAGTTGGAAAAGGAAATCAGTCAGCTTAGAAGGGAAAAGAATCAAGCCACCCACTCATCCAAGAAGCAGACAGAGATAGTGAACAAGATGGGTAAAGAATTGACAGAAGAGATTCGCGCCCGAGAGCGAGTAGGTCGAGACTTGGATAGTGCCAATGATATTCTCAAGGATAATAAGAAAGAGCTAGAGAGGGAGCATTTATAGATATCCAAGTTCAACGCTCAATGGAATGCTACCCTGACTAACAACAAGGAAAGAGAAGATGGACTTCGTCAACAGATTGTCAAGTTAAAGACTCAACTCTGAATCAAAAGTGAAAAAGATCCAGGTGAGTCTTCTCGTCATTACAAATGCGACCGCAAACTACGAGAAGCTCTTGCAACATTGGAGGAGTACAAGCTGAAAGCAGACCTGAAGAAGCCCTGACTGGAAGATGCATTCGGGGAGGACGCCTGGAAGATTATACTCAAAGCTTGCAAGCTACTATCAGCAGGAGGGAGTTGCTTATCTAGGGATTGATTGCCAGACCTGATCACGCTGGCACGAAGGAGTTGTTGGAGGAGTTTCAGACTCGTTGTTGCACTTGATGTATTTTCTCTTTCGTATTTTTTTATGTTGTACTCCGACCATCACCAGGATTGTTGGATGAGGTCGTGTTGACTCAGCTTTTTTTCCTTGATAATATGTTGTGTGTTAATACTCTGCTCCTAAATTTATTTATGAGAGACGTCTTGTGGCTCCATTTGTTGACTCTTCATTCTCCTATTGTTCTCATGGAACTAGGATCAAGGGGAAGATTTCCTTGAACCACATTTACATGTCTGCATTTTGCATACTGCATTGCAGGTGTTCCAGTTCTGTTGACCTTACTTCTTTATGTGGTTTCTCAGCACTGTTTCAGGATTGAAGACCGCACCATTCACCGCTATTCAACAAGAGGGAACCAACAAAAAGCCATGGACCAAATTCAACTTGAGCTGCAGGAGTTCCGTGACCGTATGACAGGGGTCGTCGGTGGCCAGGTGTCGCATCACTGTGAAAGGGGCCGGCGGAAGACAGAAGAGTTTCCACCATTCGTTATTTATCCCAAACGAGGGAAAGGAAACGATCAGAGAAAACCTACGAAGAAGAGAAAAGATAGGTCATCGCAACCATATCTCGGGTTCGGGAGTCAGTTACGCAAGGGGAAGGTATGAGCACCCCTCACGTCCGTCGTACTCGACGGGATCCATGCTTGTTGTCTAAGTTTATGGGTGTAAAACAAACTATCTACGGCTGCTAAAACTAAACAGAAAGAACTGACTCGATAGAACATCGCTTCCCTATGCCTATGTTATCCCTCGTGCAATGGGAAAGTCAGAGTCAACGTAGTTCGGGAAACTACGGGGGAAAAAAAGAAAAGGGTGCTTGCCAAGACATCGCCGTCTTGTGACTACATATTCTCATATGATATGAGAAATCAGAGCAGCTGTAGTTCAGCCAACTACGGGGGAAAAAAAGAAAAGGGTGCTCGCCAAGACATCGCCGTCTTGTCTCTACATATTCTCATCTGATATGAGAAATTAGAGCAGCTGTAGTTCGGCCACCTACGGGAAAACGATCTCGATTGCACGGGGGAAAGAGAAGGGATCTCAATCGCAAGGATGCGAGAGAAAAGAGTCTCAATCGCCAGGATGCGAGAGAAAAGGTTCGGATCGGGACGCACACGCTAAGTCCTAAGATGTAGGAGCAAATGTGTCGCATATCGTCCAAAGGACATATGCTAAACACTCTAGATGAATGGGAAGAGGCTCCCCACTCATCATTTCCCACGTATCTATCGCTAAACAACTCATAACACTCGACGGTTGAAAAAGAGATTGAATTAAGACAATGTTACCGAACGGAGTGGTTCCGTTGACCCTTTACATTGCGTGCAAGCTTTAATCCAATCTTCTCCTCTTTGATCCTTGATGACGATGAACCGAATCGGGACCAATGTGACGCTAAACTGTCATAGCTCGACTTATAAATGGAAGTCAAACTATAGGAGGTCGTGTATTGATATTCGTGCTATAGACAATATAGAGAAACGATATTGAGGATCATTCTCCAATTGAAACGTGTGGCACGGACCAAAAAGAATGGGATCTCGTCTTGTGGATACAAGACTTTATCGATCATAGAAAGTCAAAATAAAGTCGAAAATAAGGAGAAATGAGGAGAGAAAAAAGGTGGTCTCAGATCCAACATTAACCATCAATAATTTGACTAATAACAGTGAAAAATGATCAGAGATGAAATAAATAGTCGAAAATGAAAACGAGAAAGAAAGTGGTCTCGGGCTTGTCGTTTCCGTCAATAATTTGACGTATAACAACTTGGAGGTCTCGTCATCGACCCAAAAGCAAATGAAAATGGGATAAAAAGCCCAATAACAAATGCGAAATGGAATTAACTTCTAAAAGAAAACAAGCCTTAAAAACTCTAAAAGAAAATGAATATAAAGAAATATTAAAAAATACTATAAACCAAAATTTAGAAAAGTTAATATATTAACAAAACTTAATAAAACTAATTAAAATATATATTAAAAACTCTAAAGAAAGTAATATTAAAGAAACCATATATAAAATATAAATATATTTACATAAAATAATAATATACATACAGTATGATAATAATAATATATAATAATAAAAAATAATATAAAACAAAAATCTAAAAAAAAGAAAAAGAAAAGCAGGCAGGAGGTTAAACAGAAACATGGGGGTGGTGCAAACAGAATCCCGGTGGGCTTAAGGGTTTGAAAGCCCAAGTCTACAGAAAAAAAAATTAAAAACAAAAACAAAAACCCCATTTCTCCTTGCGTTTCGTTTCAGCGGATCCTCTCTCTCTGTTTCAACTTTTCCTCTCAACAAAAACAACTCCAAACTCTCTCCGTTTTCACTCTCAAAAATTCACCTCAAACCTCTCTCCGTCTCACTCTACTTCTGCATATGTGTTTTGATATACAGTTCGGTTGGAATATAAAGGTTGAGAAGATGAATGGTTGAGTTTGATGTGGGTTACGATTTCGGTTTTGAAGGTCAGATTTATGTTTGTTGTTTTTCGGCGAGTTTATGGGTTTGGTAAAAAAAACGGAGGTTTGTTGTTTCGCGGTGGGTTACGGCGGATGGGAGAGAAGCGGGGTTATGGTCGGAGAAGATTTACGGTAGATTTTTTGGCTCTGGAGGTTAAAGGTTTGCTGTTTCGGTTTGTATCTGGGTTTGATTTCGGAAGGTTTTGAAGAGAAAGAAAAACGGGTTTCACGGTTGGGTTTTCCGGTGGGTTTGGGTTTTGAGGGAGATAAATGGATTGAAGTTGGAGAGAGTTTGGATTTCTGGGTTACCGTTAATGGGTCAGAGTTGTTTTGGAGTGGAACTATGTGAAATGGTGTCTTGGTCGGGTTGATGGAAACAGAAGCTCATGCGGTGGTGTAGGTTCGTTTCTGGGTTTTTGTTTGTTGTTTATTGATGTTGGAGTTAAAAGGTTGAAGATGGAAAAATGGAAGAACAGGTTTGAGGGGTCGTTGTTGGATAGGTTGATGTTGTTTGTGAATGGGTTTTTCGGAAGATGTTACCGGGCTTTTCGCGGATAGGTTTGAACAAGGTGAACTGGGTTTGGTAAATGATCGGGTGAAAGTGATGAAGTTGGAAGGTGGAAGAACGTTTGGGGTTTGAAGATTTCCGTTTGAAGTTTGAACTTAACGGTGGAAAGGGATTTAGAGGTAATGGTGTTAGTTGGTGTCAATCGTGAGTGAGAATGAGGAAGTTTGGGGACAGTGATGGAAATGCAGGTGATGATGATAGTTGGGAAGGAGAAGATGGAAGGTGGAAAGTGGGAGGGTTGAGGCGGATGAATAGTAACTGGCGGCTAGGGTTGAGATTGGCATGGGAGAGAATGAATAGTGCCTGTATATATACAAGGCTGACACTTGACACATGGCAAAGCTTTGACTGATTAAATGATGATTAATGATTGATTAAAAAGATTAACTAATTAATTAATGGAAAGCTGATAATAATGTTAACTCAAAAACTAATACTAATTAAAGTCCTAATTAATAATATCTAATAATTAACATAAATCCTAATTAAAACTAAAACTGATTAACTCTAATAAAATAATAATCTAATAAATTCTAAAGAAAATTCTAACATAAAAATAAAAATCTATATTCTAATATTATACTATTTCTTAAAAAAAAATTTAAAAACTATTAGAAATAATAATAAAGTCTAAATCCTAATTTAATAAACCCATAAAAAGAAAATAAAGCACAAATAGGAATAAAACATGTAAAATACCATGGAAAAACGAGCGAGCACCGAAATGTCACCGAAAACACCAACACGGACTGGACCAATAAAAAGAGAAGAAACTCCACTCGATCCCGAAATAAATCTCCTTATTTGAATTGGTTTGAATCGCCTGAAACGCGAGAAAAGGGGTTGTAATCCCGATAAACCACTCCGACTGACAAAATGCACGGTATCTGATAAATGATATGCAGATGCAAATTAAATGAAACATAAGCCAAATCTGGAAAAGGTTGGTCAAATTTTGGGGTACAACAGCTGCCCCTATTTAAGCGACTTGGACCTGAAGGGATGAAAAGCGAACGAATTTCAAACATTCAAGGTAAAAGACGGTTGAATACCAAAGAACCCAGAAATTTGTCAATCGCAAAAGTAGAACTGTGAACTTGTCATTGGAACAAAGTCCCCAGAAATAACTGTATCTGATAGTTGCAAAGACAATGAGCTAACTCATTACAAATTTAGAAAATATCGAAACATAGTCGAGAAGAACATCTGACCTCGCCGTCAGTCGTCTATTAAATAAAAGCGAGCACCGCGCCCGAAGGCCTGCCCAAACCGAAGTTGAGAAAAACATCTGACCTCGCCGTCAGGCTTTCGCTAAATAAAATCAAGCATCGAACCCGAAGTCCAGCTCAACACGAAGTTGAGAAGAAAGTCTAACCTCGCCGTTAGTCTTCAACATCAAGTAAAAACATCTGACCTTGCTGTCAGTCATCGACATCCAGTCGGTAAAAACATCTGACCTCGCCGTCAGACATTAACATCACATCAGTAAAAGCATCTGACCTCGCCGTCAGTCATCGACATCAAGTCGATAAAAACATATGACCTCGCCGTCAATCTTCAATATCACGTAAAAACATTTGACCTCGCAGTCAGTCATCCAAATCCAGTCGGTAGAAACATCTAACCTCACCGTCAGTCATCGGGATGAAGAAATTCGCTGGGGAAATATGAACTTGAATAAGTAAACTCTGTTGGGGAGAATGATAAGATGAACACATCTGTCAATGATTTTGCTGGAGGTCTGGATACCATGCAGGCTTGAGAAAAACACCGATATTTGCTGGGGTCTGAATACCGCACGGGTTCAATCACTATCACTAGCCAGGGTCTGCCAAGGTTTGAATACCTCACTTGCTAATGAAATAAACCGGAGGAAATCGGGGTCTGGATACCACACGTGTTCAATCACTATCACTAGCTAGGGTCTAAATACCTCACCTGCTAATGAAATAAACTGGAGGAAAGTTGGGGTCTGGATACCACACGCGCTTACCGAAATCACCATCACTAGCCAGGGTCTAAATACCTCACCTGCTAATGAAATAAACCAGAGGAAAGCTGGGGTCTGGATACCACACGCGCTTATCGAAATCACTATCACTAGCCAGGGTCTAAATACCTCACCTGCTAATGAAATAAACTGAAGGAAAGCCGGGGTCTGGATACCACACGGGATAACGAAACACCATTTTCTGCTGCAGATACACCTGAAAACAAAAGGTAACAATCTGGCTCATGTTTCAAATGCATATGTTTGAATATGGTGTAATGCTCCATACGAAATGGAAATGCTACACGTTTGGGAGGATGCCATGCACGATGCAAATGCAAAGGAAACCACTTAGCAAAATAAATGCTAAAGAGAAGAAACCAACTCCGTCGGAGAAAGACTAGACACGTCCAGTACAAATGCTGGGGAAAACAAAGCTCCGGATGGCCTCTGAGAAAACCTCTGGGTAAAACTGCTTTGCTAAGAACAAATCCACTCCGCTGGGGATCAAACCAAACTCTGCTAAGGAAAGCGCCCTGGATAACCTACCAGAATATAACTCTTCTGGGGAACAAACGACTTGGCTTGGGAAAACATATCCACTCTACTAGGGAAATCAGCTCTGGATGGCCTGCCAGAATATAAAACTCTGGGGAGAAAATAAATCTACTGGGGAAGCAAAGCAAACTGTTGAGGAATAACTCCATTCTGCTAGAGATTCTGCTCTACGGGAGATTGAATTCGCTATCTGCTAGGGATATTGAACAAGATCTACTGGGAGATTATCCCACACTTACTCTCCTGAGGATAAAGAATAACAATCTTTGGGTCAATCCCACTCTGCGGGGAAGAAAACAAACTTCGCTAACTTCGCTGGGGATCTGCATGGGATGAAAAATTAACTGGGGAATATACCAGCGAATACCAATGGCCAACTAGATTTTGCTACGGACCATAACTCCGCTGGGGGTCGCCCGATGAGGGAATCAGCATCTACCTCTGCTTGGGGAAATGAGCAATAAACTCAACAATATCAACCTCTGCTTAGGGAATGAGTTAATGACCTAGGCTCTGAAGGAAAGGAGTCAACGAATTAGACTCTGTGGAGAAAAAAAACTGAACTCATCCCACTGTTGGGGGAATAATCCCAAATACCTGCTGGGGATAACTACAATCTTAACCTGTTGAGGAGAAACTAGTCATAATCTGATGGGGATAACCACAATCTCAACCTGTCGAGGAGAAACTAGTCATGACCTGCTGAGGAATAAACTAGTCTCGGCCTGCTGGGGATAAACTAGTCTCGGCCTGCTGCGGAGAGCTTCTGATATGAGATCAACACCTTGTGGGGATACAAAACCTCTACTATGGAGAAGTGAGATCAATTGAGCCTCGTTTCGGGGAATGTGATAGCATGTAAGCCATTTGGAATGCTGTGCCAAGTACAGTTGGACTTTTTTTTGGTTAGGCAGGACCAGGTTTAAGGTGATAGGGATTTATTTCTGGTTACCAACAAAAGTGGATTTAAAGAGGAAATACTAGACAAGAACTAGCATTCGAGGGTAGACTAACAGACGAGAACTGGCGGGAAAGGGTTAAGTTGTCAGACAAGAACTGACTTCTAGGTTTGGTATCAGACGGGGAACTGATTTCTGGTTTGCTAGACGAGAACTGGACTTTGAAACTGTGTTTTCCAGATGAGAACTGGTTAAACAATAAGCTTAAGAATGGGTGATGACACGATTCCCTGACACTCAACTCTTGCCAAGGAGAATAAACTCGCTTGAGTAACTTGCCCCAGTCTGATCTTTGGGGAAAGAGTTCACCTCGAGAAGAAAGTAGCTTGCCGTGAGATGACCTCGAGATGGCTTGCCCCTATATATGTACCATGAAAAGATTCATCCTTGATTAAATAACTCTCAGAATGGTTGGCTTCAATGTAATCATGAGGTGATTTGCCCCTGAATGAGCATTGAAGCGACTTAACTTGTCCTGACTGAACACTGGAGGGATCTATCCTGAACTCAAAGAAACTCTGGGTGGCTTGTCCCTCATTGGCGGAGTCTCGAGATGATTCACTTTTGATCAACTGCTTCTTGAATGATTTTCCCCATAATCAACCGATGCTCGGGGATTCGTCTTAGACTTACCGATTCCAAACTTACTAGATGTCGATGCCCCATATCCACAGGGCTGCAAAATATACTCGATCCTGATCCAGACTGTTGAATGATCTAGTCCTGTTTGACTATTCCTTGTTGGAATTTCCTCCATGTCAACTACTGACCTACAATTAAAATTGTTTGCTCACGAATGGTAATTTTAATGCGGTGTTCATGCAGATTTTTTGAAAAAGATGTCACTTATTAAGTGTCGTGATAGTGAGACAAATGAACCATTTAGTCCAAACGTAGTGCTGATTTGATTGATGAAAGATACCACAAGGATATGATTAGTAAATCATGTAGGAGTCAGGTTACTCAACCTCATTGTAGTATGCATTCAGAATAAACCCTGCCTCAATTAGGTCTTTCGAGGGTTGAATCGTGGTTGGGTTCACGGTTATTGAAACAAAGGATATTAGGCTCAAAGTATCATTTGTACCTACCCTTCTCCGTGATGATCTCCAATCCAATGTTCAGTTAACTAGGCACGGGCGCTTACCTCTCAAAAGGTTTTTCGGATGGTAGGAGTGATGGTTAGGGAACCCACAAGGTTTTTGGAGTGACAGTTACCCCTCTTGTCTTTTGTGTCTGTAGTCACACGACTTCGTCCTTGTTTGAGGATTTTTCTTCTGAGATCCTTTCTTTTATTCTCTCATTCCCTAATTTTTGCCTGGACTGACTCTTTTTTAGTTTTCCTGATTTTGATGTCCAGCGAGACGCCCCAATTTTGCCTAATTTACTTGCTTTCTAGCTTTTCGACTTAGCAAGATTTCTTTCTCTCTTTTTTTCTTGGAACAAGTCGTGTGACACTGGTTGTCTTGATTTCTCCGAAAAGGTTGTAACTATCTCACTCCCGATTGGTGAGGCTTAACCATTGTGGTTGATGAGGGATGACCTCTTGAGAGGGATAAAATGTGATTGGTCCTCGAATGGAGACACTCCTCTACAAAATTTGAACGCTCGGTCAAACTAACTGACAACTACCCTGCCCCAGGTTAAGATGTGAGGGTTTGAAAATCTGAAGAAACTCCTACTTCTAGGCTCAAAGTGGTTAACTAGGGTCTAGCTCCTTATATCTCCAGTGTGTAGGGGATTTGAAACAATGCATGTACGTCATCAGCAGGATTTTATACGAAAGCATACGATCAACAATTATGAGTTTTCAGTTTTCGTCATCCTCCCTCCAATCTTTGCTAAACAACAGTGACAAAACGGAGTGAATAAGAGGTGCATGTATCCGTGCTGTGCAAAAATGAGCGAAGGCGACATGATTAATTCAGAAAATGCGTAATCACTTCATTAATATTACCATTCAAAACAACAATGTTTAAAAGCAAGTAGCAACTAACCGAAAAGAAACTACAAATGCAAATGATAAAAAGTCCATAGACTGCCAATGTTGAGGATGTATGACTGTCTGGACCACTGGCTTTTGGAGATGACCCTCGGAATCTTTGAGCTTAGACAACTAAGAGGTTGACATGAACAACCAAACTTCCTTCTGGAAAAGAAATGCACCCTTTGTCAATCAACTACTGCACTTTGGCCTGAAAAGCTTTGCAATCTTCGGTTGAATTCCCCATGGATCCGCCATGATATCCACACTGAGCCTGGGGATTGTACCCAGAAGGGTAAGGTTCTGGCACAGGCTAAAGAGTTTTAGGCTCCAGCAATGAGTTCTGAATCAACTGTGGTAGAAGCTGACTGTACGACACAGGAACTGAATGAAAATGAGCATTCCTTCTTTCCAAGTTGTTGCGAGGCCTATTCTGATTCTGGCGCTGATTCTGATAACCTCGACCATGGGCTTGTTGATTTGCATGAGGAGCGACCCAAGGTTTCTGATGTGGTGCCCTAGGCACAGTGGTCTGTCCAGAATAACGTGACACGGAAGATAATAACCGCTGAGAAGATGAAGAACCAAAAGATTTCACCGATTCACCCTGAGAATACTCAACATCTGCCATGACTGCATTCAACACATTTTCTTCTTCCTCTTGGGAATCACCAAGGGATTCAGTTTCACAGGCCTGACTGCTTGAGACATCCTGAATTTTCCCAATCTTTATGCCATTCTCAATGTGTTCTCCTGCTATTACCAGTTCAGAGAAGTTTGGTGCAATTCCGAGCATCCTTTCAAAGTATGGGATCTGCAAGGAGTTTATGAACATGTCTGCCAACTCTTGGTCTAGAAGCTGCGGTTCCACTCTGTAAGAAAATTCCCTCCACCTCTGAGCATACCTCCTGAAGGGTTCATTGTTCTCTTGAGACAAGCTTTGCAACTGCATGCAACTGGGAGCCATGTCAAGATTATATTCGTTCTGCTTCAGAAAAGCCTTAGCTAAATCCATCCATGATCGAATCTGACTGCTCTCTAACTGCATATACCAACTCAGAGACGCCCCAATCAGACTGTCTTAGAAACAGTGAAGCATCAACTTGTCGTTGTGCACAAATGAGGTAATTCTTCTGTAGAACATCACCAAGTGTTGCCTCGGGCAGGTATCTCCTTTGTACTTCTCAAACCTCAGCGCCTTGAAATTCGGAGGTAACACTAGGTCGGGTACCAGGCACATGTCTGAAGCGTTGAGACCAAAAGTATCTTTAACTTCCAAGGCCTTGAGTTTTTCATCCAACGCATGAAACCTTTTAGCATACTCAAGAGCTCTCGGGTCCTTAGTCTTCATCATCGGAACCTCCCTTTTGGAATTCGGCACAGAGAAAGCGACATCACGATGATCTGTAGTATCAGAAGAAGAAGAACATTCACTTCGGACAATAAACTATTCATGTAGATCTTGGTCTTCAACAGAAGGCTGCACAGGCTAAGCTTCAGTGAGGTTGTTCACTTGCGGAGAATCTTCATCAGGCAGGGAACCATACAGAGGATTGGTTATCACAATAAAACCTGACGGGGTATCAATAATCTGGAGGTAATTCCCTGACATAGCTACCAACAGCTTCCAACCTGACTTCACTTCTTGACACTGCTTGATTCTGCTTCAAACACTTGGTCGTCTTCCTATAATCATCACTTGTTCAGAACAAACACCGGGGAACCACCTTCTGATAAAAAAGAAAGGCTAGATAAGAGCTCTAGCCAGCTGAAGAATGATATGCAAAATGATGCAGATATGCTTATGCAAATGCAATGCAAGATGAAACAAACACGGGATCACAACCACCACAAAGCTCTGAAAAACTGCTGCGTTGCGGACTGAGTAAGTTCAAAAGTCCGCTCTGAAGAGAAAACCAGAATACTGGGTTGGCTGGAGGTCAAGTTTTCCTGCAAAAAAAACCCCCACTCACAGGTGTGGACCTATCTCTAATAAGGTTTGGCATCCTATGCGGTCTTCAGTGTCACAGTATTTCGAGAACCGATGATACGTTCACCATTTCTGGTTTGGCATCATAGTCTAACGAAGCAGCCTCACTTAGCTAACTACCAAGTGATCAGTCTCCAGAGTCGACAGTTTCCAGATCCAACATCCCCGTCCTGACCAGCAGGATGAGATGTCTTCAAAGAAAACCTCGTCTGAACGCGAATTTCGTGGGGACTAATGCATGCTAAAACATACAGGTTCATCACTACTTTCCACTCTAATGCTATGTATATCCTCAAGCTGGGGTTTTGGCTTATCTCTCAAAGGAACAACCACCTAACAGCACGACAACAACAATATAATTATAAAGTGCAAAAAATGTAAATACATAAATATACAAAATACAACACACAAATATGCACACCCAAAGGCAAGCAAACAAGAACTAAGATCGACTCGCATAGCAGAGTAGGATCGTCCCTAGTAGAGTCGCCAGGTGTCGCATCACTTTGAAGGGGGTCGACGGAAGACAGAAGAGTCGCCACCGTTCGTTATTTATCCCAAACGAGGGAAAGGAAACGATCAGAGAAAACCTACGAAGAAGGGGAAAGACAGGTCATCGCAACCATATCTCGGGTTCGGGAGTCGGTTACGCAAGGGGAAGGTATGAGCACCCCTCACGTTCGTCGTACTCGACGGGATCCACGCTTGTTGTCTAAGTCTATGGGTGAAAAATAAACTATCTACGACTGCTAAAGCTAAACGGAAAGAACTGACTCGATAGGACATCACCGCCCTATGCCTACGTATTACCTCGTGCAATGGGAAAGTCAGAGTCAACGTAGTTCGAGAAACTACGGGGTAAAAAAATAAAAGGGTTCTCGCCAAGACATCGCCGTCTTGTGCCTACATATTCTCATCTGATATGAGAAATCAAAGCAGCTATAGTTCGGCCAGGGGAAAAAATGAAAAGGGTGCTCGCCAAGACATCGTCATCTTATGCCTACATATTCTCATATGATATGAGAAATCAGGGCATATGTAGTTTGGCCAACTACAGGAAAACGATCTCGATTTCACGGGGGCAAGAGAAGGGATCTCAATCGCCAGGATGCGAGAGAAAAGAGTCTCAATCGCCAGGATGCGAGAGAAAAGGTTTGGATCGGGACGCACACGCTAAGTCCTAAGACGTAGGAGCAAATACGTCGCATATCGTCCAAAGGAAATATGCTAAACACTCTAGATGAATGGGAAGAGGCTCCCCACTCATCATTTCCCACGTATCTATTGCTAAACAGCTCACAACACTCGACGGTTGAAAAAGAGATTGAATTAAAACAATGTTACCGAACGGAGTGATTCCGTTGACCCTTTACATTGCGTGCAAGCTTTGATCCAAGCTTCTCCTCTTTGATCCTTGATGACGATGAACCGAATCGGGACCAATGTGACGATAAACCGTTGTAGCTCGACTTATAAATGGAAGTCAAACTATAGGAAGTCGCGTATTGATATCCGTGCTATGGACAAGATAGAGAAACGACATTGAGGATCATTCTCCAATTGAATCGTGTGGCACGGACCAAAAAGAATGTGATCTCGTCTTGCGGATACAAGACTTCATCGATTACAGAAAGTCAAAATAAATTCGAAAATAAGGAGAAATGAGGAGAGAAAAAAGGTGGTCTCAGATCCAACATTATCCATCAATAATTTGACTAATAACAGTTTACGGAGGTCTCGTCATCGACCCAAAACGGTGAAAAATGAAAAGGGATGAAAAAAATGGTCGAAAATGAAAACGAGAAAGAAAGTGGTCTCGGGCTTGTCGTTTTCATCAATAATTTGATGTATAACAACTTGGAGGTCTCGTCATCGACCCAAAAGCAAATGAAAATGGGATAAAAAGCCCAATAACAAATGCAAAATGGAATTAACTTCTAAAAGAAAACATGTCTTAAAAACTCTAAAAGAAAATGAATATAAAGAAATATTACAAAATACTATAAACCAAAATTTAGAAAAGTTAATATATTAACAAAACTTAATAAAACTAATTATAATATATATTAAAAACTCTAAAGAAAATAATATTAAAGAAACCATATATAAAATATAAATATATTTACATAAAATAATAATTATATATACAGTATGATAATAATAATATATAATAATCAAAATTAATATAAAACAAAAATCTAAAAAAAGAAGAAAAGAAAAGCAGACAGGGGGTTAAACAGAAACATGGGGGTGGTGCAAACAGAAATCCGGTGGGCTTAAGGGCTTGAAAGCCCAAGTCTACAGAAAACAAAATTAAAAACAAAAACAAAAACCCCATTTCTCCTTGCGTTTCGTTTCAGCGGATCCTCTCTTTCTCTCTCTCTCTCTCTCTCTCTATTTCAACTTTTCGTCTCAACAAAAACAACTCCAAACTCTCTCTGTTTTCTCTCTCAAAAATTCACCTCAAACCTCTCTCCGTCTCACTCTACTTCTGCTTCTGTGTTTTGATTTACAGTTGGGTTGGAAAATAAAGGTTGAGAAGATGAATGGTTGAGTTTTATGTGGGTTACGATTTCGGTTTTGAAGGTCGAATTTATGTTGGTTGTTTTCCCGCGAGTTTATGGGTTTGGTAAAAAAACGGAGGTTTGTTGTTTCGCGGTGGGTTACGGTAGATGGGAGAGAAGCGGGGTTACGGTCGGAAAAGATTTACGGTTGATTTTATGGCTCTAGAGGTTGAAGGTTTGTTGTTTCGGTTTGCATCTGGATTTGATTTCAGAAGGTTTTGAAGAGAAAGAAAAAGGGTTTCGCGGTTGGGTTTTCCGGTGGGTTTACGTTTTAAGGGAGATAAATGGATTGAAGTTGGAGAGGGTTTGGATTTCTGGGTTACCGTTAATGGGTCAGAGTTGTTTTGGAGTGGAACCATGTGAAATGGTGTCTTGGTCGGGTCTTGGTGTCTTGTTCTGGGTTTTTGTTTGTTGTTTATTGATGTTGGAGTTAAAAGGTTGAAGATGGAAAAATGGAAGAACAGGTTTGAGGGGTCGTTGTTGGATGGGTTGAGGTTGTTTGTGAATGGGTTTTTCGGAGGATGTTATCGGGCTTTTCGCGGATAGGTTTGAACCAGGTGAACTGGGTTTGGTAAATCATCGGGTGAGATTGATGAAGTTGGAAGGTGGGAGAACGTTTGGGGTTTGAAGATTTCCGTTTGAAGTTTAAACTTAACAGTGGAAAGGGATTCGGAGGTGATGGTGTTAGTTGGTGTTAATGGTGAGTGAAAATGAGGAAGTTTGAGGACGGTGATGGAAATGCAGGTGATGATGATTTGATGATGATGATGATAGTTGGGAAGGAGAAGATGGAAGATGGAAAGTGAGAGGGTTGAGGCGGATGAATAGTAACTAGCGGCTAGGGTTGGGATTGGTGTGGGAGAGAATGAATAGTGCCTGTATATATACAAGGCTGACACTTGGCACATGGAAAAGCTTTGACTGATTAAATGATGATTAATGATTGATTAAAAAGATTAATGAAAATGATTAACTAATTAATTAATGGAAGGCTGATAATAATGTTAACTCAAAAACTAATACTAATTAAAGTCCTAATTAATAATATCTAATAATTAACATAAATCCTAATTAAAACTAAAACTGATTAATTCTAATAAAACAATAATCTAATAAATAAATAAAAGAAAATAACTTCTAAAGAAACTTATAACATAAAAATAAAAATCTATATCTAAAAATAAAAATCTATATTCTAACATTATACTATTTCTAAAAAATATTCTAAAACTATTAAAAATAATAATAAAGTCTAAGTCCTAATTTAATAAACCCATAAAAAGAACATAAAGCACAAATAGGAATAAAATATGTAAAATGTCATGGAAAAACGGGCGAGCACCGAAATGTCACCGAAAATACCAGCACAGACTGGACCAACAGAAAGAGAACAAAATCCACTCGATCCCGAAATAAATCTTCTTATTTGAATTGGTTTGAATCGCCTGAGACGCGAGAAAAGGGGTTGTAATCCCGATAAACCACTCCGACTGACAAAATGCACGGTATCTGATAAATGATATGCAGATGCAAATGAAATGAAACATAAGCCAAATCTGGAAAAGGTTGGTCAAATTTTGGGGTATAACACCAGGATTAGCTAAGAACACTCGTTCAACCTCTGATTGCTAGGGTTAACGGAAGTAGAGTTCTGCATGAAGGGACTGCTGTTGTTCCTCCTACAGCTAACAATGGCACTCCTTATGCCACTGCCATTCCAACAGTTGCTATCCCTCCGGGAAAAGGTAGTCAGACTTGAGTACATGTCCCAGGGCTACATCCGTTGTACATGGAAATGCTAGTCCTTAATGGGAGGAGGACGAGTAAGATAATATTTTCTCCATGGGAGATTTGGGAGCAGGACTGCAGCCGGATGCAGACAGGAGGTTTTAACTGATAGAAGAAAAGATGACGAACCTTGAAAATCAAAATTCTCTCGGTGTGGAGATGTCAAACTTGGGGGGCTGATCCCAGGTCTAAGGATCCCTACAAAGTTCAAAGTCCCAAACTTTGACAAATACAAGGGGACGACCTGTCCCAAGGTGCATCTTCGTTCATATTACAGAAAAATGTCAGTGTACTCTGATGACAAGAAGTTGCTGATGCATTTCTTTCAAGATAGCCTATCTGTTCCGTCCTTGGAATGGTATATGGGTTTGGAGTCGGTCAACATTAGAAGCTGGAGAGATTTGGCAGAGGCTTTCGTCAGACACTATCAATATAATAGTGATCTTGTGTCTAACCGTGTGCAGTTGCAGAATTTGTCGCAACGGAATAATGAAGGATTTAAAGAGTACGCCCAAAGGTGGCGCGAACTTGCTGCAACGGTTCAACCTCCAATGGTGGAGAGGGAACTTATTGCTCTGTTTGTAGCTACACTGCCTGGTGTGTACTACGAGAAGTTGGTAGGGAATATGTCTGGTAGTTTTTCAGACTTAATCATTACAGGTGAACAAGTGGAAAACGGGATTAAATTGGGAAAGATCCAAACGGGAGAGGGGTCCTCATCTGGAGGAGGTAGGAAGAATTTTGGTAACAAGAAAAGGGAAGGAGAGATGAATGCGGTCTCGGGATACAGAGGTAACAACAGAAACAAAAACAAAAATCAATAGTATCATCAGCAACAACCTCAGGTTGCGAGTATTGCTATTCCAGCAGTACGACCACAATAACAATAACGTCCACAACAACAACAACAACAACAAAATTACGCTCCACGACAGTTCTAAGATCGTGGGAGGACAATGAATAGACATTTTGATGCACCACCAATGTCGTACTCTCAATTGTTACAACATTTGAAGCAGCTGCAGTTGGTTCAGAAAAGGACACTGGCACCTCTGACTGGCGCGCCACCCCCAGGGTATGACGCAAATTCCAGATGTGACTTTCACTCAGGTGCTCCCGGCCATCATATAGACAATTGCAAAGCCTTCAAGCATAAGGTTCAGGACCTTATAGATAGCAAGGCGATCAATTTTACGAATGATGCGCCCAATGTTGTGCAAAATCCTATGCCTAACCATGGAGCGGCTGGGGTAAATGCTATTATGGAGGAAGAGAGTTTGAATCTGGTAAGCAATGTTGAAGAGCTGAAAACTCCTTTGAGTGTTGTTAAGAACAGGTTGTTGAAGGGTGGAGTGTTCCCTGGCTGTATTGAAAACTGTGAAGGTTGTTCGGCTCATCCTGAGGGATATGAGGATTTGAGAAATCATGTGCAGAGATTAATGAATGAAGGTGTGCTACAATTTGATAGAATTGGTGAGAAGAAAGATAAGAGGGTGATTGGTCAAGAGCAGGATGAGGTTGCCACAATCTCAATTCCTTTTAAAACCATTAATATATCTGTGTCGTCGAGGTCAGCTACCGTCATAATCACCAAGGCAGGGGATGTGCCTTATGAAAGCACTGTAGTGATCCCGTGGAACTATGGGGCTGAAGTCTTTTGTAACGGCAAAAAACTAGAGCTAAAAGGAACGACGACTGATTCGATGGATAATTTGGTGGGAACAAGCAGAATGACGAGAAGTGGGAGGGTGTTTGCACCTCTAGAGAATAATGTTGAAAGACAGGATAAGGGAAAGGGGAAAGTTGTTGTTGAAGAAAGTTCTCAAGGGGCTGAGAAGGATGCTTTGTTGAAAGACGCTGAGGAATTCATGCATTTAATAAAAAAAAGCGATTACAAGATTATGGACCATCTACAACAAACCCCGTCAAAAATATCAATCTTATCATTATTATTGTGCTCTGAGGCACATTGGAATGCCCTTCTGAGGATTCTAAACACTGCGTATGTGCCACAAGAAATATCGGTGAACCAACTGGAAGGAGTGGTGGCGCTTGTGAACGTTGGAAATGGATTAGGATTTACTGATTTGGATTTGATGCCTAAGGGGAGAAACCACAATCACGCCCTGCATATTTCCATTGAGTGCAGAGGAGCGATATTATCTCATATTCTAGTGGACACTGGGTCTTCACTTAATGTGTTTCCCAAAAAGGCTTTGATGAAGCTTGACACCCAGGGAGTAATATGTACGCCTAGTGATCTGATTATGCGAGCATTTGATGGGACAATGAGGTATGTGTTCGGAGAAGTAACTTTTTCTATCCAAGTTGGCCCGAAGGTTTTTGATGTCGTCTTCTACATAATGGATATCCAACCAGCATACAGTTGCTTGTTAGGTCAGCCATGGATTCACTCGGCAGGGGCAGTGACGTCGACCTTGCATCAGAAATTAAAGTATATGGTGGGGGGTAACATTGTTACCGTCTGTGGTGAGGAGGACATTATGATTAGCCATTTATCCTCGTTCAAATATGTGGAAGTTGATGGGGAAATACATGAGACTCTATGTCAAGCGTTTGAGACAGTCCATGTCAGAGAGAAGGCGCCAATTATGGGCAGAATTCCCGAGGTTGCTATGTCGTCATTCAAAGAAGCACAAGTTGTGGTAAAGTCTAGATCATCTCAAGGTTGGGGGCAGGTGCTAAGCATCCCCATTAAACAAGTTAAGTTTGGATTGGGGTACAGCCCGTCGCCTTCTTCTTCACAGAGCGCGCCACGCTACAGGAGACCAGTCGAGTTTACAAGTGGTGGGGTGATATTTGACCGAATCAATGTTGTGTCCGAGGATGGGATGATAGTGACGGTGATATGGATGCATGGATCCAACCATGTGTTCCCGACCGAAGCCTGAGCAACTGGACTATTGAAGAAGTTGTCCAAGTGACCCGTGAAGAGTAACTATCTTATTTTCTGATTATGTGTAGCCCTATGCCCGGAGCATAGTGGTCTTTGTCTATAGGGCCTTATTTTTGTTTATGTTTTGAACAACTGGTTTTTCATTAATCAAAGGGCGTTTCTGCATTCAAATATTGTGATCCTTATTTTTCTTGTTTTTATTTTTAACAGTAAAATGGCAATGTGGTTTGTGTTGTTTTCATATCATCTTAAGCATCAAATCATCATCATTGCAGGTTTCACATAGCAGATGCCACCGATTCAGACTCGTCTATGATTCGGTATGACTTTGATAATCCAATCTTTTAAGCTGAAGAAGAGATTGAAGAAGACGAAGACCTTCCTAAAGAGCTCGCCAGGTTGCTGAAACAAGAGGAGAACGTTATTTTGCCTCATCAAGAGGAGATTGAAGTTGTCAACCTGGGTACAGAGGAAGACATAAAGGAAGTCAGGATAGGGGCTGCTTCGGAGGGCGATGTCAAACAAAGACTGGTAGAAATGCTCAGAGAGTATAAAGATGTCTTTTCTTGGCCATACGAAGATATGCCTGGACTTGATACGGATATTATGGGTCATCGCTTACCTCTTCGAGAAGAGTTACCACCTGTGAAACAGAAGCTAAGAAGAACCAAACCGGACATGGAAGTTAAGATAAAAGAAGAGGTCTAGAAGCTGTTGGACGTTAGATTCTTTACCGTGACGAACTACCCTCCGTGGGTCACTAACATTGTACCTGTACCAAAGAAGGATGGTAAGGTAAGGATGTGTGTAGATTACCGTGATCTAAACAGAGCGAGCCCGAAAGATGATTTCCCGCTCCCCCATATTAATGTGCTTGTTGATAATACAACTTAGTATTTAGTGTTTTCCTTCATGGACGGTTTCTCCGGATATAACCAAATCAAGATGGCCCCGAAGGACATGGAGAAAACGACCTTTATCACGCCGTGGGGGACTTTTTTCTATAAGGTAATTTCCTTTGGATTGAAGAATTCAGGGGCAACCTATCAGCGGGCGATGGTGACTTTGTTTCATGATATGATTCATCATGAAATCGAAGTTTATGTTGATGACATGATCGCGAAGTCACAAATGGAGGAAGAGCATCTGGTGAATCTTTTAAAGCTGTTTGAGAGGTTAAGGATGTTCAGACTTAGGTTGAATTACAACAAGTGTACTTTTGGTGTACGGTCAGGAAAGCTATTAGGGTTTATAGTCAGTGAAAAAGGAATCGAGGTCGATCCTGCAAAAATAAAAGCTATACAGGTAATGCCAGCACCGAAAACAGAGAAAGAGGTTCGTGGTTTCTTGGGTAGATTGAACTACATTGAACAATTGTGAACCAATGTTCAAATTGTTAAAGAAAGATCAAGCGGTGGTTTGGAATGAAAATTGCCAAAGGGAATTTGAAAAAATAAAAGAATATTTGCAGGAGCCTCCAATACTGATGCCTCTAGTGGCTAGGAGACCATTGATAATGTACCTAATGGTTCTTGAGAACTCCATGGGTTGTGTTCTCGGTCAGCACGACGAGACAGGAAGAAAAGACATGCCATCTACTACTTGAGTAAAAAGTTCACAGATTGTGAGTCTAGACACTCAATGTTAGAAAAGACATGTTGTGCACTTGCTTGGGCCGCCAAATGTCTAAGGCAGAATATGATGAATTACACAACCATGCTGATTTCAAAGATGGATTCGATTAAGTATGTGTTTGAAAAGCAAGCGCTTTCGGGAAGGATTGCTAGATGGCAGATGGTTTTGACAGAATACGACATTCAATACGTCTCCCAAAAGGCCATTAAAGGGGGTGTTCTGTTAGAATACCTCGTGGAGTAACCGATTGATGATTATGAGCCGATGAAGTTTGAATTTCCCGATGAGGATATCATGTTCTTGAAGATGAAAGATTGTGATGAGCCATTACCTGATGAAGATCCTGAGAAAAGCTCCCAATGGCAAATGATTTTTGACGGTGCTGTTAACTCCCACGGTAGTGGGATTGGGGCAATCATCATGACTCCACATGGTTCACACATACCATTTACTGCCAGGTTAACATTTCCCTGCACCAATAACGAAGCTGAATATGAAGCATGTATCATGGGCATTGAAGAAGCGATTGATTTGAGAATCAAGAACCTTGATATCTATGGTGATTCAACTTTGGTAGTCAATCAAATCAAAGGAGAACGGGAGACTCGTCAGCCTAACTTGATTCCCTACATGAACTATTCAAGGAGGTTGCTGCCTTTCTTCGATAGGGTAGAGTTTCATTATGTGCCAAGAGCGGAGAATCAGATGGCGGATGCCTTGTCTACTTTATCCTCGATGTATAAGGTGAACTATTGGAATGACACTCCGAGAATTGTCATCTCTCGCCTCGATAGAATAACGTTTATATTTGCAATAGAGGAAGCTTCACATGGGAAGCCATGGTATTACGATATCCAGAACTTTCTCAAGAGTCAAGAATATCCGCCTGGGGCATCGAGCCGGGATAAGACGACCTTGAGAAGACTGTCTGGAAACTTCTATCTGAACAAAGATGATGTACTCTACCGAAGATACTTTGATCTGGTCCTGTTGAGATGCGTGGACGAAAAAGGAGCAGGATTGCTTATGGAAGAGGTCCACGAGGGTGCTTTTGGAACGCATGCAGACGGACATGCAATGTCTCGAAAATTGTTGAGGGCAGGCTACTATTGGTTGACTATGGAGTCTTATTGTTTCAAATACGCCAAGAAATGCCATAAATGCCAGATTTAAGCTGATAAAATTCATGTGCCACTGATTCCTTTGAATGTCATGGCGTCTCCTTGGCCCTTTTCCATGTGGGCCATCGATATGATCAGAAAGATTGAGCCGACCGCATCCAACAGACATCGCTTCATCTTAGTGGCAATTGATTATTTCACTAAGTGGGTCGAAGTAGCTTCTTTCTCCAACGTCACCAAGCAGGTCGTGGCTCGATTCATTAAGAAGGACATCATCTTTCATTACAGAGTGCCCGAGAGAATCATTACTGATAATGGTTCAAATTTGAATAACAAGATAATGAAGGAACTGTGCCAGAGTTTCAAAATTGAGGATCACAATTATTCTCCTTATCATCCAAAGATGAATGGCGCTGTTGAAGCGGCCAATAAGAACATTAAGAAGATCGTGCAGAAGATGGTTTTGACCTATAAAGATTGGCACGAGATGTTGCCCTTTGCATTACACGAATATCATACTTCGGTATGTACCTTAACTGGGGCAACTCCTTTCTCGCTAGTGTATGGTATGGAAGCTATCCTGCCATTGGAAGTCGAGTTCCCTTCTTTGAGAGTTCTGGTTGACGTCCAACTTGATGAGGCAGAATGGGTGAGGAAGAGATTGAATCAACTCAGCCTGATGGACGAGAAAAGACTGGCATCCATTGCATACGGTCGTTTGTATCAAAGCAGGATGAAGAAAGCTCTTGATCGGAAGGTGCGCCCATGGAGCTTTTAGGCAGGTGACCTAGTGTTGAATTGGATTCTCCCTCCACAGATAGATCACAGGGGCAAATGGACTCCCAACTACGAAGGTCCATACGTGGTAAGGAAAGTTTTCTCCGGATGAGCCTTACTACTCTCAACCATGGATGGCGAGGATTTCACATCCCCTATGAACGCAGATGCAATTAAAAAATATTTTGCTTAAAATAGACCCGCTGGAAAGAAAAAGAAAATCCAGGCAAAATTGGGGCATCTTGACGAATCATAAAAAAAATGGGTTCGGGAAAAAATTAGGGATAAAAAAAAAGAAAAGATATAAACCCATGAAGTTGAAAACCTGAAATGGCAACTTTGGCAAAAATGGGTATCCCGGTGAATCCAAAACCCGCAAGGGCAATTCAGGAAAAAGTTAGGGTTTTGAAAAGCAAATGATTACGGTCTGCATATTGATTCTTCGAGCACAATGGATTTTGTATATCTGTTGTATTTCTTTACTATTTGCGCAACTTTCTCTTTTCAGGAATTGCATCTGTTGTAAATTTTCCTATTTACTGGCCATTTATCAATGAAGTATATATTATTCAGAAAGCTTTTGTGCTTGTTTTAGCTTTTACTGTTTTTTTGCAAAAAACACCTGAGGTTTTTGATAAAACTTTGCATACATAAACTTGTGGGATCTGCTAATCATGATTAAAACTTTGATTTGCATGAACAATGTCATGGACAATAATCGAGATAGCTCTTGTTGTATACATGATACTTTGTTTGTATTTGTTGCAGGGCTCTCATTCTTGAGGTCATTCCAGAAAGTTATCCCCAGCAGATTATGACTAGTTTCTCCCCAGCAGGTTGAGTTCATGGTTATCCCCAGTGGGTATTTGGAATTATTCTCCCAGCAGTGGGACGAGCGCAATGTTGTTACCCCCCACAGGGTCTAAATCTTTGACTCCTTTCCCCTCAGAGTTCAAATTAGCGACTCAATTCCCTAAGTAGAGGTTGATATTGTTGAGTTCATTGCTCATCTCTCCAAGCAGAGGTAGATGTTGATTCCCTCATTGGGTGATCCCCCAACGAAGTTGTTGTCCGTAACAGAACCCAGTTGGTCGTTGGTAATCGTCAGAGTATGTTTCCTTCAAGATAATTCCCCAACAAATTTTCATCCCCTGCAGATCCCTAGCGAAGTCGCTGGAGTAGTTTTCTTCCCCACAGAGTGGGCTTGACCCAGAGATTGTTATTCTTCATCCTCAGCAGAAAGAGTTTGGGATATCTTCCTAGTAAATCTTATTCATTATCCCTAGAAGAGCGGATTCAAATCTCCAGCAGAGTGGAATCCCCGACAGAGTGGAGTAATTCCCCGCAGTTTGCTTTACTCCCCGGTAGAGTCATATTCAGAAAGGCCATCCAGGGCTGATTTCCCCATTAAAGTGGATTTGTTTTCCCCAAACAAGCCGTTTGTTCCCCAGAAGAGTCGTATTCTGGTAGGCCATCCAGGGCCGCTTTCCTCACCAGAGTTGATTTTTTGATCCCCAGCGGAGTGGATTTTGTTCCCAATAGAGCATTGTTACTCAAGAGAGATCTTTTCTAGAAAGCCATCCAGGGCTTGTCTTTCCAACAAAAGTCCAATAGTACTTGGCATCCGGTCATCCCCAGCGGAGCTGGCTCCTTCTTTTCTGCATTTATTTTGCTGGAGTGGTTCCTTTACATTTGCGTTGTGCATAGCATCCTCTCAAACGCGTAGCATTTCCATTTTGTATGGAGCATTACGCCATTTTCAAACATATGCATTCGAAACATAAGCCAGGTTGTTACCTCTTGCTTTCATGTGTATCTCCAACAGATGATGGTTTTATTTCTTTAGCTCGTGTGGTATCCAGACCCCGGCTTCCACTAGTTTATTTGTTCAAGCCCATGCGGTATCCAGACCCCAGATTCCACCGGTTTATTTCTTTTGCCTGTGCGGTATCCAGACCCCGGCAAATTGTGATGTTTTCCTTTGCTTGTGAGGTATCCAGACCCTGGAAGATTGTGATGTTTTTCTTTGCTTGTGCGGTATCCAGACCCCGGCAGATTATGGTGTTTTCTCAAGCTTGTATGGTATCCAGACCCCGACAAGAGTTATTGACAGATGTGTTCATATTACTGATATATTTCTTGAGCCCGTGCGGTATCCAGACCCCAGCAAATATTGGTTTGTTTCAAGCCAGTGTGGTATCCAAACCCCGGCTTCCTCCGGATTGATTTCTTTAGCCCGTGCGGTATCCAGACTCCGGCTTCCTCCGGTTTTATTTCTTTAGCCCGTGTGGTATCCAGACCCCGGCTTCCATCAGTTTATCTTTTGCCTATGCGGTATCTAGACCCCGGCTTTCACCGGATCTTTTGCTCAAGCTTGTGCGGTATCCAGACCCCGACTTCCATCGGTTTATTTGTTGCCTATGCAGTATCCAGACCCCGGCTTACATCGGTATATTTTCTTGCCCGTGCGGTATCCAGACCCCGGCTCTCACCGTTTGTTCTCTTTAGCCCGGGTGGTATACAGACCCCGGCTCACACCAGTTTATTTCATTAGAATGTGTGGTATTCAGACCTTGGCTAGTGATTATTCCATTGGCATGTGTGGTATCCAGACCCTGGCTAGTGATTGTTCCATTGGCATGCATGGTATCCAGACCCCAACCAATGATTTATCTTGCCTGAGTGGTATACATACCCTGGCAGAATATGATGTCTTTAATGGATGCGTTCATCTTATCACATTTTCCCAACAGAGTTTATCGGTTATGGTTATCAGTTACAGTTTCTTTTTGCGGTTTGCAAATTTCTGGGTTTTTTGTTATTCAACCGTCTTTTACCTTGAATGTTTGAAATTCGTTCACTTTTCATCCCTTCAGGTCCAAGTCGTTTGAATAGGTGCAGCTGTTGTACCCCAAAATTTGACCAACCATTTCTTGTACTCGGCTTGTAATTCATTTCATTTTTGCATTTCTACATATCATAACATTTGTTCTTGAGGCAGGGGATCAAGGTATTTTTGTGGCTCAGGGTTCTTTTTTTAGTGCAAGAGTCTAAACAACAAGCATCAGAGGCTTTGGCATTTATTTTTCCCAGCGATCAAGCGGTCGATTTTATTTTATTCAACAGGATAATTTTCAGCTCAGGAGACAACACACAGGCTATCTCAGGTGTCCTTACAGTTATAATATGCAAAGGCAAGTTTCAGAGGCTTAACGGGGCTCAAAACAGGAGAAAACGGGCAAATGTGCAACATTCCCTCCAAAAGGCGCCAAAATTCAAATTTTCAAAGCGTTAACTGATTAACCAAAATGGTTAACCGGTTAACCATAGCAAATTTGTCCATGTACGTGAATTTTCATTGTGGCCACTTTTGGGGTCCATTTTGATCACTTGTGAATTTGATTTTACACCAAAAGAAGGATCTAGAATCACTCTAATTTGGATTAATTTTCAAAATTAATTCAACTTTCCTCCCACTTTCCATTCCTAATCCCATTCCAATTTTCATAACCTCACCCCAAACCAGATTCTACTCCAAACCTAGATCATATTTAAATGAATTTTCTCCAAACCAAGAAAAAAAATCCTCACAATTACATATTAATTTTCAAATTTCACTCACTCTTGAAATTTTCTCTCCACTTTTTCTCTCCAAAACCTCCATTAGAGCTCTCACTTGAGTTCTTTAATTCTTCATTGTAATCATAGAATTCTAGAGCTAAACCTCCATCATTCATCTCTATTATCTCCAGTTCACCATTCAATTTTCGTTTGGATTTGGATCTAAATTTGGAAGCTAATTTGGAAGTGCTTATTTGGATCATTTTAGCTTGATCTTGCTTGATTTTCACTTCTACAACAAGAAAGCTCTTGGATTTTGAAGAATCTTCGGGTTTCTTTCTTGGATCTACTCATTTCAAGTGAATCAACACTCACCAAAGCAAATCTCTGCTTTGTAGGTTGGCAATTCTAGATCTAATTCTGTTTTGAGCTTATTTGCATAATCACAATGTAGATCTATGGCTTTCGATGCTTTTTGATCCATTTTGTTGATTTTGATCTTCAATCTTTGTGAGCTCATTGCTTGTTTGAGTTGGATTGATGTTGGATCACTGTTTTTGGTGTTAAATCTGTGCATAATTGATTACATGATCATTTGGATGATTGAACTTTGGATTAATTGCTGAAAGTGCTTTTGGATTGTTGTTTTTCTGCTTCTGGTGTAGTGTTTACCGATTAACTAGATATAGTGCAAACAGGTTAACCAATGCATTTTCCAAACATTTTTAAGTGGTTAACCGATTAACACTGAGCCAGAATGCAACTTTTGTTTGTTTTCAAGCATGTTTGGTTTTCTTTCCACATGTAACCTTCATGGATTGATGTGATGCATTTATGTGGATTGTTTTGACATGTTTCCTCATTCTTGGATGTATATCCTTGTGCCACAAGTGTTCTTTGAATCATGTCTCTCCACTTTTTCAAAGTGTGAGATAATCGTTTGGACTTTGGTTCTTCAATGTGACATGACCATTCTTGTGCTTGCTTGATATTTTGGCTCTGAATTTGGATCATTACATTTTTGATTCACTTCTGCCCAATGTGATTTGACACTCGTTCATGATGATTTGGTGCTTGTGTTTGCACTTTGAGTTTGTCATGAACATTGGTGTTTGTTTTGCATTGATCATTTGCATTGCTTTGTTTGATTTCAAGAATTATATGGTTGAGATGTGCTTGTGGTGGTTGCTGCCCCACACTTTTTTCCTCCCTCTTTTCTTTGTGTGTGCATCTTAGTATAACACCCTTTTGCTTTAATGATTGAGGGTAATGGTTGTAGGAGCTTTCTTCTCCGATTTCATCTCATCCTTCTTGTTGCATCTTTTGTCTTTGCATTTCATGTTTGCATCTCTCCTTTTCATCTTTCATTTCTTTTCATTTTGTGATTGAATTGCTAAGTGTTTACTTGGTCTTTTGCCATGATCCCTTAGGATTCCTAGTCCCTCTGTTTAAGATGGGATTAGGAGAGACATTAGGCTTTCAATCCAAGCAAGCTAACATTAGGATAGATTTCCCTTTCAATCCCAACTTTAGGATCACTTTGCATGATAACATTAGGGTTGATTAGTTTCCCCTTAGAGTTTGTGTCTTCTCTTCTCATCTCCTAAACATCTTAAAACACTTAATAAAGGATAATAAAGGTTGTACGCTACGAGCCTTAAGTACTTAAGGAATGATAGTTGGAGGGCCTCCTCTCAATCTATCTAGAGTGTTTAGCGTATGCCCTTTGGGCGATATGCGACGCATTCGCTCTCAAGTCATAGTCTTTAGTGCAACATGAGTTACAAACTTAACTTAATTCACTTCTTCTTTAAAAACACAAAACAAAACATCAAACCTTTTTATCCTTCGGGATTGTTTGAAAATCATTTTCAGAAAGAGTGTGTTAAGTCTTGGTTCTACCGCAAACAGGCATCGGCCCTAACTGCTGGAACCACTATTTAACCCTATTCAATTAAAAAACATGAACCAATTTGTGGTCGTGTCATCCCGAACTACGTTTGCTCTGATTTCTCGTGCCAGACGAGGATACGTAGGCATAAGACGACGATGTCTCGGTGAGCAACCTTTCCCTACCTTCACCCGTAGTTTTCCGAACTACGTTGACTCTGACTTTCCTATTGCACGAGGGAGTACGTAGGCATAGAGCGACGATGCTCTATCGAGTCTCTTTTCTTTTCTTTTGTCCCTATGAGCCAGCCTTTTTGATACATTAACACCCTTTTAGATAGACAACAAGCATTGATCCCGTTGAGTACAACGGACGTAAGGGGTGCTCATACCTTCCCCTTGCGTAACCGACTCCCAAACCCAAGATTTGGTTGCGATGGCCTATCTTTTCCCTTTTTCGTAGGTTTTCTCTGATCGTTTCCTTTCCATTTCTTTGGGATAAATAACAAGCGGTGGCGAGTCTTCTATCTTTGCCGGCCCTTTTCCGCAGCGATGCGACACTGACCATGACACAAGGTCGTCATTCTCTTCTCTTCAATTAGATTTAACTGGTCATATCTGTTCTGACACCATTCTGCTTCTTTCAACTTAGCTTCCATCAAGAATCGCATTGATGGGATATCGACTTCTATAGAGAGCACTGCTTTCATGCCATAGACTAAGGAGAAAGGGGTTGCCCCTGTTGAAGTGTGGAAGAATGTGTGGCATCCATGCAAAGAAAAAGGGAGCATTTCATGCCAATCCTTATAGGTTACAACCATCTTCTGCAGGATTTTCATGATATTCTTATTTTCCTCTTCAACAATCCTGTTCATCTTGGGTCTATAAGGTAAAGAATTTTGATGTTCAATCTTAAAGTTTTCACAGTGTTCTTTCATCATTTTTTGTTCAAGTTCGAACCGTTGTTAATGATTATCTTTCTTGGAATACCATATCGACAGATGATTTAATTCTTGATGAATCGGACCACCACTTATTTGGTCACATTGGTGTACAATTCCGCTTCGACCCATTTGGTGAAATAATCAATAGCTACCACAATGAAACAATTATGTTTGAAGCTTTGGGCTCAATCATGCAAATCATGCCAATTCCCTACATAGAAAATGGCCACGGAGATGAAATAACATTGAATAGAGTCTGAGGCACATGGACATTATCCTTATAAATCTGACATTTATGAAACTTTTTGACAAATTGACAGCAATAAGACTCCATTGTCAACCAATAGTAACCAGCTCTGAACATCTTCTTAGCCATATAATGTTAATTGCCGTGAGTACTAAAGGAGCCTTCATGAATTTCTTGCATTAACATGTTTGATTCGTGTCTATCCACGCATCTGAACAAGACCATGTCATAATTTATTTTGTACAACACATCACCATTGAGAAAGAAATTATACGCTAATCTTCTCAAGGTCTTCTTATCTTTACTGGATGCCTCAACTGGGTACTCTTGAATCTAAAGGTAACACTTGATATCATGATACCATGGTTTATTGTCTACTTCCTCTTTTGATGCAAACACATGAGCAGGTATGTCCAGACGTCTGATCGTAATTTGAGGTGCCTTATTTTAGAAATTTACCCAGTACATGGAGGACAAGGTAGCTAAAGCATCTACTATTTGATTCTCCTCTCGCGGTATATGATGGAAATTGACTTTATCAAATAAAGGCAAGAATCTCCTAGCAGAATCTTTGTATGAGATCAAACCTGAATGAAGAGTTTCCCATTCACCTTTGATCTGATCGATAACTAGAGCTGAAACCCCAAAGACATCAACATTCTTAGTTCTGAGATCAATGGTGTGTTTAAGGCTAAGGATACATGCTTCATATTCTTCTATACTATTCGTACAATCAAAACATATCCTTGAAATAAAAGGAATATGAGAATCTCGAGGAGTGATTATAATTGCTCCAACTCCATGATCGTATGCATTAGAGGCTCCATCAAATACCAAACCCCATTGGGATCCAGGACCTGGTTCATCATAATCTTAAGCTTTAATGGCTATAACATCTTCACCAAAAAATTCAAATTGAATAGGCTGATAATCTTCAATTGGTTAATGAGCCAAATGATCTGCTAACAAACTTCCTTTAATGGATTTTTGAGTATGATATCCAATGTCATATTCTGATAGCAACATCTGCCAACAGGCAATTCTTCTAGTCAGCGCCTACTTTTTAAAAATATACTTGATAGGATCCATTTTGGATATCAACCAAGTAATAGGGTTCAACATATACTTCCAGAGACGTCGAACGGCCCATGCCAAAGCACAACAAGTTTTCTCAAGAAACAAATACTGGGATTCACAGTATGTGAAATTATTACTCAAGTAATAAATATCATGCTCTTTCCTACCTGTCTCATCCTATTGTCCGAGGACACAGTCCATCGATCCTTCCAAGACTGTCAAATACATTATCAAAGGCTTAAGTTTCACATGCACGATCAAAATAGGAGGCTCAATCAAGTAATCTTTAATATTGTCAAATTCCTTCTGACAATCTTCATCCCACACCATACTTTTATCTGTACGAAGCAATTCGAAGATTGTCTCACAAGTGGCAGTCATGTGAGAAATAAACCTAGAGATATAATTCAACCATCCAGGGAACCCTCTAACTTTATCATAATACACCTTTATACCTTTCTGGTTGACAATGAAACCCAAAAGCTTTCTAGAACGAACACCGAAAGTGCATTTTTTTGGATTCAAGCAGAGTCTGTATTTTCTCAAATGCTGGAACAATTTCAACAGATATTCTACATGATCCTCTTTAGTCTTAGACTTGGCAGTCATGACAACAACATATACATCTATTTCCTTATGCATCATATCATGGAATAGGGTAGTCATAGCCCCCTGGTATGTAGCATCAGCACTCTTCAAGCCGAAGGGCATCACTTTGTAGCTAAATGTTCCCCATGGGGTGATAAAAGTTGTTTTTTCCATGTCCTCGGGTGCCATCTTAATTTGATTATATATGAAAAAGCCATCTATAAAGGAGAAAACATTGAATTTAGTTTTATTGTCTACCAACATGTCAATATGTGATAGAAGAAAATCATCTTTCAGACTTGCTTTATTCAGATCTCTGTAGTCTACGCACATTCTAAACTTTCCATCTTTCTTTAGAACTGGCACAATATTGGCCACCCATTGAGGAAAAATAGATATGACAAGGAAACTAGCATCAATTTATTTCGGCACCTCTTATATAATCTTGATAGCCATCTCAGGATGAGTTCTTCTTGATTTTTTCTTCACTAGTGGACATTCTGGTTTAAGCGGCAATCAATGCTCTACAATATCAGTATCCAATCTCAGCATATCTTGATATGACCAAGCAAATACATCAACACAATCTTTCATTAGCTCTATCAACCTCCTCTTGACATCTTCACCAAGCAGTGCCCTAATCTTGACCTCTTTCGTGTTTTCTTTAGAACCCAAGTTGATTAACTCGATAGGCTCTTTATATGGTTGAATAGTCTTCTCCTCATGCTCAAGTAGCCGAGTAACTTTTTCTGGAATATCACTGTCTTCCCCACTCTCTTATTTCGCTTCAAATACAGGAAATTCAAAGTTGGGAGAGGATGCAATTTCATTGTTTTCAATGGGTTTATTGCTTGTTAATCTGCACATGATTTATGCTTTGTTTTAGAAATAGGCAAATGCGAAAGTGATATGCAATAAATGAAATTATGTTTAGCAGGTTTTTTAGTCACCATTTTCCAGAAAAACATAAAAAGGAAAAAACACATTGGATAACAAAACTTCTTTAAATTTGAAACAAAGGTGCCCGAACAATGTCACGTTCACCTTAGAGAGAGTGAAAGGATTATTTGAAAAACAATTACTTTGACAATTGAAAACCACTAGGAACATCCACGACAGTCCAATTTTTACAAGTCTCTCCATGCGTCACAAAGCAAGGCCATTCTAGATCAGAATCATCTTCACCAATAGCGGCAACAACTGGATTTCCAAGGTGAGTACAACCAACATTGTGAAACACTTCTTGAATAAATCTGATAACAGCTTCATGATTCAATTCTTTTCTAGTTGCATAGGGTGAGAACCCTAAACCAACTCTATTCTTATTCTCGGGAAACTCAACAATATGTCCCTAAACTTCCGTTTGACCACTCTTTACAACATGTTATATATATTTCAATGAAGCAATAGATGCCCCATTCTTCTGAACAACATTGACTATATCAAGGGCTTGGGTTTGAGTCCCATCAGCTTCCTCATCCGCGTCTATATAACGGAAAAAAAGAAAGGTGACTGACCAGCAAAGCTTGTTCACCATATACAATTACCAGCTTTCCATTCTTGATAAACTTGAGTCACTGATGAAGATTTGATGTTATTTCCCCAGCATCGTGCATCCATTCTCTTCCCAATAAACAACTATATATCGGGTAGATGTCCATCACCTGAAAAATGACTTGGAAAATTTGTGGACCTATTATCGTCGAGAGATTTACTTCACCAATTATTGTCCTCTTAGAACCATCAAAAGCTTTGACAACAATCCCATAACACTGAGCAAAGAACCTGTATCAACCAAGACATTAGATATGGAGTCCTCTCGACACCTGATAGATATATGCAAAGTATAATTGTGTTTCTTACCCTTCGGCGGCAATTCTTCATCACTGAAGCTCAAAACATTACTGGCCATAATGTTTCCCACTACACCATCAAATTGATCCACTGTCAGATCATGAACTACACAGGCTTGTTCTAACACCTTTATCAAAGATTTCTAATGAGCCTCGGAGTTCAACTACAAATATAACACTGATATTTTTTACAGAATCTGAAGGAGTTGATTTACCACTTTGTAGTAACTTATTTAGATCGATCTTAGCAATTCTTCATCGTCGTCATTCCTCTTAGGTTCATCATACAGACCAATAACTATAAGTTCTTGATTAACCACAACAGGATCTTTACCATGCACTTACTTACCTGTTGACGCAAAATCAACCTTTCAGGTAGTTGTTGGAGTAAACATACGACCACTTCTAGTCATACCACTGACAGCTTCTATATTCTCAACTGTTTGAGTTGATTCAATCATTACCTCTTTACCATTTTCCAACACAGTAGCATTATACCTCCAAGGAACAACTTTGCTCATACGGAATCAGCCTAGGAAAACAAACTACCAAGGGAGTCACAAAACTCTCCTTGCTCTGATAAGTAATTTCCGAAGGCTTTGGAACATCAAATTGAGGAACAATAACAACTATCTCATCATCCTTATGCTTAGTACTGACTTGTAGAATACCTTGGTCTATTAAACCCTGGATATCTTTCTTCACCAGTGCACACCCTTCAGCATTTTGCCTACACAACTAACAATCTAAATGATCACATTTGAACAAACCAACCTTGTGCAACTTGGCACGCACATCAACCAAAGGAGTCTTTACCAATTTAACATCAGAAATCAAATACTCTTTCGGACAAATTTCTACCATTTTGACAGAAGGTCCACCATGTTATGGTAGGGGATTAGCTTTCACATTAGGTTCGGCATCTCAAAACTTCAACAGGCCATTCCTGATAACCTTCTCAACTTCTGCTTTCAACGAGAAACAAGATTCGAGATCATGGCCCGATGCTCCTTAATGAAAAGCACAATGAGCTTCAGGTTTGTAACACCATGAAATTGGATTCGAAATAGCTGGTGGATATCTAGTTTGAATCTGCGCATTCTATATTAAAGCTGGATACATTTCCGTATAAGTCATAGGGATAGGATCAAATTGACCCTTCCTGGGAGCACGTGATTACTGATTCTAATTATATTATTGATTATATTGATGATAAGTCTGAACAACAGGAGCTAGACTGACCATTAGAGTTACAGCGACAATATGAGGTCGTTGATAATACTATTGTTGAGATTGGTCCTGCTTACCACCTTTATTTCTAGGTCTTCACTGCCTTCCTCCTTGAGAAAGAGCATTGGCATCCCCTTATTTCTTCCTATAGAAACTGTTACCAGACTTCTTCATTCCACAGGATGAAATTCATTGTTTTGTTAAACGACCTTCTCTGATGCCTTCTTCTTGTCTTATCAAATAGATCTTTACTGTAACACCCCCCTTATTCCTACCCCAAAATAATTCAATTAATCATTTAGGCATAAGTCAAAATTTTATCAGAGTACATGTAAGTCATAGCACAAAAGGGGGTATGTCACATTATCATAAAAATTCCAATGCAATACAACACCTGCTCTACAGATATGCAACAACGGGTCAACACCCACAAGAAAATATTTAGAACAAGGCGGAAACATCTAAATATTCCATATTTCCAAGACATGTATTCACATATACAATTGTCATCCAACATGCTAACAAAACATAACATCAGCAGATACATACACAGATGTATCACAAAAGAATCAAAATAACTCCTATCTACCCGGTGCTACATATTAGAGCCGACCGACCAAAAAGAATGAAGTCACGCTTCACAAAAATGTCTCCAGCCATCTAATCTGCAATGCCTCATAGAGCATTATAAAACAGCAGAAGGGTGAGAAACAATATCATAATAAATAATGCATAAAGACATATATAAATATCTCATATCAACCATTATGCATTCTACGCATTCTCACCATAACTCACCTTGTACAATATACTATATCTATATACAACTATAACACCAAGCATACTCAATATGCATCATCAATGTTTATATCTTTTCATAAACATGCAACCACATATATATATATATATATCTATATATATATATCCTCCAGTATCTACATTATGCCAAAACATACATTTCACGTTAATTCAATAAACATACACAACATGTTTATTTCACTATACATCATATACAGATGACAAATGCCAATCATAGAGGACAACTCGCTACTCTATGTAAATGCAACACAACATCGATCCAGTCGATCGTCAGATCCTCCTAAGGATCAATCTACTCTCACCCTTCATGGGTATTCTATCACTTGTCAGATTCTCCTAGGAATCACAACACTCATCAGACTCTCCTAGGAATCACACCATTCATCAGATTCTCCAAGGAATCACGCCACTCGTCAGATTCTCCGAGGAATCACACTGTTCATCAGATTCTCCAAGGAATCAGGTTAATCAGCAGACTCTCCAAGGAATCACATATCTCGTCAGATTCTCCGAGGAATCAATTCATTCAGCAGATTCTCCGAGGAATCACACCATCCATCAGATTCTCCGAGGAATCAGGTCATACAGCAGACTCTCCAAGGAATCACACCTCTCATCAGACTCTCCTAAGAGTCATGTCTCTCCTCAGGCTCTCCTAAGAGTCCTATCACTCATCAGATTCTCCTAGGAATCAACAACACAAGAATGTATTCTATACAATTCTTGAAATGCACACACATACACATAATATGTTCATGCATCTTCACCTCATTCAATTTCATACAATCATCATACATCGCAATGTATATTACACGACACATTAGTCATTCACCTCATTATCATGCATTTTAAATCAATTTAAACAATGCACATATTTGCCCAAACGGCCACAATTCACAATCGAGGATTTACGCACGAAGGCTACCCACAGCACATGTTATCACAATAGATCACATACTTATTCATATCATAGAGGTATTAACCTATGTGAATCAACCAAACAATCACCACATGAGCAACACAGCACAAGAAAAATGCTGTCACGTTCGCCTTTATTCGCCTGGCGAACCCCCGCAGCGAACCTTCGCTAGGCTTCGCCTGGCGAACTCGCCAGCGAGCCCAAGTCAGTAGCTACTGACTTCATTCGCCACCATTCGCCAGCACCTTCGCTGGGCGAACCTTCGCTATCCACCTTCGCCTGGCGAACTCACCAGCGAAGTCCACTGGGACTTAAACATAATTACTCGCCAGCATTCGCCGGGCTTCGCCTGGCGAAGCTTCGCCTTCGCTCGCCTGGCGAGAGCCAGCGAACCTGCGCAGAACAGCATTCTGTTCTGTCTCTCCTTCACCAATCCATCATCAACCATCTCTTAAACATCTAAATCAGCACAAATAGCATCAATACATGTTACCCGACTATTCTACGGCGTTATTACTCAGTTTCAACCGATTAAATCTTCAATCTACCGATTATTCCAACTTTTGCCCTAGAAATGGATAGTGTAGAAAAACTACCAACAAGCCCAAACTAATACATATATGATGCTATACATTATTAAGATGATAAAACTTCTCACCCTTACCTGATTAATCGCAAGCTTTGATCGATTCTTGATGATTCTAGGTTTTCCTCTTTCTCTTCTCTTTCTCCTCCTCTTCTTTCTTTCTCCTTTCTTTCTCTTCTTCTTACTATCCTTTCTTTCCCTTCTATTTCCTCTTTAATATCTTTTCCATTATTTTTCCAAAACATCTATTAATTCAATATCTCACAAATATCTCACTTAATATTAAATAGGAAATGTCCAAAATACCCTTCCAAACTATTTCCTCCGAAACCTCCCAATACCGGTTAAAAATATGATAATACGTAAATATAACATATTTCCACACAAATTCTACATCCAAATATTATTCACCCAATTTAATTAAATTGGGGCCCAATAAAAGTGAAAATCGAATCGGGGCGTTACAACTCTCCCCCACTTTAGAAATTTTCGTCCTCGAAAATATCACTTGATTCAAAACACACCGGACACGATTTCTGCGTCCTTTCCTGAATTCCCAAGTTACACACAATCGTCCACATGCATACTTCCTTATCACAATCACAGCCATGCCACGTGGCTCATAAAAGACTGTCACCCTCATCAACTCCCATTGGAGATTACGGGTACATCACTCGTACTTCACCAGGAACAACATCTAGGTCATTCTACCCCGGTGATTCTTTCCACTAGGAACGACACATAGCCATTCTACCCTAGCGAATACAACCATGATACTTATACCTCATCAGGAATAACATACTAGTCATTCTACCCCAATGAGCTCAAATCTCAAACACGTACGTTGTCCAACGTCACCATCTTAAAGTCTTCACTCTCAATTACCATCGCATCAACGGAAAATCAAAACCAAACACTAAGCGTACTCAAAAGAAACGAACAAATGAGTCGCTCCGATATCAAACATAACAACTAAAGGTGCAACATAATTAAAGCACATACCTCAAATCAAACGATCTGCATTGGTAGTGTCTGACCCTGCCAATGCAAACACTTTCCCACTTACTGAAGCTTGCTTCGGTTTAGGACACTTCGCACTGATGTGACCCACGTCTCCACAATTGTAGCACTTCACTGCACCCATTCTACAATCCTTAACATCATGTCCAAGAACTCCACAATTAGAGCATTTGATCTTGGGCTTTCCACACATAAAAGACTTATGACCCATCTCGCCACACTTGTAGCATTTAATGGATCCAGAACTCCCTCCTCCAGATCCCTTAACAAAGTTTCCCTTATGCTTGCCCTTATCAGCTGGCGTCTCATAAGGTTCACTCCTTACTTGCCGCTTTTCTTTCTCCTTCTTCAAACTCTTGTAGTGAGTAGAACGAGCTTTTCGATCTTCTTCAAAAATTCGACAACATTCGGTCAAGTCCGAAAATCTCCTTATCCTCTGATAGCCCACCGCTTGTTTGATCTCGGGACGCAAGCCGTTCTCATACTTAACACACTTAGAGAATTCTGCCGTCACCGCATCATAGTGAGGATGAAATTTTACTAACTCCATAAACTTAGCCGTGTAATCCACCACAGACATATTGCCTTGTTTCAACTCAAGAAATTCCATTTCCTTCCTTCCTTTCACACTCTCAGGATAATACTTCCTCAAGAATTCAGCACGAAATAAATCCCAAGTTATTTCCTCGTCATCTACTTCAAGCACTTGCCTCATGCCGATCCACCAGTCATCGGCTTCTTCCCGCAACATGTGAGATCCAAGCCTCACCTTATTGCCCTCAGCACAGTTCATAACTCTGAAGATCCTCTCGATCTCTTTCAACCAATTCTGGGCACCGTCCGGATTAAACCTTCCTTTGAACACCGGTGGCTTATTCTTTCTAAACTCATCATTTACGTTCACATTCGGCGCACCCTGCACCGCTCTAGCCATCGCCTCCAATGCCGCAGCCATAGCACTGTCATTACGACCTGCCATAATCTTCTTAATCGCAAAAACAGCAACAAGGTTAAACAACCGCTCAACCAACAAAACAATAAGACAAACACAACTGACTCAACACTGGCTCTGATACCACTTGTAACACCCCCCTTATTCCTACCCCAAAATAATTCAATTAATCATTTAGGCATAAGTCAAAATTTTATCAGAGTACATGTAAGTCATAGCACAAAAGGGGGTATGTCACATTATCATAAAAATTCCAATGCAATACAACACCTGCTCTACAGATATGCAACAACGGGTCAACACCCACAAGAAAATATTTAGAACAAGGCGGAAACATCTAAATATTCCATATTTCCAAGACATGTATTCACATATACAATTGTCATCCAACATGTTAACAAAACATAACATCAGCAGATACATACACAGATGTATCACAAAAGAATCAAAATAACTCCTATCTACCCGGTGCTACATATCAGAGCCGACCGACCAAAAAGAATGAAGTCACGCTTCACAAAAATGTCTCCAGCCATCTAATCTGCAATGCCTCATAGAGCATTATAAAACAACAGAAGGGTGAGAAACAATATCATAATAAATAATGCATAAAGACATATATAAATATCTCATATCAACCATTATGCATTCTACGCATTCTCACCATAACTCACCTTGTACAATATACTATATCTATATACAACTATAACACCAAGCATACTCAATATGCATCATCAATGTTTATATCTTTTCATAAACATGCAACCACACATATATATATATATATATATATATATATATATATATATATATATATATATATCCTCCAGTATCTACATTATGCCAAAACATACATTTCACGTTAATTCAATAAACATACACAACATGTTTATTTCACTATACATCATATACAGATGACAAATGCCAATCATAGAGGACAACTCGCTACTCTATGTAAATGCAACACAACATCGATCCAGTCGATCGTCAGATCCTCCTAAGGATCAATCTACTCTCACCCTTCATGGGTATTCTATCACTTGTCAGATTCTCCTAGGAATCACAACACTCATCAGACTCTCCTAGGAATCACACCATTCATCAGATTCTCCAAGGAATCACGCCACTCGTCAGATTCTCTGAGGAATCACACTGTTCATCAGATTCTCCAAGGAATCAGGTTAATCAGCAGACTCTCCAAGGAATCACATATCTCGTCAGATTCTCCGAGGAATCAATTCATTCAGCAGATTCTCCGAGGAATCACACCATCCATCAGATTCTCCGAGGAATCAGGTCATACAGCAGACTCTCCAAGGAATCACACCTCTCATCAGACTCTCCTAAGAGTCATGTCTCTCCTCAGGCTCTCCTAAGAGTCCTATCACTCATCAGATTCTCCTAGGAATCAACAACACAAGAATGTATTCTATACAATTCTTGAAATGCACACACATACACATAATATGTTCATGCATCTTCACCTCATTCAATTTCATACAATCATCATACATCGCAATGTATATTACACGACACATTAGTCATTCACCTCATTATCATGCATTTTAAATCAATTTAAACAATGCACATATTTGCCCAAACGGCCACAATTCACAATCGAGGATTTACGCACGAAGGCTACCCACAGCACATGTTATCACAATAGATCACATACTTATTCATATCATAGAGGTATTAACCTATGTGAATCAACCAAACAATCACCACATGAGCAACACAGCACAAGAAAAATGCTGTCACGTTCGCCTTTATTCGCCTGGCGAACCCCCGCAGCGAACCTTCGCTAGGCTTCGCCTGGCGAACTCGCCAGCGAGCCCAAGTCAGTAGCTACTGACTTCATTCGCCACCATTCGCCAGCACCTTCGCTGGGCGAACCTTCGCTATCCACCTTCGCCTGGCGAACTCACCAGCGAAGTCCACTGGGACTTAAACATAATTACTCGCCAGCATTCGCCGGGCTTCGCCTGGCGAAGCTTCGCCTTCGCTCGCCTGGCGAGAGCCAGCGAACCTGCGCAGAACAGCATTCTGTTCTGTCTCTCCTTCACCAATCCATCATCAACCATCTCTTAAACATCTAAATCAGCACAAATAGCATCAATACATGTTACCCGACTATTCTACGGCGTTATTACTCAGTTTCAACCGATTAAATCTTCAATCTACCGATTATTCCAACTTTTGCCCTAGAAATGGATAGTGTAGAAAAACTACCAACAAGCCCAAACTAATACATATATGATGCTATACATTATTAAGATGATAAAACTTCTCACCCTTACCTGATTAATCGCAAGCTTTGATCGATTCTTGATGATTCTAGGTTTTCCTCTTTCTCTTCTCTTTCTCCTCCTCTTCTTTCTTTCTCCTTTCTTTCTCTTCTTCTTACTATCCTTTCTTTCCCTTCTATTTCCTCTTTAATATCTTTTCCATTATTTTTCCAAAACATCTATTAATTCAATATCTCACAAATATCTCACTTAATATTAAATAGGAAATGTCCAAAATACCCTTCCAAACTATTTCCTCCGAAACCTCCCAATACCGGTTAAAAATATGATAATACGTAAATATAACATATTTCCACACAAATTCTACATCCAAATATTATTCACCCAATTTAATTAAATTGGGGCCCAATAAAAGTGAAAATCGAAATCGGGGCGTTACATTTACCCTTCATAGCTTTCAACTCTTTCTGCAACTTTAAGAATTGATCCTGGAATTCATCTATTCTCTCATAAATATCCAGATTCTCACTAGGATCAGTGTGGAAAAAAGGATCCTCTTGTGGCACAACAAGCATAATTGAAGGAGTGATGACCATCACAGGTTAAATTGGAGGAACTTGACTAACTAAAGGAGCTTCAATAGCATGATTGAATTTTTTTGGCACACATTTAGGAGGCATACCACAAGGATAACCAACATGCATCTTATTTTGATGTGGAGGTTTATTAGGCATAGCATATGCAATGAGAGATATTGCAATATCAAAGATAACAGTCACTTAAGGTTAAGACAGAGGTGGTTGATTCTAAGATTTCACCAAGGATTCCAACAGAGTAGTCATTGTGTCCATCCATGTCTTCAATGAATTCATTTCCTCACAAATTTCCCTTTGCTCTTGTTCAATTTTATCCATCTTTAGTCTTGAATTGGCACGAGTATTGTACCGATGTGTCAGCTTGTCTTCTACAAAGACGAGGGAAAACAAATGAAACTCCGAAAGACTATCAGAAAGCAAGACCAAGTGATGCAAATGATTCCTGAACTGCATATGCTAATGATTATTTCCAAGGAACTAATGAGCTATAAACATATTGCAAGCATCATAAGTAACAACATATTAACAAGAAAATTAAATAAGGATTACAACTTTAGTACATCATTTCAAATCAATCCTAAATAAAAGACATGAACTAAGGCCTAGGATCTGAGGGGACTACAGCTGAAGAAGATATGTCTCCATGCTACAACTTCCTATTGAGCTTCCTGATCTGAACTTTAAAAGCAGTCTTCACCTCAGCCATTTCTTTCAGGATCTTGTCAACAACACTTTTCCAAATGCCGGATCTAGCTTCTTGCCCTTTCTTTCTTCTCTTTCCATGTTGCTCAAGAAGTTCATCTTTCTCTTTCAATTTCCTTTTCAATTCTAACCTCTCCACATTGGAAACATGAATCTTGCTCTCCCAAGCATCTCTTTCTTACTTCATCTGAGCTATAAAAACTTGAAGTCCTTCCCTATCTTTAGCTAGAACAAGAGTGGATCCTATAACTTTAAGGAACATAGGTTCTTTAGGAGGATAAGGCATCTTGATCTTAGCAGCTCTTGCTTGCACAAAGTGAGTGTAAGGCTCCCAGGTAACATAATATTTCATTCCTACTTCATCCTTTCCTTTTTTATGAATCTTATGCCAAGCGTGAATTATCTTCCCCCTCAAACTCTTACTATCAAAACCTTCTTGAATGAAGAATGCTTGTTAGGCATGGAAAAAAAACCCGGACCCAGCGGGGCCCGCCCCGAAATTAGCGGGGAAAACTCGGTTTGAGTGGGTACGGGTGCGTGTGCGGGGAAAACCCGACTTTTAATTACGGGTGCGGGGAGACACTAAGACCCGCCCGCACCCGGCCCCGCCCCGCCCCCGAATAATGCATTTTAGTTTAATTCTCTTATTTTACTTATTTTAATATTCATTTATTAATTATATTTTTAATTAAATTATTAATACCTTTATTGCAATTAAAATAATTAAATTAATATTCATTTACTAATTAAAATTTTAATTAAATAAATAATTAATTTATTAAAACAATCAATTTTTTAATTAAATTATTAATTTCTATTGCAATTAAAAAGAAATTAATTTTTTTGGGTGGGGGCGGGGCGGGTGCGGGTGCACCCGTTCTCTACTGGGGGCGGGTCTGGGCGGTAAATTTTTACCCCCGATTGGGTTTGGGGGCGGGGGCGGGTGTGTTACATGGAGGCGGGTGCAGGTGCGGGTATAGTAAAACCCGCCCCGACCCGCCCTGTTGCCATCCCTAATGCTTCTAAAAGAATGTTGCTTGGTTTATCCTTCATAGAAGACCCAACCTAACATCGATCCAAAATCGGAGTGTAGTTAATAACTCCTTTCGTACCAAGAAGAGGTACATTAAGGAATTCACCACTGTCGCAACTATGAAAAGGGCCAGCGAAAAACAAACAGAAGAGTCGCCACCGAACTTTATTTATCCCAAAGAGATGGAAAGGAAACGATCGAAGAAAACCTAAAAGAACGGGAAAAGACAAGGTCATCGTAACCAAATCTTGGGTTCGAGAGTCGGTTACACAAGAGGAAGGTATGAGCACCCCTCACGTCCGTTATACCCAACTGGATCCATGCTTGTTGTCTATAAAAAGGGGAAAGTTATCTAAAAGCTACTGCTAAACCAAGGAAAAGAAAAGAAAAGACTCGATAGGACATCGCCGCCCTATGCCTACGTATTCCCAAGTGCAATGGGAAAGTCAGAGTCAACATAGTTTGGGAAAATACGGGTGATGGGGGGAAGGTTGCTCGCCAAGACATCATCGTCTTGTGCCTACGTATCCTCATCTTGTATGAGAAATCAGAGAAAGCGTAGTTCAGGTAAACTAGATCACTAGTTGGTTAAGTGTTTTTTATGAGCGACATTAAGTTCCCATTCCAGCAGTTAGGGTCGATGCCTAATCACGGTAGAACAGAGAAGTAACATACTCTTTTCTTAAAATGATTTGAAGAACAGTCCTGAAGGATAAAAAGGTTTGAATTTGGTTTGTGGATTGAGTTAGTTTGAGACTCACGCTGCACTAAATACTATGACATAAGAGTGAATGTGTCGCATATCGCCTAAAGGGCATACACTAAACACTCTAGACAAGTGATGAGAAATCCCTCACTCATCATTTCCCATGTACTTAAGGCTCATAGCATACAACGTTTGTCATTCTTTATTAAGTGTCTTAAAGAAGTTTGAGATGAGAAGAGAAGACACAAGAGAACACTAAAGGGAAACTGAAAAGCCTAATGTTATCATACACAATGGTCCTAAGGTTAGAATAAAAAGGATGGACCTAGAGTTGAGATGAGGGGGACTATCCTAATTGTTGTCATACAAAGGATTGAAAGCCTAACACACAACAGTCTCTCTGCTCTTCCCCGTTGTAGCGGTAAAAATCGTGAGTGTAAGTTATTAATTAACTTAACTCAAAAAAACAAGAGTCGCCACCGCACTTTTATTTTATCCAAATAAAGGAAAGGAAAAAGAGCGAACAAAACCAAAGAGTTCTAAAATAAGAACACGAGACAGAGATCGGGGTAAGGGGGTTGGTTACGCAATGGGAAGGTGTTAGCACCCAAAACGTCTATAGTACTCTATAGGAGCCCTTTGAAATATTTATGCTTTTTGGTTTGAAAATGGTTTGTTTGAAAAGAGATTGGGGAGATGAGAAGAGAATTATTTTTTAGATTTTTGTGTTTGGAGAGACTTATCGTCTCATGCCTACGTACCCATAAAGTGCAATATGGAATCAAAACCCCGTAGTTCGTGGTACAAATGACAAAACTTTGTTGGTTTTGATTGATTTTAGATGTAAAGACAAGTCGTCATTTCAAGGAGAAAACTGCGACTATCCACCCACGAGTATTAAGACAACATTTGCATCACATAAAGATGGAGGATTTGCTTGGATTATCAACAAGACTATCACTCAACATCAACGTGGAAAATGTCAAAGTCTTAATAATATGGGGAATAGGAGATTTACATCTCAACTATTGAAATGAATCATGTCTAAACTTTATGAAAAGTTTTAAAGTGAAAAAGTGCATAAAGGCACAAAAAGAGTTGATGAGTTTTTTGTATTTTTTATGTCCTTTGAAATTGGTCAAAGCATGATTAACATTGATTGACTTTTATTAAGAAAGAAACAAAGTTTAAAAATAACTTGACGAAAGTCAAGGTTTTATTGCGAAAGCGGTTTTGAAGTTTGAAACCAAGAAGGTTTTGAAAGAGGGAGAAATTTTTGAAAATTTAAGAAGGGGAGGAGATGAAGTGACTATCCTAAAAAACAAAATAAGAGCTAGAGATAAGAAAGATCTAACCGACTTGTAGCACACTCCAAAGCAAGCAAAAAGAATTCCATCCGATTTAAAGCATAAGCCAATGATCGAGCCAAATAAAGGCTAAGATTCAAAATACTCCAAGCATAGGGAAGAAAGTCCTAATCCTAAGTCCAAAATGTCCATGAAGTCCAAGGTCTAAGAATGGTCCAAGAGTATAACCACAAAGTTAATAGCACCAAATTTTTTAGATGTTTTATCCTTTATTAGTGTTTTGAACAAAGTATGGTCCAAGTAGACAAAAGAGAAATGACATAAACATAAACAAAGATATGATATGAAATGATAAAATGGAAGCATAAAAGTAAGAAATAAGGAGTAAGAAGAGAATATAAACAAAATTAAACAAGGATATTGTTAGTGAATTAGTGGTTAGTGGTTAGAACATATGATCAATGATGATTAATTCTTGCACTTAGACCAAGATTAATGAAAATTCATTAGAGGATTGATAGAATCAAAGCCTCCTAACAATGATTTTCATAGGTATTGGAGTTAAGACAAGCAACTAAACATACTTGGACTTTTAAACGTAAGTTTGAGCCACGAATGATCATTTTCCGATTAAGGGACACTTTAGCGCTATGTTAAGCAATCGTAATCAGGTTTATGTAGAAACCACGATTATCTGAGGCCGGTCAATAAAATGTTAGTGTTAATACATGTTAGAGAAGTGATATATAAATCACTCTTCTAAAACATGCCACACAAAAAGAAAAGAGGTAGTGATCTCACCAAATCAAGATTTTTAATTAATTAATCAAAGGTAATCTATCACTATTCCAAAGTAAGGGGAATTATCTCAATGATTATTCGTCCATAGTTTTGAAATAATGAAGATTAATCAACCTTGATAATCAACAATCTATGATCCATAGATTTCATCGATCAAAAGAAAAATAAGAAGAAGAAGAACTAAAATGAAAAGAAACCACAATTTGGATCTTAAATCGATTAAATCATCATCAATATCAATCACCTCTTTTGGTGGATAAAATCGACACCCAAAGTCCATTGATATTGATGAGATCTTATCAAAATTTAAAATCCAAAACAACCAACAATTAGCTCAAAACAAAAGTTTTTAAATAAATTTTTTAAGAGCTCTTTTAAAAAAACTATTTAAAATATTAACTAGTAAAAAAAAAGAAATAACAAAATAAAAGGAAGAAAGAAAAATATATTTGAAATAATAAAGAAAAACGAAAAGGAAAAAGAGAAATGGAAACCAAAACATCAGAAACAACTTCTTCTTCAAAACTTCACGCGACACCGTTCACCATGGCTATGAATTCAAGCTCAAATCAAAGCGACGGGATGCGAAACTTCAAAATCACAAGTAAGAAAACAATCCCAACTTCTTCTTGCTTCTCTTCTTCTTCTGAACGAATCTCTGGTTGAATTGTTGTTGTTGAAGACAATTATGGAATCAAGTTATGAATCCTATTGAAGCTGATTTTTGAAGAAAACTTAATGAGGAAAATGGAAGTTTGTGATAAATTTGGCAGAGCTTCAATGGCTCTCTGAGCTTGTCTTTCTCATTCTGACTTTTAATTTTCATCTGCAAACAAACCGTCTCGGCGCACTTATTTCCAAAAGGAGGAACATCAATGATAGGCACAATCTCAAACGGCAACACCCACTCATCTTTCACACCATACTTTGCCCTAAAAGCTGGTTTTGACTTTAAATCACGCAATGCCATGTAGTCATCAGGAGCATCACTGTATAGTGTGTGCTGTCCAGAGCTGAACATAACAACCCAGGTCAATTTGACATGAACTGAATGTCCTCACAGAAGATCATCATTGCAGTTTTTCCCTCTGAAAGATCTAGCTGGAAACGTACTTCTAGTGAGGTCAGCTTGAAGTAAATGTCATGTCTTTCCAAGAGATCATCTTCCGGTGATCCCTTCCTCTAAAAGATCTGCCCAGGAACCCACCACTAACAGGCTTGCATAAGCCAACATCAACCAAGGTAGTGCAGTTTTTTCTTTCAGATGATGAGCCCTCATCTAAATAATAATCAAACAACATGGCAAGACAACTCACTTGATGAGCCAATACATGATTGTGTTCAATGACAGGTAGTGCCTTTAGCATATGTAAGTTGACCTCCGCTTCCATTGCGCGAAGTTCATTGTACCACTCCAATCCATCATTCTTAAAATGATTCTCCCCAACAGGTATACGGCAAAGACTCAATGCAAAAAGTGGAGGCCTTAGAGGATATTCCATACTGATCTTAATCTTGGCTTCTAAATTCACATTTCTATCATCTGCGTTAGTTTTTCTACTAAGAACAAGGAGAAATTCCTTCACACTAGAATCTATCCATGCAAAAGAATTTCTGGCACAGTAATCAGATACAGTATCTTCGTGTTCACTTCCAATTTGCACTTGAAGCAATCTCTTGATAGTTTGACCAAGATGAGGTCAAACTTCCATCTGATTTAGACTTGAATTAACATCCTTGCCATCAATCTCCTTGCAAAACCCTAAACACACAGAGAAGAAGAAGAAACAAGCAAAATTGCAAAAATATTTTTGGTATTTTGGTTAGAGGTTAGTAAACAGAAATAAACATAAAGCAAGTAGAAAACACAAATGCGCTGAGAGAACCAAAAAATATGATCTTGTTTGTGTATGCCAAAATGAAAATGCAATGTGGGATCTTAGGGGTAAAAAATTTGGGTATTACAGCTGCCCCTATTTAAGATTCTTCTATAGGGAGATATGAAGATTGACATCTTTGTCTCGACCAGATGGAAGAGACTTAAATATAACAATAAACCCAATTTTTGGCCCTAAGAGACCACAAAATGATATGGTTATGCTAATGGTATGCAAACACAAGACCTCCGCGGGGAGAAAATGCCACAGGAGACAAACAAAAAACTCAGGAGAAAAAGAAGAAAAGAGACTCCACAGGGGAAAACAAAAAAACAAGACCCTAATTCGATAAAAGAAAGGAAACGACTCAACGGGGGAAGAGATACCAACTGCCAGTTACTGGGCAAAGATATTCGAACCGAAGAGAATAGGTAAAATACTTTCTACTGGTTACTGAGTAGAAAATAAGTGCAAAAAAAACACAAGAGAATTGTTATCTACCAGTTACTGGGTAGAAAACAAAGAAATGTATTACTTATTACCAGTTACTGGGTAAAAAGTAATCCACTCGTTGAAATATAATCAACTACCTGTTACTGGGTAGGAAAAGAAGTAACGCTAAGTACTGGTTACTGAGTAGTTTAGCGGGAATAATAAACTTGAATAAAAGGGGTTACCAGCTATCGGTTACTGGATAGGGTAAACAACATGTCAACTACCTGTCACTGGGTAGGAGAAGAAAATAAAGGTCAACTACCTGACACTGGGTAGGACAAACATACTCGACTACCTGTCACTGGGTAGGAGAAAGAGATATATCATCAGCTACTTGTTACTGAGCAGCTCCAAACACACAACAAACTTCTCAAATAAAGAGACAACCATTTGTTGGAAAAGATATTAACAACTCTGTCGGGGATCTTTAAAAGAGATACGAGCAGGTTGAACCATGCAATAGAATTCTCATTGGGAGTTATTCCACAGAAATTCCAATTGACAGAAAAGCTAGTCAGATAAGGATCCATCACTTCACAATAAATTTCTCTGTTGAGGATGAGCCAGAGAAATGTTATTTATTGCGAAGGTAAATTTCTGGAGATTACACAAGTTGCTCAAATAAAGAGGCTACCACACGAAGTTGCATAAGTGATTACCAAGAGAGTGTTATCAAAACACTACTGGGAAAATCAAATCTTCACCTTCTGTTGGGGATCAATAACAGATTCCTGCTGAGGAAAATAAATCCTCAAAATACCTTCTCGTCATCCCGGTTCCACAGCCCAGGGAAAACTAAAGTAACGGCTGCAAGAGACCAAAGTTCAATCCAGGAACAAACTGGAAAGAAACGGTCAAACAAGATTCGACCCAATGAGGAAATAACTCAACTGGGGAACAATTCCATCCAGATAAAAACTGGGGAGGAAAGCTAAACAAAACATCTTCCACGAGGCATAAACTCAGTGGGGAATTAAAAATGATAGGTATTTTCTGCTTAGAGGTCGACACTCTAATGAAGAGAGGACATACGCATTCCGCGAGATAACAACATCGGGAAAAGGGAAATACCAACAAAAAATGCAGGATGCACAATGCAACAAAGACATGCTATGCTCAACCAAAATGAATGCGCATGCAATGAGTATGAATAGGCTGATAAATCAGACAAAAAGGGCAAACAGAGGGTGAACAAAACACCACAACACCACTGAAATACTCGGCTAATCTCTGCGAGTTAGAGATATCATTGGAGATCGTGCTGGGGATCAGCAACAGAAAATCTTCAACCATCAATAATTCAACAAAAGGGAACAACAATATGAACTCCGCTTTGAGAAAAAAACTGTTGGAGAAAACATAGCAACACAAATCTTCCAACCCTGTCAGGGGAATAAGAAGTTAACATCATAGCAAAAAGTCAAACTGTGGGGGATTTTAAATCAACACCCAATCACAAGGTGAGAGAAAACCCGACAGGTGACTGCTATGTCAACACTTCTCAACCTTGTTCTTTACTTGGGGAATAATCCAAAACAAATGTGCATAACCTCTGCTAGGAATCATCAAAGACAAATCTCCGCCTGGGAAAAAACATCAAGGAGAAGTGGTCTTCCAATTTCTCAACTGTCCGATCATTTGAATCAAGACTTTACTGTGGAAAACCGTTCAACACTCATCTGGTTTATCCAAAGAAACAAAACTCTGCTAAGGGAATATCAGCAAACTCTACTGAAGGGACCTCAATATAGCTCAAATGGGGAAACATCAACACAACTCTACTGGGGAGCTGCCAATAAATTCTACCAGAGAGGCAAGAAAGAACCCTGCTGAAGAGAACATTTATGCTTTTCGCTTCAAGATTCTACCATTCTTGGGATTACTGTTGACATCCTTTCTTTTATTTTCACAAATCAAAGAAAAATGTTTTTATAATTTTCAAAATTTAAATCAATTATTCACATTTGTTTCAAAAATCATTATCAAAAATAAAATGAAATTCTATAAACAGAAACAAAATAAGAATTGCAAACAAAGGGACAAAAGCCCAAATTCTATTGATAGAATGGTAGTCCGCAAATGGCGTAACTCCATGGATCATTACAAAGTTTGAAAAATGGTAAGTACAATGGAAAGTTCTACATTGAAATACAATGACCATTATTCTCCCTAACAACTTTGAATTCCAACTGTGCTTGAGACTTCAGCGGAGAATATCTGAAGTAAAACCTTTGATAGGAAATGTTGCTTCAAACGATCAAGACTGGCCAGATGCAGTTACTTGCCATGATCCCTAACTTTTGCCTAGATTTCCCTTTCGGGTTTTCAATCTACCGGGATGATTATTTCTGTTTTTGTCTCTAATTTTTGCCTGGACCGCCCTTTCGGGTTTTCAATCCACCGAGACGCTCATTTTTGCCTAAGCCTCCCTTTCAGGTTTTCAACTTAGCGAGCTATTCTTTTATTTTTTTAGGCGAAGTATTTCTTGACTGCATCGGCATTCACAGGACGAGTGAACTCTTCTCCATCCATAGTTGTAAGAATTAATGCACCGCCAGAGAAGGCTCTCTTAACAACATATGCGCCTTCATAATTAGGAGTCCACTTGCCCCTAGAATCAGTAGTAAAAGTCGAGATCTTTTTGAGCACGAGGTCACCTTCTCTGAACACACGGGGTCGAACCTTCTTATCAAATGCTTTCTTCATTCTTTGTTGATATAATTGGCCATGACACAAGGCCGTCATTCTTTTCTCTTCAATCAGATTCAACTGGTCGTATCTACTTTGACACCATTCAGCCTCAGACAATTCAGTTTCCATCAAAACTCTCATAGAAGGGATTTCAACCTCTATCGGGAGCACTGCTTCCATGCCATAAACAAGAGAAAAAGGGGTTGCCCCTGTTGAAGTGCGAACGGATGTACGATACCCATGCAGAGCGAAAGGAAGCATATCATGCCAATCCTTGTATGTAACAACCATCTTTTGAATAGTCTTCTTAATGTTCTTATTAGCAGCTTCAACAGCCCCATTCATCTTGGGTCTATAAGGAGAAGAATTATGATGCTCAATCTTAAACTCATCACATAATTCCTTCATCATCTTGTTATTTAAATTCGACCCATTATCAATGATGATCTTGCTCGGAACACCATACCGACAGATGATTTGATTCTTGATAAACCGGACCACTACTTGCTTAGTCACATTTGCATATGATGCCGCTTCAACCCATTTGGTAAAATAGTCAATAGCCACCAATATGAAACGGTGTCTGTTTGACGCTTTAGGCTCAATCATTCTAATCATATCAATGCCCCACATTGAAAAAGGCCATGGAGAAGAGATAACATTGAGAGGAGTTGGAGGCACATGAATCTTGTCAGCATAAATCTGGCATTTATGGCACTTTTTCACATATTTACAACAGTCAGATTCCATTGTCAGCCAATAGTAACCTGCCCTTAACATCTTCTTAGCCATAGCATGTCCATTGGCATGGGTGCCAAAGGATCCTCCATGGATTTCTTTCATCAACATATCTGCTTCGTGCCTATCCACGCATCTGAGCAAGATCATGTCATAATTTCTCTTATACATCACATCATCATTCAAGAAGAAACTACCAGCCAATCTTCTCAAAGTTTTCTTATCCTTCTTGGATGCCCCAAGTGGGTACTCTTGATTCTGAAGAAAGCATTTAATATCATAATACCATGGTTTATCATCAACAACCTCTTCAACTACAAACACATGAGCTGGTCTATCAAGACGCATCACACTAATCTTTGGCACATCATTCCAATGATTTACCACAATCATGGAGGATAAATTCGCTAAAGCATCTGCCATTTGATTCTCTGCTCTTGGTATATGGTGAAACTCAACTTTATTGAAGAAAATTGACAATCTTCTTGCATAATCACGATAAGGAATCAAATCAGGTTGACGTGTCTCCCACTTCCCTTTAATCTGATTAATCACTAAAGCTGAATCTCCATACACATCAAGAATCTTGATTCTTAAATCGATAGCTTCTTCCAAGCCCATAATACACGCTTCATACTCAGCCGCATTATTTGTGCAATTGAAAACCAACCTTGCAGTGAAAGGAATATGAGAACCATGAGGAGTAACAATAATTGCACCAATACCTCTGCCATATTCATTAACCGCCCCATCAAAAATCAAACCACAACGGGATCCTGGCTCAGGTCCTTCTTCATGTAATGGTTCCTCACAATCTTTAACCTTTAGATACATCACATCCTCATCAGGAAATTCAAACTGAATAGGTTGATAATCATCAATTGGCTGGTGTGCCAAATGATCAGCCAAAACACTTCCTTTTATCGCCTTTTGAGTTCGGTACTCGATATCATATTCTGATAACAACATTTGCCAACGAGCAATCCTCCCAGTTAAAGCAGGCTTTTCAAAGATATACTTGATTGGATCCATTTTAGATATCAACCAAGTTGCACAATTCAACATATACTGACGGAGGCGCTTGGCAGCCCAAGCTAGAGCACAACATGTCTTTTCAAGCATCGTGTACCGAGACTCACAATCAGTAAATTTCTTGCTTAAATAATAAATGGCAAATTCTTTTCTCCCGAATTCATCTTGTTGACCCAGAACACAACCCATAGACTCTTCTAGCACGGTCAAATACATGATCAAAGGTCTTCCTTCTACGGGAGGAGACAAAATAGGAGGTTTAAGCAGATACTCTTTAATTCTTTCGAAAGCTTTCTGACAATCTTCTGTCCAGACACAACCCTGATCTTTGCGGAGAAGTTTGAAAATCGGTGCACATGTGGCAGTCATATTAGATATAAATCGAGAGATATAGTTCAAACGTCCCAAGAATCCTCTTACTTGTTTTTCTGTTCTGGGTGCAGGCAACTCCTGGATAGCTTTAACTTTACCAGGATCAACTTCAATGCCTTTTTGACTGACAATAAAGCCTAACAATTTTCCAGAACGAACACCAAAAGTGCATTTATTAGGATTCAGACGGAGCTTAAACTTTCTCAAACGTTGAAACAACTTCAATAAATTTTTAATATGATCTGCTTCAGTCTTCGACTTACAAATCATATCATCCACATAGACCTCAATTTCTTTATGCATCATATCATGGAACAGAGTGGTCATAGCTCTCTGGTACGTTGCACCAGCATTTTTTAAACCGAAGGGCATCACTCTGTAACAGAATGTTCCCCAGGGTGTAATGAATGTTGTTTTTTCCATATCCTCAGGTGCCATCTTTATTTGATTATAACCGGAAAATCCATCCATAAATGAAAAGATATTGAACTTAGCAGTATTATCTACCAACAAATCAATGTGTGGTAGAGGAAAATCATCTTTTGGACTTGCTTTATTCAAATCTCTATAGTCAACACACATTCGGACTTTTCCGTCTTTCTTTGGAACAGGCACGATATTGGCCACACATTGAGGATATTCTACGGTCACAAGAAAACCAGCATCAATCTACTTTTGAACCTCTTCTTTAATCTTCACTGCCATGTCAGGATGAGTTCTTCTCAATTTCTGCTTCACGGGTGAACATTCAGGCTTTAATGGCAAATGGTGCTCCACAATACCAGTATCAAGACCAGGCATGTCTTGATAGGACCAAGCAAACACGTCATCATATTCTCTAAGAAGCTCTACCATCATCTTCTTAACATCTGACTGAAGCAGTGCCCCAATCTTGACTTCTTTTTTATCATCATCGGAACCCAGATTAACCAATTCCACCGGCTCTTCATGAGGCTGAATGGCCTTCTCCTCGTGCTCAAGCAATCGAGAAATCTCATCAGGAATTTCTTCAATATCCTCCTCTTCCGCTTCAAACACAGGGAACTCAAAGTTGGGAGAGGGCATATGGTCATTGTTTCCAATGGGTTTAACAATCAATCTGCACAATGATTTTATGTTTGATTTTAGAATATGAACAAAAAAATGAAAATATTATGCAGATAAGAGTGATTATAACATTATTATACTTTTTTCGGTTTTTTATGTTACCATTTTTCAGAAATAAAGCAAAAAAGGAAAACAACATATGGATAAACAGAAGAACATTTTATTGATGATGATAAAAGTTGAAACAAAGCCCTCACAAATTCACTTTCACCTTGGGCAGAGTGAAAGGATTTTTGAAAGAAACAAAAACAAATTACTTTGAAACATGAACAACAGTAGGAACATCAACAGCGATCCAATTCTGGCATATCAATCCACGTGTCACAAAGTTGGGCATTTCTTCCTCTTGGTCATCTTCAAGAATTGCAGCTGTAGAATGATCTTTGCAATGGATGAACCCAGCACTTCGAAAGACTTCATGAATACTCTTCAGCTCATTTTGGGTTGAACCAGATGTAAAACCCAAACCAGCTCTATCTTTTTTCTCAGCAACTTTAATGATTCGGCCCCATCCATGAGCTTGGCCATTATCCACTACATGTTGTGCATCTTTTAGAGAAGACATGGACACCCCATCCTTCTTAACAGCTTTATCAACCACAGAAAGAGCCTGAAACGGAGTTCTAACATCCTCTTCCGCATCGATATAAGAAAAAGACGACAAACTGCTTACCAACATAGCTTGTTCTCCACCAACAACGACAAGTTTACCATTCTGCACGAATTTTAACTTTTGATGCAGTGTCGAAGTAACAGCTCCAGCTTCATGGATCCATGGGCGTCCTAGAAGACAACTGTAAGCAGGACGAATATCCATGACTTGAAAAGTGATCTGGAAAAAACACGGACCAATCTTGATAGGGAGATCAACCTCTCCAATCACGGTTTTCCTCGATCCATCAAAGGCTTTCACAATGACCCCACTGAACCTCATAGGAGTACCTTGATAAGATAATCTGGACAAAGTAGATTTTGGCATCACATTCAACGATGACCCAGTATCAACCAGCACATTGGATAGAGCGTCTTCCTGGCAATTCATGGAAATATGGAGAGCCAAATTATGATTTCTTCCATGTTCGGTCAACTCTTCATCACAAAAACTCAGATTATTACACGCAGTGATATTGGCAACAATGCTATCAAACTGGTTAACAGTCACATCATGATCTACATAAGCTTGTTCCAATACTTTCTGCAACGATTCACGATGAGCCTCAGAGCTCATTAACAGGGATAAAACAGATATTTTTGACGGTGTATGTAACAATTGATCCACCACATTATATTCACTCTTCTTGATCAATTTCAATACCTCATCATTATCTGACTTCTGATTTACATTACTTGATTGACCAGACTCCACATAAGTCTTCAACTGAATTTGCTCACTCCCAGTATCTTCACTTGTCTTTGAAGGCACATTATCAAATACTCGACCACTTCTGGTTACACGTCCGACATCAGCGATAGTCACAACTGAGGGAAGAGAAGGAATGGGAACCTCTTTTCCATCCTCCAACATAGTAGCATTGTATTTGTAGGGAACAGCTTTATCGGATTCATACGGCGTCGGGCCAGGCAAACGGATAACCAAGGGCGTCACAGCAGATTTCTGACTATTGTAGGAAATTACAACTCGCTCAGGAATATTGAAACGTGGGACTATGACATTCACCTCGTTCTCCACTTCATTTCTGTTTGCAGTAACCTGAATCAAATTCTCGTCCATCATCTTTTGTAAGTCCCTTTTTACAATCACACACCCTCGAGGGTTCACAGAACAAATACAACAGGCGGCATAATCATGCTCAATATCATGGAACTCACTCAAAGTAGCATGCATTTCAACAAGCGATCTCCGAATCCAGCGAATATCGAAAATACGGTATGTACCAGGACAACCATATACCATATTAACAGTTGCATTACCATGTTTAGGAAACGGATTTGATTGCACATTAGGGTTGGTATCTTCAAAAGACAGAATACCGCTTTTTACGAGCTTTGCAACTTCATGCTTCAGAGGATAGCAATTTTCGATATCGTGTCCAGGGGCACCTTGATGAAATGCGCAATGAGCATCTGGCTTATACCACCATGGAATTTCAGTTGGAACAGCCGGCGGATCACGAGGTTGAACCAAATTCTTCTTTATTAAAGCCGGAAATAGCTCAGTATACGTCATTGGAATGGGATCAAATTGTGTTTTCCTCTGTGTACGACCTTGTTGAGTTGTCTTCTCTTGGAAACGTGGTTGATAACTTGCAGTAGCTTGAGCGGTAGGGGTGTTACTGATAACAGGCGTAACAGATGCTACTTGTTGCTGACGACGACTACCATTGTTGTTCACAACTCTGCGTCTTCTAGACCTTTCCTGAGATATAGCATTAGTTTCTCCATCTTTTTTCTTAGGGAACCCAACACCAGGCTTTTTTGTACTTCCAAAATTTCCTTCTTTTATCAGACGTCCCTCACAGACAGCTTCCTCTAATCTCATCCCCATATTAACCATTTCCGTGAAATCACTAGGAGCGCTCGCAACCATCCTTTCATAGTAAAATGAACCCAGAGTCTTCAGAAAAATCTTGGTCATTTCTTTCTCTTCAAGCGGAGGGCTTATCTGAGCCGCAATCTCACGCCATCTTTGCGCATATTCTTTAAAAGTTTCTTTCTCTTTTTGAGACATTGCGCGAAGCTGATCACGGTCTGGCGCCATATCGAGATTATACTTATACTGATGAACAAAAGCTTCACAAAGATCGTTGAATGTATTGATTTGTGTACTATCGAGTCCCATATACCACTTCATCGCAGCACCAGTAAGACTATCTTGAAAATAGTGGATCAACAACTGATGGTTGTTAGTATAGGTAGACATCTTTCTAGCATACATAATCAAATGACTTTGCGGACAAGTGTTCCCTCTGTATTTTTCAAAATCCGGAACTTTGAACTTGGCGGGAATCTTCACATTTGGAACAAGGCAAAGCTCATGAGCATTCTTTCCAAATAACTCCTTTCCCCTTAAAGCCCTGATTTCTCTTTGCATTTCAGCAAACTGATCTTGAAAGTCATCTATTCGATCCATAACATCCAAACTCTCGCTCAGAGCAGTGTGGAAGATTTGTTCTTCAGTATAAGGCATAGCGTGAGTTACAGGCGGTGGCACAGGTATGACAGTAGGAACAACCGGAACTTCAGCATTAAGAACAACATTAACCACAGGAGGTGGTACAGCCATGACAGCAGGGAGTCTAGAACCTCCGGGAACAGGAGGTCGATATCCCTCTGGCACATAATTGTTAGGCATGCCCCAAGGGAAACCAACAGGCATTTGATATTGAGAAGTATTAATCGGGGCCACAGAAATGGGCGTTGATCCGATTTCAGAAATCACAGTTCTTTGGACAGGAGAAGGAGGAGGTAGTGGTGGCTGATTCTGAGCAGCCACCAGAGCTTCCATCGCGGCAGTCAGTCTCTCCAAACCATCTTTCAGAGTTGATACCTCTTCACGGAGCTCGCGGTTCTCTTGTTGCAACTGATCCATCTTTTTCTTAGAGTTAGCCCGAGTGTTGAGTGATGCGACAACTTGACTGAAGGAAGGCCAAAAGAAACAAATAAGACAACTGGAAAAGGCAACACACAATGCACGATGATGCGAATGCAAATGCAAAATGCAGGTGTTTCAACCAGTTTTCAAGGATCTTTAAGATATAAAGCAATTAGAAACATCATAAAGAAAAACAACACTTCTCGAAATACTGATAAACATCTCATTTCATTGAATATTGGAAAGAGTTACACTTGGAAGTACAAAATACAAGAATATCAAAATAAGAAAAAGCTAGGTCCTAAGGAACATCTGATGACGATCCAAGTTGATACTTCCTTCGGAGTCTCTTAATCTCTTTCTCATAGTTGTGCTTCATGGTGATCTTCTCTAGCACAAGCTGATCCACAATACCCTTCCAAGCACCAGAAGTAGGAGGATGTGATGATGGAGTAGTAGAGGAAAATAAATCCTCTGCATTCCTCTTCACAGCGCGCCGCTCAAGTAACTCTATCAAGTCATCTTTCTCCTTCATCTGTTTTTGCAATTCCATCTTCTCTTTGTCAGAAGCTTGAAACTTACTTTCCCACATCTCTTTCTCTTCCTTCATCTTAGCCAAAGCGTCTTGAAGTGTCTTCACATCATCAGAAGAAACAGGGAGTGGCGTAGGGAGTGGCGTAGAGATCACAGTAGTCAGAGATTTCTCAATAGGGTAAGGCATCTTAAGCTCCATAGCCCTCTTCTTCACCCAAAGCGTGTAAGGTTCTAAAGCAATGCAAACTTGTCTTCCCAGCTCCCCTCTACCCAACCTGTGAATCTTAGTCCAGGCATGAGCCATTTTTCTTCTCAAACCAAGAGAATCATCCCCTCCTTGAAAGAATAAACCCTCTAATAAAATATTCTTAGGCCTATCCTTCAGCATATAACCCAGCTGACGGCGAGCTAGACTCGGGTTGTAGTTAATTCCGCCTTGTATTCCAAGAAGAGGAACATTGGCGAATTCTCCACAACTATCAATAATCTGGACATTATCGTAAATCGAAGAAGACCAACTGATATCAGTATGCGTAAGAGACATAATCCTTTGAGACCACCTTAAGCAATCCTTGTTTTTCCTAAAAGCAGATGTCTGAGGTAAGTGTGAAACGAACCAATTATACAGCAGAGGTAGACAGCAAACAATGGTACCGTTTCCCTTAGAAGTCCTACTATGGATGGAAAAATAAGTATCACCAAGCAAAGTTGGAACAGGGTTCCCAATCAAGAAAATTCTAATCGCATTAACATCCACAAAGTTATCAATATTAGGAAACAAGACTAGTCCATAGATGAGTAAAGCAAATATAGCCTCAAACGCCAATGTGCGACCAATGTCAGCAAATAAAGTAGCCTTCTCAATCAAGAACTTAGCAGTCAAACCCTTGAGGCCTCCCTTAGTCTTTAGATTTGCATCAATATCCGACTTCGTCAAATGGGTAGCTACAGCAATATCTTGAGGCTTAAGAGCTTCCTCCAAACCAGTATACGGAACTTTATCAGAAACCGATACACCCAACAAATAAGCATATTCTTCCAAGGTCGGCATGAGCTGATAATCGGGAAATGTGAAGCATTGGTAAATAGGATCATAGAACTGCATAAGGGTATTCAGAATTCCATCTTCAATATTGGTAGAAAGAACAAATAAAAGTCTCCCATAACGAGATAAGAAGCTTGAACGATCATCTACCAAGGACACTAGCTTTCTCAACTCTGTAAGATCAGGAGCCCGAAAACTGTACTTCTGAGTGTTTCTCCTTCCAATGTCCATAATCAACAATATCTGCGATGTTTGCAAAAGAAAATCTCTGAGATCCTTAAAAACCAGCTGAAACACAATGCTCATGAATGCATGAGTGCAAGATGCAACACCCACAAACAAGACATACAAAGCACACAGGTTCAAAGGTTCGGCACGAGCATGGAGCCAAAGGTAAGAATCAACCAACCCACAATGGTATGTACTATGGTTATATCATCACCTGTAGAACAAGGTTCTAAAAAGTTCCCAGAATCATAATTCCATCTTTTGGATATTATCGGCTTAAACGACTACTCGTCGGCCAAAAATATTCTCAAGAGAAACTCATCTGAGTGTGGTATCGCGTAACGACCAATTCAAGTCTACACCTGAACAGCCACCGCACCACGTCCTAATAAGGCCAAGATGGGTTAAAGGGTTCTAAGGTCCTCAGCTTCTCAGGCTCCCAGTCAGAAAAAGTAATATCAATTACGACTACTCGTAAGACATCAGTAATTTCCAAAGGGGCCTCCACCGAGCGGGGGATCTCAAGTCAGCTTAGTAAGGACTACTCCATGTAAGCCAACAAGACTATACCACCCTCCTATCATAAGTGCACTCAAGTCCGGGTTAGGACTTATCTCACCACACAAATTACCAGGCACCAAAACAAAACATTCAATAACAAACAAGTCAAACAGAAAGCGATAAATAAATCAAAGTAGGCGAAACCCACTAGGAATCGTTGGAGTCCCCAGCAGAGTCGCCACTTTTCTGTAGCGGTAAAAATCGTGAGTGTAAGTTATTAATTAACTTAACTCAAAAAAACAAGAGTCGCCACCGCACTTTTATTTTATCCAAATAAAGGAAAGGAAAAAGAGCGAACAAAACCAAAGAGTTCTAAAATAAGAACACGAGACAGAGATCGGGGTAAGGGGGTTGGTTACGCAATGGGAAGGTGTTAGCACCCAAAACGTCTATAGTACTCTATAGGAGCCCTTTGAAATATTTACGCGTTTTGGTTTGAAAATGGTTTGTTTGAAAAGAGATTGGGGAGATGAGAAGAGAATTATTTTTTAGATTTTTGTGTTTGGAGAGACTTATCGTCTCATGCCTACGTACCCATAAAGTGCAATATGGAATCAAAACCCCGTAGTTCGTGGTACAAATGACAAAAATTTGTTGGTTTTGATTGATTTTAGATGTAAAGACAAGTCGTCATTTCAAGGAGAAAACTGCGACTATCCACGCACGAGTATTAAGACAACATTTGCGTCACATAAAGATGGAGGATTTGCTTGGATTATCAACAAGACTATCACTCAACATCAACGTGGAAAATGTCAAAGTCTTAATAATATGGGGAATAGGAGATTTACATCTCAACTATTGAAATGAATCATGTCTAAACTTTATGAAAAGTTTTAAAGTGAAAAAGTGCATAAAGGCACAAAAAGAGTTGATGAGTTTTTTGTATTTTTTATGTCCTTTGAAATTGGTCAAAGCATGATTAACATTGATTGACTTTTATTAAGAAAGAAACAAAGTTTAAAAATCACTTGACGAAAGTCAAGGTTTTATTGCGAAAGCGGTTTTGAAGTTTGAAACAAAGAAGGTTTTGAAAGAGGGAGAAATTTTTGAAAATTTAAGAAGGGGAGGAGATGAAGTGACTATCCTAAAAAACAAAATAAGAGCTAGAGATAAGAAAGATCTAACCGACTTGTAGCACACTCCAAAGCAAGCAAAAAGAATTCCATCCGATTTAAAGCATAAGCCAATGATCGAGCCAAATAAAGGCTAAGATTCAAAATACTCCAAGCATAGGGAAGAAAGTCCTAATCCTAAGTCCAAAATGTCCATGAAGTCCAAGGTCTAAGAATGGTCCAAGAGTATAACCACAAAGTTAATAGCACCAAATTTTTTAGATGTTTTATCCTTTATTAGTGTTTTGAACAAAGTATGGTCCAAGTGGACAAAAGAGAAATGACATAAACATAAACAAAGATATGATATGAAATGATAAAATGGAATCATAAAAGTAAGAAATAAGGAGTAAGAAGAGAATATAAACAAAATTAAACAAGGATATTGTTAGTGAATTAGTGGTTAGTGGTTAGAACATATGATCAATGATGATTAATTCTTGCACTTAGACCAAGATTAATGAAAATTCATTAGAGGATTGATAGAATCAAAGCCTCCTAACAATGATTTTCATAGGTATTGGAGTTAAGACAAGCAACTAAACATACTTGGACTTTTAAACGTAAGTTTGAGCCACGAATGATCATTTTCCGATTAAGGGACACTTTAGCGCTATGTTAAGCAATCGTAATCGGGTTTATGTAGAAACCACGACTATCTGAGGTCGGTCAATAAAATGTTAGTGTTAATACATGTTAGAGAAGTGATATGTAAATCACTCTTCTAAAACATGCCACACAAAAAGAAAAGAGGTAGTGATCTCATCATAATCAAGATTTTTAATTAATTAATCAAAGGTAATCTATCACTATTCCAAAGTAAGGAGAATTATCTCAATGATTATTCGTCCATAGTTTTGAAATAATGAAGATTAATCAACCTTGATAATCAACAATCTATGATCCATAGATTTCATCGATCAAAAGAAAAATAAGAAGAAGAAGAACTAAAATGAAAAGAAACCACAATTTGGATCTTAAATCGATTAAATCATCATCAATATCAATCACCTCTTTTGGTGGATAAAATCGACACCCAAAGTCCATTGATATTGATGAGATCTTATCAAAATTTAAAATCCAAAACAACCAACAATTAGCTCAAAACAAAAGTTTTTAAATAAATTTTTTAAGAGCTCTTCTAAAAAAACTATTTAAAATATTAACTAGTAAAAAAAAAGAAATAACAAAATAAAAGGAAGAAAGAAAAATATATTTGAAATAATAAAGAAAAACGAAAAGGAAAAAGAGAAATAGAAACCAAAACATCAGAAACAACTTCTTCTTCAAAACTTCACGCGACACCGTTCACCATGGCTATGAATTCAAGCTCAAATCAAAGCGACGGGATGCGAAACTTCAAAATCACAGGTAAGAAATCAATCCAAACTTCTTCTTGCTTCTCTTCTTCTTCTGAACGAATCTCTGGTTGAATTGCTGTTGTTGAAGACAATTATGGAATCAAGTTATGAATCCTATTGAAGCTGATTTTTGAAGAAAACGTAATGAGGAAAATGGAAGTTTGTGATAAATTTGGCAGAGCTTCAATGGCTCTCTGAGCTTGTCTTTCTCATTCTGACTTTTAATTTTCATCTGCAAACAAACCGTCTCGGCGCACTTATTTCCAAAAGGAGGAACATCAATGATAGGCACAATCTCAAACGGCAACACCCACTCATCTTTCACACCATACTTTGCCCTAAAAGCTGGTTTTGACTTTAAATCACGCAATGCCATGTAGTCATCAGGAGCATCACTGTATAGTGTGTGCTGTCCAGAGCTGAACATAACAACCCAGGTCAATTTGACATGAACTCAATGTCCTCACAGAAGATCATCATTGCAGTTTTTCCCTCTGAAAGATCTAGCTGGAAACGTACTGCTAGTGAGGTCAGCTTGAAGTAAATGTCATGTCTTTCCAAGAGATCATCTTCCGGTGATCCCTTCCTCTAAAAGATCTGCCCAGGAACCCACCACTAACAGGCTTGCATAAGCCAACATCAACCAAGGTAGTGCAGTTTTTTCTTTCAGATGATGAGCCCTCATCTAAATAATAATCAAACAACATGGCAAGATAACTCACTTGATGAGCCAATACATGAGTGTGTTCAATGACAGGTAGTGTCTTTAGCATATGTAAGTTGACCTCCGCTTCCATTGCACGAAGTTCATTGTACCACTCCAATCCATCATTCTTAAAATGATTCTCCCCAACAGGTATACGGCAAAGACTCAATGCAAAATGTGGAGGCCTTAGAGGATATTCCATACTGATCTTAATCTTGGCTTCTAAATTCACATTTCTATCATCTGCGTTAGTTTTTCTGCTAAGAACAAGGAGAAATTCCTTCACACTAGAATCTATCCACGCAAAAGAGTTTCTGGCACAGTAATCAGATACAGTATCTTCGTGTTCACTTCCAATTTGCACTTGAAGAAATCTCTTGATAGTTTGACCAAGATGAGGTCAAACTTCCATCTGATTTAGACTTGAATTAACATCCTTGCCATCAATCTCCTTGCAAAACCCTAAACACACAGAGAAGAAGAAGAAACAAGCAAAATTGCAAAAATATTTTTGGTATTTTGGTTAGAGGTTAGTAAACAGAAATAAACATAAAGCAAGTAGAAAACACAAATGCGCTGAGAGAACCAAAAAATATGGTCTTGTTTGTGTATGCCAAAATGAAAATGCAATGTGGGATCTTAGGGGTAAAAAATTTGGGTATTACACCCGTCCTATGATGGATAGAATAGTAGGCATCTGTGAGAAAAGTAGGAACTGGATTCCGAATTAGAAAGATACAAATAACATTGATCCATAAAAGCAACCATACTCCCCGCACTAGCAACAGTAGCAGCCTTCTCTATCAAGAACTTAGTAGGTAGGCCAAGAATACCTCCTTTAGTCACAAGATTAACATCAATCTCCCTTTTCCTCAAGAGCACAACTTCTCCAATGACATGAGACTTAGGAGTTTTTTCTAAACAACTGAACGATATCTGACCTGATACAGGAAATCCTATGTGATAAGAATACTCCTCCAAAGTAGGTGCAAACTGATAATCAGGAAAAGTAAAATACATGTATGCTGAATCATAGAACTAGATCAAGGTGCTCAAAACTTTGTCTTCAGGATCAGTATTTAGCACAGTCAGAAGTCTTCCATACCGGTCTTTGAAATCAGAAGGACAAAGCACCAAAGATCCTAACTTCCTCAACTCTTTCAATTCATGATGCTTGAAACAGAACTGATGATTGTTTCTCCTTCTTGATTCCATGATCAAATTACCTACGATGTTTTCAAATAAAGTTCCTAAGTTCCTTGAAAACCAGGTGAAAAAAGAGATGTTTATGGATACATGAATGCATGATTATCCAACAATCACAAACATGGTGGGCTCAAAGGTTCGACTTCACGAGTATGTTGCCAGGTGGATAGGGTAACAACCATCCCACAGGGTAAGTTATATGGCTTTGGATGTCTTTAACAATAATCGGGTTCTAAAAGTATTCCCAGAGTCAATGATCCATCTTTCGAATAATATACAAAAGCAATAATAAACACACGTAAACAAGCTAGGTTGAACGCTCTTAGGGAGAATAACTCCCTACCAGAGTCTCCAGCTATCGCGGCAGGAAAATTTACTGAGATTAAATTATTGATTAACTTAACTCAAAAAGCAAGAGTCACTACCGGACTTTATTGTTTCCAAATGGAAAAGGGAAAAGGTCAAACAAAACCCACAAAAACAAAAGAGAGACCTAGATACAGGGGTTGGTTATGAAAGGGGAAGGTATTATCACCCCTCACATCTGTCGTAATCAACGGGAACTACTTGCAAATCTGTATTTATAAAAACATGGGTTATTTGTTGATTGCTTTTAAGTGAAAAGACAATTTTTCGTATTCGAGTAGAAAACTCAACTTACTATCCAAAAGTATGAGGAAATGAGCATTTGCATCATCTTGATATGGAGAACTTTTACTTGGACTTTCTCACAAGCATGTCTCAACATTCATGTGGAAAATGTCAATCATTTCTCAACATATTGTAGAAGTATAGTGGCTTTCATCACTGCAAGAATAGACTAATGTCCAATCTTTTGAAAAAGTCTCTTAAAGACAAGTGCATAAAGGCAAAAAAATATGTTTGATGAGGTTTTTCCTTTTTAGAAGTTTGAAAAGAGTTTGAATATGCTTAAGTATTTTAGCATTTATTGAGAAAAAGGATTTTATGGATCACTTTACAAAGTCAAGGTTTATTAAGAAAAAGACGTGAAGTTTGAATATAAGAAGTTTTTGAAATAGGGAGAAGTTTTGAAATTTTAAGTGGGAAGGAGATGAAAAGACTATCCTAAAGCATAAAGTAAATGATCTCATTGTCAGGTAGCCCAAGAGAAAGCCTTTATGCATGCAAGTGTACTAACCATAACAGGAAACAAGCATTTGACATTGTTCAAAACAAGCATTCCTTTCCCTTTGGATTGAGCCACAAGATGAACTAGCCCAGGCACAGATGAATATAAAAGGAAAATTTAGATGGACAATCAAGTTTGCCAAGCCATAAAGAGCATCCAAGTCTTGGGTTGGAGATCAAAAAGTCTTATATGAAGTACTATGTCTCAGATGGATCACAAGGTCTCAGATACCACTACAAGCAAGGGAAAAACACTAAGTCCTAAGGTCCATGGTCCATAGTACTCCTCAAGCAATGGATAGTAACACAAAGTCCAAGAGATCAAGTTAAAGATTTTTAGGGTTTTAACCATTCTATGGTGATTTTTGTTCTTTTGAGATAAGAAAAGTAATGAAAATAAAAAAGTAAAAAAGCCAAAGTAAAAGGCTAGGATGTAAATGACAATGAATGTAAAATGATATAAAAGTAAAGACATAAAAATAAATAACATAAATTTAAACATCATAAAATTAAAATTTAGATGTTGGCATAATTAATATGTCAATGTTAATGTTAATGAGAATTTAATCGAGTCGGAACAATTTAGCGCTATGTTAAGAAATTGTAAGTGGACTTATGTAAAAGTCACACCTATTTGAGGTCGGTCAATAACAATTTATGTGTGATATATGTTAGAGAAATAAGTTAAAGTTATCCTCCTAAAACAATGTAACGCAATAGTCAAACAAAAGAAAAACATGGATGGAGAAAGAGACAGATTGAAGCACTCATGTATCAGATCATTTATTAAAAAGCTAAAGGCTCAAAGTATGATCCAACTAGCGATAACCTATCTCTGATGCAAAGTGTAACACCTCAATTTTTAATCGGAATATTTTAATTAATTTATTTAATTAAGAATATTCGTATTTTGGGTGTTTCCGGTGATTTTTGGTGTGTTGTATGGATTATTGAGAATTATGCAATTTTTGGGTTATTTATTTAATTGATAGTGTATAATATAAATTTATTAATATTATTATGAATTAAAATAAATAATAGTGAAAGAAGAGTAATTGGGACAATTGAGAGGAGTAAGTGAGGGTATAATGGAGAAAGGTCAATTATTTGGCCCAAGTTTAGGTTTAACAAAAAGAGAGTTCTGAAGGGTTTTTAGGATTCATTTGTATTAACCGTAAGAATTGAGGCCAAGAGAACTCTGAAGAGGAAATTGGAGGCAGAAGCTTGAAAGATTCCCTGATAGATTCGTGAAGGCTTTGAATCAACGTTTAAGGTATGGGGAGTATAGCTTTTCATAATTTCCTATGTGTAGATTTCGATGTGATTATGGTTCATTTGGGGGTTTTAGGGAGAATTATGGGAAAAGGGGATTTCGGCCTTCGTGGCCAAAATCTATCATTGAGATTTTGACCGTGAGAAGATTAGAAGGTTATGAGAACACGTGATCTATGGCCTTCGTGGCCTAGATCTATTATGGAGGTTGTAACTGTAGGGATTCTAAGGGTAGAGATGGGAAATAATGATTTTTGGCCTCCGTGGCCTAAACCTGTAATTGCAAATCTAACCGTGAATTGATTGGGGGAAATGGAAACCTAGGCCTTCATGGCCAACAAACTGATTGAACTTTTCTTTACCCTATAGGAATATTTAATAGTGAGTAACTCAGATGCCTGCAGGGTAGTGTTAGGAAAATTTTGATTTAGGACGTGAATATGTCCCGGGATTAGCCTAATGAACCTTAGGTTTTGTGCCTTTATCGCTGTAGGGCCTTAGGGATGATTTAGGGATGTTTTGGGGGCATTGGGCAAGTAAACCGTAGAGCTTTTTGGGTGGAAATCAATTCCGGTGCGTAGTAGAATTTGCTGTCATCGCGCAGTTCGCCTAGCGAACAATTGTTGTTCCCAGGCTCACCTAGTGAAGAAACTCTCCCCAGACTCGCCTAGCGAACATGCCATCGAACGTAGCAGAGTTTCGTGAATGATGATCGTGTGCAGTGATGCCTTGATGTTTGATTCTATGATTTCTGTGATGGATTTGACATGAATATGATAGTGAGTTATCGGGGATGTGTGCATGATGACATGATGATTTCTATGATGTATTATAATGATATTAACATGATTATGATGAATTATATGATAACATGAAATATGATGATTTATGTGATGATGATGAATATGATGAATGATGATGCACTTATGCTGTTATATGACGATGATTTTGTGATGTGTGCATCATGCATTCATGTGCATCCAGATTTCAGTTCAGGACCTAGATTACTTTGGCTTCAATCCCATTGTGTGGATGTGAAGTGTTTTGATGTGCTCCGGTTCTCTAGTAGAGTCGATCCTATTGATGGGGATCTATGGAGGGTTGATGGCCTAGTGTCCATCGCGCTGTGATGATTGGTACCACATACATTGAGTCTATGTTGCATTTGCATTTGTGAGCCTTTTTGTATAAATTATGATGTTGTGGCCTTTGAGGCCAAATTTAGGATATGAATGTGTTGAATATGAATATGACGCAGTTATATGTTGATTTTTATACATTGGTTATTATGAACTGTTTTACTCACCCTGCCTGTTTGAATGTTACCTCCACGTGGTTAACGTGCAGATGACCAAGTTTAGCCGTGGACGCCGTCAATGAGTACTTTTGAAGTTTTTGAGTTTTTAGCCTTTTGGTTAGTTTAGAGGGTCTTGCTCTAATATGTAACATCGGGTTGGGTTCCTTTGATTTAAACTATATACCAGTGGGCTGCTTTGTGCGAATTGATTATTTTGAGAAAACCCGTTGTTTACAGAGCTTTGACCGATTTTGATGATTTGGGAAATGTACGCCCTTTTAGTGGATTTTTATGAAATTTAATAATTTACTCTGATATCAATGTAATTTTGCCATGAAAATTGTGGGGTAGAAAAGGGTGTTACATTAGTGGTATCAGAGCAGGTCGATCCTTCCGGCCAAGTTTTATGTTGTTAGTCCCCTGTCAGTCGATAGTGTGAGAACACTATTGATGAGTTTTTTTCTTATAATTTTGTTGGTGGTTGCAGATGGTTGGAGGAAATGATCGTGCTATTGGTGATGCGCTGGAATCAGTTGCCCAAGTGATGGCTCAAAATAGTGGGCCTCCAGATGAGTTCCGTGCTTTGGGAAAATTTCAGAAGAACAATCCGCCGACTTTTGTGGGCACTCATGATCCTGAAGGTGCGTTGAAGTGGCTGAAAGTGATTGAGAAGATTTTCGGAGTTATGGCGTGCACTGATGCTCAACAGGTACAATTTGGTAAGCATATGCTGGCAAAGGAAGCTGAGGACTGATGGGATAACACTTGTCAAAGATTGGAAGATGCTGGCATTGCAATAACTTGGGCGGTGTTCAAGGAAGAGTTTTTGAGGAAGTATTTTCCTGAAGATGTTCAGGGAAAGAAAGAGGTGGAATTCCTTGAGCTGGAATAAGGGAATATGACTGTGGCTGAGTATGCGGCAAAGTTTGAGTCCTTGGTAAAGTTTTGTCCGCATTACAACCGTGCCGACGCAGAGATGTCAAAGTGTCTCAAGTTTGAGAATGATTTGAGACCAGAGATTAAGCAGGGAATTGGGTACCAACAGATTCTTCGGTTTGCGGAACTGGTGAACAAGAGCATGATTTATGATAAGGATAGCCGAGCTCGATCTACTCACTATAAGAAGCTGAGTGAGAAAAAAGTGAAAGGCCAGTATAGAGGGAAGTCGTATGTGACTTCTGGTGATAAAGGGAAGCCGAAGGCTTCAGATGGGAAAAAGTCAAGTGGGGGAGTGGCTACTACTCCAGGTAAGTGTTATAAGTGTGGCGAGCAAGGCCACCGTACTGAGAATTATAAAGCGCTGAGGTGTCACCGTTGTGGCAAGAGGGGTCATAGAGCTGCTGATTGTAAAGATGAATCTCTGACTTGCTTCAACTGTGGAGAGAAGGGTCATATCAGTACCCAGTTCCAACAGTCGAAGAAGATTGCTACTGCTGCTTAGACAAGTGGCAGAGTGTTTGCTTTGAGCGGTGCGGAAGAGTCCAAGACAGATAACTTGATCAGAGGTACTTGTTTTATTAACGATGTTGAATTGATTTCTATAGTTGAGACTGGTGCTACTCATTCGTTTATTTCGCTTGAATGTGCTAAGAAGTTGAATTTGAAATTGTCTGCTATAATTCAGAGTATGGTCATTGATACCCCGACTAATGGTTCTGTGACTACTGCGTTAGTCTACTTGAGCTGCCCGTTAACCATTTATGATAAGGATTTTATGATGGACTTGGTCTGTCTACCCTTGCATCAGATTGATGTTATTCTTGGTATGAACTGGTTGGAGTACAACTATGTTCATATTGATTACTACAACAAGACTGTGAGGTTTCCTGAGTTTGGTGATGGTGGAGAGCTGTTATTTATATCTGCCAAGCAAGTAGAAGAACTCTTGGAAGATGAGGCTCAGATGTTTGCATTGTTTGCATTACTTCAAGTTGATGATGAAGCAGTGGGCATGGGACTACCAGTTGTTCGGGAATTTCCAGAGGTATTTCCAGACGACATGAGTGACTTACCTCCTGAGTGTGAGGTAGAGTTTACTATTGATGTGATATCGGGCACTAGTCCTGTGTCGATGGCTCCTTATTGGATGTCTGCATCTGAGTTAGGAGAATTGAAGAAACAGTTGGAAGATTTTCTTGAGAAGAAGTTTATTCGACCGAGTGTTTCTCCGTGGGGTGCTCCTATGTTGTTGGTGAAGAAGAAAGATGGTAGTATGAGATTGTGTATGGATTACCGATAGTTGAATAAGGTGACGATTAAGAATAAGTATCCACTTCCAAGGATTGATGATTTGATGGATCAATTGGTGGGTGCTTGTGTGTTTAGCAAGATTTATTTGAGGTCTGGTTATCATCAGATTCGCGTTAATCTTGATGATATTCCGAAGACAGCTTTCAGGATGAGGTATGGACACTATGAGTATACTGTAATGCCGTTTGGTGTGTCTAATGCACCTGGTGTATTCATGGAGTATATGAATAGGATTTTCCATCCTTATTTGGATCAGTTTGTGGTAGTATTCATTGATGATATCTTGATATATTCTAAGTCTGAAGAAGAGCATGCGTAACATCTAAGGGTGGTATTGCAAGTTTTGAGGGACAATAAGCTTTATGCCAAGTTGTCCAAGTGTGAGTTTTGGTTGAAGGAAGTGAGTTTCCTTGGCCATGTGATTTCTAGTGGTGGAATTGCGGTGGATCCGTCGAAAGTTGATGTTGTGTTGCAGTGGGAGACTCCAAAGTCTGCTACTGAGATTCGAAGTTTCCTTGGGTTAGCTGGTTATTATCGCAGGTTTATAGAAGGCTTTTCTAAGTTGGCATTGCCTTTGACTCAGTTGACTCGAAAGGGTCAAGATTATGTGTGGGATGTTGCTTGTGAGAAGAGTTTTGTAGAACTCAAGAAGAAGTTGATGACTGCTCCAGTGTTGATTTTCCCAAATCTGAGTGAGTCTTTTGTTGTGTATTGTGATGCGTCGAAGATGGGTCTTGGAGGCGTGTTGGTGCAGAATGGTCAGGTGGTTGCTTATGCCTCCAGACAATTAAAGATTCATGAAAGGAATTACCCTATGCATGACTTAGAGTTGGCCTTTGTGGTGTTTGTGTTGAAGATTTGGAGACATTATCTTTTTGGGTCCAGATTCGAAGTGTTCAGTGATCGCAAGAGTCTGAAGTATTTGTTTGATCAGAAGGAGTTGAATATGAGGAAGAGAAGATGGCTTGAACTTTTGAAGGATTATGATTTTGAATTGAGTTACTATCCTAGTAAGGCTAATGTTGTAGCTGATGCATTGAGTAGGAAGTCCTTGCATATGTTGATGCTTATGGTTCGAGAGTTAGAACTGATTGAGCAATTCAGAGATTTGAGTTTGGTTTGCGAAGAGACCCCTAACAGTGTGAAATTGGGAATGCTAAAGTTGACTAGTGGTATTCTCCAAGAGATCGGAGAAGGTCAGAAGTCTGACTTGAGTTTGGTGGATAGTCTCACGTTAATCAATCAAGGTAACGGAGGTGATTTTTGGATGGATGAGAATGGTGTGATGAGATTCCGAGGTAAAGTTTGTGTTCCAGATGTGCCAGAAATCAAGAAGAGCATTCTTGAAGAAGGTCACAGAAGCGGGTTGAGTATTCATCCTGGTGCCACAAAGATGTATCAAGACTTGAAGAAGTTGTTTTGGTGGCCGAGTATGAAGAAGGAAATTGCAAAATTTGTCTATGCTTGTATAACTTGTCAGAAGTCGAAGATTAAACATCAGAGACCGTCGGTTATGATGCAACCGTTGAATATTCCAGAATGGAAGTGGGATAGCATTTCTATGCATTTTGTGACAATTTTGCCGAAGACGTTGAAGGGATATGATTCGATTTGGGTGATTGTTGATGGATTGACTAAATCGGCTCATTTTATACCGATGAGGATCAATTATTCGTTGCAAAAGCTTGGCAAGTTGTATGTTGATCAGATTCTGAAGTTGCATGATGTTCCTTCGAGTATTTGTCGGATAGAGATCCGAGATTTTCGTCAAGGTTTTGGGAGAGTTTGCAAACGACTTTGGGCACTAAGTTGAGGTTGAGTTCTGCCTATCATCCGCAAACAGATGGGCAGACAGAGAGAACTATCCAGTCTTTAGAGGATTTGCTGAGAGCTTGTGTGTTGGATCAAGGTGGAACGTGGGATAGTCATTTGCCGTTGATTGAGTTTACCTACAACAACAGTTACCATTCTAGTATCGGAATGGCACCGTATGAGGCTTTGTATGGTAGGAGGTGTAGGACTCCATTGTGTTGGTATGAGTCAAGCGAGAGTGTTGTACTCGGACCTGAGATTGTGCAGGAGACGACTGAAAAGATCAAGATGATCCAAGAAAAGATGAAAGCATCGCAGAGTCGTCGAAAGAGTAACCATGATAAGAGGAGGAAAGCAATTGAATTCCAAGTGGGAGATCACGTGCTTTTGAGTGTTACGCCGGTAACTGGTGTTGGCCGAGCTTTGAAGTCTCGAAAGCTCACGTCACGCTTTGTTGTCCGTATCATATTTCACAGAGGGTGGGGGAAGTAGCATATTGGATTGCTTTACCGCCGTCGCTTGCGAATTTACATGATGTGTTTCATGTATCTCAATTGAGGAAGTACATTCCAGATCCGTCGCATGTGATTTAGATGGATGATGTACAAGTGCGAGAGGATTTGACTGTTGAGGCATTGCCTTTTCGGATTGATAAGCGAGAAGTGAAGCAGTTGCGAGGTAAAGAGATTGCCTTAGTAAAGGTATTGTAGGGAGGACCAACTGGAGAAAGTTGGACTTGGGAGCGTGAAGATCAGATGAAGGAGTCGTATCCGACACTATTTTCTTGAGGTAATTTTCGAGGACGAAAATTCTTTTAAGTGGGGGAGAGTTGTAAGACCCTAATTTTTAATCGGAATATTTTAATTAATTTATTTAATTGAGAATATTCGTATTTTTGGTGTTTCCGGTGATTTTTGGTGTGTTGTGTGGATTATTGAGAATTATGCAATTCTTGGGTTATTTCTTTAATTGATAGTATATAATATTTATTTATTAATATTATTATGAAATAAAATAAATAATAGTGAAAGAAGGGTAATTGGGACAATTAAGAGGAGTAAGTGAGGGTATAATGGAGAAAGGCCAATTATTTGGCCCAAGTCTAGGTTTAACAAAAAGAGAGTTCTTAAGGGTTTTTAGGATTCATTTGTGTTAACCGTACGAATTGAGGCCAAGAGAACTCTGAAGAGGAAATTGGAGGCAGAAGCTTGAAGGATTCCCTGACAGATTCGTGAAGGCTTTGAATCAACGTTTAAGGTATGAAGAGTATAGCTTTTCATAATTCCGTATGTGTAGATTTCGATGTGATTATGGTTGATTTGGGGGTTTTAGGGAGAATTATGGGAAAAAGGGATTTTGGCCTTCATGGCCAAAATCTATCAGTGAGATTTTGACCGTGAGAAGATTAGAAGGTTATGAGAACAAGTGATCTATGGCCTTCATGGCCTAGATCTATTATGGAGGTTCTAACCGTAGGGATTCTAAGGGTAGAGATAGGAAATAATGATCTTTGGCCTTCGTGGCCTAAACTTGTAATTGCAAATCTAACCGTGAATTGATTGTGGGAAACGGAAACCTAGGCCTTCGTGGCCAAAAAGCTGATTGAACATTGCTTAACCTTATAGGAATATTTGATAGTGAGTAACTCAGATGCCTGCAGGGTAATGGTAGGGAAATTGTGATTTAGGACGTGAGTATGTCCCGGGATTGGCCTAATGAACCGTAGGTTTTATGCCTTTATTGCCGTAGGACCTTAGGGATGATTTAGGGATGTTTTAGGGGCATTGGGTAAGTAAATCGTAGAGCTTTTTGGGTGGAAATCAGTTCTGGTGCGTAGCAGAATTTGTTGTCATCGCGCAATTCGCCTAGCGAAGAAAGCTTCTCCTAGCGAACAATTGTTGTTCCCAGACTTGCCTAGCGAAGAATCCTTCGCCTAGCGAAGAAACTCGCCCCAGACTCGCCTAGCGTACATGCCAGCGAACGTAGCAGAGTTTCGCGAATGATGATCGTGTGCAGCGATGCCTTGATGTTTGATTCTGTGATTTTTGTGATGGATTGACATGAGTATGATAGTGAGTTATCGGGGATGTGTACATGATGACATGCTGATTTCTATGATGTATTATGATGATATTACCATGATTCTGATGAATTGTGTGATAACATGAAATATGATAATTTATGTGATAATGATGGATGATGATGCACTTATGTTGTTATATGAGGATGATTTTGTGATGTGTGCATCATGCATTCATGTGCATCCGGACTTCGGTTCAGGACCTCGATTACTTTGGCTTCAATCCCATTGTGTGGATGTGATGTGTTTTAATGTGCTCCGGTTCTCTAGTAGAATCGATCCTATTGATGGGGGTCTATGGAGGGTTGATGGCCCAGTGTCCATCACGCTGTGATGATTGGTACCACATGCATTGAGTCTATGTTGCATTTGCATTTATGAGCCTTTTTGTATAAATTATGACGTTGTGGCCTTCGAGGCCAAATGAAGGATATGAATGTGTTGAATATGAATATGGCGCCGTTATATGTTGATTTTTATACATTGGTTATTATGAATTGTTTTACTCACCCTGCCTGTTTGAATGTTACCTCCACGTGGGTAACGTGCAGATGACCAAGTTTAGCCGTGGACACCATCGAGGAGTACTTTTGAAGTTTTTGAGTTTTTAGCCTTTTGGTTAGCTTAGAGGGTCTTGCTCTGATATGTAACATTGGGTTGGGTTCCTTTGAGTTAAACTATATACCAGTGGGTTATTTTACTTATTTTCCCTTTTGAGGAAACCTTGACTTTTTGCCTTTGAGTTCCGCTGCTTTGTGCGAATTGATTATTTTGAGAAAACCCGTTGTTTACGTAGCTTTGACCGATTTTGTTGATTTTGGAAATGTACGCCCTTTTAGTGGCTTTTTATGAAATTTAATAATTTACTCTGATATCTATGTAATTTTTCCATGAAAATTGTGGGGTAGAAAAGGGTGTTACACAAAGTACCATAAATGATTAGTTGATCATTTATAAGTATGTTTGTACTAGAGAAGGTTGAAATCAACTAATGGACCATCACTCAAACATTTGAAATGTTGAACACATGATCAACCAAGCAATCATCAGAAGCCAAGTCACAAATATTCAAAAATATAAATTAAAATAAAAATAAAATCATATATAATGATTTTAAAAAAGATTAAAATTGAAATTAAAAGGAAAAATCCAAAAGGAGGATAAAAAGTTAAAATAAACGGTGGAGAAAATTATGAGAAGTCCAAAATATTACAAATAAAAGGATCTCAAAATTTGGATGGAAAAATGTTTGACAATGATCAAAAATAAAATTGAAAATGGAAATTAAATAAAAAAAATAGAAGAAAATATGAATTAAATCCAAAAGGATTTTTTAAAATTAAGAAAAAATATATGTTGTCGAAAATATTTTTATGAAATTATGAAAAAAAATTTGAGTCAAAAAGCATTAAAAATGATCTAAAATTAAATCAAAAAAGAAAAAGAAAATAAAAACAATTTAAAAATGGAAAAGAGAAATGGCTAGCTGCGTGTCAGGTTCCTATGGGCCAAAATTTGAACTTGGCACAAAAAGGCACAAAGCAACTTCGTCTTCAACCTTCACTCAATTTTGCAAATCGATGAACTCGTGTTTTTTGCCAGAATCAAGCATGGATTCAAGTGCACAACACTTCATCGTTGATGTCTCTCTGCATTAGAACAATTGATTTTGCCCTGAGTAGAGAGAATTTGCTCAAACACGTGAAGAACCCTACTTCTTCAAAGTAAAATTAAATGATGGATACGTAATATAAATTCAAGGGAATAAAGGGATTTTGATAAATGGTACAAGACAAAGAGACTGATAACTTGTTTGCTCAAGAAGGTTACTCGTAGCTACCTTTTCAGTTGGAGCTTCAGAGCTAAAAAATGGTGGTAATAGAGAGCTTGATTCAAGAAGCTTAAAAGAATGACAATGGTTTATTTAGCTTCAGAAGGTGCCAATGAGTTATTCTGGGCAAAGAAACGAAACAAAACAATTTTGAATCGAGAAAATGTATTTATGGTTTTTGGAGGTATCGGGCTCAAATGGTTTTAGAGTTTCTTTGTCTTACAAAGCTTGGAAGTGAAGCCAAATGCTTCATCTATTTATAGGAAATGAAATGATGAGCTAACACATGTGAGATGAGTGATGAAAGCATGACTTGGGCATAAAACCTAATCGTTTTGTGTTTGTTTGCACGCGATTTTATTCATAACTAAGTTGCACATTTGCTTGTGGTCCCAGATTGAGATTGGATTGAAAATCATGATTTGAAACTTGTGTGGAGAACAGAGTTCATGGCACCATCTTTGAACCTATGCCAAATGGAATCACTCGTGCATTCTTTAATTTTCTTTGTGCCAAAAGATATTCTCATGGCAAAGAAGCAAATGCAAAAAGAACTACACCAAAAGGATTCTTGGATTGAAAATGGCTTAGAATCAAAGTCGAGGTCATGACCTGAAATTCTAGGCCAAGCATTAGGTCGACGAGGTCTTGGGCCTACTTTTGTGCACACATGGGAAACTGAGTAAATCTCAAAATGGATGAACTTAGAGGTTGAATTGATGTTATACCCTTGAAGCAAAGTCATAGAGGAGTTCAAATGTGACATTTGGCTCAAAGAAGATTTAAAAAATGTTAAGAAATGAAGAAGTTGTAGTGTTTGGACCAAGTGACATGCCATAATTGATTTTAGGCCAACAAAACATGTGCCAACTTGAGGTTTCTTAACATTTCATGCATCCAAAGGTCCATTGATTAACACTTGGACACCAAATGAGGGAAACTTGATTTTCCTTTGGATATCTTTTATGATTACCTGGGAATTGGATGGAGATGGCATGAAAATAAACACATGAACCATACTTGAATCAACTTTGAAACCATGCACCAAACCTGAACTTCTCTTGATCCCATGATGTTGAATGAAGCTTAACATGAATATGACCTAAGATTATAGGCCATACCCTAAGGTAAGAGCTCTTGTGAACCATTTGTTGATTAAAACCTTGCCTTTAGGAATCAAAACCCTAATTTAGAAACCATGCTTGATCCATTGATTGCAAGTCCCTACCTTGTACAATAAGAAAGAGAAAACAACACATATTTTTGTATTTTGAATAAGGTTAGTGATGTTAGAATGTAAACAAGAAAAAGGATAACAAGAGAACACAAAAGGTGCTTGGTGATCTCCCACAAAGGCAAACCCCAAATAGGTGGAAATTAGGAGAATACCATGCTTGCGATCTTGATGAGATGCAAATGATATGATAAGTGGAATCTTAGAGGTAAACATTGGGGTAAGACAATGCAACTTCTTATACTTTAAGGTCTCCAACACAACCCTCAAGTGTCCTACACGCTCTTCTTCTGACTAAGAATATACCAAAATATCATCTATAAAAACCATGACAAACTGATCCAAGTAAGGGTGAAACATCCTATTCATATACTCTATGAATAATTTTGGTGAATTATATGCACCAAAAGGCATAATGCAATACTCATAATGACCAAAATGGGTTTTGAATGCATTCTTAGGTATATCCTCTGTCCCACCCTAATCTGATGTTAACCTGATGTTACTAAACATACGAGCTCCAACTAACTAATCCATGAGATCGTCAATCTGCAGAAGAGGATACTGGTTCTTAATAGCAACCTTATTAAACTGCAAATAATACACTCACAATCTCCTAGTTCCATATTTCTTCTTAACCAACAACACTTGCGCTCCCCAAGGCGATACACCAGGCCTGAAAAATTCTTCTCTAATAAATCTTCTAGCCCCTTCTTTGATTCACTCAACTCTAATGTATACATTCTATATGGTACCATGAATATAGGTCTAGTACCATGTACTAAATCTATTTTAAAATCGACTTTGCGATCAAGAGGAAAATCACCAATATCATTAGGGAAACCATATGGGAACTTGCACACAACAGGAAAATTAACAATCGCATCTTCGCTTTCTACTTTTGAGGAAGCAAACATCATGAGAACTTGAGCATCCTATTTTAAGGACACCTCTACTTAGTTGGCGGATATAAATCTCGAATCTTTACTCTCCCCTAACTCAGGAAACAACACAATTTTATCAAAATAATTTATGTGATTGTGGTTGAAATCTAACCAGTTCATTTCTAGAATAACATCTATTTGACTTAGGGTTAAAAAATTAAGTCAACTCCAAATTATTTACCATAAATGGATAGAGGAAAACTCAAATAAGATAACGAAGTGGTTACAAAACCATTGGCTGGAGTATTAATGACCATATTACCTTTTACAAGAGACACTACCAGGTTTAACTTGATAACACAATCATGTCATATGAATTAATGTCTCACACACATATTAATGATAAATATCAAAGGGATGCCATTTATGAAACACGTACCTTGAGTAACATTGTCTGATCGTGAGACTTAGCACCATTAAGGGCAAAAACTTTCCATTTGGCATGTGAATTTTGACCTGCACCTGGTTATCTCTCTAACTTCTAACAATAGGTGTTTATGTGACCCTTCTCTCCACAATTGAAATAGGTTGGAGCGGTATTCTTCCACTCAGGGACACGATAACCTAGCTTACCACACCTTCCACATCTCGTAGGAAATGGAGCAACTCATCCCCTACTTCCATTCCCGGTTATAGCTTTTTGATTTCTTATCCACTTCATAAAGTAATTCACACCAACAAGCAAGAATTTTAACTGGCGCGGCCCAACGAGAATGGTCTAAGAATTTCAAATCCCCAAAATGTGTAATGGCCATAGCGAGGTAACTGAATGGAGCACCTCAGTTAGGTCATGTCGTAGGTTTGAAAATCGTCGACACTTGTTGCATAAGCTAACAAAGTCTTTAATATCCTTACACAAAGTGGGTCAATAGTATCTAACTCTGATTATTTTAAAATTCTCTTCTTCCTATGTGGCTTCCTCATACGCCTTCATGCAGCTCCATCAATACCAACGTCCTTTTATTCTTGCTAAGGCACCTTAAATTTGGTGTTGCTTTGTTGGTGTAAGCCCTAGAGGCCAATACTTTTGGTACTTGCAATACTACGGAAAATATATATAACAACGGTTGGAAACGGGATACCATCACGTGTGATCCACTATTGTGAAGTAGCGTGTTAGCTATATACCACTACAGGGCACTTGACCTTTGTGATATACTAGGTAGCGCTCTACTTATAACCACGGTTGTTGGTTACAACCTTTGTTAAATAGTCTCAAGGTCATGGGTTCGAATCTCAGCAGTTGCATGAAAATTTATATTAGACGTGATATCTATCACCACTGTCCTTTGTATAACCGTTGTAAAATATTTATTATTATTTTAATTTGTTTTATATAATTGCATTACTATCCCATTATATTTTTGTACCTATATTATGAACCTAATTTTATACTATATTACAAAGGTAAATAGAAGTTACATCAAAAGGAAAAAAAAATTATTTACTTCATCAAATCCAAAAAATATAATTTACATCATCAATCTCAAATGTATATCAAACACACACACACACACACACACACACACACACACACACACACACACACACACACACACACACACACACACACACACACACACACACACACACACACACACACACACACACACACACACACACACACACACACATATATATATATATATATATATATATATATATATATATATATATATATATATATATATATATATATATATATATATATATATATATATATATATATATATATATATATATATATATATATATATATATATTACAAATTAAACTCATGTTTTAGGACCGTTAAGCACATTGAAGATATACGCCCAATGTTTACGAATATCTACAAAGTCGTCATAGGGGAATGATGTAACGTTGTTAAACAACTACATAAAAATGTGCAAAAATGTGAATATTACACAATATGATAATCATATCCAACTTAAACAATAATATGTTATTATAAATAATTCTTTACATATATAGTATGTACCTTATCCCATGAATCAACAATGCCGACTTAGAAAATGTTTAACATGTATTTTATTACATAATACGTACACTCGTATCCCTTTAGTTGTCTCCTCGTCTACAAATTTAAAAATTAATTTCATGAATGTTATAACCACACATGCATGTAAAAATATATATAAATGAATGTCACAAGCAATCTGGCCACTTACATTAGGCGAGAAAAATTTGGGTTTTTTGCTATTTTTATGCAAGATATTGTGTCGTTGCACAACACTATACATTAAGAATGATTTAAACATATTATGCGTTAAACCAATTACGAAGTCAAAGAAAATATTACTAAAAAAGAGTTCCATTTAAACATAAACTTACCTATTAATAATATGCTTCATTTTAAACTCGAAGTGATTGATGTAAGAAACACAATGTCGTTACTGTATCTGTCCTAAGTGATATGATGATCAATTGCCAATGACCACTGAATAAACATGAGCATATATATAATTAGTACTTTTTAAAATAAAACTAACTATAACAGATAAACAAAAATTGCAAAATTACTTACGATTTGATAAATGGTGCTAAGTAATATTCTTTTCCCCCTCACTTAACCGTCTGAAATGTAAGCTTCAATCCCTTTTGGATCACTATTTTTCCATCGAATACTATATGAATCCAAGATGCCATAAATATTATATTTATTTAATTCTATACAAACACAGTGAGTGTACCGAAATGGTTAAACAAAATTAAAAAAAAAGTGAGGAACTACAAAATGATAAGTACTATATACAATGACATGCATATTCAATTATGAAATTCTGGTATCAGATATGAGATGTCGAAGGCGATGTCACGACACTAATATCTGAACTTATATTAAATAAGGAACAAGGAATACACACAATAAGAAAGCAGTGAATAACACAAGCAATTTTTAACGCAGTTTAGTGCAACGTCACCTACGTCTGGGGGCTGCCAAGCCAGGAAGAAAATCCACCATTAGTAGTATTAATTCAAAGCTAAACAATCCCAGTTTACAACTTCTCACTTAAACCCTACCCAGTGCCACTTCTAACTAGGAATCTCCTAGATATGAAGCTCCTCTCACTTCCTTTAATAACAACATCAGCGATAAACTTAACAATAAGTCAAAAGAAGACACACTTCAAACACAAAACTTAATCTTGTTCAAAAGCTTCAATCATGGACAATACACTCTTGCTTAAAAGCTTTGAGTGGACACTTACAAATCAATATAATCATTCCAGTTCAAGCATCTAGAAGATGATTGAATGGCTCGCAATTAACAAAACACACAAAATACTAAAACCATTAAAACTTAAGCAATAACATGCACGAACCCTAGCTTCTCTAAACCTCAATTAGGATTGACACATATTTATATAGAGACCAATATTCATGGGCTTGGGCATTATTAAAAATAAAATTATATTTAATTTAAACAAATCAAATCACTCTTCAATACTTCTCACAATTATAGCCACGAAAATAGCAACAAACTATTCCACATTTAGCTCCACTGAAAATGTTACAAAACACTTTTGATTCAAATAAAAAATCCACCATGATTTTCTACAACAATCTCTTATTAGAAACACACAAAGAATAACACACACAGCGAAACAAATAAATCACAACATTCTAAACTGAATGTTATTCAGTTTTGTAGTAACATGTCAGGACATTAAGCATGACATCAAGAACAAGAACTCTGCAACACCTGAAACACCAACCTGCTAAGATGTTTGACTAACATGTCAAGACATCTTGCACACCACATAGTTGCAATATGTTTTAGCAAAAATATAGCCAACAACTACCAACACAGAACTTACAATCTCACCCTTTGGCAAATTTTGGCTAAAACCTTCTATGATAAGATTTCCAGAGAAAACACACTACATCAAAAAGATACACAGCAAAAAACATATTAACCAGATGTTAAGACATCAAGTAAAAAATCATCATATCATGCTCAATCAGGATATTAGATGTTAGATTCAAACAGATCATGCTTCCCCTAAACATTTACCAGACAAAATCAATCAAACAACTAACATCTACTCCCCCTCAACAAACACAATATCAACGCTAGATACTTTAGTCTAATCTCTCCCTTTTTAGCTAGAACATGACATATATTAAACTAGCATAAACAACAACTAGAAATATTTAGTACAATTGAAACACAGATTGTGTCAAAGTATTCAGGGCAGTGCCCAAAAACATCAAACATTCTTTGAAAAGAAACAAAAAACTATTTGTCTTCAGAATCATCATCAGAACCATGGCTTCCAACTCCATCATCACCACTTTCCTCCTCATTTTTATTACAACTAGCATCACCATCACCTCCCTCCAGAGATCTGATCAGCTTTTCCAAATTTCTCTTCCTTTTAATGCTGGCACGAATTACTGTATCCAGATCTTTGCATGCCTCCTTCAGCTCAGAAATTATACCATCCTTAGAAGTAGGCTTACCCTTTCCAAAAGTTGAAGTAGATGTCTGAACAATGTCTAGAACATGTGTTCCTTCAAACAACTTATAATGAAGTGACAAGGCAGACTCCCTTTTGCATACATCATCATAATTTGAGAGAATACAAAGATGCTGAGAGATGATAATTCCACATAGCAGAGAAGGAAAAGTAATGGGAATTTTAATAGCACAAGTACCTTCATGCTTCAGAGTTTGTTCAAAAATATAAGTACCATAGTCAAAGGTCTTTTTGTTACCAACAACAAAAATGAATTTTCCCAAGCTAGTAGAAATCATTGAGGTATGATTAGTGGGCACCCAATTGGCTACTCTAATTCTATGCAGGATAGCATATTTCACAATAAATCTTCTAGCAGACAGTTTTCCTTTCCTAGGTCGTTCCAGAACTTGATTTGTTGTGATTTTTTTGCACACCGGGTTGTCGGTTACTTCTAGTTTCGGTTGTTCATCCTCACTTCTTCCCAAATACTTATTGATGATGGTTGGGAAAAAATTAACACACTTTCCCCTCACAAAAACTTTCCTGAAATCTTGACTTTTTTTATTATCACACTTCATAGACAAGTTGACAATAAACTCTTTGACAAGAACATCATAGCACTTGGAGAATCCAGACACAGTCTTAAAAAGTCCAATAAAATTAATCAGCTCCACAATCTCTTTACACTTTAAAGCATCTTTTCCCAACTCCCTCTCCAGAGCTATTCACCTTTGGTAAACATACTTCCATCTCTTTTCATTTTCAAGAGAATGAAAGGCGATATTATCAAGGGGAGCTTCAGGCACATTTACAAAAGTCTTCTTTATCACAACCCTGTTAAAATGTGTAATGTCCCGAACATCCTCTTCAGCATCATAACTGACTCAATGTCAGATATAATCTTCCTCTTCTTGGAAACAGTAACTACTATGCTCTACGTTTTCTTAGGTCCTACAACAACAGTCTTCTTGGCATTTTTTATAGACTCTTCTCAACAAAAACAACTTTTTCTTTCCTTGTCTTCAACCTCTTGGCAACCCCAATACTAAGACTTTTGATTACCTCATTATTATAGGAAGCTTCAGGACCATGATCACTAGCAACAGGATCCTTCACAACAGGTGATGTTTCAACATTTGACACATCATCATTCCTAGCATTTTCAAGAATAGAATCAGCAAGCCTATGGAGACCTTCACCCATAGCTTTTTATTCAAATGTATCATTCTCTAAGGATCTAGTTTTCTCAGACTTAGAAGAATTAGAAATGTGAACAGTGCTCCTAGCAGATGGACTAGCCATAGACCCAGCACTAGGTTGAACTTGTGAAAGATGTGTATTAATCCCAGGCACAACAAGATTGTGATTCCCATATAACACTTTAGAAATAATATTTCTAATCTTTCTATCAACATCAAACCTTTATTCTATTTCTTTCTTTGATGCATAATCAGTAGAAGGTTTAGAAGTATGACTTACATGTGGGTTCTTGACTCCCTTTGCATGCGATGTTCTAGGTCTCTTCAAATCAGCTGGAACTATAGACAACGAAGTAGCATCAACCACATCTTCAAGAGAAACATTATCCCTAGATTTTGCAAGAGACCCCTTTGCTTTACCAGCAGCATCTTTGGACGAAGTGAAATCACGTTGTTGAGACATCTTGAAATTTTTGTGAGTCTGATGAAAACTAGTACGTTGTGTTCTTTTTCTAAGATGAAATGTGAGGATTCATATGAGCAGAGGGAATATGGAGCAATGGTTTGTGGGAAGGATAATAGGTTACAATGCAATGATTTCTTTTAATAAGCGAGCCCTAATTGTGCTGAAAATAAGGCAACATGATTACATTTCCCACACTGCATTAACTACTATAATTCTTCAGACACGTAAATTCCAATTTTACCCCTTAATAATTCAAATTGATTAGAGAAATGAAAAAAAACCCGAAACCAATGTAATTAATCATGTGAAATTAGTTAAACATAGAAAAAATTAAAATCAATCATCATAAACAAATTGAGACGGCAATCTCGACATTCATGTCGTAATTAACGCAATTAATTCATATATGCCTATAAAAGGAGTGATTCACAACATACAAGGAGAAGGGGACAAAATTAAGAGGAAAAAGAATTGTACGCATTTCCGTATAACACTTCATGACAGTTTCAAACTCATAACAGTATTTGCATGAAAAAATTCAGAAATAACAACAAGTAATTCACACACAAATTCACAATAAAACAAGCAGCATTACAACACACTCATAAGTATAACAGAACGAGCAGCATCATAACACACTCAGAAGTACAACAAAACAACATCAATAATTTGTATACACAGCAAATAACAACAACAACATTATGCAAGAGGAACAAACAACACGGCAACACGAGAAGCAACTCGTCATCATCAATTGAAACACACATACAAATTGGGGAAGAATCAAACCTTCAGGTAATTTCCCTATCTCAATCTTGTTCCTCTATGTAAATCGAGTCGTATAGTTACCAATTGCTTGCAAATTTGAGTCGATTATGAGCGTTGTGTTCTTCGCGGCGTGTTTCGTGTAACGCCCATTTTAATTATTTTTGGTTTTTGTGATTATTTTATTCGCGGGTGTATTTTGAAAGTTATTTTGGAGGAATCAAGAGATCATGATATTAATATATGGTGAAAATGGTGTGATAATTAATATTGATAATAATATTATTATTAATTATTATTATTATTGCCCATATTAATATTATGAGAGAAATAATATTAATTATTGGTAATTTTGGAATTAAAGGAAATTATGAGAATTAATTTATTTGGAAAATAAGAGAATTATTGGGATGAGGGGTAACATTGTCATTTTGGGAAAAATAGAATTGGAAGCAAGCGTAAGAACGCACGGTTGAAGGAGAAGGAACAGAAGCGATCAAGAGTTGAAGCTTGGCAAGAAGATCATCAGGATCAATAATTCGTATGGATTGGGAAGCTTCGACAACATCAGCATCGAATTTGAGGTAAGGGGGGAAGAATTTAACGGTTAATTGGCATTGCATGAAAAATTGGTAGAAAAGGGGGAAAATCCCTAACCCCCATGGAATATTGATAATCGATGTTGATTTCATGTTATTGTTGCTGTGATGATGTTGTTAGAATGTGTTTAATTGTTTGCATGTGGCTGTGTTCAATTGTTTGAGTGTTTTGGGGTTTCCGGGTAAATTCGGAGTTAATGCCGGAAGTTGATAAATTGAGCAGATATGACAATTCGTCGGATAGAATCGGGAATAGACCCCGTAACTAAGTTGTAGTATGTTGTGGGTTGTGAGTTTCGATTTAATCGGGCGAATCGGTGTGGGTGATGATTCTGCTGCGCAGAATTTTTCTGATTCTGCAGGTGTTCGCCAGCCTTCGCTGGGCGAATGAGGAGCAAGCCTTCACCAGGCGAACTAGCCAGCGAGTGCTGGCAGAAGCTTCTGTCTGGCTTCGCTAGAGGTTTCGCCAAGCGAATGGCAACGAGTGTTCATTGCGGGGCTTCGCCAAGCAAACGTGCCAGCGAGCCCAACAGTAGCTTTTGTTTTTGCTGCTGTTTTGTGTTGTTTACTTTGTTGAACTAGACCCTCGTTGGTCATGTGAGATGATGAGCTTGCTGGAGAGCTGAGGCGAGTGTATGTTGAAGGTTTTAGGGTTGTGTGGCCGGCGTTTATCGCCTTAGACATAATCAGGGGATTATGTGTTAAGTCTCGACAAATGTGGATGTGTTTGTGAGATGTGTGCACGATGTGCTAAGTGTGTGAGATATGTGGACCAGTAGGATCGACACGCCTTGAGTGTGTTGTGGTGATGTGTTGTGATGAGTGGATCCGTAGGATTGATACGCTGATTATGCGTTGCATTTATATGTTGTTGTGTGATATATTTGGGTCAGTAGGACTGGCATGCCTTGTGTGCATTGTATGTAATATGTTGTGTGGTGAGTTGGTCGATAGGATCGATGCACTTTGTGTGCTTGTGTATGTATGCATATTATGATGCGATGGACCAGTGGGGTCATGTGCACTGTGTGTGTTGTGTGTTTATGCATAGTGTCTTGCATAGCATGTGGACGTGGGACCTGTGTGGCTCACGTGCTCCAAATGGGGAGCGTGAACGTGAGGCATGAGTTGCTCACGTGCTCCAAGTGGGGAGCGTGTGGACGTGAGGTTTGATGTACTCACGTGCTCCAAGTGGGGAGCGTGGACGTGTCGTGTGATACACACACGTGCTCCAAGTGGAAAGCGTGGACGGGATTTGGATCGTTGCTCGGATGGAGTGTATGCGACCACCCGTGTCCCAAGTGGGGGACGTTGATGATTTGATTATATGGGCTCAGGAGGAGTGTGGTAGGGATATATCGTTGCTCGGTGGAGTGTATACGGTCTATCCTGAGTTGAGTCGGTACCGCATAATTGTTGAGTCGAGTGCATGTGTTGCATAGTTATTGTGTGAGTTGTGAATATTGATGATGGGACAGTAGGTTAAGATGTGTTGCAATTGTGGAATGCATAGTGTGTTGGCATGGGACAGTAGATCCGGATATGTTGTATGTGAAATAAAGATTTATTGTTTTCCGCCTTTTATTTCATGTACCTTTATACCATTATTATTTGATCGTGATTCTTACCCCTTTGTTGTTGTTGTGGTTTGTGCTTCTTCAGAAGTACAGACAATCCAGGTGTTTAGCTAGCTTGGATTGTGGCGTCGTCGTAGGACTGCTCTGATACGTAACACTTGGGCTTTTTGGGAGTTTTATTGTTTACTGTTGATATGTGTGCCCCTGTGGCGTATCTGACTTTTGCGAGACATGTGATGATGTTTGATGATTATGTTATATATTTTTGGGCAGATGGTCAATGGTTGTATATATGACGATGTTGATGACATGGATGATGTATATATGTTGTTATGTGTTGTGACAGACTTCTTTTTTCCGCTGAAATTTTATGGAAATCAGTTTTGAAAATGATTTGTGAAATTCTGATGTGAATTGTGACATCCCGTTTAGGAGAGGAACTATGATATGTGTTTATTTTAATTGTTTTATTTTTTTTTTGGGAACGGGGTGTTACAAGTTGGTATCAGAGCAGGTCAGTCCGTCCGGCCTGTGTAGTGTGTTTGAGTCTGTCCGTAGGATAGAGTGTTGTTGTTTTCTGTTAACCTGGATTGTTGTTGTTGAGCAGCATGGCTGGGAGGAATGATGCGGCATTGGCTGCGTCTATGCAGGCTATGGCACAAGTGGTGGCCAATCAGAATCTGGCTGCGGGTGCTCAGTTCAAAGACTTGACACAATTCCAGAGCAACAAGCCACCAAATTTTGAAGGTGGGATTTTGGATTCGGTAGCTGCTCAGAAATGGCTGAAGGCAATAGAGAAGATCTTCAAGACCACGGGGTGCAGTGACGAGCAGAAGGTGAGATTCGGTACTCACATGCTCGAAGGAGAGGCCGAGGCTTGGTGGGATAATTGTCGTCAGAGGATGGAGGCTTCGGGGACTCCGATTACTTGGGAGGTGGTTTGATCTGGATTTCTGGAGAAGTATTTCCCATAAGATATTAGAAGCACTAAAGAGGTGGAATTCTTGGAATTGAAATAGGGCAGCATGTCGGTGGCTGAGTATGCGGCAAAGTTTGAAGAATTGGCTCAGTATTGTCCCCATTACAATACTGAGGAAGCGATAACTTCTAAGTGTCTGAAATTTGAGAATGGGCTGAGGCCGGAGATCAAGATGGGGATCGCGTGCCAGAAAATCAGGAGCTATTCTGAGTTGGTGAGTAGAAGTCGGATTTACGACAATGATAACCGTGCGAAGATCGCACACTACAAGGCGGTGAATGACCGCAAGGGTAAACAGAGGTTCGGTGGTACACCTTACAATGTGCCGACCGGTAAGGGAAAGCAGAAGGTTGTGGCTGATAAGAGGTTCAGAGATAGAACGGCATCAGCATATTTGAAATGTTATCGGTGCGGTGTCGCGGGGCATCATGCCATTGATTGTCCTCAAGAGACGAAGAAGTGCTTCAAGTGTGGGAAGCCGGGCCATGTGATGGCGGATTGTAGGACTAATATGCCTACTTGCTATAATTGCAGCGAGAAAGGCTATATTAGCACTCATTGTGAGAAGCCAAGGAGGCCTCAGGCGCCTCAGGTTGCTGGTAAAGTGTTTGCGGTGGTGGGAACTCAAGCGGCGAACGGGGAGCGTTCGATCAAAGGTACTTGTTTTATCAATAACATTCCTTTGACTGCTATGATTGATACAGGTGCAACCCACTCGTTTATCTCTGTTGATTGTGTGAAGAGGTTAGGTTTGGTGCCGACTACCCTTGAGCGGCGGATGACTATTGAGACTCCATCGATTGGTTCAGTGACTACTTCGCTAGTGTGTTTGAAGTGTCCACTGAATGTCTTTGGCCGAGATTTTGGCGTGGATTTAATTTGTTTGCCACTTGGTGGTTTGGATGTTATACTTGGTGTGAACTAGTTGGAGTTCAACCGAGTGTACATCGATTGCTTCCAGAAAGTGTTATTGTTTTTGACTCCATAAGAGGAGGCATTGGCAGATTCCTTGTCTGGTAAGGAATTGAGGACCTTGTTGGAAGATGAAGCTCAGGTGTTTGCTTTATTTGCATCATTGTCGGTTGACAACAAGGCGTTGTTGGATGAGTTAGCTGTGGTGAATGAGTTTCCTGAGGTATTCCCGGATGATATTACTGAGTTGCCTCCGAAGAGAGAGGTTGAGTTTAGCATTAATCTTATTCCTGGTATGAGGCCTATTTCTATGGTGCCGTACAGGATGTCGGCAGTGGAGTTAGCCGAGTTGAAGTCTCAGATTGGAGAGTTGCTGGATAGGAAGTTTATCAGACCTAGTGTGTCGTCGTGGGGAGCTCCAGTGTTGTTAGTAAAGAAGAAGGACGGTAGCATGCAGTTGTGCGTCGATTACCGTCAATTGAAAAAAGTGACCATCAAGAACAAATATCCTCTTCCAAGGATCGATGATTTGATGGATCAGTTAGTGGGAGCTCGTTTGTTCAGTAAAATCGACTTGAGGTCGGGTTATCATCAAATAAGAGTGAAAGAAGGTGATATTCAGAAAACGGCGTTTAGAACTCGATATGGACATTACGAGTATGCGGTAATGCCTTTCGGAGTGTCTAATGCGCCAGGTGTGTTTATGGAATATATGAACTGTATCTTCCATTCTTATTTGGATCAGTTTATTGTCGTGTTCATTGATGATATACTGATCTATTTTAAGTCTGAGGAGGAGCATGCAGAACATTTGAGGATCGCTTTGCAAGTGTTGAAGGATAACAAGTTGTTCGCTAAGTTATCGAAGTGTGAATTCTGGTTGGAGACGGTGAGTTTTTGGGGCATGTTATTTTTGGTGATGGTGTTTCTGTAGACCCATCTAAAGTGACTGCGGTGTTACAGTGGGAACCGCCGAAGACGGTGACTGAGGTTAGAATCTTTTTGGGCTTAGCAGGTTATTACCGAAGATTTATTGAAGGCTTTTCCAGTTTGGCTTTGCCGTTGACTCAGTTGACGAGGAAATATCAAGTGTTTGTGTGGGATGCTGCTTGTGAAGAGAGTTTTGAGGAGCTGAAAAAGAGATTGACTTCAGCGCCAGTGTTGGTGTTACCTAATCCGAGTGAGCCTTTTGTGGTATATTGTGATACGTCTAAGATGGGATTAGGCAGAGTTCTTATGCCGAATGTAAAAGTGGTAGCTTATGCTTCGCGGCAATTAAGGGTGCATGAGCGGAATTATCCTACTCATGATCTTGAATTGGCTGCGGTGGTTTTTGTGTTAAAGATTTGGCGATATTATTTGTATGGTTCGAGATTTGAGGTGTTCAGTGATCACAAGAATTTGAAATATCTGTTTGACCAGAAAGAGTTGAATATGAGGCAGAGTAGATGGCTAGAATTCTTGAAAGATTATGATTTTAGTTTGAGTTATCACCCAGGGAAAGTGAATGTGGTTGCAGATGCGTTGAGCAGGAAGACAATTCATATGTCGGCTTTGATGGTAAAAGAGATGGAACTTATTGAGCAGTTTCGAGAGTTGAGCATGGTCTGTGAGCTTACTACAGGTGGTGTGATGTTGGGCAAATTGCAAGTGAAGAATGATTTCTTAGATATGATCAGAGAACATCAGAAATTTGATGTGAAACTTGTGGAACTGATGCAGGAAACCGGGAGTGATTCTGGTAGTGATTTTGAGTTGGATAATGCGGGTATGTTGAGGTTTCAGGGCAGGATTTGTGTGCCGGATAATGACGAGCTGAAGAAGTCGATTTTGGACGAAGGACATCGTAGTAGCCTGAGTGTTCATCCAGGAGCTATGAAGATGTATCAGGACTTGAAAAAGTTGTTTTGGTGGTCGGGCATGAAAAAGGACATTGCTCGTTATGTTTATGCTTGTTTGGTATGTCAGAAATCGAAGGTGGAGCATCAGGGACCTTCTGGGATGATGCGACCGTTAGAGATTCCAGTTTGGAAGTGGGACTGTATTGCTATGGATTTTGTTACAGGTTTGCCGAATACGGAGAGAGGATTTGATGCCATTTGGGTGATTGTGGATCGGCTTACGAAGTCTGCACACTTTGTGCCGATTAGTATCAGTTTTCCGTTGGAGAAGCTGGCAGAGATCTATATTCGGGTAATTGTGAAGCTGCATGGTGTTCCATAGAGTATTGTGTCGGATAGAGATCTGAGGTTCACTTTTATATTTTGGAAGAGTTTACAAGAGGCTTTGGGTACCGAGTTGATGCTGAGTTCAGCTTATCATTCGCAGACGGATGGTCAGTCGGAGCAGACTATTCAGACTTTAGAGGATTTGTTGCAGGCTTGTGTGTTGGAGAAAGGTGGTACGTGGGATACTCATTTGCCTTTGGTAGAGTTCACGTATAACAACAGTTACCATTCCAGTATCGGGATGACACCATTTAAGGCTCTTTATGGTAGGAGGTGCAGGACTCCTCTGTGTTGGTATGAGTCGGGTGAGTGTGTTGTGTTGGGACCAGAGTTGGTGCAGCAGACTACTGAGACAATGTAGATGATATGTGAAAAGATGAAAGTATCTCAGGATCGACAGAAGAGTTATTATGATAACCGCAGGAAAGAGTTAGAATTCAGTGAGGGTGACCATGTATTCTTGAGGGTTAACCCAGTGACTGGTGTTGGATGTGCTTTGAAGTCCAAGAAGTTGGATCCGAAGTTTATCGTACCGTATCAGATCTTACAGAGGATTGGTGTTGTGGCGTATAGGGTGGCGTTGCCGCTGGAGCTTTCGAACTCTCATGATGTGTTTCATGTGTCGCAACTTCGGAAGTATGTACTCGATCCGTCTCATGTGATTCAGAGGGATGAAGTCCAAGTTAGAGAGAATCTAACTGTGGAGACGTTGCCGTTGAGGATCGAGGATCGCAAGATGAAGCAACTCAGAGGGAAAGAGATACCGTTGGTGAGAGTGGCTTGGGGAGGTGCTGCAGGAGGCAGTGTGACCTGGGAACTGGAAAGCAGGATGCGGGAAGCGTATCCAGAGCTATTTCCATCAGGTATTTTCGAGGACAAAAATACTTAAAGTGGGGGAGAGTTGTAATGCCCATTTTAATTATTTTTGGTTTCTGTGATTATTTTATTCGCGGGTGTATTTTGAGAGTTATTTTGGAGGAATCAAGAGATCGTGATATTAATATATGGTGAAAATGGTGTGATAATTAATATTGATAGTAATATTATTATTAATTATTATTATTATTGCCCAAATTAATATTATGAAAGAAATAATATTAATTATTGGTAATTTTGGAATTAAAGGAAATTATGAGAATTAATTTATTTGGAAAATAAGAGAATTATTGGGATGAGGGGTAACATTGCAATTTTGGGAAAAATAGAATTGGAAGCAAGCGTAAGAACGCACGGTTGAAGGAGAAGGAACATAAGCGATCAAGAGTTGAAGCTTGGCAAGAAGATCATCAGGATCAACAATTCGTGTGGATTGGGAAGCTTCGACAACATCAGCATCGAATTTGAGGTAAGAGGGGGAAGAATTTAATGGTTAATTGGCATTGCATGAAAAATTGTTAGAAAAGGGGGAAAATCCCTAACCCCCATGGAATATTGATAATCGATGTTGATTTCATATTATTGTTGTTGTGATGATGTTGTTAGAATGTGTTTAATTGTTTGCATGTGGCGGTGTTCAATTGTTTGAGACTTTTGGGGTTTCCGGGTAAATTCAGAGTTAATGCCGGAAGTTGATAAATTGAGCAGATACGACAATTCGTCGGATAGAATCGGGAATAGACCCCGTAACTAAGTTGTAGTACGTTGTTGGTTGTGAGTTCCGATTTAATTGGGCGAATCGGTGTGGGCGATGACTCTACTGCACAGAATTTTTCTGATTCTACAGGTGTTCTCCAGCCTTCGCCGGGCAAATGAGGAGCGAGCCTTCGCCAGGCGAACTAGCCAGCGAGTGCTAGCAGAAGCTTCTGTCTGGCTTCGCCAGAGGTTTCTCCAGGCGAATGGCAGCGAGTGTTCGCTGCAAGGCTTCGCCAAGCGAACGTGCCAGCGAGCTTAACAGCAGCTTGTGTTTTTGCTGCTGTTTTGTGTTGTTTCCTTTGTGGAACTGGACCCTCGTTGGTCATGTGCGATGATGAGCTTGCTGGAGAGCTGAGGCGAGTGTATGTTGAAGGTTGTAGGGTTGTGTGGCCGGCGTTTATCGCCTTAGACATAATCAGGGGATTATGTGTTAAGTCTCGACAAGTGTGGATGTGTTTGTGAGATGTGTGCACGATGTGCTAAGTGTGTGAGATATGTGGACCAGTAGGATTGACACGCCTTGAGTGCGTTGTGGTGATGTGTTGTGAAGTATGGATCCGTAGGATCGATATGCTGATTATGCATTGCATTTATATGCTGTTGTATGATATATTTGGGTCAGTAGGACCGGCATGCCTTGTGTGTATTGTATGTAATATGTTGTGTGGTGAGTTGATCGGTAGGATCGATGCACTTTCTGTGCTTGTGTATGTATGCATATTATGATGCGATGGACCAGTGGGGTCGTGTGCACTGTGTGTGTTGTGTGTTTATGCATAGTGTCTTGCATAGCATGTGGATATGAGACCTGTGTGGCTCACGTGCTCCAAATGGGGAGCGTGGACGTGAGGCATGAGTTGCTCACGTGCTCCAAGTGGAGAGCGTGTGGACGTGAGGTTTGATGTACTCACGTGCTCCAAGTGGGGAGCGTGGAAGTGTCGTGTGATACACACACGTGCTGCAAGTGGGGAGCGTGGATGCAGTGTATGATTCACTGGCGTGCTCCAAGTGGGGAGCGTGGACGGGATTTGGATCGTTGCTCGGATGGAGTGTATGCGACCACCCGTGTCCCATGTGGGGGATGTTGATGATTTGATTATATGGGCTCAGGAGGAGCGTGGTAGGGATATATCGTTGCTCGGTGGAGTGTATACGGTCTATCCTGAGTTGAGTCGGTACCGCATAATTGTTGAGTCGAGTGCATGTGTTGCATAGTTATTGTGTGAGTTGTGAATATTGATGATGGGACAGTAGGTTAAGATGTGTTGCAATTGTGGAATGCATAGTGTGTTGGCATGGGACAGTAGATCCGGATATGTTGTATGTGAAATAAAGATTTATTGTTTTCTGCCTTTTATTTCATGTACCTTTATACCATTATTATTTGATTGTGATTCTCACCCCTTTGTTGTTGCTGTGGTCTGTGCTTCTTCGGAAGTACAGACAATCCAGGTGTTTAGTTAGCTTGGATTATGGCGTCGTCGTAGGACTGCTCTGATACGTAACACTTGGGCTTTTTGGGAGTTTTATTGTTTACTGTTGATATGTGTGCCCCTGTGGCGTATCTGACTTTTGCGAGACATGTGATGATGTTTGATGATTATGTTATATATTTTTGGGCAGATGGCCGATGGTTGTATATATGACGATGTTGATGACATGGATGATGTATATATGTTGTTATGTGTTGTGACAAACTTCTTTTTTCCGATGAAATGTTATGGAAATCAGTTTTAAAAATGATTTGTGAAATTCTGATGTGAATTGTGACATCCCGTTTGGGAGAGGAACTCTGATATGTGTTTATTTTAATTGTTTTATTTTGTTTTGGGGAACAGGGTGTTACATTTTGCGCAAGAGAAAGATTAAGGCTTGCAATGTTATTTCGAGGGACAGAGAGAAATGCATATGCAAAGAGAGATAGAATGAGAGTGAGAAGCTTCGATTTCTCCGACAGAATGCAAGCGAGAGGAAGAAGAAGAAGGTGAATGGTGAAAGAGAAGGCCATGGTGGGGAAAGAGTGAAAAGATACTGATGTTTTTTTCTCTTTTCGTTTGGGCTTGCGATGTTGTTGTTATTGATATGGGTCCGGGTGGGTTTGATCCCACCGGCCCATGTTTTTTTTTTAAAATTTAATTTAATTTTATTGCTTATTAATTTCGTTTTTATTTATTAATTCAGTTTAGTTTTGGTTAAGTTAGATATTAGTTGGTGAAGGTTGGTATTAGAATTTGGGATTAAGTTCCAATTTTAATTAACGTTGACATTTTTTCTTTTTTTCCTTTTTTTCGATTTAATATTAATTGAGTTTTTATATTTGATCTTGGTCGAATGTAAATTTTAATTTTAATATTGAATAAATTTTGATATTAATTTTATTATTGACTTTGATTGAATTTCGATATTAATTTTAATATTGAATTTTGATGTTTGATTTTAATATTGATATTAAGTAAGTTTAAATGAAATTTTGATTGTGGCTTGGTTTAATCCTAACGTCAATTATGGTAAAATCTCGATGAAATCTTGATTATGGATCCTTTAGTCAAGCTCTTGATTACTTCGTAAACTATTCATTGAACTCCTGAATATTGGTTATTTGTTCCTGATGTATGTGCTTAATGCAACTGTGGGTTTACTTGTGTGCTTCATATGACCCCTTAGGATATCTTGATTCAACTTCATCTCGGATAAGTTGAATTAAGATCATACTTTAGGATTCTTATCCAGGCATGATAACATTAGGTAAGCTCCCATTCAATTTCTCCCTTAGGATAGAATTCCTTTCCCCGTCCTCAACTATAGGACCATTTGGTATGACAACATTTAGGAACAAGTCTCCCATAGATCTTGCATTGTGACCTTCTCTTTATCTCTCTTAAACAAAAGTCAAAACACTTAATAACTATGATGAGTATTGCACACCACTTCCCTTAAGTATATGGGAAATGATGAGTGAGAGTTTCTCCTTACCTTGTCTAGAGTGTTTTATATACATCCCGTCTTGGGTCGATCTTACGAAGCATTTGATCCTATGTCATAGACTTTTGTGCAATGCGCATCTCAAATAAATTCAACCCATTTCTATTAGAACTCTTGAACAAACTGCAAATAATTTTATCCTTTGGGAGTTTCTGCCAAACCTTTCTAGAGAGGGCGTGTTATTTCTGTTTTACCGCAAACAGGCGTCGTCCCTAACTGCTGGAATGCGAACTTAGCATCCCTCATAAAAGACACTCACCAACCCGTGGTAGCCTGAACTAAGAGCACTCTGACTTCTTCATTTTCATCGAAATAAGGATACGTACGCACAAGACGGTGATGTCTTGGCGAGCACAATCCCCTTATTCACCCATAGTCTTCCGAACTACGTTGACTTTGACTTTCCCACTACACGAGGGAATACGTAAGCATAGGACGATGATATCCTATCGAGTCTCCTTTTGTTCAGTTTCTGTTTAGTAGTAGGCTTTAGATAACATACCATTTGATTAGAACAACAAGAGTGGATCCTGTTGAGTATAACAGAGGTGAGGGGGTGCTAATACCTTCCTCTTGCATAATCGACTCCCGAACCCAGGATTTGGTTGCGAGACTATGTATTCTCCATTTTGAGGTTTCTTCGATTATTTCCTTTACCCTGTTGGATAAATAATGTTCGATGGAGACTCTGTTTTTTCCGCCGGTTGTTTTTCATGTTGCGACACTTTTGTGCTAGCACCACGTACAATAATTGTTTCAGGAAATTGATCATCAACACCATCATCACTTTCATTGTTATGTTATTGGAAGGATCCATTTATTCTCTATAATATAATATTTGTTTTGAACACAATACATAATAAACATATTTCTATCTTTTCTAACTTTTCAGATAAAACACAATTAATATATCATATATTTCAGATAAAACACTAGCATTTCAGATAAAACACATACCACATATAACTCTTTTAACTTTTCTATCTTTTCCATGTCTTTCCTTTGATTTTCCTACTCTGCTTCTATGATCTTCCTTTGTTCTTATAAAGTCTTCTCAAAAGCCACAATCTTTTCTTTTTGTGCTTGTAATTCGGTGCTTTCAGCGTTTTTTTTATGAACTAAAGAGTAATCTCACGCCAACGCCTTCTCCAACACCATGAATGGGCCTAACATGTTCATTTGTTCCTATAGCTTCTACAAGTATATCATGTCGTGGTTCTGGAACAAATGAGCTTCCACGGGCCTCCTCAACCAATAGATCCTACACAACATTCATGATAATATTAATATTGTAATTACCACAATATTTAAATAACACATAACATAGGCACATCAAATCATACTTACAAATTTCTCAGCAATTACTTTTGACGCATCTGAGGTGTATTGTCCATTTGGTCTTAGTCAAGTCTTCTTCCATTTCTCATGTCTTAACGATGAAGATGGGTTGTGATCACGACTAATGGAGTCCTCATCTCCCATTTGTTGTTTTTTTTCATTCATCGTTGTTTTCTCAAGTTTCTTGTAACCACCACGACACAACCTATGGGAGTAAATATTTTTTCTTTATTTTATGTTTCTACTTAACTTTTAGCCTATTATAAACACGGTGAAAATATGATTATTATCTATAAATCATTGCCATAAATTATCAAGATAAATAAGACTAGTATTAACCATGAATTTCTCAAAACGATGGTCATTCGCAAACCTTTTCCAAACCTTCTTCGAAAGATAATTATATCTCACCTATGGACACTCAAGACCATGCTTAGTCCCCCTAATGTAGTCACGAATGAGCCGTGACTTAAAGTTCCTCCAAAACGTACCTACATGACTTACCCATATTTTCTTAACTCATCATCATCCAAAAACTCAAAAGCCAACTACATTTAAATCAATAAGAATGAATTAGAAATTATAGAAAGTCATATCAAATAGATGAAAATTAAAATTAATACCAGAACGTTTGTCCATATGCTATTTTTGACAGCCTTTAGCACTTGTTTCCAATCATCTATCAATATACTGACTTTGCTATGTCCAAGGAACGCAACATAACTCTTAAAAACCAAAGAATATTCACCATCAACTACTCTGTACTATGCATTAAACACGATCAAAAATTTGTTACAGATTTGCGGACTTTTGTTAATTTTGTAAGCATTGTTGAACCTCTTTGTGATCATTTATTTCCGTCTTGAGTATCATATGTATGATTTTCACTTGTCATAGTTTCGTCACCACTAGATGAAAAATATGATGAAGACTACATTTGTGTTCAAAAACTACAACAACCTCAACATCATCATCAACAACAACAACAACAAACTCTTTCATCTATTATTTCCATATATATCCATGAATAGAAATATGTTATCAAAGCCATTCAATAAAAACATCAATAAAATATTAATCAAATGTTATCACATACACATTCAACAACAATAACAACCACAAAAAAAGATTAATCAAGTGTTATCACACACATTCAACATCAACCACAAAAACAACATGAACAACAACATCAACAACAATGGAACCTCAACAATAACAGTGGTAAGCATTGTGGCACCTCTTTGTGATCTTTTATTTCCATCTTGAGTATCATTTGTATGAGTGTATTTTTCATAGTTTCGTCACCACTAGATGAAAAATACGACAAAGACGACATCTGTGTTTAAAAACAACAACAACCTCAACAACAACAACAATAACAACAACAATAAACTCTTTCATCTATTATTTCCACATATAACCATGAATAGAAATATAATATTATACACATTCAAAAACAAAATCAAAAAAAGATTAATCAAATGTTATCACACACATATTTAATAACAACCACAAAAACAACATGAACAACAACATCAACAATAATGGAAACTGAAGTTTACTGTAGATGTATGTGAAAACAACTTATGTACCGTAAACTGGATGACTAATTAAAGGTAAATATTTAGGTTTAAACAGACAGTGTTGTTGTTACATTCCTCCTTGACAATGACAATTGTGTTAGTGCTGGCAATGGTGTGTTGTCTTCCTCGTCACAATGACTACGAGTTAAAAATGAACAACAAATGGAAAACGATGAACCAATGAAAAACTATGAACCGAAGAAAAATTGGAAAAAATGATGGATGATGATGATGAAAAATTAATGTTAGGATTGATAAGGTGTTTCGTTTCTCAGCACTGAATGTTAGGGTTGAAATGGTGGTATCACTATTTAGTGCAAAGAATGGCTAATAAAGAGACAAGCTAGTTAGATGTGATAAATATGAATTAAAGATACCACCACCACCAACAACCAAAACCGTGGTAAGATATTATTTGCTTAATTAAATTTCATAAAGAAGCGCCAGTATATTACAATTTAAAATATTTAAAACAAATGAAAAAATATGTCACAACGGTTCACCTAGGCAGCCGTGGTGATATATTATTTGCTTAATTAAATTTCACAAAGAAGCGTCAATATATTATAATTTAAAATATTTAAAACAAAATGAAAAATATGTCACAACGGTTCAGTTATGCAACTGTGGTGATATATTATTTGCTTAATTAAATGCCATAAAGAAGTGCCAGTATATTACAATTTTTAAAAATTTAAAACAAAATGATAAATATGTCACAACGGTTGTTTAAACAAACCTTGGTGGTATCACATTTATTTTTAATTTAAAATTAAATAAAAATACAAAGTTGCGACTAAATGTTAAAGAAATAAAACATTTGTTGATGCTGTGATTCGAACTCATGAAAGAGTGATTATATAACCACAACCGTATTTTTCAACCGTGAGTGTATCATATCAAAATTTTAATAAGTAAATAAAAGAAAATATTTGCACGTTAAGTAATAGATGTCATCAGAGTCCTTCGTAGCACCGTGATAACTTTGGCATTGTTGTATATATGTTTTTTAGTAGTGTTGTATCGAATTATTTAATAATAATAAAAGGAATTTCTTTATTATTATTATTTTCCAAAATAATAAAGTCCCTAGAATAGCTATTCCGTTTAATGAAATACTAAGTGTCACTTAATCATGATATCCCATTAAATATATGATGCACCCCAAAAATTTCCCTCCCTTTTTTAACTTTAGTTGGCTTATGCTCCATTTATTTGCATCTCATTTCATACCTTGCATTGGTCCTAGGACACGGGATCAAGGTTTTCTTGATTTTCTTCAAGAGAGAAGGGGGAGTTGATTCTCAAAGAAATAAGGAAGCCGATGTCATCAACAACATGGTATTTTAAAATTACAAGGTTTTCATGCTCATCATGATATCTCTACAAGCTCACCCAGTCATCTGAGGACTAGGGTTTCATTGGTTTCAAAAGGATTCATCTGATCAAGCTCCTAGTGGCTTTGAGCTAGGGCTTTTGGGAAGAGGCTACCTATGATTGTTTTCTTGAGTAAAATAAGGTTCTATGGTTCAAAAAATATCTCAAGGGTTCCATATATGCTTCATGGTTCATCACAAATCATTTCAGAAATGTTTCTTAAGTGATAGAGGAAAGGATTGAATTCATTTGGTCAAAAAGTCATCTGAAGTCGTACAACAATCAACTCTTGAGTTCTTGGGTCATATTTGGGAATTTCAAGTAATTATCCATGTCATCAAGAAGCTTGATCATGAGAAATCATAAAATCGGGAGAAGTTGCAAAATTAAGGTTTTGGGGAATTTTTCTAAGTATGGAAGATCAAGATTTTTAGCCATCTTGCAAAATTCATATATCTCTTATCCTCGATCCAAATGGTGCAAATCAAAGATAAAATTGAAAAGGACATCACATACTATAAGTTTTTAGAAGGAATCAAGTTCAAAAGATGCATAGATCAAGAGTTTTGGAGAGGTAACTTTGGGAAAATGTGGAATTCAAGTTTCAACACATAAAATTTTTCTAAGTGTTGGAATTCAACCAAAAGTTCATGTTTTCAAGGCCAATTTTCTTGATGATCCAAGATTCATATCACTTTTCCTCCAACATGAAAGTTGTTCCCCATCTTTCAAGATTTATTTTGGTACTAAGAACTCCTCAATTGGGTCATTATATCTCAAGTTATGATGCTTCAAAGACAAGGTGTTTAAGTTGCCAAACATAGCAAGTTTTTGGTCAGGTTTTGGAGCCAAGTTTCAAGGCATTTTTATCATGGTTCCAAGTCTTGTTTCATGTTTCTACTAACATGAAAGCTGTTCCGCATCTTTCAAGATTTCTTTTGGTGCTAAGATCTCAAGAATTGGATAAAATCTCCCAAAGTTATGAAGCTCCAAAGTTGATGGTTCATGGATGCCAAAGCACCTTCATAACTTAGATTTTTTTTCAAGTAGCTTGGATAGTTATCGGACATAACTTCAATACCATTTTCCATCACCTTCCAAGTGTTGTTTCAAGTTGTTTTCAACATAAAAATTGTTGATCTTCCTTCCTATTTTCATGTGACACTAATTTTCACTCTCTTTGGAACCTTCAGCACCAAGTTATCCTCATTCAAAGTAAGCTACATGAGAAACTTCCAAGGCATTGCACTTTTTCTTTCTTGACACGTTTTTGAGTCCTTTAGAACCATATTATTCATTCACATCAAAACCACACGCACCTCACTCCAAGTTTTGCCCAAATGAGACAAACCACATGCACTCCTCATACATACTCAAATTTGGAATTTTTTTCCAAAAGTGGAAACTTGAATTTGCATAACAAACTTTCAATCCCATGTTCTAACCTTATCAGACCTTTCTCATGCTCTCATTTCACTCTAAAAAATCACAACAATACACCCTATGTGTGATGCTTATGCCATACCCATCCCCACAAACTCAAATTTCCTTTTTTGGAAAACCACTCATAACAATTTTTTAACCATAATTACTTACATTAAACCCTCCGAACCTCACTATAAGAAGCCTCCAAAACCCTAGCAATTGAATACAACTTCATTTTTACCTCAGATCATATCAAAATACCTCACTCTCTTTCTCAAAAAATTTCAACACGAGCTACCCTTTTTCTGCAATATTATATTCATTTACAGCTTGATCTCTCACCTTTGAAGCCACTAAAAGGAAGAGGAGAGGTTTTTTTTCTGAAGTGTTTGAGCAAGCAGAAGGGGCAACAGACCTTCTTCGTTAGGTACTTTCTATAAACTCGTTTCTTACATGCTATACGTGTTCTAAAATATTTGTTGGTGTATTTCAGGTCCTATGCCATTGTAGATCATGATTTCATAACTATTGTTTTAGTTTTAGTAAGTTTTAGTTTGTACATTTTTTTGTGCCATGATTTCATCATGTTAGAGTGGGTTTTATTGATTTTTATTAACATGTTTGAACTTTATGTGGAAAACCGAGTGGGGTGATGTCAAGTTTCCTTTGTCTGACAGTGCATCTTATGTTGACCCCTTGACTTGCGTGTGGCAGTTACGTGGCGCTGAGTGTGTGCCAGCGTGTTTAATGAGCTTGGGTGCATGGTTTCTTTTTTGTTTGTTTCTGACCATAAGTGTTTAGGCCTAGCTTCATTTATATTCGTGCCCCCAGTTTCTCGGCCAATCAACATTTCAACCAAGCTTTAGTACTCTTTGCTTTTACTGATGCGCCCCCTCCTTGCTTTTCTTTTTTCTTTTCATTTTACATTTTGATTTTATTTTAACTGTTAAAACTATTTTTAAAATCCACAAAAATACATTTTTGATCATTTAATGTCTTTAGATTTTATTTTTGACATTTTTTTTAATTTTATTTTTCAAATATTTTTATTATTTTATTTTAATTTAGTAATGCAAAGTGTTTTACCTAATTACCCTTGAACCAGGGTTTGTGTAGTTGACGCTTTATGATTACCTTCTTGATCCAACATTTTGGCCTTGTTTTGACACTTGATTAATGAATGTTTGAATGTTTGAATGTTGCTTTGGTGCTTGGATGATGAATTTTGGTATGCTTTCTTATGGATTTAATTTGCCCTCGATTTTTGCTCTATTGATGAAGTATCTTGAACTTGTTGGATTAATTTGAGGATGCATTTATGCAATTCTTTATGGTATCTTTTTCATACTTGATCTTGATTTCTTTGACATGACTTAGAGCCTTAGATCCTTATTTGTTTGGTCATTTAACTATTTTTTATTGACGCTTCAATTTGGGGATGTGTTGAGTGTGATACTTGTTTGTCCTCTTGTGTGATCCCTTGATGTTTTTCGTACCCCAAATTTTTACCCCTAGATTCCATTATCATTCTAGGTGCATCAAACATATGTTATCTAACCCTAACCCCTTTCGTTGTTGGTCTTTGTCAAGATGCAGATGAATTAGGGTTTCACACTGTTAAAATCAAGAATCATATGGACTGATCAGTCAAGGTTTTGGATTGATCTTCTACATATAAATTCATCATATAATCAAGGGGTTCATACCTAACCAAGAGAAAGTGCTATTTGAGGTTGTTACCAAGAGAATGGAAGCAGAGTTGTGCAATACCCTGATTAGGGTTTCTAGTTGAAAAAGTCAACTATAGTTTGACTTTTGGTTTAAACGGTCTTCCGAAGCTTGAAACACGGCCCATAATGTTTCTATGACTCATTGAATTCCCCTCAAGAAGTTTGAAAGGTTCAAAAACCCCAGAAGACTAAGGATTGATCCTGAAGATATCAACTATTCAATTCGTCTATCTAGATTTCAACTCTTTGACTTTAAGGTTTTGACGCCAAATTGAAGCAATCAAGGTTTCCAACATCATGTTATACCTAACTAGTGATTTTGGTGAAGATTTAATCAAATATTTATGGATAACATGTGAATCAACAAATTAGGGTTTATGAAAAACCCTAATTACAAGCTAATTTGGATTGGTCATAACTTTCAAACCACACATCCAAATTGAGTGATCCAAAGCTGGTTGGAAAGCTCTTGGGAAATCCTTACAAAAGTGTCATAGGGGGTTTGGATCCAAAAATTCATAGATTTGGAGTTATAATCTCATCAAGTTGTGAAAGATTTCGACACTTAAAAAAATTCCATGTTTCTTAGCTTGTAAGTCAGCTTTTGCAACAAACTTCATGAGGATTCTTTAGATAGTTCCCTTTGGAATTTCAACTTTGGCCAAGCATGAAAGTTGTAGATCTTATTTGGGGATTTTTAAAAATTAAAAGATCATTTTGTAAACCTTTTTGGTTAGGGAGAATCGAGGAGGACAAGTTAGGCATTTTTCATGTCATAAGACCAAGTTCATCACTTGCATTTTGATGCATAAACCATTCAAACCTCTTCTAAACACTTTCTTAACTCATTATTTGATTATTAGGAACTTAGTTGATGAGATTACATTGCATTGTCACGAGCCAAAACCATATTTGGATTGTTTTGAATTGTTTATTCTTACAAGTACAAGCAAGTGGCAAGGAGAGAGAAACTTTATGCAAATTCTGCCATATCTCAGCTACCACAGCAGATGGTCTCTTCCTTCACCTCATGTCAACTATTTTCAGGCTATGGATGATGATGAAACACATAAGGAATTGGCCCATGCTCAGAAAAGAGATCTCAAGATAAATTTGCTCATTTTTGCCTCCAAGAAGGGAAAACTTGGCAAAATTGCAAAATCTGCCCATGTTCTTCACACTCCAAGCTTGCCTATAAATAGGACACACTTCTCACATAAAAACCACACCATAATCAAATAGAAAACAAGTTGGATCTCTCTGATTCCTCAGATCACAACCCTCTTGCAAGTGTTGCAAGTGACCTCCTTGTAAAGCAAAAATCTATTTTGATAAACTCTTCCAAAACTCTTTCCAAACACAAAACCAACAAAATCACTCTAACACATCACAAAACATGTGTTAGAGGTGTTCAAACCATTACAACCATCCAAAACCTGCTAGAACAGAAAGCCAACTCTCATACCTTGAAATCTTGAATTTTCTACACTTTCAAAGCTAACTCACTGCCTAGACCATTTCCAATCCTTCCAAGACTTCAAACACACTCCATATAATTTGTTTGAACTATCCAAAGCTTTACCATAGTTCTATAACACCATTTCTTTGAAGTTCACTTCGAAATTCTTGTTAGTGAATACTTGGGGTTGTAACCTTGTTCTTCGCTTAATGTTGTCACATGCTTGCTCTTAGCTTTCTTGGTTGTTACCATGACTTTATATCTTCATCATGTTTGAATGAATGAATATTTGTGTTTAGGGTTTGTTAAGTCTCCCCCAAGGGATGTAGCTTGTCATCTCTCATCCAGTTGCCTTGTTATCCCTTATTCCAAAGGAAATTCTCTCTATTGACTTCACTGTCATAGATAGCTCATTACCCCTCCCCTGGACTTGGTTAAGTCAATAGGTCCTTTAACTTAGTTAAGTTAGAACCTATATCCATTAGATTTTGCTTTAAGTCTAAAGACCTACCCTTTGATAGGAGTATCCTTCAATTAGAACTTTAAGATAGAGTTTGTTAACTCTATGTAAGGATCATTGTCATGATTACTTACTCCCCTCTTTGCTTTTGTTAAAGTCAACCCCCCTTGATTGTTAAACTTAGATCTAGAGAGGTTTGTCAAATTCTATACAAACATGGTTATGTTTATTCCCCCTTGGAATCTTGACCACAATAAAGTATTCCTCAACCTTAGTGAGGATAACTACAGTTGCTCTGATTCCATCCTAGTAAGGATACGTAGGTATAAGATGCAATATCTTTGTGAATAAACTTAGAACAATCCTTAGGTTTTTACTTAGAACTTTACCTTAACCTTGATCCTATGGCCCTAGAAAACAATAACTGAGATAACTTAGCATACATACACACAAAAGGTTCCTATAGAGTACTACAGATGTTTAGGATGTGAGAACTACCCTAGGCATAACCAACCCCTAATCCCCGAAACTCTAGCGATTTTGTTACATTGCGCAAAAGGTTTTTCTTTCTTTAACCTTTGCTTTGGATAAATTAAAGCTCAGTGGTGAATTTCAATGAATTAAGATTCAAGTTAATATAATAGCTTGACATCCGATTCTCACCGCAATAGAAATGGCGACTTCACTGGGGAAGCTTAACAGTTTGAGGGTTTAGCCCACTTTGTATGCTTGTATGTTATATCTTTGTATGTTTGGCTATACATGTATATTTTTTAATATATAATTGTTTGTTTGCATTGGATCATTTGGGTGATATCTTGAGTGGTGAGATAAGTCCTAACCCGAACTTGATTGCACATATATGATAGGATGCGGTGATGGGCTAAAGACGTGTCTACTTATGCGTCTAGCGGTATCTTACTGCAAGTGCACAGCCTATCGAAGTAATATTTAAGATTATCGATCCACAGGGATTCTATCGTTACTTAGTGCTAGATGAACTTCTAGTTTAGCTAAGGCGAATAGTTGTCACGATTGTTGTTGGTTTTCTAAGACTATTGAAGGCGGAATTAAATTCAAGTTTTTAATAAAATAATACTAAGACGGTCGGTATGTAATTATACTAACTTAGGTGGGTCAATCTAACCTAGGCTTATAAAGATGTTCACTTAATCTATTCGGTAGAGATTACTAGTTTGAATACCCTCAACTCACACTCTCGTGGTCTTGAATCAGATCTTATCCCTAAAGCCCTATGCCTGCTCTCGCTAGCCCATAAGTGTTTAGAGATAATTTTTGGAAGCTAAATAATTCTAATTTATCTTAAAGCGCTCTCGCTGTATTTAATTTAAATGCCTAACTTTAGCTATCTGGTTAAAATCTCACACTCTCGTGGTCTTGACCCAACCTAATACCCTTTTCTTACTCTCGTAACGAAAAGGTCGAATTCAATTAAAAAGCATCAGCCAGAATGTTAAGCGATTAATTATTTTAGCCCATGGTTATATTTTACCGGTTAAGTTGGTTATAACTACATACCGCCCTAAGGTATTTAGCTACTCATCGAGGTTAAATCAGACTCAGAGTTAATTATTGACTTACTAATGGCAGGAAAATAAATAGACATTATAAATAAATTAAATTGCAATAATTGAAAAACCTGATTAACAAATATCTGAGTAGACTCCTTCTTCCACAGACCGGAAGGCTTGGAGTAGGCGGAAATAAAAATTAAACGAATGCTGAGGCTGGAAACAATTAAAAGTATAACAATTCCCTAATGTTGGAAATTGTTACACGGTTGGTTTGGATACAAATAAAATAAGACAGAAAGTAAAACAAATGCTGGAATAATAATTCTGGTGGTAAGGTAATTCGGCAGAGCTTCCGCAGGAAATTTGGATAATGAAGTCTGTCCTGAGTTCTCCTGAGCTGGTCCTATTTATAGAGCTTCCAATGGGCTGGTGCCTTGGTCTTTGCTTCTTGGGCTTTGCTGGAGTGGTTGAGAAAATGTTGGGAAGTGGCAGCAGAAAATGGGAGAAGTCTTCCTCACGTGCTGCCTTGAGGAGAATTACTAGGAGGAGTGGTCTTCACTGGTGGCTTGACATAGTCTTAGTCAAAATCAAGTTATATCCTTGTCACGGGCGTGACAAGGTCTTCACGCTCGTTGTTTGATGATTTCAAGTGTCACGGTCGTGACTACTTCCTCACGGTCGTGATGGCCCAAAGTAAGGTGTCACGGTCGTGACCCCCTTGTAACGACCGTGGCCGTAACAAATTATGCAGAGTTTATGCAGGCTTCTGTCTTGCTTCATTTCTTGTGGTTTCTTTGTTCTTTTCTTCTTAATTCATGATTCGGCCTCACATAACGATGTACCTGCAAAATAGTAAGAAAAACTCGAGAAATCGAGCGTTAAAATGGTGAATGCGCGATAAATGTCAATGAAATCTAGCGATATAACCGATGCGTTTTCTCGTCATCAAACTTCCCCAAACTTAAACCTTTGCTTCTCCTCAAGCAAATAGTCGGTTGAAAATCGGCGGACAAGATTTTATTCGCGCATACTCATAACAAACCGTCCGGTGGATCGTTTTGTCGGATAGTCCGGTACTTTGATAGAACACTACCGATACACTAATGACATAAGCAACAAGCTATGTCGTCGACTTCCCGTCAAGCGAAACAATCGGCAATCACATTACGATTTCGCCTAGAGTTTTTCGATCTTATTTCACCCGGTTTCGTTCTAGCGCAGTCACATTAAGCCCTTTGCCTTCGCACGCACGTAGTGGAGTAGCCGGTTAGCGATTTTGATCCTTTTTTAGCGCGGGGTCTGGTACACGAGTGTGGTAACCCTTCATGTTTTATCCGATGCGGAGGTTGTGGGGGATCGAGCCGTAGCACGCCCTACCGAGTTCAGAACCAGTACCTCTGAACCAACCCGGAACGGAGTCCTTCTCATATTTCTCGTTTCTTATCTGCGACCGTGTACTTTGGTGCAATCTCTTTTCATTTTGAATTGAGATACGAAGGATCATTATTGATTAGGCATCAAACGCTTATATTCATCGGCTCCCCACGTGGTTTGTGTTTAGACGGTGCTGACTGCTAGTATAAACTACTGGGGGTTACTTTTGAACTGAAACTAAAGGTGCACTCGCAATGGTGATCGGGATGGAATTTCTTAAGCAGGGGGTCGAAGATGTCAAGATTGTATTGGTCTTGTTTAATCGTTCCTGGCTTCGTAATTACGAACCATTCGGTGGTAAGTCGGGTAATGCGAGTAATTAAAGATTTTTCTAGTATGGCTTAATAATCGGGGAAAGCTCGATATTAAAGAAAATAACGCACAGATTTGCTCATTTCATTGATTTGCTAAAAGGAATACAACGTAATTGAAAGTACACTGAAATGAAAAGTACCTCTCCCACACTATATCAGACATTGCCCTCAATGTTGTGATATAAATGCGGTATAAATACAGTACAAGACTGAAACTGAAAAACACAACATAAAAGTAAACTACTGCTGCTGAGGACCGCGGGCTCGGCCTCTGGTGCGAGAGCGGCGTCTGGAGGGAGTCGCGTCGGGATCAGAGCCGGTGCCGGAGGTAGCAGTAATGCTGATGCGGAGCGCCTCAAGCTCGCCGAAAAGTTCTCCAAACCGCTCATTAGTGGCCTCATGGTTGGCAGCAATAGTGCCGAGTAAAGCGTCATACTGTGCCTTCTGCTGACGCTCTAGTGCTGCGTTCATCAGGTTCTGCTGATGAATCGCAAGTAGGACGTCCTCAAGTGTGACGGCGGGAGCCGCCTGCTGTCGGGTGGAAGTCTCGGGGATGTCCTGGACATGCTCAGCTGCATCCATGGCATCCTGCATCTCGTCCACTGGGGCGTCTGGCTGATCATCATGTACCGGGGCGTGATCCGCAGCAGCTGGTAAGGCAAAGAGCCAGTTGGCTCGGTTTGCTGGGTCGATGCGTGTGCGGGACGACAGAGTGATGTGGTGGAAAACGGTGCCATTGACAACAGGACTGTACCTGCCATCCTCTCGCTGCGCGATCAGGTGGGCGGACCGGCAGTAGCTCATGGTCAGGAAATCGGCGGCGAGGTGCGGCAGATCAGCGAGCGCGTCACCAAGCCCCAGCTGAATGGCGAGGGTGGTGACAATGCCGCCAATGAAGAACGGGGATGAGCCTCGGTGCGTGATGGCCTGGATGTGGTAGAGCATAAAGGGGGCAGCATTGATTGGCTCGTCATGAAGGGCACAGTATAAAAACAGAAGCTCCTTTGAGTTGAGCTTGTGGTTGCTCTCTCTAGCAAAGATTGTGTTGCAGAGGACCCGGTGAAAGTAGCGGATAGCCGGGTTGTGGATGTGTGTGGCGTTGAGGCTCTGGAAGGTGGTCGCACGGGTGTTGGTAAGGTCGTGCCACAGTGTGAATGCTTGTTCACTGAAGTTGTCGGGCACGCGACGGTGGGCTTCGGTGCCGTGCTCGAAACCTAACAGCTCGGCAATCCTGGTTTGTGTGAGGTTGAACTCCCGGCCAAGCAGTCTGAATGTTACGATGCCGGTAAGCTGACTCTGAGAACCATGAGAGGTGATGTAGCTGTAAGAGCTGAGGAACTCCAGCGTCAGAAGTTCGAAAGTAGGCTGTGGCTGACGACAGAGGTCCCACAGGCCGACCTTCTGCAGTAGGCTTTGAACGCTGGACAGCATACCGAGTTCTTGCAGACAGTCGGTGGAAATGTACCGGGTGGGTTACAGACCGCGGTTCTGGAAGCGGACGAAACGGTCTCGCTGGGTTTCTCCGGCTTCTCCTTCTCTGAAAATGATGGAATCCATAACATGCAAGAGTGAAGAGTGAGGGTGGAAGGATTTTGTGAGGTTTTTGGGAGAAGAGTGGTAGAATGAGGGAGATTGATGTTTGGGTTTAAATACGGGACAGTTGAAATAAATTGGTTGATGGTAATGGTGGATTAATGGGGTAGTGGAGAGGTTATGGCGGTTTTGGAATGAGTGGGTATTGTGTTGGGTTGGCTATGGATGGAGAAGAAGAGTGGACACGATGAGAAACAGTTTTGTTTCTCACGATCTCTGTAATAGAGGTCGTCACGGTCGTGACATAGGCGTGACGGTCGTGACACGCTAAATGAGCACGTCACGATCGTAAGTGGGGCGTGACGACCGTGAGGCTGTGTGGTGCTGGATAATTCCCAGAAAAGCACATTGTCTCACGTTATTTTTAAATTAATAATAATTTATTTTATTTAGTAGCACTTATATTAACACACACCATATTATATAGCAATTGCAACACAGTAGTATACGAGCCTAAGATAAAATAGTGCAGTCATACAGTATATGGTCACACAGTGTATAGAAAAGAAATAGAAAAACTATATAAGCTGCTAAAATGAAGAATTAATTGAAATAAAAAGTGCATGGCATAAAGAAAAACTGAAATTACATAAACTCAAATTATGTTATGAAATCGTTGCGAAAGATAAATTTAACTGGAAATGAAAATAATGATAAAAAATAATGAGAAAAGAATTAATAAACTAAATCACTGATAGCCGGTTCAAAGGCGTTTCTTCAGGTCTTCGATGGCGGAGTCCAGATGATAGAATTGTTCGCAGGCCATGTCAGTCAATCCCACGATGTCCAATCGCATACTCTTAATGTCTTCTCTGAATAGATTAATGTCAGTTTGATAGGCATCGAGGGTGTGCATGATGTTCTGCAAGTTGTTAGCGTACTCTCCGTGATTCGCTCCAGGGGTTTCATGAACTTTGTCAGTTGGGTCAATGTCATGGTATCCAGGAGGTGTCTCGGGGTCAGTTTCAACAGCGGTCATTATATCATCTTTTATCCTGTGAGACTGAGGTGTTTCAGGAGTGGCTGGATAATCAGGTGGGTTTAACTCATAAAGCCAATTATCCTTATTATGAACACTTACTTTAGCATGATCGGGCAATGTGAACAGGGTGACTACTTTGTTCCGGATCAGGTACTCAAAAGGTGGGCGTCCTAAATTCCTTATGATATGTCTATTGAAGCAGAATTTAAGATTCATCAGGCGTACGGTTCCCAGACGGGTGCACCTGTCCAGTTGGTACCTAAGTCCTAAGGCATCAGCAATCATGGTTACAAGACCTCCTACCACTATGGGTAATTCAGGTTCATCTTGGATGCGGGTGAAGGTTTGCATCATGAAAGGGACACCATTAACACACTGTCCAGTATTAAAACATGACATAATAAATAATTCATCCTTAGAGACTCCTGTAATGTTTTCTTCTTTTCCAAAGAAGGTATGGGCGAGGAATTTGTGGAAGTAACGAAGAGCAGGGTTATGGATCTCATCATTGTTCATGTCATTTGGTTCAGGGTGGTAGTTTCCGGTCAGAGTTCCCCAAAAGAAATCTAGCTCCAAATCCATCAATTCTACCTGTGTGGTAGTATAGGCAAAAGGTCCACTAGGGAATCCTAACAGGTCAGCTAGTTCTTTATGGTTAAAGTCGTATTCTATTCCAAATAGGCGGAAACTAATGAATCCTTTCCTAGAACCAAAACCGCGCTCAGGTAGGTAAAGTAGGGAACTAAGGAACTCAAGGGTGAGCTCACGGTAAGTCGCAAACTTGTGTTGGATCATTGCATTCTCCCATCCGAGTCGGTTGAACAGGTATATCACGCTATCATGTATACCTAAGGTTTCCATAGTCTTTTCATTTGGGTACAGGGTCAAATCCATTTGCCTCTGTGATAACTCTTCGAACTTTATTCTTTGGTTCCTACCTCTAAATTGGGTTTCCATATAGTTAATAGGTTGGTTAGCCATAGTCAGTGAAAATACGGTGGAAACAATTCAGTGGAAAAGACTTTAGAAAATCTGTAAAAAGTGATTTAGGATAAAAATAAGAAAATGAAATGCTAGAATGTAATGGCTATAATAGTAATGTAAAATAAAACTAACAAAACAATTTAAACAAATAGTAGTAACGATAATTAAAAATGCTCAAAAAGAAAAGAATAGTTTAAAATAGGTAAATAAGTGAATGGGTTGCCTCCCACTAAGCGCTGTTTTTATTGTCAAAAGCCTGACGTAATGCTGAGGTTTAGACTAATCAGGGGAATTGGCGGACAATTTCAAAAGTTTTAGATCATTCGTATAGTCTCTATTTTCAACTTTGTGATAATGTTTTAGGCGCTGTCCGTTTACTATGAATGGTTCATTGTTCCTACCCTTGATTTCTATTGCTCCACTTGGGAATACTTTAGTTATATCAAAGGGTCCTGACCATCTAGACTTTAATTTTCCAGGAAAGAGCCTAAGTCTTGAATTAAAGAGGAGTACAACGTCTCCCACACCGAATTCTTTCTTAGATAGGCGTTTATCATGCCATCGCTTGGTTCTTTCCTTATATAGCTTAGCATTTTCATATGCATCTAACCTTAATTCTTCTAATTCATTAACGTCTAGGATTCGCTTTTCTCCCGCAGAATTATAGTCCATATTGAGAGTTCTGATCGCCCAATAAGCTTTGTGTTCTAGTTCTACTGGGAGGTGACAAGATTTTCCATAAACTAGTTTGAAAGGTGTAGTACCTATGGGAGTCTTGTAAGCGGTCATATAGGCCCATAAAGCTTCATTAAGTTTAGATGACCAATCTTTCCGAGATGTGGCGACAGTCTTTTCTAAGATTTGTTTAATCTCTCGGTTTGAGACTTCGACCTGTCCACTTGTTTGTGGGTGATATGGTGTAGCCACACGGTGTCTCACTCCATACTTAGATAGTAATTTGTCAAAGATTTTTGAAATGAAGTGTGAGCCACCGTCACTTATGACGAGTCGAGGTACACCAAATCTGGGAAAGATTATGTTTTTGAAAAGCTTTATTACTACTCGTGCATCGTTTGTAGGAGAAGCTATGGCTTCAATCCATTTCGAGACATAATCAACAGCTACGAGTATGTAGTTATTACCGAAAGATGATGGGAATGGTCCCATGAAATCTATTCCCCAGACGTCGAAGATTTCTACTTCCAAAATTCCCTTTTGGGGCATTTCATCTCTTCTTGAAATATTGCCGGTGCGTTGACACCGATCGCAACTTATAACAGCGATGTGGACATCCTTCCATAGATTAGGCCAGTATAAGCCGGCTTGCAAGATTTTTGCACAAGTCTTGGAAGTGCTCGCATGTCCACCATAAGGAGATGAATGACATTGGGCAATGACATCTTCTATTTCTTCTTCGGGAATACATCGGCGAAAGATTCCATCTGGTCCTCTTTTGAACAGTAATGGTTCATCCCAATAGTACTGTTTCAGGTTATGAAGGAACTTCTTTTTCTGCTGATAGGTTAGATCGGGTGGAAGAGCTCCTGCGGCTAGGTAGTTGACAATGTCAGCGTACCACGGCAGTCCTACAGTTGTCTGTATTATTTCCACGGGTTCTGGTTCATCTATATCTAACTTCGCTAGGTCGCTTCCTATTTGTGCTATCAGCTGTTCATACGGAAAATCATCGTTAATTGGCACTTGTTCGGGTTTAATACCTTCTATTCTAGATAAATGGTCCGCTACGACGTTTTCAGTACCTTTTTTGTCTTTTATTTCTAGATCAAACTCTTGTAGGAGTAAAATCCATCTTAAGAGTCTTGGCTTAGCATCCTTCTTAGTTAATAGATATCGGATAGCAGCGTGGTCTGTGTAAATGATTATTTTCGCTCCAACTAGGTAAGAGCGGAATTTGTCAAGCGCAAAGACAACTGCTAGCAATTCTTTTTCTGTAGTGGCGTAGTTCATCTGGGCAGAATCCAAGGTTCTACTCGCATAGTAAATCGCATGGAGTTTCTTTTCTTTTCTCTGACCCAGGACTGCGCCCACAGCATAGTCACTCGCATCGCACATGATTTCAAAAGGTAATCTCCAGTCAGGGGGTTGCATGATTGGTGCGGTGATGAGGGCTGTTTTTAGAGTTTCGAATGCTTTAAGACAATCTTCATTGAATATGAACTCAGCGTCTTTCATTAATAAACCAGTAAGAGGTTTAGTAATTTTCGAGAAATCTTTGATGAATCGTCGGTAAAAACCGGCGTGTCCTAAAAAGCTTCGTATTTCTCGAACGGTTTTAGGAGGTTGAAGATCTTTTATTACTTCGATCTTAGCTTTATCTACTTCAATTCCCTTGTCTGATATTACATGACCTAATACTATTCCTTCGTTGACCATAAAATGACATTTCTCCCAGTTAAGCACGAGATTCACTTTTACACATCTCTCTAACACCATTTCTAAGTTCGATAAGCATCCTTCAAAACTTTGCCCGCATACAGAGAAGTCGTCCATGAACACTTCCATGATGTTGTCTATAAAATCTGCGAAGATTGACATCATACATCTTTGAAAGGTTGCAGGAGCGTTGCACAATCCAAAGGGCATTCGCCTATAAGCGAATGTTCCATAAGGACATGTGAATGTAGTCTTCTCTTGATCATCAGGATGGATAGGGATTTGGAAAAATCCCGAGTAACCGTCAAGATAACAGAAGTAAGAATGCTTGGCTAATCGTTCTAACATTTGATCTATGAAAGGTAGTGGGAAATGATCTTTTCGAGTGGCTTTATTTAGTTTACGATAATCTATGCATACTCTATACCCCGTCACTACTCTTTGCGATATCGATTCGCCTTGAGCGTTTTTCACAACAGTGATACCTCCTTTCTTTGGCACTACATGTATTGGACTAACCCATTCACTATCAGAGATTGGATATATTATCCCGGCATCTAATAATTTCTTGACTTCTTCCTTTACTACAGTGCTAAGGGTTGGGTTAATTCTTCTCTGAGATTCTCTGGAGGTTCTGCAATCTTCTTCAAGCAGAATGCGATGCATGCAAACTGAAGGACATATTCCTTTGAGATCAGATATGTTATATCCTAATGCAGTTGGATATTTCTTCAAGACATCTAAAAGTTTCTTTGTTTCTATAGTTCCTAAACTGGAATTTACTATAACTGGTCTTTTACATTCAACGTCTAAGAATTCGTACCTTAGGTTATTAGGTAAAGTTTTTAATCCTAATGTAGGTTTATCTTTACTTGGCATGGGATCCGGTGTAAGTGCTAAACTTTCGCTTAGACTATCATCCTGATACGGTTTTTTCCAATTATCATCTTCGAGAATTGGAGGGATTTGAATTTTCATTATTTCAGAATAAGTGGTCTCCTCCAGTTCCATTTCTCTTACACATTCGTCAATTACGTCCATTAGATAGCATGTATCCTCTATAGCCGGTGATTGTAAGAATTGTGTTAAAACAAATTCGACTTTCTCTTCACCTACTTCAAAGGTTAGCTTTCCTCTTTTTACGTCTATTATAGCTCCGGCGGTAGCTAAGAATGGTCTTCCTAGTATGATAGGCGTAGTGGAGTCTTCAGAGATGTCCATGATTATAAAATCAGTAGGAATGTAGAATTGTCCTATACGTACTGGGACGTTTTCTAGTATGCCTACAGGATATTTAACAGAGCGATCGGCTAGTTGAACAGACATTTTAGTTGGTCTTAGGTCTCCCATGTCTAGCCTTTTGCAAATCGTTAAGGGCATAACACTGATACTGGCTCCTAAATCGCATAGAGCTTTGTCAATGACGAATTTTCCTATTACACAGGGTATGGAGAAACTTCCTGGATCTTTTAGCTTAGGAGGCATGTTATTCTGAATTATGGCGCTACACTCGGCAGTAAGTGTAACTGTTCCGTTATCCTCTATCTTTTTCTTATTGGATAAGATTTCTTTTAGAAACTTGGCATACAAGGGTATTTGGGTAATTGCTTCTGTAAACGGAATAGTAATATTCAACTGTTTCAGAAGTTCGACAAATTTCTTAAATTGACCCGTCGTCTTGGAACTTATTAATCTTTGAGGGTACGGAATTGGTGGTTTATAGGGTGGTGGAGGCACATAAGGTTGTTCTTTCTCCACTACCTCTCGACTTTCATCTTCCTTTTCTTCTGGATCATTCACCACTTCAGTCGGTTTATCCGATTTTTGGTACATGGCTGGATTGTCAAGTCTTGGATCGGTAGGTCCGTCAAGTTCCTTGCCACTTCTTAATATTACGGCGTTGGCATGTCCTTTCGGGTTAGGTTGAGGTTGTCCAGGGAACACTCCAGCTGGTGCAGCAGTAGGCGCTTGTTGTTGAGCTACTTGTGAAATCTGAGTTTCAAGCATTTTGTTATGGGTAGCTAATGCATCTACTTTGCTCACTAATTGTTTAATCTGCTCGCTAGTGTGAATGTTTTGGTTTAGAAAGTCCTTGTTTGTCTGAGATTGGCTAGCTATAAAGCTCTCCATCATCAATTCAAGGTTCGATTTTCTAGGGATATTAGGAGCAGTCTTTTGATATCCTGGTGATGTATTTGGTGCTTGACCTGGTGCGTAATAAGCATTGTTATTCTTATAGGAGAAATTCGGATGATTCTTCCAACCTGGGTTGTATGTGTTTGAGTAAGGGTTTCCTTGAGCATAATTCACTTGATCAGTGGGAGTTCCTGCCAATAGTTGACAATCAGAGACTTCGTGTCCTAGGACTCCACATAACTCACAGTTAGGTGTTACGGCAGCCACGGTGGCTGCAGGTGTTATGGCCAAGTTGTCGATCTTTTGGCTTAGTTGGTCAAACTTCGCATTGACTTGGTCCATACTACTTACTTCGTACATACCTCCCTTTGTTGGTTTCTCAGTTGCGACTCTCTCGCTTCCCCAAAGGTAATGATTCTGAGCCATACTTTCGATAAGTGCATAGGCATCATTATATTCTTTGTCCATCAATGCACCACCTGCGGCAGCGTCAATTGTCATTCTTGTATTGTACAAGAGTCCATTATAGAAGGTATGGATGACCATCCATTCTACTAATCCATGATGTGGACAAAGCCTAAGTAGATCCTTATAGCGTTCCCAAGCTTCGAATAATGATTCACTTTCTCTTTGCTTAAATCCGTTGATCTGAGCTCTCAGCATAGCTGTCTTGCTAGGTGGAAAATACCTGTTCAAGAAAACTTTCTTAAGTTGTTCCCATGTAGTTACTGAGTTCGAAGGCAGAGATTGAAGCCATGCTCTTGCTCTGTCTCGAAGCGAAAAAGGAAATAAACGTAGTCTAATAGCTTCTTGGGTAACTCCATTGGCTTTTACGGTATCTGCATATTGCACAAAGATCGAAAGATGAATATTTGGATCCTCGGTAGGATTTCCGGCGAATTGATTTTGTTGCACGGCTGATATCAATGATGGTTTTAGTTCGAAATCATTTCGGTTGATAGCCGGTGCTGCAATGCTTGAATGCGGTTCGCCTTGCGAAGGATTAGCGTAATACTTGAGTGGATGAGTTTGTTCTTCAGCCATTCCTGCGTTTTCTGATTTTACGACTGGTTCAGGCGGATCTAATTGAAGATCTGGAATGTTGGAATTATTTTCGAAATCGAGTATACGTCTTCTTACGTGTAAGAAGCGTTCCGATTCAGGGATCAGAGGTTGCAAGTCTTCGCTTTTGGAGCGAGTACGTGGCATACACTCGGAGATTAGATTAAATTAAATAGTTGATACCTTAGTCTAGACAATGCTACCTCAGTGCACTAGTAACTAAATTAAGGAATCCCCGGCAACGGCGCCAAAAACTTGATGGGCTAAAGACGTGTCTACTTATGCGTCTAGCGGTATCTTACTGCAAGTGCACAGCCTATCGAAGTAATATTTAAGATTATCGATCCACAGGGATTCTATCGTTACTTAGTGCTAGATGAACTTCTAGTTTAGCTAAGGCGAATAGTTGTCACGATTGTTGTTGGTTTTCTAAGACTATTGAAGGCGGAATTAAATTCAAGTTTTTAATAAAATAATACTAAGACGGTCGGTATGTAATTATACTAACTTAGGTGGGTCAATCTAACCTAGGCTTATAAAGATGTTCACTTAATCTATTCGGTAGAGATTACTAGTTTGAATACCCTCAACTCACACTCTCGTGGTCTTGAATCAGATCTTATCCCTAAAGCCCTATGCCTGCTCTCGCTAGCCCATAAGTGTTTAGAGATAATTTTTGGAAGCTAAATAATTCTAATTTATCTTAAAGCGCTCTCGCTGTATTTAATTTAAATTCCTAACTTTAGCTATCTGGTTAAAATCTCACACTCTCGTGGTCTTGACCCAACCTAATACCCTTTTCTTACTCTCGTAACGAAAAGGTCGAATTCAATTAAAAAGCATCAGCCAGAATGTTAAGCGATTAATTATTTTAGCCCATGGTTATATTTTACCGGTTAAGTTGGTTATAACTACATACCGCCCTAAGGTATTTAGCTACTCATCGAGGTTAAATCAGACTCAGAGTTAATTATTGACTTACTAATGGCAGGAAAATAAATAGACATTATAAATAAATTAAATTGCAATAATTGAAAAACCTGATTAACAAATATCTGAGTAGACTCCTTCTTCCACAGACCGGAAGGCTTGGAGTAGGCGGAAATAAAAATTAAACGAATGCTGAGGCTGGAAACAATTAAAAGTATAACAATTCCCTAATGTTGGAAATTGTTACACGGTTGGTTTGGATACAAATAAAATAAGACAGAAAGTAAAACAAATGCTGGAATAATAATTCTGGTGGTAAGGTAATTCGGCAGAGCTTCCGCAGGAAATTTGGATAATGAAGTCTGTCCTGAGTTCTCCTGAGCTGGTCCTATTTATAGAGCTTCCAATGGGCTGGTGCCTTGGTCTTTGCTTCTTGGGCTTTGCTGGAGTGGTTGAGAAAATGTTGGGAAGTGGCAGCAGAAAATGGGAGAAGTCTTCCTCACGTGCTGCCTTGAGGAGAATTACTAGGAGGAGTGGTCTTCACTGGTGGCTTGACATAGTCTTAGTCAAAATCAAGTTATATCCTTGTCACGGGCGTGACAAGGTCTTCACGCTCGTTGTTTGATGATTTCAAGTGTCACGGTCGTGACTACTTCCTCACGGTCGTGATGGCCCAAAGTAAGGTGTCACGGTCGTGACCCCCTTGTAACGATCGTGGCCGTAACAAATTATGCAGAGTTTATGCAGGCTTCTGTCTTGCTTCATTTCTTGTGGTTTCTTTGTTCTTTTCTTCTTAATTCATGATTCGGCCTCACATAACGATGTACCTGCAAAATAGTAAGAAAAACTCGAGAAATCGAGCGTTAAAATGGTGAATGCGCGATAAATGTCAATGAAATCTAGCGATATAACCGATGCGTTTTCTCGTCATCATGCGGTATGATCATTAGTTGACTGTTGGGAGTAGTCCTAACATGTTTGACATATCATGTAACAACGTTCAGTTGAGACCTTATTAAGACAATTAATTGTGTATAAGTAGTCATGCATTTCATTGGTTATTTCAACCTGAGAGTCCATGAAACTGAGGACCTTTAGTTGCCTACTTACCCCACTTGGCCATTTTAGGACGTAGTGCAGTGACTATGAGGGAGTAGTCCCGAAATAGTTGTTACACGATACTACACTCAGACGAGTTTATCCTGAGAAAGTTTTGGCCCACATGAGTAGTCATGTTGGTTGATAATATCCGAAGGATTCATCTATGACTTTGGGAACTCTTGATAGAACCCGTTCTACAGGTACAATGATCAGCTTAGTACATGTCCTTTGGAAGCGTATACCCTGGCTTCATGCTCATAACCCCGAACCCAGGACCATTGCTTGTTAACATTTGTATTTGTGCATTGTATATACTTGTATATGTTCTACGTGTGCACCATATAATCATATCATAATAGCATCTCATCTTGTTGCACTGGTTTTGTGAAACTCAGTTGGCTTCTTTTTGCGAAACCCTAGTTATCATGGATTTTGGGAAAAGAAACACTAAAAAATACAACTTCAAGAAATATGACACAACAAAGTTGAGAGAGCTAGGAACATTGGTATCCGAAGACTTTGGGAAGACGTACGAGAAACTCATGAGTATTATGAAGACTAGAATGGAAGAAGGGGTTCTTAGCACTTTGGTTCAGTTCTACGATCGGCTATACCACTGCTTCACCTTCCCGGATTACCAATTGATGCCAATGCTGGAGGAGTACTCTTACTTCATTAGAATCCCTATGAAAGATAAGAAACCATTCATTGGTTTGGAGAAGTTACCCTCGCCGAAGGAGATTTTTTTCGCACTTCATCTAGAAATATTCGAGATCAGAGCCAATTATGCTTCAAAGAATGGGGTTAAAGGTTTTCATTCTGATTACTTATTGAAGAAGGCTACTTACCTGTTGTTGCATCGCTACGAAGAGGGGCCGACAAGGACAGAAGAGTCGCCACCGTTCGTTATTTGTCCCAAAGAGAGGGAAAGGAAACAATCAGAAAAAACCTACGAAAAAGGGAAAAGACAGGTCTTCGCAACCATATGTCGGGTTCGGGAGTCGGTTACGCAAGGGGAAGGTATTAGTACCCCTCACGTCTGTCGTACTCGACGGGATCCACGCTCGTTGTCTATCTAAAGGGGTGTTAATCTATCTAAGCTACAGGCCATAGGGACAAAAGAAAAGAAAAGACTTGATAGAGTATCGCCGCTCTATGCCTACATATTCCCTCGTGCAATGGGAAAGTCAGAGTCAACGTAGTTCGGAAAACTACGGGTAAAGGTGGGGAAGATTGCTCGCCAAGACATCGTCGGCTTGTGCCTACGTATCCTCGTCTGGTACGAGAAATCAGAACGTAGTTCAGGCTGACACAACCACAGATTGGTTCAAATGTTTTAGCCGAGTAGGGTTCAACCTTAGTTCTAGCAGTTAGGTGTGTTGCTGCTCGACCATTGGAGACTTAGGCGTTACCTGTTTGCGGTAGAACCAAGAGTTAACAACATTCTCTTTATGAAAATGATTTTCTGTTAACCCCGAAGGATAAAGAAGTTTGATGTTTATTTTTGAGTCTTTTATGAAGAACTGAATTGAATTATGTTTGTAATTCATGTTGCACTAAAGACTATGACTTAGGAGCAAATGCGTCGCATATCGTCCTGTTATACCCCAAAATTTGTTCAACCTTTCCTTTACTTGGCTTATGTTTCATTTCATTTTCTTCTAGCATTTGCATTGCATAGCATTGTTCATTTAATAGGGGATCAAGAGAGGTGTGCCTAGCAATAGAAAGTTACCAAGAATGTTGAGCCTAAGCAAGGGGTTCTACTCAAGACCGAATGTTCATCAAAGTCATCAAGAGGTGGTTAGTGTTCTTTGAGAGAGTTGGTGGATGTATGTGGATTATCTCCTAACTTGGAGGCCAATTGAAGATCATCATAGGATTATGAATTCATGATTATGGATATGGAATGTGGAGGAAGTTGATTGAAGGCTTTGAGAGCCATGTTGGAGCTTATTTAAGTTGTTGTGTCATGTGTAAGAGGCCACAGTCAAGAGTGGTGCATCTAGGGTTCTCATATGGTCAACCCTCAGTCAACTGTGAAATTGAAGGAGGTTAAGACTCAATTACAAGTCTTTGTGATCATGGAATGTTGTGTTGAAATGTCTATTATATCATTTCAAGATCAATTTATCAAGAATCAAGAGTGTGAGAAGTTGCTAAGCTAGGGTTTCTAAGCTTGTCAGTGTAAAATCCCCTATTTAGTGTCCAACTTCAAGACCACATATCCTAATATGCAAGTCTCATCTCATCTTGACCCAAACATGAAACTTGTAGATAATTTTTCTAGCTTTCTTTTGAGTACTAGAAGTATTTCATCTGATTTCTAGAACTCAAGTTATGATGCTGACAAGTTACAGGTCATCAGATGAATGTGATTTTGGTCAACAAAAGTCAACCAACTTCCAAGACATTTTTGACCTAGAAGGATGTTTCTCCTCACTTTGACCCAAACATGAAAGTTGTTCCTCATGATCTTCGTTTTCCAAAAAGTACTAGAAGTATTTCATCTGATTTGTAGAGCTTAAGATATGTAGCTTGTAATACAGGGGTATTTTGGGAAAGTAAGATTACAGGTCATTTTCATTATAGGTCCATTTCACAACCTTGCACACCTCAAATGGAAATCTTTCCAACATCAAACTTGCTCAAAATGAGATTAATTTCATCATAAAACATCAACCTATCATTGATTTGGCTTGGATTAAAGAATTGGTGAAGGAATTTTCATGGAAAAAGTATTAAAAGCCATAAAATGCAATTAATTGATTTTTAATCATTACAAGGCAAGCTTATGCATTTTTTGAGTCCATAAACCATTCCAAACACAACGCCAATCTTGGATTTGCAAATTGAGCTCTTTTTCATGGCCATTTTCATGCTTGCTTCAAGTGGAAGTAACATATGCAAATCACACCATAAGATCAAATTGAGGAACAATTCTTGGCCATTGGATCAATATACACTCCCAGCAAGCACTTTGAATGAAAAACTAATGGAATCAGCCCCCTTTTCACGTGTGCATCAGCCCCCTTTTCAAGTGGAAGTAACATATGCAAATCACACCATAAGATCAAATTGAGGAACAATTCTTGGCCATTGGATCAATATACACTCCCAGCAAGCACTTTGAATGAAAAACTAATGGAATCAGCCCCCTTTTCACGTGTGCATGAGCATGGAATTTGATTTTGGGCAATTTCACAATTCACACAATTGAGCCACAGTTGGGCCTTCAAACTGACCCCAATCCATCATATAAAAGGTTAAAATGAATTTTGAGCATTCATTCATGTTATTTCATGCTCAGAAAGCTCAATTGCAGCTCAAGCAAGTAAGGCAAAATTTCATATCGTAAATCCTTATTTGAGCTATTTCAAGCAGAATTGAAGCTTCCTTCTTCTTCCTCAAGTGAATTAGAACGTGTCTGGACCATTTTCATCAAGCTTGAGCCACTGAGAAGGTCCAACGGAGCTATTATGTTAGGTAAACTTCATATCCAAATTTCTCTCTTAATATGTACCTATTTCACTTCATTTTTGGCTCATTCTGAAGTCCTACTCATGTAGGCAAATGCTGGATCATTGTTGTGCTTGTTTGTTGCATTTTCTATTTTGAGCTCAATTCTTATTTTCTTCGATTTGGGTTATTTATGCATGATTATTGAATTTTGACCATGGATTTAAGATCTACGTGACTTGTAGATGAGTTTTGACTAAAATTTTGTGTGATTTGATGAAGTGTAGCACCACCTGCATTTTTGTGTCATCGGAGAAGATGACCGGAGCCACCGTGCTCCTGCCACCTGGTTTTCTCCATCCTTCTTCCATGTTTAAACCTCCTAATGTCCACGTGTGGTTGCCTGATCCATTTGATTTGATGACCATTAGATCCAACAGTCTAGAAGGCATCTCACCGTGCACGCGTGTTGACCATTTCCACGAGATCCATCAGTACGCAGTGTTTCATTAAACGCTCTTGTGGACTTGGGCTTTATTTTCTTTTTGCACCCCTTGCTACCTGAAGCCCAGTGTTTCAACATAGTTTTGTTGCTATTTACACCGCTGTTTTATTTTATTTCTTTTTTTATTTTGTTTTGCATCTATTTAGAATTAATTCAATTTAAAATACTTCTCCAATTGATAAAAATCCCCAAAAATATTTTCTGGACACTTTCAGATGTCTTTTATTTTTTAGAATTTTTATTTTATTTTTTTGAATTATTTTTCATTTAAAAAAGGAATTATCAATTGGAGGTGTTTTGTTTGAACTATTTCTTGGCATGTTTTAGTTCTTGTTTTGTTTCTCCTTCTTCCTTTTGATCCAATGACTGAAAATCAATCCTCATATCCATGATGAGTTGAGTAATTTTTGAGGACCTTTTTGCCCCTGTTTGGTTGTGTTTTGGTTTGACTTTGACCTTGCTTTTGTTGACCCTCGATAACCCTCTCTCAAATTGGTGCATCCATGTGAATCAATTTCTTTGATGATGATTTGAGATGACCCTGGTTATGATTTCTTGGCTTTTGTTTGCCAACACTTTAGGTTACTTGTGGCATTTTATTTGTCCCTTTTTGAATCATTTTCCTAATTTTGAGGTAACTTACAAGTCAAGTTACCCCAAAGGGAAGTTCATACATACACATTGACCTAGTTTGTCTTGGAAATGACTTTGATGGATCCTTTGAGCCTTCAATTACTTTTGAATCATGTTGCTAACATGTTAAGGTTGCTGGTTGCTCAATTTAAGGTCATGGCATTGTGTTTTTCTTGTTCAAACTTGTGTTCCTTTTGGAGTTTCCATTTAGGGTTTTCATATGTAGCATGTGTGCATTCTTTTGTGTATGTGCTTGTATTTTCTCTTGATGTGGTTGCTTTTGCTTTTGAGCACTCTTTTCTCATCCTCCCTTCTGTCCCATGACCTTGGAGTCTCATTTAAGGTGGCTTAGTCCCTCCTTAGGAGGTACTTGAAGCATACCTAAAATGATGACTCCTTGAGGACTTCTTTGTGCTTTCTTTTGCACTTTGTTTGTGATGCTTATGGTTGAGTGCATATTATGAGTTCCTTGATATCCTCATATAGCCTCCCATCCTCACTTTATTTTAGGCTTTCCTTTCATTTGTTTTGCTTTATGGCATTGTGGTTGATGTTGTTTGGTTTAGGCCATTTCATCCCACTTTTGGTGCATTTTGTGTGATTTTCTTCTTGTTGTGTGATCTCATCTTGTGCATTTCCTTCTCTATTCTTCTTTTGAATTTTCATATGCATGCTTGAGATTGAGATGAGCTTGTGGAGGCTACTTCCCCACACATATTTCCTCCCTCACTTTCATCCTATTTGTGCATTCTATGTTTGCATAATTGCATTTTCATGTTCCTTTCTTCTTCTCTTCTTTTGTCTTTCTTCCCTTAGGATCTCTAATCTCTCTTATTCAAGAGAGGTTATGATAGACATTAGGTGCTAAACCATGCATGATAATATTAGGTAGTTCCCTTTTGTATCCCAACTCTAAGTCCACTTTCAATGATAACTTTTAGGTTTGAGTTAGTCTCCCTTTAGTGCGTTCTTTCTCTCCTCATCTTCAAACATTTTCAAAACACATAATAAAGGCTAATGAATGTTGTACACTACGAGCCTTAAGCTACATGGGAAATGGTGATTGAGTGGATTCCTCTCAATTTCCTAGAGTGTTTAGTATACACCCTTAGGGTGATATGCGACACATTCGCTCCTAAGTCATAGTCTCTAGTGCAACAGGAGTTACAAATCAAACTCAAAATACTTCTTCTCTAAAAAACACAAAAACAAATCATTGAACTTATTTTGTCCTTTAGGAATTTTAGTAAGGAAAATCTTTTCAGATAAAAGAGTATTGTTAACTCTTAGTTCTACCGCAAACGGTAACGCCTAAGTCTCCAATGGTCGAGCTGCATACACCAAACTTCTAGAACTATTTGTTAACCTTACTTGGATAAAACACTTGAAAGAACCTCTGGTCGTGTATCCCGAACTACGTTTTCTCTGATCTCTCATACCTATTGAGAGTACGTAGGCACGAGACGACGATGTCTCGGCAAGCAACCTTTCCCCTTTTTCCCGTAATTGGCCGAACTACGTTGACTCTGAATTTCCCATTGCACGAGAGAGTACGTAGGCACGGAGCGACGATGCTCTACCGAGTCTCTTTTATTTTATTTTGTCCCTGAGACCTTTAGCTAGATAGATAATCACCCATAAATAGATAACTATGCATGGATCATGTCGAGTACGACAGACGTTAGGGGTGCTCATACCTTCCCCTTGCATAACCGACTCCCGAATCCAGGACTTGGTTGTGATGACCAATCTTATCCCTTTTCGTTAGATTTTTCCAATCGTTTCCTTTCCCTCTCTTTGGGATAAATAATGAAAGGTGGTAAATCTTCTGTTTTCCGCTGGGTGTTTTTCGCAGTAGTGACAGCTGGCGACTCTATTGGGGATTCTGGTTCCCTATGCGAGTCAATCATAGCGCTTAGTTGTTTGTCTTTTTGGATGTTGTATATATGTACTTTATTTATCTTATTGCATTTACTTTCCGCATTGTATCATTATTGCTGTGATGTGGGGAGGGAATGTTTCATTGAGAGATAAGCCGGACCCGGGCTTGAGTACAAACCTAGCATTAGTAGTGGAGATTAGTGGGGGACTTGCTTGCTTAGCAGACACAGTTCCCCATGAAATCCGCGCTCAGACGAGATTCTCTTTGATGATTTCTTTTCTGGCCCTTAGGGCTCGAGGGGATTTTGGATTTGAGGGTTGTCGACTCTGGGGACTGATCATCTGTGATTCAGCTAAGTGAGGCCTCTTCGGGAGATGATGATGCCAAACCAGAAATGGTGAACGTATCATCATTTCTCGAAATTCCGTGACGCTGATGAACACATAGGATGTCGAACCTTATTAGTGGATAGGTCCATACCTGTGAGAGGGATTGGGTTATGAAGGAATCTTTGACTTTCAGACTACCCGATTTCTTTACAGTGTGAATCTGTGTTCTTGGTACAAGGGATCCTAATATCAGTGTTATGTTCTTGCTAAAGTGGAGCGCTGGTTATTCTCGATCAAACAGCACAACAATCTTGATCCCCTGTGTGCATTTGCATTTGCATATTCATCTGCATTTCATTAACTTGTATTTATGTTGCAGGTGCATATTTCCTCCGCGATTCCAGTGATCTTGTTATTATTTCTGACATGGAGCCCTTGAAGAGGACAGTAGCTTACAGGTTCCTTACTCCAGATGTTAGTTCTTTGTGGAGTTTGATTGCCATGGCTGATGGTAAAGTGATGGAAGACTTCAGGAAGTGTTATGGGAGATTGTTGAGATGTGTCTGCAAGCCTTCAGCATATGAGATCAGTGGCATTTACACTCTTTTGCAGTGCTATGACCCGCAGTTGAGGTGCTTTGTTTTTCCAGATTATATTCTGACGCCCACTCTAGAGGAGTATTCCAAGATGCTAGGTGTTCCTGTCTTAGACCAAATTCCATTCTATCATATTGATGCTAAGCCTGATCTGGCTAAGCTTGCCGCTATATTGCATTTGGATGCTTCAGAGTTGGAGGGGAAGCTGGTTAAGAGGAGTGGGACGTATGGTTTTCTTTTGCCTGTTCTGGTTGAGAAAACTCAGTAGTGCACCAAGGATGGATGTTGGATCGTGTTTAGCGCCATTCTAGCTCTCTGTATTTACGGTATCATATTGTTTCCTAACCTGCCAGACTTTGTAGATGTGGATGCTTTCTACCTCCTAGCTTTAGGGAACCCGGTACCCACACTTCTAGGAGATGTCTACCATTCTGTTTACCACAAGAATGAGAACCAAAGGGGAAAGAATGTTTCTTGCTGCATTCCTTTGTTATACAGGTGGTTTGCTAGTCATATGCCCAAGACAGGTCCGTTTATTGCTACTGCCGGTACTTCCGAGTGGTCGGAGAGGCTGATGGGTCTATCTGCAGAGAACATTAATTGGTTTGACTGGGATATGCTTGGTACATAGATCATTTATAGTTGTGGTGGATTTCCTAACGTCCCTTTGGTCGGAAGGAAAGGATGCATCAACTATAACCCGTCTTTGTTGGTTAGGCAGTTTGGATACGCGTTGAGGGATCCTCGTAAGGAAGAGGAGATACCGGAATCTCTGTATCTCACCGGATTGTTGGAGCGTGAGACTTTAGACAGACTTGAGCATGCTTGGAACAACATTCATAGGAAGGGGAAGACCTTATTGGGGAAGAGTGATAGTCGAGCATATGACCCTTATCTGACTTGGATTCGTGAGAGAGCTGCAAAGTTTATGATGTTGTTTCCTTCTGTTGCACCTTTGTATCCTCTCATGATTGAGGAACCAACCACCATGGACATTCAGAAGTACAATCAGTTATGGTTTGAGAAGGAAGAGTTGAGAAAAGCCAATGAGGAGTTGGAGAAAGAAATCATTCAACTTCGAAGTGAGAAGATTGAGGTTGTTCATTCCTTCAAGAAGCAAACTGAGCTTGTAAACAAATTGGGTACGAATCTGACCAAGGAGACCAATTCTCGGGAGCTTTTGGGTTTGGATTTCAAGGCTGTTAATAGTGTTATTGCTTCCAAGAAGGAAGATTTGGATAGAGCTTACTTATAGATTTCTAAGTTTAACAATCAATGGAGCGCTACACTCACCAACAACAAAGAGCGCGAAGACAAGTTAAAGCTACAGATCAGGAAGTTGAAGACGCAGCTCAGTGTCAAGGACGAGAATATTTCAGCAGAGGCGTCACTCAGACGGGATAGTGAATACAGACTGAATAAAGCTATTGCAAACTTGAAGGATTACAGGTAGAGAGCTGATTCCAAGAGATGCAAGCTCGAGGCGTGCTTTCGGGAAGGAGCATGGGAAGACCATGTTGAGAGTCTGCAGCATACTATTAGCCAGTGAGAGCTACTTATTCGGGGACTACTTGCTAGACCAGATCATCCTGAGACGCAAGAGTTGCTAGAGGACTTCCGGTCTCGTCATCCAGTTTGACTATCTTGTTTATCTTTTTGTAGCTTGTTGCTTATTGTTTGTTGTACTGGCCATCAACAGGCTTGATGTTTGAGGTCCTTTCTATTATACTCAGTTGTTGCTTATATGTTTCCTGTTGGCTTATGATTATATACGAGGAGGTTCTGTTATATGCTTGTCTGTAGGGCTCTCCATTGTGGTGTTTTTCTTTCGGAAATTAGAATCAAGGGGGAAATTTCCCTGTTGCATACATACATATTGAATTTTGCATGTTTTTTGCATTTCAAGTGCATCGAAACTGTTAATCTTATTTCATGTGGTCCGTTAGTGTGTTTCAGGATTGCCGATCAAACAACTGACTGGTACGCTACCAGGGGGAATCAGAAGAGAGCAATGGAGTAAATGCAAGCAGAGATGCAAGAAATGAGGGACCGAATGGCCCAGTTCATGGAGGTAATGCATGGAGTGGCTAACGAACAAGAGCAACTCCGTACTTTGGTGCAGCCATTGATTGGACGTGTTGATGGCAACGGTGTGTTGCATGGTGGGAATGCTGCCAACCCTCCACATGTTGAGACTCCTCGAGCTGTCAACTCCATGCCTACCTTGGTTACCCTACTGCTAGAGGGAATGGTAATGCTGTTGGTTCCGGTAACGCTGCTGGTTTCGACAACACTGGTTTTGTTAATGTTGGAAATGGTAATGTTAATGGGAATGGTTATGGTCCTGACATCACTTGTGCTATACATGGTAATATGGATCAACTCTGGAATGAGGACAGGCAAGATGATGTGTTCTCGCCAAGGGTTGTGGTTGTTGAGTTCCCTCTGAAGCTGATAAGAGGATCAAGGTGATTGAAGAAAAAATGAAGTCTCTTGAGAGTCAAAATTCCATGGGCCTTGATATGGCTAATCTGGGACTGATCCCGGGCCTGAGAGTGCCACTAAAGTTCAAAGTCTCAGACTTTGACAAATATAAGGGTACCACCTGCCCAAGAGTTCATCTGAGATCCTACTACCGTAAAATGTCCGCCTACTCGCACGATGAGAAATTTCTCATGCATTTCTTTCAGGACAGTTTGTCTGGTCCATCGTTGGAGTGGTACATGGGACTGGAGCCCACTCATGTCCGAAACTGGAGAGACCTGGCTGAGGCTTTCGTGAAACATTACCAATATAACAGCGAACTTGCTCTTAACAGGGTCCAGCTTCAGAATCTTTCACAAAGGAGCAATGAGTGTTTCAAGGAATATGCCCAAAGGTGGCGGGAGTTAGCAGCCAGGGTACAGCCGCCCATGGTGGAATGTGAGCTCATTGATATGTTCGTCGCCACTTTGCCTGGCGTCTATTATGAGAAGCTCATTAGTAGCATGTCGGGTAGTTTCTCTGACTTAATCATTACCAGAGAGAGGGTGGAAAATGGTATCAAGTTAGGAAAGATTAGCACTGGTGAAATACCCTCAGCTGGATGAGGAGGTAAGAAGGTATTCGGTAACAAGAAACGAGAAGGGGATACCAATTCAGTATCGAACTCTCATGGGAAAGGTAAAGGTCAGTATCAGAATCAGTACCGTCAGCAACAGGTTGCCAGTATTACGATTCCCGCAATTCAGCAGCAACCACAGCAATAACAACGTCAGCAACAACAACAACAACAACAACCGCAGCAGAATCAACAGGGGTATAGAAGATATCAAGACCGAGGTCGGGCGGCAAATAGGCAATTTGATGTGCCTCCAATGCCTTACTCTCAGCTACTGTAGACATTGTTGCAATTGAAACTTATTCAGAAGAGAACTTTAGCTCCATTGACAGGTGCACCTCCGCCCAAGTATGATGCAAAGGCTCGCTGCGAGTTTAATTCAGGTGCCTTGGGGAAAAATATCGATAATTGTAAGGCCTTTAAGCATAAAGTGCAGGACATGATTAATAGTAAAGCAATTAACTTCTCCAATGATGTTCCCAATGTCGTACAAAATCCTATACCAAATCATGGGCAAGCCAGGGTCAATGCAATTATTGAGGAGGATGTTTTACATTTGGTAACAGATGTTAATTAATGAGCTGAAGACACCATTGAGCTTGGTGAAAGCTAGATTGTTGAAGAGGGGAGTTTTCCCAGGTTGTGCTGAAGATTATGCGGAATGTCTAAAGAATCCTGAGGGATGTGTGCAGTTGAAGGGCTATATTCAAGATATGATGGAAAGTGGAGTCTTGCAGTTTGACCGGTCTGTTGAAAGTAAGTCTGGAGAGTTGGTAGATGAGGAAATGGATGAGATTGCAACAATTTCCATTCTGTACAAAACCGTTACCATTTATGCGCCAAAACCACCAATAATAACCATAACTAAAGCAGGTCCCGTACCGTTTGAAAGCACCAAGGCTATTCTGTGGAACTACGAAGCTGAAGTGTATTGCAACGGACAGAAACTAGATTTGAACGGTCCCCCTGCAGATTCAGTGGATAATCTTGTGGGAACAGGAGGAATTACCCGTACTGGCCAGGTCTTTTCGTCACCTGAGGTGATTGTTGATAGGGTTGACAAAGGAAAAAGTAAAGTCGTGGTAGAAGAAACTTCTCAGGCTGGAGAGAAAGAATCTTTTTTAAAGGATGCAAAAGAGTTTATGAGGCTCATTAGAAAGAGTGACTACAAGATAGTCGACCATTTGCAGCAAACTCCTTCTAAGATATCAATCCTGTCTTTGTTACTATGTTCCGAAGCGCATCGAAACGCGTTGTTAAGAATACTGAATACCGCTTACGTGTCGTAAGAAATTTCCGTTAATCAACTCGAAGGGGTTGTTGCACACGTAAATGCAGGAAACGAACTGGGTTTTACAGACCTGGATTTGACACCAATGGGCAGCAACCATAACTGTGCGTTGCACATATCATTAGAATGCCGAGGGACTGTTATGTCTCATGTACTCGTCGATACAGGTTCATCTTTAAATGTACTCTCGAAGAAAGCCCTAATGTAGTTGGACATCCAGGGATTTATTTGCACGCCAAGTGATTTGGTGGTGCACGCTTATGATGGTACCCGAAGATCTGTGTTCGGAGAAGTGACATTTCCTATTCAGGTGGGACCGGAAGTATTTGATGCAGTGTTCTACATTATGGACATCCAGCGTGCCTATAGCTATTTATTAGACCGTCCATATATTCATTCAGCAGGAGCTGTGACCTCCACGCTGCATCAGAAGCTAAAGTATATGGTTGGTGGTAGTGTTGTTACAGTATGCGGAGAAGAGGATATAATGATCAGTCACTTATCATCCTTCAAGTACGTCGAGGTGGACGGAGAAATACACGAAACCCTGTGTCAGCCTTTTGAAACAGTCCAAATTAAAGATAAATCTCCCATTCTGAGCAAGGCGCCGGAGGTGTCCATGTCTTCTTTTAAGGAGGCCCAAGCAGTAGTGCAGGCTGGGGCAGCGCAAGGTTGGGGCCAGGTATTTGAGATTCCCCACAAGCAGGACAAGTTTGGTTTGGGGTACCGCCCGTCATTTTCTTCTTCTTCATCCTCGCAGAGGGCGACGCGCTATAAAGGACCTATGCAGTTCACAAAAGGAGGACTTATCTTCGAAAGGATCAACGCGGTTTCAGACGAAGAGGGAGATAGTGATTGTGACATGAACGCTTGGATCAAGCCTTGTACTCTAGGGCAGAGTTTGCGCAATTGGTCTATTGAAGAATTCATTCAAGTGACAACAGAACAGTAATGCTTTGCTTTTTATGATTATTGTACTACCCTATTTTCTACCCGGAGCATAGCGGTATTTTGCTTCAGGGCCTTATTGTTTATGCTTGAACATTGCTTTATCAATTAATCAAAGGGCGTTTTTCTCATTCAAATTTTTTGATCTTTGTCTTTCTTATTTTTTGTTTCTCACAATAAAATGGCAATGCGGTTTATACTTGTTTGCATATCATTTGAAGCATATAACCATTTTTATTGCAGGATTCCCACTGCACGTGACACCGATTCAGAACCTCCTATGACTCGCTTCGACTTCGATCAACCGATATATCAAGCTGAAGAAGAGATTGATGAAGATGAAGACTTTCCAGAAGAGCTAGCTAGACTCTTCAAACAAGAAGAGAAGATTATTCTGCCTCATCAGGAGGAAATCGAGGTTGTTAATTTGGGTTCTGAAGAAGTTGTCAGAAATGTTCGAATAGGGGCTGCGCTGCAGGGTGACATCAAGCAAAGACTGATTGAGATGCTTCAAGAGTATAGTGACATCTTTGCTTGGTCGTACGAAGACATGCCCGGGCTTGACACTGATATAGTGGTTCATCGCTTGCCATTGCGTGAGGAATGTCTGCCGGTCAAGCAGAAGCTCAGAAGGACAAGACCGGATATGGCTGTAAAAATCAAAGAAGAAGTTCAGAAATAGTTGGACGCAGGATTTTTAGCCGTAACAACTTACACTCCGTGGGTCGCCAACATCGTGCCCGTACCTAAGAAGGATGGGAAGGTTTGGGTGTGTGTAGATTACAGAGATTTGAATAAGGCGAGCCCAAAGGATGACTTCCCGCTCCCTCACATTGATGTATTGGTTGACAATATTGCTCAGTACTCCGTATATTCCTTCATGGATGGTTTTTCCGGTTATAATCAGATCAAGATGGCACCAGAAGATATGGAGAAAACGACGTTCATTACACCGTGGGGGACTTTCTGTTATAAGGTAATGCCTTTTGGGTTGAAAAATGCAGGGGCAACCTATCAGCGGGCTATGGTCACTTTGTTTCATGATATGATTCATCATGAGATTGAAGTCTATGTTGATGATATGATAGCAAAGTCGAAAATGGAGGAAGAGCCTCTAGTCAACTTGTTGAAGCTGTTTGAGAGGCTCAGGAAGTTCAGATTGAGGTTGAATCCAAATAAGTGCACTTTTGGAGTTTGGTCGGGAAAGGTATTGGGGTTCATTGTCAGTGAAAAAGGAATCGAGGTCGATCCTGCAAAAATAAAAGCTATTCAAGATATCAGCGCCGAAAACAGAAAAGGAGGTTCGTGGCTTCTTAGGGAGATTGAACTACATTGCTCGGTTCATATCTCATCTCACAGCCACGTGTGAACCATTGTTTAAATTTCTATAGAAAGATCAGGCGGTCGTCTGGAAAGAAAATTGTCAAAAGGCATTTGATAAGATAAAATAATATTTGCAGGAGCCTCCGATATTAATACCCCTAGTAGCTGGAAGACCTTTAATCATGTACTTAACGGTTCTTGAGAACAGTATGGGTTATGTTCTCGATCAACACGACGAGACTGGAAGAAAAGAGCATGTGATCTATTATCTGAGTAAAAAGTTCACAGACTGTGAGTCCCGTTACTCAATGCTCGAGAAAACGTGTTGCGAACTCGCTTGGGCTGCCAAACGTTTGAGACAATATATGCTTAATCATACAACCATGCTGATTTTGAATATGGATCCGATAAAGTATGTCTTCGAGAAGCAAGCGCTCTCAGGAAGGATTGCCAGGTGGCAGATGGTACTGACAGATTACGATATACAATATGTTTCCCAGAAAGCTACCAAGGGAAGTGTTTTGTCAGAGTACCTCGTTGAACAACCAATCGAAGACTACCATCCGATGAAGTTTGAATTTCCTGACGAACACATCATGTTCCTCAAGATGAAGGACTGTGAAGAGCCATTACCTGACGAAGGTCCAGAGAAGGGTTCTCAGTGGCAGATGATATTTGACGGCGCTGTCAACTCCTACGGTAGTGGAATCGGGGAAATCATTACAACTCCTCATGGTACTCACATCCCCTTCACTTCCAGGTTGACGTTTCCTTGCACTAATAATGAAGCCGAGCACGAAGCGTGCATCATGGGTCTGGAAGAGGCTATTGTTTTGACAATCAAGAATTTGGATGTATATGGCGATTCAGCGCTAGTGGTTAATCAAATCATGGGAGAATGGGAAAATCGTCAGCCAAATCTAATTCCTTACAAGGATTATGCAAGGAGGTTGTTACCTTTCTTCGATAGGGTAGAGTTTTACCATGTGCCGCAAGCAGAGAATCAGATGGCAGACGCTTTGGCAATGCTATCTTCGATGTATAAAGTGAACTATTAGAATGATGCTCCAAGAATAGTCATCTCTCGCCTTGATAGGCCCGCTTTTGTATTCACCATTGAGGAAGTTGTTGATGGAAAGCCATGGTTTTATGATATATAGAACTTCCTCAAGAAGCAGGAGTATCCGCTAGGGGCTTCGACTCAAGATAAGAAGACTCTGAGGAGGTTGTCTGGTAACTTTTATCTGAACCCAGATGGTGTGCTTTACAGAAGGAACCATGATTTGGTGTTATTGAGATGCGTGGACGAAAAGGAAGCAACGTTTCTTATGGAAGAGGTCCACGAGGGTACTTTCGGTACACATGTCGGTGGGCATGCCATGTCTCAAAAACTATTACGAGCAGGGTATTATTGGCTAACCATGGAGTCAAATTGCTTCAAATTTATGAAGAAATGCCATAAATTCCAGATTTATGCAGACAAGATTCATGTGCCGCCGTGTCCTTTAAATGTCATGGCATCCCCGTGGCCTTTCTCTATGTGGGGCATTGACATGATTGGCAAGATTGAGCCAACCGCATCCAATGGACATTGTTTCATCTTGGTCGCCATTGATTACTTCACCAAATGGGTTGAAGCAGCCTCGTATGCCAATGTCACAAAGCAAGTCGTAGCCCAGTTCATAAAGAAAGACATCATCTGTAGGTATGGAGTGCCTGAGCAAATTATTACTGACAATGGTTCGGATATAAACAACAAGATGATGAAGGAATTGTGCCAGAATTTCAAAATCGAGCATCACAACTCATCTCCCTATCATCTTAAAATGAATGGCACTGTTGAAGCGGCCAACAAGAATATCAAGAAGATAGTGCAAACGATGGTTGTTACTTACGTGGATTGGCATGATATGTTGCCCTTTGCTTTACACGGTTATCGTACTACGGTACGTACACCATGAGCTGATCCCTCTATGACTCGCCTGACCTCGATGCTTTCCCGACGCTTCGTCTCAACAGGTATAAGAGATTAGAGCAAATGTAGTTCGGGCTACATGACTACAGGTTCTTTCAAGTGTTTTATCTAAGTAAGGTTAACAAATAGTTCTAGCAGTTCAAGCTGATCCCTCTATGACTCGCCTGACCTTGATGCTTTTCCAGTGATGTCTCGGCGAGCAACCTTTCCCCCTTTCGCCAGTAGTTGGTCAAACTACGTTGACTCTGACTTTCCCATTGCACGAGGGAGTACGTAGGCACAGAGCGGCGATGCTCTACCGAGTCTCTTTTCTTTTCTTTTGTCCCTGAAACCTTTAGCTAGATAGATAATCACCCATAGATAGATGACTATGCATGGATCCCGTCGAGTACGACGGACGTGAGGGGTGCTCATACCTTCCCCTTGCGTAACCGACTCCCGAATCTAGGACTTGGTTGCGATGACCAATCTTATCCCTTTTTGTTAGGTTTTTCTAATCATTTCCTTTCCCTCTCTTTGGGATAAATAATGAAAGGTGGCGACTCTTCTGTTTTCCGCAGTAGCGAAACGTCCAAAGGACATTTGCTAAACACTCTAGACGGTATGTGAGGAGGCCCCTGAATCATCATTTCCTAAATGCTTAAGGCTCATAGCGTACAATAATCCTTATCCTTTATTTCATGTTTTGAAGAAGTTTTGAGATGAGAAGAGAGAAGATAAATCAAGTAAACACAAGATAAATCAATTCCAAGTGAAAAGGAAGAAAGGGATGCAAACATGAAATGCAACACAAAAAAAAGAGGGAGGAAAAAAGTGTGGGGAAGCAACCACCACAAGCACATCTCAAGCTCTTAAATGCAAGCAAAATAGATGCACAACAAAAGAAAATGCAAGCAAAAAGATGAACACTCATCACTTTGAACAACAAATACAAAAGTATGCATTCAAGTGGAAATCGAACACGCGTGTCGAAGAAATCATGATTAAATAATCAAGAACAGCAACACAATATCCAAAATGTTGCACCCCAAAATTTGACCAACATTTCTTTACCTAGCTTATGTTTCATCTCATTCACATTAGCATTAGCATTTGAATTTCATTGACATGTGTGCAGGAAATCAAGAGGTATGATTACCAATCAAGATTTATACAAGACTATGAAGCTAGCCAAGAAGGGTATTCAAGTGTTCAAGGGTTGATATCCTTGTCAGAAAAGTTAAAAGATCCCCAGAGAGAGTGGTTGAAACCAAGGTTGTGTGCCTCCTAACTTGAGAGTTGTGGGAGCTCCTCAGATGATTCTGAAGCCAGGAATGTGGACTTGAAGCCTTGAGAGAGCTTATGAGATGTCTTGAAAGCCATCATGAGGCCTAGAGAGGTCATTGTGCAAGATTAAGAAGATCTAGCCATGAGTGGTATAATTAGAGTTTGACTGGGTCAACCCTAGGTCAACTGATGATTTGAACAAGGTTGAGACCTAACTCAAGAGCCATGTGATCATGGATTGAGGAATTGATATGTGATAAGGATGATTCCAAGGTTAACTCATCATGATTGAAGAGTTTGGGAAGTTTCAAGCTAGGGTTTCTAAGGCTTGACAGTGTAAAATCCCCTAGTTTGACCCCTATCTTCAAGGCAGTTTAGCCCAAGATGTGATTGTCATCTCATCTTACCCCCAACATTAATGTTGTAGAGCTTGCTCTTAGCTTTAATTTTAGTATTATAAGTCCTTGATAGGGTTTGTAGAGCTCAAGTTATGACTTTGACAAATTACAGGTCATCTGAGGTATGTGAATCTGGGGCCTTGAAAGTCACCCAACTTGCATCCAACTTTTGCCCAAGAAAGATGATTCCTATGAACTTTTTGTCAACATGAATGTTGTTCCTTATCTTCTTAGCTTTCTAGATAGTACTAGAAGTCCTTGATAGGATTTGTAGAACTCAAGTTATGGCTTTGACAAGTCAAGGGCATTTTGGTCATTTGGAGATTATAGGTCATTTCAAGCATAAGGCCATAACTCCTATTTCCAAGATTCAAATGGAAAAATATTCAACGTCAAACTTGTTCAAAATGATGTTTTAAGGCTATTAAGGAGGTCATGAGATGGTGGAAAGGCTTGTAGCTCAAAGTTGCAAAAATGACCTAAAATGAAGGCATAAGTTAAATAAACCAAAGTTGGAAATTGATATTTTCAACCTACACATCCAAACCATGGCATGTAATATATCATTTTGACTCTAGAAAACATTTTAAAGACATTGGTTTAGCCACATTTTTGATTTGAGGTCTAAATTATGGACTTGCTTTGAAAAGCACTTACTTGCATATTAAGCCACATTTGCAAAACTCAAAATTAAGGCATGGGCAAGGGTTTGGCAAGCTAAACACCTCTAATATCTCACTAGGGAGAAATTAAGAGTGAATGGGATGAATTCCAAGCTGTTTGCAAGGGTTGTACATGTCATGATAAGTGATTCAAAATCTCATGACATGAGAAGTGTAAAATATCATTGGAAGGATCTAGAGGTTTCTAGATCATCCAAACTTCATCTATATATTGAGTAGAATGGATCCATGGCAGAGTTTGGTGATCATTGAAGGATTGAGCTTAGTTTGAGATTGAGTTTTCATAGCTTGCAAGTGCAATCGGTTTCACCAAATTCCTCCATTTCCTTCCATTTTCTTGATTGATTCTTCTTCCATGAGTATCAAGGATTGATTCCAGATCATTTCCAAGAAGAATTGGTGGCTAGATCGTGGGGAAGCAAGAGGTTTTCAGCACCTGCAACTCATCATCGTGTTTCAAGATTGAAGCACTTTCCATTGAATCTTTTGCATACAGAAGCAAGGAGGAGGTTCAGTGATCGTGTCCAGAAGATTTGAGGGCTTGAAGTGAAGATTTGGTGCATCTGTTATTCAAGAATTTCCAGGTTGGTAACCTTCTTCCTATAGCATGATTTAGGTAGAATTAGGTTGAATTAAGGTGCTAGATTAGTTGTAGAATGGCATAGGATGGATTTCAGATGGTTAATTGATGAATTAGAGACAAATTAAGTGAATCACCATTTTCGGTTGAGATTGGGAGATGATGATTCTTGGGGTTTCAGAAGAAACTAATGGTATGGTTGAGTTCGTGGCAAGATTTGGAATGAATTTCATGTTTTGACCTCTTGGATTGGAGGCCTCTAGGAAGAACTAGGGTTAAAGGGGGTGATCGGAGCTCCATCGGCGGTGGCCGGAGCTGGGCGCGAAGCTCAGAGGTTTGAAAGGTAGGAGATGAAGTTTACACCATTGGATGAGGGATTGACCATTGACTGGGAGAAGATCCAAGGGCCACGTTTTAATTCTGATTTGTGAAGGATTTCTGATGAAACGATGCGTTTCATTTATTCAGGCGTTTGGGCTTAATAATCTGAATGTTATCCACACCCCCCCAGCGAGCCCAATCCATGTTTTTAACTGAAAATGACTGCTATTTACATCGCGCGCTTCATTATTTTTATTTGATTTTCATTTAATTTCCATTTAATTCATGGTTTTTGTAAAAATCATAACTAATTGAATACTAATCCAATCAAACCCATTCTTTTTGCATATTACTCATGATTGAGTCTATTATTTTTTAGAGAAAAAATATTTTCATTTCATATAATTTCTGATTTAATTGGAATTTTGCATTTTAATTGATATTAAAATGATTATGTTTGATGCATATTTTTGTGGAATTTTGTTTGATCTCATGGTGATGATTTTAAGCCTAATTTTTTGTGTGTGATTAGGTTAGATATGTATGATCCCATAGAATTTTTCTCACATTTTTGTGATGAAAATAGGTGTGCTTTCTAGATTGATATTTAGATGCTTCCTTTTTAGGGTTTTTAGGTTGATACCTTAGAATGTAGGATTTAGTTCTAGGTCCAAATTGGTGATCTGATCTTTGAAACTAATGTGATAGAGTCATGACTGACCTAGGTTCCCATAGTAATTTTTGTAGGATTTTACAATTGATTTTAGTATTTTAGTTAGGACTAACTTTAGTGCTAGGTTTTAGGTGATCCTAACTTACTAATTCAACTAGTTTAACTTCCCTAGTTCCCTTAGATTAGGGTTTGTGCTTGTTTTGCCTTTGGTTGAGGTTGAAGACAAGTTGAAGTCAAGAGGAGGATGCTTGAAGTTGCTTGAAGTTGCTTGGAGCTTTGGATTTGTTGGTGCCTGAAGGTGTCTGATGAAGATTAGGAGATAGGACATAGGGAGAGCCTTGTAGTTAGAATGATTTCTTTCACAAACATGGAAAGCATCTTGTGCTTCCATTCCTCCCAATGACTAAAAGTCCTTCTCAGATATCCACATCCCTCCTTTGGAAGGATGAGTGGCTTTATCTGGGAAGTAGAACTTTGAGGGAACCAGTCTCCCACAATGATGAACCCTTGCAGGCTTCCTTTGGTTGTCAGTAGGCTGTTTATCATTTCCTCTCATCCTGTTAAATCAATTATCTTCTGGTTTGAGTTGGGTTTGAAGATGAGGACTTCATTGAAGAGTGTGGTAGAGGATGATTCCTTGAGCATTGCCATTGCAGCTGAAGCTTGAAAAGCAAGAAGAACAAGTTAATACTTGAAGACCCAATGGATATTGAATGAATAGCTGAGGCTTAAAGAATTGAAGGATGAAGTTGACACTCTCATGTGATTGAAGACTACTCTGAGAAGCTGAGGCTTGTAGGAGGAGAAGACCAAGCTGAGATTGGTAAAGTAAAGAGAGCTGAAGCTTGAAGACTAAGTTGATACTTATGAAGAGGATTCAATTGAGATTGAGTGTAGAGCTGAGGCTTGAGGAATAAAGGATGAGTTGATACTTACATTGAAGCTTGGAGAGCCTGAAGGAATCAAGTTGACCCTTGTAGTTAGAAGTAAAGCCTGAGGGTGGAATTGACTGGAGAGCTGAAGCTTGATCAAGAAGATTAAGTTGACACTTATGTTGGTGGGTTGAAACCTGGAGAAGCAAATTGATACTTGGCATGAAGGGTGATTGAGGTCTGAAGACTGGGTTGCTGTTAGAAGAGCTTAAGCTTGAAATGGAAAGAGAGAGTTGTTGACCTGCTTTCTTGTCTGTTCTCTTTTCTGTATTGCTGATGTGCCTTGTTTGACTTGCTTGATGCATTAGAATAAGTTCATATCTAGACTGACTTTAATCTAGGTGCATGATTGCACTAGAGGTTGTGTTGCTCCCTCTGCTTGTATTGTTACTGTATGGCTTTGCTTGCGGGTATTCGGTAGAGCCCTGCTCCCTTGCCCATGTGGTTTATTTTGCTTGATAGCATGATTTTATTTCTTCTGTATGATTACACTTTACTGTATTTTTCTTGACAACACTTTATTTTATCTCTTCAGTATGATTGCTGCTATTCATTTTGGCTTGAGGTTGAGATGAGCTTGTGGAGGCTGCTGCCCCACACACATTTCCTCCCTCACTTGCATTGCATGCATTTTACAGTCGTGTACTGTATATCTGTTTACTGTTTAAGCTGATGCTTTATCTGTTTCTGCGTATCATTGACATGATCCCTTAGGACTCTCATTTCCTTTGATAAGGAAGTGATGATAGAACTTTAGGTTGAAACCTATGCATGATAACTTCTAGGAGTTCCCTGTTTCAAACCTTAACTATAGGACGAATCCTTGGCATGACAACAGTAGGACTTGATAGTCTCCCAGTAGTTGAGCCTGTTCTCTTCTCATCTCAAAACAGCTTAAGATACAGTAATCATGAATGATTTCTTTCGTACGTTACGAGCCTTAAGCTATCTGAGAAAGGATTGCTGGAGAGCTTCTTTTCAACAGTCAGGATGTTTAGTATGGCACCCTTTGGGTGACATGCGACGCATTCACTCTCAGGTCATAGTCTTTAGTGCGATTGAAATTGCAAACACAATAAAAAACAGTTCTTTCGTAAAAGACAGAAAACAAACTCCAAACCTTTTTGCCCCGTGGGCCCATAATTCAAAGGAAGCTTTTCTGAAGAAAAGAGTGTCGTTAAACTTCAGCGCCAACGCAAACAGGCTTTGTCCCTAACTGTTGGAACTGCTGTTTAACCCTACTTGATAAAACAGATGAATCTGAATCCCCGTAATCCGTATTATCCCGAACTACGTAAGCTCTGATCTCTCATGCCTGTTGAGAGTACGTAGGCACAATACTGACGTATTGGCGAGCCACCTTCCCCGTAACCCGTCGTAGGCCGAACTACGTTGACTCTGATTTCTCATTCTCTGATGGGAATACGTAGGCATAAAGCGCGACGCTTTTCCGAGTCATTTTTCTTTTCCTTTTAAGCCCGCCTTGATAGGTAGATAGATAAACCAACTCGTCCAGTAAACACAACAAGCGTGGATCCCATCGAGTACGATGGACGTGAGGGGTGCTAATACCTTCCCCTTGCGTAACCGACTCCCGAACCCAGACAATGGTTGCGATGACCTTGTCTTACCCTTTTCGTCAGGTTTTTCCGATCGCTTCCTTTCCCGTTCCGAGGGATAAATAACGAAAGGTGGCGACTCTTCTATTTTGCCGACACCTTATTTTCGCGGAAGCGACACAAAACATCTCACTCCTAATGCATCATACTGATCCATGAGTATCCGAAGTGAAATGACACCAAAACAACCTTGAAAAAAAGCAAAACACGCATGCTGGCACAGTATTAATCGGTTAACACCAGGGGTTAACCGATTAACCAATTGAAAATATTTGAAGATTTGAATATTCGCACTGGTTAATCGATTAACCTGTTTGCACTGCATCTGGTTAACCGATTAACACTGTACTAGAGGTAGAAAATAGCAGCTCAAAAGCACTTTTCAGCAATTAATCACTTCTCCAATAATCTATATGATCACATAATCACTTATGCACGAATTTGAACCAGAAAACAGTGATCCAATCAACATGTAAACACATTAAAACAGCAAGGTCGTGAATCACATGGATCAAACATTAACAAAATCAATCAAAAATGAAGATCAACATGATGATTATGCAAATACGCTAAAAAACAAAATCAGATCTAGAATTTCCAACCTACAAAGCGGAGATTTGCTTTGGTGAATGTTGATTCACTTGATATGAGCAGATCCAAGCAAGAAATCCAGAATTCCTTCAAGATCCAAGTGAGTTCTTGTAGTTGAAATGAAGATCCACCAAAATTAAGCAAGAATTATCCAAATAAGCTCCTCTAGATCAACTTCAAAATTCAGATCCACAATAGCACGAAAATTGAAAGGAGAATTGGAGATGATAAGGATGAAGGATGAAAGTTTTAGCTCTAGAAATTAATGATTCCAATGGAGAATCAAAGAATTCAATGTGAGAAGAGCTTTAGTGAAGTTTGGGAGATGGAGAAGTTGAGAGCAAACTTCAAAGAATGTATGAATTCTGAAAAATGAAATGGAATTATGAGGATTGTGAGTGTGATGTTTGGAACAAATCATTTAAATATGCTCTTGGTTTGGATTTAAATGTGGTATGGAGTGTTGTTTGTGAAAATTGGAATGGGATAAGGAATGGAAAATTAGAGGGAATTTGAATTAATTTGAAAATTAACTAAAATTCAAAGTGGTTCTAGATCCTTCCTTTGGTGTAAAATCAATTTATCATGTGATCAAAATGGATCCCAAAGTGAATTCTATTGAAAATTCACGTGCAGAGGAAAACTTTTCCTTGGTTAATCAGTTAACCATATGGGTTAATCGATTAACACCTTCAAAAATTCAAATTTGACCTAATTTTGACTTGGTTAATCGGTTAACCATTTGGTTAATCGGTTAACACCTTAAAATTTTGAATTTTGGCGCATTCTGGAGGGAAATTTGCACATTTCCCGCATTCATCCGTTTTAAACCCTGCTCGGCCTCTGAAACTTGCTCTTGAATACTACAACCATGAGAATACTGGAGATAGCCCGAATGCTGCCTCTTGAGCTAAAAATAACCTGCAAAATAAAATTGATCGTTCGATCGTCGGGCAAAACAAATGTCGGAGCCCCTGATGCTCATTGTTCAGTTCCTTGCACTAAAGAGAACTCTGAGCCATAGAAAAACCTTTGATCCCCTTGCTCAAGGACAAATGCTATGCTATGCAGAATGAAAATATGCAAAGAAACATAAGCAAAAAACAAGGAATGGTTGGTCAAATTTTGGGGTACAACAGCTGCCCATATTCAAGCGCCTTGGACCTGAAGGGATGAAAAGCGGACAACTTTCAAACATTCAAGGTAAAATATAGTTGAATACCAAAGAACCCGAATATTTTCCAACCATAGAAATTGAATTGCAAACCTGTTATTGGGAACAAAAATCTCCGGAGATAACTGAATCTGATATTTGCAAGGAAAATGAGCTAACTCATTACCGAACCAGAAAATCTCGACACGCAGTCGGAAGAACCATCTGCTAACACGCAGGCAACGACACTAAGTCAGAAAGATCATCTAATATCACCATTAGGCATCTGTTTGCAATAAACAAGCATCGAACCCGAAGGCCAGCTCAACCCGAAGTTGAGAAGAACGTCTGACATTGCCGCCAAGCATCTGTTAAATAAAAACAGGCATCGAACCCGAAGGCCGGCTCAACATGCAGTTGAGAAATCTCTCTAACCTCACCGTCAGGCATTTGTTAAACAAAACAAGCATCGAACCCGAAGTCCGGCTCAACACGCAGTTGAGAAATCTCTCTGACCTCACCGTCAGGCATCTGTTAAACAAAAACAGGCATCGAACCTGAAGGCCGGCTCAACACGCAGTTGAGATCATCTGTTATTCAAAGCAGGAATTCGCTAAATAAAAGCGAGCATCGAACCTGAAGGCCAGATCAACACGAAGTTGAAGTTAGTGAATCTAACGACAATTCACAAGAGAAATCCGCTGAGGACAAAGAAACCTAACCAAGCAACTCTGTTGGGAAGCACATGATAAGATGTCCACATCTATTAGAAGATTCCGCCAAGGTCTGAATACCTATACGGGTTCAAGAATACAACGACACAAACTGCCATGGTCTGGATACCATATGGGTAACATGAATCAACCACCTGTTGGAAATACACCTGATAACAAAAAGGTAACAACATGGCTTATGTTTCACATGCATATGTTTGAATATGGCGTAATGCTCCATACGAAATGGAAATGCTACGCGTTTCTGAGGATGCTATGCACGGATGCAGCATGCAACAGAACCAGATTAGTAAAATAAATGCTGAAGAGACAGGGCCAACTCTGTTGGGGAGAAATGGGTTATGCCAATTACGATTTGACTTAAGCTGGGAGAAACAAGCCATGGATGGCCTCCAGAAAAAAAGAAATTTCTTAGGTAACATTGTTCTGACAAGAACGAGAAGCCACTCTACTAGGGATAAAATCAAAACTTGCTGAGGATAATGCCCTGAACGGCCTTCTAGAGTACAACTCTTTTGGGGAACAAACGATTCGACTGGGGAAAGACACCCAACCAACCGGGATAAAATCCAACCTAACGGGGAAATCAACGACTCTGCAGGGGATAACAATTAACCACTGAGATTAATTTCGCTTCACCGGGGAAATCAGCCCTGAATGGCCTCATAGAACATCGAAGTCCTTATAGGGTACAAAACACGTATCTGTGAGCAACTCCGTTCTGCTGAAGATCAAAGAATCCAACCTACCGGGGATTACTCATCTGGGGATAACCAAACAAGATTTATCGAGGAAATATCCTAAACTCTCTCCGCTGAGGATAGAGAATAGCAGTCAGCCCTAATCTGCGGGGAAAGAAGTAACTGCTCTGTTGACTTCTCTGGGGAATTAAGCGAAAGGGAAAACAAACCCGACCTCTGCTTGGGGAATGAATCACCGTTTTAAGCTCTGGGGGGATACAAAGTCATACGTCTGGACTCTGTGGGGAAACCGAGCTCTGAACTTACTCCGCTTCTGGGAAAAAGCGTCACACCCGCCTGGTGGAGAGAAATCTAGCCTTGACTTGTTGAGGAATAAATGCGTACCTACAATCTGCTGGGGATATGGGCACATACCTGACCTGCACGGGGTATATCAATCTCGACCCTCTGGGGATTACTTACTTTGCCGAATAAGCCAATCTTGAACTGCCGAGGCATGAGTGCATACAGACATTCTTCTGGGGATACATGTACACACTCAACCGGTAGAAACAGGCCCTTGCCGGGGAAAATGAGTCTCAACTACACACCTTCTTTCTGTGGGTATAGTGATCCTACCAGGGATACACCTCTGAAAATTTTCCCCAAGGGTAATGACCTTGCACATGAACAAACAACAAGATATCCTACACAAAGGAAGCTATCTCGATCATCATTCGTGACATTGTTCAAATAAATCAAAGTTTTAATGATTATGGGTAAAGCTTGCAAGTTTATGTATGCAATATTTTATCGAAACATCGGGCGTTTTTTCGCAAACAAAACAGTAAAGCCAAAGCAAGAACAACAATTTACTGAATAGTATATGCTTTATTGACAAATGGCCTATAAATAGGCAGATTTTACAACAGATGCAACACCTGAAAAGAGGAAGCTGCGCAAAAATTATAGAAATGCACAGAAATATACAAAATGTCGGCAATGTGGCACAGACAAACACCATGAGTTGATCCCTCTATGACTCGCCTGACTTCGATGCTCCTCCAATGCTTCGTCCTCTGTAGAGATTGATTCGGATAAACGGCCCTCAGGTCCTCCCTCAATCCATTATACTCTGAAGATCAACATGTAGACCACAGTCATTTGCTTTTCAAATCCCTAACTTTTTCCTGAATCGCCCTTGCGGGTTTTCAATTCACCGGGATACCCTTTTTTTGCCAAAGTCGCCTTTCCAGGTTTTCGACTTTGCGGGTTTACATTTTTCTTTTTATCCCTAACTTTTTCCCGAACCCATTCTTTTTATGGTTCGCCTGGATGCCCCCCTTTTGCCTAGATATTCTTTTTTTATTCCAGCGGGTCTCATTAAGGAAAGTATTTTTTAACTGCGTCTGCATTCACAGGGGATATGAAGTCCTCACCATCCATGGTTGACAACAGTAAGGCCCCTCCATAGAAAACCTTTTGCACGACATATGACCCTTCGTAATTGGGAGTCCATTTGCCCCTGTGATCTGTTTGTGGAGGGAGAATCTTCTTCAACACTAACTCGCCTGCCTTAAAGCTTCAAGGGCGCACCTTCTTATTGAAAGATTTCTTCATCCGGATCTGATATAAACGACCATACGCAATGGACGCTAACCTCTTCTCATCCATCAGGTTGAGCTGATTCAATCTGTTCCTCACCCATTCTACCTCATCAAGCCTGACGTCAACTAGAACTCTCAAAGAAGGAATCTCGACTTCCAATGGTAGGACAACTTCCATACCATATACCAGCGAGAAAGGTATTGCCCCAGTTGAAGTGCGTACCGTAGTACGATATCCATGTAATGCACATGGCAACATCTCATGCCAATCCTTATAGGTTACAACCATCTTCTGCACTATCTTCTTTATATTCTTGTTGGCTGCTTCAACAGTGTCGTTCATCTTCAGACAATAGGGAGATGAGTTGTGATGCTCAATTTTAAAACTCTGGCATAGTTCCCTCATCATCTTGTTATTCAAGTTCGAACCATTATCAATAATGATTCTTTCAGGAACTCTGTAACGACAAATGATGTCCTTCTTGATGAACCGGGCTACCACTTTCTTAGTGACATTCGCATATGAAGCGACTTTGACCCACTTAGTGAAATAGTCAATTGCTACCAAGATGAAGCGATGTCCATTGGATACGGCTGGCTCAATCTTGCCAATCATATCAGTGCCCCACATGGAAAAGGGCCAAGGAGACACCATGACATTCAGAGGACTCGGCGACACATGAATCTTATCAACATAAATCTGGCATTTATGGAACTTCTTTGTGTACTTGAAGAAATCGGACTCCATAGTCAACCAATAATACCCTGATCATAACAGCTTTCGAGACATGGCATGCCCGCCGGCGTGCGTGCCAAAGGCACCCTCGTGGACCTCTTCCGTAAGCTGACTCGCTTCTTTTTCGTCCATGCATCTCAACAGTACCAAGTCATAATTCCTCCTGTAGAGTACACCATCTTGGTTCAGGTAAAAATTTCTAGCCAACCTCCTCAAGGTCTTCTTATCCTGGGCCGAAGGCCCAGGCGGATACTCCTGATTCTTGAGAAAATTTTGGATGTCGTAATACCATGGCTTGCCATCAGAAGCTTCCTCTATTGCAAATACGAATGTCGGCCTATCAAGGCGCGATATGACAATTCTTGGAGCATCATTCCAAAAATTCACCTTGTACATTGAGGATAACGCCGCCAGAGCATCTGCCATCTGATTCTCCGCTCTCGGCACGTGGTGAAACTCTACCTTGTCAAAGAAAGATAACAACCTCCTTGCATAGTTCATGAAAGGAATCAGATTAGGCTGCTGAGTCTCCCACTCTCCTTTGATCTGATTAACAACTAGCACTGAATCGCCATATACATCTATATTCTTGATCCTCAGGTCAATGGATTCTTCCAACCCCATAATGCACGCTTCGTATTCAGCTTCTTTATTGGTGAAGGGAAATGTCAACCTGGCAGTGAATGGTATATTGGAACCATGGGGAGTCGTGATGATTGCCCCTATTCCGCTACCGTAAGAGTTAACAGCACTGTCAAAAATCATTTGCCACTGGGAGCTTTTCTCAGGACCTTCCTTAGGTAATGGCTCATCGCAGTCTTTCATCTTCAGAAACATGATGTCTTCATCCGGAAATTCAAACTTCATCGGTTGATAGTCATTAATCGGTTCCTCTGCAAGATACTCTGACAGAACACTCCCCTTAATAGCCTTCTGGGAGACATATTGAATGTCGTATTCTGTTAAGACCATCTGCCACCTGGCAATTCTCCTCGAAAGTGCTTGCTTTTCAAAGACGTACTTAGTCGGATCCATCTTCGAAATCAACATGGTTCTGTGATTTAGCATATACTGTCTCAGGCGTTTGGCAGCCCAAGTGAGTGCGCAACACGTCTTTTCCATCATTGAGTACTTGGACTCACAATCTGTGAACTTTTTACTCAAGTAGTATATGGCATGCTCTTTTCTTCCAGTCTTGTCGTGTTGACCGAGAACACAACCCATGCTGTTCTCAAGAACCGTTAAATACATTATCAATGGTCTTCCAGCTACTGGAGGTATCAGTATCGGAGGTTCCTGCAAATACTCTTTTATTTTATCAAATGCCCTTTGGCAATTTTCGTTCCAGACAACCGCCTGATCTTTCTTCAACAATTTGAAAATGGGTTCATACGTGGCTGTGAGATGAGATACGAACCTAGCAATGTAGTTCAACCTCGGTTTTCGGTGCTGGCATTTCTTGAATTGCTTTTATTTTTGCAGGATCGACCTCGATTCCTTTTTCACTGATAATGAACCCTAGCAACTTTCTTGACCGTACACCAAAAGTGCACTTGTTCGGATTCAACCTTAGTCTGAATTTCCTTAGCCTCTCAAACAGCTTCAAAAGGTTCACCAAATGTTCCTCCGCCGTCTGTGACTTTGCAATCATGTCATCAATATAGACTTCGATCTCATGATGAATCATATCATGAAAGAGCGTCACCATTGCCCGCTGATAGGTTGCCCCTGCGTTCTTCAACCCAAAAGGCATTACCTTATAACAGAAAGTCCCTCACGGTGTGATAAAAGTTGTTTTCTCCATATCCTCCGGCGCCATTTTAATCTAATTATATCCCGAAAAACCGTCTTTGAAGGAAAACACTGAATACTGCACGGTATTATCAACAAGTACGTCAATGTGGGGGAGCGGGAAATCATCCTTCGGGCTCGCTTTATTCAAGTCTCTATAATCAACACACATCCTCACCTTACCATCTTTCTTAGGTACAAGTACGATGTTAGCGACCCACAGAGGGTAAGTTGTTACAGCGAGAAACCTTGTGTCCAACTGCTTCTGGACTTCTTCTTTGATTTTTACCGCCATATCTGGTATGGTTCTCCTGAGCTTCTGCTTGACAGGTGGACACTCTTCACGCAAAGGCAAGCAATGAACCATAATATTTGTGTCAAGTCCGGGCATATCTTTGTATGACCAAGCAAAGATATCACTATACTCTCGGAGCATTTCAACTAATCTTTGCTTGACATCACTCTGCAATGCAGCCCCTATCCTGACTTCTCTTCTGGCTTTCTCAGTACCCAAGTTGACGACCTCAATTTCCTCCTGATGAGGCAGAATGAATTTCTCTTCCTATTTTAGTAGCCTGATGAGCTCTTCAGGTAGGTCTTCATCTTCATTAATCTCTTCTTCAACTTGAAATATCGGATTATCAAAGTCAAAGCGAGTCATAGACGATTCTGAAGCGGTGTCATATGCAATGTGAAACCTCCAATGATGATGATTTAATTCTTAAAATGATATGCAAACAAGCACCAACCACATTGCCATTTTATTGTTAAAAATAAAACAATAAAAACAGAGATCACAATATTTGAATGCAAGAAAAACGCCCTTTGAGTAATTGATAAAATGATTGTTCAACATAAAAGATTAGGCCCTGCATACAAAGACCAATGTGCTCCAGGTAGAGCACAGGGCTACAGATAATCAAGAAAACAAATCATTACTCTTCTTTAGTCACTTGGATGACTTCCTGGACAGTCCAGTTGTTTCAGCTCTAACCCGGAATACATGGCCGGATCCATGAATCCATGTCGCAGTCACTATCCCCTTCTTCGTCTGATACATCGTTGATTTGCTCAAAGATCACCCCACCGCTGGTGAACTGGACGGGTCCCTTATAGCGCGGCATGCTCTGCGAGGAGGGAGATGGGCTGTATCCCAATCTGAATTTGTCTTGCTTGTTGGGGATGCTCAGAACTTGGCCCCAACCCTGAGATGCTCCGGATTTCACCACTGCATGTGCTTCTTTAAAAGATGACATGGCAACCTCAGGTAATTTGGCCACAACTGGTGTTTTATCCTTGATCTATACAATCTCGAAAGCCGGACATAACGTCTCATGGATCTCACCGTCAACTTTGACATATTTAAACAAAGACAAATGACTTATGATAATGTCTTCTTCCCCACAAACAGTAACAACACTGCCATCCACCATATATTTCAACCTCTGGTGCAGTGTTGATGTTACGGCGCCTGCCAAATGGATCCAGGGTCGTCCCAATAGACAGCTATAAGCAGGCTGAATATCCATGATATAAAACATAGCGTCAAACACTTCAGGACCGACCTGGATTGGCAAAGTCAATTCCCCAAACACGGACCTTCTAGTCCCATCAAAAGCTCTAACCACCAAGTCACTTGGGGTGCACATTATACCTCGGGTGTCCAGCTTCATTAAAGCCTTCTTGGGTAACACATTCAGTGATGACCTGGTATCCACCAGCACGTGCGACATTACATTCCCTCTACATTCGATGTATATATGCAGCGCCAGATTATGATTCCTTCCCTTGGGCGTCAAATCCAGATCAGTAAAGCCCAACCCATTACCCGCATTAACGTGTGCCACTACTCCTTCGAGCTGATTCGCAGATATCTCATGTGGCACATAAGCAGTATTCAGGATTCTTAAAAGAGCATTTTTGTATGCTTCAGAACATAAAAGTAATGACAGAATAAAGATCTTTGACGGTGTCTGCTGTAAGTGATCTATGATCTTGTAGTCACTCTTCCGGATCAAGCGCATGAACTCTTCCGCCTCCTTCAACAAGGACTCTTTCCCACTAGCCTGAGAACTCTCTTCAACCACCGCCTTACCTTTACCCTTGTCATATTTTTCAGCGACTACTTCAGGAGGCGAAAATACTCTTCTACTCCGGGTTACCCCACCGGCACCTACCAGATTGTCAAAAGAATCCAACGATGAGCTTTTCAGTTCCTTCTTCTTCTCGTTACAATAAACTTCAGCTCCGTAGTTCCATGGAATAGCCTTAGTGCTATAATAGGGTACGGGTCCATCTTTAGTGATAATGATGGTTGGTGGCTTTGGAGGCGCAGAAATAGTGACAGTCTTGTATGGAATCAAAATTGTCGCAACTTCATTCTTTTCTTCATCAACTATTTTCTCATCTTTCCTCTCTTCCGAGACTCTGTCAAATTGTAGAATACCATCATTCACCAGCTTCTGAACATAGCTCTTCAACTTCTCGCATCCCTCAGGATGGATCAAACATTTTGCACAAGTTCTGTCATAACCCGGAAATACCCCTCCTCTCAGCAATTTGTCCTTTACAAAACTCAACGGAGTCTTCAACTCTTCGAGATCAGCTACCAAATTCAAACCCTCATCCTCAATAATGGCATTAACCCCAGCTGCCCCATGATTAGGCATGGGATTCTGCACGACGTTGGACGCATCGTGAGAGAAATTAATGGCTTTACCGTCTATAAGATCTTGCACCTTATGCTTAAATTCTTTACAATTTTCGATATTGTGTCCGGGAGCACCAAAATGAAAATCACATCTAGCATTAGCGTCGTATCCAGGAGGTGGCGCACTAGTCAAAGGAGCCAGAGTTCTCTTTTGTATCAACTGTAATTGCAACAAGTGTTGAAGCAACTGCGAGTATGGCATCGGTGGCACATCAAACTGCCTGCTTACTGCCCTGCCCCGATCCTGAAATCTAAGAGGAGCATAATTTGGCTGGTTCTGCTGTTGTTGATGTTGTGGTTGTTGTATTGCAGGAATAATAATGCTAGCAACCTGTGGTTGCTGTTGACAGTATTGTTGAGATCGACACTGATTTCTGTTTCTTCCTCGGGAACTAGACACTGCATTGGTTTCCCCCTCTCTTCTTTTATTGCTAAAACTTTTCTTAACTCCTCCAGCTGAGGATCCTTCACCGGCCTGAATTTTACCCAATTTGATTTCGTTCTTGACTCTTTCTCCTTTAATGATTAGATCAGAAAAACTCCCCGACATGTTGCCAATTAGCTTCTTGTATTACACCCCTGACAGCGTGGCAACAAACATGTCTATCAACTCCCTCTCCACCATAGGCGGTTGCACTCTAGCTTCCAATTCACGCCATCTCTGGGCGTACTATTTGAAGCACTCATTATTCCTTTGAGATAAGTTCTACAATTGGACCCTGTTCGGTGCTAGATCACTGTTGTATTGGTAATGCTTAATAGACGCCTCAGCCAAATCCCTCCAGCTTCGGATGTTGACTGGTTCTAAGCCCATATACCATTCTAGAGACGAACCATAGAGACTGTCCTGGAAAAGTGCATAAGCAGCTTCTCATCGTCAGAATAGGCGGACATCTTGTGATAGTAAGAATGAAGATGAACCCTCGGACAGGTTGTCCCCTTATACTTATCAAAGTCTGGGACTTTGTACTTCAGAGGAACCTTCAAATCTGGAATCAGCCCCAAATTTTCCATATCCAACCCCATAGAGTTCTAACTTTCAAAGTTCTTCATCTTTTCTTCGAGCAGCTTAACCCTCATGTCTGCGTCAAATGGCAGACCAGCACCAACATCCCTCATAGAGAACACATCCTCTTGATCATCTCCCTCCCACTGAGGGGCAGTATTCCCATGCAAAGCACACGTAGGTCTGGGAATATGAACTCCTGTCTGATTTCCTCCACCTAGAGGGATAACAACGGTAGGACCAGTAATAGCATATGGCGTACCACTATCATTACAAGGAGGAACGTAAGCAGTCCCACCGTGAAGCACACCACTCCCGTCAACCCTATCAATTAACGGTTGCACCAAAGTCCTTAGTTGTTCTTGTCCATTTGCAACACCTTGCATCATATCCATGAACTGGGCCATCCTATCACGAAATTCCGGAAGTTCAGCTTGAATCTGATCCATAATATTGCGTTGATTTCCCCGAGTGGCGTAACGTTGAGTCGTCTGGTTGTCAATCCTGAAACAAACTACAAACCATAGAGAGGTAAGGTTAACGGTTCCGAAGCACCTGCGATGCAAAATGCAAAATGATGCAATATACAGACATGTACATATGCGTTAGGGAAAATTTCCCCCCGATTCTAGTTCCGCGAGAACAGCAAGACAATGGGAAGCCAACATAGCAAACTCCTTATTAATAAAATGAGAGCCAAGAGTCAATATACAGCAGCACACTGAATACAAGGGAATCAGAATGATCTCATCCAACAGATCTGGTGATGGTCAAGATACATCATAACAACAACTACAAAGAGAGAAAACATCAAAAATAATGGCGAGCCTGGAAATCCTCCAACAAATCTCTCGTATCTGCATGATCTGGCCTGTCTACCAACCCCTGGATGAGCAACTCTCTCTGGCTAAAGATGATCTGCAAGCTCTGAACATAATCCTCCCAAGCTCCTTCACCGAATGTTTCCTCAAGCTTGCACCTCTTCACATCTGCTCTTGCCTTATAGTCCTCCAAGGTTGCAAGAGCTTCATTCAATCTACAGTTGCTTTCACGTCAGAGTGAGGATTCAGCTACAATCTTCTCATCTCTAACCTGGATCTGAGCCTTCAACTTAGCTATTTGTTGTCGCAGTCTGTCTTCTCGCTCCTTGTTGTTAGTCAGAACAACGTTCCATTGGTCATTAAACTTGGAGATCTCTACATATGCTCTATCCAGCTCTTTCTTCTTGGAACTAAGAACATCACTGACGCTCTTCAGATCTAAGCCCACACGCTCTCGAGCGCGAATCTCTGCAGTTAGCTCTCTACCCAACTTATTCACCAGCTCTGTTTGCTTCTTAGATGAAAAAGTGGCTTGATTTCTCTCGCTTCTGAGCTGAATAATCTCTTTTTCCAATTCCTCATTTTTCTTACGCAGCTCCTCGTTCTCGGCCCATAGCTAATTATATTTCTGAATATCGACAGTAGTCGGCTCCTCAATCATCAAAGGATATAACAGCTCACATGGTGGAAAAGGAATCAACAACCTCTCAACTCTCTCCTGAATCCAAGTCATATAAGGCTCATAGGCTCTGCTATTTCTCTTTTCCAAACAAGATTTCCCCTCTCGATGAATCTTGCTCCAAGTCTTCTCTACTCTAATCTGGGTCTCACTATCAGTCAAACTAGTGAAATACAAAGATTCTTGTATTTCTTCTTCCTTCGAAGGTTCCCTCAGAGCATACCCAAACTGCCTCACTGCAAGAGATGGGTTGTAGTTAATACCTCCTTTCCTTCCAATCAACAAGACGTTAGTAAAGCCACCACAGCTATAGATAATCTCTGTACCCAACTGATTTCTATCAAACATATGATGTTCTCAGAGGTCAGGCCCATCAATCTATCTGACCATTCTGAGGTACTTGCGGTATCAACAAAAGGATTGGACTTGGGAAGGTGACTCACAAACCATCTGTATAAAAGAGATACACAACAAGACACATTCTTCCCTCTCCGCTTCTCATTCCTGTAATGCACGGAATGATACACATCTCCCAATAATGTAGGCATAGGATTTCCCGAAGCAAAGATGTGGAAAGCATCCAAATCCACAAAGTCTGGAAAATTCGGAAACAACATTATACCATATATGCATAGAGCTAATACGGCATTAAAAACAATCCAACAACCCTCTTCTACAAAGTGGCGAGCTTTACCAACCAGGAAAGGCAATGAAAACCCAGGTATCCCATTCCTTCTGATCAATCTTCCTTCTAACTCAGAAGCGTCCAGATGAAGGGCATTAGCCAACTTATCCAAATCAGGTTCAACTTCGGTATGATAAAAAGGCATCTGGTCCAGAATAGGAACTTCAAGCAACACAGAGAACTCCTCTAAAGTAGGCATCAACACATAACCCGAAAAAGTGAAACACCTCAACTATGGATCATAGAACTGGAGTAATGTGTGGAGACCTTCCAACTAAAACACTGAGGCTTTGCAAACATATCCCAGAAGCTTCCCATATGACTTCTTGAAATCTTCCATTACAACACGATCAACAATAGAGATCAAACTGAGCAGAGACCCTATGTCAGGAGTACGAAGATTGTATACAACAGTCTTCTTCAAACTAGGCTCCATGTTAGAAATGGAATAAGCTCACTAGAATCGAGAGGAAAATATACACTTGCAACACATAAATACATGTCAATATTAAATGCAAATTAAAATGCAAATGCAATAGGGGATCAAGATTGATGTGCTGTTGACTGAGATGAACAACTCTTCGCTTTGACGAGAGAATACCGGAACAAATAGAATACCACGTCACTGAGATACCCACCATACCAAGGGTCAAAAGTCCGCACTGACAAGAAAACCGGATTGGTTGAAGGTCAAAGTTTCCTGCATAACCAAATCCCTCTCACAGGTATGGACCTAATCTCTGACAAGGTCTAGCATCCTATGTGGTCGTCAGCGTCACAGACTTTCGAGAAACGATGATACGTTCACCATTTCTGGTTTGGCATCATAGTCTAATGAAGCGGCCTCACCTAGTTGACTCCCAAATGATCGGTCTCCAGAGTCGATAGTTTTCAGATCCAACATCCCGGTCCTGACCAGCAGGATGCGATGTCTTCAAAGAAAACCTCGTCTGAACGCAAATTTCGTGAGGACTAGTGCATGTGTCCATACAGGTCCTTACTACTCTTCACTCTAATGCTATGGATATCCTCAAGCCTGGGTTTTGGATTACCACTCAATGGAGCATTCCCATTCAACAACACAACAACAATGATATATAACAATGTTGGAAAGTAAAATGCGATTGCAATACTATACAAATGCAACACATATACACATACGTACACACCCAAAGGTAAAATAAACAAGCTCAAGGATTGACTCGTACAGGGGATGGGACGTGTCCCCAGAAGAGTCGCCAGCTGTCGCATCGCTGGGAAGAGGGGCCGACAAGGACAGAAGAGTCGCCACCGTTTGTTATTTATCCCAAAGAGAGGGAAAGGAAACGATCAATAAAAACCTACGAAAAAGGGAAAAGACAGGTCATTGCAACCATATCTCAGGTTCAGGAGTCGTTAGCACCCCTCACGTCCGTCGTACTCGACGGGATCCATGTTTTTTGTCTATCTAAATGGGTGTTAATCTATCTAAGCTACAGGCCACAGAGACAAAAGAAAAGAAAAGAGACTCGATAGAGTATCTCCGCTCTATGCCTACGTATTCCCTCCTGCAATGGGAAAGTCAGAGTCAATGTAGTTCGGAAAACTACGGGTGAAGGTGGGGGAGCTTGCTCGCCAAGACATCGCCGTCTTGTGCCTACGTATCCTCGTCTGGTACGAGAAATCAGAGCAAACGTAGTTTGGGCTGACATGACCACATATTGGTTCAAGTGTTTTAGCCGAGTAGGGTTAAACCTTAGTTCTAGCAGTTAGGTGTATTGCTGCTTGACCATTGGAGACTTAAGCGTTACCTGTTTGCGGTAGAACTAAGAGTTAACAACACTCTCTTTATGAAAATGATTTTCTGTTAACTCCGAAGGATAAAGAAGTTTGATGCTTGTTTTTGAGTCTTTTATGAATAAGTAAATTGAATTGTGTTTGTAATTCATGTTGTACTAAAGACTACGACTTAGGAGCGAATGCGTCGCATATCGTCCAAAGGACATATGCTAAACACTCTAGATGGTATGAGAGGAGGCCCCCCAATCATCATTTCCAAAATTCTTAAGGCGCATAGTGTACAACAATCCTTATCCTTTATTACATGTTTTGAAGAAGTTTTGAGATGAGAAGAGAAAAGACACAACTAAGGGGAAACTAACTCAACCCTAATGTTATCATGCAATGTGCTCCTATGATTGAGATTAAGAGGGGAAAACCTACCCTAATGTTAGCATGCTTGGATTGAACATTTAATGTCTCTCCTACTCCCAAAGGGAATAGGAATCCTAAGGGATTATGGCAAAGGAACCAAGTAAACACAAGATAAATCAATCACAAGTGAAAAGGAAGAAAGGGATGCAAACATGAAATGCAACACAAAGAAAAGAGGGAGAAAAAAAGTGTGGGGCAGCAACCACCACAAGCACATCTCAACCTCTTGAATGCAAGCAAAATAGATGCACAACAAAACAAAATGCAAGCAAAAAGATGAACACTCATCACTTTGAACAACAACTACAAAAGTATGCATTCAAGTGGAAATCGAACACGCGTGTCGAAGAAATCATGATTAAATAATCAAGAACAACAACACAATATCCAAAACATCTCACTCCTAATGCATTATACTGATCCATGAGAATTCGAAGTGAAATGACATCAAAACAACCTTGAAAAACAGCAAACCAAGTCTGATGGCACAGTGTTAATCGGTTAACACCAGGGGTTAACCGATTAACCAGTTGAAAATGTTTGAAATTTTGAATATTCGCACTGGTTAATCGATTAACCAGTTTTCACTGCATCTGGTTAACCGATTAGCACTGTACCAGAGGCAGAAAACAGAACTCAAAAGCACTTTTCAGCAATTAATCACTTCTCCAATAATCCAGATGATCACATAATCACTTATGCACGAATTTGAACCAGAAAACAGTGATCCAATCAACATGTAAACACATTAAAATAGCAAGATCATGAATCACATGGATCAAACATCAACAAAATCAATCAAAAATGAAAATCAACATGATGATTATGCAAATAAGCTCAAAAACAGAATCAGATATAGAATTTCCAACCTACAAAGCGGAGATTTGCTTTGGTGAATGTTGATTCACTTGATATGAGCAGATCCAAGCAAGAAATTTGGAATTCCTTCAAGATCCAAGTGAGTTCTTGTAGTAGAAATGAAGATCCACCAAAATTAAGCAAGAATTATCCAAATAAGCTCCTCCAGATCAACTTCAAAATTCAGATCCACAATAGCACGAAAATTGAATGAAGAATTAGAGATGATAAGGATGAAGGATGAAGGTTTTAGCTCTAGAATTCTATGATTCCAATGGAGAATCAAAGAATTCATGGTGAGAAGAGCTTTTAGTAAAGTTTGGGAGATGGAGAAGTTGAGAGCAAAATTCAAAGAGTGTATGAATTCTGAAAAATGAAATGGAATTATGAGAATTGTGTGTGTGAGGTTTGGAGCAAATCATTTAAATATGCTCTTGGTTTGGATCCAAATGTGGGTTGGAGTGTGGTTTGTGAAAATTGGAATGGGAAGTTGGAGGGAATTTGAATTAATTTGAAAATTAACCAAAATTCAAAGTGGTTCTAGATCCTTCCTTTGGTGTAAAATCAATTTCTCATTTGATCAAAATGGACCCGAAAGTGAATTCTATGGAAATTCACGTGCAGAGGAAAAATTTGCCTTGGTTAATCGGTTAACCATATGGGTTAATCGATAAACACCTTCAAAAATTCAAATTTAACCTGATTTTGACTTGGTTAATCGGTTAACCATTTGGTTAATCAATTAACACCTTAAAAATTTGAATTTTGGCGCCTTCTGGAGAGAAATCTGCACATTTTCCTGTTTTCATCCGTTTTAAACCCTGTTCGGCCTCTGAAACTTGCTCTTGAATACTACAGCCATGAGAATATGAGAAATAGCCCGAATGCTACCTCTTGAGCTGAAAATAACCTGTAAAATAAAACCGATTGTTCGATCGCCGGGCAAAATAAATGCGAGAGCCCCTGATGCTCGTTGTTCAGTCCCTTGCACTAAAGAGAACTCTGAGCCACGGAAAAACCTTTGATCCCCTGGCTCAAGGACAAATGCTATGCTATGCAGAATGCAAAAATGCAAAGAAACATAAGTCAAAAACAAGGAATGGTTGGTCAAATTTTGGGATACAACACCTTGCCAAGGAAGGTAGAATGGATACATTTGAAGCAGCTTTTGCTCTACTGATACAACTGCTATCACTGTGTTCTTGAATGGTAATCCAATACCCACTTTTCTAGGAGATGTTTATCATTCCATTCATCATAGGACTCTTCATAGAGGAGGAACTATTCTCTGTTGTGCACCCTTGTTGTACAAATGGTTTGTCAATCATTTACCAAGAATGGACGCTTTCAAGGAAAATCCTAATGGTTGGAGATGGTCTCAAAGGATTATGTCTCTAACTCAAGCAGATATTCACTGGTACGATCCCGCTTATGATCGAGGAGTCCACATTGACAACTTTGGTTCTTTTCCAAATGTACCACTCCTGGGAGTACGAGGGGGAATCAACTACAATCCTGCTTTGCCCAGACGCCAATCTGGATTCCCAATGTAGGATAAACCTAGCAACATCTTGTTGTCTGGTTTTTTCTACCTTAACACCGAAGCAGAGAAGAGTTTAAGGAACAATATGATTGATGCTTGGGAGAATATCTAGAAGAAAACTAAAGATGACCTTGGGAAAAGGAGTTGTGTAGCCTTTGAGCCATTCACTTAGTGGGTTTAATCTAGAGCCCGTGATCTCAAGATGCCTTACCTTCCTGAAAAGAATATGCAGATTGTCATCACGTCATCTCCCGCCATCCCTATTGGAAAGATGGAAGAATACCAAGAGATCCTTGAAAGAACCCAACTTGAAAGAACCCATACTCTTCATGCTGAGATGACAAAATTGTAGAGAAAGCTACAAGACAAGGATGAGTTGATTGGATGGCTCGAAAGATGCTTGGGTAGTGAAGATACGATAAAAGAGACTTGATTTTTCTCTAGCGTCAAGCCTACAAAAAGTACTCATGAGTATTCAAATTTCCCACCAACTTCTGGCGCCTGGAAAGGAATAGTAGAAAAATTGGCGATGGAGAACACTATGCTGAAAAGACTGAAGAGGACACGCAGATAGGATTCTTGTCAGATTTCTTAACCATAGGGCCTAGTTTTCTCCTTTGATATAACCTCATGTTTCTTGTGTTGTATTTCAAAAGTTGTGACTTTTCCCAACATAAATGAAACAAGGGTTTTCCTTCATTTTATCTTCTGAGTTTTGTAAAACCAGTTGCATCTAGCATCTTAGCATTCCATTTTGCATCTTGCTAACAATTCAAGGAATTCAAAATCTTTTTTTTGCAAACATAGTGATGGCTAAAAGAGACAGGTTCACATTCCCAAGCCTAATGTTGGACAACTTAAGGATCTTAAGATGCCTAGTAAGGAACTCTACCGCTTTCGTCACCAAGTATGAAGATCTGTTGTCATTGCTGGATGTGCAAGTAAACAAGGAGATACTGCTAGCTCTCATAAGGTTTTATGATCCTCTTTACCATTGCTTCACATTTCTGGTCTTTCAGTTGCTGCCAACTTTGGAAGAATACTCCACGCATTTGAAGATTCCTATGACTTTTACACCTCACTATGGAAGAGAGAAAAGACCAAACAAGAGAGACATTGCTGAGGCTCTACACCTGGAACCCACTAACCTTCCAACCCGTCTGGATACTAGAGGTGGATTTACTGGATTGGAAGCGAGATCACTTATGGAAAGGGCTGAGTTTCATCATGATCAGGGAGATATAGGAGCCTTTGAAGCTATACTGGATTTTTTGATTTATGGCTTATATAGGTTTCCAAGTAACCCTGAGTTCATCAGCTTAGAGGCTATCCAGCTATTCATTGTTAGAAATCCCGCCCCTACTCTATTGGCTGACACCTATTACACTATTCATCGGTGAAGGGTGTATAATCACGGACCATTTTCCTGCTGCACAACGCTCCTAAGAAAATGGTTTATTTTGCACTTACCTAAGACATTCCCTCTCTACTATGGCATCAGCTGGTATGATCTTGCTCACGGAGGAATAATAGCAATACATAGCTGTGGGGATTCCTAAATGTACCTCTGATCGGCACCAAAGGATGTATCAACTACAACCCTATCCTGGCCCGCCACCAGTTAGGATATTCAACCAAGGAGGAACCGAGTCCAACCTTGTTAGAGACTTGCTTCTGTGAAAAAGGTAGTAGCCCGAATTTCGAAGCACGAGTCATATTTTCCTGGCGTCTTCCCAACTTACAAGGAATGACTGCTATGAAAACCCAAGGTGTCTTGCCTCAGAGGCCTATCTGCTTTAGTCAAATCCAAGCGAGAAAATGAAGAAATTTGGGAGTTGTGTCGTCAAGACGAGATGGGGGAAAGGCCGTAAGAAGAAGAAGGATCATCTTGTTAGAAGATCTGGGCCTTTTAATTTCCTTTTGTTTAGTTTGTATCCCTAGTTTTGGGAATGTGTAACCTTCATTTTGTAAAATGTTGTGAAAGTTTTATTCGTTAATGAAAACTTTATGCTTGTAAGACTCTGTTTATTAATGTGAATTTGGTTAAGCTTTCATTTGTTAATAATAAGCATCGCGTTGTTACGTGTTGAGCCATTATTTTTGTTCATAAACAAACTTTTTTGGTTTTCCTTGAATGTGTGGTTTGCATTTGCATATGCATCCTGCATTTCATTTGCATTGCATTGCATCAGATCTCCGGCTCATCCTGTGCTCTGTTGCTGTTAGAAATCACGCTGAATACCCACCGATACAATATCAGAGCAAGCGCTCAGAGAAGAATGGCAAATCAAGATCAAAGAATCGATCAAATCGACAGCGACCTCAAGGGCTTACGTGGTGACGTTAGCTAGATTATGGAAGTCCTTCAAGTAATAAAAGCAAAAATGGATTCGCAGACTACAGTAGTGTTAGAGATCAATACAACAACAGCAAGTCATCCTCCGATAGTGACTTCAGCAACTGAACATCCGCTTGGTATCGCTAGGGATTTTATGCCACCATTTAGTAATAGCCAACAATTCAATCTTCAGCAGTAGACTGTCCCATTAATGACATAAATCCAAAATCCTATCTACACCCAGGCAAGTGCTCAGGCATAGGTCCGACCAATCTTCAACAATCATCAACAGATATATGATATACCTGACGGGTCTGAGGTTGAAGATGAGAAACACGAAAAATTAAGGGTTGAGATGGATATAATGGCAAGACGGATGAGGGCCATAAAAGGAAACAACATCTTTGGTTCCGATGTTAAGGACATGTGTCGGGTTTCAGGTTTGGTACTTCCTCCTAAGTTCACAATGCCCATGTTTGAATGATATGACGGAGCGACCTGCCCAAAGGTTCACTTGATCATGTATCGTCGGCGTATGGCCGCACACATTAGAAACGACAAGTTGTTAATACATTGCTTCCAGGACAGTCTCAAGGGTGCCTCCTCCAAATGGTACCTAAGCCTAGATCAATCAAAGATCCTTGATTCCAAGACTTGTTCGACACATTCATGCAAGAATACAAGTACAACATGGACTTGGCGCCAGACCGTCGTCAGCTCCTCAACATGACACAGAAGAGCTCAGAATCCTTTAGAGAGTATGCGCAGAGATGACGTGAAACTTCCGCTAAGGTGGAACCTCCCTTGATAGAAAAAGAACTGACTCATTGGTTCATAGATGCAGTCAGGCCCGAATTCTACGAGAGGATGATTAGTAGCGTCACAACGAACTTCTCCGACATCGTGGTCGTAGGCGTAAAAGTGGAAGCAGGTTTAAAGAACAACAAATTAACAAGCTCGTCTAGTAGTACCAGCACTAGTACAATGAGGAAGCCACCAAGCAATTTCCATAAGAGAAAAGAAGGAGAGACCAATTCTATAATGTGTGATGGGAGGGTTCAGAGAAGAAAAAATTGACCACAAAGTCAACAATTACCTCATCCACAACCACAATAAAATTATCAGCAGTATCAACAACAGCAGTATGTGGCCGCAGTCATGCCAGTCTTTCAACCTCGGCCAAATTAGCAAAACTTTCAACAACAGGCATCCAACGCCTACCAGCAAAATCATAATCAACAAGTACAACAGCAACAAAGAGCTTCGGCTTCGACGCCTGCTTACAAGAATAGAAGGCCAATGATTAAACCCATTCCTATGAGTTACACTGAGTTGTACCCCTTAATGGTGCAACAAGGTCTGATTCAGACAAGGAAATTGGGTCCTCCTCCAAATCTGTTGCCACATTTCTACAATCCGAACGCATGTTGTGCCTTTCATGAAAATGTTGCGGGACACGACCTTGAAGGTAGTCTAGCACTTCAACACATTGTGCGTGAGTTGATTGAAAAGAAGATTCTCTCTTTCGAAGATAATTAGCCCAATGTGGAAAATTGCCCTTTACCAAATCATGGTGGTGTCAATACCGTAGAGGAAGATTAAAAAATGAGATTGATTTCCAGGGTCTTTGAAGTTAAAACTCCATTAATAGAATTACACAAGAAGCTGATAAAGGTAGGTTTGATCATAGACTCTCATGAAGATTGTAGTGATTGTAATCATAATTCTCCAGGTTGTGACTTTGTGCGAAGGAACATTCATTCAATGATTGATGGGAAACTACTATAGATATGCGGAAAAAAGAGAAAAGAAGACATCTTCGTGATTGAACCTATTTTCAATTTACCAAAGAAGTCCGAAAAAGTGCTAGTTTTCAACACTGCGAATAGCATGTCTGCTCCTCCTGCTGTTGTTAGGCCTGTATTCCACACGACCCCATACCGACGGTCGACCAGCCTAAGCCAAGGTTTGATCCAAGAAGAGGACCGGGTCCCAATCCAAAGGTGGTATCATGGAAATATGACTATTCCTGATACAATATGAAAGTTGGAAGAAAGCCTGAGGATGTAACAAATATTGTTGGGGCAAGCAAAATGACCTGCAACGGTCATATATATCAACCCAAAGTAATTGTTACCGTTCCTAAGGAAACTGTTCCTAAAGAAGTTATTCCTAAGGAAACCATCCCAAAAGTGCCTGCTATTATTGAGAAACCAAAAGGAAAAGAATTCACAAAAGAAGATGAAGAAGAGTTCTTGAAATAATATATCGAGTGGCTACAGGGTAGTGGACCAGCTCAATTAGATGCTGTCAAAAATCTCATTCATGTCTCTACTGCTGAGTTTAACCGCTCACCGACAAGCATTGTTGAAGATACTGGCACAGACCCACGTAACAAAAGACATTACTATGGGGCAGTTTGATTTTGTTGTTGCTAACATCACGACTTGCAATACGCTGAGCTTTAACAACGATGACTTGACCACTTAAGGTTGCAAGCACAATCGTGCCTTGCATGTATCTGTCAAATGTGAAGATGATACTCTCACTAGGGTACTTGTGTCGCTACGCGAAAAATGACACAGAGTCGCCACCGGATTTTATTTATCCCATGGAGGGAAAGGGAAATAGCGATAAAACCTTTGGGAAAAGAGCATGGTCATCGCAACCAAGTCTTAGGGTTCGGGAGTCGGTTATGCGAGGGGAAGGTATTAGCACCCCCTCGCATCCATCGTACTCGATGGGAACCTCCTAGTTATTTAGCGTGAATGGGAGTTTTTATTAAGAGTTTGCTTGCTTAAGGAAAAAAGGGGTTGGTTTATTTATTTTAATGCTCACCAAGGATTGCGGCCCTTGTGCCTACGTATCCTCACTTAAAAGAAGTGAAGAATCAGAGCTCCGTAGTTCGGAGGCTTATGAAATAATTGTTTGTTGGTTGGTTTTATACCTTGAAAAAGGGTTTTCGATTGATGCCCTAAGGCGAAAAATAGTTTGATGAGTTGATATTGTTTTTAGGTTTTTCTTAGGGAAGAATTTATTCTTGACTAGGATTATACAAAAGACTTTGGATAAAGCTGAATGTCTCGAATAACCAAGTCGAGCGCCTTGTATTCAAAACATTCGGAATGAGTGTAGGAGGATTCCATTCTCATTCCTTCTCCACCACTTTAAAGTTCATGGTGCATAATTCTAATCGTATATTTTATTGTGTTTTGGATTTTTATGAGAAAAGAGAACCACTTGACGTTGGATCAAGGTTTATTGTTTGTAAAGATACATTTGAGGCGATACGGACAAGGTCGATGGCGGTGCCCAAGGCAACCGACTTACAAGGTTAAAAATGGCTCGACAAAATCGAGAGTTTGTTTTTGAAAATGGTTTTTGGAATCAAAAGTCAACAAGGACAATAACAATATTCACACTAAAATCATACAAACATATGGGGTTAGTCGGCTAAAAAAATCGAGACATGAAAAAAAAAACAGCACGGAGTGAGAAAACAGTGGTGTAACATGGGTGGCCGTGTTGTGTGACACGGCCCGTGTCCTAGGGTATGGGAGAAAAAAGATTTTAAGGCCAAACAGCGGTGTGACACGGGTGGCCGTGTTGTGTGACACGGCCCGTGTCATGGGGTCTGGGACAAAACAAGTTTTTTAGGCCAAACAGGGGTGTGACACGGGTGGCCGTGTTGTGTGACACGACTCGTGTCATAAGTCCTGGGCATTTTACACGTTGAAAACTCAAACAGAGGTGCAACACGGCCGGCTGTGTTATGTGACACGGCCCGTGTCGTGTAACACGGGTGGCCGTGTTGTGTGACACGACCCGTGTCAGGCTACCAGGGTGAAAAAAACCTAACTTTTTCCTTTGTTCTCTTTCGTTTTTATGGTTCTTAAAAATGATTTCTTGGTCCCCTTGGAACCCTACATGATATACACAACACAACAATACTTAAAAGAAGAAATAAATGAATACAAAAAGCAAAACGTAAAGAGAGAAAGGTTTGAAGGAATGGATACCCAAGAGATTTCTATCCTTCTTGCAAGTCCTCCTTGGTTTTGGTTGAATGTGCTTCACACTTCACTCTATGTTGTGAAGGCTCTGCTCTTTAAGGATGCCCTTGTGTTTCTATGTGACTCTCTTTTTTTTGGTTTTTTCTCCCTTCTATTTTTCTGGTTTCTTAGGGTTTCTATTACTCTCTCTATTTTTTTGGTTTTCAATGTGTGTATGGATGGGTGTTGAATATGTTAAGAGTGATCCCTTTTTGTTTACAGCCTCCTCCTCTTATCTCAGCTCCTCTAGGGTTTTCTCTTCTCCCCACATATCAGATTTTTCATGGAGTGGTGTCTCTTACCACCTTTTCTCATGCCACTCTCTTTCTTTCCATTTCCATGCAAGAGCTATGCTGCATTTTTGCTGTTGCACTTTGCCTATGCTGTTTTTTCTGCAGCACTTTGTGCCTTGCATCCATTTTGTTGGCTTGTGCTTGGAGATCTCTTGTGGTCAATGCTACCACCTTTGACAGCATTTTGAAAATTCTGATATGTAGAAGCATTGTCACATGTTATTCCCTTGGTCTTGTGACATGTGATCTTGTGACATGAAGAAATTTGTCACCTCTTGCATGGGATTGTTTTGCCATGATTAAACATGCATAATCTTGGTCTTAAAACATTCCAATCTTGATTTAATTCTTGCATATTTCTTGGATGTTTGTAAGCATAATGTGGACTTGGTGTGGCATTACCATAACATGAATTTGATTAGAAGCTTGGATTAAGACTAGAAGTAGCTTATTTTTCTAAGCATTATCAAGTGCTTGAGACTTTGCAATAAATGTGACATTTTTGCAAATGTCATGAAATTTTTCTTTGCCATATTCTTGAATCTAGTCTTGACTTCTTGAAATTTGAATTATGCACTTGTGATCTTGACTCATGCTTTGCAAATTTGAACTCCACTTGATCAACGATTTGAAACAAAATTGGGTGAAGCAATCTTGAATTATGCCTTGCATTTCATGGTCATTAGGAATATATCTTGCATATCCTAATATTTTGTCAGGTAACTTCTCCTTGAAGAAATCTATATGAGTAAACCTTCCAATTCAGATCAAACCTTAGATAATGAACCTTTTCTTCCATGTAATCCAAGATAGACAAGTTATCTCATTTGAAACGGAAAATGACAAATCGACCCAATCCGTACCCACATGCTCAATATGCAATAAAATGATGTATGATATGGCGAATGTAGGGTATAAAGGCTAAAGGCAAAAATGAGGGTGTGACAACTTGTTACACTGGGTTGTCTCTCAATGTGATGCCCAAGAGAACATTGGCCAAATTGGCATATAAAGGAGCCTAGATGAGAGCCACATCTATGATCGTGAAAGCCTTCGACGGATCGAGAAGAACTGTAACTGGAGAAGTTAATTTGCCAATTATGGTGGGACCGCAGGTCTTTGAGATCACTTTTCAGGTAACGGATATAAACCCGACATACAATTGTTTATTGGGAAGGTCGTGGATCCATGCAGCAGGCGCTGTAACATCCATATTACATAAAAAAATTGAAGTTCATTACTGAATATCAGCTGGTCATAGTACACGAAGAGGATTTAATGGTGAAAAATCTATCATCCTCCCGGTACATCGAAGTCGATGACGATGCGTTGGAAACAGCTTTCCAGGCATTGGAAATTGCATACGCTGTATTGATTGAGGATGTTGTTGTCACACGTGGGCCATCTTTTGTCTCTGCATAGAGTATTAAAAACACCACGAAGGAAGATCTTCCTCGAGGTTGGGGAAGAGTAATTGAGGTCAACGCTCGAGCGAAGAACAATTGACAAGGGTTGGGTTACAAACCAGCTCTAGATGAAGGATCAGAGATCAACAACAAACGCCTAAAAAAACCTGAAGGAAACCTTTGTGAGCGGCGGAATTCAGATAAATGTCATTGAAGAAGATGCTGAAGTGAGCTGTATTGACAACCTGGTATTCAAAGATGAATCTATTTTGTGCAATTGGGAGGCCTTCGACGTTCCCATCAGGTTACCACTCCTAGAGTAATATGTTTGTCTTGCTTGTTAGCATTTTTGTCTCTGTTTAAAATCCACGGTCACGCCCGAGGCCAGTGGATCATTTTGTAAGGGCCACACTTTTGCAATTAAAAGATTAATCAATGAGTGAGTGTTTTGTTAAACTTCCATTTGTTGTTTCATTTTGTTTTCTTATCGTTTTCACTCTTTTAAAAAGAAAAATGTCAATCTTTTGAAAACCTAAAAAAGAATTCATCATTTGCATCTCTTTGTATGTGTTTGATCATTTAAGCCCGTTAACACATGCAGAGAACCTCCATCACCCTCTAAATCTGATGATCATCCAGTTCCTTCTGACTTTGGTTCACATGTATTCCAAGCTGAAGATGAGAGTGATGAAGATTTTGAAATTCCTAAAGAACTGATAAGGATGGCTGAGTACGAAGACGCCTACTTTCAACCTTACAAAGAACAGATGAACATTATCAACTTGGGCTCTGAAGAAGTAAAAAGAGAGGCCAAGATTGGGGCATCGCTTGGGACAAAGGTTAAGGACATATTGGTAATGCTTCTCAAAGATTATGTGGATGTGTTTGCTTGGTCCTACCAAGATATTCCTGGGTTGGACACCGACATTGTAGCTCACAAGCTCCCTCTTAAACCTGAGTGTCCTCCAGTTAAGCAAAAACTTCGAAGATCCAGACCCGACATGACTCTCAAAATCAAAGATGAGGTAAAAAAGTAGATCGACGCAGGCTTTCGGCAGTTTCTAAATACCCTGAGTGGGTGACTAATATTGTACCAGTACTTAAGAAAGATGGAAATTTTAGAACATGTGTAGATTACAGGGATCTTAACAAAGCTAGTCCGAAGGACAACTTCCCTCTGCCGCATATCGACACTTTGGTGGACAATACAACTAACTTCGCAGTATTTTCATTCATGGATGGCTTATCCGGCTACAATCAAATAAGAATGGACCCAACTGATATGGAAAAGACAACCTTCATCACACCCTGGGGCACTTATTGTTATAAAGTTATGCCCTTTGGTTTGAAAAACGTGGATCCACCTACCAATGAACCATAGTGGCATTATTTCATGATATGATGCACCAAGAAATTGAGGTATACGTTGATGATATGGTTGCCAAGTCTCAGAACAAAGAAGATCACCTCAATCATTTGTTGAAGTTATTTGAAAGACTCAGGAAGTATCAATTGAGACTAAATCCTGTCAAATGTACCTTTGGAGTCAGACCTAGAAAACTACTTGGCTTCATTATTAATCAACATGGAATCAAGGTAGATCCTAACAAGGTACGAGCCATCCAAGAAATGCCTGCCCCACAAACAGAGAAGCAGGTCAGAGGTTTCCTTGGAAAATTGAATTATATCTCCAACTTGACTCCCACTTGCGCGTCGATCTTTAAGTTGCTACAGAAAGATCAAGCAACTGCGTGGAATGAGGATTGCCAGTTGGCATTTGAAAATATCAAAGGATACCTCCAAGAGCCTCCAATATTGATCCCTCATGTACCTGGAAGGCCTCTCTTCATGTACATGATTACGCTCTAGGAATCGATGGGTTGTATCTTGGGACAAACAGATGAGTCGGGGAAGAAGGAGCACACGATTTACTACTTGAGCAAGAAATTCACTAATTGTGAAAGTCGTTATTCTCCATTGGAAAAAGCTTGATGCGCTCTGGCTTGGGCAGCCAAACGTCTGAGACAGTACATGGTTTGTCACACTACTCTGTTGATATCCAAAATGGATTCAATAAAGTACATATTTGAAAAGCCAGCTCATACGGGAAGACTTGCAAGATGGCACATGCTCTTATCAGAGTATGATATTCAATATGTTGCTTAGAAGTCAATAAAAGGAAGCGTCTTGTCAGACTACCTTGCCGATCAACCTGTTGAAGATTATCAGCTGCTCAAATTTGAATTCCTCGACGAAGCTATCATGCTTCTTGACAAAGCCAAAGAAAATCATGGCCCCGAGGAAAGTCCCGAACCTAGTTCCCGTTGGAAAATGACGTTCAACGGTGCGTCCAACAAAAGAGGCCATGACTTGGTGTTGTTCTGGAAAATCCAACTGATGGCTACATTGCTGTCACGACAAGATTGTGCTTCAAATGTACGAACAACATAGCTGGGTATGAATCCTGAATCCTGGGTCTTGAAGCTGCCATTGACCTTCGTATTAAGATTCTGGAAGTAGTGGGTGACTCTGCTATGATCCGAAAACCACATAGAAGATGCTCTGGCTATGATGGCTGATATGTGGAAGGTTCAGTTTGTCAATGAAGCTCCCCTAATTAGCATTGAAAGAAAGACAGTGCCACCATACATCATGATGGCTGAAGAAGAATCTAATGAAAAACCTTGGTTTTATGACATCAAAAATTACCTTCAAGAATATCCTGCCGACGCCTCTAAACTTGATAAAAGAGCTTTACGAAGATTGTCATCCAAGTTCTTCATTAGCAATAATGTTTTGTACAAGAGAAATCACGACATGGTCTTACTCAGATGTGTTGATAGTAGAGAAGCAGACATATTGATGACAAACATTCATGAAGGTGTATTCGGTACTCATGCAAGCAGCCATGCCATGGAAAAGAAGACCTTGAGGGATGGTTATTACTGGTTGACTTTGGATACCGACTGTATCCTATTTGCCCGAAGATTTCATAAATGCCAGATTTATGCGAACAAGGTGCACGTGCCACCACATCCTCTGAACGTACTATCGTCATCTTGGCCATTCTCAATGTGGGGCCTTGATATAGTTGGGGAAGTTGAGCCTAAAGCGTTTAATGGTCATCAATTTATCCTAGTCTCCATTGACTATTTCACTAAATGGGTAGAAGTTGCCTCCTATGTGAATGTAATGAAGCAGGTGATTTCCCGGTTCATTAAAAAGGAGATCATCTGTCGTTACGAAATTCCTAACCAAATCATTACAGATAATGGGACGAATCTGAACAATAAACCAATGAACGAGCTTTGTGACACTTTCAAGATTGTACATCATAGCTCTTCTCCTTACCGACCCAAGATGAATAGAGTTGTTGAAGCTGCATATAAAAACATCAAAAAGATTGTGCAAAAATTGGTAGTAACTTACAAAGATTGGCATGACATGCTACCATTTGCTTTACACCGATACAGAACATCTGTTCTCACTTCAACAAGGGCAATCCCTTTCTCCCTGGTTTATAGGATGGACGCAGTACTACCTATTGAGGTTGAGATGCCTTCGTTAAGGGTCTTAATGGAAGCCGAGCTCAAAGAAGCTGAGTGGGTGAAAGAAAGATTTGATACACTAAATCTCATTGACGAGAAAAGGATGACGGCAATGTGCCATAGTCAGCTATATCAAGTAAGAGTTAAAAGTGCTTTTGACAAGAGAGTTCAGGTCAAAGAATATAAAGAGGGTGAGTTGGTACTCAGGAAGATTCTATCGGTGTAGCGAGACATGCGTGGAAAGTGGATGCCAAACTACGATGGCCCATTTGTTGTGAAGACGGTTTTTTCTGGAGGCTCTCTTATCCTTGCGACGATGGACGGTGAACAACTCCAACATCCCGTGAACTCAGATGCAGTAAGAAAATATTATGCATAACAAACCCACTAAGTTGAAAACTTGGAAGGGCAACAAAGGCAAAAAAAGGGCATCCTGGTGGATCATAACCTATGAAGGAGATCCATGCTAAAATTAGGGATAAAAGAAAGAAAAGCTCGCTAAGTCAAAAACTTGAAAAGGCGGCTCAGACAAAAATGAGTGTTCCGATGAATTGAAAACCCGAAAGGGAGATTCAGACAAAAGTTAGAGACAAAGGCATTTCACTACATCAGGAGTTGTCACTACTGCATAAGGTCATCAAAAGAGGCTCACTTTCCTCTACTCTCATCAGAGGTAGTGATTCAGACGGACTCGTATCTAGTTAGGACTAGATTATTGTTGGATTTTGTAACCTTTTCCCATATTTCCATTTTTCCAAATTATAAATGTTCCATGGGACTCTGCCTTTTGCAAGTCACCATCTTTGAATGAAATCAGATTTGGACCAATCTTTGTTTATGCTCTATTGATTACCCTACCTTTTTGTTATGCAAAACATCACTTATTCGTTAATAATGATTTTTAAAGGAAAAAGTTATTTTTGAAATAAAAATTATTTTTAGAAAGTTAATTAACAAGCAAGTCGTAACTTTGATTGTGACATGACGGTGTAAAGTTAGACTCCTCTCATAAGGATAGAACGGTTGAAACCTCGATACCATTATTTCAGCAATATGAGGTCTATATAGATTTCTTTCCCCATGCCGCCGGGCTAAGAAGTCTCGATATCTCTGATTAGTTATCTTATCCGCTGTATTGAAGTTGTGACCTCTCTCTGGCAAGTTTGCAAGAATAGGGATCATTTCCTCTCCATAGGATTAAGACCATTCTCTAGCATTGGGATTCAGTGTGATTCTTTTTGCCTCCGGTGTGATAAATCATTATCTATCTTTTGATTCCTTCTCCTACGGAGTCGTTCGGCATTGCATTTGTATCATACCATTAGCATATACATTTTTCAGCATACCTCGTGTTTTGGTTTGTTCTGGCCATGGCCATTGTGATCTGATTGAGCGGTTTTCTTTGTCAAGAATATGTCAGGTGTTCCTTCCCCATTTTTTACTGGATACCATCTTGAGATCCTTTGGTCATTACCAAACTCCTTGATTCCAGACCTGTTGTCACAGGCTTACCCTTTGGTTTTACCTTAACTTTTTCAAGTTATTCGGCTTAGGTATTATTGTGATAAATACTTATATCCCCCAAAAGTCCATAAGTTAATGGCGCCCCTCAAAATCCAATTGCTATTGGTATTGTTGTTTTGGTCGTTTCCATTTGAAATCCAGTAATGTTTTGAATGGTGTTTTGTGTAAAATCCAATTGTTATTGTTGTTACCGATTTGGTTATTACCAAATATGTTTAGAAGCCCAGTAATGTTTTGACTGGCCTTTCTTTGAAGTCCAATTGTTATTGGCATTTCAATCTAGTCGTTACCAGCAATCCCCTGAAGCTCAATAATGTTTTGACTAGCCTTTCTTTGAAGTCCAACTGTTATTGGCATTTCAGTCTAGTCATTACTAGAAATCCCCTGAAGCCCAGTAATGTTTTGACAGGTGTCCTGTGTGAAAATATAATTGTTACTGGTGTTGTGGATTAGGGTTATCCCCTTATCCCCAATAAGTCCAGTAATGTTTTGATTGGCATTGTCTAAAGTCCAATTGTTATTGGCATCTCAGTTTTGGTCGTTACCATATCCGTTTAAAAGACCTGTGGTTATTGGCAATATTCACCTAGTGAATCTTAGGATGATTGGATGTTACCAACATTCCTAATGCATCTTAGGATGTTTTATTTATTACCTACACCTCCAGTTTGATTCCTGAAGAGCCTGTTCGAACTCTTCACTATAGGAAAATTCTCTATTTTGGTTTAGTCCTCGGTGAATATTTTTCTGGATTCCCCGGGAAGTCTAGTTGTCACTAGCTCCCTTTTGATTTTGCTGGTCTGGTCGTCACCAGATTCTCCTAGGAAGTTTATTTGTGACTAGAAATAGATCGGTCACTGACCCCTACCTGATACTGCTAATTGGTGGTTACCAAACTTTAGTCATTACTAATATTGCATCTTATCCTTAAGATCTGGTGTTTACCTGAATCTATCCCTCCAGTCGATGTCCTTTTTGTTGACTGACTCTGCTCAAGTCCAGTAGTTACTGGCATAGTAAAATCCAATTGTTATTGGTATCATAGATTTGGTCGTCACCATATCCCCAAGAAAGTACAATAGTTATTGGCATTGCTTCAAATCCAATCATTATTGGTATCGTTGATTGTTGGTTATTACTAACATCTCCCCATGAAGTCTAGTCGTTACTAGTATCACCCGAGAAGTCAAGTAATGTTTTGACTGCATTGTTAAAACTAATTTTCTTTAGTATCACTGATTTGGTTGTCACCAATCCCCAAGAAAGTCCAATAGTTCTACCTCAAACCCAATCATTATCGTTATCATTGATTTGGTTGTCACCATATCCTTTTGAGGTCTAGTGGTTACTAGCGTTCCCCCAGAAAGTCTAGTAGTCACTGGCATTGCTTAAAATCCAATTATTATTGGTATTGCTAATTTGGTTGTTACCATATTTATTTGAGAGCCCAGTAATGTTTTGACTGACATCATTTAAAGTCTGATTTGTTTTTAGCATCACGGTTTTGGTCATTACCGTATCCATTTAAAAGCCCAATGGTTATTGGCAATGTTCATCTAAACCTGATCTTAGGATGGTTGGTTGCTACCAGCATCCCTAGTGAATCCCTAGAGGTCCCTAGCAGGTCTTGGAGGTCTAGTAGTCACTAGCATCCCCGGTGAGTCTGGTCTTGTTTCTAGTCTTTTTCTTAAGATCCTGTTTGAACTCTTCGTTGAAAATAAAGTCCCCATTTGGTTTGTTCCCCAATGGGGACCGTGTCTCTTGCCTTTTGGATCCCCAGTTGGAGTCTGAGTCTGTTAACTTTTGTTCCCCTATGTGGCTTCTTATCCTTGTATCCCTTGATGCATCTTCTGGCTAGATTTTCATTTCCCCAATGGAGATTTGTCCTTTCCTCGTGTGGAGGATCCCCTTGAAGTGCCGTATTAGTCATGTCTGAACTATTGGTTGGTATGCTTTAGATCTCTCCCTAACTAGGGTTTCTAAAGGGTCTTCCAAAGATTGAACCATGGTCCAAAATGTTTCTATGACTTACTAAAGTCCCCTCAAGAAGTTTGAAAGGTTCAAAAACCCCAGAATATTATGGATCGATCCTGAAGATTTCAATTGTTCGGTTTGTCTGTCTGGAAAGTCATCTCTTTGACTTTTAGGGTTTTGACCCCAAATTGAAGCAATCAAGGTTTCCAACATTATTTTATACCTAACTAGTGAGTTTGGTGAATATTTAATCAAGAATTGATGGATAACTTGTGAATCAAGAAATTAGGGTTTATGAAAAACCCTAATTGCAAGCTAATTTGGATTAGTAATAGCTTTCAAACCACACATCCAAATTGAGTTATCCAAATCTGGTTGGAAAGCTCTTAACAAATCCTAAAAAAGTGTCATTGGGGGTTTGGATCCAAAAATGCATAGATTTGGAGTTATAAGCTCATCAAGTTGTGAAGGATTTCCACACTTAGAAAAATTCCATGTTTCTTGGCTTGTAAGTCAACTTTTGCAACAAACTTCATGAGGATTTTTGACATAGTTCCCTTTGGAATTTGAGCTTTGGCTAAACACGAAAGTTTTATATCATATTTAGGAATTTTTAAAAAGTACAAGAGCATTTTCTCAACCTTTGTGGTTAGGGAGAATCGAATAGGACAAGTTAGGAATTGTTCATGTCACAAAACCAAGTTCAGCACTTGCATTTTGATGCATAAACCATTCAAACCTCTTCTAAACACTTTCTTAACTCATTCTTTGATTATCATGGACTTATTTGATGAGATTACATTGCATTGTCATGAGCCAAAACCATATTTGGATTGTTTTGAATTTTTTATTCTTGCAAGTACAAGCAAGTGACAAGGAGAGAGAAACTTTATGAAAATTCTGCCATATCTCAGCTACCACAACAGCTGCTCTCTTCCTTCACCTCTTGCCAACTATTTGCAGGGTATGGATGATGATGAAACATATAGGGAAGTGGCTCATGCTCATAAAAGAGATCTCAAGATAGATTTGCTCATTTTTGCCTCTAAGAAGGGCAAACATGACAAAATTGCAAAAATCTGCCCATGCTCTTCACCCTCAAAGCTTGCCTATAAATAGGACACATTTCTCACATAAAAACCATACCAGAATCAACTAGAAAACAAGTTGAATCTCTCTCATTCCTCAGATCACAACCCTCTTGCAAGTGTTACAAGTGACCTCCTTGTGAAGCAAAAATTTGTTTTGCATAAACTCTTCCAAAACTCTTTCCAAACACAAAACCATCAACAAAATCACTCTAACACATCACAAAACATGTGTTAGAGGTGCTCAAACCATTACAACCATCCAAAAACTGCTAGAACAGAAAGTTAACTCTCATACCTTGAAATCTTGACTTTTCTGCACTTTCAAAGCTAACTCACTGCCTAGACCATTTCCAATCCTTCCAACACTTCAAACACATTCCATATAAGATGTTTGAACTATCCAAAGCATCACCAAAGTTCTTTAACACCATTTCCTAGAAGTTCACTTTGAAACTCTTGGTGATTTCTTGCAAAAGAAGTCATTCTATCAAGGCAGTGTGGTTGGGGGAATTCTCAGCATTTGGACATCTTATTTGGAGAATTTTGGAACCATTTGGATCATCATCCATCAACTGGATTTCTTTCTTGGAGTTTTGACTTGAAAAATCTACAAGAGATAGTGTTTCAACTTGCTACGTTTAAGGTTATGATATGCTTTGAGGTACACTGAGCTTAAACATGCTAGATATCATTTATAGGTCATATTTGAACCACTTCTTCATCACAAACTTATGTATTCATGACTGTCCACTTGTTTTGGCTTGCTAGCTTGCTTTTCATGTCATTTCCATATGCAACTTTTTGTTTCTGCTTAGGCATAGGTGATTAATGCTTATAGACATCATTTATAGATCGTATATGTTATGTTTGACCATTTGATTGATGTTGATTTGATGCAATCATGTCTGTCACTTTGTTCTTGCATAAACTTGTCATTTTGACCACTTCACATGATATTTGTTGATCTAGCCTATCTATTGGTGTATGATGCTTGTAAGCACTCTCTATATGTCACATTATAATGTGTTTTAATCATTAGTTACTACTTAAAACATGGGTGTCGGACTGTAACTTTGCTTTTGCACATAACTTGCCTATTTCAATGATGTCTTCGAGTTTTTCATATGATTCATGATTTGAGAAAACAACCACTACCATTGGGTTCCTTATAAAAAAAATACACAATTTGCTTTTTTTGTTTCGCTCTATTTCATTAAGTTTTGAGCAAGTTATGGTCCTTCATGCAAATCTGCATAAGCCTTGGTCAAGTTGCCTTGACTTTGCCCTAGTTTGCCCCATTTTCAACCTAGTTTTCAAATATGCATAACTTCCTTGATTTTTATCATTTTTATTTCACTCTTTTTTCATAATGCTCCTTAATATGTCTAGTTTCAATGTGTCAAGAATTATTATTTTTGAAACACTTTGGTCCACTTGAATGATATGTCCTTTTTAGGGTTTTTCCTTGGTTTTCAAGAACTTTCTTGACATGATACTTAATTTTCTTGTAAGATTGAATGTATGAATAATTGTTGAATGTCTTACATGTTTATATGTTTAAAAACACTTGGATATTTGTTTACCATGATCATATTTGCCTTTGTGAATGCATGAGTGTGAAAAGCATGCCTTGAAATTTCTTTAGTGAACCATGACTTGCTTTTTGATGTTGTAACCTCATGAACATGATCTCTCACCCTCATCTTGCTTGATTATGTGTATTTTTAGAACCATAATATGTTTAGGATTGTTCCTTTCCTTGGTTGTTACATGAATCTTGTTTATCGTTCCCTTTGTGAAGTTTGAATCCATGCTTGAATTGTGGTTACTTTTCTTGCCTATCCATGATTGATTGTTATCAATATATCTTGAACATGATTAAATGTTGTTACATTTGTCTTTGTTTGATTCATATACCATGTTTGATTCAATTTGTAACTCTTTTTCATGAAGTTTGTTTGAATACCACTGATCGAAATGTTGTTGTCACACATGTTGGTTATTACCTTCTTGCTTAACTTGTTTCACCATAAATCACATGTTGTTGTCACACATGTCACATTTTTGTTCAAGTTTTTTGGGTTGTTACCTCTACTTGATTTGTATCCATTCCTAAATGTTGTCATGGTCTGTGCATATTGATCTTTGAACGTTTCCCATGATAAGTAATGTTTTGACTTATGCATGATTCGCATTGCTTGTGAAGTTTGGTCATGTAAGAACTTTATCATCATCCCCTTTTAGATGTTATAACATCTATGTTTACCATTGGTTCTAACCACTTAGTTTAGTTCTAAAACTTGTTAATGAATACTTGGGTTGTTACCATGACTTTATATCTTCATCAGGTTTGAATGAATGCATATGTGTGTTTAGGCTTTGTTAAGTATCTCCCAAGGGATGTAGCTTTCCAGCTCTCATCCAGTTGCCTTGTTATCCCTTATTCCAAAGGAAAGTCTCTTTATTGAGTTCACTGTCATAGATAGCTCATTATCCCTCCCCTTAACTTGGTTAAGTCATTAGATCCTTTAACATAGTTAAGTTAGAACCTATATCCATTAGACTTTGCTTTAAGTTTAAATACCTACCCTTTTTTAGGAGTATCCTTCAATTAGAACTTTAAGATAGAGTTTGTTAACTCTATGTAAGGATCATTGTCATGATTACTTACTCCGCTCTTTGCTTTTGTCAAAGTCCACCCCCATTGAATGTTAAACTTAGATATAGAGAGTTTTGTCAAACTCTATACAAACATGGTTATGTTTTCCCCCTTAGAATCTTGACCATAATCAAGTATTCCTCAAACATAGTGAGGAGAACTACGGTTGCTCTAATTCCATCTTATTAAGGATAAGTAGGCATAAGATGCGATATCTTTGCGAGCAAACTTAGAACAATCCTTAGCTCTTTACCTAGAACTTTACCTTAACCTTGACCCCATGACCCTAACAAATAATAACTGAGATAACTTAGCATGCATACACACAAAAGGTTCCTGTAGAGTACTACATATGTTTAAGATGTGAAAACTACCCTGGGCATAACCAACCCCCGATTCCCAAAACTGTAGCGTTATTTTTACATTGCGCAAACGTTTTTTCTTTATTTAACCTTTCATTTGGATAAATAAAAGCTCGATGGTGAATTTCAATGAATTAAGATTCAAGTTAATACAATAGCTTGACATCTGATTCTCACAGCAACAATGTTTATGACTCTTGTGTGACTTGAATAGCTTGGTTAAAGTTCTCAGCTTCATGTCTTGATGTCTATTGCATGATCACCTTACCTCTTTTGCTTCCCATGAATGTTTGTTCCTTTTGAGGTTGATGTTGAGTGATGCTTACCTACTTGTTTATGCATGTTTTGGATACTTGTTAAACTTTATTGATACTTTGAGCTTGATTTAGAATTGATGTTCATGTTTGTGCTACTGCCTTTTCTTGGATTCATACCCTATTTTTCACATGTTTGATCCTTTGTGGTTTATTTTCATGAGATAATTGTCGAAAAATGCTTAGCATTGATAGGATTCATGATTTATGATGTTCTGCTTCTCTCTTAACCCTTGAGGTGTGTTAATCATGATATGATATAGATTTTGACCTTGTCTTATTTCTTATCTTGCTTGATCCATTTTGCTTTTGCATTCTACTTGATGATATTTGATTATGTTCCAAGACATGAATACTTATGCACTAGTTGTTTGTCTTTTCTTAAGTTCCTAAACTTTTATATGTGAATCGTTTAAGCATGACTTGTGATGATTGGAATATGTGTGTTAATTGTTTTCCTTATCCATACTAGATACTCTAATTCATATGATAAACATGTCTTGATTTTGGCATTGTTGCTTGACACTTAAGAATTGATGGTTGAATCTTCTTACCTTGTGTTTCTTTGACATCTTTGATCTTTCATCTTTGAATCTCCTCTTGTAATTTTTACTTGAGCTTTTGTTTTGTACTTGGTGTTGTTTATGATTAAGTTGTGTAATGTTTACTTGTGTTTGTTCACAAGCTCTTTTAAGGCTCCTAGTTCAACATAATTTCTGATTAACCTTGGAGTATGATGGACATTAGGCTCTCAGTCATTTGCATCAAAACATTAAGTTAGCTCCCCTTTTAACCTCAACCATAGGTCCATCTCTTGTATGATAACATTAGGTAGACTTCCCTTTCTCATCCTCAACTATAGGACCATTTGGCATGACAACATCTATGTGAGATCCCTTAGATTTTTCTTTGCCCTTTGAGTCTCTTTCTTCTATCTTAAATCAAATAAAAAATACATAATAAATACGACAAGTATTGTGCATCCAGAGCCTTAAGTACATGGGAAATGATGAGTGGGAGTCTCTCCTTACTTCTTCTAGTGTGCTTAGCATACGTCCCATTTAGGGGTGATCTTGCAAAGAATTTGTTCCTATGTCATAGACTTTAGTAAAATACGCATCTCAAACAAAGTTAATTCATTTCTTTAAAATCCTTGAAAAAATTCAAATCATTTTGTCCTTCGGGATTTTCTTTCAAACCTTTTAAGAAAGGGAATGCTATTTCTATTCTACCGGAAACATGCCTCGTCCTTAACTGCTGAAATGAGAACTTAACATCGCTCATAAAAGACACTTAGCCACCCGTGGTAGGCCGAACTACAAATGCTTAATTTCTTCATTCTTGTATGAATGAGGATACGTAGGCACAAGACGATGAAGTATTGGTGAGCACCCTTCCCCCTTTTCACCCGTAGTCCTCCGAACTACGTTGAGTCGGACTTTCCCATTGCACGAGGGAACACATAGGCCTAGGACATCAAAGTCCTATCGAGTTTCCTTTTGTTTTTTTCCTTTTCGTTTTCGTTAGCAAGTAGGCTTTAGATAAACACACCCTTTATTAGAACAACAAGAGTGGATCCCATTGAGTACAACGGATGCAAGGGGTGCTAACACCTTCCTCTCGCACAATCGACTCATGACTAGGAATTTGGTTATGAGACCATGTCTTTTTCCCTTTTTGAGGTTTCTTCGATCGTTTCCTTTCCCCCATCGGGATAAATAACGTTCGGTGGTGACTTTAATTTTCCACTGGTTATTTTTCGCAGTTGCGATAGTTGACGACTCTGCTGGGGACTCTCGTTCCCTATGTGAGTCAATCCTAGTGCTTGTTTGTTTATTGTCTTGGGTGTTTTATCTTTATGATTTTATTTTCATTATTTGTTATATATTATTACATTTATATGCATTTTATTGCATCTGTTTATCACTGCCATTCTATTCTGGTCTGCTGCTGTGTTGTTGGGTGGAACGGTTCTATGGGAGATAAGCTCACTACACAGCTTAAGTACATACATAAGATTAAAGTAGATAGTTGTGTGGCTTGCATGGTGTCTGGCCATGTTTAGTTGACACGAGACCCAAATTCAGGCAAGGTTTTCTTTGGAGATATTGTATCATGCGTGTCTGATGCAGATGATAAGGTGTTCCCATAGAGAGCTTGTGATTCCGGAAAAAATTCACAGGAAATCTGTTGAGGCCTCCTTGAGGGGTAATAATTCCAAACCGGAAATGGTGAACATGTTATCATTCTCGACTTAAGAGCCTGTGAGACCGAGGACCTGCTAGGATGCCATGTCCAAGACTAGAACCCACATGTGAGAGGGGATGGGTTTTTCAAGAAACCTTGACCTTCAACCTACCTGGTTTTTTGGTTTTCTTATCAGTATAGACTTATGAGCTTGGTATTCTAGTTATTCTGGTATTCCCGTCAGAGCAAAATTTTGAGCCTATTTTGTCAACAGCACAACCGTTGTTCAGAATATGTGGCAACCTTGACCCTGTGTCTTTGCATTTGTATCACATCATATATGCATCCTAACATTCATGTTTGTTTACTTCTAGGGTTATATCTTATCCTTGATTCTAGTTGTTGAAGATCTGCAGAGATTGACACTGGTCAAAAGAAGATTATTTTGTACATGTTTCCAGCTCCTGTCCTGAGTTCACTTTATTCTTTGGTTGCTCTAGCAAATCCTGGTGTTCTGGAAGATTTTAGAAAAGACTTTGGGAGGATCTTCAGTGTTCTGCATACCATTACTGAATATGAGTACAGTGCCATTCATACCCTTCTGCAATTCTATGACCCTTCGTTGCGGTGCTTCACTTTTCCAGATTATCAGTTGGTGCCAACGTTGGAAGAGTATGCCTTTATTCTGAGGATTCTTGTCAAGGATAGAGCACCTTTCTACTGTTCCAAGGAGAATCTTGATCTTGGAGATATTGCTACTACTCTTTATTTGAGCAAGTCTGTATTGGTAGATAATGCGGCTAGCAAGGGAGGATTTCCAAGATTTCATCCATGTTTCTTGGAGAGTGAAACTCAAAGGTTTGTTAAAGCTGGCAGTTGGACTGTTTTCAATGCTATTCTGGCTCTATGTCTCTATTAGATTGTTTTATTCCCTAACATGGATGACTTTCTTGATATGAATGATGTTCATATCTTTATTATGAAAAACCATGTGCCTACCCTCTTGAATGATCTGTACCATTTAGTGCACTACAAGAATGAAAAGAGGATAGGGGGCTTGTTTCTTGTTGTGCCCCACTCTTTCATAAGTGATTCATGAATCATCTTCCTTGCTCTGGTGCTTTTGTGGATGCCCGAAAATCATCAGAATGGTCCAAGAGATTGTAGGTCTAACTGCAAAGGATATTGTCTACTTTAATCAAATTTTGATTGGTACGCAGATTATCTACAATTGTGGGGACTTTTCAAATGTACCTCTGGTAGGAAGGAAAGGGAGGATCAACTATAACCCTTCCCTTGCTATTAGACAATTTAGGTATGCTTTGAGGTAGCCACCAAAGGACCGAGACAATCAATAATCTCTATTTTTCCATGGAACAAATGATCCTGAGCTACTAAAGAGAGTTGTGGGTGCTCGAGGAAAGATTCACAGGAGGGGAAAGACTTCCTTAGGCAAAGGTGACTATAGAGCTTATCCTTCTTACTTGGAGTGGATTCAAAAGAGAGTTAAAGTAGTGATTTTTCCTTTCTGTATGGAGGCTCCTTCGTATCCATTGTCCATTGAAAAGTCTACTCAAATAAGTGTAGAGAGGTACAATAAGTTATGGGCTGAAAAAGAGGAGCTTCGCAAAGAGAACGAAGAGCTGAAAAGTGAAATCTATCGGATGATTCATGCTAAGGGTGAATCATCACATGAATCTAAACTGAAGTCATATCTGCTTTTTGAGAAACAGCGTATGCTAGACACAGAGATCAAAGTCTGGGAAAGAATTGGCAAGGACTTGAAGAGTGCCAATAGCCTACTCTAACAGAAGAAGAAAGAGCTAGACAGAGCCTATCTCGAGATCTTCAAGTTCAACAGTCAATGGAATGCTACTGTGAATTCTAACAAGAAGAGGGAAGAAAAACTTAAGGCCTGTGTTGAAGAGTTGAAGAAGCAAATTAAAGACAGAGAACAGAAGCTCAGAGAAGAACTTTTCCACAGACTCAGAAGTGATCAATAAGTTAAGGAGACCTTGTTAGCAACAGAAGAGCTCAAGGTTCAAGCAGAAGTGAAGAAACCGAGAGTTGAAGACACTTTTGAAGAATAAGATTTAGGGGAGCTACATTGTCGTTATCTTGATGGGATCCTTCACAAGCGGGGTGTTCTTACTAAAGAGCTTATCCAGAGGCCAAAGCATCCGTACACCAAGAGTTGTTCAATAGAGACCAAGATTGGAATAAAGAGCATGATGGATGGGGTGGATTGTCTCAACTAACGATTGAAGATATGCATTAGTTATCTTTCCTCTTTTGTATTTGATCACCATCATAACTGTTGATTAAGATAAATGGCTTTGTATTTGATTATGTCTCTTGTGTATAAGCACTTTTTTTGTTGGATTTCCAATTATTGTACGAATTAGTTTTACCAGTGTTCTATCCATCTCTCACATTTTTATTACTGTTAAAGCTTGAATCAAGGTGTAGATCTCCTTGGGATTAATCAAACATGGCATTTGTATTGCATTTTCATAATCATGTGTATAACATGTGTTTGAGGCTGGTCATTTTTATCCTGATCTGGTTTTCTTCAGAATTGCAAACTTGACTTTTTCAGCAGTATCATAATTGAAGCAGCCAAGGATTGATCATGGAGCAGATACAAGCAGAGTTGGTGGAGGTCAGAAGCCAGATGAGGCAGTTTTTGGTGGACATACAAGCTTTGTTTCATGGTCAAAAGATGCTGAGAGAAGAAGTTCATCAACTGAAGACTCAGATGGGCCTGATTATGGAAGTCATGGGAACCGTGTTAAGAAAGGAGGGAAGTCATGTGCCTGCTGCTGCTAAAAAGATGTTATTCCTTCTGTTCTGTCAGAATCTCTCCTAGAGCAGGAATTACCTCGGGGATATTCTTCACAACCTTAGGCTCCAAAGCCTCCCTGTCAGCAGCTACCTCTTGTTCCAAAAGAGAATCCTAGGCCAAGGAAGCATGAGAGAGTTTTGGGCTTGCTCTCGATGTTGTATGCTCAACTGTTGCAACACTTGCTTCAACTTCAATTGGTTGAACTTCGGACTCTGGCTCCACCTGCTGGTAAGCTCCCACTGGGTTATGACATAAGTGCCCATTGTGATTTCCATCTGAGGCACTGGGGCATAATATTGATAAGTGTATGGTCTTTTCATCATAAGGTCTAGGATTTGATTTATTCAAAGGCGGCAAGGTTTAAGCCAAGTGGCACAAACATGCAAGGTGATCTTGCTCCAGCTGCTGCAAAAGAAATGGTTGTAACTTTTCTTTCTCCAGGAGCTACGTCAAGTCAGGGGCATATTTCATAGTCGCGGGTACCAGAATCCCCACACTATCAACCTTCACATGTTCCTTGGCCAAGTCTGAAGAGGAAAGCGCCTGAACAAGATGGAAGTCCAAATCGCTATCAACAACGAACTTCCCTCAGAAGAGTCAACAAAGGTCAAGAAAGACAAAGAGATATTTTCTTTGCTACCAATGTTGTATAGTCAGGTATTGCAAGATCTGATCAAAGGTGTATTGATAGTGCCGAAGGAGATGAATCTAGTCATTCCTCCATACCCACCGAGATTTGATGCTAACGCCCGATGTGACTACCATGATGGGACATTCAATTGAAGATTGTAAGGTGCTCAAGCATAAGGTGCAAGATCTGACTGACACCAAGGTTATTGTGCTCACTGCAGATGGTTTGCAAATTAATTGAAGCCTCCCAAGTGAGCACTCAAGATGCAAGGACATCGTCAGAAGCAACAAGTCTAGACGAAGCCAAGCCTCCTCAACCATGGAATTTTAATTTCTTTATTGCATTATCATTTGTATTTTTCATTGTTTGTATATGTTTTATTTGCATGTTGTCGTGGTGAAATTTGGATACCAAGCTATTGATGAGCTTGAATCTTAATTCATTTGCAACCGAACTTTGATTTGTCCAAAGGAAGGGGAAAAGATCGAAATACCCACAATGCAATGCAAATGCAAAGGTTAGAGAGTTATAGGTTCGGGGGTTGGTTAAACTTAGGGAAGGTGCTAGCATGCTAAGTTTCTATAGTACTCTACAGGAACCTCTTGTTTTATGTTGTTTATTACTAAGCATTATCTGCTTAAGGATAAAAGACCTAGGGGTTTATTTCTAAGTATACTCGATAAGATATCGCATCTTATGCCTACATATCCTGACAGGAATGGAATCAGAGTATCTGTAGTTCCCCTAAAGGGTTTGAGGAGTTCTTTGACTGTGGTCAAAGTTCCTACGGGATAAAGGTAGTTGATTGATTGATTTTAGGAGAAAAGATGAGTTGTCATTTTAAGGGAGATTACTTGATTTAACCGCCACAACTTTGTAGGAAAATTGATTGTATTGTTATGGGGTAGAGGTTTTATCTCGCTTAAGATGATTAACATCTTATTCTCTAACGTGTTTGAAAAGTTTGAATGGTTGAATTTTTTTCCTATGTTTTAAAGATAAAAGGTCGTCCTTATGGGGTAGGATCTAAACTTAAAAGATTGACTTGAATGGGACCAAAGATCATAGGGGAGTATGATGCAAATGAGATCCATACACACAATGCGATAATATAAATTGCGGTAAAATAAAGGCAGATAAATAAAAAAACATACATAAACGCATGAAAGCGCTAAAGTGTGTGAATTGTGAATAATTTGACGCGTAAGTCGGTGCGAAGAATGAAGGCGTGCACGATTGGATTGAGTTTGGGATATTGATTTAGTTGGAGGGAGGTTGAGTTGATTTTGTGAAAATATTATATTAGATTATTATTAATGAGATTAATTTTTTTTTAAGAAAGGTTAATTTAATTTGATTTTTAGGAAAAAGTTAATTTTGAAATTATAAAAAAAATTGGTGAAATGGATTACTTAAGTTAGATAGAAATAGTTCTAAATAATAATTTATTTATTAAATAAATTAGTTGTTAAAGAAGTTTTGTTAATAAAAGATTATATTAAATTTAAATGAAAAAAGTCGTATTAGGTTGATTAAAAAAGAATAAAATAGACATATTAGTTAAAGTTGTTTTTAAATAAAGAATAAGTTATATTGATTTGTTTAATTAAAAAGAGATTAGATTAAAGTGGGGGAGATTGAGGGTTTTATAGGTATACTTATTTTTTTAAAAAGATATTAAATGATCGATTAATTAATTTAAAAACTGATTAATAAAAGAGGTAAATATTGATTACTTAAATTGATCAAACTAGATATTAGTTATTAGGAAAAGACAGATTAAGAGGTTAAAGAGCAATTAGTGGGTCAATTAAAGGTTAAACTGATTTGAACGGTGGATTAAGGGAGTTAACTAGTGATTAGTTGGAGGGTTAAAGGGGCGAACGGTTGTGTGTGGTGAGGATGCCTGGGTTACGGTGTACGAGCGTTTGAAAGCTGTTAGACTAGATCCATTGAAGATCGTGTGGATGTGATTGTGAAGGTGCACCGTAGTGTCTGTGGGTGAGGCATACGTGATTATAACATATACAAAATTAGACAAAAAGGATAAGAACCCTAATCCCAAATTAGCCCCCCCCCCCCAATCCGTCGCCGATCTCCTCTCAGCTTCCTCTTCTCCTTCATTCGATCTTGTTCATCTACCTCTTTCAGCTCCCTCTGATCTTCTTCGTTCTTCAAATTCTACCCTCCTTTCTCTGTTCGTGGCCACGGTATCCTGACAAACAAACCTACACAAAGCACACAACCTTAAAACATCAAAGAAAAGAACAAAAGAACAGATGGTTACAGGCACGTAGGATAGTGTCAGTTACACGGTTGATGGTCGGCAGAAGCTTTGAAGGTGGTTCGATGGTGATTTCTGGTGGAAGATGATCTCCGACGAAGCCTGCGGTGGATGGTGATGATGGGCTCAGCGGTTCCGGCAAAGATAAGTTCCTTCCTAGTTTTGTTCGAAACCTTTTTTTTAGGGTTTCTATTTGGGATTTTGAATGTTTCTTGGTTGCTGTGTTTTATTTTGGATGTTTTGTAGTGTTTTCTGATATCTATGAATTTTTGGCCTCTCCCTTCATCTCAAATTCTTCTCCTTTTATAATTGCACAATTTCTCTTCTGATTAAACCTTATTAAGACGAAACCAATTTTGTAGGAACATGCTTGTCCGATTTTGGAAACCAAATTACGACCTTGCCAACTTTATTTGGAAAGTTTTAATGTTGTCTGATTGTGTCCACAATGATGACTGTTCTTCTGTCGTGGAATTAATTATAACAAAAATCTGTTGCAGGTTTGAATGTTTGGTGACAAAAGAATGCCCATGGCTCCGACTATCTGGTGGGGATTTGCCTCGGATTCGACCTGTTGCGTGTAAAGTCTGCATTCATCAGTAAATTGGAAGGGCTCCAACGTAAGGCTTGCTGTTTCGCTGAGACTTCTATTTTCCATTGCTATGCTATTGTTTGGAAACACCGCTGACAGCAACTCTGTTGTTCTTTCATTGAGTGGTGATTAACAGAAGGATTATGCAGCAAATTTTGTCTTGATTAGCTGTAATTATTTGAGTTATGACGATATCTTTATTATTGCTATAGGTTCGGCTTCGGATGGATGAGGGATGAAGTTGGTAAGAGAAGTCACCATGTAAGCCTTGATTCTTTCCTTCTTTTGGAATTAACTTGAGTTTTTAGGCTTCAAAACTTGAATCCTTGTGAACATAAGTGCTCAAATTTCAAGTGCTGACTTTTGAAACTCTTTCTCTTCTTTTCAGATTGGCATTCAAATGGTGAGCTTTGGCATGAAGATGATCCTTATGGAGTCAAAAGGTCCTCTTAATGAACAAGCTTCTAAATGTTGATGGTTCACAATCTTTTTGGTGATGCTGTTGAATTGATACGGGTTTGCAACAATACGTTTGAGGGAGTTTTCTTCTCTTGTTGGATTTATGTTGGAACCAGTATACCAACTTGGTTAAACCTTGTTATCCTGACCAACTCGAGATGGAAATGCACAATGCAACCATTATGCCTAGTTTAACATGTTAGTGTTGATTATGCTTAGAGAAAACATGGTTGTTATGATTCTGTTGAAAAACTCCTTTAGAAAGAACCTGTACCACTGGTAATACGTTCTTATGATAATACTGCATCTATTTTGGCTTTGACATGGTTTTAGAGTTGTCTAGAAATGGTGATATTTATTTGCAGCAGGTTGGATTGATGAACCGAGAAGACGACATTGGGTAATGCTCTGTCAAAGGTTTTTTGATATGCTGACACCACATTCCCTAGCTACTTGATGAGGCCACCGTCAGAAAACTTGCTTCCATGATGCTTCGAAGCAATGCTGGCGTGTATGAAGTTGTGGAGTCGGTCCTTGTCATTGTAAAGTCTCAAGTGCGCAAATGATAAACCGAGTCATTTTTCGAGCTCGAAGTAGCGGAGGCGGCGTAAAGCAGGGAACGACTATGGTTCGCGGTCTAGCATATGCTGCCACTGCCTGTGAACTTCTGGGAGGACAGATTATCGTAACCGAAGCTCCGACAGGTAAGGATCCTTTCTAGTATCTCGAATCCTTGTAGTTGCTGATGCATAATTTGTCCATTCGCAGATTAGTCATGGATTATTTGTTGTGATATTTCAAACAAAGCTCAGTTTATGGCAGCGTCGAGGCTTATGCGGAACGCAAATTACGGGGATCTCTCAAAGCACTCAAGGTTTGAGATGGGGCTACTGCTGCTGCTTTGCATTCGGGACAAGTTAAATAAGTGTTCTAATGATTTGAAATGCCCTTTGGAATGTAAAATAAATTGGGGTATACCAAGAGTTTCCGTAAGGTTGTGGTTTGTTCTAATTGCTTGAGGCGGAAACATGGAGCAAGACCAGTGTAAGGGTGAAATCAAGATAGTGCCAACGTGAATGCATTCTCTATGTGGATCATGGTGTTAAGATTTGGCCTTGAAATCTTCCTGAATCCCTCCATTAGTGTCGAACCGAGGTGGTTAGCCGCGTTTGTTGAGTTTTGCAGCTTCAACCAATGCCAGGAGAATAAAAGGCGTGAACTGTAGTTGGATTGTAAAGCATAAGTTGCTTAGCTATAAGGATTGGCTCCCAACTTGTTGTAAACTTCGATATTCATTTCATAAACTACTTTGTAATAAATGAATAAATTTTTTATATTAGACTCATGAATTGTCTTGGTTAATGCCATCGTTAATTAATAGTCTCACCAATTTCACTTTCAACAAAGCCAAGAATCAATACCTCTTCCAAGTTCTTTTTTTAAATCATGTCCTTTGTTTTCTTTGTTTTTAGAATTGAAATTGTATCAATTTGTACCGAATCATCTATATTGGTAAGCTTAATTATTATGTCTCAAAAGCAATGAAGGTAGACCCCAAAAAAAAGCGGTGGCCTTAGGGGTCATTATGCCACGCCTTATGCTGAAAATAATCAAAATGTTGCCGAGGTTTATGAAGAAATAAATCCACTTCGGCATGAAAATAATGATGCACTAAAATAGCAGTTAAGTTTTATCAAATCATGTAGTCAAGTTGGACACTCAAATTGCACCCTCGGAGAGATGAAAAGCTGCAGGACCGTGGCATGAATAACTTAGAATAAATGTTGAAATTTGGAATGCGTTGGAGACGAATCACCATGTAGTTACCTTGGTTTGAATAATTCCCTTAAATGAATTTATAGCACACCATTTCCTTTATGGATCCAGGTGGGCTTAAATCCTTGAAATTATAAAGTGATTCTTGACTCTTCATTGACGAACCCAAAATGCAGTCACATAGATCGGCCTTTGTTTATAACTATGATCAGGATGTTGATTTGGACCATGACATTCTCGTTTTGACTTTGTGAAGAACATGAATACTGAAGCCTCTCAGTGTGCCTCGTGGTGAGACACATAACTCCTTGAGGAAATCCTTGGATATAACTTGGAATCATAGTCGGGCCTTCACAACATACTTAAGTATTGCTAGCTGAGAGAACCAGTACTTTATCTTTGAAATTTATGTACATGCACAAACTTGTTAATCACAATAAACATAAACGTGAAATATAAAGTCAAATAACGCAAGAAAGGCAAAAAGGAGGTGGGGTCTTAAGGTCAAAAATTAGGGTGTGACAAATGCCCCTATTTAAGATACTTCTATCCGGAGATATGGAGATTGAAATCTTCATCTCGACGAGATAGGAGGGACTTAAATATAAAACATTGCACGAATTTTTGGCCCTAAGAAATCACTGAATACAATATGATATGCAATTATGTGAAAATGCAGGACAAACGGTCCTGTGGAGAAAAGGTGCCACAAGGGAGAAACTAGACACGACACACGAAGCACAGGCTCAACAAAGTAAGAACTCCACGAGGAAAGATTGACAATCACAAGGTATCCATAAACATGCTGTGAAGGACTTCCGAGAAAATCCACTTGAAGAACCTACTGGATAGGTCAAATGTAATGATTTCAAGCTATTAGCTGGAGGAGTCTACTGCCGAGACTTATAACCTCAATTGAGAATACTTTTTCCAAAGTATCTACTGTTAACTTTTAACGGAATCTGCTGCCGAGATTCTATGTTGAAGTCTACTGGAGATATACTTCCGTCGAAGTCTTCTGGAAATCTACTGCCGAGATTAGACAGGAAATGAAATAGAAATACCTACTGTTGAGGTCTACTAGTAATCTTCTGCCGAGATTAGCCAGGAAATAAAAGAAAATACCTACTGCCGAGGTCTTTTGGAAATCTACTGCCGAGATTTGCCAAGAAATGAAATGTTCGAATGACTGTTTGAAAGGATGAATAAACCTCCCCACGCCTCATGGTTTGTTTTCCATGGACGGGTCTCAGTTCCTTGAAATAAACCTCCCCGAGCATCATGGTCTGGATGCCATGAGTTGGTCTCAATTTCTACCTCAAATGATGAAAACTCATGAGAGTATCTTCACAGGGGATTGATGTCATTGTAGATCGTAGATGTCATTGTAGATTGTAGATGTCATTGTAGATTGTAGTTGTCATTGTAGATTGTAAAGCTTCACCAGGGATCTTCGGAAGAGATGTAAGCCAGTTAATTTGCAAAAATGTCCTCTCAAATAAAGAGAGATCAACTGTAATAAATTTCACCATATTTCTCAAAAGAGATGCCATTTGATGGAAATAAACTTGTGTAGTGAACTCACTAGGGAGTATATTCCTGAGGGGCATCTTTGTTGTAGTTGTAAAAAGTATTGGAACTCTTGAAGTGAGAATTCTCAAATAAAGAGAAATATTTGCAAAGTCTTCGACAAACTTCTCTGACGGATTTCCGAAGAGATACCATTTGACGGGTTGATAATCTTGATAAGACCCACTGGGGAGGGACAAATTGTCTTGAGGAGACTGCCATTTGTCATCTTGATCAAAAGACCTGATTGAAATGAGTTGCTCAAATAAAGAGCTGCTTGCAATTCAGATATAGATTGTTGAGGAAATCTTGTAACACTGTTGGAGAAGTGTTCATCTTCAATGATGATCTTCATAGAGATTCTCTTGGGGAGCCAAGTGCAAAATAAATGCACGCTTAATCCAAGTTCGGAAAGTCTAGAGATATCCAAAATGTGATTGTCAAAGACCGAAGTTCAATTCAGGAAATAACTGAAGAGAAATTGTCAAGTAAAACTCGACCATTGAGGTATGAACTCAAATGGGATTCAACTAAAGCAACCGCCTTTCACGAGGATCGAACTCTGTGGGGAAATAGAAATAAGGCGCTTTTTCTGCTTAGGACTGACAACTCGGAAGGAGAAGACACACCCAGTCACTTGGGGAGAAACCCAGCCAAGGTGATTGAACAAACGAGCACAAAGATGCAAAATGCATATGTTATGCTGTCTATCAATATGCTATGCGTATGTTTATGCTGACAAAACAAATGAACAAAGGCAAACGAAGATGAAATAAACAATCTCGAAGCGAACATCTTGACCAATCTTTAAAGATAGAAGTACCACTGGGAATAGGTGGAGAACTGGATATGGGATCACAATCCTGCTTTAAGGTCTTAAAACTCATATAGGGAATAGAGAACATTTCACTTAGGGATATAACATCTTGATAAATCTTGATTATCCTGTTGACAATGAGAATAATGATCTACTAGGAGTGGATCTAACTCATAATGGAGGAAATCCACGGATAACATAAATATCCATTTCGCTGAGGAGATTCTACTGGAGTTGTAGATACAGACACTCGAATCGAGGTATTCACAGGGGATAAAATAAATATCCACTTCAAAGGGGAAACCTGGATAGCATAACTGTTGAAGATGTCAGAGTCGACCTCAAAGGGGATGAAATAAACATCCACTTAGCTGGGGAAGACCGGCGTTGTAAAAGATCCACTGGGGAGTGAAATACGTCCACTTCACTGGGAAAGGTGAAGTTTAGAAGATCCACTAAGGATTAACAATATTATCTACTTCATTGGGGAATTGAAGTTAAGCAAATCATTGGGAATTCTCAGGTCATCAACTGGAGATTTCTTGTATTGAAAGCTTCATAGAAGAAATGTCATGACCACCTGGAGTAAAAAAATACCGGGGACATGAAGAATGTTGCGAAATTGCTGAGAATTTGTGTTGAAGACTGCGCAATGGTAGTCGCCATTTTGAACAAGATAAGATAATCTTTGTTTCTCAGATGCCCCGAGTTATATGGTTATGAGACAAAGTCATTCTAGGAGGATTTTACAGAAAACTTGGCGTCCCATCATTTTCAAACTCTCTGGAGAGATTCACCGAATATCGACGTAACTGGCCCTGATTGACGGTATTAAGATTGAGTCTTCGAACACATCTCTTTAGGAAGTCAAACTTGTAAAGAACAAACCTCCTGGAAAATAACTTGCCCCAGTTTAGCAGAGTCTTCAAAATTCAATCGATGATGTCGTCACGTAATCTTTCTAAGATATCAAGCAAACTTAGCAAGTCAGAAATGTTAATTTCAAAACAGTTAATGTAACAGACGTTTGTCTTGAAGTTTTGAAAAGAGATATTGTTGTAACTTATGATCTAAATCACTAGTTAGGATATAGATTTATTTTATAAAGCCAATATAAAAAGTTGAGCATAACTCATAGGAGTCGGGAAACGTTATCTCACTGAGTATGCTTTCGAAGTAACCTTACTTCAATTAGGACTTTTGAAGGTATGCATCTGGGCATAGTTTACGGTTTATAAAACAAAAGGAATAAGGGTCCAAATATATTTGTGCCCACCCGATTTTTGAAAGATGCTCATTTTTGATGCCTTGCCCCAGGTTAAAAACGAGGTTTAAAAAATGGTTAAAAAGGATTTAACTTCCTTATATCTCTGGTGTTTAGGAGGTTTGAAACAGTGCCTTACATCATCAGCAGGTTTTTGTTCAAAAGCATACATCAAGAGGTTTTGCGTTTTACTTCGTCATCCTCCTTCCAATTCTTTCTCAAAGTGAGAAAAAATGGATAAAGTTGGCATTATAAGTTGTATATAAAAAATTTTGAGTGACCACGAATGGGTTTCTTCAAGACAAACATTTATTGCATTATTTATTCAAAGTAACAAGTTCTTACATGCCAATTATGCTTTCAATCAAAGAAAGGAAATATATATAAGAGAAATAATGAACTGTCTGATGAGCCTTCCTCAGGATTTTCTGGAGTTTCCACTTATATCAGCGTAACAGTATTCCATTCATAACCGAGTTTCCTCCTTTGAAAGTCAGCACTTCGTCATCTATCATCTCTTGGACTTTCTCTTGAAAAACTTTGCAATCTTCAATCGAATTCCCCAATACTCCATCATGAAATTCATAGCTAGTGTTCGAGTCGAACCACGGTGGGCGAGACTTCATGGTTCTAGTCTTCCTGGGTGTCATTACTGAGTTTCTAGCAAAATAAGACCATAGTTGACGGTAAGTCATTGGGATAAGATCAAACCAGCGAGTTTCTTCTTTTGGAGAATGCAGAGGTAATTTCTGATTCTGAAACCATCTTTGAACTTGTCGATTCTGATGTTGATCTGGAGATGTTAACCTTCGCTTATAAGGTAGTCGCTGCTTGCGTTGAGCAGGCGCTGCATACCGATGTTGAGGGTGAGGTACTGGAACTGAATCTGGCCGGATTTGATAGGAATCCCAAACTGCATTAATACCAACACTTCCTTCCTCTAGGGAATCATCAACTGAAATTTCTTCAATAGCTTGGCCATTCAAGTTATCTCGGATTCTTCCACCTTTGAGCGCATTCTCAATGTTTACTCTAACCTCTACGATTTTGGAGAAATCTAATGGCACAACACCTATCATCCTATCATAATAAGAGTCTGGCAGTGTTCTTAGAAACATCTTGCATAAATCATTCTCTTGAAGTGGTGGATGAACTTGGGCTGCCAACTCTTTTCATCGTTGCGCGTATTCCCTGAAAGATTCATCGTCATTCTTGCTCATGTTCATCAGCTGATCGCTATCTAGAGTGATATCCAAATTGTAATTGTATTGCTTCACAAAAGCATCAGCTAAGTTTCTCCAAGACTGAATAAAGTTCATTTGTAGCTTCATATACCATATCAAGGATGCTCCAGATAAGCTTTCTTGAAAGCGGTGCATCATCAGTTTGTCGTTGTCAATATAAGCAGTCATCTTCCGACAAAACATCGTCAAATGTCACCTTAGACAACTAATACCCTTATATACTTCGAAGATAGGCATCTTGAACTTCAGAGGAATAATTACACCTGGAACCAGACATAAGTCATGAGCATCAAGATCAGATGCATCATCTCCTTTCATCAACTTCAACTGTTCCTTGAGATCATGAAATCCTTTCTCAATTGCTAAAAATCTAGGATCATCCATCTTCATCCTAGTACGAACATTCGGAGGATTCAGTATACACCGCGAAAACTGGGAATCTCTTTTATCAACTTGATCACACAGGTTTTTTTGCACAAGTCAGGATTGTGTAGGAACATCCACTTGTTGAACATTGTCATCAGAGGGAAGATCAAATAACGGATTAGTCATCACCCTGAAACCAGTCATGGGATCCATATCTTACGTTATCTTTTCTATCCTTCAATAATACTTCGAGCTTGGTCGGATGGTCGAGATGTCAGCTGACAGGACAAAGACATAAGACTGGATGAGCCACAGAAGAGGAGAGACACATGCATATGCAAAATGCTAAATGAAGGATGCTAACGCACGAATGCAGAATGCAGAAAATGAAAGGTTTCATGGGAAACGAGTATTTATTAACGTTACAGAATACCAAAGAAAATTCATTTATTATTTTTTTTATATAGATTACAAATAAATATTCTTATAAGAGTCCAGACATAATAGCTAAAAAAAGTCCTAAGGAAGTCCTTCATCGCGCTTGTTGATTTGCTGTTCTATCTGGACTTTCTTGAATATAAGTTATGTCGATGATTAATGCTCAAGGAGTAGTGTGATAGAGGAAAATAAATCCTTTATCCCTCTTCTTTTCTTGCCGGAAAGTAAGGAAGAAAGCCCTTGTTTACTTGGTTCTTCAATATTGATGAAAGTCTGTTGAGCTTCTATTGATCTTCAAGGATAATGGAGGCCTCTTATATTTGTCTTTCGAGTTCTTTTGATTCTTCAATTAGTGCCCCTGACTTTTTTAGGTCATCCAAGCTAGGACTCTTAAAAGAATATTTCAAAATGGTTTTTTTGTAATCCATATTGGTTCTATAATGTTTATAAATAAACTAGGAATCCCATGAAACCAATGCAAAATGATGCTTTATGAATCCAACAAACACAAGTAAGCACATAACGACACAAAGGTAAACAAACAAGAAGGTCCTAGGTTTTCAACGAGCATGGAGTAAAGGTATACCCATTCCCAAAGGATGTGGACTAAAGGTTGATTGTACCTGCAGAACAAGGTTCTAAGAAGGCTCCCAAAGTCATTAGTCCATCTTTCGGATATTATCGACTTCCCAATTACTCGGTGGTTAATAATATTCTCAAGAGAACCTCTTTTGAGTGTAGCATCGCGTAGCAACTACTTCGAGAGTACTCCCTTATAGTCCTCGCACTACATCCTAATAAAGGCCAAAGTGGGGTTAAGGTAACTACGGTCCTCAATATCATAGGCTCTGATATCGAAAATAGTGTATGTTTTCACGATTAAAACTCGTTCAACAGTACAGCTTTCGAGAGGGCCTCAATTGAGCGTGATTTTCAAGTCAACTTGGTCGGGATTCAACCCCCTATAAGTCTCGTCGAACATATCACTATCCTATCTTAAGTTCACTCAAGTCCGGGTGTAGGACTTTGTCTCACCACTCAAAGATATCATCCCAAAAATAATAGAGAACAAAATACAAATAAGCAACTAAGCAGATATAAACAAACATAATAAATAAGTTAGGGAAACCCACAAGGTATTCCCCAGTGAAGTCTCCATTTCAGTCGCGGTGAAATTTGGATACCAAGCAATTGATGAGCTTGAATCTTAATTCATTTGCAACTGAAATTTGATTTGTCCAAAGGAAGGGGGAAAGATCGAAATACCCACAATGCAATGCAAATGCAAAGGTTAGAGAGTTATAGGTTCGGGGGTTGGTTAAACTTAGGGAAGGTGCTAGCATGCTAAGTTTCTATAGTACTCTACAGGAACCTCTTGTTTTATGTTGTTTATTACTAAGCATTATCTGCTTAAGGATAAAAGACCTAGGGGTTTATTTCTAAGTATACTCGATAAGATATCGCATCTTATGCCTACATATCCTGACAGGAATGGAATCAGAGTATCTGTAGTTCCCCTAAAGGGTTTGAGGAGTTCTTTGACTGTGGTCAAAGTTCCTACGGGATAAAGGTAGTTGATTGATTGATTTTAGGAGAAAAGATGAGTTGTCATTTTAAGGGAGATTACTTGATTTAACCGCCACAACTTTGTAGGAAAATTGATTGTATTGTTATGGGGTATAAGTTTTATCTCGCTTAAGATGACTAACATCTTATTCTCTAACGTGTTTGAAAAGTTTAAATGGTTGAATTATTTTTCTATGTTGTAAAGATAAAAGGTCCTCCTTATGGGGTAGGATCTAAACTTAGAAGATCGACTTGAATGGGACCAAGGATCATAGGGGAGTATGATGCAAATGAGATGCATACGCACAATTGTTTAAGTTATGCGCAGGTTCTTCCTTTGGACGCAATGCAATGCGATAATATAAATTGCGGTAAAATAAAGGCAGATAAATAAAAAAAACATACATAAACGCATGAAAGCGCTTAAGTGTGTGAATTGTAAATAATGTGACGCGTAAGTCGGTGCAAAGAATGAAGGCATGCACGATTGGATTGAGTTTGGGATATTGATTTAGTTGGTTGGAGGTTGAGTTGATTTTGTGAAAAATTATATTAGATTATTATTAATGAGATTAATTTTTTTAAGAAAGGCTAATTTAATTTGATTTTTAGGAGAGAGTTAATTTTAAAATTATAAAAAAAAATTGGTGAAATGGATTACTTAAGTTAGATAGAAATAGTTCTAAATAATAATTTATTTATTAAATAAATTGGTTGTTAAAGAAGTTTTGTTAATAAAAGATTATATTAAATTTAAATGAAAAAAGTCGTATTAGGTTGATTAAAAAAGAATAAAATAGACATATTAGTTAAAGTTGTTTTTAAATAAACCAAATATAAAAAGGGTGGAATTTTAAGTAAAAATAAGTTTTATTGATTTGTTTAATTAAAAATAGATTAGATTAAAGTGGGGGAGATTGAGGGTTTTATAGGTATACTTATTTTTAAAAAAAGATATTAAATGATCGATTAATTAATTTAAAAACTGATTAATAAAAGGGGTAAATATTGATTACTTAAATTGATCAAATTAGATATTAGTTATTAGGAAAAGACAGATTAAGAGGTTAAAGAGCAATTAGTGGGTCAATTAAAGGTTAAATTGATTTGAACGGTGGATTAAGGGAGTTAATTAGTGATTAGTTGGAGGGTTAAAGGGGCGAACGGTTGTTTGTGGTGAGGATGCGTGGGTAACAGTGGACGAGCGGTTGAATGCCGTTAGACTAAATCCATTGGAGATCATGTGGATGTGATTGTGAAGGTGCACGGTAGTGTCTGTGGGTGACGCATACTTGATTACAACATATACCAAATTAAACAAAAAGGATAAGAACCCTAATCCCAAATTAGCCCCCCCAATTCGCCGCCGATCTCCTCTCAGCTTCCTCTTCTCCTTCATTCGATCTTGTTCGTCTATCTCTTTCAGCTCCCTCTGATTTTCTTCATTCTTCAAATTCTACCCTCCTTTTCTCTGTTCATGGCCATGCTATCCTGACAAAAAAACCTACACAAAACACACAACCTTAAAACATCAAAGAAAAAAACAAAAGAACAGATGGTTACAGGCACGTAGGATAGCGTCAGTTCCGTGGTTGATGGTCGGCGGAAGCTTTGATGGTGGTTCGATGGTGATTTCTGGTGGAAGATGATCTCCGACAAAGCCTGCGGTGGATGGTGATGATGGGCTTGGCGGTTCCGGTGAAGATAAGTTCCTTCCTTGTTTTTTTCGAAACCTTTTTTTTAGGGTTTCGATTTGGGATTTTGAATGTTTCTTGGTTGCTGTGTTTTACTTTGGATGTTTTGTGGTGTTTTCTGATATCTGTGAATTTCTGGCCTCTCCCTTCATCTCAAATTCTTCTCCTTTTATAATTGCACAATTTCTCTTCTGATTAAACCTTATTAAGACGAAACCAATTTCGTAGGAACATGCTCGTCCGATTTTGGAAACCAAATTACGACCTTGCCAACTTTGATTTGGAAAGCCTTAATGTTGTCTGATTGTGTCCACAATGCTGACAGTTCTTCGGTCGTCGAATTAGTTATAACAAAAATCTGTTACAAGTTTGAATGTTTTGTGACAAAAGAATGCCCATGGCTCTGACTATCTGGTGGGGATTTGCCTCGGATTCGACCTGTTGCGTGTAAAGTCTGCATTCATCCGTAAATTGGTAGGGCTCCAACGTAAGGCTCGCTGTTTCGCTGAGACTTCTATTTTCCGTTGCTATGCTATTGTTTGGAAACACCGCTGACAACAACTCTGTTGTTCTTTCATTGAGTGGTGATTAACAGAAGGATTATGCAGCAAATTTTGTCTTGATTAGCTGTAATTGTTTGAGTTATGACGATATCTTTATTATTGCTGTAGGTTTGGCTTCGGATGGATGGGGGATGAAGTTGGTAAGAGAAGTCACCATGTAAGCCTTGATTCTTTCATTCTTTTGGAATTAACTTGAGTTTTTAGGCTTCAAAACTTGAATCCTTGTGAACATAAGTGCTCAAATTTCAAGTGCTGACTGTTGAAACTCTTTTTCTTCTTTTCAAATTGGCATTCAAATGGTGAGCTTTGGCGTGAAGATGATCCTTCTGGAGTCAAAAGGTCCTCTTAAAGGGAACAAGCTTCTAAATGTTGATGGTTCGCAATCTTTTTGGTGATGCTGTTGAATTGATACGGGTTTGCAACAATACGTTTGAGGGAGTTTTCTTCTCTTGTTGGATTTATGTTGGAACTAGTATACCAACTTGGTTAAACCTTGTTATCCTGACCAACACGAGATGGAAATGCACAATGCAACCATTCTGCCTAGTTTAAAATGTAAGTGTTGATTATGCTTAGAGAAAACATGGTTGTTATGATTCTGTTGAAAAACTCCTTTAGAAAGAACTTGTACCGTTGTTTATACGTTCTTATGATAATACTGCATCTATTTTGGCTTTGACATGGTTTGATAGCTGTCTAGAAATGGTGATGTTTAATTGCAGCAGGTTGGATTGATGAACCGAGAAGACGACATTGGGTAATGCTCCCTCAAAGGTTTTTTGATATGCTGACACCATATTCCCTAGCAGCCTGATGAGGCAACCGTCAGAACACTTGCTGCCATAATGCTTCGAAGCAATGCTGGCGTGTATGAAGTTGTGGAGTCGGTCCTTGTCATTGTAAAGTCTCAAGTGCGCAAATGATAAACCGAGTCATTTTTTGAGCTCGAAGTAGCGGAGGCCGCGTAAAGCGGGGTACGACTATGGTTCGCGGTCTAGCATATGTTGCCACTGCCTGTGAACTTCTGGGAGGACAGATTATTGTAACCGAAGCTCCGACAGGTAAGGATCCTTTCTAGTATCTCGAATCCTTGTAGTTGCTGATGCATAATTTGTCCATTCGCAGATTAGTCATGGATTATTTGTTGTGATATTTCAAACAAAGCTCAGTTTATGGCAGCGTCGAGGCTTATGCGAAATGCAAATTACGGGGATCTCTCAAAGCACTCAAGGTTTGAGATGGGGCTACTGTTGCTGCTTTGAATTCGGGACAAGTTAAACAAGTGTTTTAACGATTTGAAATGCCCTTTGAAATGTAAAATAAATTGGGGTATACCAAGAGTTTCCGTAAGGTTGTGGTTTGTTCTAATTGCTTGAGGCGGAAACATGGAGCAAGACCAGTGTAACGGTAAAATCAAGATAGTGCCAACGTGAATGCATTCTCTATGTGGATCATGTTGTTAAGATTTGGCCTTGAAATCTTCCTGAATCCCTCCATTAGTGTCGAACCGAGGCGGTTAGCCGCGTTTGTTGAGTTTTGCAGCTTCAACCAATGCCAGGAGAATAAACGGCGTGAACTGTAGTTGGATTGTAAAGCATAAGTTGCTTAGCTATAAGGATTGCCTCCCAACTTGTTGTAAACTTCGATATTCATTTCATAAACTACTTTGTAATAAATGAATAAATTTTTTATAGTAGACTCATGAATTGTCTTGGTTAATGCCATCGTTAATTAATAGTCTCACCAATTTCACTTTCAACAAAGCCAAGAATCAATACCTCTTGCAAGTACTTTTTTTAAATCATTTCCTTTGTTTTCTTTGTTTTTAGAATTGAACTTGTATCAATTTGTACCGAATCATCTATATTGGTAAGCTTAATTATTATGTCTCAAAAGCAATGAAGGTAGACCCAAAAAAAAACGGTGGCCTTAGGGGTCATTATGCCACGCCTTATGCTGAAAATAATCAAAACGTTGCCGAGGTTTATGAAGAAATAAATCCACTTCGGCATGAAAATAATGATGCACTAAAACAGTAGTTAAGTTTTATCAAATCATGTAGTCAAGTTGGACACTCAAATTGCACCCTCGGAGAGATGAAAAGCTGCAGGACCGTGGCATGAATAACTTAGAATAAATGTTGAAATTTGGAATGCGTTGGAGACGAATCACCACGTAGTTGCCTTGGTTTGAATAATTCCCTTAAATGAATTTATAGCACACCATTTCCTTTATGGATCCAGGTGGGCTTAAATCCTTGAAATTATAAAGTGAATCTTGACTCTTCATTGACGAACCCAAAATGCAGTCACATAGATTGGCCTTGGTTTATGACTATGATCAGGATGTTGATTTGGGCCATGACATTCTCGTTTTGACTATATGAAGAACATGAATACTGAAGCCTCTCAGTGTGCCTCGTGGTGAGACACACAACTCCTTGAGGAAATCCTTTGATATAACTTGGAATCATAGTTGGGCCTTGACAACATACTTAAGTATTGCTAGCTGAGAGAACCATTACTTTATCTTTGAAACTTATGTACCTGTGCAAACTTGTTAATCACAATAAACATAAACGTGAAATATAAAGTCAAATAACGCAAGAAAGGCAAAAAGGAGGTGGGGTCTTAAGGTCAAAAATTAGGGTGTGACACATGTAAAAACTTGTATGTCTTAAATGATAATTTTAATGCAATGAGAATGCTTTTCTTGAAGTAATCCATTCGTGTTCACTCATAAAAACATTTATGTGCATTGCAATACCAACTTCTTGCTTAAACTCTTTGAGGGAGGATGATGAAGTAAGAACGCAAACTTTCCTGTTGTATTCTTTTGAATAAAACCTTGTTGATGATGTACATGCATTGTTTCAAACCCCCAAACACCAGAGATATAAGGGAGTTAGACCCTCGTAACCCCTTTAAGCCTTGAAGTAGGAGTTTCTTTCATATGAAAAAACCCTCAATCTTAACCCCAACGCGGGATAGTATTCATTTAATTTGACCGAGTGTTCAAATTTCAAAAGAGAGGGAGTGTGCAGCACAAGAGATTATATCGCACAAGCCCACAATGTTCATCCCTCACCAACCAAAGGATGAGGCAATCACAACCTTTCCAAGACAACCAATTTCAAACGATTTGTTCAAAAGAAAAAGAATCAAAAGAAAAAGAAAGAAAGCCCGCTAAGTCAATAACTTGAAAACAAGTGACTTAGGAAAAAGTTAGGGCATCCCGCTGGAATTTGAAATCGAAAATTCAAAAGAATCAGTCCAGACAAAAATTAAGGGAAAATAAACAAAATAATGAAAGAGAAAAAAGTGAAAAGGATCAAAAGAAAAATCCTTGATAAAGAACAAAGTCGTGTGACTGCAAAACACCAAAGACAAAAGGGGTGACTGTCACTCCGAAAACCTTGTGGGTTCCTTGACCATCACTTCTACCATTCAATAACTTTTTGAAAGGTGAGCGCTTGTACCAAATTAACTGAACATAGGTCTGGAGAATATCACGGAGAATGGTTGGGTACAAATAAACTTTGAGCCATAAATCCTTTTTTCTCAAACCATGTACCATACCATGTTACAACCCTCAAAAGTCCTAATTGAAGCAATGTTTATTCTGAAGGCGTACTTTAATGAGATAATGTTCCTAACTCCCATGAGTTATGTTAAAAGACATTTGTTGGTATTGCATGTGCATGTTATCTCCCATTTAAGAAATAAATGTCTCATCTTAACTAGTGACTCGTTCACAATGTTGGGTGATATCTTTTCAATAAAAGAACTTCAAGATTAACACGTGTGCTGCATTAGAATTATCATTCTCAAAATAAACATTTTCTGGTTGCATACATCTACTTAAACATCTAGGAAGTTTACATAATGAGCATCAATCGAGAAGTTTGATCCTGTTAAAGTGAAAGGCCAAAAATTTTAGAAGGACTATCATGTTAAGGAGCATGTTTCTAAGAGACTTTATTGAGCATGGGATTTCCCAGTAGGTCATGTTAAGATGTAGTCAATTTGGGAGTTATATACTTCCCCAATCAACAACAAAAGTATCTCTATTAGAGGTCTCTTCATGAAATGCTTATCTCAAGAAAGGCTAAAAGTATAATGGTTATTGATATTTTCCAAAATTGTGCTCAGTAGTATTCTCCAGTAGAGTATTAGGACCCGTAATATCTCCAACAGAGTTGGTGTATTTGGTCATTGCCCCTGCAGAGAAGTGAATCTGACATCATCCCCTAGTGGATTCAGTATCAACATTAGTTATTATTTCTCTCAGCAGATGGGAGCCTAATAGTGGGTGGTGTCCCCCAACAGGCCAAAGCCCAATCGTCATTGGAATTCCCCCCCCCCCCCCAACAGAGGTAGTATATCTCCCCACGAAAGGTCAGAAGATCATAATCCTAGTGATTTTTCCCCAGTATTCGTCTGTTGTTCCTACATTTATACAAAATGGAAGTTTGGTTGGGTTCTCCAGCAGAGTTTATGACCCAAGAGACAGTTCAGTTTGTCATCCCCAGTGGAGTTGGCTTCGGTTCTTCAATACTTCTTTCGATGGAGTGTCCTTTTTCATCTCATAAGCATCATTGCATTGCATCCTTAAACATGTACCATTTCCATTTGATATGGAACATTACGCCATAGAAAGAAAATCAAATATGCATGCAGAGCATAAGCCAGATTCGGTACCTTACGCGAAAGCCCGAATCAACCCTTAATCAAGATAATGACATATCCTCAGTAGACATTCTAATCAACCCCTCTATTTTTATTTTTTTTAGGGTCATAGATCATACATTGATCTTACCATCGATCAGTTCTTGTCTATCAACCTTTTGATGACTGTTGCACCCTAAAATTTGACCAACCGGGTCCCGTATCTGGCTCGATATTTCGACGCATTTCGCATTCGCATTTACATACTGCATATAGTGCATTTCTTCAATCATGGTGATTTTATCGGGATTACAGCCCTGCTGTCGCATTTCAGGTATCTCAGACCGGTTCGGGTAATCAGAGGTTATTTTGAGAAGTCACGCGCTTCCTGGGTGTTTTCAGTACGCAGTGATTTTGAAGATTCATGGTATCCGGGTTTACTGTTTGCTCCGATCTGGTCTCGTGCTCTCTTTTATGTTGGTTATTTGCCTTTGCCTGCATTTTTTAGAATTTAATAGCCTTTTGTAGATTTTAAATAGGCTTTATAGATTTTCTAGAATTTAATTAGATTTCTTTTAATATTTTTAATAGTTTTAAAATCTTTTTAGAATTTTATAAATTGTTTAATAGATTTTAGAATAAATTTTCTATTTTAGATATTAAGTCATTTTTAGATAATAGTTTAATATGATTTTCTTTTGCTAGAGTTTTTTTTAGAATAATAGGATAGTTTTAATAAATAATATAGATTTTATTAGAGATTTAATAGACATTTAATAGATTTTTTAAATAGAAATTCTTAGAGTTTTATTTTAGAGATTAGTGGAATTGTTAGAGAATTATTAGATTTTTTTTATTATCATTAGTCTAGCGATTAATATAGATTTAATAGTTAATTTTTCCTCTTAGGTTTAATTAGATTTTAATCATTTAGTTAGGCTTTAATTAGAGTTAATTGAGTCTTCATTTAGTTAATTGAGTCATTTAGAATTAATTAGAGTAAGTCAGATTTTAATTAGGTAATTAGGTTTAAGGCTTTAATTAGTTTTTAATTAGGTTAATCCATTTTAATTCAGATTTTTGGGTTTATTGAACTCATTTTTCGTTTGGGCCCAGAAGAGGTTTTTGGAGGCCCAATATCTCAGCCCTTTTTGTCCATTTTCAATCCAATTGCCATGTGCAAGTATAAAACTGTTGCCACACGTTCACGTTCAGAGGAGCCACATCACAATTCTTACTTCCCCAGACTTCGCCATGCGTAATCCACTCTCCCTCTTCCCCCCACGTGGCTTCATACAACCCTAACCCCTTGACACTTGTCACCACCTCTACATCCCCCTCATGCATGCAACCTCGCCGGAAATCTCCCACCGGCCGGCATGCAAAGTCCGCCGGCCACCATAACCACCACCTCCTAACCTACTCCGGCCACCACAACTGTTCGCCGGAAAATCCAAATTCGCCGGGAAACTGGAAAAACTCCAGAAATTCATCTTCTTCTCCGATCCGACCTTCAAATCAAATCTCCAGATCACGCCGGAAAACTCAAACTCCAACCGCCGGAAAATTCATAGAACCTTCATCCAATCATCATCATTTCATCAATGCAACTCAAGATCCTCCAATTTTCATCCTCGCTTTTCCAGCCTTCAACAACTCTTCCAGCAAGATTCTTCGTCTGTTCATTACAGCATTCATAGATTGATCGAAGGCCTTCAAGAACTTCACATGTTCTTCGTTGATCCTCTAGAAATTCAACGATCTTCATGAAGATCTTCTCAGTGTTCATACCGTTTCCAGAATCTTCAAACAACTTTCGTCAGAATTCATCCAGGTTCTTTAACCTTCACACGAAATCATCGCAAACTCATTAGATCTACTTCATCCTTTATATTTTCCAGAAAATTTCTTCAAAGATCTCCGAACGTCATCTTAAGATCCTCCACCATCGCTTCAAGAACTCTCCAGCCGAACCTTCATCATCACACCAACATCGTCTTCAAATCTCCAGCAACGTCAAGAACACAGACCTTCAACATTTTCTGGAGACTTCGAACTTCTTCAACGATCCAAGAACGGCACCAACGATCTTCAAAACCTCAACAGATCCTTCAAGATCTCCACGAATTCGTTCGTCGCCATCAATAATTTCAAAAGATCTTCGTCAACTGCATCCTTCATCAGGTTCTTCCCAGATTTGTTCCATGGCAGTCTTCAAGCAAAAAACGATTTGGAATGAAGGTAAAGGAAGACGAAGCCGGCACAGTGAAGGAGAGTGAGACTAAGAAAGATTGAACGAGAAGGTTGAAACGGAGAGAAGGAGAGCGGTGAAGGAGTAGTGACGGCGCCGTGAGAGAGAAAGGAAAGAATTAGGGTTTTCAGAGGTTGGAAGGAGAAGAGGGGGAAGGGGCCGTGTGAGGATTGGGCCAGGCCCAATCATTTTTCTGATTCACCCCCCCCCCCCCCCCCCCCCCGTTTTTGGACATTCGCCCTTTTTTTTTTGTTGGTTGGGCCGGGCCCAACGGTTTTTTACTAGCATCACCTCCGTTTTTTCAACTCCCCCCCTGGGTTACTTTTTTTCTTTTTTCTGAATTGGTACATTGGGCTGGGCCCAGTTTGTATTGTTTTTTCTGCTGTATACCCCTGGCTGGACCTGCACCCCCTTGTTTTTTCTTTTTGCTTTTTTTTATTTATTTGTTTAGATGGTATATGAAAAAAAAAAAGAGAAAAATATTGAAGAAAAGAATATTGAAAAAATAGAAAAAGAATATTGAGAATAAAAAGAATATTAAGAGAAAGTATTTGAAAAAAAGGGAAAATACTTGAAAAAGAATATAAAAATATTAGCTCATAGATTTAATATTTTTCTTTTAGATATTTTTCTCATGGGAGTTTATTTTACACTTTTAGAGATAGTTTTTTAAAGTCCATTTGTTAGGGGACTATTTTCCATTTGATTTTTTCCATGATAGATGGATAGGATAGTATTTCCTAGGAGTTTATTTTCCAGTATTCAATCATTGTAACCCATTTTCAGAATGTTAATAAAATGAGATTTGAGATGTGGTCCCGAAAGTAGCCGAACTACAGTTGCTCTGATTTCTCGTACCAGACGAGAATATGTAGGCATAGGATGCGATATCCTAGCGAGCACACTAACGACTAACCTTGTGTTCTCTCGCTGCTGTGCGATCGAGACTTTCCCGCTGGCGACTGATGTTACCCTTTTCTCTTGCCCGAGCGCATTTGAGACCAGACCGGAGTTTTAGTTCCCATAGGTTCCCGTGCCTGTAAAACCAGTTTAATTTCTCACTCCTGTGTGAGAACACCCAGTTTAGCCGTAGTTAGCCTGAACTACGAAAGCTCTGATCTTCCATGCAGTGTGGAAGTACGTAGGCACAAGACGCGAAGTCTTGGGGAGCCAATTTCCCTGTAGTTTCTCGAACTACGTTGACTCTGACTTTCTCTCTTGAGAATACGTAGGCATAGAGTGCGACGCTCTATCGAGTCAATTCCCTTCCGTTTAGATTTAGCAGCCGTAGATAGATTGTTTTGCATCCTTTAGACATCCCAAACAAGCGTGGATCCCGTCGAGTACGACGGACGTGAGGGGTGCTAATACCTTCCCCTTGCGTAACCGACTCCCGAACCCAGGTTTTGGTTGCGATGACCATACCTTTCCCGTTTTTTGCGAGGTTTACTTCGAGCGTTTCCTTTCCCTCCGTTGGGATAAATAATGCACGGTGGCGACTCTTCTGTCAGCCGGCGCCGATTTTCGCAGTAGCGACAATGACGACATTCCTTTGGTCAGATTTTCTTCCCGTCAACTCTTCGACGATGTGCCTCTGCAGTGAAGTTTTCATTCTGTCAAACCCTTTTAATGATGTCAGTTTTTTATTCCTTTCAAACCCCTTAGATGGTTTCATTTTTTATTTTGTTTACATTCCATCAAACCCATTTGGTGATGTTAGTTTTCATTCCGTCAAACCCTTTTGATGATGCCAGTTTTTTATTTTGTTTTCATTCTATCAAACCCTTTTGATGATGTTAATTTTCATTCCGTCAAACCCATTTGGCGAAGTCTGTTTTCTTCTCATCAACTTTTTGATGATGTGTCTCTTTAATGAAGTTTCCTTCCAATCATATGTTGTTTTCCCCTACAGAGTTGTTTGTCTAAGATTTCTCCCTCACTAGCGAAGTCACCTCCCTTCACTTTAGGTTGTATGTCCGTCGATTATAATTCCTACAAACCATTTTTTGGTTCGAGACCGTCTTTTTGTTGTAAGTTCTCCTTTGTTCGGTGTTCTTTCTAAAGTTTAGTTCCCGACTAATACCTCGGTTCCTGACCATTCTTTAATTGTAGATCGCCTTTGATCAACGTTATTTTCAAAATCCAATTTCGGACTGGTACTCTAGTTTTGGGCTAGTCCCCTAGTTCCTGACCAACCCTTTTTTTGGTTCCCGACCATTTCATTATTGTAAGATCGCCTTTGACCGACATTCTTGTTTCCTGACCAACCTCTTTTTCGGTTTCCGACCATCTTTTCGTTGTAAGATCGCCTTTGACCAACGTTCTTGGTTCCTGACCAACCCTTTTTGGTTCCCGTCTTTTTTTGTAAATCCATTTTGTACTAGTATCTGATTGTCCTTATTCTTTCCCTACAGAGTGAGAATTTCTGGGTTCTTTTATATTCAATCCCCTTCTACCCTGAACGACTGAAAAGTGTCCCTCTTCATCCTTTCAAGTTTAAGCTGATTGAATAGGGGCAGTTGTTGCACCCCAAAATTTGTCCTCCTTTTTTTAAACTTTAGTTGGCTTATGCTTCATTCATTTGCATCATCATTTGATACCTTGCATTGGTTATGGGACAAGGGATCATGGTTTATTAGTTTTCTTCAAGAGAGAAGGAAGAGTTGATTCTCAAAGCAATAAGGAAGGAGATGTACTCCACAACATGGCATTCTAAAATTACAAGGTTTTCATACTCATCAGGATATCTCTATAAGCTCACCCATTGATTTGAGGACTAAGGCTTCATTGGTTTGAAAAGGGTTCATCTGATCAAGCTCCTAATGGCTCTAAGCTAGGGCTTTTGCGAAGAGGCTACCTATGATTGTTTTCTTGATCAAAAAAAGATTCTATGATTCAACATACATCTCAAAGGTTCCACATATGCTTCATGGTTCATCATAAATCATTTCAGAAAGGTTTCTTCAGTGATAGAGGAAAGGATTGAATTCATCAGGTCAAAAAGTCAACCAATGCCCTACAAAAGTCAACTATTGAGTTCTTGGGAAACATTTGGGCATTTCAAGTCATTATCCATGTCATCAGGAAGTTTGATCAAGAGAAATCATAAAATCAGTATGGAAAATTAGGGTTTTGGGGAATTTTTCTAAGTATGGAAAATCAAGATTTTTAGCCATCTTTCAAGATTCATATCTCTCTTATAGTTTATGAAATGGTGCAAACCAAAGATCAAATTGAAGAGGACATCACATAATACAAGTTTATAGAAGGAATCAAGTTCAAAAGATGCACAAATGGAGATTTTTTGAGAGGCAACGTTGGGAAAATGTGGAATTCGTGTTTCAACACATAGAATTTTTTGTGTTGGAATTCAGCCAAAAATTCATGTTTTCGAGGCCAATTTTCTTGATGGTCCAAGCTTCATCTCACGTTTCCTCCAACATGAAAATTTTTCCTCATCTTTCAAGCTTTCTTTTGGTACCAAGAACTTCTCAATTGGATCATTAGAACTCATGTTATGATGCTTCAAAGACAAGGTGTTCAAGTTGCCAAACTTAGCAAGTTTTTGGTCAGGTTTTGGAGCTAGCTTCCGAGGCATTTTTCTCATGGTTCCAAGTCTTGTTTCATGTTTCTCCCAACATGAAAGTTGGTCACCATCTTTCATGATTTATTTTGGTGCCAAGATCTCATCAATTGGATAAAAAATCCCCAGGTTATAAAGCTCCAAAGTTGGTGGTTCATGGATGCCAAAGCACCTTCATAACTTAGATTTTTTTTCAAGTAGCTTGGACAGTTTTCGGGCACAACTTCAAGACCATTTTCCATCACCTTCCAAGTGTTGTTTCAAGTTGTTTTCAACATAAAAGTTGTTGATCTTCCTTCCTACTTTCATGTGACACCAAATTTCACTCTCTTTGGGACCTTCATCACCAAGTTATCCTCATTCAAAATAAGCTACATGACCAACTTCCAAGGCATTGCACTTCTGTTTTCTTGACACATTTTTGAGTCCTTTTGCACCACATTATTCATTCACATCAAAACCACACACACCTCACTCCAAGTATTGCCCAAATGAGCCAAACAACACGCACTCCTCATACACACTCAAATTGGAATTTTTGCCAAAAGTGGAAACTTGAGTTTGCACAACAAACTTGAAATCCCATGTGCTAACCTAATCACACCTTTCTTATGCTCTCATTTCACTCTAAAATGTCACAACAATACACCCCATTTGTAAGGCTCGTGCCATACCCATTCCCATACTCTCAAATTTCATTTTTTTGGCAAACCACTCATAAGAAGTTTTTAACCACAATTACTTACATTTAGCCCTATGAAACTCACTATAAGAAGCCTCCAAAGCCCTAGAAATTGAACACAACTTAATTTTTGCCTCAAATCAGATCAAAATACCTCACTCTCTTTCTCAAAAAATTCCAACACAAGCTGCTTCTTTCCTGCAAGATTATATTCATTTCAGGCTTTATCTCTCACCTTTAAAGCCACTAGAAGGAAGAGGAGAGGTTTTTTTATTGAAGTGTTTGAGCAAGCACAAGGGGCAACAGACCTTCTTCATTAAGTACTTTCCATCAGCTCGTGTCTTACATGTTATACGTGTTCTGAAGTATTTGTTGGTATATTTGAGGTCATATGCCATTGTAGATCATGATTTCATAATAGTTGTTTTAGTTTGAGTAAGTTTAAGTTTTTATATTGTTTTTTTGTGCCCCAATTTCATCATGTTAGAGTGAGTTTTATTGATTTTTATTGACATATTTGAACTCTACATGGAAAACTGAGTGGGGTGATGTCAAGTTTCTTTGATTTGGATGAGATTTGCAGTCGTCTCCGGAGAAGACGATCGGAGTTAGCGCTCCTTCATATGACTGTACTTCTTATGTTGACCTCTTGACTTGTGTGAGTGGCAGTTACGTGGCGCTGAGTGTGTGCCAGCGTGTTTAATGAACTTGCCTATGTGGATTCTTTTTTGTTTGTTTCTGACCATAAGTGATCGGGCCTAGATTTATTTATATTTGCGTCCCCAATATCTTCGCCCATCAACATTTCAACTAAGCTTTAGTTCTTTTTTCTTTACTGATGCACCCCCTCCTTGCTTTTTCTTTCTTTTTTTTATTTCTTTTCATTTTACATTTTGATTTTATTTTAACTGTTAAAACTATTTTAAAAATCAACAAAAATACATTTCTGATCATTTAATGTCTTTAGGTTTTTTTTTGACATTTTTTAATTTTATTTTTCAAATAATTTTATTATTTTATTTTAATTTAATAATGCAAAGTGTTTTACCTAATTACTCTTGAACTAGTGTTTGTGTAGTTGATGCTTTATAATTGCCTTCTTGATCCAATCTTTTGGCCTTGTTTTGAAATTTGATTAATGAATCTTTGAGTGTTGTTTTAGTGCTTAGATGATGAATTTGGGTATGCTTTCTTATGGATTTAATTATACATCGATTTATGCTCGATTGGTGAAGTATCTTGAACTTGTTGGATTAATAGGTCGCCTAACTAGATGGAATTTGCCCATCATGCGTAATAGGATATAATTCTAAGGGCCTAATATTGAACTAGATAAGGATGACGCAGTATATTTCTTGTGTTCAATATAGACATAACGGAAAAAAGGGTAATTGTACACTTAAGTATTATCACAAAAGGTTTTGTCAGATCACATGACATTTTTGTGATTTGGGTAACAGTAATGTGTTTCTAGATACCGCTCACTATTTATCATGTTAAGTAAGTGAGTTAATATAATTTCCAACGTCACAAAAACCTACAGGATCACACACATAAGGACAGATTGATAAGAGGTAGAGTAAATAAGGAACACCATAAGGTACGGTGCAATTATGTAAATGTAGAATATTGCAAGGTACGGTGCACTTAAGTAGAATACAGAATATGGTAAGATACCACACTCTTAAGTGATATACGGTACACCATAAGATATGGTGTGCATGCACTTAATTGGGTTTTTTACCTTGCGGCCCACACAAGTGGTTCTATAAATAGAACCCTTATGCAGAAGCAACTAGCACTGAGACTGGAGCATAAACATGTGTCCAACGGACAAAGGAAAAATAACGGAAGCATAAACAATATGATATGAGATGATAATAATGGAGCATAAAGATAAGAGAGATAGGGAGTAAGAAGGAAACATAAACAAAATTAGTACAATGATATTCTTAGTGAGTTAGTGATTAGTTGTTATAGCAAATGATCAACGATGGTTAACTCATGCACTTAAGCCAAAATTAATGAAAACTTACTAGAGGATTGATAAAATCAAAGCCTCCTAACAATAAGTTTCATAGGTGGTGAACCTAAGACAAATAATCAACCATACTTGGACTTAAGACAAATAATCAACCATACTTGGACTTTCAAAAATAAGCTTGAGCCACGAATGATCATTTTCTGATTACAGGACAATCTAGTGCTATGTTAAGCAATCGTAATCGGGTATATGTAGAAACCAAGACTATCTAAGGCCGGTCAATAAAAATGTTAGTTCTAATGCATGCTAGACAAGTGATATGTAGATCACTCTCCGAAAGTAATACCACACGAAAATAAAATAGATAACAATCTCATCTTCATCAAGAACTTGAAATAAGTTTAAACGATATCGAAGATTTTCATCGATCAAAAGACAAAAAGAGAAGATGAGGGGAATACCAAATTGAATTACAATTTCAAGATCATTCCATCTTTAAGTTCATCCACTCATCTGGGTGGATTAAAGCACTAAACATATCATTAACTCAAAGCACCTAAAATGAATTAAACAATTTACTTTAAAGATATATTTGAATTAGTGAATGTTTATCCAACTTCATCTACACCCCAAGTCAATGAATTTAAATAGGAAAAATACCTTTAAAAGTGTATTCCAAGGAAAAAATCAAAAGGAAATGGAAGAAGAAAAAGAAGAAAGAACCAAAACAGTCCCAAAACAGAGCCAAAAAGGAAAAATAGACATTGGGTAATCACTGCTAAAACAACAGTAAATCAGCTTAAAAAGTGCAAAAACTTGATCAATCATTTCTTCAAACTCCTCATGATCAAAGATGCAATTGAGCATAAAAATTCAAGTAAAATAACAGCAATCAACACCAATAGAACAAAATTAGCAAGATTCAAGGATCAAGCAACAAGAATAAACAATAGATCATATTGTGGAAGATGTATCAAGAACAACAATGGTGGATCAATAAATTACCACTCCAAATCTAGAAAATTTTTAAATCAGCTCCACAAACCACACTAACTTTCTAACTTTCAAAGATTAGGAAGTCCTAATGATGAACTTACTAACTTTTAAAGGAAGAAAAAGCTTTAGTGAATTTGGTAATTAGAGAGAATTGAGAGTCAAGAAAGAATTTGACAAGGTGAATTTGGCTATCAAAAGCTTATGAAATTAGAGAAATGAAGCCTCTATTTATAGGATTCAGGCTTGAAAATTTTGGTGGATTAAAATTTGGTTTGGAATCAAAATTAGGCTTGGAATTTGAATTTGGAGGGAAATTAATGATCAAGTGGTGATTAGTGAAGATGTAAGGTAGGAATTAATTATGATGAGGTGGGGGAATTAAAAAGAAGTGATCTAGAATATTCTCATGATGAAACATTTGAATTTGGTGCCAAAATGCTGCATAATTTGAATTTGCCCAATTTTCACAAAATTCGCACAAGGTAATCGATTACCCAATACTGGTAATTGATTACCACAGGAAGAAATGGTGAAATTTTGCCTTTTGATATGATGTCTTAGCTCTGGCTCGATTCTTTTGCTTGTTAAAGAAGGCATGAAAATAAACACATGAACCTTAGAGTCTCTTGAATAATAGTCAATCGAAACATGGGAGACTCTTGATTAGATGATTTTGAATTGTTTGTAGATCAATTTTGACTTTGTTTAGATGAAATTCACTCGAGTTGAGGGACTGGTATTTGATATCTTTGATCTAAATCCTTCCTGAAAAAGTTAGTAAAGGAAAAAACAAACATTTTTTTGATTTTAATTAATGGTTAGTAAACATAAACACAAACAAATATTAAACAAACAAAAAAACAAGGGTGTCTGGTGATCTCTCAAAGATAAACACACAGAGGAAGGCAAGAAAGTCAAAACTTGCAATCTTGTTTGTGGGATGAGATGCAAAAGATATGTGGGATCTTAGGGTTAAAAGTTAGGGTATTACAACTGTCCCTATTTAAGTTTCTTCTATCCGGAGATATGAAGATTGACATCTTTGTCTCGACTAGATAGAAGAGACTTAAATATAACAATAAACCTAATTTTTGGCCCTAAGAGACCACAAAATGATATGATTATGCTAATGGTATACAAACACAAGACCTCTGTGCGGACAAAAATGCCACAGGAGACGAACAAATGCAGGAGAGCAAAAGAAAAAAAGAGACTCTGAAGGGTAAAACAAAAAGTAAGATTCTATTTCGATAAAGGAAAGGAATCAACTCAATCGGGGAAGAGATACCAACTTCCAGTTGCTGGACGAAGATACTCAAACTGAAAAGAACAGGTAAAATACTTTCTACTAGTTACTGAGTAGAAAATAAGGGCGATAAACACAAAAGAATTGTCTATTACTTATTACCAGTTACTAGGTAAAAAGTATTCCACTTGACGAGAGAATTAACTACCTGTTATTGGGTAGAAAAAGATACAATTTGAGCTACTGGTTATTGAGTAGTTTGGCGAGAGTAATAGTCCTGAAAGAAAAGGTTACCAACTATTGGTTATTGGATAGTGTCGCTACTGCGAAAATCGGCGCTGACTGAACAGAAGAGTCGCCACCGTGCGTTATTTATCCCACGGGAGGGAAAGGAAACGCTCAGAGTAAACCTCGCACAACACGGGAAAGGTATGGTCATCGCAACCAAAACCTGGATTCGGGAGTCGGTTACGCAAGGGGAAGGTATTAGCACCCCTCACGTCCGTCGTACTCGACGGGATCCACGCTTGTTTTCGGGTATGGATTGTTATTCTATCTACTCTAAAGGTCAGGGGTTAAAAAGAAAAGAGAATGAAAATAAAATGACTCGGCAAAGTATCGCACTTTATGCCTACGTATTCCCGTCTGGAACGAGAAATCAGAGTCAACGTAGTTCGCCTACCTACGGGAAAGGAGGGGAAGGTTGCTCGCTAGGATATCGCATCCTATGCCTACGTACTTCCACACAGCATGGAAGATCAGAGCAAACGTAGTTCGGGCCACGCACGACACAAGCTTGTCTTGGTTGATTTTATTCCTTCTGAAAAAGGTTTTTTGATTAACAGTCCAAGCGGACAAAAATGACGTTTTGATGAGTTCACATTCTTTTACGGAAGAAGTGTCTTTTATTGTGTTTGCAATCTTTATGTGTTTTTCTGTTTGTTTTGAGAAAGAAAGAGACAGAATTCTAACCTACGGTTGCGAAGGGAATCAAACTATCCTAATGTTATCATGCATGGGTTAAGACCTAGTGTCTATCATGCTCCTCTCTTGCACAGAGAGAAACAGAGATCCTACGGGATAGGCAGAAACAGAAACAATAACAGATATATACAGTAAAACAGTAAAATGCATGGATGCAACAGTACAAGCGAGGCAAGGGAGTCCCACTCAACCTCGAACCTAGAAAACAATAGGCAAAAGTGAACAGGACTTAACTTTCAACCCAGCAGGGTAAACAGCAAACAATACAGTCCAGAAAACCAATCAATACATCAGCAAATGAAATACAGCAAAAGAAACAGCATCAGCAGCTCTGAATCAACATCTGGCTTCAAGTAATCTCCAATCAGCTACAGGCTTCAACAAGCATCAATCTCCATCTTCATGACCTTCAGGCAAGGGCTTTGATCATCAGTCTTCCATCTGCAATGGCTTTTCTTCAAGCTCAAACCTCCAGGATGAGGGATTAGTCACAAGAGTGAATGGGTGTTAAGCAATCAGTTGACTACCAAGGGTGGTGAACAGACTGCTTCCAACACAAGAGACATTTTCTCTCAAGAGTTCTATCTCTTAGACACTATCACCAAGCCTTCCAAAGGAAGGGGGTGAGTGTCTTAGAGAGACTCTGAATCACAGAGAAGAATGGATGCAGACAAGGCAATCCATGTTTGAGAAACAAATTTTCTAACCTAGAGCTCTGCCTAGCTCCTAAACCCTAGTCTCCTCAGCAGCTGCTAGCAATAACCTCATCTCCAACTCTGGCAGTTGATCTCCAACATCTGGATCTCCAATGGTCTTCACCACCTCAAGTCTTCAACTTTCCCCAGGTTCCCAGACAAACCCAATACCCAAGCAAGCAAGCAATAATCCCCAGAGGGCACACCACACCAGTCAATCAGATATACAGACAGTATTAATAGCAGTAGGGGAATCCTAACCTTTTCTAAGGGATCTAATAACTACCCATAGCCCCTATAGTCCCATAACTAATCTATTCAAACCCTAAGTCCTAAGGGAAATGAAATCAAACTTCCTAAGTCATCACCTAAAAACCCTAATTTGTTCAAGTTGTTCAAGACTACATTAATCACCTAAAATTAATTCCTAAAAATGGGAACTAAATTGTTTCTACAAGTTCAATATCTAATCTAAACAACCTAAAAAGAATGAACAAAAAATATGAAAGCATCTAATAGAACAAAAATTAGTAAAATCATGCATTAAATGGACTATTTAAAATGACATTTATTTAGAAAATATGGAAAAAATATGAAATAAAAATAAAAATGCAATTTTATTTAATGAAAATTTTCTACACATCCTGAAGAAAATAGTGTAAAAAGAATGAATTGAAAATGATTTTTTATGAATTTATTATGAATTTAAAGTGAATGAAAAATTAAAATGAATAAAAAAAACAATTGGAATTAAAATGAGAGGGAGGGGGTGCTAATAGAAACCACGCCTAGTTGATTTCAGGATGGGCCACGCAGGGTGGGGTGCGCGTAGCACTTTGGTTAAGGCCCAGCATCATTCAGAAACAAGGAAAACTAAAAAAGGCGCAGGGGGTGAGAAAAGAAATAGAATCACGTTAAAACTGATTGGGCTCACTAACTGGGGGTGGGAATAACACTTAGCGCTCAGGCCCGCCCGTTTCAATTAATGAAACGGTGCGTTTGGCACCAACACATCTCCCTCCAAAATCAGAATTAAATGAGAGCCCTAGGATTGCCCTCTGAGTCAAAGGTCCAACATGAAATGGACGCACACGATTTCGTCTTCTTCATCAGTTCAAAAGAGAGCTAGGGTTTCCCTCCATGGCCACCATGCACGAGCAAACTTCAACTCATCTGTTCTCACTCTACAATCCATGAAACGCCATGCTATAAACATGAAAATTACTCTACATCTCTCCCTCTACACGCCTATGGTCTTAGATTGTTCTGAAACTCAACAAACCAACAAACCCGATAGCAACAAGTTCTGGTCACCATGGAAATGCACTGAGATGCATCACAACAATTCTCAATCAAACTTGCACTAATCTAATCTATAACTAATGGTGATTATCCTACGCTAACAACCTAAGCTTCTAATGCACTAAGCCACGAGTTCTAGGTCTTAACAGTTTTGTACACCTGCTAACAATCATCACTAAACCACTCCAAATTCATCCTAATTGCTCTACTAACATCCTACATTATATCTAAACTAATAAAATCATGCTAACCTAATTGAATCAAGCTGTTTGAATGAAAACGCACCTGATGCAAAAGCTTGAAAACAGCTATGGAAACTCGTGAATCCACCAACACCAATGCTCAGATCTTGATCAGTGAGTGAAGCTCTTGCTTCTGTATGCAACACTTGAATGAAACTTGGCTTGAATTGTGCTATCAACTTGAAATTGCAATTTTGATGTTGATGATGGAAGTGCTCGAAAATGGATTGATCACACTTGGTTCTTGGTTGAATTCTGATCTATGATGATGAATCAGTATAATGAAGTTGATTTTGATGATAATTGGTGAAGAATTTGAGAGATTGAAGTGAAATTGCAAAGAGAAAGAATGAGAGGGTTTGTGAAATTCTTGGTGAAAAATGAAGCCAACCCTTGATCAATCTTCATTTCATGAATATATAGTGCTCACATGAACATTCTAGATCCATCTTACACATTCCCTTGCCTTCCAACTTTGATCCATTTTGGCTATGTTTCTTAAAATACAAGTAACCAAGGATAACTTTGAAATCTTCCACTAAACTCAAAAAAGTGCTTGAACCATTGTCTTTAGAATGTCTTTTCCATTCAAAATCATATATTGGAAGTCTCCATTTGGACTTATAAATCTCCCAAACCATTTTTCATTTTGACTTTATTCAAATTATAAGCCATTTTATTTCAAATTTGGACCAATCATGCAACTTCATGTTATGAGCTTTTCCAACAATTTGTGACCTTCTTTCTAGACTTAAAATCTCATTTGGAGCAAGTTTGATGTTGTAAGTTTTTCCATTTGAGGCCTCCTTGTATGAGTTTTGGACATAGGTTAAAATGACCTGTAATTCACAAATGCCCAAAATACCCTTTGCTTGCCAAGGCCATAAGTTGAGTTCCACACATCATATGAAGGCATACTATACCATTCTAGAAAGCTAAGACAATGAGGAACAATTCTTATGTTGACCAAGAATTCATTTGAAATCTCCTTGAGGGGTAAAAATTGCTTGGAAGTCAAGTCACTTTCACAGACAAAAGTTCAGACACCTCAGATGACCTGTAACTTGCAAGGACCATAACTTGAGTTCTATAAATCTCCTTGATGTCTTCCACCACTCAAATTAAAGGTCTTGAGATCCTCTACAAGTTTCATGTTGGCCAAGAAGCCATTTGAAGCTAGCATTTTGACTTATCTTGCTTGGAAATTTGACCTAAACTAGGGGATTTTACACAGAAACCCTAATTTAGAAACTCCTCTTCTCCTTGGCATATCTCCATATCTTTCTTTATATATCCAATGATGAACCCCACATCTCTCCACTAGACTTGAATGCCCCTTAAATCAGTCAATTGACCTAGGGTTGACCTAGGGTTGACCCAGATGAAACCCTAGTTGACTGCCTTCAGCTATAGCTCTTGTGCTCTCATCAATGACTTGTCTCCTTCTCCAGATGACTTTCTAAGTCTCTCATAATGTCTAGATACTCTCCATGCCTTCAATTCACAGCTCACAACCCTCTTGCTGACCCTCAGATACCCCCAGCTAGGAGATGGACTCAAGGCTTGATCTGCTGAACTCTTTGCTTTCAAATTCTTTCCTGATGACTTGAATAAGATTGAATTGGAATAATAACCTCTTGATAGGCTTCTAGAGATGAGAATAATGCTTGGTCCCCTGTTGAATGACTTGCTATGGTTATGCTATGCAGATGGTTAGTCTATGTACATGACTCTATATGCAAATGCTAATGACATTGAAACATAAACCAAATGAATAAGGTTGGGCAAATTTTAGGGTGCAACAGCTGCCCCTATTCAAGCGACTTGGACCCGATTGGATGAAGAGCCCGGAGCCTTCAGACATTTGCGGTACGAGACGGTTGAATACTAGTGAAACCAGAAATTTGCCAACCGCAAAACTAAATTGCGCTCCTGCTTGAGGAACGACATTCATCAGCTGAATCTGACTGCTACGGCAACCCACTGATCCCATGCGACCGTGCTGGAGATTGTCTTCATCGTTCTGAAGAGGATTCTGTCATAACAGATTGCTTGCTTGTCCACGTTAGGACTCTGTCTGTCATCAATACGAAGAAATCTCAACTAAAACGTGTCCACGTTAGGACTCCACTTGCTGTTAACCCAGAAAAATCTCGGCAACTCCGCTGGGGATAATTCGTCTGCATTTCCATAAACTGAATCGTCCACGTTAGGAATAAACTCTTCCACGTTAGGAGTAACACCTGTCCAAATTAGGAATCATTTCTTCTGTATCTGTCCACGTCAGGACTAACCCTTTCATCTTTCCACGCCAGGAAACAGTCTTCTTTCCACATAAGGAGAACTATATCAATCTGTCCACGTTAGGACTCCAATACCACTTAACATGTCCGCGTCAGGACTCCAATCTTTCCACGTAAGGAATACAACTTTGGTTCTGAACCTGTCCACGTCAGGACTCAACTTTCCGCGTAAGGCGCACATCATTCTTCCACGTCAGGAATCAACTTCTCTTGAATCTGTCCACGTAAGGACCCCAATTTTTCCACGTAAGGAATAAATCTTCTTCTTCCACATTAGGAATAACTTCTTTGATCTGCCCGCGTCGGGACTAAACTCTTCCACGTCAGGAATAATCCATTTCTTTCCCCGTCAGGAATCAATCTTGATATGTCCGCGTGAGGACTCAATCTTTCCACGTAAGGAATAAACTCGTCTTTCCACGTAAGGAGACCATTTTTCTTCCACGTAAGGAATGCTCTTGATAGGTCCACGTAAGGACTCTGATCTTTCCACGTAAGGAATACCAACTTCTTTCCAATTTGTCCGCGTCAGGACTACATTTTCCACGTAAAGAATGCCATCTTAATCTGTCCACGTAAGGACTCCACTCTTTCCACGTTAGGAATCACCTCTTTTGATATGTCCGCGTAAGGACTACATCGTCCACGTTAGGACCCATTTCTCCACGTTAGGAATAATAATTTCTTTGACTTGTCCATGTCAGGACACTGATCTCGTCTTGATTTGTCCACGTTAGGACTCAGGCGTCTTCGACCCGCTGAGGAAATAAGACTTGTCCACGTAAGGACTCACATCCTGGACTGATCTGTCCGCGTCAGGACACCAACACAAAGAGTAATCACTTTTGTCAACGTCATGACCTCCCATTCCACTAATTTCGAGAAACCGAATCTGCCCACGATAGGACTAACACACCTCATCAATCCAGGGAAATAAACCTGTCCACGTTAGGACGCCCACTTCTGAAGAAATCCCGTCAATCCAGGAGTATATTGTCCACGCCAGGACTTAGTTCTCCAATGATCCTCACCCACAAACTTCTTAGCACTGACGTGACAGCGACTTTGAGACAGACTCTACTGGGGATGTCTGGCAACCAAACTATTGGACATCTGCTCGGATAACCGGCGGTGGCCTCTGAAATTCTGATTCATGGAACCCCTGATGACAACTGATTCTGCCTGGGAATAAAGAGAAACTTATCCTGGTAACTCTGCGGGGAAAATAAGAGACATTTGCATGAATGACTCTGTTAGAGACAAAGAGAATCTCATCATGCTAACTCTGTGGGGGAATACTGCCGAAACTGACATTATCATTGGATGTCTCATGCCGAGATCTTGAACGTTTGGTAATTCATTTGAGCAAGAATTCTCTCCACCTGAACTGCTAGAATACGGGAACTGCTTCAGCAAAATAAATGCTGGAGGGATAATGCCGACTCCGCCGGGGATAGCCAGATGCTACAGAATTATTCCAGCAAAATAAATGCTGGAAGGGTGAAGTCAACCCTGCTGGGAAATTGGGAACTCAAACCAAACGCCTTGTTGAGGTAACCCCCTGCTGGGGAATATAACTCTGCTGGGGAATAGCAGATGCGCATAGTACGATCGGACTTTCTGCTGGAACGTGAACTGATATCACCAGTATCTCTGACAAAATAAATGCCAGGACCCACAACCAACTCTGCTGGGGAGAGTCTTGATCTTCGAGTTCCACTGGAAGGAATAAAACACTTGCAAAGAGAATTCTGCTGGGGATGGGATGATTCTCTTGGGGAAAATTACTGATTCCGCTGGGGGAGAGTGCACGACCCTGCGGGGAAAGATGACCCTGTCTGAATGCAGCCTTACGATCTTGGAATCGTCAAACTCTATTGAGGACGAATAACTTTTCTGGAGCACGTCCTTTGGGCAAGCTACGGCTAGCTGGGGAATTCTATCCTTCTTCAGGAAGAACACGCATGACCTGCGTGGGGACTGAGTCTTTCGTTATCGCAATCCTTTGATTGCATTCCTCGTATGGTTATGAAACCTGCAACAACACAAACAAGACACGACAAGTCTATGCAATCAAATCAATTCAGGTTAGTGACGTTACACTCAGTTAATTCAAAGCTTTAACAATTGTTGGCAAGGGCCAGCGATGTTATACTCATGCTAGCTTCACTAAACTTAGGCGTTTTATCATGCACAAAACAGTAAAGAACCAGCATCAAGTATTGAATAACATATTTTCATTGATTGGGCCCCTGAATGGGCGGAGTTTTTGTACACGGGATGTAACTCCTGAAATGAGGAAGCTACGCAAAGCAAATACATAAGTATGCAAGTTTGCACAAGAAGCATGAATATTTTGACAAATTAAATGTTGTACACATGTCGGCAACGGGATGCAGATGAACACCACGAACTGATCCTCCTATGACTCATCCGACTCTAATGCTTTCCCGGTATCCATTTTTCTGAAGAGACTGTATCCGATAACTGGCTCCTCCAACATATTCTCCCGCATTGATGCTCATTGAAATATCAAATTCGGGCCGCAGTCATTTGCTTCTCAACTCCCTAACTTTTGCGTGAACCGCCCTTTACGGGTTTTCAGTTCACCGGGATACCCTTTTTTGCCGAAGCCGCCCAGTGTAGGTTTTCAACTTCGCGGGTGTACATTTTTTTCAATTTTATCCCTAACTTTTGCCCGAACCTTTCATTCTGTTTTTGGTTCGCCAGGATGCCCCATTTTTGCCTGGACTCTCTTTTTCTGTCCAGCGGGTCTATTTTAAGCAAAGTATTTTTTAACTGCGTCCGAATTCACAGGCGACGCAAAGTCTTCTCCGTCCATGGTGGACAACAATAAAGCTCCTCCTGAAAATACCTTACTGACAACGTATGGCCCTTCGTAGTTGGGGGTCCACTTGCCCCTGTAATCTGCTTGCGGCGGGAGAATCCTTTTCAGCACAAGGTCGCCCGTCTGAAAGCTTCGCGGAAGTATCTTCTTGTCGTACGCTTTCTTCATTCGTCTTTGGTACAAACGACCGTATGCTAAAGAAGCTAGCCTCTTCTCATCCATCAAACTCAGTTGGTTCAATCTATTCGTTACCCATTCTGCCTCGTCCAGCTGAACGTCTCGCAATACCCTCAGAGAAGGGATCTCAACTTCCAATGGTAATACCGCTTCCATTCCGTATACCAACGAGAATGGAGTTGCCCCGGTTGATGTGCGTACCGTCGTACGATAACCGTGCAAAGCAAAAGGTAGCATTTCATGCCAGTCCTTATAGGTCACCACCATTTTCTGAACGATCTTCTTGATATTCTTATTGGCCGCTTCGACAGCGCCATTCATCTTGGGTCGGTAAGGGGAGGAGTTGTGATGTTCGATCTTGAAATTCTGACAGAGCTCCTTCATCATTTTGTTGTTCAGATTTGAACCATTATCCGTGATTATCCGCTCGGGAATCCCATATCGGCAAATGATATCTCTCTTGATGAACCTGGCCACCACTTGCTTCGTTACGTTCGCGTAAGACGCCGCTTCCACCCACTTGGTGAAATAATCGATTGCTACTAGGATGAACCGATGCCCGTTAGAAGCCGTCGGCTCGATCTTTCCGATCATATCGATTCCCCACATCGAGAATGGCCATGGAGATGACATCACATTTAGAGGACTTGGAGGCACATGTATCTTGTCAGCGTAGATTTGGCACTTGTGGCACTTCCTTGCGAACTTGAAACAATCAGTTTCCATCGTCAACCAAAAGTAACCTGCCCTCAGCAGTTTTCTCGTCATAGCATGTCCACCAGCATGCGTACCAAAGGCGCCTTCGTGAATTTCCTCCATAAGAAGCTTTGCCTCTTTCTCATCTACACAACGCAACAACACCAAATCGTGGTTTCTTCTGTACAAGACGCCGTCCGGATTCAAGTAGAAATTACCCGCTAATCTCCTGAGAGTCTTCTGATCTTGACTGGATGCCCCAGCCGGATACTCTTTATTCTTCAGGAAATTAAGCATATCGAAATACCACGGTTTATCGTCAGATGCTTCATCAATAGCAAATACATAAGCTGGCCTGTCCAACCGAGAGATAGTGATTTGGGGAGCTTCGTTCCAGAAGTTGACCTTGTACATGGAAGACAAAGTGGCAAGGGCGTCAGCCATTTGATTTTCTGCCCGCGGTACGTGATGCAATTCAACCTTGTCGAAGAAAGGCAACAATCTCCTTGCATAATTCATGTAATGTATCAAATTGGGCTGCCGTGTCTCCCATTCTCCTTTGATTTGATTCACCACCAGAGCTGAGTCTCCGTATACGTCTAGATGTTTGATTCGCAAATCAATGGCTTCTTCAAGCCCCATTATACAAGCTTCGTATTCGGCCTCATTGTTAGTAACGGCAAAGGTCAGTCGGGCAGTAAACGGGATGTGCGACCCGTGTGGCGTAGTGATAATTGCCCCTATTCCGCTACCGTAAGCATTCACAGCTCCGTCAAATATCATCTTCCACTTGGACCCCAACTCTGGTCCCTCGTCTGGCAACGGCTCTTCGCAATCTTTCATCTTGAGGTACATGATATCCTCGTCAGGAAAATCAAACCTCATCGATTGGTACTCTTCAATAGGCTGCTCCGCCAGATACTCAGACAGCACACTCCCCTTTATAGCCTTTTGCGAGACGTACTGGATATCATATTCAGTCAAGACCATCTGCCAACGGGCAATTCTACCTGACAACGCCTGCTTTTCGAATATATATTTGATAGGATCCATCTTCGAGATGAGCATGGTTGTATGATTCAGCATGTACTGCCTCAAACGCTTGGCGGCCCAGGCTAGCGCGCAACAAGTTTTCTCCAGCATTGAGTATCGAGATTCGCAGTCTGTAAATTTCTTACTCAGGTAATAGATCGCATGCTCTTTTCTCCCTGTCTCGTCGTGTTGACCGAGAACACAACCCATGCTTCCCTCAAGAACCGTCAAATACATTATCAAGGGTCTACCTGCCACCGGGGGTATCAAAATAGGAGGCTCCTGCAAATACTTCTTTATTTTATCGAACGCCTTTTGACAATTTTCGTTCCACGTTACAGCTTGATCTTTCTTCAAGAGCTTGAATAACGGTTCACACGTGGCCGTTAGGTGAGATATGAACCGGGCAATGTAGTTCAACCTCCCTAAAAACCCGCGCACCTCTTTCTCTGTTTTAGGCGTCGGCATTTCTTGAATCGCTTTTATTTTAGCAGGATCGACCTCTATTCCTCTTTCACTTACGATAAACCCCAGCAGTTTACCCGATCTCACCCCGAAGGTGCATTTATTAGGGTTCAGCCTCAGCCTGAACTTCCTAAGCCTTTTAAACAACTTCATCAGATTCACCAGATGCTCTTCCTCCGTCTGGGATTTGGCAATCATATCGTCAACATAAACTTCGATCTCTTTATGCATCATGTCATGGAAAAGAGTCGTCATCGCACGCTGATATGTTGCCCCAGCATTTTTCAAACCAAAGGGCATCACTTTGTAGCAAAATGTTCCCCACGGCGTTATGAAAGTAGTCTTCTCCATATCCTCTGGCGCCATTTTAATCTGATTATAGCCCGAGAAGCCATCCATGAAGGAGAATACAGAGTATTGAGCGGTATTATCAACTAACACGTCAATATGAGGAAGTGGAAAATCGTCTTTTGGGCTTGCTTTATTCAAATCTCTATAATCCACGCACATTCGAACCTTGCCATCTTTCTTTGGCACGGGTACGATGTTAGCAACCCATGAAGGATACTTCGTCACAGCCAGGAAACCAGCGTCCCACTGTTTCTGAACCTCCTCTTTGATCTTCATTGCCATATCTGGTCGCGTTCTGCGAAGTTTTTGTTTGACTGGCGGGCAATCTTCTTTCAGTGGCAGGCGATGCACAACCATATCTGTATCGAGCCCCGGCATATCTTCATATGACCAAGCGAATACATCATTATACTCTCGGAGCATTTCAACCAGTCTTCGCTTGATATCACTCTGCAGTGCGGCTCCGATACGAATGTTCTTCTCAACCCCTTCCGACCCCAAATTGATAATTTCGATGACCTCGTCGTGAGGCAGAATGGCCCTTTCCTCTTGCTTCACCAACCAAGACAGTTCTTCAGGAACGTCGCTATCTTCGACAACCTCTTCTTCGGTCTGGAATACCGGGTGATCAAAGTCGGGACGAGTCATAGGTGGTTCAAGGATGTCATCTGAAAATGTTATCCTGCAAAAGGAATGGTTAAGTGCTTCAAAATGCGTATAAAGCGAATAACCGCGTTGCCATTTTATTGAAAAATATAAAACAAGAAAGATAGGGATTACGGTATTTGCACATGAAAAAACGCCATTTATTTAATGATTAACACGCAATGTTTATAACAACACAGCCCTAAGCAAATCCTGATGCCCCGGGCAAGACATCAGATTATTCAACAATTACTAAAGCAAAGCGTTACTGTTTAAAAGTCACAGGAACAAGCTCCTGAATAGACCAGTTGCACAGTCCTTGTCCTGGCGTGCTTGGCTGAATCCAGGCATCCATATCACAGTCGCTGTCCCCTTCATCAGACTCCGAAGCAGCATTGACAGTTTCATGACATACTCCACTGGCAGAGATGATAATTGGCTTTCTGAAACGGGGGGCCCCCACGGAAGGAGTTGATGACGATGGTCGGTACCCCAGTCCGAACCGGTCCATTTTCACAGGAATGTCCAGCACTTTGCCCCAGCCCTTGGCTTCTCCTGCTTCCACCAGAGCTTGAGCTTCCTTATACGATGAGACAGCTATCTCTGGCACTTTGCTCGGCCCGGGACCTTTGTCCTTGATGCACAAACCTTCGAATGCCTGGCATGGTGTCTCGTGGATCTCCCCGTCAACTTCCACATATTTGAATGACGCTAGATGGCTGACCAGGATGTCTTCTTCTCCGCACACGGTGACTACACTGTCTCCGACCATATATTTTAACTTCTGATGCAGGGTAGACGTGACTGCCCCTGCCCCATGAATCCAGGGTCTTCCAAGCAAGCAGCTGTACGCAGGCTGTATATCCATGATATAAAACTCAGTTGCAAACACTTCCGGCCCCACTTGCAGAGGCAAAGTAATCGATCCGAAGACTGTTCTCCGCGTGCCGTCAAACGCTCTGACTACCAAATCACTGGGTGTACACAAGATTCCTCGAACATCCAGCTTCATCATTGCCTTCTTGGGCAGCACATTCAAAGACGATCCAGTGTCAACCAATACGTGTGACATTACTGATCCCCTACACTCAACAGATACGTGTAATGCCACATTATGATCCCTCCCTTTCGGAGTCAAGTCAAAATCGGTAAAACCCAGACTGTGGCCTGCATTCACATGTGCCAATACTCCTTCTAGCTGATTTACGGAGACATCCTGGGGTACAAAAGAAGTGTCCAAGACTTTCAGCAAAGCGTTTCGGTGAGCTTCCGAACACAACAGCAATGATAAGATAGATATTTTGGACGGCGTCTGCTGCAGATGCTCCACAATCTTATAATCACTTTTTCGAATCAAGCGCATGAATTCTTCTACATCCTTCGATGCTGCTTCTTTTTCACTTGCTTGTACCGGAACATTTTCAACCGCTTTCCCCTTTCCTTTCGCTAGTCTTTCAGCCTCCACTTCAGGAGATATAAAGATCCTGCCGCTCCTCGTCATGCCTCCTGAACCAACAACATTATCCACAATCTCCGCTGACTGCTTGTTAACATCAATCTTTATCCCGTCACAATACACCTCTAACCCATATGACCATGGGACTGCTTTCGTGTTCTCGTACGGGATTGGCCCGGCTTTAGTTATGGTGATCGGTGGTCGCTGAGCTGGTGCTGCAATAGTGATCGTCTTCCGAGGAATCGTTACCGTGGCCACATCACTCCGATTATCCACTACTGCCCCCGCAGGCTCGTCAGTTGCCGCTCGATCAAACTGCAATATGCCCTCATCAATTAAAGCCTGAATGCCTTTCTTCAAATCCTCACACCCCCCAGCTAGGGTCCAACAATCTAAGCAATACTCGTTACATCCCGGGTAAACACCTCCTTGTAACAGTCGGCTCTTTATCTCGCTCAGCGGCGTCTTTAAATCTTCAACATTCATAATCAGATTCAGACCTTCCTCAATCAGAATAGCGTTTGCCCCATGATTAGGCATGGGTTTCTGGACTATATTCGAACCTGCCGTTCCAAAATTGATAGTCTTGTTGTCTAAGAGATCCTGCACAACGTGCTTAAAAGCATGACAACCTTCTATATCGTGGCCCGGGGCCCCAGAATGAAACTCACAGTGCCTGCTCGCATCGTAGCCGAACGGGGGAGCTCCCGTTATCGGCACCAGAGTTCTTTTCTCTACCAGATTCAATCCCAACAATGTCTGCAATAAATCAGCATAGGTTGAGGGAGGCTTCTCAAACACTCTTCTCGGTTTACTACCCTGAAATCTTCGCTGAGCTTGCTGTGCCCCCTGCTGAGGCTGCTGCTGCTGTGGCATTGGTTGCTGCTGAACCGGTTGTTGTTGCTGGAATGGTTGTTGCTGATAGGGAATAGTAACACTCGACACCTGCTGCGGCTGACGATATTGACCTCTTCCCCTGCCTCGGCCTCGGCCTCGGCCTCCAAATACTGCGCTGGCCTCGCCCTGACGGCGCCCACCATAAGCTTTCCTATTACTGCCAGATGCAGTTGATTCCTCGACTTGGAACTTTCCTTGCTTAATATTACGCTCAATCTTTTCCCCCATCAGAATCAGGTCTGAAAAACTGGCCAGAGACGTATGAAACAACATATCATGAAACAACCCGGTGAATGTGCCGACAAACATATCATTCATTTCCTTATCTTCTACAGGAGGACGGACCCTGGCAGCCATATCGCGCCACCTTTGCGCGTACTCTTTAAAACTCTCCCCCTTCTTCTGCGACAGCCCGGCCAACTGGACCCGATTGGGTGCCAGGTCGCTGTTATACTTGTAATGGGCTACAAATGCCTCCGCCAATTGCTTCCATGTCTTGATATCAGTTGGCTCCAACCCCATGTACCACTCTAGGGAAGGGCCCGACAGACTATCCTGAAAGAAATGCATTAGCATTCTTTCATCAGTGGAGTATGCAGACATCTTTCTGTAATAAGCTCGTACATGCACCTTCGGACATGTGTCTCCTTTATACTTATCAAACGCCGGAGCTTTGAATTTAATTGGCACCCTCAAGCCAGGTACCAAGCCCATTGTTGCCATGTCCAAACCCACAGCACTCTGATTTAAGACTCCCTTCATCTGCTCTTCCAGCATTCTAATCTTTTGGGAATCATCCATCGGCCCTTCAAAACCTCCTCCGGAGAAGGCGTCCTCCTGCTGATCCTCTTGCCACATACCATTTCCAGCCCCGTACCCATCGTATGCATTATTACGTCCAGCTCTGATCTGATTCATCCCCGGACCTCGGCCTCTGTTGCCGTACCCTTGAACACCTCCAGCAGGACCAAAAGCCATAAATCCAGTACCATTTCCGTTTCCAAAGCCTCTGTAACCCTGATTGACCATACCATAACCATCTTGCCCAAAGCCTTGAGCATTAAAGCCATACTTCCCAGTGTTATCGAATCCCTGATCGTTGAATCCGAACCCAGCATTGACAAAGCCATTGCCTCCTAGATTATCTCCCAAATTGACATCACCCAGCCCAACATTATGGACAGCAGTTTCATTCCCCACTCCGACGTTACCATTCACAGCGGCGGTAGCGTTGTTGACATTAGCAGCAGGTATATTGGCTACGGGCGGAGCCACTGGCGTGGGGGTGCCGTCTCCCTGAGCAGTATCAACCCGGACAGACTGATGATCTTCATTACCATGACCAGCGTTGCGAGCCAACAGAGGCTGGACCATGGCCTGCAAGTTCTCCTGCCCTTTTGCTATAGCTTCCATGGTCTGCATGAAGAGAGCGAGCTTCTCGCGCACATCTTGCATCTCGTTCTGCATTTGGTCCATGACTTTCCGACAATTGGAGCGTGTAGAATAGCGGTGCGGATGTTGATCTGGAATCCTGTTAAGTACCTGATACAGAGCAGGAAATAAGACACCATCCACAGATTACCTGTAATGCAGTATGAGTATGAATGCAATGCAATGTGTCTGTGCATTAGGGAAGTTCATTCCCCCAGTTCTAGTGCGAAGGTGCCGGTGCAGTGACAGTGCTGATAATAGGAATATCGGAGCTGAATCATAGAAAGCCTCATATATTGCAGAGAGAATCAATAAGCCCAGGGTATAATATCACTGAGAGTACAAAGAAGGCGTGACCTCAACCAACAATCCTGGTGATGGTCAGCACTATGCAAATAAAGCATACAAGTTACTACATGAAATGATCAAATCCTCCCAAAAGTCTGGTACTCCTCTATCAACTTCTTGGTCTCCGGATGGCTTGGTCGATCAAGCAGCCCTTCAACAAGCTGGTTTCTCCTCTTAAGGACACGACGTACGTCTTCAGCAGTTTCTTCCCATGTTGCTTCTCCGAAGCAATCTTCTAACTTTCGCTTCTGAGACACTGCTTCATCTCTGGACTTGATTGCCTTGTTCAGTGCATGCTGGACACTATACCGAGTCATCACTTCCTCCTCACACTTCTTGATGCTAGACTTCCACTTCTCTTCGAGGTCGGAGATTTGCTGCTTCAGCTTATCTTCTCGCATCTTATTGTTAGTGAGCGTAGCATTCCAAGTCTTATTGCAAGAGGATATCTCTCGGTGTGCTGCGTCGAGCGCCTTCTTTTTGGCTTCCAGCATGTCATGGGAACTTCTGAACTCTTGCCCCAGACGTTCGCGCTTTTTCTTTTCCTCGGTCAACTCAGCCTCTAGTCTATTTACTAGCTCGATCTGTTGCTGGAAAGCATATACGGCCTTGTTTTTCTCGCTGCGTACTTGGGCTAACTCTTGCTCTAACCCTTCATTAATCTTCATCAAGGCTTCTTTTTCTCTCACAACTTGTTCATAGACTTCTCTAGAAACAGTAGTTGGCTCTGCTACCGGAACGGGAACAAGAACTGGTGCATCTGGAAACGGCATCCTCAACTGACTAGCCCTCTCCTGAATCCAAACTCTATAAGGTGCATAGGCCTGACAGTCATTCTTACCTAACAGTGGCTTCCCTTTGCGGTTAATACGTGTCCAGGCATGTTGCAACTTGGCCAATAATTCTCCCTTCAAATCACCCGTGAAGTACAGAGATTCCTGTACTTCTTCCTCCTGAGGTGGATTCTTCAGTGCATATCCGAACTGGCGAATGAATAGAGAAGGGTTGTAATTGATACACCCCTTTCTTCCTATCAACGGCACATTAGGGTACCCAGAACAACTGAAGATGAGCTCAGATCCCAACAGATCTCTATCAAACCACTCCATGTCTTTCGACGATAGCCTCATCAGGCGCTCCGGCCAACCAACTGGGACTGTAGTCTCTGTAAGAGATCCTCTCTTAGGAAGGTGACTCTCAAACCACATACTCAACAAGGGCACACACAGATGAACATTCTTTCCTCTTCCCTTCTCATTCTTGTAATGCAGTGAGTGGTAGAGATCTCCGAGTAAGGTAGGTACAGGATTACCAGCGGCAAACAAGTAGAAAGCATCAAAGTCCACAAAGTCCGGTATATTGGGAAACAGTACTATGCCATAAATGCACAAGGCCAACACAGCATTGAAAGCAACCCAGCACCCGCTCTTGGCATACTCTTGGGCTTTACCAACTAAGAACTGAAGTGAGAAGCCTGGAACTCCACGGGAAACAGTAGTCACAAGTTCAGAAGCATCAACATGCAAGGCTCTTGCCAATTCCTCAGGCTTGGGTTTGGCGCCATAATGAATGAATGGAACCTGATTCTGCACGGGCAGCTCAACATACTCAGCGTATTCCTCCAGGGTTGGTCCCATAATAAAGTTAGAGAACGTAAAGCACCTCAAAGCAGGGTCGTAGAATTGCATCAAAGCATACAGCCCATCTAACTCTACCTCTGTAGGTTTACACACCAATCTCAGTAGTCTACCATAGCTCATCCGGAAACTCCTACGAACACCCTCATCAGCAAGAGAGATCAACCCCAGTAAAGGAACAATATCAGGCGTAGGCAATTTGTAAGCAACCGTTCTCCGTAAGCTAGTCATGATCAAACACTCAGAAGTCTGGGCACTAGAACTAGGGAAATGCAAATGCACCTGCAGCACAGACACACGTTAGTGAAATGCAAATGGTAATGGATATGCAATAATGCAATGCAAGCAACATGCAACAGGGGCCCAAAGCTGTAGCTGAATAGCCTGAACCCAGTCAAGAAAGGTCTCAGATAGACCGTCCAGAAGTCATCAAACCCTGGTCTCAGATAGACCTAACACAAAGCTCCAATACTGGTCTCTGACAGACCTCAAACCATAACTCCAACTGATCCCTGATAGACCTCAAATCACATCTCCAATTGGTCTCTGACAGACCTCAGAACACATCTCCAAACGGTCTCTGACAGACCTCATAACTTTCCAAATGGTCTCTGACAGACCCCATAACTCCCCATAAATACCCAGGATCTCTGATCGAGAAACAAACCGGTGGTCTGAAGGTCTAGTTACCTGCATAACCCTGAATCCCCTCACAGGTGGGTGGCCCTATAACTGGCGCAAGGTACGGCATCCTATGCGGTCGTCGGCGTCACAGACTTTCAGGGTTGATGATACGATTCCCAGAAGGAGTGGCATCATCAATTCCTGAAGAGGCCTCACTTAGCCAACTTCCAAATGATCGGTCCCCAGAGTCGACAATCCAACTAACCAGCAACCCACGCCAACCAAAGGAAGGGGCAGGAGGCCAACCAGAGGAACCTCGTCTGAGTGTAGATTTCATGGGACACCAAAGCAAGCAAAGCAAGCGGGCGCCCACTAATTTCTACTCTAAGTCTAGGTGCACTCAAGCCCAGGTCCGGCTTATCTCTCAATATCAGAACACCCGTCACACCCCAGATACAGCAACAATAATCAATATATAAAGCTGAAAATACAAGGTTAGAAATATAAAATAACTCCATACAAAATCCTCGACGGGAAAACAAGCGTTAGGATTGACTCGCTCAAAGGGACGTTGGATCCCAAATGCATAAGAACCATCGCAGTCCTTAGCAGCCAGGGGACGTTGGATCCCCAGCAGAGTCGCCAGCTGTCGCTACTGCGAAAATCGGCGCCGGCTGAACAGAAGAGTCGCCACCGTGCGTTATTTATCCCACGGGACGGAAAGGAAACGCTCAGAGTAAACCTCGCACAACACGGGAAAGGTATGGTCATCGCAACCAAAACCTGGATTCGGGAGTCGGTTACGCAAGGGGAAGGTATTAGCACCCCTCACGTCCGTCGTACTCGACGGGATCCACGCTTGTTTTCGGGTATGGATTGTTATTCTATCTACTCTAAAGGTCAGGGGTTAAAAAGAAAAGAGAATGAAAATAAAATGACTCGGCAAAGTATCGCACTTTATGCCTACGTATTCCCGTCTGGAACGAGAAATCAGAGTCAACGTAGTTCGCCTACCTACGGGAAAGGAGGGGAAGGTTGCTCGCTAGGATATCGCATCCTATGCCTACGTACTTCCACACAGCATGGAAGATCAGAGCAAACGTAGTTCGGGCCACGCACGACACAAGCTTGTCTTGGTTGATTTTATTCCTTCTGAAAAAGGTTTTTTGATTAACAGTCCAAGCGGACAAAAATGACGTTTTGATGAGTTCACATTCTTTTACGGAAGAAGTGTCTTTTATTGTGTTTGCAATCTTTATGTGTTTTTCTGTTTGTTTTGAGAAAGAAAGAGACAGAATTCTAACCTACGGTTGCGAAGGGAATCAAACTATCCTAATGTTATCATGCATGGGTTAAGACCTAGTGTCTATCATGCTCCTCTCTTGCACAGAGAGAAACAGAGATCCTACGGGATAGGCAGAAACAGAAACAATAACAGATATATACAGTAAAACAGTAAAATGCATGGATGCAACAGTACAAGCGAGGCAAGGGAGTCCCACTCAACCTCGAACCTAGAAAACAATAGGCAAAAGTGAACAGGACTTCACTTTCAACCCAGCAGGGTAAACAGCAAACAATACAGTCCAGAAAACCAATCAATACATCAGCAAATGAAATACAGCAAAAGAAACAGCATCAGCAGCTCTGAATCAACATCTGGCTTCAAGTAATCTCCAATCAGCTACAGGCTTCAACAAGCATCAATCTCCATCTTCATGACCTTCAGGCAAGGGCTTTGATCATCAGTCTTCCATCTGCAATGGCTTTTCTTCAAGCTCAAACCTCCAGGATGAGGGATTAGTCACAAGAGTGAATGGGTGTTAAGCAATCAGTTGACTACCAAGGGTGGTGAACAGACTGCTTCCAACACAAGAGACATTTTCTCTCAAGAGTTCTATCTCTTAGACACTATCACCAAGCCTTCCAAAGGAAGGGGGTGAGTGTCTTAGAGAGACTCTGAATCACAGAGAAGAATGGATGCAGACAAGGCAATCCATGTTTGAGAAACAAATTTTCTAACCTAGAGCTCTGCCTAGCTCCTAAACCCTAGTCTCCTCAGCAGCTGCTAGCAATAACCTCATCTCCAACTCTGGCAGTTGATCTCCAACATCTGGATCTCCAATGGTCTTCACCACCTCAAGTCTTCAACTTTCCCCAGGTTCCCAGACAAACCCAATACCCAAGCAAGCAAGCAATAATCCCCAGAGGGCACACCACACCAGTCAATCAGATATACAGACAGTATTAATAGCAGTAGGGGAATCCTAACCTTTTCTAAGGGATCTAATAACTACCCATAGCCCCTATAGTCCCATAACTAATCTATTCAAACCCTAAGTCCTAAGGGAAATGAAATCAAACTTCCTAAGTCATCACCTAAAAACCCTAATTTGTTCAAGTTGTTCAAGACTACATTAATCACCTAAAATTAATTCCTAAAAATGGGAACTAAATTGTTTCTACAAGTTCAATATCTAATCTAAACAACCTAAAAAGAATGAACAAAAAATATGAAAGCATCTAATAGAACAAAAATTAGTAAAATCATGCATTAAATGGACTATTTAAAATGACATTTATTTAGAAAATATGGAAAAAATATGAAATAAAAATAAAAATGCAATTTTATTTAATGAAAATTTTCTACACATCCTGAAGAAAATAGTGTAAAAAGAATGAATTGAAAATGATTTTTTATGAATTTATTATGAATTTAAAGTGAATGAAAAATTAAAATGAATAAAAAAAACAATTGGAATTAAAATGAGAGGGAGGGGGTGCTAATAGAAACCACGCCTAGTTGATTTCAGGATGGGCCACGCAGGGTGGGGTGCGCGTAGCACTTTGGTTAAGGCCCAGCATCATTCAGAAACAAGGAAAACTAAAAAAGGCGCAGGGGGTGAGAAAAGAAATAGAATCACGTTAAAACTGATTGGGCTCACTAACTGGGGGTGGGAATAACACTTAGCGCTCAGGCCCGCCCGTTTCAATTAATGAAACGGTGCGTTTGGCACCAACACATCTCCCTCCAAAATCAGAATTAAATGAGAGCCCTAGGATTGCCCTCTGAGTCAAAGGTCCAACATGAAATGGACGCACACGATTTCGTCTTCTTCATCAGTTCAAAAGAGAGCTAGGGTTTCCCTCCATGGCCACCATGCACGAGCAAACTTCAACTCATCTGTTCTCACTCTACAATCCATGAAACGCCACGCTATAAACATGAAAATTACTCTACATCTCTCCCTCTACACGCCTATGGTCTTAGATTGTTCTGAAACTCAACAAACCAACAAACCCGATAGCAACAAGTTCTGGTCACCATGGAAATGCACTGAGATGCATCACAACAATTCTCAATCAAACTTGCACTAATCTAATCTATAACTAATGGTGATTATCCTGCGCTAACAACCTAAGCTTCTAATGCACTAAGCCACGAGTTCTAGGTCTTAACAGTTTTGTACACCTGCTAACAATCATCACTAAACCACTCCAAATTCATCCTAATTGCTCTACTAACATCCTACATTATATCTAAACTAATAAAATCATGCTAACCTAATTGAATCAAGCTGTTTGAATGAAAACGCACCTGATGCAAAAGCTTGAAAACAGCTATGGAAACTCGTGAATCCACCAACACCAATGCTCAGATCTTGATCAGTGAGTGAAGCTCTTGCTTCTGTATGCAACACTTGAATGAAACTTGGCTTGAATTGTGCTATCAACTTGAAATTGCAATTTTGATGTTGATGATGGAAGTGCTCGAAAATGGATTGATCACACTTGGTTCTTGGTTGAATTCTGATCTATGATGATGAATCAGTATAATGAAGTTGATTTTGATGATAATTGGTGAAGAATTTGAGAGATTGAAGTGAAATTGCAAAGAGAAAGAATGAGAGGGTTTGTGAAATTCTTGGTGAAAAATGAAGCCAACCCTTGATCAATCTTCATTTCATGAATATATAGTGCTCACATGAACATTCTAGATCCATCTTACACATTCCCTTGCCTTCCAACTTTGATCCATTTTGGCTATGTTTCTTAAAATACAAGTAACCAAGGATAACTTTGAAATCTTCCACTAAACTCAAAAAAGTGCTTGAACCATTGTCTTTAGAATGTCTTTTCCATTCAAAATCATATATTGGAAGTCTCCATTTGGACTTATAAATCTCCCAAACCATTTTTCATTTTGACTTTATTCAAATTATAAGCCATTTTATTTCAAATTTGGACCAATCATGCAACTTCATGTTATGAGCTTTTCCAACAATTTGTGACCTTCTTTCTAGACTTCAAATCTCATTTGGAGCAAGTTTGATGTTGTAAGTTTTTCCATTTGAGGCCTCCTTGTATGAGTTTTGGACATAGGTTAAAATGACCTGTAATTCACAAATGCCCAAAATACCCTTTGCTTGCCAAGGCCATAAGTTGAGTTCCACACATCATATGAAGGCATACTATACCATTCTAGAAAGCTAAGACAATGAGGAACAATTCTTATGTTGACCAAGAATTCATTTGAAATCTCCTTGAGGGGTAAAAATTGCTTGGAAGTCAAGTCACTTTCACAGACAAAAGTTCAGACACCTCAGATGACCTGTAACTTGCAAGGACCATAACTTGAGTTCTATAAATCTCCTTGATGTCTTCCACCACTCAAATTAAAGGTCTTGAGATCCTCTACAAGTTTCATGTTGGCCAAGAAGCCATTTGAAGCTAGCATTTTGACTTATCTTGCTTGGAAATTTGACCTAAACTAGGGGATTTTACACAGAAACCCTAATTTAGAAACTCCTCTTCTCCTTGGTTTCTCTTGAATTCTCCTTGGCATATCTCCATATCTTTCTTTATATATCCAATGATGAACCCCACATCTCTCCACTAGACTTGAATGCCCCTTAAATCAGTCAATTGACCTAGGGTTGACCTAGGGTTGACCCAGATGAAACCCTAGTTGACTGCCTTCAGCTATAGCTCTTGTGCTCTCATCAATGACTTGTCTCCTTCTCCAGATGACTTTATAAGTCTCTCATAATGTCTAGATACTCTCCATGCCTTCAATTCACAGCTCACAACCCTCTTGCTGACCCTCAGATACCCCCAGCTAGGAGATGGACTCAAGGCTTGATCTGCTGAACTCTTTGCTTTCAAATTCTTTCCTGATGACTTGAATAAGATTGAATTGGAATAATAACCTCTTGATAGGCTTCTAGAGATGAGAATAATGCTTGGTCCCCTGTTGAATGACTTGCTATGCTTATGCTATGCAGATGGTTAGTCTATGTACATGACTCTATATGCAAATGCTAATGACATTGAAACATAAACCAAATGAATAAGGTTGGGCAAATTTTAGGGTGCAACAGATAGGGTAAACAAAATATCAACTACCTGTTACTGGGTAGGAAATGGAATATTACCACAAGGAAAGATGACCGACTACCAGTTACTAGGTTGAAAATCAACGGTAACTAACCAAAAGAGAGACAAATGTTACCTGCTGCCTGTTACTAGGTAGAAAAATACAGGCAACAAACTCTGGAGGAAGGATTACCTTTTACTGGTTACTGGGTAAGAACAAAGGAAAACCAACCAAAAGGGGTGAGAAATATTATCTATTACCCATCACTAGGTAAAGCAAAGGAAATATACTCAAAAGGTGGAAAACCATTACCGGTTACCCAGCACTAGGTAGAAAAATAAAGGTAATGAACTCACAAGGAATACCTGCTACCAGTCACTGGGTAGGGTATTATAAATATGTTGACTACCTGTTACTGGGTAGGATGAAACAAACTCGACTACCTGTCACTAGGTAGGAGAAAGAGATAAAGGTTGACTACCTGTCACTGGGTAGGACAAACATGCTCGACTACCTGTCATTAGGTAAGAGAAGAAATAGAGGTCGACTACCTGTCACTGGGTACGACAAACATACTCGACTACCTATCACTGGGTAAGAGAAGAAATAGAGGTCGACTACCAGTCACTGAGTAGGACAAACATACTCAATTACCTGTCACTAGGTAGGAGAAGAAATAGAGCTCGACTACCTATCACTGGTTAGGAAAAACATACTTGACTACCTATCACTGAGTAGGAGAAGAAATGTATCATCAACAACTTGTTACTGGGTAGCTCATATCACACAATAAACTTCTCAAATAAAGAGATAATCATTTGTAGGGGATGAAATATTAATAACTCTATCGGGGATTTTTAAAAAGATATACGAGCAAGTTAAATCATACAACAAACTTCTTAAATGAATAGACAACCATATGTTGGGGATTTCAGATTAATAACTCTGTCAGGGATCTTAAAAAGAGATACGGGCAAGTTAAATCATACAACAGACTTCTCAAATGAAGAGACAACCATCTGTTGGGGATTTCAGATCAATAACTCTGTCGAGGATCTTCAAAAGAGATACGGGCAGGTTATATCATGCAACAGACTTCTCAAATAAAGAGACAACCATTTGTTGGAGATTTCACAACGAACATCATATGCGGATTTCTTCCACAAAGATGCCATTTGATGGAAAAGCTGGTCGGATAAGGTTCCATTATTTTGCAATAAACTTCTCTGCTGAGGATGAACTAGAGAACTGCCGCTTATTGCAAAGATACAAATATATTTTTGGAGATTACACAAGCTGCTCAAATAAAGAGGCTTCTATTTGTTACCAGGTGAAGTTTATCTTGCTAGGGACACACAAGCTGCTCAAATAAGGAGGCTGCCACGTGAAGTTGAACAAGCAATTACCAAGAGGGTGTTATCAAAACATTGTTGGGAAAATTCAAATCTTCATCTTGCGATGGGGATTAACAAACATATTTCTGTCGAGGAAAATAAATCCTCAAAAGGGAGAAATAAATACCTTCTCATCATCCGTGTTTCACACCCCAGGGAAATCCAAAATAACTACTGCAAGAGACCAAAGTTCAATCCAGGAACAAACTGGAGAGAAACGATCAAATAAGACTCGACCCAATAAGGAAATTACCTAACTGGGGAATAATTCCATCTAGATAAAAAGTTGGGGAGGAAAGCTAAAACAAACATCTTCCACGAAGCATAAACTTAGTGGGGAATTAGGAAGGATAGGTACTTTCTGCTTAAGGGTCGACACTCTATTGGAGAGAGGACACACGCACTCTGCGGGGATAACAACATTGGAGAAAAAGGAAGCACCAACAAAAATGCAAGATGCACAATGCAACAAAAACATGTTATGCTCAAGAAAATGAATGTGTATGCAATGCATATGAGTATGAATATGCTAACAAAACAGACAAAGAAGAATAAACAGAGGGTGAATAAAACATTACAACACCACTATCATACCCCGAATTTTGACCCCTAGAATCCATTACCATTCTAGGAGCATCAAGCATTGTTTCCTAACCCTAAGTTTGTTTCATGTTTTTTGTTGTTGAGATCCATCTGATTTAGGGTTTTGCACCATTGGAATCAAGAAGACGATTGCTTGATCAGTTAATTTTTTGGATTAATCATCACCAAATTAAGGTTCCCATACATTCAAGAAGCTTATATTCAACAAGAATCAAATTTTAAGTGATCTCACTACAAGTCAATTGAAGCCCAATTTCATCTGGCTCTAAATTAGGGTTTTGTTAGGAAAAGTCAATTGTGCCTTTGACTTTTGATTCAAACATGATCCTAAGCCTTGGAATATGATTCAATATGTTCATAAACATCTTTGGAGCCAATTTGTGACGCTTTAGAAGTCCCAAGATTCAAATTTATTAAAGATCGCACAATTGAATTTATCTTATACAAAATTCATCTAAAAAGGTCAACTCTTTAACTTTTAGGGTTTAAGGTCCAAATTGGAACATCCAAGCCAAATTTCATCAAAATATGATTAATACATGAGTTTGATCATGAAGAAATAAAAATTTGAAAGGTTTCTTGCAAAAGAAGAAAACTTGGATAACTTGAATTTTTTCTAAGTGTGGGAAGAACCCCTAATTTTGGTACCAACTTTAAAAGGCCATAAATTTCAATCCACACATCCATTTTTTGAGTTCCAAGGATCAATCTGTATGTCGCCTCATGTGATAAAAAAGTGTCCTAGTGACTTATGAGCAAAAGATACTTAGATTTTGAGTTATGAAGCTTCAAAGTTTGGAAAAAATCTTGGGACACTTAGAATATTTTCAAGACAACTTTGTTCCTTCATTTTTCAGCAAATTTCAAGGCAAGTTTTCAACATGATCCCTTTGTATTCAAGAATTTCACCAAACATGAAAGTTTTAAGGCATGTTTAGGGCTTTCTAAAAAGTACTATAACTCCTCAATCCCATTCTTGAGCTTGGAGTTTTGAAGAGATGAAATTAGGGGTTCTAAACTTGATTTCCATGTGTTCCAACATGATAAACTTAATGTAAAATCTTTGTTTGCCACACAATATTGCTTTGCAGAACTTGATTGATAGCAAATTTCACTTAATCAGATCATTACACACAAATTGGAAGCTTGATCCCTTGAATTAAAGCTCAAACCACTTGCTATTTCCATTTTTGGCATAAAGTGAAGAATACCATTTTCATAAAGCATGGCTTTTCCCTAAAACCAACATTGATCCATTCCCCTTTATCCTCTTTGCAATCCATAGTACAAGAGATCTTCAGAGACATGCCCTAATCACGGCTACCCTTGTACTTGACACTTGAAACAAGAAAAAAGTGATGATCACAAACAAGTTGGTTTCCAAGTAACTTAGTTAGCAAGAACTTGGATTCTGACCTCACCTCAAAACCTCCACTCTCTCTATAAATAAGACCTCAATACTCACTCAAAGAAAGAAGGAAAAACACTACAAACCAACCTCAAACACAACTGCATCCTCAGAGTCAAAAGAACTTACAAAATACCTTCAAATTTGCAAGAACTCTTCAAAAACATTTTCCATTCGTGCATTCTCCAAAAACACTCCACAAACCTTCCATATGCACTCCATAAACTTCATTCAAACCATTAAAACCTTGTTGTAACATCTCAGACACCCTACACCATCTTCAACCTCCATTTGTGCAAGAAGAATCGTATTCTGTTTTTAAGGCTAGTTCCAGCTCGTTCAATCATTTAAGCATACTCTAAAGGGCTCAACAAAGTTGTAGAGCTTAATATCTTGCAACTATAATTGCTGAGAAGAAGCCTTGGACTTTCTCCAAGAGGTAAGGAATTCTGACATTCCACTCTCATATTCATGCATTATTTTGTCATCTTTTAAACAACAAAGATGTAGTATGTGTTTTATTTTATGATTTTCAATGATGGGTTGCCTCATTTAGTTTGAATGTTTGATGTTGTAACATGTTGAAGTTTCATGATGCCACACTGTTGTTGAGTTGATTTATGAATTACTCAATTATTTTTAGGACAAGATATTGTTATATTCTTGATCCTTGTGAAAAATGCTATGACTTTGATTTTGAATGCACATATGATTTATGACTCTCATACCTTGTCTTGAGTGTTCTTGAATATTTGTTATATACATGTTTGTATGAACCACCCTTGAGATGTTTCTCACCTTCTCAAACCCTCTTTGATCTTGTTAGAGTCATTAGGACTTTCAACTTAGCCTTAAGTTGGAACCTACATTCCTTTGACTTTGTCAAGTCAAGATCTTTAGCACACCTTGTTAGGAGTCCTATAACTTAGAACTTAGGCCTAGAGCTTGTTAACTCTCTGTGTGTACCATTGTTATGGTTACTCACCTTCCTCTTGTTGACTTTTGTTAAAGTCAAAACCCCAGTTAGTTTTTAACTTAGACTTAGAGAGTTTGTTAACTCTACATAAGTATCATTATTATGAATACTTGTTCCCCTTTGAAACTTGACCATAGTCAAGTGTTCTTCATCCTAGTTAGGAGAACTATGCTCTAATTCCATCCTTGTTTGGATACATAGGCACAAGATGCAACGTCTTGGCGAGCACACTTAGTGTACAAACCCATAGGTTCTTACTTTTAACAACGCCTACCTTAGCACATAACCGTTAGCAGAAAAACATTATCAAAACATAATTACCAAATAAGAGGCTCCTGTAGTGTACTACAGATACTTAGGGTGCTAGTACATTCCCTTAGTATAAACAACCCCTGAATCCCCCAATCTCTTAGCTTCGTTGTTATGTAGCGTCCTTAGGGTTTTCTATGATCTTTACCCTTTCCTTTGGATAAATCAAAGCTTGGTGGTGAATATTTAAAGATTTGTGATTTAAGTTAATTAATAGCTTGATATTTGATTCTCACTGTAACAACCACTGAAATACTCGGATAATCTCAACAAGCTGGAGACATCACTAGAGATCCTACTAGGAATTTAACTGAAGAAATCCTGCAAGAGATAAGCAAAACCCATCGAAGAAAAATAAATCCTACTACAAGGCTCAAATACCACTAAGGAGGGGGAAATACTGCTTGGGAAAAAAAAAACCAAAGATCAATCTTCAATAATTAGTAATCCACAAAGGGGATAACAACATCAACTATGCTTCAAGGATAAACAAATATTTGGTAACAACCCAAACTTCTTGACTTTTCCTAGGGATAAGAAGAAAAATCAATCGAAATCCGCTTCAAAAGGAATGAGAGATCTGCTGCGGAAAATAATGGATCCGCTAGGGATTGTAATCATGTAAACAACTACCCAAACTTCATTAGGGCATAACAAAGCTCTTCTAGGGATACAAGAAAACAAAGTTCTCTGTGGATTATCCAATCTTGAGAGAAAAATCATGGACTTGCCGAGGAAACTAAGAAGTTAACATCATAGCAAAAAGTCAAGATGTGGGGGATTTTAAATCAATACTCAACACAAGGTGAGAGAAAACCCGACAGGTGACTGCTATATCAACACTTCTTAGAAGAAAGCAACATGCCTTTTCTTGGGAAACAATCCAAAGTAAAGATGCATTACATCTACTAGGAATCAACAAAGACAAATTTCTGCATAAGGATTAACATCAAGGAGAGGTGACCCTCAAAATTGATCAACTGTCTGATCATAACCTAACTGAACGAAGAAAACATACCTAGCTGGAGAAAATTTGAATCAAGACTTAGTTGGGAAAACCGAACAATACTCGTCTGGTTACCCATAGGAATAAAACCCTGTTAAGGGAATATCAGCAAACTCTACTAGAGAAACCTCAACACAACTCTATTGGGGATCTGTTAATAAATTCTACTAGAGGAGAAAGAAAGAATCCTGATGAGGAAAACATCAACAAACTCTATTGGGGAGAGTATCAACAAGAACAAACTCCGCTGAGGAAAACACTAAGTTTTGCGCTTTGAGATTTTACGATTCTTGGGATAACTATTGAAATTCCTTTTTATATTCATAAATCAAAGAAAAATGTTTTTTTAATTTTCAAAATTTAAATCAATTATTCACATTTATTTCAAAAATCATCATAAAAAATAAAATGAAATTATATAAACAGAAACAAAATAAGAATTGCAAACAAAGGGACAAAGGCCCAAATTTTATTAATAAAATGGTAGTCCGCAAATGGCGTACAACTTTGAATTCCAACTGTGCTTGAGACTTCAGCCGATAATGATTGAAGTAAAATCCTTGATAGAAAATTTTCCTTCAAATGATCAAGAATGGCTAGATGCAGTTACTTTCCATAATCCCTAACTTTTGCCTAGATTTCCCTCTTGGATTTTCAATCTACCAGGATGATTATTTCTATTTTTGTCTCTAATTTTTTCCTGGACCGTCCTTTCGGGTTTTCAATACACCGAGACACTCATTTTTTCCTAAGCCGCCCTTTTGGGTTTTCAACTTAGAGAGTTGTTCTTTTAATTTTTAGGCGAAGTATTTTTTGACTGCATCGGCATTCGCAAGACGCGTGAACTCTTCACCATCCATAGTTGTAAGAATTAATGCACCACCAGAGAAGGCTCTCTTAACAACATGTGGGCATTCATAATTAAGAGTCCAATTGCCCCTAAATCATTTTGAGCACGAGGTCGAACCTTCTTGTCAAATGCTTTCTTCATTATTTGTTGATACAATTGGCCATGAGATAAGGCTTTCATTCTTTTCTCTTCAATCAGATTCAACTGGTCATATCTACTCTGACACCATTCAGCCTTAGACAATTCAACTTCCATCAAAACTCTCATAGAAGGGATTTCAACCTCTACTGGAGCATTGCTTCCATGCCATAAATAAGAGAGAAAGGGGTTTCCCCTTTTAAAGTGCGGGCGGATGTACGATACCCATTGTCACACCCTCATTTTCACCTTTAGCCTTTTATACCCTACATTTTTCCATATCATACATTGTTTTATTGCATATCGAGCATGTGGGTTCACGAGGTAAGGATTGGATCGGTTCTTTGTTTTCCATTTCAAATAAGATAATTTTCTTATCATTGGACTACATGGAAGGAAAGATACATCATCAAAGATACTCTATTAGGTCAAGTATGAATCCAATTTGAGTTGGTCACCTAAAGATCAAGAACAGTGCAGTTCAGGATCCCCGATTAGGGTTTCTGATCAGGAAAAGTCAACTGTAGTTTGACTTTTTATTAAAAAGGTGTTCCAATGATGGAATCATGGTATATGAAGCTCATATGGCTTAATGAAGTCCACTTAAGAAGTTTCAAGACCTCAGGAGACCCAGAACAACAACCTTTTGTTCAGGAGTCCTCTTTACCTTTTGTAGAAGGAAACATTTTCTCCAAATCTTTTGTTCAGGAGTCCTCCTTGCCTTTTGCAAGAGGAAAACCAATGTTTATTCTAGAGTCCTCTCTACCTTTCGTAGAAGGAGTACCTCACATTTCCATATTTTTAGAGTCCTTTCTACCTTTCGTAGAAGGAATATCTCACAGTCGTTTGTTTTAGAGTCCACTCTACCTTTCGTAGAAGGAATATCTCATATTTCAATATTTTATAGTCCTCTCTTTCTTTCGTAGAAGGAATATCTCATATTTCTATATTTTAGAGTCCTCTCTACCGTTCGTAGAAGGAATATCTCACATTTCTATAACTCTTGAGTCCTCTCTATCTTTTGTAGAAGGAATATCTCTTGGCTAATTATGATTCCCTATTACGAGGTGTCTCCCCTTCTTGTTGGCAAAGCACTCATGTTCATTCTGCATTGCATCTCAAGCATATCATCATATCCCCCTTAACCCTTCCTCACTAATAGACACCTTCTTCAAGCCATCTCACTGACTGTCTACTTTCATCCCACACCTCTCCAGTTGAAAATCCTGGGTATTATAGTATTTAATTCTCTTCTACCATGAATGTTCAAGCACCTTTATCCTCTAGACATTCAGGTCAAAGACGATTAAATAGGGGTAGCTGTCACACACTTATTTTCACCTTTAGCTTTTTATACCCTACATTTCGTCATATCATACATCGTTCTATTGCATATCGAGCATGTGGGTTCACGAGGTAAGGATTGGGTCGGTTCTTTATTTTCTATTCCAAATAAGATAATTTGCCTATCATTGGACTACATGGAAGGAAAGATATATCATCAAAGATACTCCATTGGGTCAAGTATGAATCCAATTTGAGGTGGTCACCCAAAGACCAAAAACAGTGCAGTTCAGGATCCCCGATTAGGGTTTCTGATAAGGAAAAGTCAACTGTAGTTTGAATTTTGATTAAAAAAGGTGTTCTAATGATGGAATCATGTTCTATGAAGCTCATATGGCTTAATGAAGTCCACTCAAGAAGTTTCAAGACCTTAGGAGACCCAAAACAACAATAGTCGATCTGATAGTTATCGATCGATCGTTTCGTTGACCAAAAAGTCAACTCTTCAACCATAAAGAATTTGACCTCAAGGTGTGAAGAAAAAATGTTCCTATTAATATATTACACCTATCCATGAAGCTTCATGACCATTGGATCAAGGATTGAGGTGTAATCAAAAAAGTCGGGAATTAGGGTTTTAAAAGGGGCAAGACCATAACTTCCTAACCACACATCCAATTGAGGAGGTTCAAAGCTTGTTGGAAAGGTCTTGGCAAGTCTTACAAAAGTCTCACAGTGGTCCATGTTCAAAAAATGCATAGATTTGGAGTTATGATGAAATTCATCACAAGAGGGAAAAAACACTTGGAAAAATTCTAAGTTTCTGCCCTTGCAAATCATGTTTTCAGCCAACTTTGAACAAATATTTGACCTAGTTCCACTTGTAATCTAAAGATCATGAATGCATGAAAGTTGTAGAGCTCCATGAGGGATTTCTAAAAAGTACTAGAACTCCTCCACAGCCCTTGTGAGTTGAGAGTTATGAATCCAGCAAGTTGGGGTCTCAAGACTTGAGTGTATCATTTCCACTTTGTCACAAATCCACTTTTCAGCCACTTGAATCATTCTCAACCATTTGATCAACATTTGATCTGATGATTAGAGGGAGTCATGAGTAGAAATGCAGAAGAGGTGAAGGCTTGAAAGGCTTGACAAGATTGGTAAAGCAAGTTGCCATTATTTTATTCAAAAGTCAAAGAGGAAAGAGAAACTTTTCAATGGAAATCTGCAGCTGCAGCCTCCCTACACTCTAGCCTCACTTCAGTAACCTCCATGACCCTTATGCCACTTGATTTATGCATCACATTGAGCCAAGGAGTTGAATGTGTAGTTGTACCAAGTCTTGGACAGATTTTCTTCCAAAATTTCCCTCCAAGACCAAAATGCCAAATCTGCCCCAAACCCCTCTCATGGCCTATGAATAGAGGCTTCCTTCCACTCTTTTGGACACACCAGAGCCATCGAAAACACAAGGAACACACAGCACTCACTTTTTCCCTTTTGCTTAAAAGTGATGAAATTCACCAAATCACCAAAAATGGCTACTTTGCCTTTTTCACACCAGCATCATTTCTAGCAATGAAACCATCATAAAAACCATATACACACCCTTAAAATCACCATTTGAAGCTATTCCAATAGTTAGTTTTATCATAAAAACCATATACACTCTAGCATCATTTCTAGCAATGAAACCATCATAAAAACCATATACACACCCTTAAAACCCTTGAATCAAAAAGTCAACTTCTACACCACTCAAGTTTGACTTTTATGCACATTTCAAGCCAAATCACCACACATGCCATTTTTCATCATTGTGACACTTTAGACACCTCATGTTAATGATATTCTAGATGTCCATAACCTCAAACCGCAGCTGGAAGTTCATTTGAGAGATCTGTCCACAAGATTGTATTCTTTCTTCAAGAGGAAGCAACTCCACAAGCTAGTGCAAAGGGAAGGAATTCTTGATCTTTTGCAGCTAGACTACAAGAGGTATATAGTTTTGAGCCTCCTCATCATTATGCATCATGTGCTGATTAATTTTTGGTGAATATGTTTATGCATTTGCCATGTTGAGTTAGTTTGTCAATTATGCTGTCAAAAATATGTGAACCATATATGGCTGCAATTGGAATGTCTTTTAGCTTGGTGTGTATCTTGTTGAATGTATGATAAGGATAGATGAACTGTCATGTTAAGATCCACATCAGAGCCAAGATATTCTAGTATGCAACACATTTTATTCAGAATATGTAGGTGTTGTTGAAGCATTTTGTGTGTGGTTGGTCAACTTGTTCTCAATTTGTTTTGATTCTGTCAAACCATTTCCAAGAGCCGTTTTGAGATTCTTCATTACTTTGGTCTGTGTGGATTTTGATTGGTCTTGAGTTTGAGTTGGGAATCTTGAACATTATTATATTTTTAAACTCACAGCCATGTTGGTAGGGCTGTTCTGATTTGAATTTGCTCAACCTATATTACTCATGCTATTATGAACTGATCTTGCATTAGAATCTGATGCTTTGATTTCATAAGGTGCTACTGTCATTTTTAAAGCAATGCATTAGGACCTGGTTTTATAGATTGATTGGTGTTTAGAAAATGCTTTTGTGTTTCATTGCCTACTGTTGGAGGGCTTACAAGCTTGCCTTTATGATTGAGGGGTATGGACTGATTTAGTGCAGTTGGCATGATCTTGTAAGCGTCGCAGGTCTGCTAAGCATTTATGAGGGTTTTGTTCTAGGTAGGCTAGATAGGACTCAAAGGGATTCTTAGCCTATGTGTTTGTGGTGGATTTGGATTTGTCACTCCTTAGCTGTATGAATTCAGGCCAAATTTGGTTCTCAACATTGATGACTAGAGTGGGTGGAATTAAGCGTTGTCTAAGAGCTTCACCATATTTGTTTAAGGACTAACAAAACCTGTTGGTACTGAGTAGGCTTAACTTGTGATATTTGGATCTGAACCATGTCATGATTGGATCTGTTTTTGCATTTGATGCCATTAGTGTAGAACTTGCCCTTTAATTTGGTGTCTGCCAACTGCTAGATGTAACCAAGTGCATTAAGTCAAGCCTTCACACAGTGTATATTGTTTTCTTGAAAAACAAGGTTTGAAACCTATCCTTTATGCTTTGCTTGAATAACTGCCATTTGGAATTTGCATTAGGGACTGTCTGGGAAGTTTCTTGGTTTAAGGGCTGTTATTCCAAGTTTTCTTGCACTCTTGATATTTTGAACCTCAGTTTTCATTGACACATTGTTTTAATGATTTATGGACTATCCACTACTTGTTCAAGCCTAGCATTTCCATTATCTCACTCTTGGCATTTTATGGTTTGTTTGGACTAAGTGCATTGGTTGTTGTTATTTCTAAATTAGGATTTGGATGCTGCCCTTATGCATTGGTTTAAAACTGGTAATGCACAATTAATTCACAAAGTTGGCAGTTGGTTGATCATTTGTTGATCCTTTGTTTTTGAGCTTGTTTAATTTCTGTCTTTTGAAGGACCTAGATTGGATGGTTTAGTTTTGGACCTTGTTATGTCTAATGTTTAGGCTGGAACAATTTCTGCATTTAGACAACCAGTTGTAAGTAGGTCTTGGTGTATAGCATTTGTCTTGGAGCATACAAGGGTGTTGTGTATACTCTGATCAGGCCTATCTTCTTTTCTTTAAAAATCATGTTAGAATTCACAGTTAGTACTGCTAGGGCTGTTCAAATTTTGAACTTGCCAATTCATGATAGCCACATTTGGACTCCTAATTCACTATTAGGGTTTGGCATTATAATACCAAAACATATGTGGTTGTAGTTGTTGAAATCTGATTTAGAGTTGTTGCTATAGTTCATGAACTGATTGGAGTTTTGCAACTTCATTGACACAATGCCTTGATGCTTAATCTACTGTCCAAGTTTATTAAGAGTTGTTTTGGAACATACCAATGCATTAAGTAGGCTCTGGACATTTATATCTTAGTGCTTTGGAGGTCATGAGTCACTTGTTAGCCTTGTAGGGTCTTGATGTTGTAAATTTTTCATGCCAGCCTTACTCTTGGATCTGTTGAAAACTAACCATCATAGCTTGATAGCTTTAATCTGATTTCTGCTAACTAGTTGGTTTTAATCCTTGGATGTCATCAAATATGTTCTTAAGTTATTACAGTTGGTGTATATGGAGTTTGGCTTGTGGCTTTTAATAACTTGCTTGCTGTCATGGAAGTATTGATGTTGTTGATTTGCATAGTTTTCATCATTTGCAACTCACATGCCTTTATTTTGTTCTGATGTTTTGTGGACTAACTTTCTTGTTAGAATTTCTTCCATAGCACGTTTGGAATCTGCTCAAACCATAGTCTACCATTAATGGCACCTGTTTTAATCCATAAGTTGCAAAATGCATTTCCAAGCTCCATCACGCATGTCCCTTAGAATTTCAGTGTGTGAGCATTATTTGAAAATTTGAATGGTACCATCATGCTCCTCTTGAAAATCCAAGCAAGTTAGACTAAAATTTCATGAGATTTGGTGGAGATTTGAAGAAGTTAGGATGAAACCGTTTTGGCTTTTTTCCACTTGTTCTTGCCTTAAAAAATGCCCAGACTGCGCGCCATTCTTGGTATATATGCAACTGGGGTGGCTTGATACAATGGATATATCGCCACCCTAGTGGTTCTTGCCTTTCCATAAGAACTTGCCATAATTTCCTGTTTTTTTATGTTTTTTAGCATTTCTTCTTCTCTTTCCATATTGATTCACACGTGTGAGAATGGTTGGGCTGGTCATGTTTTGAGCCTATGACCCTAAGTTCTTGGGTTCAAGCCTTGGGGGAGGTATTTCTTTCTTTTTAATAATTGGTTTTATTTGATTTTATTTTAATTGTCATTAAAATTCAAAATTCCATAACTCTTTCATCTTAAATCCTTTTTGGGAGATTCTTTTTTCTAAATTCTCATATTAATGTGTATTTTCACATAATGCTCAAAAAATTTAAAATTCATATTTTAGAAACACTTTGCATTAGGAGGAAATTGCAATTCATTTTAGGGTTCATCGAGCCATTTTCAACCTTGTAAGACGATTGCCTTGTGCATCGCCATCGACCTTGTTCGCTTCACTTCGAATATTTTTACCAACAAGAAAACCCTAGATCCAACATCAAGAGGTACTTTTTCTCATAAAAATCCAAAATACAATAAATATGTGATTAGGGTTATACACCATGGACTTTAAGGTGGTGGAGAAGGAATGAGAATGGAACCCTCCTACACTCGTTCCGAATGTTTTGAATACAAGGCGCTCGGCTTGGTTATTCAAAACATTCATCTCTTTCCAAAGTCTTTTGTGTAACCCTAATCAAGAACAATTTATTCTCAAAAACCATAAAAATAACATCAACTCATCAAACTTCTTTTAGCCTTAGGGCATCAATCCGAAAACCCTTTTTCAAGGTATAAAATAAATCAACAAACAATCATTTCTCAAGTGGCCAAACTACGGCTGCTCTGATTTCTCATACCTATTAAGAATACGTAGGCATAGGGTTGCGATGATTCTAGCAAGCACTTTTCTTTCTTTCCCACCTATACTCATCTATTCCTCATCACCCAAAAAGGACATGTTACGTCCGTTCTACCGCAAACAGGTAACACATAAGACTCCACGAGCGAGCTGCAAAACACCTAACTGCCAGAATGCGGACGATAACATCGTCCATCCAAACTTCCTATCTTTCACCGTAGTCCCGTGAACTACGAATGCTTTGATTCTTCACTTCTTACAAGTGAATATACATAGGCACATGGGCCCCAATCCTTGGCGAGCACTATAATAAAAAACCAACCCGTCTTTCTTTTTAAAAAAACAAGCAAACTTTTAGATTAAAAACACCCACTCAAGCGAAACAACCTAGAAGGTTCCCATCGAGTACGATGGATGCAAGGGGTGCTAATACCTTCCCCTCGTATAACCGACTCCCGAACCTAAGACTTGGTTGTGATGACCATTGTTGCACCCCAAAATTTGCCCAACCTTTTCTTTACTTGGTTTTATGTTTCATTGCATTCTCATAGTATTAGCATTTGCATATCATTGCCCATATACAAGGGATTAAGAGAGGTGTGCCTATCAAGAGGAGATTACCACAACTTCTAAGCCTAGTAAGAGGTTGTATTCAAGATATCAAGTGCTTATCATCATGAAAAGAAAGTCAAAGAGTAGATGAATGAGTATGGTTCACCTCCTATCTTGGAGGCCATATGAAGCTCATCAGATGATATTGGAGTCCATGGTTATGGATGGAGAACATTATAGAAGATCATTGGATGTCTTAAGGTTCGTTGAAGAGCTTATTCAAATCATTATAGCAAGTGCAAGAAGCCACAGTTAAAGGTGGTGCAGTTAGGGTTTTCATCTAGTCAACCCTAAGTCAATAGTTAAATTGAAGGAGATTAAGACTCAATTCCAAGTCTTTGTGATCATGGAATGTTGTGTTGAGATGTCTAATATGATATTCCAAGATCAATTCATCAGTAATCAAGAGTGTGAGAAGTTGCTAAGCTAGGGTTGCTAAGCTTGTCGGTGTAAAATCCCCTGTTTAGTGTCTAACTTCAAGACGACATATCTCAAGATAGAAGTTTCATCTCATCTTGAAACCAACATGAAACGTGTAGAGCATGTTCTTAGCTTTTATTTGAGTACTAGAAGTCATTCATCTGATTTTTAGAACTCAAGTTATGAAGCAGACAAGTTACAGGACATCAGATGAATGTGATTTTGGTCAATAAAAGTCAACCAACTTCCAAGACATTTTTGACCTAGAAGGATGTTTCTCCTAACCTTGACCCAAACATGAAAGTTTTTCCTTATGATCTTAGATTTCCAAAAAGTACTAGAAGTCATTCATATGATTTGTGAAGCTCAAGATATGAAGCTTGCAAGGCAGGGGTATTTTGGGAAACTTTGATTATAGGTCATTTTGGTTATAGGTCAATTTCACCACTTTGCACACCTCAAATGAAACTATTTCCAACATCAAAATTGCTCCAAATGGGGTAATTTACACCATCAAACATCAAGTTACCATGGGAATGGCTTGTATGTGAGAATTGATGAAGAAGATTCCATGAAAGGACACTTGAAAAGGCCTAAATTGGATCAAAGTCATGTTGAACCACATAATGGCATATTTGTGCATTTTTTGAGTGCCAAGAATGTACCAAGTGAAATGCCATTTTCAGAATTTGAATTTGGTTGAGTTTTGGTATGCAAGTTTCAAGCTCACTTCATCATGAAGGTACACATGCTACATTCACCATTGAGATCAAAACAAGGGATTAATCCACACCATTGAATTACTCACATCACCAGCAACATGTATGAACCAATTTTAGAAATTTTTTAGCTCTACTTTCATGCGTGTGAAGATTACAAAATCAAAGAATTTTGGATTTCCATTGGATCAAATTGGGCTTTGATTGGGCTTTTTCTTCATCCAGATCCAATGTATATAACTTCAGCATCCTTCACAAGCTTTCAGATTTGGATTTGGTGTGGAATTGCTCAAGAAATCAGTTGCAAAAAGTTCAAGAAAAGTGAAAATTGAATTTTCTGTTCATCAAGTTTCAAACCAAATTAAGCACATCAAAAGCTCCATTGAAGATCAAGGAACGATTCTGGATTGTTTTCATCAAGCTTTGTCAAGAATTCAAGGTCCAACAGAGCTATTCCGTTAGGTAAACTACTTTTCCAAATTACACTTTGTTCATGTAGCAATTCAACGTCATTGTTGCATATTCATTCTACCCTAAGTGTATAGATGGATTCTGGATTAGTTTTAGGATGGTTTGTGATGATTCTTGAAACGACCCCCATTCTTGTTGCTTGTTGTCGCTACCGCAAAAATAAGGTGCCGGCAAAACAGAAGAGTCGCCACCTTTCGTTATTTATCCCTCAGAACGGGAAAGGAAACAATCGGAAAAACCTGACGAAAAGGTATAAGACAAGGTCATCGCAACCATCGTCTGGGTTCGGGAGTCGGTTACGCAAGGGGAAGCTATTAGCACCCCTCACGTCCATCGTACTCGATGGGATCCACGCTTGTTGTGTTTATCTGACGGGTTGGTTTAACTATCTACCTATCAAGGCTGGTCTGAAAAAGAAAAGAAAATGACTCGGCAAAGCGTCGCACTTTATGCCTACGTATTCTCATCAGAGAATGAGAAATCAGAGTCAACGTAGTTCGGCTAACTACGGGTTACGGGGGAAGGTGGCTCGCCAATACATCAGTATTGTGCCTACGTACTCTCAACAGGTATGAGAGATCAGAGCTTACGTAGTTCGGGATAATACGGATTACGGGAATTCAGATTCATCTGTTTTATCGAGTAGGGTTAACAAACAATTCCAGCAGTTTGGTGTACGCAGCTCGACCCTTGGAGACTTAGGCGTTACCGTTTGCGGTAGAACTGGGAGTTAACGACACTCTTTTCTTCAGAAAAGCTTCCTTTGAATTATGGGCCCACGGGTCAAAAAGGTTTGAAGTTTGTTTTCTGTCTTTTACGGAAGAACTGTTTTTTATGGATGTTTGCAACCAATATCGTACTAGAGACTATAACCTGAGAGTGAATGCGTCACATGTCACCCAAAGGGTGCCATACTAAACATCCAGACTGTTGAAAAGAAACTCTCCAACAATCCTTTCTCAGATAGCTTAAGGCTCGTAACGTACGACATCAGTTAACCTTTATTATTGTAGTTTAATTTGTTTTTGAGATGAGAAGAGAGAGGGACAACTACGGGGAGACTATCAAGTCCTAATGTTGTCATGCCAAGGATTCATCCTATAGTTGAGGTTTGAAACAGGGAACTCCTAGAAGTTATCATGCATAGATTTCAACCTAAAGTTCTAATCATCATTTCCTTATCCAAGGAAGTGAGATTCATAGGGCATCATGTCAATGATAAACAACAGATAAAGCATCAGCTTAAACAGTAAACAGATATACAGTGAACGACTGTAAAATGCATGCAATGCAAGTGAGGGAGGAAATGTGTGTGGGGCATCAGCCTCCACAAGCTGGTCTCGACCTCAAGCCAGATATGAATAACTGCAATCATACAGGAAGAAATAACATGCCATCAAGCAAACACAATAACTGCAATCATACAGAAGAAATAAAATGCCATCAAGCAAACACAATAACTACACAGGCAAGGGAGCGAAGCTCTACCGAATACCCGCAAGCAAAGCCATACAGTAAAAATACAAGCAGAGGGAGCAACTCAACTTCTAGTGCAATCATGCTCCTGGAGTAAATCAATCTAAATATGAACTTATTCTAATGCATCAAACAAATCAAACAAGTCACAGCAATACAGTTGCACAGAAAGTAAATAGACAGACAAGCAGATCAACAACCTCCTCAACTTCACAGCAAAGCTGCTCTGACAGCATCTTAGTTCTCAGGCTTCAACTGTTCTTCAAAGCATTCATCCTCAATAGCAAGTATCAACTTACCCTTCTTCTTCAAGCTTAAGCTCCAAAGTAGACTCCACCTTCAGGCTTCAATCCCAATAGCAAGTATCAACTTGGCTCCTTCAGGCTCTCAATGTATCAACATAAGTATCAACTTATTCTTCCTGATCTTCAAGCTTCAGCTTCAATGGCAGTCTTCAAACACTGGGAAGTAGCAACTTCTAGCATCTTCAATCTTCGAGCAAGGAGCTCCATCCTCTAGCAAGGGAGAAAGATTCATCTAACAAGAGCAAGGTTTGGATAATAGGCAGCAGAGTGAAGACCAAAGGTCACCACTGAGCACTCCATCATCAGAGAAAGGGACCCTTAAAGGTTCTACCAACTTGTGAAGAGCCACACATCCTACCAAAGTAGGGATGAAGCCTTCACAAGGGGCCCTTACATCATAGGGAAGAATGGAAGTGATCAACACCTTCCATGTTTATGAAAGAAGAGAATCTATCTAGAAGCTCTACTTACAAACCCTAATCTTAACACCTAAGCAACACTCAAACCAAAAGAAGGGGAATCTTCACATCCAAGCTCCTTCAAGCAATCCTCAACAACCCAAGCTTGTCTTCAACATCATCCAAGGGCAAGCAAAGCAAAACCCTAATCTAAGGGAACTAAAGAAATCAATCTAGTTGAATTAGCAAGTTAGGATCACCTAAAACCTAGTACTAAAGTTAGTCCTAACTAAAATACTAAAACCAATTGTAAAATCCTAAAAAAATAACTATGGGACCCTAATTCAATCATGAATATACCATACAAAATCCAAAGGTTGAATCATACACCAAGTCCTAGAAATAAAACCTAAATCACAAGGTACTAAGCTTACACCCTAAAACTAGAGCACCTAAAGTTTCAACTTAAAACTAGCCCTAAACTTCTTCACAAAAATTTGAGAAAATTACTAGGGGAACATGCATATCTATGCTACCTACACACAAAAAATCAAGGCAAGAATCATCACCAAATGATCAAACAAAATTCAACAAAACAAGGTATCAACCATGGCCATTTTAATATCAATTAATCTTCAAAAAATGCAAATAAAATCACAAATGCATGAATTCCTAATATTTTTAATCTACAAAATTCTAGATTCAATCATGAATCAGGGGAAAAAGTTTGGAATTAATTGAGTTAATTTCCTATTTTTTATGAATTAATTTCTAAGTCATATGAAATGCACAAAATAAAAGAAAATAAAAAAGAAATTAACAAACTTGCGTGTCAAATAGCAACTCTGATCAGTTTAATTCAAGAATTGGGCCCAGAGGGGGTGTGTGGATATCAACCCAGTCATTAAGCCCAGATGCCTCAATTAAATGAAACGGTGCGTTTCATCTTAATGTCTCTCTTCAGAGTCTGAAATCAAATCGTGGCCCTCCATTGCTCGCCTGAGTCCAAGGTCAAACCCTAATCCAACGCTTGCAGTGCATCATCCCCATTTGAACTCAGTTTGGGGGGGAAAACACAGACAGTGGCCTGAACAGTGGCGCCACCGTCTTCTCCGGTGAGACAACCTCCACAGTTCATCAAAACTTCATCAACCATACATCATTCTCTCTAAAATTCAATGCTGATCACAAATCCAACATTAAAATTATCTAATTCCTTCTAGATTTTCAAACTCGATGGCATTTTCAGAACACACCTCAATCTTGAATCTCATCAGATCTTCAATTAAAAGTGTCAATCCAATCCTCATCTCATGGTGATCAATTTGCACTATCTAATCTTGATTAACAGTCCAAGAATCACTAGATTTCAGCCCTAACAGAAATTGATCATCACCTCATTTTGTCTCTAATTCACCAATTTCTGATCCTAAATCCAACTATATCAATAGGGGAACCTAACCACATATGAATTTCTAAGCATATTCCTATGGTTTAAGCATAAATTCAAAGTATACCAACCTGGTTTCAGACGTGTAACAGAAGGTGTTCTTGATCACTTCAACCTCCAAAACAATGCAGACACACTCCAAATTCACCCCTAAAGCCTTTGCACACCTTGATTTAGCTTGATTCTTCCTTGAACTCAAAAACCGATTCTCACTTGCACCTCTGAAAATTCAATGGCTCTCTCTGCAACCACCTTCAATTCCTTCCAAAAAATGAACTGAATTCACTCAATGACTTATATAGAACTCATTGGGACTGTCTAGAACTTTCTGGAATCATCCAAATGAGATTTTGGATTTTCAAAATCTCTTCAAAATCTCATCCATGGCAGTCACTATTTTGGCTCCCTTTGGGCATGGCTATGCTTGTAATCAACTTCTCATGAGATATTGAATGAGTTTAATGTGTTATTTTCCTTGTTTGCAAGCCAAAGGTGTGAGTTGGATATGTTACTTCATCATGAAGAAATGAAATGGAATGGTATGCAAATGACCTCAAATCAAAATTCTAACATTTCCATTTTTTCTAAAATCATTTTTCAAATTAATTTGACCTATAATTTTGCTTCATTTGGTCACAAAATGAATTATTTGAATTTTTGGCCATTAAATCCTTTTAATTCTTTCTTTTTTCAAAATTTCTTGAACCAAGTCTCTCCTTGAGCCATTTCAATGCCTCCTTGATGCATGGTCAAGGTTAAAACCCCATTTTGAGCAGCTTTCTAGTTGAACAAAATTTCATTTGAGGCCTCTAAGTTGGTGAAAATGGCCTATGATCACAAATGACCTATAATCACCAAATGTCCAAAATACCATTGACTTGTCCAAGCCATAAGTTGAGTTCTACAAATCCTATCAAGGATTTCTAGTACTCTCTAGAAAGCTAAGAGAATAAGGAACAACATTAAGGTTGACCAAAAGTTCATAGGAATCATCCTTCTAGGGAAAACGTTTCATGCAAGTTGGGTAACTTTCAAGCTCAAAATTCACATGCCTCAGATGACTTGTAACTTGTCAAAGCCATAACTTGAGTTCTACAAATCCTATCAAGGACCCGTAGCACTCAAATTAAAGCTAAGACCATGCTCTACAACAATCATGTTGGGGTCAAGAAGAGATGACAATCACATCTTAAGCTAAATTTCTTTGAAGATAGGGGTCAAACTAGGGGATTTTACACTGTCAAGTCTTAGAAACCCTAGCCTGAAATTTCTCAAACTCCTCAACCATGATGAGTTTACCTTGGAATCATCCTTACAACATCTCAATGTATCAATCCATGATCACATGGCTCTTGGATTAGGTCTCAACCTCCTTCAAATCCTCAGTTGACTTAGGGTTGACCCAGTCAAACCCTAGTTGCACCCATCATGGCTGGGGCTTCTTAATCTTGCACAATGACCTGTCTAGGCCTCAAAGTGATCTTCAAACCTTCTCATGAGCTCTCTCAAGACCTCAAGTAAATCTTCATGGCCTCAGAATCATCTGATGGATTTCCCATAACTCTTAAGTTAGGAGACCCACATACTTGGTTTCAACCACTCTCTCTGAGGATCCTTTAACTTCTCTGACAAGGATATCAACCCTTGAACACTTGAATAACCTTCTTAGCTAGCTTCATAGTCTTGTATAGCTCTTAATTGGTAACCATACCTCTTGATCTCCTGCATACATGTCAATGAAATGCAAATGATAATGCTAATGTGAATGAAATAAAACACAAGCTAGGTGAAGAAATGTTGGGCAAATTTTGGGGTGCAACAACTGCCCCTATTCAAATGGCTTGGACCAGACTGGGTGAGAAGCGAACGGTTCTCAAACAATCAAGGTACGAGACGGTTGAATACCAACAAACCCGGGAATTTGCCAACTGCACAAGTATACGGTACTCTGATGGGGACAAATCTTCGGAAATTGAAATAATAGCTGCAAGGCAACTAGCTGGAGAATACTGATCTGAACCTCCGTCAGGATGATTCTTTGATTTATCTGATATCATTGCATCCTCAAATCATCGAGGGATCACTGGTTGCACGGTAACTGGTGAAGGATTAATCTCGAATATCCGTCAGGATGATCATCTACGTCCTTAAATCATCAAGGGATCATCGGTTACACGGTAACTGTCGATCTACCAACCACGCACAGGTAACCGGTACTCTGATTGTTAGGAATATCTTCAAAAACTGGGCATGACAGTTGCACTGCAACTCTGCTGGGGAATTGGTCACACGGTAACCGGTGAAAAGGTTGAATCTCCGTCAGGATGATCATCTGATTTCACCACAGCTTCTTCCTGAAGTCATCAAGGGATCACAGGTCATTCAGCAACCAGCGATACCTAGCTGATATTGCCATCAGGCATTTTGTAACATTGCAACAGAAGAATTCCTCGGGACTCATCAGGTCATTAGGAACTTTTTTAACAATCAAGTTAATCATGTCGTCGGGCATTCAAAGGAATTTTCGGGCGTCAGCCGGACTTCATCAGTAAGTCGGGAATAGAATTCTTGGTCAATCATGAACCAAATAAGGATATACAATCTTTTACCGTCAGGCACTCCGCATCAGCTGAGAGAACTGCGTTGACATCACAGTTGGACTTCATCAGTAAGTCTTCAAATGGGCTCCTTAATCAATCAGGAACTAATAAGGATATACAATCTTTCACGGTCATGCACCCTGCGTCAGCTAGGCAAACTGCTTCGGCATCGCAGTTGGACTTCATTAGCAAGTCTGGGGTTTTGGCACCGCTGCCGGACTTCAATCATCAAGTCTTCGGGGAAAGTTTCAACTTCTCAGTTTAGAACCTGCTGGGGATGACACATCTCCGCTGGGGATTCTGGAGAACTATCAAGTAACTCTGCTTCGGGTGATTCAGAAATCATTCTGGGTAAATCAACTCTGCTGAGGACTTCAAGAATCAACTTGGACAAATAATTCCGCCGGGGACTTCAAGAATCATCCTGAACCAATAACTCTGCTAGAGTTTTTAGGAATCATCCTAAGCAAATACGCTGCCGGGGACTCTAAGCATCAACTTGAGCAACCTTCTCTGGCGACTTCAATGGGGATTTTAAGAATCATCTTAAGCAATCAACTTCGCTGGGGAATTCAAGAATCATCTTGAGCAAACCGTTCTGCGTAGGAACACCTGCAAAACAAGAACGGTAACGACCTAGCTCATGTTTCATATGCATATGATCGTCAATGGCGTAATGCTCCACACGGTGGAAATGCTACGCATTTAGGGTAAATGCTATGCAATCATGCAAAATGCTATGACCCCATCAGCAAAATAAATGCTGAAGGGAAAATCCCCCTGTCAAGGAGAAAGAACCACTCTGGTGGAGGAAGGAATCACCCTGCCGAGTCACACCAATCTCAATTGGATTCCGCCTGGGGAAACGAACTTCAGTCGACTGCTGTAGGGGAACAAAGTTCTACGAGAACCTGGAGCGGCTCATCTAGGTATTCAAACCACAAACTGTCGAGGAAACGATATCAATCGCAGAAATAAACTGCACGACATTCACAAAACTTTCCGGGAGATAACGACTCCGTTGGGGAAATACAGCATCCGTTGTTCAACACTCTACTGAGGAAAACCAATCATGGCCTGAACGGCTTCCAAGGACTCGACTCTCTTGGGGATTTGCAAACTTGGCTGGGGAAGAAGGAATCATCCTGCTTACAGGGGAGAGTACAATTCTGTGGGGAATTTCAATTCCGCTGAAGACTTCAGTCTGTACTATCGAGTGCTGCACACTTCAGTATATGACTCAGCTGAGGAGACGATGATCCTTCAGGATACATCTGATTGGAGAGAGAATCTTCTCTATTTGGATAGGCGTATCAATGCTTACGATCTCATGTGCAGACTCCGTGGGGAGATGCTGCTGAACTTGCTGGAGAAGAAGGAATCATCCTGCTTGGGGAAACATACGGCGAACTGCCTGGAATATGCTATACCTGCAACAACACAAACAAACAGACAAGATACCCTTCTCAAAGGGACCTATCAAGGTTATCATCTTGTGAAAATGTTCAAGTAATTCATTGTTTCAACAATCAGTGGCCTAGGCCAGTAAGTTTATGTATGCGCATTTTATCAAAAACATCGGCGTTCTTTTTCGCAAGCAAAACAGATAGATGCTAAACAAACAAACAGAATTGCTGAATAGTATATATTTTATTGATGACGAACCCCTGAATGGGTAAAAATGCTTTACAACAGATGCAAGCTCCTGGAATGAGGACGTTGCGCAAGCAGAAAACATAAATATACACCAGTATATGTACAAATGTCGGCAATGTGGCATAGACGAACACCATGAGTTGATCCCTCTATGACCCACTCGACTTCGATACCTCTCCGACGCTTCAGCTTCAGAAGAGATTGATTCAGATAAACGGCCCTCAGGCCTTCCAAACCACTAAACAATGAAAGTCCACACGCGTAACGCAATCATTTGCTTTTTCAAATCCCTAACTTTTGCCTGAATCGCCCTTTCGGGTTTTCGACCCACCGGGATACCCTTTTTTTTTTGCCAAAGTCGCCTTTCCAGGTTTTCGACTTTGCGGGTGTACATTCTTTTCTTTATATCCCTAATTTTTGCCCGAACCTTTTTCTTTTTTTTCATGGTTCGCCGAGATGACCCATTTTCGCCTGGACTTTCTTTTTCTTTCCAGCGGGTCGTTTTTTAAGCAAAGTATTTTTTAACTGCGTCCGCGTTCACCGGGGATGCAAAATCTTCACCATCCATCATGGATAACAACAGGGCTCCTCCCGAGAAGACCTTGTCGACGACGTACGGGCCTTCGTAATTGGGAGTCCACTTGCCCCGGTGATCGGAGTGTGGAGGAAGAATCTTCTTCAGGACGAGATCACCCGTCTGAAAGCTTCTAGAACGCACCTTCTTGTCATAAGCTTTCTTCATTCGGCTTTGGTACAGATGACCATATGTGATTGATGCTAACCTCTTCTCGTCCATCAGGCTGAGTTGGTTTAGTCGGTTCT